>CM033399.1:10608959-11926391 GCA_019426215.1 Buddleja alternifolia | reverse complement strand
TAAGGTTATCGTCTACTCCGATCATGCCGCCCTCTGACACTTGTTGATGAAAAAAGAGACGAAACCGAGGCTAATACGATGGATTCTCCTTTTACAAGAATTTGACTTGGAGATCAAGGATAAGAAAGGGGCCGAGAATTTAGTTGCCGACCATCTAAGCCGAGTAGTCAAGGAGAGTGATACGCTTCCATTGCAAGATTTCTTCCCCGATGAGCAACTCTTTGGCATTTCTAGTGCTACTCCATGGTACGCCGATTTAGTCAACTACTTGGCCACCAAAACGCTACCACCAGAGCTCTCCAAGGCCAAGAAGGACAAGATCAAGAGTGATGCTCGTTTCTACATCTGGGATGACCCTTATCTTTGGAAGCATTGCTCGGATCAAATCATACGACGATGCATCCCCGAAACCGAATGTGAGTCTATCCTAACTTTTTGTCACTCTTATGCATGTGGAGGCCATTTTGGTCCTAATAGAACCGCTCGAAAAATTCTTGAATGTGGATTTTTTTGGCCTTCCCTTTTTCGTGATGCATACATGTTTTGTAAAGTGTGTGCTCGTTGTCAATTTACCGGAATGTTACCCGTAAGGATCAAATGCCACAAACGTCCATCTTTATTTGTGAAATTTTTGATGTGTGGGGCATTGACTTTATGGGCCCATTCCCGAGTTCTTTTGGTAACTTGTATATTTTACTCGCCGTTGATTATGTGTCAAAATGGGTGGAAGCCAAAGCCACCCGGACTAATGATTCCAAAGTGGTTGCAGATTTTGTCAAATGTCACATTTTTGCTAGGTTTGGCATACCCCGTGTTTTAATCAGTGACCGAGGCACTCACTTTTGTAATCGAACCATTGAAGCATTGCTTAAGAGATATGCCGTGAAACACAAGATTTCCACCGCGTACCATCCTCAAACCAATGGTCAAGCCGAGGTCTCCAATCGGGAGATAAAGTCTATTCTTGAGAAAACGGTGAATCCGAATAGAAAGGATTGGAGTGCTAGGCTCGAGGATGCCTTATGGGCATATAGAACGGCTTATAAAACACCAATTGGAATGTCTCCATACCGACTTATTTTTGGCAAATCCTGTCATCTTCCGGTAGAGTTAGAGCATAAAGCGTTTTGGGCTATCAAGCAATGTAATATGGAAATGGATAAGGCGGGGGAACATAGAAAGTTGCAAATTCAAGAATTAGAGGAACTTCGGAATGATGCCTATGATAACTCCGCCATTTACAAGAAAAAAACGAAGGCGTTTCATGACAAGATGATTTTAAGGAAACACTTTGTAGTTGGACAAAAAGTGCTTCTTTATAATTCGAGGCTTCGTCTATTTCCGGGTAAGCTACATTCAAGATGGATTGGCCCATTTATTGTTCTACAAGTTTTTCCTCATGGCACGGTTGAAATTCAAAGTCTCGACACGACAAAGATCTTCAAGGTGAATGGTCACCGTTTGAAGCCTTACTATGAGGGATTTCAAGTTCACGATGCACCGAGGGAGACTACTACTTTGGAAAACCCTCCTTCGTCCATTTAAGCCTTATGGTAATGTCGAGCCAACGACGTAAAACAAAGGCGCTCCTTGGGAGGCAACCCAAGTTTTCTTAGTTTTCTTTTCGTCCTTTCATTTTGTGCATGTTTTATTTTGTTGTGCTTTGTTCTCGAGGTTTTGGGCTTGACGTTTTAAGAGTTTGGATGAAACCGGGATCAAATTGGATAGCGTATACATGTTGGGGCCCATCGATACTAGGCGAGGCATGTGAAACCCGCATTACTCGTGCCGGAGCGAGCATTACTGCTCGCCCCAGCGTGAGGATGCGAGTTACGCACCCCTCGCGCTGGAGCGAGAACATGTCTCGCCCCAGCGCGAGACAGTCTCGCGCTGGAGCGAGATAATTATCTCGCCCCAGCGCGGGAGTGCGAGTTACGCACTCCCGGAGCTGGGGCGAGACAAACGTCTCGCCCCAGCGCGGGCGTGCCTCTCGCTGGAGCGAGACATTGTCTCGCCCCAGCGCGGGCGTGCCTCTCGCTGGAGCGAGACATTGTCTCGCCCCAGCGCGAGTTTCCCCCCCCCATCCCCCAACTCTTTTAAAACCCCCCAACTCTTTTAAAATCCCCCTCATCTCCCTCACTCACCACACCTTATCCCAAACACCATTTCCCTCAACTCCTTGAATTCATTGCTTTCATCACATCTCACTCACATTTCTATCATTTTCCACCTACATTCTATTACTCGCATACCATTTCACAAAACTTGGATGGAATTTTGTCACATTTCAAGATTTTTCACCTCACACACCACATGTTCGATACATTGCCCCAATCAAGGTATGTGTTCTTTTTGCTTCTTTTTGTCAATTAGGTGGTCTTTTTTTACTTCTTTATTACATATCCTATAACTCTCTTATGACAAGAAAGTTGCATTTCACTCTAATCTTCCTTGACATTTTTTTTTTTTTTGTAGGTTAGGTGATTTAGCTTGTTTGTAACAATTTGGTGTGAGCTTTGTGGTCTCATTGGTGTTTGGGATACTATTTTTCGACGGTTGTGGGTGCCATTTGAGATATTGGGGCTCCCGTTTGGGCACAGTGTGGTTCATTTGGAGTGGTGCAACGTCTCTACGTACATTGGTTAGTGTCACTTGAGTGAGCAATGGGTCGTAAGAAATCAAAAACTACCGGTGCATCCACATCTTCTCACCAGGACATCATACCTTCGACTATCACTCCTACCTTCATGACCGATGCGGCACAAAAGCGGTTTCACGAGTTCCTTTGCAACCGAGCTATCCTTCGTGAACGGAGTTTGACCGTAACTCTTGGTCGTACCCCTCACATCATTGCCTCTCGAAATTGAGAGGCCTTCGTTGAGCAATCTCAACCGGCAATTCTTCCACTTGTGCGCGAGTTCTATGCTAACATTCCCGATCATTCCGGTTATAAAGTCAAGGTTCGCGGCATTGACGTTCCTTTTTCCGACACAATCATCGCCAAGCATTTGTCGGTGGAGTACCTTTCAGATGATGACTACCATAATTGGCAACCCCAAGGCGATGAATGGGACACTATTCGGACTACTTTGTGCACCCCCGAAACGCAATGGACCATCCGAAACAACCGCTATCACTCTCTTCCCTACAACATGCTCAAGAGTGAACTTAAGCTTTGGTTTCATTTCATTGCTGCTCGTCTTATGCCTACCACCCACGTGAGTTCCGTCACGGTGGATCGTGCTTGCTTGTTATATGCCATATGGACGGACAAGTCCATCAATGTGGCTACAATTGTTGAAAAGAAAATCTTAGAATGTGGCCGAGCGCATACTACGGGGTTATTCTTCCCATCATTGATTACCAAGCTTTGTTTGGCCAAAAAGGTCCCGGTAGAAGACTTTGAAGAACGTAAAAAGCCCATGCTACCACTCGATGATCAAAAGTATCTCACTTTTGCGGACCCGGATAACCCGCTCCCCATTGAACAGGCGAATGAACCGGCGAACGATGATATCCCATTGCCTCGTAATGCCTCCGTCCGGTCACGTATGCGCCATCTCGAGCATCGTATGGACCATTTAGTTCAACTCCAAACTCATCAAGTTGCCCAATTTGATCATCTATCCACATTTGTTTCATCAAGCTTTGAGGAGATTGGTCGGCGTTTATCATTCATTGCTAGTCACAGTGGTGCAAATCCCGACCCTTTCCCACCAATGCCGGCTTTTCACTCCGTTCCACCACCGACTGAGTCCCACGCCCCGGATGACGCGGATTTGAACGAGTAGACAACCTACTTCTTAGGGGAGTTTGATTGTTCCTTTTTCTTTTTCTTTTCATTTTTTTTTTAGCATGTTTCGTTTTATTTTCGGTTGTGTGCGTGTTTGTGCTTGTTCTTGTTTGTGTTTGTATGCTTTTATTTCGATTTTGTGGGTTTATCTCTGAAAACCCTCACGAGACTTCACTCGTCCTTTAGGGGGAACCTAAAGGTTTAAAAGGCTTGTTGCATACGCTAAATGCAATCGTGGCTCCTACGAAAATGGTGTTTTTCATTGAGGACAATGCTTTCTTTCAGTGTGGGGGGGGGGGGGGCAGTTTATTATTTTGAGTCTTTTATAAGGCTTTGATTATTTTCATGCACCCTTGGGATGTGTTAATTGTCATGAGATAAACGCTGGAATAACAATGATTTAGTTGACATGAGTTAGAACCGTTTGATTGTGAATGAGATAGACATATTATAGTTGTAATCACTTGCTTCTTGGGCTTTTATTGATACAATGATGGAACTATGAAGTAGAATTGCGGGTTTTTAGTAGACTATGACAACCATGTGAGCTATTGAGCCTTTATGTTTATCAAATTTCGATGGAAATCTTCTTCTTTCTTTCAGTGTGTGTATCTTCTATGTTTTTGTAATGCTAGAACTTGCTTTGAACCACGTCAAAATTACATTGATATGTGCATATTTGAAGATGATAAAGGCACTTAGGATTTTAACCCACTTAGCCTAAAAAGCCTACCTTATGCATTTTCATCTCTAGTAAACCCCTTTGAGCTTTTGGCCGTTTTGTTGGATTGACCCGATTTTTGAGCTTTTTCAATTCTTTGTTCTCTCTTGATTTACCCGTCCAAAGAACGAGTAGAGCTAGAAGGATTTATTTCATGAGTAAAAAAAAAAAAAAAAAAAATGGCATGTTGAGAGATAGTGTGGGGGTACTTTTGATGAATGTAAAGAATGTTATGCAATTTGTGGGAGAGAATAGGTTGAGTGCTTTTAGTTCTTTGTAGAAATAAATAAAAAAAAAAAAAAAAAAAAAAGACGAAAATGAAGAAGAAAAAAAAAAAAAAGAAAAAAAATGAATGAAAAACGAATTATTGATGGAAACATGAGCAAGGATTTGTTGTTGTTAGGTGTTGGGTCCTATATATATCATTTACCCAAGTTTATCTCAATGCTCTGCTAGTTTCTTGGACTTAGCTTTCTTATCTTTTGTTTTTCTACCCGAGCCTCAACCCCGTTACAACCATATTGAAGACCTTTTGATTCTTATGTGCGCATTTCTAAAGTAGTGGAGATTTTGGTGTATAAGCAAGCCTATGGGAATGCATTTACATAGAAAGATTTGAGCGAAAAATACATTATCCATATACACTCAAGTGTTTGGAGAGGATTGTGAGAAAGTCTACTAATTTCCCAATATTTCTACTCTTATTGTGATCATCTTGTGAATATTTGATAAAGTTTGCAAGTGAATAATAGCTATAATGTGTGTCAATCTTTTAGTGTTTGACCATGGTGGTTGTCTCATGTCATTTTTATCATTTATCTTCCATTCTAATGAATTTGAGAAAAGTATGCATATCCTAATCATTGCTCGAGGACGTGCAATTGGCTAAGTGTGGGGGTGTTTGATAAGTGTGTTATTCTCCTAGAAATCTCGTCTAATTCCAATGTTCTTATGCAATATTCTTTTATAATTGCTCGTTTAAAGTCATGATTTTATCTTGTAGGATGGTTGGAGCTTTTGACGAGAAAAGATGTGGAATTGGTCGAGATTGAGAGCCCCAATTGAAGTCGGGAGGTTGGAGAACGACCAAGATGAGCGAGAAGGCCTAAAAACGTACCCACAAGCTACCAAAGCTCGGGCTGGAGCAAGAAAAAGGCTTGCTCCAGCACGAGCTGTGCGAAACAACTTAGCTCGTGCTGGAGCAAGAAAAATGCTTGCTCCAGCACTAGCCCTTTTGGCCTTAGCTCTCGCTGGAGCAAGAAAATGTCTTGCTCCAGCGCCAGCAGTGCGTGGCTTCAAAGCTCGCGCTGGAGCAAGACATTATGCTCGCTCCAGCGCGATTCTCTCGGATTTTGCCCGATTTGTAGAGCTATAAATAGAGTTTTGACCTATTTTGGATGGATCTTTTGCCTCCCCCAAGTCTTGTTCTCTTTAGATTTTTGCATTTTTGGAATTCTCAAGCTTTGAAGATGACATTTAGAGGCTAAAAACCTCATCCGGGCAATTGTAATTCGAAATCATCATCTTGGTTTGTGAGATTATTGTTCTTAATATAATTTCTTTGTTGAGTAATTGATTTTCTTGTTTTCATGCCAAGTGTTTGATGAATTGCTTAGCTTAGATGTACACTTTGTTATTGTGTTTCATTGATCCATTGCTAGTTAAGATTAAATTGCTATCAATTATGGTCTTGCTTAGTAGCAAATAGGGATTAATATTGATGAATGATTGATATTAGATTCTTAGGGGAAAATTAATGTCATTAGATTTAATTCATGCTAGGTGGATTGACTATTGATGTCAACTCTCTTTTTGTGATTAATGCTTCTCCGTAAATGAATCGAAGGCCTAGTCCCTAGATGTATTTTAGGAGTTAGAATTTATCGATTGGCTATCCGTTGATAAATTACGCTTAAGAAAAGAGCAAGATGTTCATATGCTATCATTGTTCCTCTTAGTTGGCTACTCAACTAGAATTAATCTTGCGTATCTATGATCGAATCGAGAAGATGATGGGTAATTACAATTGACCGGGCTTTACTTTATTGATTCAATTATACCATTTAATTGCTTTCTTTATAATTTTTATTTGTTTAGATTCCGTACAATTGCAACCAACCCCCCTTTTTTACTTAAGTTTCATAAGTTATTTAACAATTGTAATTGATCTACACTCTCTTGGGTTCGACCCTTGCTTACCGCTATTGCATTAGGTATCAAGGAAGTATAAATAATATTTTTGGTGTGCTACGACACGCATCATTCATCCAGGAGTTACTTTCTTCTCGACGATTTTGCTCCGTTTCATCTTCAAAAAAATTTCACCTGTTGGGATCAAGATAGTAGAACCCTAGAGACCTCCAAGTCAGGAGATCCACTCGATTGCTCTTTGAGTTATCGGACTAGTTGTTCCTTTCTTACTTCTTTTTGTCCCCTCCCAAAGTTTGGATCTTTTTTCATTGTAATACCTCTTATTTTGTATCTTATGTTTCTTGGGGATGCTTTGAACCCTGTTTTGATGTAATTCTGGGAATTTCCCTCTATATTAATGAAGCTTAAGTATTTGATTTACCAAAAAAAAAAAAAAAAAAAAAAGGTGTAGACTATGACGAAACCTATGCATCTATTGCTAGGTCCGAATCCATACGTGTGTTACTTGTATTTGCTACTTTAAAAAAGTTCGCTTTATTTCATGTGGATGTGAAAAGTGCATTTTTAAGCGATTTTATAAATGAGGAGGTTTATGTGGAACAACCACTGGGATTTACTGATAACACTTATCAAAACCCCATTTTTTTAAAAAATTTCTAAAGCTCTTTTTGGCTTGAAGCAGACACCTAGAGTCCGGTACGAAAGATTGAGCAAATTTCTTATTAACAAATGCTTTACCATGAGCACCAATGTTCCATCTTGTTTATCAAATACCACAAGCATGATCTTATTCTTGATCAGATATATGCAGATGACATTATTTTCGGAGCTACTAACATTAGTTTTTGTGAGATCTTTTCCAAAGATATGCAATAAGAATTTGAGATTAGCTTTATGGGAGAATTGAACCTCTTTCTCATATTGCAAATAAAACACCAAGGATGAAAACTTCATATCTCAGAAGAAATATATCGAGAAACTCCTTCAGAAGTTTTGGATGGATGAGTGTAACCCTCTCTAGTCCCATGTGCACATCCACCAAACTTGATAAAGATGAAGCATGTAAACTTGTTGATGAAAAACATTTTCAAGGTATGATTGGTAACTGTTCTACTTAACTGCAAGTCTTCCGGATTTTATGTTTGCTACCTGCCTTTGTGCTCGTTTTCAATCCAACCCTTAAAAATATCATTTATTTGCTCTTAAACGCATTCTTAGATATCTTAAAGGCACTATAAATTTTGGTCTTTGGTATCTAACATATATCAATTTTGATGTGAATATTCCGATGCTGATTATGTGACACTAGAGTTTTTCTTAACTAATTCGATGACTAGTAGTATAACCTATTGAAAATTACTAGATTTGGTATGTATTACTATTAGCACAAACATGCCACGAGATTATATTAAACAAGTGGATTGTCTTAGTATTAATATATATGGATCCGGCTCCTCTCCAATACCCCTTCCCACCAATTGTGTCCAATACCCTCTTGGATGGATGACACATCATAAAGGGTTTGATCCAATGACTTAAATTATGATTTCTTAACTAAATACTTAACTCAAATTATATATTTAATATTCTTTAAATAAGGAAAACTAGCAAATATCTCCTAAAATCTCTCATCTGATTCTATCTCTCTCTCAAACACTTTAAACGCAAACATGGATAAAAGAATTAAGCTGAAATTCTTCTATGATATTCTTGAAGACTTCCCGCCATTTTCAACCTTCCCTTCCAACTCACTCTTTTCTTCAAAAAATCAACATTCTGTTCAACTAAGATCCTTTTTCATATTTCAACTCGTGGTTCTGGGTTACTCGTTCTTGGTGGTATGCATTTTCATTTTACATAGCAAATTAATTGTTAAGGCCACACGTAAAAAAAAAAATCGATTGTTAAGGGCCTATGAAATGTGTTTTTGATTCCATATTGTTCTAATTAGTGACGTTGACTGTGACCTATTAATATGTGTACATATGATTAGTTTTAAGTTTTATAGGTATTTGAAATCATGTGATTTATAGTTTTCAGACATTGTAATTTTTGTTGCAATACAGATGTTTGATAAATTGTTTTGTAAAAGCTGTTTTTGTTGTATTCCAAGTATTTGACAGATTGCTTAGCCAATAAGTTTTAGCACACAAGAGTTAGGGAAACTTTGAAATAATTGATAATATCAAACTTCCATTTGTTTTTAGATGATGATACTCCGCGTTGTTGCTCTTCCTGTATAAGAAAGTTGGACCAAGTTGTAGATTTCTCACAAAGATAACAAATTGCTTTTTATCAAATATTCAAAACAGGTTGAAGATGCTATTTAGCTAACTTTATTTATACTCATTTTATCATCACTTTATCATGCTAAATGATGTGTTTCAAGTAAAAAATTGTAGGGTCAAATTAAACTTTAAAGGGAAAATGTAAAAGATATTTATGTTTACATCATAATACTTATCTCAAAATACTTAGTGTTGTACTATTTTAATATGTTCATCATTTTAGAATTATGGATGATCCAACGAGTGAAGCATGGGACAAACATATTGCCACTCCACCAGTTAAGCCTCACTTTGAGATGAAACTAGGATTGGAGTTTGAGAATGAAGAAGATGCGTGTAAATGCTATAATGAGTATGCAGGTGTTATAGGTTTTAGTAGTCGAAAGGAATTCGTGAACAAGAATAAAATTCATGGTTATGTAACATCAAGAAAGTTCAAGTGTTGGAAAGAGGGCAATCGGGTGAAGATAAACGTGATATTACGGTAAAAAAGCATAGAAAAGAGACTAGAACTGGGTGCTTGGCGCATATTGTTATTAGTCGCGAACAAAATGGGAAATATCAAGTTACCTCCTTTGAAGCAGAACATAATCATCTTCTTGCTCCATCCAAGCTTTCTCATATGTTTCCATCACAAAGAAAGATTTAATAATGTTCAAGCACATGAATTGGATATGGTTGATGACTCGGGGATTTGCCCTAAATTAGCTTGGGAATTCGCATGTCGACAAGTGGGTGGTCCAGAGTGTATAGATTTTACAAGAAGAGATCAAAAGAATTACTTACAGGACAAAGAAAAACTGATTTGAAGCGTGGGGAAGCTGCTAGTTTGTTGGAGTATTTTGATAACCAAAGAATAAAAGACCCTGCATTTCATTTTTCTGTTTTACTTGATGAAAATGATTTAATAACTAATATATTTTGGGCAGATGCAAGAATGATAAAGGATTACAATGTTTATGGGAATGTGGTCTTGTTTGATACAACATATAGAACTAATAAAAACTACAAACCTCTTGCCTTGTTTGTAGGATTGAATAATCATAGGAAAATGGTCATTTTTGGTGCAGCTTTATTGTATGATGAGATTACTGAATCCTTTAAATGGATTTGTGAAGCTTTCTTGAGAGCGATGTCTAGAAAGAAGCCGAAAACTATCATAACAGATCAAGATCCAGCTATGGGTTAGGCAATTTCATTTGTGATGCCATTACTAGATATATATCATCGGCTATGTGTTTGGCACTTGGAGCAGAATGCGCTTAAACACTTGGGTCATGTCTGCAGAGGTAATGCTTTTGCCAATGATTTTAAGAACAAGGTAAACAATTAAGAATATGAGGAGGAATTTCTTGATGCTTGGGAACTTATGCTAGATAAATATGATTTGAAAGAGAATGATTGCTTGAGAAACACATTTCAGTTAAAAGAATAATGGTCAATGGTATATAGAAGAAATACTTTTTCAGCGGGAATGAAGGCATCACAATTGAATGAAAGCTGTAATGGACATTTACGAGATTACTTGAAGTCGGATTTAGATTTAGTACAGTTTTCCAAGCATTTTGAAAGGGCTGTAAACTACGAAAGGTACAGTGAGATGGAATCAACTTATGACATGACACAACGGATTCCTATTTTGATAGTTAACATTCCTTTATTAAAGCATGCGGGGGAAGTGTACACTTCGACTATATTTAACTTGTTTCAAGAACAATGGAAAAAATCCTTGCTTGTGGTGGTAAATAATTGTGAAAAATATGGGTATATATCCAGTTAACAAGTTAGAGCACATGGGAACTCTAGGAAACATAAAGTCACTGCAGATCGAGCAAAGCTTCTAGTTACATGTAGTTGTAAGTTATTTGAATTTATTGGCATACTTTGTCGACATGCATTAAGAGTTCTTGACTTGATGAATGTGAAGATGGAAATTCCTAGCCACTGTACGTTGAAAACGTGGACAAATGATGTATCGGTTGTGGATTTTGTTAGTGAAAAATGACTGTTGTATAGTAGATGATCCCGTCTTAGAAATCAATGATCGGTACCGCAATATTTGTCCAACTCTTGTACAACTTACTACCGAAGCCATCAGGGACGGATCCAGGAATGAAACGTCGGGGGGGCCGAATTACTACTGATATTATTTTTTTGACAAAACTTGTAAATAAATATTCAATTTTGTTTTTAGTTTTAATAGATTAGTAAAATTACAATAATCACATGTAAAATTTTGACTTTTAATAAAAACATAAAGTAGTTGAAAATATACAAGCAATTCTTGAAAAAGTCTATTGAAATTGTAAACGGCGTTCTTTTATCAAATATAATATTCATTTATAATAGACTACGTATCAAGTTGACTATGATTAAATAAAAAATACATATAAAAATATATACTAAAAAAAGATAATGACTTTGCCCATTTTATTTCTAGATACAAGCAATTAGTTGTAAAAAAAATAAAGTTTTGCTCTTTACAACTCAAAGTATAATTAAGCAATTCAAGAAAATAACATTGAACCAAAGAAATAAAAGATAATTCGACCACAAAATTTCAATAATTATAATGCTAATTTTTCAAAATAAATAAATATAAAATAACAACCATTAAAACTAATAGAATCACTTTATGTTACCTTGTCGTGAATAAATCCAAAATAATTGAATGATGCCGACAGGCTTTTTTTGCCTTTAGATTTGTAGATGTTGTACTTTTTCTTCGAAAACATGCTTCTTAAACCTTTTAAGTAAAAATAATTGTTAATTGTAATTTTAATCCTAACAAGTATATGAGAGAAATTTTAAAAATAAATAGTGGAGTTGTTAACAATTTAACTACATCTTTTCATTTTCTTACTTATTTTTTCAAAGCAAGTATTTTTTTAATTGAAAATAAATATCTAATTTGAAGGAAAATAAGACTTCCCTTTTTAATTAAAATAGTTAAAATAATAGATATCTAATCTAAACAAATAAAAAGAAAAAGGATGGGGAGTTATATTAGTTTTGAACCCTAGACCTCAGATGGTTGAGCAACTTATGAGGCCCAGCTCTGCCAATTGCACCATTGCTTCTGTTTGAACAATTCTAAGGACCTTACTTTATATTTTCTTGGAGGGGCCAAAGCATAAACATATATATACCCGATATTAAAAATTTGAAGTCTCGGGCCCCCCTGAATCCGTCCCTGGAAGCCATTGAGTCTGAAGAAGGATATGAGTTGGCTAAAATGTGTACAAAGGAATTTGTTGTGAAGTTGAAAGATATAAAGAAGGCAAAATCCACAAGCAATACAGAACAAATGACTCATGTTGAACTTGAAACCACCAATCCAAGTGGTAAAACAAATGATTTTTTTGTGGAAAATGCCAATGTTACTAAGGTGAAAGGAATAAAAAAGAAATAGCCAACTTATCGTAGGAATAGTTGATTGAAAGGTTTTCTTGAAAAGGCACCAAAAAGAAAGAAAAACTGACCAAAACCATCATCTTCTTCCATGTCACAACATAATAGCCAACTCATTTCACCTTTACTTCAAATCAAATGGTCAGTGGCTTAATATTATTTATATTTCTTTTCTATAACCAATTTAATTGATATTACTTTTATTTTCACTATGTTCTTATCAGGTGCTTATGGATATTACTTCAAACAACCTCACTCAACAATCTCAGACGGTTCCTCGAGGAGGATTTTCTCAACTTTTGAGGGTAATAATTTTTATAATCTTCAAATATTTTGTCTATCAGAATAACATTTATGCATTATCTAAGTGGCATTACTCAATTAAATTATTTTGTAGGAATTCTCGTGTGTTGACTCGAGTTTTGATCAGCTGTGATAAACTGTAAAGTTTTTGCTATCATGTGGCGGTGATCAGTGTTGAGTTGTTGGCAGTAATACCAACTAGGAGTTCAGCGATAGATAATTATAAGTAGACCATTTTCAATTGATTATTTGTTGGAGATATAAGTTCATCATGTTTTTATGCTCCATTTAAATAATTTTGGGAACATGTATAGGTGATGCATTTTGATAATTATAATTTGTGGAGTAAATGTTGTGTATTGTAGAACTTTTATGAAATATTTATCTGTGCCTTATACTGCATATTGTCTCAATTTTAGTCTAAAACTCATGAGAGTCTTGAGGATAATGGGTGTAAAGTCGATTAATTATAATTGATCGGGTATTTGCAACACACATTTGTGTATGGTGCTTGAAGCTCTATATCCTATTGTAATATATATATATATATATATATATGAATGTATATTCTATTTTGTATAAAGAGTACAATTAGTATACTACGGGGAACTATTGTATTTTTGCGGAGAAAATATAATTAATCTATTCTATTTGGTTAATAAAAGAACAAAAGTTGGGAAAAAAAATTAACACTAAAGCAGATTTAAATTTTAGGGATGGAATTGCTAACTGAAATATAATTGAGGGGAATATTTTTTTAATATAAATGATAGAATGAGAAGAGAGTGGAGTTTTTACGTGGTTTGAAAATGAGAAGAGAGATTAATTTCATTTCTTTGTTTTAATTGATTGAGGGAGAGATGAAAAAAGATTTTAATTCCTTTCTAGTTAACGTGTTTGAGAGAAAGAGAATGGGATGAGTTATGAGAGATTTTAGGAGATATTTGTTAGTTTTCCTTATTTAAAGAATATTAAACATATAACTTGAGTTAAGTGTTTGGTTAAGAAATCATAATCTAAGCCATTGGATCAAACCCTTTATGATGTGTCATCCATCCAAGGGGGTTTTGGACACAATTGGTGGGAAAAGGTATTGGAGAGGAGTCGGATACAATATATATCCATGTAGGGACTCAGTTTTAACTCCTATATATATAGGGGGTTTGAGATAAAATAGAATATGACAAGGACTATGAGACAAATAGAAAAATTTGCCACCAAGCCCTTATCACACCTATATATACACACCTCTAGCTCCTTCACTTGCCCCTCATTTCAAACAACTAATTTTTGGTCCAAAAGATCAGAATTTCTTATCCATCATCTCCTCTTTTAAGCTCTCAAACCATTCAAGAGAATCATAGAAAGAGAAAACTTAACCCACAATATGAAAACCATATTTTTCCAAGCAATTACGCAAGAAAAACCTGCTTTTGCAATTTCTATAATTTCTAGTTTTGAGGGAGCAAATGAAGTCCATTTTAGAATTTCTTTAGCTCAAAATCATTCTAAGAGGACAAGGAATCATTTTATGAAGTCCGAATTTTCTAATTGGTTCGTTAAAGTTCCCAAATCGTTCATCAAAGCACCACTATGGTGAGTAGTTTTCAGTTTCAGAAATATTACTTCACTTTCTAGTGCCCAGCAATCACCCTTACCGTGAAATGATTGTAAATGAAAGACCATCCCTAGAAATATATTTGAGTGTAGATATTGTTACAGGCAATATTTTATGGAAATAATTAAGGAAAAATTTAAGAATGTGCATTTAAAGAAACACTGCCAGTGTGCAGTTTCGATTTCCAAAAACTGCCTTCCATTTTGTTTTGCTTGGAAATTTTTTATTACCGATCCAATTGTTCTTCAAGACCACCATACGAAAGATATATGAGTTTAGAAATGTTTACTGGGGGTTTTGCTCCAACTCAGTCTTAAACCAGTCCAGTCCAGAATTAGCCACCAAATAACCACTACTAGTGTAATGTTTTGGTTTCCAGAACTGTTGTTTACGTGCAAGAACACCATTGGAACGCCCTATGAGTTTAGATGTCTATAAGTTTATTTTCTGCCAAAATCCATGATGTATTGTTACCAGAAAGTTGATTTGGTTACAAGCTGCAAGGTTGTACCTGAAACTGGCAGTTTCGGGATATTAACTTCGAAGTCTCGGTTCACCTCGTTTTGGACCAGTTCTTGAGATGAAGTTTGATTTTGAACAATACTAAATTGCTGGTAATCTATGGGGATCAAGTTTAGTTGTTAGATATGAAGTGAAATGGACAAAAAGGATGTAGTGGTTAAGATGCGCAACGATCAATGAAGGCGGATGGTAGAGCTATCTCGAGTAATCTCATTCATGAGTAAGCATTAGAGTTTCAAGATTCATGAACTCTATATCAAGTTTCCTGGATAGATGATTATGTGGTGGGTAAGGTAGCTTAGCCTTAACCTTGTTAATTCACGTGACTAATCGAATTGTATTGAGAATGGGCTATTTGCATACACCTCCCTCATGTATTAAATTTTGGCATCAACCACCGCTATACATAAATTGTTTAGGGAAAATTACTAAAGAATCATAAAATAAATTTTTGTATCCAAAAAACCCTTGATAAAATTTTACAATCCAAAAAACCCATTCCACCAACTTTTCATTCCAAAAAGCCCAAGATTTAAGGTTAGTAAATTTATGGACTTGATTGCCCTTGGCCTTCTAGATTAAAATTTAATTAATTATAATATTGTATATAGATTTATTTATTTAGAAACTTTTATTGATAATTGACAAAATATAATTCTATTTTGAAATTTTTTAGATTTTTAATCTTCTTGAAAATTTTAAAAAAAAATATTTTTTAGATAATTATCATAATAAGATAAAAATTAAATTATATAAAAGTATTAAAAATATTTAATACTAAAAATAAAAATCTGTATTATTTAACTTATCAATTTAAAAATTTTAAAACAAAAAAAATTGATAAAAAAGGTCAATTGAGCAATAAGTTAACTTAATAAATGAAGAGTAATTTAGTCAAAAAAGTTCTTAATAGGGGGGTTTTAGAAATTTTCCCAATTTTTTAATATAATACCTATTTTACCCGTAATTTTTCTTTTTTATTTATTTAATACTTTTCATTTCATTTTTTTCTTTTTCTTACTAAATAGACCGGAAAAAAGATAGAAATTAAACTTATGAAAATTCTTATTTATAATTAATCCAAATGATTAATTATTTTTAATTAAGAAATAGGTATAACAAATCACGTATTGAACTTATTCTAAAAGCTGAAATATTTGGTTTCTCAATTGCCTTTGTCTAGTTCTTGGAATATTTTTTCAATTTTTCAAACACATTTTTAATAAATTAGTAATATTCTTTTAATTTATAACGCTATAAAGATGATATCTTTATAGATTTATGTTATTGCTTATAAATGAAAATCTAAAAATTGAAAGAATTTTTTTTTTAAATTTCAAACTCCCATTCTATTTAGCCAATTTGTCTCTTTTTATTTTTCTTTTTTGTTCTAAGTAGAAGAAGACAAGTAAGAAATAAAATAAAAATATAAAAAAAATCAAATATTAATGCTCGTGAAAAAAATTATGATTTGAAAAATCTAATATGAAAGTTGACACAAATAATGAGATACCTATGCTATCAAAATTATATGTAGAACACTCTTTATTTTCTAATGACATCATCTACTCCAGAGTCATCTAAGGGAGAAATTAAAGTGAAATTATTCTTTAAATTTTATATTATTATTTATTTTCAATAGTCAATAATACAAACCTATAAAGGTATAAATTTTTGTTGTTTATAAGAATATAAATAAAATAATGCACTATTAATTTATTAAAAACTTGTTTAAAACATTAAAGATATGATTCGCGAATCACAAAAAGGTAACTGAAAAATCAAATATTTAAAATTTTATTTAAGATAAGCTTAGTATATTATTTGTTATATCTATTTTTTAATACAAAAATATTATTTAGTAGAATTTTTAAATAAGAAGTTTCACAAACTTAATTTCTATTTTTTTTTCTATTTAATAATATGAAGAAAGGAATGAAAGGAAAAGTAAAATAGAAAAGAAATAAAAAATTAAGGGTAAAATAGGTATTATATAATTTTCTTTCACACATAGGGGTGGTAGATGCCAAAATTTAATACATGAGGGGAGATCCTTACCAAAGTGTAATAACTTAGGGGAGGTGGATGCATATAACCCGTATTGAGAAATGAGATAACCCGATAATTTGTGTTGTGGGCATATTTTTGATTGTGTCCTTATTTGAAAGAGGTGCTTGCACTTATGAAAAAAGTTGAGTGACTCAAACTCTACACTTGAAGTTTGGTATTCAATTGGAAAAGGAGAGTTGCCTCCCAAAATTATATTTATAAGTCTTTCAAAACTAGAAGGAATTTTTACTACGTTGTATACTTATATATACGCATTGATGGTTTTGATCATTCTTAAAGCAAAACGAGTTTCAACTATTTTCAAATAAAATCCTGAAACCACTTTTGGTTGCTCATTGCATTGTGCAAACTTTTAACAATATGAATTATTTTAAAATGCATATTTGTAAAAATGATTTCAATGAAGGCCCTCTTCATTAAAACTTCTTGCAAATCCTTGAATTTACTGATTATTAAATCATGAGCCTAAAGGCCACTATTGATGAAAATATGTGATTGCATATTATATATGGTTGAGTATTGGGCCCAAGTGTCGGGCGTGGATAGGGCTAGGGTTGGACTGGACGAGCACGGTCATGCGGTTTTAAAATGGTTCCTGCTATCCACGGCCACATCCCAATACCCAAAGACTGAGTGTTCTGAGGGTGAGTGAGTCGTAGGAATTAAATTGTGGCATACCCAATACATCACCAAACAGGCATCGCGAGCCTGAGTGGGGAAGTATAAGGTGATGACTTTTAAGCCGAGTGTTCAGGGGTGACAAGGAAGTAAGTAGCGGGACCCAAAGTGCTATGAGCAAAGTTATTGAACGCGATGTTACAGCTAACGTGGCCCCCCTACTACTTAAGTGTGCAATGTAAAGTTACTATAACTATCTTTCATTTGAATGCATACTAAGTGCATATACTGAACTTTTGGTGTCATACCACATAGTACTTAACAGTTATCGTGAACACAAATGTCATTTTAACCATTTTCAATGTTTTTTGAAAAATAAAAACTATTACTGTTTCCACCTCATTAAGTTAACATTTTTGGTCTAAAAACTATTTAAAGAGCCTTTCACACGAACACTAGCGCTCACTAAGACTTTGCTTATGTATTTCACTTTTTCCTTCTAGTTAGAGGTGACTTGAGCAGTGGGATTGACTCAGAGAATCATGAGTATAGACATGGACAATCCTAGACATGATCATTGCAGATTAAGACATGGACAGTAAGTTTACTTTGTCTGGTTAGAAGTGTTAGGGTTGGGAACTTCGTAGAAATTGTTAAATTGTTTCCAAAATTTGGATGAAACTATTGTGATAGGCTTGCACTTTCAGTTTCGGATCCTTTAAGAACTGAATTTGGGGCGTGACAGATTATGTTGGTCGTAAGGTGGATCGCAAAAGTACCAGTGGTACTTGTCAATTCTCAGGGGAAAGTCAAGTGGCTTGGCATTGTAAGAAACAAAGTTCAGATGTTCTTTCCACCACTGAAGCCGAATATATGGCACTTGGTCAATGTTGTGCTCAGTTACTCTGTATGAAACAAACTTTGCATGATTATAAATTGCATTTTGATCACATTCACATTTTATGTGATAACAGTAGTGCCATCAGCATCACTAAAAATCCAGTGCATCATTCCCGTACCAAACATATTGAAGCAAAACATCATTCCATCCTTGATCATGCTCATAAAAGTGATGTTACTATAAATTTTGTTAGCACTAATTTTCAATAAGATGATATCTTTACTAAAGTTATTAGCATCGATAGATTCTCGTACTGAAGATATAAACTTGGTATTATGGAACTTCCTAAGTTTACACCTACATGTCCTTACATTTATTGCACTTCATTGCTTTTTGATGATGAAGGGGGAGAGAAATGGTATTTTAGATATAGTCATTTATTATCATTTAGGCTTTGTGGTCTATGATATTATGCTTCTTGGCAATGATTATTTAGACGCGGGAGGGGGGGGGGGGGAATCACCTACTCAGGGGGAGCTTCTAGTAAGATTGTTCCAATCAATATTCTGTTGGTCCGATGGAGCTATCTAATTTCTTGTCATCATCAAAAAGGGAGAGATTGTTGACCTTTTTGGTATAAAAATCACTATCAATTTTGATGATGACAGATATTTACTTTCCTTACTAATATTTATTTTTTCCCTTCATGCAGATTCTTACATATTCCAGCTCATTTGAAGAACATAAAAGGGAAGTTTGCATTTATAATTTATTTACCTTCTTTCTTTCGCATAAATCTTTTGCATATCTTTATATATGGTCAAGAGCATCACTTAATTGATATGATTATCTATCCGCTGCGATCATGATTCATTTTCCTTGTTTACCTTGCTTCTATCTTAGTAAGTAGACTTCTAAATATATATTACTGGAAGGAGCCGTTATTCTTGATCTTATTTTCTTATCTTCTTTTTACTGGACAACTAAATACATGTATTTTTCTTCTCCAGCAAAAAAATACGAATTCTACAAGCCTTATACAACATATTATTGATAACAATTTACTCTTATTTGTAGGTACCTTCTCCGCTAAGTTTCAGTGAGGAAGGAGTGGTACTAATGTTAGGATTATGCCATCAGATGCTATAGAGGATATGTTTTATAGGGCGAAATGATTTGTAATTGATTTTATATTTTGATTAATAAAAGGCATTTCTAGTTATTTCACTTAAATCTTGTTTGCATCTGTAAGTAATGTATAACGTGTCCATGTAATCAAACAAGTCTTTCTACTTCCTAAGGGTTAAGAAGAATGACATTAGAAAGATTAGTCTCAATTACTTAAAATGTTCGAAAGGAAATAAAGAGTCTAAAATGGGCAATAGAGACTCGGTAACACTTGTACAACTTAACTTTGATATGGGAAAGTTCCAGTTGAATTCTATGAGACAAAAGAAACTTATGTTGTAGACACATCAGTGGGATTGATGTATTCGAACTCGACTCGTATCAGTTTTGCCACATGGGTTCTTCACTCAATGACAGTCAATGAGAAGAATTGATTGATTGTGATAGGTATGTCTGACCTTCTGACCAGAGGAATTGAGTTAAAGATGCACTCACGACGTCAAGTTTGTCACTAGAGTAGTTAGATCCAATTCACCCTTTGGTGGGGTCGACCTCAAAATGCAACTTGATGGGTGAGTGGTAGTCTTAACCAATTGCCAAGATGGAATTTGTTTTCTCATGAGTGAATGAGAATGTGGCCTATGTATTTATAGATAATAGATATCAAAGTTTTTGGCCAAAGCAATGGAGTTGCATATACTGGTTAAGTAATTAAGCTCAATGATCTCGTATTATGATAATTAAATATATGGTTAAGTCTAGTGAGTTTGGCTTAACCATGACTCACTTGAGTGAGACACATGAACGAAAGGTTTGTATTCATATGATATTCACGATAGGAAAGGTTTCAGAATGATCCAATCATTCAATCCCGTTTGCATTACGATTTGGGCCACGTGACTGGCTAGGTTGCCAAATGAGACAAACCTAAAGAGTTGCACTTAAAGGTTTTGCAAAAGAAAAATAGAGGGGGTTGCTTTGGAGATAATGTTCATATTTAATTATTCATTAGATGAAAAGATTAATTATATAATTATTTATTGGATAAATAAATAATTAATTAAAAAAACACAAGACCAACACGGGCCAAGTGGGCGTCCATGATGACACCTATAAGGCCGAGTTGGGCGTCTTTTAGAACGTCCATTATGGGCTTTGTGTAACTTGGTCATCAAGTCATGTGATATAAATATATCACTTAATGACTTTTAGACCTAATTGACTTTTAGTCACATTTTGAGCCTCCAAAGCATCAGAGAGAATTCCCTCCCCTCACTCCTATTCTAGTCGCCACTACAAGGAGAAAGAAAGAGAATTTTCTTCTTGAAATTCCGTAATGATGATTTAGAGACAACATGCTTTCATTGTTCGGATCAACAATCAAGAAAATGATTGGAGATACTGGACAAGCTGGAGAATCTAAGGATTGACGAGAAGAGCACCCTTTTCGAATCCAGAAATTTCGCAGAGCCCAATTCTCCAACCACTTCACTACAATGGGTATGTTTTAGCATTTTAGACGATTTGAATATACAAATTGAGATGACCGGCGTGGGAATTTTATTCTGCTGCGTATTTTCCACGTTTCCTAACAACCAGTTAGTGCTTGAAATTCGGATCGACAAACACAAGTGATTGAAAGAAGTGTTTTTAAGTCTAATGTCTCATAATTCCCATTTGGAGTTGTATTTGCGGATTAACCTTTTAGTTCCGCCCTTTTGTTCCTAGTGTATAGTAGAGTAGAGATCACTTCTTCATAATCGAGTGTGTTTTGTCTTGTTAGTATTTGTAGTGTCTGAAATCTTTCAGCACTTATCTTTTCCATTCTATTTTGTAATAAGTTTGCATTTGGATCTTGATCTGGAACTTATAAGTTCTAATAGTTATTTCAATATAAGTATTTTTTCAGTTTTACCTTTTTGTATTTATCAATTCTGCTGTGTGTTTTAGCACAATTTTGAATAACCTAATTCACCCCCTCTTAGGCATATCTTGAGTTACAAGCTCGATGATCTCATCTTATTATGACACATGCATGTGGTCAACTTCTGTAAGTTTGACAAGTCCATGACTTTAACTTGACTAGTACACTAGAACAAAAGATGTATACTCATACGGTATTCACAATTGGAAGGTTTAAAATGATCCAATAATTCGTTCTCTTTTGGGATAAACTCTGGGGCCACGTTACTAACTAGGTGTCGTTCACATCCTCTGGTTTTCTTCCATTGTCAATTAAGATGAATCTAAAGAGTCACAATTAAAGGATTTGCAAAGAAAAACAAGGAATAAGCTTAAGGAGCATTTTGGGTATTTGATACCACTATTTTATTAGATAAATTAGTAGAGATAAAACAATTGATTATTCATTAGATGAATTAATTAATTATTGACAAGTTAATTAATTGAAATAAATTGATAAATTAAATTATCATTTTAATTTATTAGATAAATAATTAAATCATAAGTTAAAGTTTTGGACTCAAATTGATGGTCCCGCCTGGGGCAAGTCAACAGCTAGAGTGGGCTTGTTCTTTTTAAGTGATATAAGTATCACTGTAACTAAAAAAACTTAAGACTAACTCCACACTTTATCTCAAGAATCTCCACAACAAAAAAAATCCCACCCTCTCTCTCTAGCCGTCTTCAAGGGAAGAGAAAGAGGAGTTTTCAATGGCAAATTCGCTTCTTGGATAGAAAAATCAAATAAGCTCGTGGATTCAAGCAACCCAGATTTTTGACACACTAATAGCTAACGTGCTTTGATAGCAAGTGCACTAGTCATGTGTAGTGATAGAAATGGACTAAGTATGGGTTGTTGAACCTCAAGGACAAGTTATTTAGTTTATGATTTTGATAACGAATAAAAATAAATTAGAGATTAACTAAAAAGAAATGTAGAGAAAGCTAAAGGAAGAGTAAAAAGAGATTTAAACTTTCATGGTGGAGAGTTAACTAGGCCTCACATTTGGGCACATGTTGCATATTGTCGTCCTAAGATCATTTTTAATTCATTAGACATATATCGCTATGGTGAAAACTCCTAAGATAAAGACTAACCGACATCTTGAGATAGATCTTCTATGCTTGAATAACGGTCCCCGAAATATGTCTATTTGGTGATCTAATCACTAAGCATGCATTTAAGAGCTAGAGCTTCCTCGATTTGAATCGAACAACTTCACCCAGTAATCTTTACCTATTTCTAGGGCAGTTCCTATTTGGTCGGTTATGTTGTGAAATTCTTGCACCCTAAGTCAATTTTCTCTCGAAATACTCACCTAGGCATAAAATTCTAACACATGTTGGTCAAGCATATGTAAGGCATTCAATCACAAAATAACAACACATAGCAATTTACGAATTGAAATGGAAAACGATTTTATTACAACAATGCTAGCAACATGGTCTTCACATGACCCTAGTTTAACAAACTAGTGCATAAAGCTAAGCGCAAGATTCATGTTCATAGACAAAGATGAATCTAAAGCTAGCTAAGAAACTCCCTATGTTCGATTGATGATCGGATCTTTGATTGGAGGCTTGAATCTCTTCTTTCCCCTCTTCTCTTGCTCTTCAAAGTTGATGATAAGCTGGTCCTAATCCCAAGAAATCCCCAAAAATACCTTAGAATCCGAACCCCCTTTTTTTCTTGATTTTTGGCCTTTATACTTTCGAAAATGGTTACAGGGGCGCCTAGGCGTGGGTAAAACGACACCCAGGCGCGGCCTACGTGGATCGACTTTCTTGGGAAATAATCTGATTGGCACCCAGGCGTGCAAAAGTGGCGCTCGGGGGCGGAGGTGATGGCGCCTAGGCGCCGCACTGCATGCTGCATCTTTATTCTTTCCTCAATTAGCGCCTAGGTGTGAAGAGTGCGGTGCCTGGGTGTGGGAATGCGAATCATCCTAGCTTGATCTCATTCTATATGTCGTTTTTCCACCCTTTCTTTGTGTACATCCATTTAGAACTTGAAATCACTTAAAGCACAAATTAAATGCACAAGTAGCATGAATCAAGTGATAAATGAACCTAATACATAAATGCAACGGGCTTAAAAACATGTAAAAATGACTCTTACCAACCACCCCCCCCCCAAAATTATCAATTGCTCGACCTCGAGCAATAAAAGCCATAAGATATGAAATCATCATTAAACAAGGGAAAAACAAAAAGAAACTATCTAACTCACTTTCGTGGAGGGAAAGGTTGCACTTAGCATGTGCAACAAACCTTTGAACCTTTGACTTAACTCAAAGGACGAGTTATAGTGTCGTGAGTGTTTGCATAAGATATACCTACAAAATTGAAGGATGTTTAGCTCAAACCAACTAAGACAATTTGAAATAAGAACTATGATGCAATGACACGAATCGAGTGACAATAAAACTCAACAATATGTACACAAATGAAGATAATTCTCATTCAACACCTAGAATCGAACCAATTTCCAAAGGTTATAGTGAGATAAGATCTAGGGTATTATGATAGAAAGGCATTCCTACCTTGTTTGGAAACATTCCCCATATCTACCAACTTTCAATAGATCATAAAGCTTATCGAATCATAGATGACTTTAAAGTCATAACTGTGTTTCTTTCCATTCACTTTACATCGACATTAAAATGCTTTGAAATGATTTACGTTCACAACAGTATAAGGCCTCGTGCGATGTTCTATCCCTTAGGTCTCCTATGCCACCCATGTAACGGGCTTTTGGTCAAAAACTCCCAAACCGATCGATTTTAGGGTGCGAAGTGTTAAGACACTCCTACAAACTTAATCACCCGAGTGGCAAAGGCCACAAAATAGAACGAGGTCTATAATTCAACTCATTCCCGATTGGCTTGAGCAAAGCTCAAATTAGCTCAACGAGTATAGTGTGTAGGCAATGGTGCTTTGGTAACCTCCAATACTCGTTGGCCTGACCAAATTCTTGAGGTCATACCAATCCCATCTCAATTATTTATTCCATTAACACAATTATGGATCCATATGCAACTAATCATCTCAAAACAACATGAAAAATCTAGGTTAATATATCTGAAGGATACTCCTCATATGTCTCGGGATGGGGAACCCTTTGAATCTCTCTACCTTCGACTTATGTGTAGCATGTATCATCTAAGGAAGATTGACTCTCAACTAAGGTTGAAATGAGCATAATCAAGAAGTGTAATTTTTCATTTTAGACCATTAATAGAAACATAAAAGATATTATGCCATTATCTTGAGTTCTCAAGTCGAATTGTACCAATTGACAAGCTAACATCCTAGAACAATTTTGTTTTCATTTTCATGCGTGAAAACTTATAACTTAACATAAATTCACACGTAAAAGCTCACACCCCCAAACTTGGATGAAAAAGTAAAAGCAAAAACATGCACGACGATCATGGATAAATGATATCCCACCCCCAAACTTTAAAACCAACATTGTCCCCAATGTTTCAAACAAAGTGGTGGAAAGGACACTTAAGCATGCGGGATGCTGAAAAGCAAAACCCGATTCCTCAAAAGTAGTTCCATCCGAGTTTAGCCTAAGGCAATGTTGGCCAATGAGATCCCAATGCTAAGCTACAATTGTGAAAGAAGACTAACAAAACAAAGCGCCAAGCATCTCATATAATCGAATAAACAATGAATACATCAATACATGCCCAAGTATTCGAATATATTAATGGAAAATTGTTTAAAAGCAACAAAACATAAACTAAACCAAAAGGAAAACAGGAGAAAGGACTAGGAAATGACACCTAATCATCAAACAGAGCATCAATGTCATCTCCATCCCCCACACTCGGGGCGGTCTCATCATCTGCACCCCTAACTATGTCATCGACATCAAGTAAATCATCGGGTGGATGAACAAAAAAGAGGGGAAAATGCCGATGGCTCGGGATATGGGAAGGGGGCCACGACAAAGGAAGACATCTTGAGCAAGGGCTACTTGGCGGGAATAGGCGAAACTGGCTCGAATCAATTCCTTAAGTTAATCCATCCTCTAATCGAAGCGAGTGCCCATCTGATATATATTGCTCCGAAGGGTGTCCATGTCAAATGGGGCTGCACTGCTAGACCCGGTCCCCCGAGTAGAAGAAAGTCAAGCTCGTTTGGGTTGGCGTGGAGGGAGAGTCGGGGTGGAGGCAACACGGAAAGGGAAAGAAGGTCCGGGAGGCTCCGCACGCTCAGATGGGAGTGGTATAACTTAGCTTGTCAAACACAATGTCGTGATAAGAGATGGAAAAATGAATGGAATCTTCTTCGTGCTGGATGACTCACTGCCCTTTTTCTTCACATGTGTCTTATCAATGATCGGAGCTAACTCGATTCCCATCTTCTGAATATGCCCACAAAATCAATCTTCTTCTGGGTCATGATGCAGTAGATGAGGTATCCCCGCTCTTTGCTCACCTCAGACCCATTGGTGCTCAGCATAAGGTTATGCCGGATAAAATCGAGTAAAAATGTAACATCTGGTGTCAAAGCATGATGGGGAATGTGATCCTCCCCTTCTTTCCATACGAACCCATCTGTGGCAATCACCTTATCCACCTTAGTCAACAGTACCGTGCACGCCCCGTGCTCTCGATAAATCTGTCAAAACTCGCACGTTGGAGGTTGGGCTATATGGAGACACTCACCGATGACGCTCAGATCAAATGCCACCTTTTACTTCGAACATAAAGCGCACAAGCCCTCAACCCCTTGTTCGTAATTTTCTCCAATGCCCCTGCACCAAAAAATTCTTGAACCCACAAGCCCCGAATTGCCTCAGGGGTCTCGTAATAATGCTCTAGCTCGTGAAAATTGAATAAAGCTCTTAGTGAAGGCCAGTCATTGACATTGATGGGTCGTTCTTTAATGAGAAAGCGGTTATGGAAGACTTAGCAAATGGTTTGAACTTCGGGAAAGGAAAAACGGGAGTCAAGTTGTGAATCACCCTTGGTATTGCACTCAACCGTTGGTGAGGGGATTCTTGAAGAACCTTCCCCGGCCTTATTCTTTCTTTCCGATGTGGTAGCTTTCTTGGCCATTTTTAATAGAATTTTGGCGGCGTAACAACATAAATAGATGTACCGTGTTCTTGACAAATAACCCCCAAACTTCTATTCAAGCAACCCACAACTTGCAACTTACCAACACAACCCCAAAAGTTTAACTTGTACCCATTAATCAAAACCCACCAACAAAGCACCACAAAACTTCATCAAAATCGACAACAATCTTCACAAATCGCACAATATAGAGCTCCACACGGCTTGTAAGTGAATAAGTGGTGTCAAGCCAATCACTCACCTTTTGATGAAAAATCGACAAAAACGAATTAGAATATATCCCCACGACAAAAGTGATGGTGGTAGCGACTTTTTATGCGATGGAGATAATGATTGTGCGGCTGAAATCGACGAAGTTGACTAAAGATGCGGCGGAGATGAGATATGTTAGAGGAGGTGGGTGCAGATCTGAAAGATCGAGAGGAAAAAATGAGGGTTGTTGACCAAGTTGACCGAGGATGGGCTTTTATATGAAGCTCAGCGCCTAGGTGAGCATATGTGGCACTGGGGCGCGGTATGATCGGTGCCCGAGCGTGATCCAACAGGCGCCTAGGCACGGTAGTGCGTAACATACAAGCCGCTTGAACTTGACACGGCCCTTAGGCGTGGGTTGAAAGGTGCATGGGCGTGGATGGTCGGCATCTAGGCGTGATATACGTGGTGTTCAGGCGCCATGATGCGAAGAAATGGGTCGTTTGGTCTTCACACGTCGCCCAGGCGCGGATAAGTGGTGCAGGGGCATGAACAAAACGATACCTAGGCGTGATATGGATGGTGTATAGGCGCGAGACTGCGAAGGGGTTAGGCCAAAACAGGGCTAGGCAACGCTTAGGCATGGGATTGGTAATGCCTGGGCATGAATAACGGCTGAGTCCGGGTCCTTTTCCTACAAAAATAAGAAAGGAAAAAGTCGTAAACACAAACGAACAAAAATAAAAACAAAAAAATTGAGGATAACTAAACTAAAGAAGCAAAAATACGAAAAAAATAAAAAATAGCTTGGGTTGCCTCCCAAGAAGCGCTTGTTTATAGTCGTTAGCTTGACTTTGAAATGACGAATCATGGGGGGTCTCGGAGTAGTATGGGCACTTTATCCTTGGGCCTATCAATCCCGGCATAGTGCTTTAACCGTTGGGCATTGGTCATGAATGTTTGCCCGTTGTCCGTTGTATGCTCGACGGCACCCGATGAATAGACACAAGACACGAGGAATGGTCCTGACCATCGTGACTTAAGCTTCCTGGGAAAAAGTCTGAGGCGAGAGTTATAGAGTAGAACTCTCTCTCCCTCGTGAAACTCTCGGGGAATAATGTGCTTGTCATCCCATGTTTTTGTGCATTCCTTATACAATTTGGCATTCTCATAAGCGTTATGGTGTCATTCCTCAAGTTCATGCAATTGAAGCAACTCATTGGTACCTATAAGTTTGACATCAAAGTTAAGAAATTTTATAGCCAAAAAAGCACGGTGATCAAGTTCAACCGGTAAATGACATGCATTGCCAAAGATGAGGCGATAAGGGGACATGCCAATGGGGGTCTTAAAAGCGGTCCTATACGTTCACAAGGCATCATCTAACTTTAAAGACCAATCTTTCCTAGAGGTATTGGCCGTTTTCTTGAGGATTCGTTTGATTTTCCTATTTGACACCTCGACTTAACCACTAGTTTGAGGATGGTAAGGGGTCGAGATTTTGTGTTTCATGCCATAATTGTTCAATAAATGTTCAAATTGCTTATTGCAAAAGTCACTTATGATTGCTCTAGGGGTGCCAAAACGAGTGAAAATGCGTTTATTTAAGAATCTAGTAACCACCCTAGCATCATTAGTGGGTAAAGCCTCAGCTTCAACCCATTTGGACACATAATCAACCGCAACAAGAATGTATTTATTTGAGTAAGAACTAGTAAAAGGCCCCATAAAATCTATACCCCAAACATCAAACAACTCGCACTCAAGCATACTATTCAAGGGCATTTCATCTCGTTTAGAAATATTACCGATTCTTTAGCATCTATCACAAGATTGGACATAATGAAATGCATTTTTAAAAAGCGTAGGCCAGAAGAAACCTGATTGTAGAACTTTAGCAACCGTTTTAGAAGGCCCGAAGTGGCCACCTACGAACATATCGTGACAATGAGCCAAAATCGATGCCATTTCTGCCTCGGGTACATAGCGCCAAATTAGGCCATCTGCACAAATCTTAAACATATATGGTTCATCCCACAAATATTGTTTCACATCAAACAAAAATTTCTTCTTTGGATGAAAAGTGATATCCGGGGGAAAAACTCCCGTGACAATATAGTTGGCAAAATTGGCATACCAAGGAAGATCATCGTGAATTATAGCATATAATTTTTCATCGGAAAACTCTTCTCCAATTGGTTTATCATGCAAGCATTTAGAAGTAGAGACCTCTAACCTAGACAAATGATCGGCGAAGACATTTTCCACTCCTTTTTTATCTTTAATTTCAAGGTCAAATTCTTGAAGAAGTAGAATCCATCTTATAAGTCTAGGTTTTGGCGTCCCTCTTAGAAAGCAAATACTTAACAAGATATGCAAAGAATTTATCAAACACTATAGCTAGCAATTCTTTTTTTATTGTGGCATAATTCAATTATGAATCATTCAAAGTCTTACTAGCATAATAGATAGTGCCGAATACCTTATCTTTTCTTTGTCCAAGTACTGTGCCCACCGCCGAATCAAAGGGAAGATTCCAATCGAGAGGTGCCGTAATGGGGGCAGATAACAACTGCCCCTTGAGAGTGATGAAGGCCTGTAAACAAGGGGAATCAAAGTCAAATGGTGCATCTTTGACAAGTAGATTATACAACGGTTTTGCAATTTTGGAAAAATTCAAAATAAATTGACTATAAAAACCGACATAGGACAAGGATGCTCCTCACGGATTTTACCTATGTGGGAAGGGGAGCTTCTCAATAACCTCTACCTTGGCTTAGTCCACTTTGATGGTCCCAAGTGGCATACGAAAGGGTCTAGAGGGAGGGGGGTTTAATAGATCCTGAAGTCTTTTTCGACTTGAAAAATTTCGTATCACTTTTAAAGATTTTGAATGTTTGGTAAGTTGAGCGCTAGGTCAGGCGTTTAAAGATTAGATAACTTAGACTTGGTGATTTCAACAATTACCAAAGTAGTGTAATGTTTTAATCGCTTAATCAGGGTTAGCACATCGGAAATAATTTTTAAAACTTAGCGTTCTTTACAAATTAGTCGCTTAACCATTTTAATGCTTGTCAATGATATGTAATGAATGTAAATCAAAGCGATAAAACAATAAATGACACAAGAATTGTAAGGTTCACTGGGTGATGTAATCCTAGCTACGTCCTTCTTCTCTTTTGCACTTGGAGGAATTCACTAAATTGATTATCGAAGGATCACACAGAAACTTCTACAAAATAGATGAAAGGGAAGATGATCTTGAGCTCCTTGATCACACAGACTTCAGCTCCAATGAAGACCTTCTTCAACAAGCTTCTCTCACACAGAAATGTTGCTTGTAGAATTAACAACTTTCTCACTCAATTGAAAGGGGTTGAGGGTTTTGTCACAGGTTTGTTTGATGTTGGGAAGTTCAAACAACTTGGGATATCTCAATAGGAATTTAGGGTTCTTCTCTGAAGAGGTTTGAGATATCTAAACTATCTTTGGAATGTATAAAAAGCTTGAGAGATTTTTGGCTATGGAGTTTATAAGTTTTTCTCTCAAATAATTTCAGCAAAGTTTAGACCTTTTTTCTTGTGTATGTACGTGTATTTTTAGAGCTTACTTAAGGGTACTTTTTATAGGGTTTCTTGGGATTTGTCCATTGGACACATGTGGGCGTATGTATTTCACGCAGCGCGTTAAATGATCCCTTTCTGACATTCCTCAATTTTTGCTGGTTCCGATTGGACAGGAGCAGGTTTTGAACTCTAATTTCTAACAGTCTAGTCAAAAGGTGGCTTGTCCACAAGTCATAATAGCTTATCACATTTAATGCACTTATCAGACATTTAATGCATTTGAATTTATTTCCCATTAGAAATAAATGTCCGCTGATGATTGCATTTAAGTCCTCCATGACTTGAGAATTTATTTTAGGTGAATCTGACCCTTGATCGCTTGAGTCATTTAAGTGCTTGATTGAATAGCCCTAAAACAGTCCTTTAGCATTTGACAGACGCAAAGAACAAATCTTCATCTTTACTTGACTTCACGCTGATCTTCAACTTCATCTTTGACAGACTCAGCTAGAATTCTATCAGCTTAGCATCTGATACTTAGTCTAAAATCTACAAAGATAAGAAATACAAGCCTATTCTAAAAAATTACAACTCGATAACTTATTAAACGCTTAAACATATACTAAGAAAAATAAACTTACAAAATCTTTGGGGTCTAACATAAAAACCTATCTTGTCATCATCAAAACTTCTAACATGAAATTCCTAACACACTTTAATCCCCTTATGAGAGATTTTGTGGCCAAGCACGATCCTTTCCTGGACCATAAAATGGCATTTTTCCCAATTCAAAACAAGGTTCGTTTCCTCACAACATTTTAGAATACGTGTTAGATGATCAAGACATGCATCAAAAGATATTCCAAAAATGGAAAAGTCATCCATAAAAATCTCGAGGAAATCCTCAAACATATCGTGAAAAATTGCCATTATACAACATTGAAAGGTGGTCGGGGCATTGCACAATCCAAATGTAATCCACCTATAAACATACGTGCCATAGGGACAAGTGAAAGTGGTTTTCTCTTGGTCCTCGGGGGCTATGGAAATTTGGTTATAACCGGAATATCCATCTAAAAAATAATAAAAATCATGCCCGGCTAACATTTCAAGCATTTGATCAATGAATGGGAGAGGAAAATGGTCCTTACGGGCGGTATCATTTAACTTATGATAGTCGATGCACACTCGCCACCCGGTAAGCATTCGTGTAGGGATTAATTCATTATTAGAATTTTCAATCACGATTATACCACCTTTTTTCGGGACTACTTGAGAGGGTCTTACCCATGCACTATCCGAGATATGGTAGATTATACCTGAGTTGAGTAACTTAATGATCTCTTTTTTTACTACCTCTTGAATTCGTGGGTTTGACCTCCGTTGTGGTTGTCTTGTGGGCCTAGCAGAATCCTCTATTAGTATCTTGTGCATGCATATGCCGGGCTAGTGCCTTTGATATCCGCTATCTTCCACCCAAAAGCTTTCTTGTTAGCCCTCAAAACCTTCATGAGTTGATTCTCTTGTGCCTCTGTTAGAGAAGACGAGACAATTAGTTGCAAGGTCTCGTTGTCATTTAAGAACACATATTTAAGATGTAAAGGCAAAGGTTTAAGTTCAAGAGTAGGGGCTTCTTCAATGGATGGGCAAGACGGAGTAGAAGGTGATCTATCTAACTTTTCAACCACCATAGCATGGTAAGGAGGATACTTCTCTAAGCTAAGCACAATTCCCAATTGATCCTCACTTGCCGAATCGACATCCGTAGATTACATAAGACACATCTCTAGTGGGTCACCTATCATGTGTGCCTGAAAATTATCTCCAATCAAAGTGTTAAATGCATCGATGCGTAAACAAGATTCGGGGTTATCTGGATGTTTAAGCACTTTGTATACATCAAAAATGACTTTCTCCTCACCCACGTGTAAAGTAAGCTTACCAACGGCGACATCAATAATCTCTTCACATGTGGCTAGGAAAGGTTTTTCTAGGATCAAAGACACTTCAACATTTTCTTCCATCTCAAGCACCACGAAATCAACCAGAAAAAAGAATTTATTGACTTGCACAATCATATCTTTAATGATCCCCTTTGGGTGCTTGATGGATCGATCCGCTAATTGCAAAGACATAGACGTTTACTTAGGATTCCTGAGGCCATTCTTCTTGAATATAGAGTAGGAAAGGAGATTAATGCTAGCTCCCGAATCACAAAGAACTTTTTCAAAAGTGAGATGGCTAATGGTTCAGAATAGTAAGACTCCCCGGATCTTTGAGCTTGCGAGGCAATTTGTTGAGTACAACAGCCAAACACTCCTCTGTTAAACATACTGTCTCATTTTCTTCCCATTTTTGCTTGTTAAACAAGATGTCCTTAAAGAATTTGATGTAGTTGGGCATTTGAAAAATGGTGTCGATGAAAGGAATGTTGATCTGAACCTCATGAAGAATAGCCAAGATCCTAAGGAAGCTTTGATCTATCTCTTTCTTTTTCTTTTTCTGTGCCAAAGGGAAAGGAAAACGTATCTTGATGGGTGGAGTGGGAGTTGAAGACGAAGAACTAGAAGTGGGAGAGGTAGGTGGGGGCGCCCAGGTACTGTGAAGACGGCGCCTGGGCGTGAAGGTCGTGGCGCTCGAGCTCGCAGTGTGTAGCACATCTTCTTGGAGTGGAGTGGTCGGCGCCTGGGCATGGTCTGGGTGGCACCTAGGTGCGGCACTTCATGCTAAATCATCATTTTCCTTCACTTGTTTTCCATTCCTTAAGGTAACCGCATGACATTGCTCTTTAGGCTTCTTCTCGATGTCGCTTGGAAAAGTTCCCAGGGTTCTCCCACTCACCGCAGTTGATAATTGCCCCATGTGCATCTCCATGTCTTTCATTGTCATACACATATCTTTCATCATATTTCGGAGGTCCTTAAATGATTCATCCGACTTCTTAATATTGGCATCAAGACGTTCATCAGTTGTAAGAGGCCTAACTTGCCCTTGTGCAAGAAAATTACCTTGCCTTGGAGGGCCTAGGTGCTTGTTAAACACCAGGTTGTGCATTTTGTGCCGAATTGCACCTCCTCGGGAAATTTTTGGGCACATGAAAATTAACATGAGGTCGATTAGCATTTCCAACATAGTTCACATTTCCAACCATCGGTTCCAAAGCTACTTCTTCTTCCAACTCATGAACACTAGCAATGTTCTTGGTAGAACTATTCTCTTCATCATTGGGATAGAGCTCATCTTCCTGAGCTAGTTGTTCAATCTTGTCCCACACATTTTGGCAATCCAAACCGAAAGATCACCATCTGCACCCGTATTAAGCCTATTTCTAATGTGTGATTGAACTCCATCGTAAAAATGCAACACTTGCTCATTCATCACAAAGTTGTGATCCGGGCATTTTCTAAGCATGCTTTTATATCGAGCCTCTCGGCTAAGGATTCATTGTTCCTTTGCCTAAATCCCTTGATGTTGCTCTGGAGCTCGTTGATCTTAGAAGGTGGAAATAATTTGTTCAAGAAAGCATTGTTAGGAAATTTCATGTTAGATGTTTTGATGATGACAAGATAGAATTTAATGTTAGACCCCAAAAATACAATGTAAGTTTCCATTTTTCATAGATTGATGTATAAGCGTTTGAAAGTTGTAATTTATTTTTTAGGCTTGTAATTTTTATCTTTGTAGAATTTAGACTAAGTCTTAGTGACTGAGTCGCTAGTAGAATTATAGGTGAGTCTATTAGAGAAGAAGTTGAAGACCAGCGTCTGAAGTCAACCAGAGATAAAGATTTTCTTCTTAGCGTCTGTCAAACACTAAAAGACCTCATTTCAGGATTCATGGATCAAGCGCTCAAAATCTCTCAAGCGACTTATGTTAGATTCACCTGAAATAAATCCGCAAGTCATGAAGGACTTAAATGCAATCATTTAACGGACATTTATTTCCAACGGGAAATAAATTCAAATTGCATTAAATGTTTGATAAGAGCATTAAATGTGATAAGCCACTATGACTTGTGGACAAGCCGCCTTTTGACCAGACTGTCAGAAATTTCAGAGTTTCAGTTGCTCCCGTCCAATCGGCTTCAGCGAATTTTCAGGAATGTCAGATTTTAGGTAAACTCACGTGCTGCGTGAAAGGCACGCTCCTATATGTGTCCAACGGACAAATCCCAAGAAATTGCCTATAAATACCTTACCCCAGCAAACCCTAAAAACACAAGAGATATACAAGAAACACAAGATACGTACGAAAAAGAGAAGAGAAATTATCGCCAAAAATCTTACGTACATCTTCTGGGAAAAAGCTTAGAAACTCCATAGCCAAATCTTTCAAGCTTTTTATCTACATTCTAGACAGTCACAAATATCTCAAACATCTTCCAGAGAAGAAACCCAAATTCCAACTGAGATATTCCAAGTTGTTTGATCTTTTCAAAAACAAACAAAACCCTAGTGATAAACCTCAACCTTTCATCTGAGTGAGAAAAGTTGTTGAAACCTTTCAGGCAATATTTCTGAGTGAGAGAAGCTTGAAGAAGATGATCTTCATTGGTGCTGAAGTCTGTGTGATCAAGGAGCCCAAGATCATTTTCACCTTTTACTATCTTGTAGAAGATTCTGTGTGATTCTTTGAAAATCAACCTAGTAAATTCCTCCGAGTGAAAAGGAGAAGAAGGACGTAGCTAGAATTACACCACCCAGTGAACCTTATATATCTTGTGTTATTTATCTTTACTGTCTTATTATTATTATTACATCATTTATCTTTGAAAGAGACAAGTTAAAGTGCAAAGCGATTAAATTAACTAAAAGAACGCTAAAACTCATTTCCGCTGTGCTAACCCTGATTAAACGATCTAAGCGTTGCCCTACTTTGGTAAACTGCTAAAATCACTAAGTCTAAGTTAACTTTCTTGAAGCGTCTGACCCAAGCGCTCAGTTATCCAAGCGTTCAAACCTTTAAAGTGATACAAAATTTTTGAAGTCGAAAAAGACTTCAGGGTCTATTCAACCCCCCCCCCTTCTAAACCTTTTCGTATGCCACTTGGGACCACCAAGCATTTACTAACTCACCCCAAGTCGTGATGGATTGAGGAGGTAGAGATTTATACCACTTGACCGCACTTTCCTTAAGTGAGAAGTGGAACATTCTAAGAAAGATTGCATCTAGATCCCTTGGGTGGAATTGGATAGTCAAGAGGGCATCATCTAGAGTCTCCAAGTGTTCATGAGATGATTCGTGAGGCTCACCTTGCACCATGCTAAATAAATGAGATGGGATGTGATAATTTGGTGCATAAAAGTTGGGCAAAACCACGGGACCCGGTATAGTGTGGACCCTCGGTGGTACAGTACCCCGGACCGATGGAAGTGGTTGTGGAGGAAATGTTTGCATATCTTGGAGAATGCCTTGTAGCCACTCTCTATTCTCCAGTAGATTCATACCCGGGAAACGTGCATTCAGGATTAGATAGAGATTGTCCGCCATCTCTCGAGTTTGTCGACTAGCCCGACGAGTAAGTTCAATTTCGGGATCAAAATCCAATAGAGGCTCGTTGAAGGAGTGGGTCATACACCAAGAACAAACCTATAAATTAAACCAAAGAGACAAAATTAGAATAAAAGAGAAAATAAAAGAAAAACAAGAAATAAACGAAAACTAAGAATTATGAAAGCGTAAAAAAAAATCAAAAACTGAAATAAACAAGTCCCCGACAACGATGCTGATAGGAGTCGTTTTTACGTGTTTTTAAGCCCCTTTCCGTTTATGTTTTAGGTTCATTTATCGCTTGATTCTTTCCACATGTGCATTTAATTCGTGCATTAAGTGATTTCAGACCTTAAATGGATACAATCGAAGAACGGGCTGAAAAACGACGTATAAAACAAGTTTAGGCCAAGATGCTTTACACCTCCACGACCAAACAAGCAAGAAATAAGTTGGAGTTAGCCAAGATCATGTTTTAGTACCATTTCCGCACACCTGGGCGCCAAATCAGAAACAACCTCCACGTTGGAATGCCATTTGGATAAATTTAGAGACCGAATTTGATGAAGTGTCCTTCTACAAATTTTTAGATCTATGTCTTATCTTTACATGGGGACTTGAATCATCTAATTCGGAGGTTTGTGGAGGAGTTTATGAATAAAACACTATCCCTACGCTGGAAAATACGAAAGTGGCAGCTCCCATTCTTAGTAGGTGGAAAACAAGAGAATGGTAGTTCACATTCTTGGTAGGAGGAAAGTAAGAGAATGGTAGGTGGAAAACAAGAGAATGGTAGTTCGCATTCTTGGTAGATGGAAAGCAAGAGAATGGTAGGTGGAAAGAAAAGAGAATGGAAGCACATGTTCTTGGTTGGTGAATTTTTTTGGCTATAAAAGGAGGATTGGATGTCATCCTACAAACACACTTGAAAACACATTCCCCATTGGGGGAGCCTAAACAAATCCTATCATCATCTTCATCATCCTTAGATTAGTTATGAAGATTATCAAGAACCTTTGAAGGTGAAGAAATCAAGAAGCATGGAAGAGATGAAGATCGAAGTTCAACCATCAAAAATACGAGGGAGTTTCTTAGATTTAGATTTGTTTTTGTCTATGAATATGAATCTTAATTTAAGTTCCTATCTTTTATCTTTTATGATGAAATAGATTCTTCGAACTAAGGCCATGTTGAGGCTTAATTATGATAATTGAGATATAAATTGTGTTTTTCATATTAATTCTATTGTTGCTTTGTGTCTTGATCTTGTTTGAATGCATCATATGCTTAGCTACCATATGCATGATTTATTGCTTAAATTATTCGTTCGAGAGAAGGAAATTTAAGGTGCAAAGAGGATCATCACATAATCCATAAAAAATAGGGAATTGCCCCTAGAGATAGGTAGAGATTCCCGGGTGCAGTTAGCCGGATTAATCCGGGGAAATTCTAGAACTTGAATGCATGATTGTTGGTTAGATTCTCGGATAGACATATTTAGAGAACCATCAATTAATCATAGGATTATTACAGCCGAAACATCGGGTAATAATTATTTAAGATTTTTTCCACCAAAGCAACATTCGTCTAATAATATGAGAACATGTTTATAGTGAAAATTGATTAATTTATGCCAACACATGTGTCTTAGTTGCTCTCTTCCATAGCTATCTTGATTTCGACATCTTGTTTCTTATATCTTACTTTCATAATATTTTAGTTAATTCTTGTTTTAGTTTAAGTTCTTCAATTGCTTTAAAATCATAAACTAAAATACAAGTCCTTGAGGTTCGACAACCCGGACTTTATTGTCCACTTTATTACTACACACGACCAGTCCACTTGCTGTTTAATACACGTAAGGATTTTTCGTGTCAGATGCCAAAAACTTGACATGCTAATAGCTAACGTGCTCTGATAGAAAGTGCACTAGTCGTAATTTAGTGATAGAAACGGACTAAGTCCGGGTTGCCGAACCTCAAGGACAAGTTATTTAGTTTATGATTTTGGTAATGAACAAAAGTAAATTAGAGATTAACTAAAAAGAAATGTAGAGGAAGCTAAAGCGAGAATAAAAAGAGTTTAAAACTTCTAAGGTGGAGAGGTAACTATGGCTCACGTTTGGGCACGTGTTGCGTATTGTCGTCCTAAGATCATTACCAATTCATTAGACATATATTGCTATGGTGAAAACTCATAAGATAAAGACTAACCGATGTCTCGATATAGACCTCCTATGCTTAAATAGCGGTCCCTGAAATATGTCTACTAAGGGATCAAACAGTAAGCATGCATTTAAGAGCTGGAGCTTCCTCGATTCGAATCGAACAACTTCAGCCGGGAATCTTTACCTATTTCTAGGTCAATTCCTATTTGGTCGGTTATGTTGTGAAATTCTTGCACCCTAAATCAATTTTATCTCGAAATATACTTACCTAAGCATAAAATTCTAACACATGTTGATCAAGCATATACAAGGCATTCAATCACAAAATCACAACACATAGCAATATACGAATTGAAATGGAAAATGATCTTATTATAACAGTACTAGCAACATGGCCTTCAGATGGCCTTAGTTTAACAAATTAGTTGATAATATGCATAAAGAAAAAGCTAAGCACAAGATTCATGTTCATAGACAAAGATGAATCTAAAGCTAAGAAACTCCCGATGTTTGATTGATGATCTGACCTTTGATTGGAGGCTTGAATCTCTTCTTTCCCCTCTTCTCTTGCTCTTCAAGGTTGATGATAAGCTGGTCCCAATCCCAATAAATGTTAGGTGTTATGTGCTCTATCCGTTGAGGAACTAGATTTAAGAGGGCGTTTTATTTACATTGTATGGACATTATTATTGATTAATAAAAGGCATTAAATTTGTTCTTATAAATCTAATTGTGGCATTGAATATATTGAACAAATAAGTCTTTAAGATCAAGATGTACTCACCGCTGCTTATTTGATAAGTAGGAGCACTGGTGGAGTTAAGTGCTTCATCTTATGAACATGGTTCGCGAGTTAAAAATCTAAATTGGGCATTTAGATTCAACTCGTATGACACTTGCTTGACAAGGAAAGTGCTAAGTCTTACACTGACTGGATAGTGGAAGTTGGTATATCATGATACGATTAACGGAGTTAACATATTCGACACAAATCGTTGTAATCCTATCACATGGGGTTTTACTCGGTGACAGTCAATGATGAGGATTATCAGTTATGATAGTATGAGTGAACTTTAGACTTGAGGAGTCCTTTAAGTTGTGCTTGTACCATTGAATAAGTTATTAGAGTAGTTAGGCCCATTCACCCATTGGTGGGGTCAACCTCAAAGTACGATTCAATTGGTGCGTTCGACAATGGGAAGTGGACTGCCAATAAGGAATTCACTGTCTCGAAACTAAACGAGAAGCGACTTATACGTCATAGGTGCTGTGAAATTAAAGTCTTTGGCTAAAACATTAATAAGTGACTTATATTGGATATAAAGGGCAGTTTAGTAATTTCATATCAGTATGATTATAGTACAGTATCAAGTTATATGAGTTTGACGTTCCATGACTCTTACTTGATCGAGTTGCGTCAGTGAAGAGTTTATACTCATATGGTAATTATAACATAAAGGTTCGTGATGAAATATTCATCTCGTACTTGATTGAGTTTCGGTATAGCTTCACGGGATGACTTGGTGATAACTATATCCTTGGAGTCCTCCTAATGCCAAATCAAGACGAGCCTAGAGAGTCGCGCTACGTAAAGATGATAAAATAAAGGAGTTTTACTTTTTGAAGGGTATTATTGTAATTTCACTTAGAGTGGAAATTATTAAAGGGATATGTATTAATTATAATAAATATATTTAATTATTGTAATTAAATTATTTTATTCAATCAATATTAATAGTGTTATTAATTTAGAATTAAAAAATTTAATGTATTTAATTAATTACCAATTGGATTGGACTAGGAATATAAATTAAATACTTAACACTGGGTTTGAAATTGGATAAAGCCCAGTACACCTATCCCTAGGGTACTACACGGTCGCCCTCCTCTTTTCCTAAACCAAGGAGAAGTCTTTTATTTAAGCACAAGGTGTTTTACTAAAATAAGAACTTGGTCTGTTTTTCATCTTAGAGAGTGAAAAATAGTAAAACACAAAATCCTTTCTCCCTCTACATAAACACTAAGTCGCCCAACCCAGTCTAAGGTAGAGGAGGTTAAGCTTCAAGAATTTAAGATCATTTTTCGCGTGATTATCTAGAGGAAGGAACTATCCATTGCTTCTCTGCAAAAGCTGGGTTTTGGAAATTCATCGAAAAGGTAATTAGATTACTTCTAATTCTTGAATCTGATTTATGTGAATATGAAATTATCAAACTATGAATTGAATTTTGGCTTTGTGAATCCAAAATTTTTTTTATCTTCTGGTTCGATTCACAACAAGAAATCCCCAAAAATGCCTTAGAATCCGAATGCCCTTTTTTTCTTGATTTTTGGCCTTTATACTTTCAAAAATGGTGTGGGTAAAACGACTGTCTTGGGGAATAAGCTGACTGGCGCCCAGGCGTGCAAAAGTGGCACCTGGGCGCGGAGATGATGGTGCCTAGGCGCGGGTAAGATGGTGCTTAGGCGCCGCACTGTGTGCTGCATCTCCATTCTTTCCTCAGTTGGTGCCTAGGCGTGAAGAGTGTGGTGCCTGGGCATGGGAATGCGAAGCATCCTGGCTTGATCTCATTCTATACGTCATTTTTCACATCGTTTTTCTACCCTTTCTTCGTGTACATCCATTTAGAACCTGAAATCACTTAACGCACAAATTAAACGCACAAGTGGCATAAATCAAGTGATAAATGAACCTAAAACATAAATGCAACGGGCTTAAAAACACGTAAAAATGACTCTTCTCAATTTTTCTCCAACACCTTCACTACAAGAGGTGAAGTGTTCTTTTCTAGCTGGTAAAGTCTAAATATGCCATATGAGTTGACCACTTGGGATTTAATTTCCGCCGCATTTATATTCATCTATCATTTACCAATAAAGATATCATAGTCAAACTTGGCTCTGATATTTAATCATTTAATATGTGAAAATTTGTGATTTATTTCATGTTTTGAGCATGATTTGCTCTTTTATTCTCTAATGGTCTGTTTTGTTGTATTTTCAGATTTGTTATTCATGGTGTTGAAAAATTGAAAAGCGAAAGGAAAAACAAACGGGGTTGTTGCCCCATCACTGTCGCCCGCCGCCTAGCGGCGCGACATGCACTAGGCAAGCATGGTGGTCGTGAAGCATATGGCCTAATGTGTCGCATGTCACCGGGTGAGTGTGCACAGAAGATTGGTGTCGTGAGCTAGCCGCACAACCTGATTTAGTGTCGGGCAGTTGGGCCCGATACCGTTACCCGACGAGGAATGGGCAGTTGGGATGTCCATGCGGGTCAGGTGCAACGGGTTTCTAGTCAAGTCTCAATTATGACGGGTTCAGGTTTTATTTTGGATACTGGGAGGGCTTAGTGGTTAGTGGCCCAAACGAGGTCTTTAAAATATTCGGATTTTATTTATTCTTAAAATGGGCATTAAATCATAATTATATAAAATTTGGAATTTGTATATTTAAGTAAATAGTTGGACTAATTAATCACCAATATACGTGTTAAATTACTTTTCGAGCATGTTTAAGTGATGGTGACATCTTCCATGGACTTAAACTTTTTGAATGTATTTCTTTTCATGGGTAGTAAAGGTCGGTTTAAGCCTATTTAATTTTTGCTATTTTAGTTGAATTTCTGCATAGGTTAATAGTTAGAATTATATTATGTTGATGGAAACTGGAGACAACCCACAAGGCGAGTTTGGAGCCCATGACGATTGAAGAGTAGTTTTAATTTTTGTCTTTCTTATTTTATGATGGACCAATGACTTTGGCTCTCTAAAAAAGTTCATGATTTTGTGTGTTGGTAGTTTTTTAGAATTGCTATATGATTAGGGGTGTAACTTGAGCCGAGCAGGCTCGAAACGAGCTCGACTTGAGCTCGAGCTAGATTTCCTTTGTTCGAAGCTTAGGAACCGGCTCGCGAGCTTTAGTATTTTTAATGTTTATATTTTTATATTATTAATTACTTTAATAATATATTATATTTAAAAATATTATATTATATATTATTGATTATATTAATAAAAATAACAAACAAACTCAAAATATAGGCAAAATTGAGCCCAGACTCGAGCTCGAGCCTGAAAAAGTCACTAGGATCTGCTCGAGAACAACTATGTGCAATTTGCATTTTAACATCCCTATTTATGATTCATATCTGCAATTTATAAATAATTAGTTTGTGCAATGAGACCAAATACAAATGTCGACAACTCAAATTTTCGAACTAAAATCATAGTTAGTACAAGGCACTAGGTGTCTTCTCCTTCCACTAAACTTAAGAAAAGTGATATTATGCCCAGTATATGGCATCGTTCCAATAATTGGAGGTTGTGTATTTGAATATAGTTTAAATTTCCCCAAGTGCAAATCACCTTTCACTTGCTTTAATTTAATTTAGTTAATCAGCTTCTCTTTATATATAAAGTTATTTTTCAAGCAATAAATGGATGAAGATAATCATCATGGAATATTCAAGGTATGACTAAACAATACCTCTATAAAATCCGACATTCAAAAAGGAGATAAATCATGCATGGGTGAGATAATTAACAACTTACCTCACATTCTTTAACCTCATATACATTCCGTAAATGAATTCCCAACTCTAGTTAGGATTTGGCAATACGCATTTCCTATGTACACTATACATTTTCTGTAAATCCTATTTTAATTAATACCAGTTTTCCTCCCTTATTTTGCCTATAGTTAAATGGACACTAATTACAGTACTATGTAGTGGTGGAATGAAATTAATCAAGATAACAAAGGCTTTTCCAGGTCGCACTCATTTTCCATAAAGTTGTCTTCATTGATGGAAAAACCTTCCTTTCCTTTAGCCCAAAGCACAAAATACAGACCGGTAAACATCAGGCACATACCTGCAAGGCTGTATTTCAAAGAGACAAAACATAATCCATTTATGTTTCTTTTAAACTTGCAGTATTAGAGTTTCGTTGCATTTTTAGTCCCATTATTTGCAAACTTGCAAATTAAGTTCTTTTTTTTTTTTTGCATTTTTAGTCCCCAAACGATTAAAACGGATTGAACCGTTAGTTTGATCACGTACAAGGCATATGAACAGTAATAAATTAACAAAGCTTGCATTATCCAGGCGAAAATCCGTCCAAATTTTAACGGGTTGGACCAAATTGCAAAAAAAAAAAAAAAAGAATAGATTAACTTTGTACATTTGAAAATAATATATAGGATTAAAATTGCAACAGACTCTATTCTATAAATGGACCTACAATTAGAGTTTTCCCTAAATTAAGCAAGGGGTTTTTAAAGGTATTGGCAGAATAAAGTTGATAATTACCTTCCTATACCAATGGATTGTCCTAAGGTGAAGACGGAGAGAATAACAGAAATGACAGTTCCAAGAGGATTAAATATTGATACCATGACTGGCCCTCTTTTCTTCAGTGCCCATGCATTGAAGCTAACACAAATTCCACTCACACTTCCTGCCTGAATTAATTATGTTGAAAAATGCACAAGAATTCAGAAATACACTAATCAAATGGCAATATATATATATATAGGGATAATTACACTGGGGTCATGAGGTATTGCCTAATTACAAAAAACATTCCCTAATTTAATAAATTACATCTAACATCCTAAGTTTTCATGTATTGATGTAAAAATGGATGGAAAGTGTCAAAAGGCATATTTGCCCTAACGGAATATTAAAAAAAATAAAGAAAAAAATATTGAAAAATGGAAAAAAGCTAAATTACCATATTGCCCTTTTATATCTCTAAATTTACTTTTAATACCAATTTTAAAATTAAAATTAAACTTAAAAAAAAGTAGTTATATATATGTGTATATATATATATGTATGTGTATGTGTTTTATCTTAAAAATGTGTGTGTGAATGTGTGTATTGTGTGTGTGACTGTGTATGTGCGCGTGTGTGTGTATTGCTCTGTGTGTGTGCGCGCGCGTGGGGATGGGGGTGGGGTGGGATGGGGAAGAGGGGTGGGGAAGATGATGAACAGTTCCCCACCCCCATCCCTTTTTTTCCTTTTTCCTTTTATTTGTTATTTAATTTATAAAATAAAATATTGATAAGTAATTTATTTTAGAAATTATGAAAATACAATTTTTAAGTTTATTTGTAAATTCATAAATTAATTTAAAATATTTTTTTTAAATTATATAAACTATTTTATAAACTATTATATATAAATTTAATTAAAAGATTAAAATGATATTACACATGTTTTTTTATTTTATGATTTTAATAATTTATATTCTTTTTTATTTTGTTGAAAATAATTTTTAATTATAAATAATTATTTATATACTTTACATACACAACATTACATATAACACTTATATCTTTACAAAACATTATAAATAACACCAAAAGGGTATAATTGTCCTAGAAAAATTGGGTCTCCAGGTCCAGAAAAAGTCAAAGGCATTTTCGGAAGTTCACCGAAAAATTTAACGGCGTCGTACTGAAACCCTAACGGATGGTGCTCAATGTTAGACGGAATAAACGGAATGAATGTTAGATGTAATTTATTGAACTAGGGGATGTTTTTGATAATTTAACAATATCTCAGGGGTACCCAATGTAATTATCCCTATATATATATATATATACACATAATTGTTTTTCTATCACTAAACAATGTAGGCAGATGGAAAAGTGTTTAAATACCAATATAGAGTAGGCAATCATCTCTTGGATAGTTAATAAAGGCCATCCAGTTTCCAATTTATGATCTTCAATGATCTGAACAAGTGCAGTAAATAGCACACCTGTTAGTGATGTTATTGCACACAACGATATTGGGGCAGGAAAATCGCGCAACGTTATAGCCTGCATAAACATGCCAAACAAAAAAACTTTAAATTTTTTACAGTATCAATATAATTGGGGGTAAAAATAGTAACCCAACTGAACTTTTTGAGTTTTGACACTGTCTTATAAAAAAAAAAAAAAATTTACACTTTTTTATCTCAACTTTATGGATTTTACACTTTTCTCTATATTAGCATATTCTGGCAGAATAAACAAACATTTTTTTTTTACATTTTTTTATCCAATTTTTTTTTTTTTTACATTATTTTATCTCACCCCGCCACATATGTTGAAATTCTGACAGAATATTCCGTTGAAATATGCTAATATATATAAGTAAGTGTAAAACCCATGAAGTTGAGATTAAAAAGTGTAAAAAAAAAAAAAAATTACAAAAAAGTGTCAAAACTCGAAAAGTTTGAATGAGTTATCGTCTTTACCCCATGTAATTATATAGGAAAATTTGCAGCATTAGCCCCATAAAATATGGATGGTTGAATTTCTAGTATAATTATTTACAGATTTGCAAAATTAATTCCGTAGAATGCATTTTTTTGCATGTATAGTCTCCACCATTAGAAGAACTAACGGAAACAATGAGTTTTGGCACGGGTCTTGCACTTGATAAGTTAACACAACGTATATGGACACACAAATTTCCGTCCATTTTTTAACGGGTGGAACCAAAATTTAAACGAAATGCATCCTATAGAACTAACTAACGATGCAAGTTTATAAACAATGAAACTAAAATTGCAACAGAGCGTATGTGATTGTGACTAATAATACAATTTTCCCAATTATATATATATATATATGTGTGTGTGTGTGTGTATATAACTATATATATATATATATATATGTATATATATGTTTTCTCAATGCGTGTACCTGTAAAACAACTTGGGTGGACAATACAAAAACAGCTGCAATGAGATAGAAGCAACCGATAATTGTTTTTCTGTTAAAAAAGTTTTGTTCTGAAGGGGTTTGAAATGGGACTTGAGCCTCCTTTGCAGTGCGGTCTTGAACAGTACTTTGCATTACACTCATTGCAACAGCACCAAAAACACACAGTAATGTCCCTGCAATCTTGGCTCTGCTGAACCTGCATCCTAACTCTATTTTCTCTAATCTGCATTCAAATATATATATAAATCATACTTTCCAATTACCTAACAATTTCATAATAATAAAAGGAAAGAGATTTAATTAAGACTCAAGGCTAATACGTTATATACTAGTAACTTATAAATTCCAAGACCAAAGAATATAAAGCAGCTTTTTAATTAGCTCCTGCAATTCATATGTTTGGCTAAATTCCATGTGGGAAAATTACAATATTGGTCCACTGGATAGGGTTTATTGCAATTTTAGTCTCATTGTTTGTAAAGTTGCAAGATAATCTCATAGAATTATTATTTTTTGCAATTTTGGTCCCATTACTTAAGAAATCGGATGAAATTTTACAAGTAACTGTTACAATAATAATTTGCAATTTCAAGGAAGAAGTCAAGAGGCTACATTGAAAATACTTAGATTAGTTTGCAATTATAAGGTCAAGGGAATAATTTATTGTTAAAAGAAGACTTCTCATAATCAAGCATGGTCAATCATCGATAAAATACTTAGATTAGTTTATGCACTAAATAAGTTTAGTATTTCCAAGGCTAAATGCATCTATAAATATGTGTACTTCATCATTTTTTGAGTATAAGAAAAAATTTCCAGCAATAAATAAAATAATCTAAGCAAGTGCAGCAGCATTGCAGACCTTTATCTTTAACCAATTTTCATCCTCTAATCCAACAGCAGCATGCACACATCTTTAAAGGGTTTATGATAAATTGGATAACTGCATAAATACTCCTTGACTTTCGCAACACTAAAAGCTAAACATTAATCATAAAGTGAGTTTTGTTTGCAAGTTTTACACAATAGAGGGTTTTGTTTTAAAAAAAAAAAGGAGTTTATGCAAATTAAGTAACGTTCACGTGCAAGATACGTGGCCAAATTGACGATTTCATAATTTTTTTAACAATGGGAACTAAAAATGCGAAAACATACTAATCTTACTAGCCAGAATTGCAAGAGGACCTATCTTACGAGACTAACACTGAAATTTTCCTTTTCCATGTGGTGGGGGGAGATGCACGTACCTGCAGGCCCAGGCAATGAAAAATATGAGTCCTGGTGCGAGATTTGGCATGGCTGTTGCCATTGCTGGGGAAGTCAGATTAACACCCTTCATGAACAAAGTCTGAAACACGGTCACCCTACTTACCAAAAACAATTAACAAATAATAAATATATAAGGCACAATTTCTCCTAAGATATGTACCAATGGGCATGCAAGCTAGCTAGCTAAAGAATTTTTATTTTTTTATTTCTTTTATACAAAACTTTAAATAGTTCTAAATTTAATAATTGTGTTGTCATATTTATTTTGTTCTTGGTATACTTTGATTGGGTGGTTGTTAATTAAGATTTCTTTCTATAAAATTCTCTTTATATATGTAATTAAGCAGACTGGATGAAGAAATTGCTGCTCCTGAGCTTTTGACCAATTCCGAATAAGACTTTTTCTTTTCCAAATCTTATTTTACAGGTGAATTCTGAGGTGTAATGAATTAATATAGTTGTAATATCTCCTAGTTTTCCATTCATGTTATTTGGTACCAATGACAGTACTATTATAATTATTAAAGTTGTACATATGATTAATCCTACATTAATCAGGTACGTATATATTTCAACTATTTTCTAGCATAAATAACAAATATAAGCTATTATAAATCGAGAAAAGAAAGGGCAAAAAAGTTATGCTCACCCTCCAAACGAAAGTAAAAGCAATTGGATGAACAACTTCCAACTAATTCTTCTCGGCCATCGACTCCTGCAACATATGAATTCTTAACATTAACTAGAAAAAAATAATTTTAATTTTAATTTTAATTTTTTGGCTTTTCTCAAAAACGCATAAATAAAGAGGAGAAACTCAATCTTGCCTTTCAAAGAAGAAAGAGAGAGGAGAGAGCAATACAAATGTGGCGAAGGTAGAGAAGACGATAAGAGAATAAGGGTGGAGGCCTAATTTCAAGAGATAACTCAACAAAATCGAATTTCCAGCGTACAAAAATTGGACCGTAACCAACCCCACAATCACAACAACATCTTCAATCACTTCCCTCTTAATGGACTTCCCAATCCCCCCTCCTCCTATGATCATTTTATCTTTTCTAGGAAGGGAGACTTTTTTATCAACACAAAAGCTATCTATTTCCACCTTGTAATTCTTTACTTATGCATGCATGCATGCATATTTTTGCCTTTTTCATATATACGTACATATATGGTATGGTGGGTGGTGGGGATCCCCCTTCACTTTTATCCTCTACTTTTTGATTATCCAATCTGTCAATCTACCATCATTTTTTTGCACAATTTAAATTGTTTGATTTTCTTTTCTGGAGAATATATTTGGATTATCAAATGAAATATTGGTTGAATTCTTCAAGGGTTCTTCCTTTTCTTCCTGTCTCCTCTCCCTTTTTAATGTCTTATTCTCTTTTCTTTTCTTTCTTTTTTGGCATACGGACATTGGAGTTTCAAGTATATTTTGTTGATGAATTTGAGAAACAAAGGGATTTTTCTTTTTCAAAATGGATGGTTGAGAATCTTCCTTAAATGAAACACACCTATATATTATGGGTCTTAAATTAAAATTTCTTGTTCACCCTCTATTCTCCCATGACCACTCTTCATTCTTATTTTATGTATTTCTTAATTTGTCACTTTATTTAACACACGAACAAATTAAATAGAAGATTTGATAACTGTAAGATTAATTGGATTTGAGTAAACCAGAATAAGAATTTCTCATACAATTGGTCTTTTGAAGAGAATATCAGTGGGTCTTTTGGAGAAACTTAAGCATACCAGTATTCTCAAGGAAAGTTTTTGCTCACTCTTTTTCACCTTCTAATTTTGTGTTATTGAAGTGGTTTGAATTGTTATTATTTTACTGTTAATCATTTCGCGGGCTTAAGTTTATCTTTCGATCAAATTTAATGTCAAGAACTTTTGCATATGAGAAATGAAGTGCAAAAGGGGATGAAAACTAAGACCAAAATTCTCATATTGTGATGAATGAAAATTCATTCTCTTATCTTTCTAGGTAGACCTACCAATGAAGTGAGATATGATGAAGTGGATGCCTTTACCTTAATTATTCTATCTGATATGGGTCGAAATAGGCTCGTGGGCCAAGCTGGTAGCCCAACATGATTAAGGGCTCAAGCCCAACAGCATAACGGACTCGGACTCCTTTAGAAGACATTATAGTCAGGTTCGCCCCTCCGGAGGTTCGCCCTATTCCGACTTGTCCAGATACATCATTCTATATAAGACAAGCCTGGAGACAAGGATCAATCAGGGGATGCACTTACCATATCCGGACCTGCGGAGATCACTCTAACCGACCTGCCAATTATACCATAAAAGAGATGGCTCAAGATGGAAGGATTAGGATTTATTCTACTTTCCATTGTACATTTAGGAATAGTTGACTTACCTTATTAGTCACCCCCTCATAAACATGTATATATATCAACTCCAAACACTAATAAAGGATCGACTCTTTTATACCGTGGACGTAGGTCATATTATTGGCCGAACCACGTAAATATCTCGTGTTCTTTACTTATAATTCGTGCTTTATATCATATTTTCATATCATATATCGCATATTATCATTGGTGTGCTTCCCACATACATCACTATCTATGGGAATCCTGGAGATATGTTTGGTTTACTTTTAAGGGTGCATTTCGGTGGGAGTGGGTGTCGAAAATGAGTGTTGGGAGTTGTATATTTACATGAATGTGTTTAGTTCTATTTTGAGAAAATAATATTTTATTTTTTTTACATGGGAGTGCGTTTGATTTAGTCATTTCTAAGTGCTTTTTAGAGGTTTGAGCTCGGCTTGACAAACCTAATTTCTAAAGCTCAAGCTCGAGCTTGAATAAAAAGATAATTTAATTATTTTTCTTTTTAAATAATAAAATAAATTTAATTGTAATTTTTTTATTTATGAAAATATGTTAATAAAGTAGATCATAATTAACAATATAATTATAGAAGTAAAATGTTAATATTTATAAAAATTCATTTTCAAGTTAAGAGAAATAGCACATATCTTTTTTCCGATAATATTCACAATTTTGAGGTAGTTAGAAAAACATATTTACTTATGTTGTAGAATCATATATAGTCTATTAATGAATTATGCATTACGCATATATTATCATTATATTATTACTAGTATTATTATGATTAGAATTACTTTATTGACATTACCAAATTAATGGAGATTTACCTACATATGCTAGTAGCTTATAAAATTATATAGTTACTAATTTGAGAGTATAAGATAGATATGAAACATTTTATAAATTCTTAGAATATACATTTTGTTATTTAGTTTGTAAAAGATATTTCATTTATAATATGTATGAGGTTAAAAATCGAGTATCAAGCTCAGAGATTAATTTATAAAAGAAAAATAAAAATGTGAGTTATAATAAATATTAAGATAAGATAAATAATAAATATATGCACGGGATTTCCAACTATGTTATTGGGCTTCAAGAGTGTATGGATCATGTTATTGTTGGGGAAAATTAACCAAATGCAGCAGAAAAATGAAATTTTAAAATTTTTGGATTTCCCCATAACAGGATCAATCTCGGGGTTTTATCACACGTATGTACGATAGGGTAAAATAAACTTTACCCGTTGTAGCAAAGTGGTTGGAGAAATTGTTAGGATTATGCTCTCAGATGACATAGAGGATAGAATGATAGGGCATCTATCTTGTAATTAACTTATTTTGATATTATTAATAAAAGTATTATTTAGTTTTCACTTAAATTTTATCTGCATCTATAAGTAGTGTAAAATGTTTTGTCTATGTTTTCAGTGCGATCCATTTACTTCCTATGGGATACGAAGAGTGGCACTAAAGAGAACAATCTTGATTACTAAAAACAAGTTCACAAGTAAAATGAAGTTTTTAATAGACAAATAAAGACTTAAAACACTTGTACAATCTTATCTCTGACATGGGAGTGCCAGTCTAGTACCATGGGATGGTAAGAGCTTAAGATTGTAGGCACATCAGTGGAACTGATATGCTTGAACATGACTTGCATCGGTTCTGTAACATGGGTTTTCACTCTGTTACTGTCAATGACAGAACTGATTATGCATAATAGGTGTAGGTGAACCTTTGACCTGAAACATCATGCTGAAGATGCATTTGTGACGTCAAGTATTTCATTAGAGTAGTTAGACCCAATTCATCCGTTGGTGGGGGTTGACCTCGAAATGCGGCTTGATGGGCAAATGGTAGTCTTAGCTGATATCTAAATGGGATTTGTTCTCTCATAAGTGAGTGAGAAAGTACCCTATGTGATTATAGATAAATAGAGATCAAAGTCTTTGGCCAAAGCAAAAAGAGACGATTGTGCTAGACACTAAATCGATCTCAATGATCTCGTATTATTATAATTAATACATATGGTCAAGTCCAGTGAATTTGACATAGCCATGACTCTCACTTGACTGGGGTACACGAACAAAGGGTTTATTCTTATACGGTATTTACGATTGGAAGGTTGTGGAAATGATCCTATCATTCGATTTTGTTTGGGCTACGAAGTGGGCCGCGTGACTGGCTAGGTGCCTAGGTGTTACCCACTTCCTTTGATTTCCTCTCATTGCCAAACTAAACGAACCTAAAGAGTCGCGCTAAAGGATTGATAAAGAAAAATAAAAAAGGAGCTTTTATTTTTCTTCTAAGAATTTTGATTTATTGGATAAGTTAAATAATTAATTATTCATTAGATGAAATAATTAATTATAAGGATAAAATTAATTATTAATTAATTTCCTATGGAAATATATTAATGAATTAATTTATCTAATTAACTGGATTATTTAATTAATTTATTTATTTATTGGATATAATAAATTATTAATTGAAGAAGAAATTAATTATAACAAAACAATTCCTGGACTTAAAGAAGGCGTCCATACTAGGTCATATTGGGCTTCCAAGGTGATGCCCAATTTACTATGGCACTTTTGTTTTGTCTTGTTGGTACGTGTCGAATGTGCCAAAATAAAATTTACTGTTCTCACAAGGATTTGTAGTACTCGTAAGTCCAGGTCCAACCCTAGAGATTGGTTGATCAAAATAATATTCAATGGGGGAGGTGGTGTTGTTTGGATGAATTCAATGACTAAAACCAACAGGAACTAAATAGGAATTTCAATAAACGTAAAATATCGATTCAAGGATAATTCGTTCTTTAATTCAAATCGATCATAGACACCTAAAATACTATCTATTCTTCGATTACTTAGCAAAGAACCTAAATAACCAGCTATTTAGATCCTTATTGACTTCCTTATATCATTAACCAAAGCCCAGCACCCGGTTAAATTCTTATTATCAACTGAATCGGTATTAAGCAATCCTAATCATGTCAATAATAGCATAATGAATTAGAAGCGACTAAGGATAAACAATAGTTTAAGCAAGTGCCAACTATTTAATTTACACTAATGTTTCCCTCGAGTAATCAATGAAAACTGGGATCGCAATCTTGAAAACTCAATTGCTACGAGCACAAATCAAGCATAACACACTAGTACAGAAAAGGCCTGTTACAGCGCACATTTTACAGCGGTTTTTTGAAAACCGCTGAACGGAGAGACTTATTACAGCGGTTTATAAGTGAACCGTTATAATGGATATTAATCGGGTATCTATTACAGCGGTTTTTTATCGAACCGCTGTAATAGTTCCAAACCTATTATAGCGGTTCGTTAGAAAACCGCTCTAATAGGCCGATCAAAATAAGAAGAAAAAAAAAACTTCTTATAGCGGTTCGGTACCGAACTGCTATAACTGGGCTAAACCTGTTACAGCGGTTCGGTAGCGAACCGCTGTAACAGGTCAAAAAATTTTAAAAAAAAATTTCCCCCAATTTTCCCGCCCAAAATTTTTCGGAGCAAAAAAAAAAACTTTTTTTTTTGGTACCGAACCGGTTACAGCGGTTCGCTACCGAACCGCTGTAACAGGTCCAAAAATTTTAAAAAAAATTCCCCCTCAATTTTCCCGCCCAAAATTTTTCAGAGTAAAAAAAAAAACCTTTTTTTTTTTGGTACCGAACCGGTTACAGCGGTTCGGTACCGAACCGCTGTAACCGGTTCCCTGTTACAGCGGTTCGCTACCGAACCGCTGTAATAGGTCAAAATATTTTTAAAAAATGCCCCCTCATTTTTCCCGCCCAAAACTTTCCGGACCTATTACAGCGGTTATTCAAAGAACCGCTATAATAGGCTTTGACCGAAAATAAAAATCCTCTTTATATATCTCACTCCTCTTTCTCTTCTTCATTTGAAATTTGAAATTTCATCTTCTTCATTTCCTCTTTATCTCTCACTCCTCTCTCTCTCTCTCACTAACGCCGCCGACACTACCACCTCCATCAACGCCGCCGACACTACCACCTCCATCAACGCCGCCGACACCACCTATATGTATGGGTGTATGTATATTTGTGTATGTGTGGGTACATTTATTTTGTGTATATGTGGGTGTATATGTATATTTGTGTATGTGTAGATGGGTGTATGTATAAATTTGTGTATTTACAAAAATATTTTTCGTTTATAATTTGACCGTGTTGGAATGATATGAAATTTGCACGGTCATAGCGAAATGGCATTCCGAACAAAACGTAAGATAAAATCTTACGCTCTCGTGATTTTAGCTATCCGAGATCGTTTAAGGCCTCAAATACGTGTTTTATTACAAAAATACGTATTTTTGTAATAAAACACGTATTTGAGGCCTTAAACGATCTCGGATGGCTAAAATCACGAGAGCGGAGCGCAAGACTTTGTCTTACGTTTTGTTCGGAATGCCATTTTGCTATGACCGTGCAAATTTCGTATCATTCCAACACGGTCAAAAAAAAAAATTTTTTTTTTTAAAGCGCCTATTACAGCGGTTTTTTCCTAAACCGCTGTAATAGGCTTCTTAAAAAAAAATTTTTTTTTTTTTTAATAGCGGTTATTTGTATAACCGCTGTAATAGGGTATACCCTATTACAGCGGTTATAAAAATAACCGATGTAATAGGGTATACCCTATTACAGCGGTTATAAAAATAACCGCTGTAATTGGCCTGAACCAATTACAGCGGTACCTATTACAGCGGTTAAAAACCGCTGTAATTGGCCAAAAATAACCGCTTTAATAGGTCATTTCTGTAGTAGTGACAATTACGGATTATGAAGATTTGTTAACAATAGATTGTAATAGATAATCAACTAATATGCATCTTAGATTATCATCTACACAACCATGAACATTAATAATAAGAAACAAAAGATAATCAACCCGTAGATAGATCATGAAGCTCCGTGTCTCACAACATATGAATTAAATTGAACTACCTTGAATCGAAAGAGAAAATTAGCTATTCATTAATAAAAGTACAATAGTTGATATAGTATTTTTCTTAACTCTTTTCTCTCTTTTTTAGCTCTAAGAATGTGCTATATTTATAGAGAATAGGCTTCCTTCATAAGAATTTTAAGTTGTCTTCTCTTTGAAATCAATTTGAAGTTGTCTTCTCTTAGAGATCATTTTGAAGTTGTCTTCTCTTAGAGATCATTTTGAAGTTGTCTTCTCTAGCCGCCAGATTTTAATGCAGGAATTAGAACACTGATTTGGACTATTTTCAGTCCGAATTTGACTTTACCTCCTCTTAGAAAGTTGTAGATATGCATGTTGGCTATCCAATTCAGCTGGTTTTGTCCAAATACAATGCATGTACCGCCAGATTTGAATTTTCTACCAAAGTGGTGCAGTCCAGCCCGCAACAGAAACAGCTTTGAGTTCTTGAGTGTATTTGAGCCTTATCCCATCCTAATTCGGTTTAGTGTTCTTCATATGAATTATGGAGCTTTTCATTCGATTTCTAACCATATAAAAATCACTAACACAAGAGGTGTTTAGCTCCAGATAGGATTGTAATTCCATTGTCGCGCCGAATTGCCCAATTTGATTGAAAATGATTAATTCAATTTAAACCCTACCCAATTCATAAAATAAGATAAGATTAGTTCAAATGGGTGTATAATCACAATAAAATGCTAAATATAAAGGGAATTAAATATATAAATATTGCACTCATCAAATTCTCCCACACTTAGCTCTTACACGTCCTCGGGCAAATATAAAGAGATAAGAAAACAAAAATCAACTATGATAAACCATTTTCGCAGGTCTCACGATTGCATTTGGCGTATGCAATAAGCCTTTAAACCCCTAGGTTACCCCTAGTGGACGAGTTTCGTCTCGTGAGGGTTTGTAGAAAATATACCCACAAAATTTTCAACCTTCGCAAAGTACTAGTCAATACATTCCAACAATTGATTATGTAGTAATGGCATGAATTTGGCACAATGAAGATCAAGGTGAATGCATACATATAAACTCAGCTCATGTTGTACCCATAAATAGAAATCAACTTCCCTAGGGTGTGTGTGTATAATCTAAGGCATTATAGTCTAAGGTATCTTCACCACATTAGTTCTAACCTTTCACCTATGACAACACTGGACATCCATGCAATATTAAGAAACTAACGGTTTTTATAACTTTTTTTTATTGCAAAAGAAACATTAAATTCAAATTTAGGACCGGGTGCAATGTCTTGTCCCCTTAGGCTTTCTATGTCACCCATGTAGCAAGCTTTAGGTCAATGACTCCCAAACTAGATAGTTTTAGGGCATTAAGTGTCAAAACACTCCTTACGGACTTAATAACTCGAGTGGCAAAGGCCACGAAACAAAACTATGGTCTTTTAATCATTACATTACAAGACTAGCTCGAGTACTACTCAAGAGCTTTGACCATTGGGTCATTCAACCATTCAGCACTTTCAAACTTACGCAATTTATAAGCTGTTTATTTCGTTTGGTATCTCGATATATAATGGTCATCTTTGGTTGAAAGTTGCAAAAAGTCTTTCCTTATGTGTTAGGATGGAATCCTTTCGACTCCTGTGCCTTCGATTTCGTGCTCGGTGTCATCTAAGAAAATTAATACTAATCTAGGATCATCATGAGCAAGTCTAAAATGTATGTGTAAGTAAGTTCAAATTAAATTAATCAAAAACATGCCAAAACACAAATCAATAAAATCAAATTGGATTAACTAGGTAGCAAAGATCTTTAATTTTTGAGATTTTTTTTAAAAAAAAAAAAAATTAGATAAAACATTACTAAAAATAAAAGAATGCACATACATTTACCTTCTCCCCCACACTTAAAATTTGCAGTGTCCTCAATGCAAGCACGTAAATTAAAAGTGAACATATGAAAGTAAAAGAGATAGGGAAAGAGAGCAAATCTGATAGTGGTTGTTCAACCACTCTTGGGTTGCCTCCCAAGCAGCGCTTTTGTTTAACGTCATTAGCTCGACGTGGCCACATTTTAGTCCAAGTATGTTGGATTGCTCAATCGATCTTCTTCTATTGTATGCTCTTTAAAACCTTCAAAGAAAGGTTTTAGCCTATGTCCATTGACCTTGAACACCTTGTTAGTTTCTAAGCTTTGAATCTCCACTACACCATAAGAAAACACGTTAGTAACAACAAAGGGTCCAATCCAACGAGAACGTAATTTACCAGGCATTAATTTTAAGTGTGAGTTGTAAAGTAACACTTTTTGTCCAACCACAAATTCTTTTCTAGAGAGCATCTTATCATGAAACCCCTTGGTTTTCTCTTTGTAAATTCGTGAATTCTCGTAAGCGTCAAGACGTATCTCTTCTAATTCTTGTAGTTGCAACTTCCTTTGCTGACCAGCTTGTTCCATATTCATATTGCAACTTTTAACAGCCCAAAACGCTTTGTGTTCCAACTCTACCGGAAGATGACATGATTTACCAAAAACTATCCTGTATGGTGACATCCCTATAGGCGTCTTATATGCTGTCCGGTATGCCCATAATGCATCGTCAAGGCGAGCACTCCAATCTTTTCTATTTGGGTTTACAGTTTTCTCCAAGATTGATTTGACTTCTCTATTTGACACTTCGGCTTGTCCATTTGTCTGAGGATGATAAGGAGTGGATGTCTTATGAAAAACACCATATCTTTTTAGCAAGGTATCTACAACTCGATTGCAAAAATGGGACCCCTGATCACTTATCAAAGCTCTTGGTATGCCAAACCTACTAAAAATGTTAGACTTGAGAAAACCTACAACAACTTTAGAATCATCAGTTTGAGTGGCCTTTGCTTCCACCCACTTCGAAACATAATCAACAGCAAGTAAAATATAAACAAAACCAAAGGAGGAAGGAAAAGGGCCCATAAAATCAATACCCCATACATCAAAAATTTCACAAACAAGTATAGGATTTTGAATCATTTCATTCCTACGACTTATACTTCCCGTCCTTTGACATGTTCACAATTTTTACATAAAATATAAGCATCACGGAACAAAGTAGGCCAATAAAAACCACTATCTAACACTTTTCTTGTCGTCCTCTTAGGTCCAAAGTGACCACCACAAGCATAAGCATGACAAAAGTTCAAGACAGATTCAATTTCAGAATCAGGCACACATCTCCGAATAATTTGATCAGAACAAAATTTCCACAAATATGGATCATCCCAAACATAATATTTTGATTCACTCTTAATTTTATCTTTCTTAGCTCTACTTAACTCATTAGGCAAAGTTCTAGCAACTAAATAATTCACCAAATCAGCATACCAAGGAATCATACCTTGTAGAGCAAACAATTGCTCATCGGGAAAGAATTCTTGTAGTGGCTCCGGATTTTCTTCTCTCACCAATCGGCTCAAGTGATCAGCCACTAAATTTTCTGCTCCCTTTTTATCTTTAATTTCCAAATTGAATTCTTGGAGAAGAAGAATCCATCTTATTAATCTCGGTTTTGATTCTTTCTTTGCCAAAAGATGCCTTAAAGCTGCATGATCAGAAAACACAATTACCTTAGATCCAAGTAAATAAGAACGAAATTTATCTAAAGCAAAAACAATAGACAAAAGTTCTTTTTCAATAGTAGAATAATTGCACTGAGCCGGATTAAGTGTCCGTGATGCATAATGGATCACGTGAGGTTGCTTGCCAACTCGTTGTCCCAAAACCGCACCTACTGCATAATTACTTGCATCACACATGATTTCGAATGGAAGAGACCAATTAGGGGGCTGAATTATTGTAGTCGTGGTTAGTGCTAGTTTCAGTTTGTCAAAAGCTTCTTTGCATTCATTGGTAAAGTCAAAGGCTACATCTTTTTGCAACAATTTGGACAATGGCAAAGCAATCTTCGAAAAATCCTTGATGAATCTACGATAAAAACCTGCATGACCAAGGAAAGATCGTACATCCCTCACACATGTGGGGTAGGGTAAGTTCACAATTAAATCAACTTTAGCTTTATCTACCTCAATACCCTTACATGAAATAACATGTCCTAACACAATCCCTTGTTCTACCATAAAGTGACATTTTTCAAAATTTAAAACAAGATTTGTGTCAATGCAACGATCAAGCACATGAGATAAATTATTGAGGCAAGCATCAAATGAATCTCCATGCACCGTAAAGTCATCCATAAAAACTTCAATGCAATTTTCTACTAAATCGGAAAAAATACTTATCATGCATCGCTGAAATGTGGCTGGTGCATTGCAAAGTCCAAATGGCATTCTCCGATACGCGAATGTTCCAAAAGGGCATGTGAATGTGGTCTTTTCTTGATCCTCTGGTGCAATTACAATCTGGTTGTAACCGGAGTAACCATCAAGAAAACAATAGTGAGATTTACCGGCTAACCGCTCAAGCATTTGATCAATAAAAGGTAAAGGAAAATGATCCTTTCTCGTAACCATGTTCAACTTGCGGTAATCTATGCACACTCGCCATCCATTCTGAATTCTTGTTGGAACTAGATCATTATTTTGGTTCTGCACCACCGTCACTCCAGATTTCTTTGGTACAACCTGAATAGGACTCACCCACTTGCTATCTGAAATTGGATAAATCACCCCCACATCCAATAACTTCAAAATTTCTTTCTTCACTACATCCATCATTAACGGATTTAGTCTTCTTTGAGCCTCTCTACTTGGTTTAGATTCATCCTCAAGCAAAATTCGGTGCATGCACATAGAAGGACTAATGCCCTTGATGTCGGCTATAGTCCACCCTATTGCTGTCTTATGATTTTTGAGCATTCTCACAAGTCTTTCTTCTTGCACCGTAGTCAAATGCTTAGCAATTATTACTGGCAGTGTCTCAGCCTCTCCCAAGTATGCATATTTGAGATGATCAGGCAAGGGCTTAAGTTCTATAACGGGGGCCTGCATCACAGATGGCAATAGCTTTGTATGATTAAGTGATAACTCAATTTTTGAAATATTATACCTATTAGGGGCTAGTGGTAGTGATTTTAGAGCCATGATTATCTCTTCAACTTCGTCACTGAATATCAGATTATCCTCAAATTCTAGTAAGCCTTGACTGAGTACTACCTCCAATGCATCTAAGCAACTTTTTTCAAATACATCCTGCACCAACTCATCAACAATGTCAATAGAATAAATCGAATTTACATCAGAGGGATACCTCATGGACTCTAATATGTTAAATTTCACAATTTGCCCATCGAACTCCATTGATAATGTACCATCATGTACATCAATCTTGGTCTTTGCTGTTTTTAGAAAGGGACGTCCTAAAAGGATTGGTGTTGGATTCGGGGAACCATTGTCCTCCATATTTAGAATATAAAAATCAGCTGGGAATATCAAATCGTTCACCTGCACTAACATATCCTCAAGTACACCCTCAGGGTACGCATTAGATCGATCAGCTAATTGTATAATCACGCCCGTTTGTTTCAAAGGACCCAAATTTAGAGATTCATAAATCGAAAGAGGCATTACGTTTATAGATGCACCTAAATCTAGCATGGCACGTTCAATTCTATTATTTCCAAACAAACAAGGAATAGTAAATGTACCTGGATCCTTACACTTAGGTGGCAACCTCCGTTGAATTACTGCGGACACATTCTCATCCACCTTGATTTTCTCATCCCCTCTCAACTTCCTTTTTGTAGTGCACAACTCCTTAAGAAATTTTGCGTATCTCGGAATTTGACTTATCGCATCAAGCAAAGGAATATTCACTGCTACTTTCCTAAAAGTCTCCAAAATCTCCTTTTCTTGTTCTTCCTTCTTGGACTTACCTAATCTACTTGGAAATGGAACAGAAACAGGAATAGTGTTAGTGGAATTATGCATTTTGGACTGAGCAATTACCTTTTGAGAATTTTTCTGATTGATTTTAGCGTCCTCCATTTCTCTTTCTTTTTCTGGTAAGCTTGGAATTGTCGGTTGAATCTCTTTACCACTCCTCAAAGTTACAGCACTTGCATTTTCTTTTGGATTTATTATTGTTTGGGAGGGTAATTTTCCCGAACCTTGAGTCTCCAACTTGCTCATTGAGGTTGCTAGCTGACTTATCTGTTTTTCTAAATTTTGTATGCTATTCCTTGTTTCCTGCTGAAATTGTTGAGTATTGTTAGCAAGAGATTTAACAATTTCATCTAAAGGCATACCTGAATTCGAAGATTGATTCTTTGATGTTGTTGTCGTGGCTGGAAAGAATTTTGATAACGATTTTGTCCAGCTGGATTTCCATAACTGAGATTAGGGTGATCTCGCCAGCCTGGATTGTATGAATTAGAATAAGGATCGTATTTTCTTTGTGGCTAACCTGGGAATCCTCCAATGGCATTGGCTTCCTGGTTAGTATTTTCTTGCATTGTAGGACACGCATCAGTGGGGTGCCCTGTAACCGAACAAATACCACATACCTTTGCTACTTGCGAATTTCCTACGGCCATCTGACGAACTAATGAAGTTAACTCAGAAATTTGATGCTCTAGGTTAGATGTACTTACCTCGTTGACTTTTTTAGGTGTATGATCTAACCTCATGCCAAATTGCTGTGAATTTGCTGCCATGTTGGAAATTAAAGTCCTAGCAGCTGCGGGGGTTTTATCCACTAGAGCTCCTCCACTCGCTGCATCAATCATGTTCCTCTCCATGGGAAGTAAGCCTTCATAAAAATATTGAATTAATAGTTGCTCACTTATCTGATGGTGTGGACAGCTTGCACACAACTTCTTAAATCGTTCCCAATATTCATATAATGATTCTCCGTTGTACTGCCTTATGCCACAAATCTCTTTTCTTATGTTGGCAGCCCTCGACGCCGGAAAGTACTTCTCCAAAAATAGTCTTTTGACCTCATTCCATGTTGTTATCGTCCCTGAAGGTAAGTAATAAAGCCAATCTTTTGCATCATCTGCTAAGGAAAATGGGAATGCTCTTAATTTAATTTGTTCCTCAGATACTCCTGTAGGTCTCATGCTCGAGCATACAACATGGAATTCTTTTAGGTGCTTGTTTGGGTCCTCACCTGCAAGACCACGAAATTTAGGCAATAAGTGAATCAATCCAGATTTTAATTCAAAATCGACATCTAAATCAGCATATTCAATGCATAAAGGTTGTAAATTAAAATCCGGAGTAGCTAACTCCTTCAAAGTCCTATTATTTCCAGCCATGACTTCCTCTTCGTCTGAGTCACTCGAAAATAAGTGAAGAGATATGGAACTTCCATGTGGAGATAAGATAGATTCTTCCGATTGCACGCTTTCCAATTCGCTCGTCTTCTTAACGTCTTTCCTCAATCTACGCAATGTTCGTTCAATCTCTGGATCAATTTCCTGGGTCTTAGATTGAGAAGAACGAGTCATAAACTACAAAAACTCAAAAGGGATGAAAAAATGACGAACAAATTTATAATTAAAAAAAAAAAATTCCAAAACCCCTTTTTTTTTTTTCTTTTCCTAAATACTCAAAATATTCAATAAAACTTAAAACTAAGAAATATATGAATCTAACAGCCTATATATATATATTACAGTAATAATAAAATTTTGACCAAAAACCAATCCCCGGCAACGGTGCCAAAATTTGGTACGTGTCGAATGTGCCAAAATAAAATTTACTGTTCTCACAAGGATTTGTAGTACTCGTAAGTCCAGGTCGAACCCTAGAGATTGGTTGATCAAAATAATATTCAATGGGGGGGGGGTGTTGTTTGGATGAATTCAATGACTAAAACCGACAGGAACTAAATAGGAATTTCAATAAACGTAAAATATCGATTCAAGGATAATTCGTTCTTTAATTCAAATCGATCATAGACACCTAAAATACTATCTATTCTTCGATTACTTAGCCAAGAACCTAAATAACCAGCTATTTAGATCCTTATTGACTTCCTTATATCATTAACCAAAGCCCAGCACCCGGTTAAATTCTTATTATCAACTGAATCGGTATTAAGCAATCCTAATCATGTCAATAATAGCATAATGAATTAGAAGCGACTAAGGATAAACAATAGTTTAAGCAAGCGCCAACTATTTAATTTACACTAATGTTTCCCTCGAGTAATCAATGAAAACTGGGATCGCAATCTTGAAAACTCAATTGCTACGAGCACAAATCAAGCATAACAATTACGGATTATGAAGATTTGTTAGCAATAGATTGTAATAGATAATCAACTAATATGCATCTTAGATTATCATCTACACAACCATGAACATTAATAATAAGAAACAAAAGATAATCAACCCGTAGATAGATCATGAAGCTCCGTGTCTCACAACATATGAATTAAATTGAACTACCTTGAATCGAAAGAGAAAATTAGCTATTCATTAATAAAAGTACAATAGTTGATATAGTATTTTTCTTAACTCTCTTCTCTCTTTTTTAGCTCTAAGAATGTGCTATATTTATAGAGAATAGGCTTCCTTCATAAGAATTTTAAGTTGTCTTCTCTTTGAAATCAATTTGAAGTTGTCTTCTCTTAGAGATCATTTTGAAGTTGTCTTCTCTTAGAGATCATTTTGAAGTTGCCTTCTCTAGCCGCCAGATTTTAATGCAGGAATTAGAACACTGATTTGGACTATTTTCAGTCCGAATTTGACTTTGCCTCCTCTTAGAAAGTTGTAGATATGCATGTTGGCTATCCAATTCAGCTGGTTTTGTCCAAATACAATGCATGTACCGCCAGATTTGAATTTTCTACCAAAGTGGTGCAGTCCAGCCCGCAACAGAAACAGCTGTGAGTTCTTGAGTGTATTTGAGCCTTATCCCATCCTAATTCGGTTTAGTGTTCTTCATATGAATTATGGAGCTTTTCATTTGATTTCTAACCATATAAAAATCACTAACACAAGAGGTGTTTAGCTCCAGATAGGATTGTAATTCCATTGTCGCGCCGAATTGCCCAATTTGATTGAAAATGATTAATTCAATTTAAACCCTACCCAATTCATAAAATAAGATAAGATTAGTTCAAATGGGTGTATAATCACAATAAAATGCTAAATATAAAGGGAATTAAATATATAAATATTGCACTCATCACTTGTTCAATAAGTCATGAGGTATATAAAGACTCTTTGACCTAGAACAAAAGTGTAACTTTCATAACTCTCCTAGAAAAAAAGAAGAAAAATCCTCCTCCCTCTCTCTAATACTAGTCGTCGCCCCCTTAGAGAAATTAGCGGGAATTTTTCATCAATCAATCCGTGCGTGATAATTTAGAGACAGCGTAAGTTCATTGTTCGGATCAAATTTCGAATTCAAGAATTGAAGATTATACGTGGATTGAAGAAATCAAGAATTCATCGATTCAAGTTTCAAGTGAAGAATAAGATTTTTCAACCACTTCGCTTCAACGGGTAAGTATTTATTCGTTAAGCGGAATTGTCAATTTGAATATGCGATCATTGAAATCAAAGTTCGGGTTTGTAAATTAAATTTTTGAAATCCTTCCGCTGTGTTTATATGATTTTTCGCGAAACCCAATAGAAAGTCACGAGCTTGAATACTTCAACTTCCTCGCGAAATTACTCTGACGGAAAACTTGATGATCCGAGCAGTCCAATTGTTCTGCCTCTAAATTGTCTTGCCAAAAAAACTTGATGAGAAAAATCTTCTCCCTTCTTGGTGTGTAAACCGACGGCTAGAGAGAGAGAGGGAGGCTTAAGTCAAATACTTCGTATGACCTAGGTATTAACTAATGTGATGTATTTATATCACTTAAGTTAATTCCTTGGGCTCAAATTTAGCCCATAAAAACGTCCAGTGGCCGCCCCTCTTATGTCTTGGTGCCACTTGGTGTACTAATTTGAGCTTAGTCTAATCCACTATTTAATCAATTAATTTAATCCAATTAATTAATCTAATTAAATAATAGATAATATGTTTAATTAATTTTATTTTCCAAGAAATAATATATTAATTAAACAATAAATGAATTAACTTATTTTCTCAAATAATTAATTCCATTTAATTAATTTTAAGTATCCAATACTTAAAATATCACCACAAGAAATATTCCATTTTTTCTATCAATTTTTTCTTTTTAAGCGTGACTCTTTAGGTTCATCTATATTTAGTAATGGGAGGATTCCATTGAATATGGGTCCCACCTAGCCAGTCAAGTGATCCATATTTTAACCCAAATAAGATGAAATGATTAGATCAATTTTACCTTTCCAATTGTAAATACCGTGTGAATATAAACTCTTCGTTTTCTTATCTCGGTCAAGTGAGAGTCATGGTTTTTAGTCAACCCACTGACTTGACACTATGCTATATTTATAATAAGTTCAGATCAGTGAATGCTTTGGCCAAAGACTTTAAGATCTAACTTACTTATAAATGCATAAGATAATTCCTCGGTCACCTTCGAGGGAACGAATCTCATCTTGGATATCAGTTAAGACTACTACTTACCCATTAGGTTGTAGTTCGAGGTTGACCCCCTCAACGGGTGAATTGGGCCTAACTACTCTAATGACAAACCTAATGTCACAAGTATATTTTCAACTCGATTCCTCAAGTATAAAGTTCAGACACACCTATTACAATTTAGTCAATTCTGTCATTGATTGTCAAAGAGTGAAAACCCATGTGACAGAATCGATGCGAGTCATGTCTGAGTGCCACTATCTCCATCAGTGCACCTATGATGTGAGTTCTTCACTACTTCCTAGTGAATGACGAGCACCTTTCTCGTCAAAACTCATACCATACAAGTTTTCATGATTTCCAATGCCCAATTGAAAATCTTTGACTTGCAGACTATTTTAGTACACAAGTATCAAACTCCTCTAGTGCCTTAGAGAGTTAACTTTTTTGTTCATGGACTTATAGATGATTACAATATATAAATGCCAATATAATAGTAAACAACTAATAGCTTTTTATTGATTGAATTCGAAACAATTACAAATTAATAATGTCCTATCATTTACTAATCCTCTAGTGGCATTTGAGGATATTAACCTAACAATCTCCCACTTGTACTCAATGCCAATCACTAAGTATCTAATACCTATCTTTTCAAGATGTCAATCCAGCACTGTCTGTATCAAAGGCTTGGTCAATAGGCCAGCAACGTTGTCTGCTGAATTTACTCTCTGAACAGATATCTCTCATCTTCCAATGATTTCCCTTATTATGTGATATCTTCTCTCTATGTGCTTGGATTTGTCGTGAGACCTTAGTTCCTTTGCTTGTGCAATAGCCCCATTATTGTCACAATAAAGTGGAAATGGCAGCTCCACACTAGGGACCACTTGAAGTTCTCCAAAAAACTTCCTAATCCAAACACCCTCTTTAGCAGCCTCTGAAGCTTCTATGTATTCTGCCCCAGTGGTGGAACCAGCGGTTATGCTTTGCTTGGAACTTTTCCAAGTCACCGCTCCACCATTAAGCGTAAATATAAACCCTGATGTGGACTTACGATCATCTACATCAGATTGGAAATCTGAGTCAGTATATCCATTCACCTTCAAATATCCATGTCCATATGTTAGGACCATATCCTTAGTTCTTTTCAGATACTTGAGGATATTTTTGACAGCGGTTCAATGTTCTCTTTCCGGGTTAGCCTAAAAATGACTTACCACGGTTACTGCGTAGGCTATGTCTGACCATGTACATAACATGGCGTACATCAGACTACCCACTGCAGACGCGTAGGGCACCGTACTCATTTCTTTCCTATCTTCCTCACTTTGAGGAGACATAGACTTTGAAAGGTGCACCCCGTGTCTCATGGGCAAGAAACCTTTCTTAGAGTCTTCCATCCTAAATCTCTTTAGGACTTCTCTAAGTAAAGGGCTTGGAAAAGTCCTATCATTCTATTTGTTCTATCTCTGTAGATACAAATCGCTAGAATATAGGTCGCTTCTCCCAAGTCTTTCATGGAGAATGTATTTGAAAGTCACCTCTTGACTGATGTGAGCATTCCTACATCATTTCCTTTGAGTAGAATGTCATCCACATATAAGACAAGAAAAGCGATTTTACTCCCACTAACCTTCTTGTAAACACATGGTTCATCTTCGTTTTTGACAAAGTCAAATCCTTTGACTGCTTCGTCAAAACGTAGATTCCAACTCCTAGAGGCTTGCTTAAGTCCATAAATGGATCTATTAAGTTTGCACACCTTATGAATATCATACCCAAATGCAAAGCCTTTAGGCTGCTCCATATAGATATCGTCTTCGAGGAATCCATTTAGGAAAGCCGTCTTTACATCCATCTGCCATATCTCATAGTCCAAATGTACAGCTATTGCGAGCACAATTCGAATAGACTTGATCATTGCCACTGGTGAAAAGGTCTCTTGGTAGTCAATTCCTTTCTTTTGATTATAACTTTTTGCTACAAGTTTTGCCTTGTGTGTGTCAACTTTTCCATCCGGGCCTATCTTCCTCTTGTAGATCCACTTATAACCTATAGGTGCAGTGCCATCAGGACGATCTACTAAAGTTTAGACGTGGTTGGAATGCATCGAGTCTATCTCTGCCTACATAGCTTCTCACCTCTTTGCAGAGTCAATGTCCATCATTGCTTCATCATAAATAGAAGGGTCGTCCCCATGGACTCCCACTGCTATAGTGTGGACACCTGGTTCCTCTTGTAGCAGGTACCCATAGTACCTATCAGGTTGATGTGGTACTCTACCAGATCTTCACAATGTTGGTTGTGTTTCGTCAAGTTCAGTGTGTGTTTCTTGAATAGTCGTCTCCCTGGGTGTTTTATCTTGTTCATTAAGAACAATCTTCCTACCTGCACCACCTTCTTGAATGAATTCATCTTCTAGGAAGTGTGCTTGCAGTGAAACAATGATCCTTTGATCATCTTGCAAGTAGAAAAGGTATCTCATAGAATCCTCTAGAAAATCGATGAAACGTCCTTTAAGGGACCTCGCTTCCAATTTCTCTGCCTTTGTCTTTTTGATGTAGGAAGGGCATCTCCAAACCCTAATGTACTTAAGGTTTGGTTTCCTATTTCTCTATATCTCATATGGAGTCTTAGGAATGGAGTTGGAAAGACATCTATTCAAGATATGAACAGCCGTAAGGAGTGCATGTCCCCACAAAAGATGGGTAAATCAGTGTAGCTGAGCATAGATCAAACCATATCCAAAAGTGTTCGATTCTTATGCTCTGCTACCCCATTCAGTTGTGGAGTTGTTGATGGTGTGACGAACATAATGTCACAAGTATATCTTCAACTCGATTCCTCAAGTCTAAAGTTCAAACACACCTATTACAATTTAATCAATTCTGTCATTGACTGTCAAAGAGTGAAAAATCATGTGACAAAATCAATGCGAGTCATGTCTGAGTGCCACTATCTCCATCAGTGCACCTATGATGTAAGTTCTTCACTACTTCCTAGTGAATGACGGGTACCTTTCTCGTCAAAACTCATATCATACAAGTTTTCATGATTTTCAATGCCCAATTGAAAATCTTTGACTTGCAGACTATTTTAGTACACAAGTATCAAACTCCTCTAGTGCTTTAGAGAGTTAACTTTTGTGTTCATGGACTTATAGTGATTACAATATATAAATGTCAATATAATAGTAAACAACTAATAGTCTTTTATTGATTGAATTCGAAACAATTACAAATTAATAATGTCCTATCATTTACTAATCCTCTAGTGGCATTTGAGGATATTAACCTAACAGTTGTGACATGATAATTTGAAAAAAAATTGAAATACAAGGCCCAAGATTTATAGACGAAGAGGAAAGCTAATCGAATATCTGAGAGGGGTAGCTCGTAATGGGGTCATTGGATAACTACATAAGACACATGGAGAGATGGCTGATGGAAGATTGAAGATGGATAAAATCAAATCATATTGGATTTTAACCTATATATCCTAAACGAGGGGATATGATTCTCATATCCCCTAGAAGATGGAAAAAATCGGTCAAAGAGACCTAGAGGAGATGGAAAAATCGGCCCTAGGGCTTTATATATATATATATATATATATATATATATATGAGAAAATTCATCTTGTACATTTTACATTCACTTTTGAATAGAAAAATTTCCTATCTTTGTAATTTCTCTGAAAGAGTATAGGAAAAATAATAAAAATAGTCCTTCTCTTTATTTTTTTCTTCTCATTTCAACCCTAAATATTTGTCTTTATACTTCAGTTATTTTCCATTTACTAAAAAATACGAATTGTGTTTGAATTTCACAATTTTTTGGTGTAAATTTCGAACCCCATCAAATAAGTAAGTACCTTGTGTAATTCAAGAATTGCCTAAGAGGGGGGTAAATTAGGGATTTAAAAATTGACAGTGGAACTTAATAAGTACCAGAGTTATAAACTGAATGATACTTTTATTGAATGAAAATGGTGGAACATATAAGTTCCAAAACAAGATCTAGAAGGAAACTTGAAAACAAAATAAAGTTATCTAAAAGATACAATCAAAACACACCTGAAATGGAGTATTGAGTAACGCTTAAAAGACCCTAGAGGTTAGGTGTGGAACCAGATGGAATTTCCACACAATAACTCTAATATGGATTACAAGAGAGACTCGATTCCAGAACTCCTCGCCAATCACTCTTGTTTGATAAGAAGAACTCCAAAGCAGCAACTGGTACTTCTTCTTCCTCACTGGAACAGAAGATCGTACCTAGCAAGAAAGAATTTCACGTAATGAGTGAATGTTTAAGAATGCTTCAGAATTCATGCTTTACAACTGAAGATACATGGAGCTTTATATATGTATTAGGATGAAGGAGAAGAGGTAATAAGTTAAATGGAAAACGGCTCCTTCCATAAGTGTAATAAACTGTAACTTAATCCATATGAAAAAATATAGAAAAGGAAATATGATCTTGACATTTATAAAATAGATATGAAATGAATTTCCATAAGAAGAGAAAAGATATGCACATTACTTTGACTTTCCTTAAAAATGGATGCCATTAATTCTTTCCAATTTTGCAAAGATTCCAAACACATGGATAAATGGAAAGATCTCAAATTTAATAAATGATGTGGATAACTATAGAAAGGTGAGGAATACGAATTTTCTAAAGGATGCAATGATATAGTAAATAGGTGGATTTATATACTTCTCTTAGATAGAAGAAAGACGAATTTCTTCTTAATGGAAAATCCGTAAATCTGTATAAGGAAGGAAGCATAAACTCAGTGATTGAATACGGAGCTTGTAATCTTCAAAACCGAATTAGATTAGAGACCAAAAAGGTCAACACCTTATACTAAATCATTATTTAGAAATAGATAATAGAGTCGTGGAAACATGATTTCATTGAATTAAATTATAGAAACACATATCATAAAATGTCATCTAAAATATCTATTGTTATTGTTGTTGTTGTTGTTGTCTTGAATGATTTTAAAAAAAAAATTGAGTATCATTAAAAAAAATGCTATATACCACCTCTTTTTAACTCATCTATTTTTCACTTTTCATGTGGTTGTCCTAGTCACTATCCAATTCAGCATTATCTTTTCATCTATTTTTTATATTTCTATTCTCTCTAATTTTATTCCTAAAAAATCTCCTTCTCTTCCTTTATTCACGCCTCTTACCCATCCGATCCGAATGCTTCCTAATTAAACTCTTGAATTCTCTTCTTCTCTTCCCTTGTTTCAATTCATGGCTATGGTGCTCTCTGTCAAAGTAGAGATATGGGTTGTAAGTCAATTTGACTTTGGGTCATAATCATAAAAGTGAAATGCCTATGTGTGACTTTGTGTACGACTTCTGACCATAATCAAAATTATGGTGTTATATGCAAACAGTAGTTTTGTGCTGCACTTTTATTTGTAAGCGTCAATTTTCTATTGCCATCAAGAATTGATGTATTGTCCTCTTGAATCTTTTAGCACTGTGTTGGGACTCCAAAATAATGATACTGAGAGGAGATGAAAAATAAGAGTTTTAGAGATGTTACATCAACCAAAAAATAATAATAATAAACTTTTTTCAAGGACAAAAGAAAATGAAGAGTTTTAGTTTAGGAAGAAATCCAATTTGATCCTCCATAGGCGTGCACAAGGAAATACAAGAAGAGAAATTATAGGAATAAAATCATGAAAAATAGAAAGATTAAAAAAAGAAAAAGAATAATTGAACGATGAGTTGGAGAGTGACTAAGACATCCATACATGAAATGAAAAAAAGGCGACTCAAAAAGGATAGTATATAGCATCATTCTTATTTGTGAAATATAAAGTTTGTAGTTATATATAAAAACATGAAAAAAAAAAACCGTCGAGTCAGCTCGCGAGAACAGTTATAAATGAGCTCGAGCTCGAATTACGCTAAGTCAGACTCACCTTACACCCCTACCTTGAAAAACGGCAACGAGGGTGGTTGCAATGGCAGAGCCAATGGTTTCACATCTGGATAAAAGCTGAAGAAGACGATGGGTGGTATTTGGGCACGACGATAACGGGATGTGAGGAAGACAACAACTTTGCAAATGACCGGAAGAGAGACGAGAGAAGAGAGCTCTTTTTTATTTTTATTTTTTATATCAAGTACTATGATGAATGAATGAAGAAAGAAAATGAATAATGAAAAGGGAAGGGAAGCGTTCAATTTTGTGTTTAGATGGAGGTATTTTAGACAATATTCTATGACTGAAGTTAGAATAAAGGTTTGATATGAAACGGCGACTGAATCCTCCTCTATAAAAACATTCTGAGTTACTGAATCACAATTTTAATTAGAGGTTGGAGATTTTTTAACCCTTTAATTAAAATGGATTTTTTGAAAATTCGGATTTTGGTCGTCCGGTTTAGTTGAAACTTGAAACTTCATTATAAGATGCAAGAAACTCGCTGTAGACATCGCCCAAGCCGACCTAACTATTCAACTCTCCTTCTGAGTTACCAAATGCAGTTGTTGATCTAGCTCAAATCCGGGGGACTTGAACCTAACCAGTCTGGAAGGACTCGAACCGTACCACGAATAGGGTGATAATGATTATAGACTGCACTCAATATTGACGAAGCTACCTATGCACCTAATTAGGATCACGTCAACGTAGTTCTATAGTAATGTATGGAGCCAGAGTCGTACTCGGTAGACGATTCTAACTTTCAAATTTATTTGTAATGGAACGTACTTCTCAGTCTATAGGTTCGTTATTCTAGATAAACGAGGCTAAAGTTAGAAAGGATATTCTTGAGATTTCAACCTTCATAAATGAAGTGAATGAGTATTTATAGCACACACCCTGTATGGATGGTTGGTGAACATTTGTAATATAATGACAAGTGGTAATCATTGAATGGTAGATAACTCGGACTGTGGTATCGGGTCAAGAAACGACCTGACCCTCTACCGTTACTTAACGTGGATCTTTGATCCTATAATGGGTTTTGCGCCAGTATTGGGCCTTGGGACCTTGTATTAATGTTTATGGCCCCAAATATACTATATTTTAGTATATCAGATATAATTGAGTATGTTTTGTTTTCACACGGAGGGCCGCTTCATCATGGTCTTTGTCTACAACTTTCATTAATTTTTAGGTAAAATTAAAGCATGTTCTCTACTGCTCATCATATGTTTGCTGAAATATCGAACCTTGTGATACTTTGATTTTAGAGGTTTTAAAAATGTTTCATCGGCTGGAAAACTCGGCTCTTGCTACAGATTCATGTATATCTCGTGGTTCGTAGGAACGCTCACAGCCATCTTCGCGAAGATCATCATTTCAGTTCTATTGTAATGTCGCGAAATGGTCGCCGTCGTTTCGTACTTTTGTCATGTTCAGTTTAGGTGGTTATCCATGATGCTTAATTAATATAATTTTTAAAATGGAACTTTTAAAATAATTAAGATTAGAGGTATTCTTACAATAAATGATATTTTAAAATTTTTATTGTGTTACTTATCAAATTAAATTAATTAAATTAGTTTGGATTTTTTATTGTGTTACTTATCAAATTAAATTAATTAAATTAGTTTGGATTAAGTAAAATATCCGACTTAATTAACTATATTATTTCTTCAAAAAAAGTTAACCATATTTTGTTTGGTTCATTTTCAATCCATAATTTAAGCAATTTTCCATAGATGACGCTAATAAATCACTAATTGGGAAATGCATAAATGCTTAAAACCTATACTTCTTAAATACATTATATTTTCATTTTCCTTTCTTGTCCCTTTTCATTTTGTTCTTTCCCAACAATTCCTTCACAATTTAGAAATTCAGAAGCGGTCGCCCTACATCTTTATTCTCTCTCTTGCTCGCTCAATCTCACTCCGACTAGCCGTACCGTTCCGACGAGCCGCGAAATCGGGCGTTCCGGCCGCATCGGACCGATTTCTCGTCGCCGTTCCACCGATCTATCCTCCGATTCATGTCTTTCCCGTAATGGCCTGGAACTTTGGAACGCCAATTGCTCAATTTACATGTAGGGAAATTGCGGTGTTGATGTAAGTTCTCCTAATTGTCATGTATTTACACTTTCGTGTCGTATGTGGACATAATAAAGAGGGGCTGAAAGTTTGTCTGAGTAAATGACACAGAAGAATTTGGTTATTAGGAATGTAGTAAATAATACTTTAGATATGCTCGCAATTGTAATTACATTGGTGAATCAGCCTTTTGAGTTTTTAAAGTTATGTGAGATCAACTTTATAATATTACATTTCTCAATGTTTCAGGTGTTTGGATAGCAGGATCCCTCTTAAGGTCTCAAACCACAGTACTTGGTTGATTGATGATTGTGTGACTTATCCCACATCAGAACATTTTTTTAATGATCAGGCTCTTGGAGCTTGAAGAGGAAACGAAAAGGGCAGGGGGGATGATTAATAAACCGGGATATGATGCCTGGCATTGATTGGTTCCAGTGTCATATGTTGGTATATGATTTGGGAGAGATTGATCCTGCAGCTCACTCAAATCCTGCATGTACAATTATATTGTTTTCTTTGTAGGATGAAATCAACCAAGTACAATTGGAAGTCTCTTGGGTTTAGGCATGTGCTTTACAGTTACTTGAGCCGGTCAATAGGGAAGAGGTACGTGTTGCTAATTTTCATTTAATAGATCCGTTTTACTTATATCTTTTCATATGTTGACAATACATCATAGTTTAGCCAATCGGGGATTAGCATGTTTTCATACCAATGAGAATATTATGGTTTCATTTCTTTAATCCTAAAGAAATGACATATTCTGCCCTAAAAAGAAATAGCTTGCATCTCATCTGATTGCGAAGGCCGAACATATTATTTAGCGTAATCTGAATGGACAACTTTTACATAAACAACACCTGCTTTTTCTTGGAATCATAAGATAAGAATAAAAAGATGCAGACTCCTATCAACAGGTATAACATAAAAGTAATGAGAAAAATTAAACTTAAAATTAAAAATGTATAAATTTTAGAAATTAAAAAGTTCTTTGTCTGTAACAGAAATGATGAATTTTTTTCTTATATAAACATAGCATTGTCATCTGTTGATTGTACCTTTATAGAGGGATAGCAAATTATCAACTGCACATGGATCAAGTTCAATCTTAGAGTGAGAGCTAATAAGTTGGTTGCTTCTTCCGTTAATTGAAGAACTATTGATCTCAATGTTAATATTCTTTGACCATTAATGATGTTAAATATTGCATGTCATGCATTAGCTTTGAACTATGTTTGATATAGTAGAGAGTGGCTTGAATTTATTGAGAATAAGCTCATCCTTTGGTAATGTTTTTTCAGATAGTTTCCTTGGAGCTGGACATCAAGTGAAATGACCAGGGCTGTGGATGGATTTCATTAATTGGTTTTGAGTTTTCCCAATAAATTCAGTTGATATTTATTACACACTATCCTTTTCTGGGACGATGCTATCAAGGGTTATATATGGTACAATAGACCTAATCTGGGAAAGATTTACAGGCTTGTGGATAAAATCCTAAAACCTCAAATATAGTAATCCTCTCCACCTATACGAACTATGCAAGCACTCAAACCATCTGCAACTTCTAGATCACAGTAAAAGCTCTTTGAATAAAAGAGAATTGGGTTCAAATAGTAACCTACAGAGTGAAGGGGAGAGCGGAAATAATTATTCCAACTCTCATCTGTTGCTTCCCAGAATGGCATATGGGAAGACTTGTTTCTTTCCAAGTTCTCTTTGATTGTCACCTTCAGCTACTTGTTTCTTTCCAAGTTCTCTTTGATTGTCACCTTCAGCTGGTAAAAATTTTCGTATGTATAACCAGCTTGTGGCTTATTGTTCCCATTTAACAAGTGTAATTCATGCAAAAGAGGAGTTGACGCCTACATTGCCACTGTGGGTTCATTCCAAAAGGAAGAACTTCTCACCAAGGCAACAACTCTTTTACCCTCGAGTGAAGTCGACAAATTTGAGGCTTCCTAATCGGCTGAAGCAAAACAAATTCCAAGATATCCTTCTTTAAAAGGGTGTTCTCGTTGGTGGATTTATTGGGTTATGGATGAAATCAGAAACCCCTAAATCTCTTAGAGAGTATTAGAATGATTTTGAAATTTTTTTTGCAATGTTTCCTGCCTTTTCAGTGCGGTTCATTGTTTTGAATTTTTTTAGCATTAACTCTATACAAGTAGATACACCGATTGTCCAAAAGATATGTTTATGCTTTGCCATTATTTGCTGGCCTACTACTTCCATAAAGACCGACATGGAATTAGTAATAATATGAACCACATTCTTAATTCCAACATCTTGAATAACTTCCTCAATGAACAATTGCATGGCATCAACATCCCTAATTAAAGTTGAAATATCATATGATTTCAGGTATATTGCACCTTTAGGACAATTGACTAAAATATTTATGAGCTTTCGATCTTGTGAATCAGTCCAAGTATCTAATAAGATGCTACAACCTGTAGTTTCCCATGATATTTTGATTTCTTCCACATATTTTTGCATTGTATTTAGTGTATCTTTTGAAATCCATCCTTTCAACTCTTCAAAACTGGGAATATGATCCGTAATCTGCCCCTCAAGTCTGTCAATATGGGCATATGCATCATTGCCATAGGCTTTATCTATATGAATGACTGATTTTCTCTTCAACTGAGAGCGCGGCTTCGCCGGTTTACTTTCTTCTGTCTCCCTTGTCTCCCTCACCTGCCTCGTTGATGAATCTTTTGTGCTATTGGTGGACACTTCTAAAGAACTCTTCACTTCGAGAAAGTTGCAACTTCCATGCCGCTATTTTCTAATAGAGAGTATAGAGAGTTGACTTCAAAATATAGCTGCCTCTCAAGTATGTCTATTTGGGCATATGATTAATGGTTTTGGCATTTTCTCTATGACGGATCAATATTCTCTTCAAAGGAGCATGTCAGTGGTGTGGCTCCCCATCTATCTTAGGTAACTTCTCATTACCCTTCAATTAATTTTCTAAATACTTGTTTTACGAAGTTAAAGGGCCGTCTTCATCTTTAATTGCTACTTGTCAAATTTTAGGATGTAAAATTGTGTTATTTCCTTATCTAGAAGTTTATGCATATGTGCACATACGCACACATATTGATAGAGAGAGATAGACACTAGCTAGTTATCAGGCCAAACATTGTTCTTTGAGATATGGTCGAATTAAAATAGAATTTCTACATTTTATTTTATTTAATAATTATTGTTTTCCCAGGCTTAGTTTCCTCGTAAAATATGTTTCTGCATAAAGCATTATTTGTTTAGAAACTTACTTCTATATATATTAGCTTTCGAATACGGTTAGGATCGGTAGCCAAAATTCCAAACATACTAGTCGCAGATGACTTGGCTATGGCTACCTATCTCATTGATCTAAAAATCTTAAACTCTTTCCCCTTATGAAGATACTCACTATTGGTTTTTGCCAAATATTTCAAGTAAACAAATTACAAAACTGATGCAGCCAGTTTTCCATCGTGTCTGGTTTCTTGCGTTGAAATTTTACCTCTCGTTTTTCTGTAAGTTATTAAGATTTCCAAGTTGTGTTTCAGTATAGGTTGAATGCTAGTGTACAAAGGCTGCTTTTATTCTTGTAAACTCTTGGTATTCTACTTTCAGAGTGCATCAGAATTTGTTAATGCCTTCTTTTAATTTTTTACTTCAACTTGTTTACGTATGTAGCGCCAATAGACAGAGTGAATGAAGCTGAACTAGCAAAAGTCGAGTATTCCCCCTAACATATGGATACGGTGCACAAAGCAATAAAAGACAAATTTATACTATACTAGTCCACTGTCATCCTTCTCATCACCATCACACTGTTAATTATTGTCTTCAAAGATGTAGTTGCTTTCTATTAAAGTGATCCCTTCTCTTCTTCATTTAGGTTAGAGAAGATGGAATAAGATTGCATGCCTATGATCAGCATTTTCAGCCACTAAATGATTAATGACTTGGTACGACATATTTTCTTCCTCTCTCTTTATTTTTTATGTTAATGTGCTTGATGAAATTTTATTTCTTCTTTGCTTTTCCGCCTCTCTTTTCACTGAGTTGCTTTGGTGTCCTCCCATATGTATTTATTGTTCTTGGTATCAGTAGATATGGAATATTCATGGTATGACTGAACAAGAAAGTGGAGTAGAAAATAAGATTTTTCCTGTTTTTCTGATTTAAGGTTGGATTCTTAGATAAGCAACCTCAGTGATATGGATTGCCCAATAGAAACCAGAACTTTATTATCACTACCTACAGAACCTCACTCTCCATTAATGCATTTAATGGTGGTCATAGAGCGGCTGTGGGAGTGGGAGATACCCAATAGAAACCATAACCTTATTATCATAGAGTGGCTGTGGGAGACACCGTCCTGAATATCACTTTCAATGAGAATTATTAGGAAATCAATTCCAGAATAGGAAGGCATCGAAAATTCTTTCTCTTTAACTAGATTTAAAGCGATATATTAATTAGTAATGTTAGTTTTTGTTTTCACAGTTTTTGAAACTTCAGTTCTCTTCATGGAACTCCAGATACGGCTAATTCAGTGAGATTTTATAATTTTTTTCCTATAGTGATTTCGAGGAAGATTTTATTTCCATAGTATTACTCTATGTTTGCTACCCCAGGGAGTTGGGCCTTGATAGTGGAACTGGCGGGGCCTGGATCATCATTAATAGCATCCACAATCAAAGCGGCCCAATTCCATTAGTCCAATTCCCTAAATAAACCATGTATTTGAAGCTAAATTACATAATCCATTCTATAATATCCAAACTCAAATTCCCGTTTTAGTTAAGTTCTTGGTTGTTGAGTTGGACACCGTTCGGCACTAGCAACGGCAACAGGGTCTTGGTAGCAGCATTTAAAGTGTGAGTTTCCTTTTTTTCTTCAATCTATGAAAATAGTCTTATGTATATTAAAATTTCATTTACACTTGGGATCTAGTAAACAAAATAATAATAATTTTGCCTGATTTTCATTAAAAGCCGAGATCTTATTGGAAATTTCTCTTTTTTGTTCATCATTTCCAGTTTTGATATAGGATCCTTGTAAAAGAACTTGAAAAATTAATATCTGGCGTTCTCATATCATAACGCATTCATGATTTTAAAGGTGGTTTTCTTTTTTTATTTTGATATAATAATTTGGTTGATTGTTATCGGGATAGATGGATTTTGGAGCTTGGCTCAAATTAGATCAAGATTTTTGTTTTTAATAGGGACATTTCTTATGCTATAGACATCTGTGTGGTAATTCTGTGTTCTAATTATTTTTGAGCGTATAGGTCTGTTTGCAAAGACTGAAAGGAAAAAAAAGCACTATTGAGCTTTTTCCTTGATTTAAGCTGCTTTTTGCTATTTGGTTTTACTGCTTCTGATTCTGCTTATCTAGAAAAAAGCTGAAAATAAGCAGAAACTAAAAGCATGTCATTAGATACTTCTACCGGCTTCTTCTATTTTTTCTACTTTATAGCAAGTTTTGCAAACAAACCCAATTTTAACTTTTCAGCTACTTCTCCAACTTTTTCTAAAATTTAACACTTTTGTAAAGGCATAAGTTTTTGAAAACAGGGCTTATCTATTCGAGCTGGCAGGCTTATAGAAATTTTAAAAAGATTCATGTTGCCCGCTAACATCTAATGGTACGTTTACCAATGATACACGTGATATATATATATATGTATGTATATGTATATGGATGACATGATCCTTTTCTTTAGTTTTGGGTTTCAACATGGAACGACTAATGTCTCCTCTCTCTTTATCCCAAAACTTTATCAACCTGTGTTACTTTAGACAAACCTTTACAAAGTTAATGCTTATATATCAATAATTTAAATGAAGTAATAAGGATATGCAGTAGCATGTCAAGCTCAAACTATTCTACTCTATGTCTTCCTTGCATATTCACAACACCTTCGGTCAATGAAACAAGGTGCACTGGTTTATCCTTCAATATCTAATTGAAGTTAAGTTGATGATATAGTTCAAAAACTTTTAATCGGTTTGAATTCTTTTGTCCTAGTGTTTATTGTGATTTTAGAAGTAGATCATAAGTTGGGGATAGAATCCTTATCATTTTTGGCATGTCATTGCAGATTGCACTTGCATACGTCAGGTTATTACATAGCTACATTATTCGAATTACGGTGGCTAGTATTCTCAACATGGCATCTAATGAACTCATAGATATTCACAATCATGGTGTTGTAGTTGACCCACGAAAGCAGAAAGTCAAGTGTAATTATTGTGATAAAATCGTAAGCAGTTTTTCTATCGCCTCAAGTGCCCTTTATTAGGGTGATGTGAGCCCTAGCTTGGAAGTTCCTGTTCATGTGAAAGAAGTAGATTGAGTTGGCAGAAAAAGAAAAGAAAAGGAGAAGGTTAGTTGAGGAAGAAAAAAGTAAACCGGCGCACCCGCACCCACGCTCTTAGTTGAAGAGAAAATCAGTCATTCATATAGATAAAGCCTATGGGGATGACATAGATGCGCATATTGACGGACTTGAGGGGCAGATTACAGATCAGATTCCTAGTTGTGAAGGGTTGAAAGGATAGATTTTGAAAGATACATTAATTACGACGCAAAAATATGTGGAAGAAATCAAAATATCATGGGAAACTACAGGTTGTAGCATCTTATTAGATACTTGGACGGATTCATAAGATCGAAAGCTCATTAATATTTTAGTTAATTGTCCTAAAGGTGCAGTATATCTGAAATCATATGATATTTCAACTTTAATTAGGGATGTTGATGCCATGCAATTGTTAATTGAGGAAGTTATTCAAGATGTTGGTATTAAGAATGTGGTTCAGATTATTACTAATTCCATGTCGGTCTTTATGGAAGTAGTAGGCAAGCAAATAATGGCAAAGTATAAACATGTCTTTTGGACAATCGGTGTATCTACTTGCATAGAGTTAATGCTTGGAAAATTCAGAACAATGAACCGCATTAAAAAGGTGTTGGGAAAGGCAAGAAAACATTGCAAAATTTATACACAATCATGCTGCTACTCTTTAACATTTGGGGGTTTCTGATTTTATCGATAACCCTATAAATCCTTCCAAGATTAGGTCTATTGTACCATATTTAACCCTTGAGAACACCCTCTCAAAGAAGGATATCTTGGAAAAAATATTTGCTTCAGCCGATAGGGAAACCTCAAATTTGTCGACTTAACCCGAGGGTAAAAGAGTTGCTGCCTTGGTGAGAAGTTCCTCCTTTTGGAATGAAGCCACAGTGGCAATGAAGGCATCAAGTCCTCTTTTGCATGAATTACACTTGTTAAATGGCAAAAATAAGCCACAAATTGGTTATAGATACAAAAGAATTTACCAGTTGAAGGTGACAATCAAAAAGAAATTGGAAAGAGGCAAGTCTCAGTGTATGTCGTTCTGGGAAGCAATAGATGAGATTTGGAATAACCATTTCCACTCTCCAGGTTACTATGTGAGCTCGATTCTCTTTTATTCAAACAACTTTTACTTTTGAGCGAGAAGTTGTGGAGGGTTTCAGTTCTTGCATAGTTCATATGGGTGGAAAAGATTACTATATTCGAGGTTTAATCAGGGGCCAAGCTATAAATTACCTAGATGCAAAATGTACTTCCACCGAACGTGCTATGAACCAACCACCAAGTTCTTCTCCAGGTATTTGTACTTTGATTCTCTACTTTGAGTTTGATGATTTTCCCATTATAAATCTTCTAACTTCTAAATTTTGATCGCAGTACTGTGGTGGTGGGAATATGAAGCAGAGTATCCTGAATTGAGTAGGATTGCAATTCGCATTCTTAGCCAGACTTGTGAGTTGTGATGGTGCCTCCAAGTTCAACCTCAACCGGAATTTGGCAGAGATGCTAATTAATGAAAGGAGACAGACAGAGCAGCAAATGCTAACAGATTATGCTTTTGTTCATTACCTTAAGCAGTTGCGAAATTTTGATTCTGATATAAGATGCGATGACATTGGCCCGACTGATAATTGGAAATCTGATTGAAGCATGAGTTGATGTTTTATGACTAATGAACAAACCCCATATGGATTTAGTTTATGTTTTGAGGATACAATCTGGATTTATAAATTTTCATTCGTTTCTTGCCTTCCAACAATTTCAGTATGTTTCAGTTTACAGACTAGTCTCTACGGTGACAAAGAAACTTTAACCGGCATACACGTTACTTGCCCCTCCTGTTCTTCTTTAAATTCTAGAAAGACCCTTGTCGGATATTAGGGTCATGGCAGCATTCTGGGCTCAGCAACAAATAAAAATTAAAACTTGCTGTTAAAAATAAAAAACCTTAATTAAAATTCAGCTAAGGTTTATATTTAGTATATGTTTGTTGAGTGGTAAAACTTAATTTATGTTAGTGGGGGTTAGCATAGGATGGAGAGGTGCACTGGGACATTTGATTGGCATAAAACCAAAGTAAATTAGTACTCTTAATTAAATGAATTCTATAATTTAAAACCATTATAAAAGAACGGATGTTTGTTAAAGTTTTCTTGAATGTTTGTAAAAGAAAAAAATGAATTTTTAATCCAGCTCAAACATTTGGAATCCTTGGTAACAACATTGGTCTAACATTCCATATTACACCAATGAATATATGCTTAATCAAAACATATTGTTTGTATATAATTATAACGCAAACACCACATAAATACCGTGTTACATATGCCATGTTATAGTGATAAATATATGCTATCTCAAGGAAATTTTGAGTTTTGGTCTAAATTTGGTAGATATTTTGGGATTTTTTGTTTTTCTAGAGAAATTTTGATACATATTTTGGAAATTGGTCTGAATGAGGGATTCACTTTGGGGGTCCCCAGAAATCCCAAAATTTAAAACCCGACAGAAAATCTAGTCTATCAATATGTTATTTAATACATGTATACTAGCATCTACGCATAATATATGTGCCTTAAATTATCCTACGGACAAGCTAGTCGACATAGATGTGTAAATACTAATAACTTATTTCACATAGGCCTCGTTTGGTTGGGGTTTATAGAAGTGATATATCCATTATCATTCCTAATTGTTAATTTGGTTCAAAAAGTCAGGGTCATGATACTTTCTCGGCCCGGAACATAATCAAGCCATCTCCTTGACCCAGGTGGTATCCACTATCATGCCTAAAATATCATCCACCCAAATTTGGTTAAAGACAAAAAATAACCCCTAGTTGAAATTAATAAAACCATTGATGAACTTAATATTAATATTATGTTGATACTTTACGGATCTGGATTACTCGTGTCGAATTTGAATGCGTTCTAGCAGTAAAATTGTGAAGTTGACTTATCTTTGAGGCACAAATGAAATGGGAGGAATTCAAGTAGTATTTGAAGTCTTATGTTGGGTGGGTAAAGAATTGTTGGAAATAATGGTATGTGAAAAGTGTGATTGAACACTTTTGCACACAAAATTCGAACACTATAAGTATCGGAGATATTAAATATTATTGGATAATATTTTTCTACTCCGGGAGTGGATAAGTTTTGCATTTCGAATATCTTGATTCAGAGTTGAAACGAATGAGAAATTAATTGCTAAAGTTGGGTATTTGATTGAGCTTTGTCCCACATTGGATATAAGATACAAGTTATGTATGCTTATATACAATGGTGGGCAAAATGATAGTTTGAGCCCTTGGGTCATGACAATTTTGTGTGGGTTTGGAGGGGTGAGAACTTAGCCTTAGTCTGTTTTGCCTCGTGCGCGTCGCCGCCGTCCAGCCGGTTCGGCGCGGGTCGTGGGCCGTGGTTGTGGTTGTTGGGCTTTGGACTCCTAATTATCTTTTTGGGCCAAATTTGAATTAATTTTATCAATTAATTTGGACCCAGTTAACTATTGGGCCAAAGTTAAATTAATTTAACTAAATTATTTTGGGCCCAATTTCCATTTCCTTTTGTTTTGTTTCTGCCCATTTTCAGTTTCTTTTCCAGCAACCAGCAGATGGAGTTGAAACGATTCAAGCTGGAATTGAAACGTTTCTTTACCAGCAGCCAGCAGAAATTTGAAACGTTTTTATGTTTTATTTGTTTTTATATTCTGAAGTTGAAACGTTTACTATTCAAATGTTTGCAATTCAGTTTCTGTCTGGTTGTTTTTTTACCTATAAAAAGGGTCTCCCATATGAATGAAAAATCACACCAAAAATCGAAAGCATTCTGTATTTTTTAGCATTTTGTGCATACTTCAAATCTGAGAGTTCTTGAGCAAAATAAGTTCGTGGAGTGTTGTTCTTGAAGTGGTTCAATTACAATACGTAATCGTTGTATTTAGGGAAGTTAATTGCACGATCCCGTACCACCGTAGGCGGCATGGTTTACTGTCGCGGCGCGATCGCGGCCACCGCGGCCGCGTCGGAACGGGAACGGCCATCCCCGTTCCATCGTTCCAGGCTAACGCGGGGATAGTTGTGGGGCGGATGGGGAGTGGCGATATCGCGGTTGGATCGGTGATATCGCGGCCGTCGCGCCGATATCTCGGCCGGAGTGGCTGGAACGGGAGTTGCATAAAGCAAGGAATAAAAAATATATTATTGCTAAGACCAAAACTTCAGTTATTGGCTGGTCAAAATCTTGTACCACCCTACACCTAATTCAACGATTTTGGGTGGATTGGTCCTACAACCTAACTAGCTCAATTATTGATTATAATCAAGAATTGTGCATATTATTAAATTGTGATTTCCATAATAATACTTTATATGTGGAAATCTTTTATTAACTTCTTGTTTTAATATATACTTAAATTCAAGTTTCCAAAGTAACATAACATACTATTAAAATTTAAAAATGTTAGCATAATAGACTTTTATGATTATATTCACTAATTTAAATAGTATAATAGTTGTAAAAAAAAATTCAATTTTTTTACGTAATTTTAGCCTCCGCGATAGCCACCGCGACCGCGACTGCGAACCATGGTAGGCGGGGCAATATAGCTTTAAGGATAGAGAGTCCAACTCTCGCCTCGATTGTTATTCAATTGTTCTTCGCATATATTTTTCCAGAATTTTTTTATAGTGCAGATTTTGCAACAAGAATTGAAGAGGAAAAAAAAATATTGGGAGGTCCAATACAGTCTTTCTGAAGATTGAATTAGATACATTGAATAATATATGCGGTGAGTCTAACAGAGAAGGTGAATTATTGTTTGCCTTGTTCTTTGATTCTGGGATACATCTGATAAGATTCGAAATATGCTTAAATTGTCATTTTGAGTTCTTAGACATGAGAGAAAAGTTCTAAATGGAGTTATGCTGAAATTGGTAGACATTGATTAGTTCGTTGTCTTTGTGTTGTTATGAATTTGGAGATATTTTTGGAAACGATTAAAAGGGTATTTTCGGTAGAAAATTCAATTTTTATGAATTTTTTATGTATTTTGGAGGTAGCCACAAAATAATCCTATTGGTCATCAATATTTTTTACCCCCACATGAACAAGTAAACAAACATTTAGAGTATTTTTTTTTGTTTTTTATTAAAAGCCACCAAAGTAACGGTGGGAGATTTTTCAGAGTCCCTTCCCAAATATATATGTCAGCCAAAAGTATTTACAAGGGTACGATAAAGTAGGACCGCTAATTTCAACCAACCTAAAAAGAAATTAGGAGTACGCTACTCCCTTTACAAGGTTAGAATCTAAAAGATGGTAAATAAGCTTATCAATCCTAACCAAACCTCTAGCAAGACCACGAATCTGATGAGACAGAAAGAGACGAGACTGAAGAGTGGAACAAAACTTCATTGGCCAAGTGATCTACAACCTAAGTCACATAGAGCGGGAGCGCAGAGCGGAGCAGGAGGGTAGAGCGACAAAATGTGAAAAAATTTGGGAGCGGGAGAGCCTTAGAGCGTATATAATATAAATATAATTTAAAGTTTATCTTGTCATATATATCATATGTTTTATAAATTGTTCAGCCAAATTATCTTTGAATATTATTTTGATAAGATTATCGCATATTAAAATAAGTATTTGTTAACTTGAATTTTAAAAATAAGATGATGTGAATGTCTTTTTTAGCATGCTTAAAAAATTAAATATAATATATGATGAAAGATTATTAAAATAATATTAGTTTTAGGTCCCAACTCTTGACCGGAAAGGAAAGACTCAAATTCAGCATTACAAGTTACAGGTATTGATTTTTTACAAAATCTATATTTGTTTCAGTCTTTTTTGTTTTGAGGGCAAATCTTTTACTTATTTTGACTACTAAAACAATTTTCATTGAATGCATATAAAATATAATTAGTGAAAAATTATTCTTATTTCGTCAAATGTGGTTCCTAAATTTTCGTTCGAGAATTAAGAATTTTAAAGCTTCTTAGAGCGAAGCTCTCAAATTCGGAGCGCAAGAGCGAGCTCGGAGGTCTAGAGCATTAACACTGTATGGAGAATTATGTGATCTAGTTTGCAACCCCGTTGCCTTCCCGAAAGGTATGAGACAAACGAAAATCCAAAGTCATAAAATACTCCTCACTTTCTATCTACGATTGAAGAGTTCCCAGTGGCATTTCATTTGTTGAAGCACCAGGTATATGGTAACTCCCTAAACAAGCTCTTGGAGTATAATTTTAGCTATATAAGCAATAGGATCGATCACGAATCGCTAGAATAGAATAAAATACGAAATCTAATTAACCAGAATTATAAATTTTACCTTACACTCACTAAAAGGAGTTATTAAGAATCTAGTGTGTTACACAAAAATAGGGCAAAAATAGGGTTTTTATCATTTTGATTGATTCTTTTTCTATACAAAGTCGATTATCCATGCATATTCTCAAAATGTTACTCTAATTTGTTTGAAGTACTTCAAACTTGAAAATTAAAATTTAACAAACCTTGCAAAAATCTACAAAAAAATGAGGTGTAGATGTGGTTGTCATCGAGAAAATACCAATAAAACTTGGAATAGGGGTGTCAGAGAATCAAGCTCGGGGATAAGCTTGAAAAGGCTCGAGCTCGATTATATTTTTGTGAGTTCGACTCGACAAATCTAATTTGTTAAAGCTCGAGCTTGAACAAAAAAATAATTTAGTATTATTTTTTTAAAATTTTAAGTAAATTTAATCCTAATTTTTTATTTATTAAAATATGTTAATAATGTATATCATAATTAAAAATATAAGGATATAAGTAAAATATTAATTTTTATAAAAATACATTTCAATTTAAGATAAATAGCACATAACTTTTATTCAATACATTCCCAAAAGCTATTAATGAATTATACATAACTTATATATTATCATTATATATCAATAGTATTATTATGATTAACATTACTTTATTGACATTACCTAACCAATGGAAATTTACCTACATATGCATCTAGAAGTTGAACTTGTTGTTCCAGAGATGCGTATACTTTTCATAAAATGCATATACTTTTCATAAAATCATATACTTACTAATTTGAGAATATAAGATAGATAGCACGGGATACTCAATATGTGAAAAAAAATATTTAAATATATATATATATATATCATTACGTAATTTATTTATTTATAATCTAAAAAATATGATGCAGATTTAATGATTATCATCGAAATTTCTTTTATATGATTATTAAATTATAGTTATTTTATTTAAAATATAATAATACATTATTGAAAAATTAAATTAAAATGAGAAGTTACTATCATAATTAGTAAAAAAAATTGACTCAATTTTGTTGATTATCATTGAAAAATTTAACCAAAACAAAATAAAAGGTGATTTAGGTATGACAATACATTCGTCTTTCCTTAAGTAGTAGTTGAGGATTTTCATTATTATTAAATATAATAATTATACATTCCACTTGCATATAAAATTGAAAGAGAAATACTTGTAAAAGGGAAAGATAATTAAATGGAAGACATTACCAATTAACGGTTATATAATTTATTCTTTCTTTTTGGTTACAAAATATTTGATATTTCAAAAGTTTATAGCATTGATATTTATTCCAAGAAAAATGCTACAACTATTAATATTACTCATGATACGAAGTCTAAACAATTGCAAACATTCAATCAAAAAAGACAAGTTTAAACATTTGAATTAGAAAATAAATAATAAAAATATTCTAAAAGTATACTCAACTCATGCGCTCTTATTTCTTAAAAAATGGCCGTTGCTCAGCATTTTCACCACCTTCCACATTTAATCTTTATTCTTCAGCACATAGTCATAAAATTGTCTGCTACATCTGCAAATATCAAGAGATAAAGAGACATTAGTACATTGTATTAATGAAAGAAATTACATGAGAAGAAAGATAGATAACTAAATATAAATGCCCTTTCGGCAAACTAATTTTATTTCTTCAATACCTTATATTGTTGGACCTTGATAAATGTAGGTATATAAATATTTCAGTGGTTCATTTTTTAAGCCCTCTTCTGCATGAAAAGTTCTAAATGACGAAGTTGATTGTGTCTAGTTCTATTGCCGATAAAATTTTATTTTGAATCACGATGCACCACCACATAAATATGAGTTGTCTTGTTAGATTCCAGCAAAAACATTTATGCAAAAGTTCAACAAATTATAAGATCAAAATGAAAAAAATAAATATGAAAATTAACTTTGTAAATATAATAACTATAACTGAGCAAGATAATTTGTGCTTTTAAAATGTGATAATGAAATGCTATAAATATAAAGTGAATTTTTCATATATAATTTGCAATTTGAATATAAGAAAACCTAGAATTCATTAATCTAAATCTTGTTTTGAATAGTTTTTAGTATTATGTCTACAAATAAGATCAAAGTTTTCAGATATAAAATTGGCCACAAAAGACAAAATTTAGATGCATAACTGCATAAGTAACTAATATGCATTCCACAGCAGTATTTTACATTTAAATTACAATTGATTGAATTTGAAATTTAAATTTGGATTAATTACAACTAATTGAATTGAAATTGAAATTTGGGTTAATTACAACTAATTATATTTGAAATTTAAATCTGGGAGAAGAACATATGCCAAACTATTAGATCTTCTAACTTTATCCAAAAAAGGATATGAAGTTGTTAATATATTTTAGATAAAGATTGATAATTATATTTATTTAAATTTAATATATATATATATATATATGTATATTTATTCTATTTGGCTTACGTTGCAAAGTTGAGTTCAATTAGGCTTATCCACATGTGCGCTTACCTGGATGATATCAAAGATTGTATTATATTATATATAGATGAGCTCAAAAATCGTGTATCAATCTCAGAGATTAATTAAAAGCAAAATAAGAATGGGCATTACAATGAATATTAATTAAGATAAGATAACTAATAAGTATTGTACTCAATCATTATTTAGAAAATAGAGAATGGCATCGTGGAAACATGATTTTCATTGAATTAAATTATGGAAACACATATTATAAAATATCAACTAAAAATATCTATTATTATTATTGATGTGGTCCGATTTTGCATCATACGTCTTTTGCTCTTCGAAATCCCTAACCTGCAAAAGAATAATGCATTAGAAGACGCGCCGAGGGTTTCCTCGGCATTCGCCCTCGGATGCTCAAGTCAAAATAATCTCCCGCAGAAGGGCGAATGCTCATGTCAAAATAATCTCCCACAAAAAAGTATGTAAAAAATATCTTTTTCTTCCCTTGTCAAACCATGATCTATTAATGTTGATGACAGAACTAAAAGAAGCCCTAATTGTCACAAACTTTATGGGCCTGGGCCATAGCTCAATCTTTCAAAATACTCTCTTCGTCCCAAAAAGGATGTCCCCTTTGACTTTTCTTAGGAATTATCGAAAGTCCATTGTTTCCCTATAATACCCTTTCCATAATCCAAAAGACAATTAATAGTATTTCCTTTTAAAACATACAGCGATTTTAATTTAATTTATGACTATTATCTATTATCTATGTATGAAACTATATTCCTTAAATATGATTGCAATTTTATAGTAAAAATGAATTAATTATACATTTCTTAATTAAAATGAAGGGTAATATAGTCAGATTAGACAATAAATACATATATTTATAGTAAGGGACAATCATTTTGGGACAGACAAAAGTGGAATAGTGGACATTCTTTTTGGGACGGAGAGAGTAATAATAATTCAATATAATAAAGGTATAACTCAGCCCAGATGGTCTAATCATGACTTGAACATATATCAAGCTCATAAGTCTTTATTCATCCAATTTCTGAGAAGATGAGTTCAAATACTTAATCATGTATATCAATGGTCCAATTATTTATCTTGGCCCAATGTACATTCTACACCTACATCATTAGCCCCCACTCTCATAGTTCGGAAGCATCTGACTAAGATAGTATACTAATTAACAATATATCAAAACTCATAATCACAATAATTTTTTGGACATGATATTCTAGCAAAAATTTTGTCATTCCTCGGTAAATATGCAAGCTACATGTAAGTATGTGTGCATTGTCATCATAAATCATAATACACTGCGAAGAGATTTTTTTTTATAATCAAGTTTTGTAGAGTCAATGTTTTGGAGGGTCATTTTTCATCATCAATGAACTTGATAAAGATCATATATTAAAACAAATAAACTTGCTTACGGTCCTGTTCAAAACAAATGAACTTATTAAAGATTTTGGCTCAAAATAAATGGGCTAATAAATTGGCTTTTACGTTTGAGCCTCGGATCCTTGGATCGTGGAGGCTTCTTCAGCCTCAATGGAGACTTAAGTCATGGATGCCTTTTATGTTTGAGTCTGAACTAAGGGCTTTTTTAGCCTTAGTCGAGTCGAGACCTTTGAGTTCTAAGGTGCTTGTATATTTGAGTCTCGAGAGGAGACCAATGATGGGGACTATCGAAAATAGCAACTTTTCTTTAATTAATAGCATAGTGTAGATTGAACTCGAGCATACAAGTTCTATTATTCATAGAGCTCACAGATGAGTAATAAGTACTCACGTTTTTCTATCTCATTCAAGTATCAATGCTTTCGACATTTTCAAAGATAAGTAAGTAAACAAACAAATCTCTGAAGGCGTATGAACCAACACTTGTACGAAAAGCCTTGAAGAATGTGTATCGCTTGACGTATGCGAAGAGTTGGGGTCTGGCTTATCTCACAACAGACTAGAAAGATGGAGATTAGATTGTAAACTGCACTTGATCGTATCAAACTGCCTACGTACCTACTTTAATAGGATCAAGTCTATTCATAGTTCTTAAAAGCTATATGTAGCAATATTGATAGATTTTGTATAAAGCTGATTATAAGAAGTCCAAGAATGGGTACACACTCAGTCAACTAGAGAGTGTTTATTTTGTGTTAAAAAATGAGATCCCCTTTTCAATTTAATTAAGGAGGAAAGGGGATACTCGGCTGAAGTCATATTCAAGTCTCCGACAAGAGCCGGGGTGTATTAGTTATAATTCATAAAGCCATAAAATATCTCTATCGTAGTTCCATACCAAGGTATAAGGGGAGGGAGCCACCATTATGTGACAACAAAGATCCTTAAAAAACCTCAAACGTACGCAGCACCTCTTCACATAAAATTTAGGAGATGTAACGCACTAAGCAAGCGTCCAACTGATCTTGGATTGAGATCCCCTTTTCAAATGAGTTGAAGGGGGTACTTATAGGGTATACTCGTACTTATAAGAGTCCGTTTATTTTTCGTTCTCCTATTTTTAGTCGATTCACTATAACTTTAGCTAATAGTTTGTAATACACTCGTATGTATTAAATAATAAATTTTTGCCCTTTCGTGTTTAACTAACTAGGAGCATAAGTGGCATAATACCGACATATGATAACATGAAGTTTATCAACAAAACACACACATATACACTGTCACTGAATTTCAAAAAGGAAAAAGATGAGAAAGTGGGGGACTGACCAATTAGAGTTGATAAGATCCCTCCAGTTAATAGAAGGAACATTTCGAGGACCGGACACATGAAACGCATAAGGATGTACTTGCTGATCACTTTGATTTTGACGTGAACTCTCATTTCTTTCTTGTACCTGCAAAATTTGCTTTTTCATCCCCTCTGCTAAATTATCAGATTTCTTAGCCCGATCTCTGATGAAAGTGTATATATAGATATTATGTTAAAAGAGGAGAAATGAAAAAGAAGAATAAAGGAAAGTTGGGGTGGCTTATCAGGATTATGCAGGCTTTGCTGTCATTATTCTGGTATTGGATTCTGTTAAGAAACCTTTTTATAATAGCACTTTTATGTGTCTTATTGTGTAACACGCTTTTGTAAGATTAGTGGTTAGGAATAGAGAGCGGTGATATTTATAAGTCTATTCTTCTTTATTATTGATTATTCCAGAATTGTAATCTGTACCAATTTCTTCTCTCTTCACGAAATAAGATGAATATTCTTTCTTTTGTTCTTGAGTTTTCAATTCTTAACATGGTACCAGAGCTGTGTTTTGAAACCCAGTCTCTTCTTCACAATTCCTGCTTCATCTTTCACGTTTCCGCATAAATTTTTTCTTTAATTTCATCTCAATTCGAGATTTGTGATGACGACATTAACAAACCTAGAAAAATCTGCTGTTGGAAATCCAATGAATTCAACCATCGATTTTCATAATCCTTTATATATTCACCCCTCTGATTCGCCCAATTTAGATTTGGTTTCTGAAACTCTCAAAGTGAGAATTACAAAATCTGGAGCAGGGAGATGATCTTGCGTTGGAGGCAAAGAATAACTGAGGTTTCATAGATGGATCTTGCAAACCACCAGATGAAGATTCTGGTCTTCTTGGTCAATGGAAGCGATGCAATGCTTTGGTAAGATCATGGAATTCATAGATCCCTTTCTCGCGAATTAATTCATGGTGTGGTTTATTGCGATTCTGCTTTCTTGATTTGGACCGATTTAAAAGAGAGTTATGATAAAATAAATGGTGCTAGAATGTATGCTCTATATAGGGAAATAAACACCCTCACTCAAGGCACAAACAATGTTACAGTTTATTACTCTAAATTGAGGTAATTGTGGGATGAGTATGAATCTTTAATCCATCTCCTCTCCAAGGAAGTCTCTAAGGAATATATAGTTTTTTGTCAAAAATTAAAAGTCATGCATTTTTAATGGAGCTTATGAATGTTATAGCAATGCTAGATCTCAGATTTAATGATGTATCCTCTCCCTACCCATGGACAAGTGTATTCTATGGTTAGCAATGAAGAAACCTGTTTCGCGTGAAAAACAAATTAGAATAAGGAGGGATTTCGAGTGGACGATCCCTACTTCGCGATAATCTCTAACTTAGAATTATGTATCGACCCCTACCTAAATAGGCTACCGGTGATCCTACGTTTTTAATTCACTTTTTTAACTGTTTATGAGAAAATACAATTGCAACACGTCATATATAAACTGCGTTAAATTAAGAAAAGGGAAATACCTCCATAGATTCTCGATGAATTCTTCAGAAATACAAGCTACGGCCTGGCCTTTTGCTCCGCCTACTACAATACTACTAGATTACTCTATACTAGAAATTACGAAGAATTGAACTGAATCTAATTCTAACCTAAAAAGCGAACTATGGGAAACTGAAATACACTACGAAAGCTGCTAATAATTATGAAAAGATTGAGTTTTTTTCCTCTGAGATGATGTCTGTCCTTCTTCCTTCTCTCTTCTCGCCTTTTTATCCACGTACGACCCCGTCTCTGTTCTGGCAACCGCCTTCAACTGCCTGTTTCAAAATTTCCAGATCTTGGCGCGTTCCTTTTTATTTTTAGATAAACCTCTTTATTAAATGGGCTCTATTTCTTGCCTCTTCGTTTTTCATCCAGTGGCCCAGGCTACCTTGTTTCCCTATTTGGGCTTATTCTGACAATTTTTCGATTAGTGGGCCTTCACATTCAGCCCATTTTTCCTGGCACCTCTTTCGAATGGCCTATTTATTTATTATATAAACAAAAGCCCCCCTGATATATGTGAATATTTCGTTCATATATATCAAATAGACACGTCTCTCCTTGGGGATGCTTCAGCTTCGCGGGTCTTTTTTTTTTTTTTGAAATAACCCGTCTTTTCCTTAAATACTGAGACTTTTCACTTTCTGATGGTTATTGAAAACACGTCCCTTAGGATTTTTCCCGAGGTTTTTTAATCATTATGAGTTTACGTCCCCGGCATTATATGCGTTGATTCATGTGAAACATCATGCTTCTTTCAAATCGTCGTCTTTCTTAACGTCTCGATATTTTGTCTATCACTCATCGCGTCTTTTCACCTCCAATCATTCCAATCCTTATAAATACGCAGCGTGTTATTTCCATTTCACTTTTCGTCCTCTACCTTCTTCTTCGAGTATTCGTTTTATTCGTCGCCCTTTTTGTGTACTTTCTTTCTTCATCCACATCACACAATGGCTGTCCCCCCACATCTAGCCGCTCATGACCTTACTTTCTTGGTCCCCCAAGCATCGATTTTGGGTTGTGGGGAGGCCGAAGAAATCCACCGTATTGCTAGGGCTTTTCACCAGTATTATCGCGATACCAAGGTGGCGCCGGTTGAAACGTCTCACATAGTTCCTCGAGGTGCTTCTAGTCACAGAGGAGAGTCGATTCCTCATCTATCACTTGGTCCTCAATTCGATTTGGCTACCTTCGATGGTACGGCTCCGCAAGCCCCTGACTTATTAGGGGTTTGGCCCGTTTTGGAAGGTGCTCATATTCCCCTTTGCATGAATCGAGAGGTCGAAGGTTTGCTTGGACTAATATACGAAAACCCATAAATGGGTAGATTGGGAGCGTCGATGCTTTCCCCTGGTTCGAGCGCCTCCGTCAATTTCACCCCAAATGGAGGGAAAATCAAAATCTAGGCCTGATTCGATTAGCATGTTATCAGGTGTTACCCTTTGAGCAGGTGATGACCGACTCTCTGGCTTTATCTTGGCATCCCTCTTATAATTGCTTCATTTTACCTCGAGGGGTTCAAACAGTCACGCTCGAAGACGTGACTTTGATTACTGATCTGTCTCCCCATGGCACGGCTCTCCCTTCGAGTGATCCCATCCCTGTCGCCAAATCCATCTTAGTAGCCACCTCCCAGTGGTTGCAACACCATGGTAAGAGTAGTGGCTCCAACATAGCTTACTCCGTTTTAGTCAAACATTTTGTCGAAAATGAGGACCTAGTACCTGACTTCGAAGAGGTACTCTTTTTAAATTTTGTTTTTTGTCGTTTATTTATGAACTCGGGGTGTGTTGTGAACAAAACTTTCCTTCCTTTAGCTGCTAATATTGCTGCAACTATGAGGCCGATCGAATTGGCTCCACTTGTTTTATCCCATTTTTATCATATGATGTCTCATATTTATCAAAGCCCTTCGAGCGTAAAAAGGGTGTCTGGCCCCCTGTGGTTGTTGACTTGTTGGGCTTTCCTTTATTACCCCGAACTACTAAATGTTAGAAGCCTTCCCTCTTTCGAGACCGCCTTAGGTTCCTCGAGCAATCTCAAGCCTCTTTCGGATTGGGCTTGCTATGGTGAAGCCACTGTAAACCTCTTGATCCCTCTCGAAAAGGATTCTTATCTTCCAACTTTGTGCACTCTGTTCAACTCGTTGTATGTGTCGACTTGGTGCCCATTTTTCGAAACAAGACATGACCAAGCCTCGACTCATTGGTCTCATACCGTTTTCCCTGATTGGATGGTTGATATTGACTCTCTCGAAGACCAAGAGGACGATCAACCATACTGGCGTTCCATTCTATTCTCTCGGGATCTCTTTTATGCAGACAATACTCCCGGTGTCGAAGTTTATAATCCCCAGGTAATTGTTAAATGATATTTCGAATCAATACTTTGGTATTAGATAGTATTACAAATTTGTCTGATTTTATTCTTTGTGTTAACAACGTTTTTATCCTGTTTTTTCCCTAGTTATGCTCGAGACAGTTTGGCATCAGCCAAAGTTTTGCTCTTCCGTTTCTTGGCACGATGAACCGTCCTTGGTTTCAAAAACAATATACGATCCCTAAGTTAAAAAGGGATCGAGTGGAAACCATTATTCGAGGTATGCCATCGTGTCAAATTTTGCCGTTGCCAGGTCCCATTTTTTGCAGGGTCATTCGAGTAGAACCCTGTTTCGTTGATTTTTGGAAAAAAGTCTTGCAACGAGACTACTCAAGGCGCATCATATGGCGACTGGTCACCGAGGCCACTGGAACCTTCGGGGGTTCTAGAAACGTTGCGGACCTCTCGAAATTACTACCTGTCGAGGTATCTCCGATTCTCTTGCTTTGTTTTCTTCAAGAATTTTTATTTCTATCTATTAACTAGTCATTTATTTTGTCAAGAGGATGCCTACGTAATTCCCCACTCTCTTACTTCGGGATGGAGGTTTGAGAGAGACGACTCTTCTGTTGACACGCTAAAAGCTAACGTGCTATGATAGCAAGTGCACTAGTCGTGTGTAGTAATAAATGGACGGTAAGTCCGGATTGTCGAACCACAAGGACTTGAATTCTAGTTTAAGATTTGTAATGAAGTGAATAAACAAAGTAAGAATAAATTCAAATAAAATTTGTAAAGAACAAGAACAAAGATGAGCAAGTGATTTAAAACCAATTATAAAGGGAGACTAAGGCACATGCTAGGTTCAAATTGATCAAATATACTTATAAAGGTTCTTGTTGAAGGATTACACTTATATTGTTATGGTGAAAACTCCTAAGGTAGAGAATAACCGATGTCTCGCGTATAAACTCCTATACTTAGATCGTGATTTCCCAAATATCCCTATCCGGAAATCTAACCACTAAACATGCATTAATGTACTAGAGTTCACTCGATTTGAATCGAACGACTTCACCCGGGAATCTTTACCTATGTCTAGGGCAATTCCTCATTAGTTGCGGGTCATGATGTGAATTTCTTGCACCCTAAGTCAATTTTCTCCCGAAATATTAACCTAGGCATAAGATTCTAACATATAGTGATCAAGTATATGCAAGATAGACAAAAACACAATTCACATCACATAACAATATAAGAACAACCTCAACAATCATCTATTGTAAGCATATATCACAATTTGGCCTTACATGGCCCTAGTCATACGAATTTAGTTCATAATTGAAAGCATAAAAGACATAAGAGGAATATTCATAGACATAAATGAAATGAAAAGCTCTTAAAAACTCCCTAAATGGTGAATGATGATAGATCTTGAAGTTGAGCCTTCAATCCCCAAGCTCTTTTCCTTCCTCTAGTTTTCCCCTCCAAGAGTGATGAAGAATGGTGATGAATGGTGGAGAAATCAGATTAGGGGCTGCCCCCCTCTCCTCCAAGAATCTGAAATTGATAGTGAATGATGAAGAGTATGGGTTCCCCCTCCTTTTATAGCCAAAATTCCACTAAAGTATGCATTAAAAATTCCCATTAAAGTTCCCCAATGAGAATTCCACCTAAGGTGATGCTTAAAGTTTGGATTTTAAGATTCCAACCAGCTAAAAAATGCTAAACTTTCGGCCCTTAAGAATTCCACCAAGCATAACCATGTGAAAATTTCAACAAAACACATGCATGCTGCCATTTTCTTGCTTTCCAGCTCAGTCTTAGTATTTTCCTCATAAAATTCTCCACAGATCTCCAAATTGGATGATTCAAGTCCCCATGTTCAGATAAAACATATATATACAACTTTCCAGAAGGACATTTTGTCCAATTCAGTCACTAAGTATACCTAAATTACGTTTCAATATGGAGGTTGTTTCTGATTTGGCACCCATAAAGTAAATCTACCAAGAAACACACTTATGACAACCCCTCAACACATGTGCTGAATTATGGCCAAAAGTGATTCTTACCCATCATATAATGCTGGAATTTAGGCTGAAAAGGAGTAACATTCGGACTATCCATGCCTAGGCATGACTAGGAGGACGTTGGGGCGTATCCTGGCACATGTACTTCTCTGTTCGGCGCAGCAATCGTATTTCCTTCACAATTATCTCTATAGACCTCCGATTTGGATGTTTCAAGTTTCCATTTGAAGCTAAGACATACATCTAAAACTTTGTAGAAGGAAACTTTGTCTAAGTCGGTCTCGAAATATACGGGATTATCGCTCGAATGTGGTAGGAGATGCATAAACCGCCTAGGTGTTGAAAAACATGCTTGAACTTGTTTTGTACATCGTTTTTCTTCCCTCTTCTTCATGTATTCTCATTTATTACCTGTATTCACTTAACACACCTATTAAATGCAAATGTGACATGATTTAAGCAATAAGTGAATCCAAATCATAAGAATTACGGTCTTAAAAACACGTAAAAACACCTCTTATCATCTGTTCGAGCCAATGATAGCCTCTATCAAGCCCTTCGGGAATCAGAAATTGTTGCACGAGCCCCTTCAGTTAGACGACAAACCCCTGCAGCCGGTTCATCCGGCACAAGTAAATCGAAAGCTAATCCTGCACCTGCGGCTTACTCGAAAACGTTCGGCCTTGGTTATTCGAGAACCGCCTGTTTCTAGTGCCTTGACTTCGATCGAGGAAGTAGGATTAGGTGAAGAAGAAGACGAGGAACCATCTCTTCTTAGGAAAAACAGTAAACTCGCTCGTTTGGAAGGTATTTTTCTCGATTCATTCAGTCTTTCATTATGTCGAAATCCTTGCCTTATTCTTTTCCCATCTTGTAGTTACCCCTGAAGCTGTAACCGTCTAACCTTCGACGGATACTGCCTCTCGAGAGGATCGTACCTCTATGGTGACTCAACTCATACCGAATCCAGTGCATCCATCTCTAGCAGAAAATGTCTCCACTCCAGGTAATTAATATGGCATACTACCTGTATACTTATTTGAGTGTTTTCCATATGTTATTTTTAAATGCCCGTAATTCATTTCAGAGCTTCCGACTGCCACCGCTTTGAGTAGTCATGAATCGGTACCCGTTACCGATATGGGTATCCCATTCACTCCTAATCCTTCGCCCCCTTTGAGTGAGTCATCACCGGCCACAACCGTTGAACCTAACCAAGTTTATGTCCTTTCATCAGTGGTTCCACCGGACCCGATGCCTTCAAGCTCGGCTGTTCCAGCACCATTGGCTCCTCCTGAAGGTGTTTTTCGAGTTTGTCTCTGCCCTTTTTATCTTCGTATTTGCTTCTTTTTCATAAATTTCCTTTCGAACTTTTCAGATGAAGTCATTGTCCCTGCCTTTTCTAAGATCGAGTTGACTACGGCGCTCTACGACATTCGGCGCCGCCCCGATGATCCGGTATTAATTCAGAGACTCTGTTTTCTTCTCGATGAAGCCCAGTCGAGAGTATCAGGCACGTGGCTCCCCATATTTGAAGGGGTCCGCAGAGTGCTCGAGAGCTGCCTGAATAATCTTAGAGATTATATGGACCAAGGGATCAACCCTTTGGATGAAGAAGCGTCTATCGAGCATAACAGACGCATCAATCAGCTACAGGATCAAGCCCCTGTTTTAGCCAACACCCGGGCTAATTACTTAGCCCAAATAGCTTATTTGGACGTTCGAATTGCTGATCTGCAGGCGGAGAGGGATCGCTTTGTTTCCTTGGCCGACCAAGTAGAAGCGGATATGGTATCCCTTGATGATCAAGTCGCTCGATTGGAGGAAGAATTCGAGAACATAATTCGACCTGCACTTGTTGAAAAAGATGCTTTCGAGACATCTTTGGAAGTTCTAGCTAGTTCTTTCCCTTTCATTCGTTTCTAGGGCTTGTACTTATATTGATTTTTTGCTTTCTAAGTTTTGTGTAAGAAATTCTGGCCTGTTTCGGGCAATCTTTCTAATATTACTGCTTCATTTGTTTTCCATATGCTTGGTGTGTACATTTTTAAGTGTTTGGCATTTAATGCTTTACCATATTCGATTCCATCTAAGTGTTGTAATTTATAAGAGTTTCCCGATAATCTGTTGGCGATCAAGAACGGTCCTTCCCACTTAGGGGACCATTTTCCATAAAAGTGATCCTTGGAGCCCTCTGGTAATATCGTTTTCCAAACCAAGTCCCCTTTTTCAAAGGATCTCGCCTTTACCTCTTTGTTATAACTTTTCTCAATCCTTCGTTTTTGTATTTCGATTTGCTGTAATGCCATAATTTGTACCATTTCGTGATCCAAATTTTCTATGTTCATATTATTGGCATATTCTTCAGAGGTGAGCTTGGTTTGCTCAAGTATTCTTCTCGATTTTATATTAATCTCCATTGGGATAACTGCTTCGTGGCCATAAACCAATTGGAAAGACGATGTTCCTAGGCTATCTTTCCTGGTCACCCTGAGGGCCCATAACGTGTCTATCAGTAATTCATGCCAATTCTTCGGATTATTCTTTATCATCTTAGCAATACATGCTTTAATAAGTTTATTCGAAGATTCAGCTTGTCCGTTCGCTTGGGCATAGTAAGGTGTAGAATTCAGTAGCTTTATATTGAATTGGTTTAGAAATCCGAGTACTTCTGTACTATTGAAAACCTTTGCTTGATCCACCGTTATTGTTTCTGGGATACCGAACCTTGATATAATATTTTCTTTTATAAATTCTGTTATCTGCTTCGAGTTGATGTTTTCGAATGCCTTGGCTTCCACCCACTTAGTGAAATAATCGGTTGCCACCAAGATGTAACTATGTCTCTTCGAGGAAGCTGGTCTAATTTCTCCAATGATGTCCATTACCCATCCTCTAAATGGCCATGGCTTGATTATCGATTTCAATTCTGTCGTTGGTTGTCTCAATATCTTGCCGAATCTCTGGCATTGTCTACATCCTTTGGCGTAATTCAAACAATCACGGAGGATAGTGGGCCAATAGAACCCATACCTATGTATCTGCCATCGCATCTTTTGGCCTGCCTGGTGGGCCCCACATATGCCCTCATGTGCTTCGGGCATTGTGATCATGGCTTCTTCCAGGTCCAGACATCTTAGCAATATCCCTTGTAAATCTTTTCTATATAGCTCCTTTCCATCATAAAAATATGGTGAGCTGTTAGTTTGATTCTATTCGAAAATCCTCCTTTTGATGGATTTGAGAGATAATCTATAATTTCGAGTCCCCAATTCTCTTTTTCTTTCATAATATCTATTTTATTAACATATGCCTGCCTTTGCTCGAAAGGTACAAGGATTCTGGGTTTGACCTGAATGGAGGTCTCGAGTAGATCCTTATTAATCTTATACCCCGACGCCATTTGAGCTAAATTGTTCGAGATCTCGTTATTTTCTCTGGGCACGTGAATGATTTTAACTGCTTCGAAATTCTTAACTAATTCGTGAATTCGAGCGAATGAGGCAATTGCCACTGGACTCACACACTTGAATATTCCTTTTAGTTGATTCACAATTAACTGAGAATCTCCCCTCACTTCAATTTTCTTAGCTTTCATTTCTAGCATGATTTCCAAACCCAAAATGAGGGCTTCGTACTCTGCCCTATTGTTGGTGCATTCTCCTTCAAGTTTAGCATATACTTTGGTGATCACTTTATTAGGTGAAATGATGTAGACCCCGACGCCCGCAGCACTTCGAGCATTGGACCCGTCGAAATATAAGATCCATGGCACCAGCTCTATGTAATCGAATTCGAATCTTTCGAGCATATTCAAATTTTTTGTAGGATGGTCAGCCCAAAAATCAGCCAGTGCTTGACCTTTTACCGCTTTCTGTGATATGTATATTAAATCGAATTGGAGCAAGCTGAGACTCCATTTGCTCAACCGGCCTCTCACTAGTGGCTGGTTCATCATGAATTTGATTACATCGGTGGGTGACACTATCTCTATGGTATAGGCAGCAAAATAATGTCTTAGTTTTACTGAAGCAAAATATGGACTGAGACACCATTTCTCGATAGAAGTGTATCTCTTTTCGGTATCATTCAGTAATCTACTCAGATAAAAGACTGATTGTTCGAATCCCCTATCATTCTCTTGTACTAGTAGACACCCTATCGAGTGATCTGCAGCCGATATGTATAACCGCAATTGTTTTCCTTTTCGAGGAGGTATCAAAACTGGAGGTTTTACTAAATATCGTTTTAATGTCTCGAAAGCTTCTTGTTGTTCTCTTTCCCAGATGAATCCTTCTTCGTTCCTTAGTCTTAATAAAGGAGAAAATATTTTGATTTTTCCTACCAGATTCGCTATGAATCTTCTCAAGAAATTAACCTGCCCAAGGAATCTTTGCAATTCCTTTTTATTTCTTGGAGGCTCAGCATCTATGATTGCCCTAGCTTTATTTCGATCTACCTCGATACCGCGGTTATGGATTAAAAATCCTAAGAAGTTGCCCGCTCTTACGTTAAATGCACACTTTAAGGGGTTCATTTTTAAATTAAAGCGTCTCATTCTTTGGAAACTCTTGGCCAATGATTCGATATGGTCCTGATGTGTTTGGGCTTTAACTACGATATTGTCAATGTACACTTCCATTGATTTGTCAATTAAATCATGGAACATGTAATTCATAGTTCTCTGATAAGTAGCCCCGACATTCTTTAATCCGAAGGGCATCGCATTCCATTCAAATGTGCCTATAGCTCCTGGGCATCGAAACGTTGTTTTACTCCTATCTTCTTCGGCTATTTTTAACTGATAATAACCCGAATATCCGTCCATAAATGACATATATTGATGTCGGGCCGCTGCATCTATGAAGACGTCGACCATTGGCATTGGATATTCGTCTTTGGCAGTAGCTCGGTTTAATTCTCTAAAGTCGATGCACACTCTGACCTTGCCGTTCTTTTTTATTACGGGCACGATGTTGGCTAGCCATTCAACATATCTCGTCGGTCTGATAAATTTAGCCTCAACTAATTTTTCGATTTCCTCTTTGATTGCCCCCATGAGGTCGGGTGACAGTCTCCTTGGGGCTTGTATTATTGGAATGAAACCAGGTTTAATGGGTAGTTCATGCCTAGCTACTGTCATGTCTATCCCAGGCATCTCATGATGGGCCCAGGTGAAGCAATCTTTGTATTCTTGCAGTATTTGAACTAACTCGTTTCTTTCCTCGTTTTTTAATTTCGAGCTAATATAAGTTATTCGTGGCTTTTCTTTTGTTCCAAGATTTATCTCTAATAAATGATCTTGGACTTCTTGTCTAATATCTTCGTCGGGCTCTATGATCCCATCTCCTACTATCCCGTTTTGATTAGGGTCCTCCTGTTCCGCTAATTCGAACTCATCGGATTTTGCATCGACCTTACCGAATAAATAACATGAATAAGGAAACAAATTCGAATTAATTCTTTCGAATGCTAAGTGTTTAAATGCAGATTCGATTACATCCCCCCTTCTTTTTCTTGATAAAAAATCCATAAAACTAAAAGACATTGTTTTTGAAAATAAAAGACATTCGTTACTGAAGCCCTATATCGATAAGAGCTGCTTCGACTTCCCCCTTTCTTGGACTTCGATCTTGTCCTTCGATACGTCATCTTCTATCCCCAGTTCGACTTCTGGAAGGGGCACATCTGCTTCTCCTGCTAGTTTGAGCTCCTCGATGCAGTGCCTAGCATTCACAATTTGAGCATCAACAAAACAAGAATTAGATTCGGCTTTCACCACCTCAAATTTATCACCATTCCAACATATAAGAAATTGGTGTAAAGTCGAAGGTAAACAATAATTTTGGTGAATCCAATCTCTTCCCAATAATGCATTAAAGGAAGAACTAGTTTTCACCACGAAAAATGTTGAGTATGAACTCATCGATCCTACTTTGACTTGACAAGGTAAGACCCCTAAGACTTCCGTGCCTTGTCCCGAAAAACCATACACAGTTACATCGGCTGCTACCAAATCTTTTAGGGATTTTCCTAATGTAATTAAGGTATTTTCTGGTAACACATTAACGGTCGCCCCATTGTCTACTAGTACTCGATTGACCCTAACATTTTCGATTTCAGCCTGAACGTACAATGGTTTCATATGATTGTTGTTTATTGTTTCTTTCGAAAACAATAATTCTAGGAAGTGTTCGTTTTCATTTTTTCTTTTGATGGTCTCTCCATTAATAAATTCGAAACAAGTGGAGTTACCTTTTTCGGGGGTGGTCAATACTTCTAATGCTGTTTTCTCCTCATCACATGTATTTTCTTTGGCAACGAATTCTGCCGGCAATACTGTCACCATATTGCAATCCCTTGCTTCCTCCATGTCCAAAGCCCTTCGCGCTGCGGCTCTCTTCTTGTCCTTCCCAAACTCATCCGTCATCCTTTCTTCCGGTATTTCGTCTAACAGAATATCCAGATCGTCTCCAGAATCAAAACAATCTAAATCCTCATCTTCGCCTTCTGCCTTTTTTCCTTGAAGGTTCGCCTCCTTCATCTGATTGCTCAGACTATCCATCTCTTTCTTGAGATCTTCCTGGCTTGATCCCTTGACTACCTTGGACTTTAATATTCCTTTTGCTAAGGATTCTTCTTCGATCTTTAAGTTGGCGATGACAGCTTCTTGCTGCATCTCCATGGCTATGGCTGCTCTCGAGTACGCAACTTGTTGGGCCATGGCTTTTGCCTTATCGTGCCTGTTGAGTTCGACATTGCCCCGATAATCGTTCCCTCGAGGGTAATTGTATGGTAATCCTCGCCCTCCTCGTCCTCGAAAGTGTCTTTGTGGAGGCAGTGGGGTCGGATATCTGCTGCTCATGTCCTGTCGCGGTCTTTTACTCCAGTTTTCCGCCCTCTGGTAGGCAGGGATCCAGTTCGGGTCATTTTCGATTACTTGGAGCCTCACTAATTCGTAGTGAAGGGTATCAGCGCAGTGATGGCATAAAGCCTTCTGCAATTTGGTCAAATTATTCACCACTCGAGCAGGTGTCTCATATTTGGTTTCCTGCACTGGTGTTTCGAGCACCTGCTTATAAGTTTTCTCTTCGCTTTTAGGCTTTTCTCTAGGAGGTTCGATTTCCTCCTGTTTGTCTTTTAGCTTCCCGTCTGGGGTTAATCCCAGAATCCTTTTCTCAGTCGAGGACAGGATGATCAAGCTCCTCTCGAGTTGCTTGGCTACAAAGCGCCTGAAGATCTGGCACTGATCTGTAGTATGGAGGGTGTTCATATGCCAACGGTACATACCTTCGAGTCCCTCGTCTTTAACCTTTGGAAAGGTCAGTATACCTTCGTCAATAAGCCTGTTGAATGTTCTAATGGCAACCTTGGTTTCGATCGTTACCTGCATATCAGTACATTCAATAGTGTTAATTTCGAGGTTCAAAACTGGGAAAGGATCTTCATCAATACTAGTTTTCTGGTTTTCCGGAAATATAAGATCTTTCGAATTTATTTTTTCTTGAATTAAATTTCGAAATAAAATACATTCATTCGTATCATGGGAAAATGCGTTATGCCATTTACAGTAAGGTTTCCCTTTGATTTCTGATTTAGTGGGTACCCATATGCTTTCCTTTAAATTTTATCTTTTTGTTAGATACTAGCCAATCGAAGATTTGTTCTGTTTTATTAATGTCGAAGGTATAATTCTTTTTCTTTTTTGTCTGTAAAGACCCGGTTGCTTTACAATCTTTCTTTTCGAGGGGCCCGCATTGGTAGGGGGTCCTTTAATAAATTCCGCCACATCTACTTCAAAGGTTTCGTCAAATACCCAGGGGATTCCTACCTCGAAGGCGTTGAGTCCTTGGTGTTTTTTATTATTCTCTTCCTTAATCATATTCTCATATCTTATGGCGCTCTCGGCCAAACTCCGAAAATCGGCAAATGGCATCCCGTCAAATTTCAACCTAAATTCGAAGGTCATGTTTTGTTGGGCCAGTTGCACAAATTCTGTTTCGGGTAAGTTGAGGTGGCACGTAACTCTCGCTTTTTTAAAGCGGGTTAAGAATTCCTCTACTGACTCTCCTACACTTTGTCTTATTTTGGCCAGGTCACTCATCGATATACCCGGATCTGTTCGAGCGAAGTGGTTTTGGAACTGAAATTGCATCTCGTCCCAACTGTTGATAGAATTTGGGGCTAAGCTTATATACCAGTTAAAAGCTGATCCCGTTAACGAACTCGGAAAAAGTCTCAATTTGAGAAACTCCTGATCAGACGCTTCTCGACACTGGCAAGTGAACCTTGCCAAATGCTCGAGAGCAGAGATGTGATCATCTCCCGAGAACAGTGTGAAGTCGGGGATTTTGTAATTTCGAGGAAAAGGGTAACTCCTATCCACCCAATCGGGATAAGGTTTCCCGGGCATTGGCCTATGATTCCTTCGAAAACCTGGTCCATACATTCTTTCGATGATTGTCTCGATTTGATTTTAGACCGGGTCCGGTAATAGACCTCCGATATGGGCTTCGAGAACAACTTGCCCCCCTGGGTATGACACTTGCACGTTATTTGAAAACATAGGGACCCCTGGACCCATGTTTGGGATCGGGAAGTTATTGTTTCCCATTGGGGAAGGAGTGTTAGAGACTCCTATCGAATTAGGCATCGGGTTTTGATTGGGTATCCCCTGGTAATTGTCCTTGGGTAAATACGGCAGGTATTTCGAAATTGTTAACAGGGACGTTCGGCTGGTAACCTACCGGCACCTGTCCATAATTTGATGGGGGAAATGGAAAGTTGGGTCTCGAATTATACAGAGGAGGTTGGCTTGGGTTGCTATTATACGGGACGTTCGACGCCGCACGTGCATTCTGACTGAAGCTTTGCGGCCCTAGACCTGTCTGCCCCCCAGGTCTCGGTAGATTAACATAACCGTGCTCGTTTTCAGGGGATGTATTCGAAGTCTGCCCTGTCTCAAAGCGGTTACTCCTGTTTCTATTTTCTCGAGGGTAACCGGGTGGTGGTTCTCTTATTGCTACGTTTCAAGTACGGTTTCTTGGTTCTACGGAGATTAATTGTGATACCTTTTCTATTAACATGTTATGTTTCTCGATAAGGGGTTCTAACGCATTAACAACTTGAATATTCACCATTCTTGAGAAAACGTCACAAGTTTGGTTGAATATCTCTCCTAGTTCAGTTACGACTCGAGTAACTTCTCTGGCTAGACCCTCTTGTGTATTTACTGCGATATCTTGTAGTATCGCAGTAAAGATTCGAGTCGATTCTTGGGCCAGCGCTCGATATTGATCATTGAACTCCCTTCTCTTATCATCTCGAGCGCCTATCAAAGTTTGTTTCATAACCTTGACGAATTGTTCATACATCTTATCCGCTCTAATTCTATGTCTGGATACGGATTGAGTTTCGAGTTCGTCCGTAGGCTCTTCCCTAGAAGATTCGTCAGACATTTTTATATTTCGTTTATGGAATCCAAATTCGATTGAATTCCCACTGTGGTCGCCAAAAATCTGTTTCGTGTGAAAAATAGACTAGAATAAGGAGGGATTTTGAGTAGACGATCCCTGCCTTGCGATAATCTCAACTTAGAATTATCTATCGACCCCTACCTAAATAGGCTACCGGTGGTCCTACGTCTTTCAAATTCACTCTTTTAACTGTTTATGAGGAAAATATAATTGCAACACGTCATATATAAACTGCATTAAATTAAGAAAAGGGAAAATACCTCCATAGATTCTCGATGAATTCTTCAGAAATACAAGCTACGGACCTGGCCTTTTGCTCCGCCTACTACAATACTACTAGATTACTCTATACTAGAAATTACGAGGAATTGAACTGAATCTAAATTCTAACCTAAAAAGGGAACTATGGGAAACTGAAATAAACTACGAAAGCTGCTAATAATTATGAAAAGATTGAGTTTTTTCTCTGAGATGTTATCTGTCCTTCTTCCTTCTTCTTCTCACCTTTTTATCCACATACGACCCACGTTCTCTGTTCTGGCAAACCGCCTTAAACTGCCTGTTTCAAAATTTCTAGATCTTGGCGCGTTCCTTTTTTATTTCGGATAAACCTCTTTATTAGATGGGCCCTATTTTCTTGCCTCTTCGTTTTTCTTCCAAGTGGCCCAGGCTACCTTGTTTCCCTATTTGGGCTTATTCTGACTATTTTTCGATTAGTGGGCCTATTCACATTCAGCCTCTTTTTCGTGGCACCTCTTTCGAATGACCTATTTATTTATTAAAAACACACCGTAACAAGACAATTGTTCCAGTTGCTTTGTTGGGATGCTTTGCATCGACAAATACATTGATCTCTCTTTTTATTTTTATTTATTTTTATTTTTCAATAGATCCACCTTCATGATGCCTAATACCATCTACTTTATTCCACATGCCTCCCACAATGGAATCATCATCACTTGCAATCCACATATCCACATTGTTAAACTTCGTTTCACCTTGTGGTGTGTTAGAATGCTAGCCCATTGGAATCAAATTAGTGTTAGAATCTGAATATCCAAGCAAGAACTAAAATAAGCTTAAAATATATTGTAAGGTACAACTTTCATTAAGTTTCAAAATAGCCAGCAACCAAACAGTAGACCATCAAACATGAATGTAATTGCATAATGTCTAGGAAAAGAAAAAAGGTTGCATCTATTTTAACTTCTAAACTATTGTGTATTGTTGAGGGATAAATACAGTTTTGGACCTTAATGATGACACCTAAATCAATTTTGGTCCCCCATTTGTTGGACTTGACAATATTGGTCACTAATCATTCATTTTTTAATAAATTCCGTCCCTGCCGTTACGTGGCCCGTCCAAAACAGACGGAAAAGTCTGTTTCTGGCTGGGAAATGGGCATTTTGGCGCTAAATCCACCATTTTCATCACCGACCTTCACTTTTTGACATTTATACCTACAAAATTGCTCCCAAACACAAAAAACAACCTCAAATTCATCTAAAGGATAATCAATATTACCAGATTTGATTATATAAGTATCCGCCGGAATACCACAATAACCAATGGATTTCTTGACGTCTTTATTGACAACCCTTCCAAGATTCTAATTCTTCTCATGTCTATAGCTCAGATTTCCCACATACGACATCAATATGAGGCGGTGATCTTTTGCTCTTCGAAATCTCCATACCTGCAAAAGAATAAAGCGTTTGAAGGCAAGCCGAGGATTTCCTTGGCGTTGGTCGACGCTCAAGTCAAAAGAATCTCCAGTAGAAAAGTATGTAAAAAATATCTTTTTCCTCCCTTGTCAAACCATGATCTATTAATATTGATGACAGAGCTAAAAGAAACCCTAGTTGTCACAAGATTCATGGTTTTAGCTCAATCATTTATAATAAGTGCAAAATACATTTTGTATTCCTGAACTATTCACTTTGTCTCATTTAGGTCCCTCGACTATTATATATAATAAAATAGTCTATGAACTATCAAACGTCACAAAATAGCCCCTCGACTTAAGGATGCGTTTGGCTAATTTTTTAAATTGATAAATAGTATAATACGAATCTTATTTTTGAATATTAAGTACTTTAAATATTTTTATATAATTTATTTTATTTTTAATATGGAACTTATTTAAGAAATATTTTTAAATTTTTTAAGAAAATTATAAAAATTAAAAATGTAAAGTTAAAATCATAATTAGTATCAATTATCGATATAAAAATTTTCTACATTAATATTTTTTTTGTAAAATTACAATTGATTCTTTTTTGCTCTAAAAGACTAAGGGCAATCAAATCCATAAATTTATTAACCCTAAATATTGAATTTTTGGAAAGAAAAGTTGGTGAAATGAGTTTTTTGAATCCAAAAATATTATATAAGATTTTTTGGGTATAAAGTTTATTTTGAGGAGGTTTTAGTAAATTTTCCTTAAGAAATTAGTAGAAAATCTATGTATTATTTTTTTTCACAAAAGTGCATAGAAAATGATAAGCAAATGATTTAAAAATAGCAAAACTATAAGTACACAAAAAACTCATTTTATTGAAAGCAAGTGAGGCAAACTAGGCAAACTTTTTTAATTGTCACATTGCAATGGTCAAATTCAGTGCCACATCAGCAGCATGTCAAGGCAAGCCAAACATTTCTATCAAATTGGGGAACCATTTTGTGACGTTTGATAGTTTAAGGATCATGTAAAATTAAAATAACTTGTGTATCATTAGAACTTATTGAATATAAAATTTTAAGTATTATTTTTAGGGAAAATTACACATAGGTCTCCTCACTTATTGTGTAATTACCAAAATTCCCCCTCACTTATTGAAAATTACCAACACACCTCCTTGAGAGGTCTATTTATAAGATTTATAGGGGTAAATTTGTAAGATTTTTTAAATAGAGGGTGTAATTGCAAAAAATTCTTAATATGAGGGGTGTTTTGGTAATTTTTTAATAAGTGAAGGGGAATTTTGGTAATTACATATTAAGTGAGGGGGTTTCTGTCTAATTTTCCCTTATTTTTATGATATATGAGTGTTTAATCATATATGAAACAAACAAAAAAAAATGCAACTCACAAGCCTATGAACAATTATTAATGACCTCGAAGTCTAGTTACGAAGGAGCTCGAGCTCGAAATAGTTGGAGCTCAACTCGAGCCCCAATCAAGCCGACTCAACTCATCTTGCACCCATCCCTTGGAAAACGGAGACGAGTGTGGTCACCAGTGGCAGAGCTAATGGTTTCACGTCTCGATAAGAAGCTGAAGAAGACGACGATGGGTGGTATCTGGGCACCACGACGACGACAAAAGGATGTGAGGAGGACAACAACTTTGCAAATGCCCGGAAGAGAGCTCTTTCTCTCATTTTTGTTATATCAGGTGAATGAAGAAAGAAAATGAATATGGGATGGTCAGCGCGTGATTTTGGTTTTTAGGCAGGGGTATTTTAGTCCATTTACAATGAATGAAGATTTGATATTATGAAATGGGGACTGGATCCTCCTCTCTATAAAAAAGCATTACCGATAGAAGTTAATTAAAATAATTTATTTGGGTAAATTAATTAGTTCCGGTGCTGCCTGTGAGACTCGGAAGCAGCTTCATTCATGGAAATCTGGGTTTGTCTCGACATCTTTCATTAATTTTTAAGTTCAATTAAAGCATGTCACACTATATATGTTTGCTGAAATTTCGAATCTTGTACTTGTTTGATTTTAGAGTGTTTTAAAATGCTGGAAAAATCGGCTCCATTCATTCATTCATTTATATCTATCTATCTGCTGTTCTTTTGTGTAGAGTACGTCTGCCGTGCACCGTTTCTGTTGCCAATTGCTCAAACATTGGTGAATCAGCCTTTTGAGTTTTTAAAGTTATGTGAGATCAACTTTATAATATTACATTTCTCAATGTTTCAGGTTTTTGGATAGCAGGATCCCTCTGAAGGTCTCAAACCACAGTACTTCGGTAATTGATGATTTATCCCACATCTGACCATTCTTTTTATAGATCAGGCTCTTGGAGCTTGAAGAGGAAACGAAAAGGGCACGGGGGATGATTAATAAACCGGGATATGATGCCTGGCATTGATTGGTTCTAGTGTCATTTGTTGGTATATGATGTCGGAGAGATGGCAGCTCAAAATTTTTGGGGAGTGATATATAGTATCCCCATTGATCCTGCAGCTCACTCAAATCATGCAACTACAATTATATTGGTTTCGTTGTAGGATCAAATCACCCAAGTACAATTGGAAGTATCTTGGGTTTAGGCATGTGCTTCACAGTTACTTGAGGCAGTCAATAGGGAAGAGGGTACGTGTTGCTCATTTTCATTTAATAGATGCGTTTTACTTATATCTTTTCAAATGTTGACAATACTCCATAGTTTAACCAACCCGGAATCAGCATGTTTTAATATCAATGAGAATATTAAGGTTTTGCTTCTTTAATCCTAAGAGAACGGCATATTCTACCCTAAAAAGAAACAGCTTGCATCTCATCTGATTGCAAAGGCCGAACATATTTATTAGCATAATCTGAATGGACAACTTTTACATAAACAGCACCTGCGTTTTCTTGGAATCATAAGATAAGAATAAAAAGATGCAGACTCCTAACAACCGTTATAACATAAAAGTAATGAGAAAAATTGAACTTAAAATTAAAAATGGATAAATTTTAGAAATTAAAAATTTCTTTGTGTGTAACAGAAACAATGAATGTTTTTCTTATATAAACATATAGCAAATGTCGTTGCTTGATTGTACCTTTATAGAGAGAGAGCAAATTATCAACGCACATGGATCAAGTTCAATTTTAGAGTGAGAGCTAATAAGTTGGTTGCTTATTCCGTTAATTGAAAAACTATTGATCACAATGTTAATATTCTTTGACCATTAATGTTGTTAAATATTGCATGTCATGCATTAGCTTTGAACTATGTTTCATCTAGTAGAGAGTGCCTTGAATTTATTGACAAATGTGCTCATCCTTTGGTATTGCTTTTTCAGATAGTTTCCTTGGATCTGGACATCAAGTGGAATGATCAACTTGCAGATAGATTTCATTAATTGGTTTTGAGGTTTCCCAATAAAATTTAGCTTGATATTCATTGCAGACTTTCCTTTCCTGGAACGATGTTATCAAGGGTTATATGTGGTACAATAGACCTAATTTGGGAAAGAGACTTACGGGCTTATGGATGAAATCATAAACCCTCGAGTATACTAATCTTCTCCACTCATACGAGCCATGCAAGTACTCAAATCATCTGCAACTTCTAGATCACAGTACAAGCTGCTTGAATAAAAGAGAATTGGGTTCAAATTAACCGGCACAGTGAGAAATGGTTATTCCAAATCTCATCTATTGCTTACCAGAATGGCTGGCATATACTAAGACATGCTTCTTTTCAATTTCTCTTTGATTGTCACCTTCAACTGGTAAATGTTTTTGTATATATAACCAGTTTGTGGCTTATAACTCCCATTTAACAAGTTTAATTCATGCAAAGGAGGAGTTGACGCCTTCATTGCCACTGTGGCTTTATTCTAGAACTTCTCACCAAGATAACAACTCTTTTACTCTCAGGTCAAGTCGACAAATTTGAGACTTCCCAATCGGATAAAATCAGAAACCCCCAAATCTTTTAGAGTAGTAGCATGATTTTGAATAAATTTTGTAATGTTTCCTGCCTATCCAAAAACCCCCAAATCTTTTAAAGTAGTAGAATGGTTTTGAATAAATTTTGCAATGTTTACTGCCTTTCCCAACACCTTTTTAATGTGTTTTATAGTTTTGAATTTTTCTAGCATTAACTCTATGCAAGCAGATACACTGATTGTCCAAAAGACATGTTTATGCTTCTCCATTATTTGCTTGCCTACTACTTCCATAAAGACCGACATGGAATTAGTAATAAACTGAACCACATTCTTAATCCCAACACCTTGAATAACTTCCTCAATTAACAATTGCATGGCATCAACATCCCCAACTAAAAATATCATATGATTTTAAATATACTGCACCTTTAGGAAAATTGACTAAAATATTAATGAGGTTTTGATTTGTTGAATCAGTCCAAGTATCTAATAAGATGCTACAACCTGTATTTTCCCATGATATTTTGATTTCTTCCACATATTTTGCATCGTAATTAAAGTATCTTTCAAAATCCTTCCTTTCAACTCTTCACAACTGGGAATCTGATCCGTAATTTGCCAAATCGGAGATGGTATTGATCATGTGCAGAACGCTAGACAATCTAGTGGCATTGAATTAAAGTCCAGTTTCATAGAAAAATTGCCCTATACATTTTTCACCTGCCCCTATACATTTTTCACCTGCTTCGGTGATGAATCTTTTGTGCCATTGGTGGACACTTCTAAAGAATCCTTCACTTCGAGAAAGTTGTAACTTCCATGCCATTATTCTCTAATAGAGCCCTCTTCAAAATATAGTTGCCTCTCAAGTATGTCATTCCCGGCATCTGATTCATGATTTTTGGCATTTTCTCTATGACGGATCAATATTCTCTTCAAAGGAGCATGTCGGTGGTGCGGCTCCCCATCTGTCTTAGGTAACTTCTCATTTCCCTTCAATGAATTTTCTAAAATCTTATTTAGTCGCAGCACTTATAGTGACGACACAGTGGCGACCTCTAATGTCGTCACTAGTTAGTTTTAATGACAACTTTACTATTTATAGTGACAAAGTTTATCGTGACAAAAAAATCAAATTTTTTGTAGTGATTGATACTTGTCAAATTTTAGGATTTATTAATTTGTGTTATTTACTTATCTAGTTTCCCAACCAAATGCCTTATGATTATCATTTTCCGCGTAAATAAAGATAAAGAAAAAACTTAGAGGATCGCCTACCTAAAGCTTTTTCCTTTTTGAACAGCTAGTCTTCGGTTCTATTGATGGAGAGAGATAGAGACTAGCTAGTTATAAATCAAAAAATTGTTCTTTGACATATAGTCGAATTAAAACAGAATTTCTACATTTTATTTTATTTAATATTTATTGTTTTTCCAGGCTTAGTTTCTCATCAAATATGTTTCTGCCTAAAGCATTGTTTCTTCTATTATATATTAGCTATTCCTATTGGAAAGCCTTCCAACACGACTAGGATTGGTAGCCAAAATTCCAAAGCAAACCTATTTTATTGATCTGGAAATAGTTAACTCTTTCTCCTTATAAAGACACTCACTAAATATTTTGTCAAACATTTCAAGTAAACAAATTACAAAACTAATGTATCCAGGTTTCCGTCGTGTCTAGTTTCTTTTGTGTTGAAATTTTACCTCTCGTTTGCTATAAGTTACTAAGATTTCCAAGTTGTCTTCAGTATGGGTTGAATGCTAGTGTACAAAGTCTGCTGTAAATTTTACCTCTCATCTGCTTTTGTCACATCTGAACTTGAACTTGTTTATGTACATAGCACCAATAGATAGAGTTAATGCTGCTGAACTAATAAAAGTCGAGTATTCCCCGTAACATACGGATACGATGCACAAAGCAATAAAAGATAAATTTATACTATACTAGTCCGCTTTCATCCTTCTCATCACCATCACAGTGTTAATTATTGTCTTCATTGCTTTCGATTAAAGTGATACTTTCTCTTCTTCATTTAGGGTAGGGGAGATGGAATAAGATTGCATGCTTTTGATCAGCAATCACAGCTACTACATGTTTAATGACTTGGTACAACATATTTTCTTCCTCTCTCTCTCTCTCTTTATTTTTCATGTTAATGTGCTTGACCAAATTTTATTTCTTCTTTGCTTTTCCGCCTCTCTTTTCACTGAGTTGCTTTGATGTCCTCCCCATATGTTATTTTTGTTCTTGGTATCAGTGGACATGGAATATTCACGGTATGAATAAAAAATGAAAGTGGGGTAAAAAATAAGATTTTTCCAGTTTTTCTTAAATTGGATTCTTAGGTAAGCAAACTCAGTGATATGGATCGCCAATAGAAACCATAACTTTATTATCGCTACCTATAGAAACTCACTCTCCATTAATGCATTTAATGGTGGAGGTCATAGAGCGGTTGTGGGAGACACCGTCCTAAATGTCACTTTCAATAAGAATTATTAGGAAATCAATTCCAGAATAGGAAGGCATCAAATATGCTTTTTCTTTAACTAGAAAGGATATATTAATTAGTAATGTTAGTTTTTGTTTTCACAATTTTGAAACTTCAATTCTCTTCGTGGAACTTCAGATATGATTCAGTGAGATTTTATAATTTATTTAATATAGTGATTTCGAGGACGATTTTATTTCCATATTTCCATTGTATTACTATATGTTTGCTACCCCCGGGGGTTGGGCCTTGATAGTGGAATTGGCGGGCCTGGATCATCATTAATAGCGTCCACAATTGAATTACAATTAAAGCGGCCCAATTCCATTATTTCAATTCCCTTAATAAACCTTGTATTTGAAGCTAAATTACACAATCCATTCTGTAATATCCAAACTCAAATTCCCATTCTACTACTTAACCCTAAGCTCTTGGTTGTTGAGTCTGACACCGCTTCGGCACTAGCAACGGCAACAGAGTCTTGGTAGCAGCATTTAAAGTGTGAGTTTTCCTCTCTTTCTTCAATCTATGAAAATAGTTTTATGTATATTAAAATTTCATTTACATTTGGGATCTAGTAAACAAAATAATAATAATTCTGCCTGATTTTCATTAAAAGTCGAGATTTTATTGGAAATTACTCATTTTTGTTCATCATTTCCAGTTTTGGTAAAGGATCCTTGTAAAAGAACTTGAAAAATTAATGTCTGAAGCTCTCATATCATAACGCTGTCGTGATTTTAAAGGTGGTTTTTTATTTATTTATTTTGATATAATAATTTGGTTGATTGTTATTAGAATAGATGGATTTTGGAGCTTGGCTCTAATTAGATCAAGCTTTGTGGTTTTAGTACGGACGTTTCTTATGCTATGGACATCTGTGTGGTAATTCTGTGTTCTAACAATTAAAATGAAGTAATAAGGATACGTAGTAGCATGTCAAGCTCAAACTATTCTACTGCTATGTCTTCCTTGTATATTCACACCACCTTCGATCAATGAAACAAGGTGTACTGGTTTATCCTTCAATATCAAATTGAAGACAAGATGATATGGTTTAGAAATTTTTATTTGTTTAAATTTTCTTTGTCCCAAGTGTTTATTGTGATTGTAGAAGTAGATCATAAGTTGGGGATAGAATCATTTTCATTTTGGCATATCATTGCAGATTGCACCTGCATACGTCAAGTTATTACACAGCTGCATTGGGCAATCACGGTGAGTTGTATTCACAATATGGCATCTAATGAACTCATAGATATTCACAATCATGGTGTTGTAGTTGACCCACTAAAGCAGAAAGTCAAGTGTAATTATTGTGATAAAGTGGTCAGCAGTGGCTTCTATCGCCTCAAGTACCACTTAGGAGGAATAAAGGGTGATGTGAGCCCTTGCTCGGAGGTTCCTGTTCATGTGAAAGAAGTATTTAGGATTGAGTTAGCTGAAAAGAAAAGGAAAAGGTTAGTTGAGATAGAAGAAAGTAAACCGGCGAAGCTGCGCTCTCAGTTGAAGAGAAAATCAGTCATTCATATAGATAAAGCCTATGGCAATGACGCAAATGCCCATATTGACAGACTTGAGGGGCAGATTACGGATCATATTCCCAGTTTTGAAGAGTTGAAAGGATGGATTTCGAAAGATAAATTAATTACGATGCAAAAATATGTGGAAGAAATCAAGATATCATGGGAAACTACAGGTTGTAGCATCTTATTAGATACTTGGACTGACTCACAAGATCGAAAGCTCATAAATATTTTAGTCAATTGTCCTAAAGGTGCAATATACCTGAAATCATATGATATTTCAACTTTAATGAGGGATGTTGATGCCATGCAGTTGTTCATTGAGGAAGTTATTCAAGATGTTGGAATTAAGAATGTGGTTCAGATTATTACGAATTCCATGTCGATCTTTATGGAAGTAGTAGGCCAGCAAATAATGGCAAAGCATAAACATATCTTTTGGACAATCGGTGTATCTACTTGTATAGAGTTAATGCTAAAAAAATTCAAAACAATGAACCGCATTAGAAAGGTGTTGGGAAAGGCAGAAAGCATTGCAAAATTTATTCATAATCATGCTACTACTCTAAAAGATTTGGGGGTTTCTGATTTTATCCATAACCCTATAAATCCTTCTAAGGTTAGGTCTATCGTATCATACTTAACCCTTGAGAACACCCTCTCAAAGAAGGATATCTTGGAATGTTTTTTTGCTTCAGATGATTGGAAAACCTCAAATTTGTCGAATTCACCCGAGGGTGAAAGAGTTGCTGCCTTGGTGAGAAGTTCCTCCTTCTGGAATAGAGCTACTGTGGCAATGAAGGCATCAAGTCCTCTTTTGCATGAATTACATTTGTTAAAAGGGAACAATAAGCCACAAACTGGTTACATATACGAAAAAATTGACCAGTTGAAGGAGACAATCGAAGAGAAATTGGAAAGAAACGTGTCTCATTATATGCCATTTTGGGAAGCAATAGATGAGATTTGGAATAACTATTTCCACTCTTCCCTTTTCTCTGCTGGTTACTATTTGAACCCAATTCTCTTTTATTCAAACAACTTTAAATGTGATCTAGAAGTTGTAGAGGGTTTGAGTGCTTGTATAGTTCGTATGGGTGGAGAAGATTACGGTATTCGAGCTTCAATCAGGGACCAAGCTGTAAAGTACCTAATGGCAAAACGCAGTTCCAGTAAACATGCTATGAACCAACCACCAAATTCTTCTCCAGGTTTTTGTGCTTTGACTCTCTACTTTGACTTTGCTTTTCCCATTATAAATCTTCTAACTTTTAAATTTTTAATTGCAGTACTGTGGTGGTGGGAATATGCGGCAGAGTATCCTGAATTGAGTAGGATTGCAATTCGCATTCTTAGCCAGACTTGTGATGGTGCCTCCAAGTTCAACCTCAACCGGAATTTGGCAGAGATGCTAACGAGCGAAAAGAGACAGACAGAGCAGCAGATGCTAACAGATTATGCTTTTATTCATTACAATATGCAGTTGCGAAATTTTGATTCAGACATTGGCCCATAATTGGAAATTTGATTGAAGCTTGAGTTGATATTTTATGACTAATGAACAAACCCATATGGATTTAGTTTATGTTTCGAGGATACACTCGGGACTTGTAAGCCTTGTTCATTTACAACAATTTCAGTATGTTTCAATTTACAGACTAGTCTCTGTGGTGACAAAGAAACTTTAACCGGTCTACACGTTTTTGGCTTGCCGGACTTGCCCCTCCTTTTCTTCTTTAAATTCCTGAAAGACCCTTGTTGGATAATAGGGTCATGCCAGCATTCTGGGCTCAACAACATTTAATAAATAAAAATAAAAACTTAATCTGCTAAGTTTTATATTTAGGTTTTTTTTTGTTAAATGAAAAAACTTAATGTTAATGGGGTTAGTATAGGATGGGCAGGGAAGATTGTTGTGCAAAAATAATTCTCTTATAGTTTTATGCGTGCATGTACGTGTGTGGAACCTGCTGGGTGCAATGGGGCATGTGTTTGCCATAGAAACAAAGTAGATAGGTAGCAGTTCTTAATTATATGAAACATTGGTGTAACAACCGAGAGAATCCTTTCTAATAACATTGATGTAAAACTCCAGGTTACACCAATGAATACATGTCAAATGGCAATCATAATTATCACCCGTCTTATATAGTTTAAATACAGCACACTTGCTTTTTTAGCATATAACAGACGCTCTCTTTTTATAATAAAACTTAACAATTGCTCTATGTTAGAATTAACAAAATTTGTTGAGCTCATCAAAAAATATTTTTCAATTTTGCCCTTCACTAAGTCAACTTTTTCTAACCAAAGAATCTTTCTCGGGGTGAACGTAATTTTTCAAAATAAAGAGTGTAGTTGTAACTTTCAACCTTTTGAACACATGGTTTATTAAGAAATTTGTTCATATCTTGATAATGAATTGCAAATTCGGGTTTGTGACAATTTGAGACAAATTAATTGAATTTAGCTGAGCAATTAGGGGAATAAAACCGGTGAAATCGTACAAATTGTGAGTCAAAACAGCGTATTGAATACCACCTTGAGTATTTTGATTCGGCTAGATTCATTGATCAAAGTTCCGTCTCTAACATGTGGTTCGAGCTCATAAATGTTGGAAATTTTTCGTTAATGTTTCGGAAACAACATCGAACCTTTGTAAAATTAAGAAACATGTCGAAAAATCATGAAATTTAAAAAAAACTACTTTTGTAATTTGGTGTGTCTTAATCTAGATCACATAATCCTTCATACAGGGTTAACGCTCTAGCGCTCCGAACTCGCTCTTGCGCTCCAAGCTTGAGAGCTTCGCTCTATGACGCTCTTAAAATTCTTAATTCTCGAACTAAAATTTAGGAACCACACTTGACGAAATAAGAATAATTTTTCACTAATAGTTAATATTTCATATACATTCAATGAAAATTACTTTAGTAGTCAAAATAAGTAAAACATTTGCCCTCAAAACAAAAAAGACAGAAACAAATATAGATTGTAAAAAGTCAATACCTATAACTTCTAATGTTGAATTTTAATCTTAATGTCCTTTCCGCTCAAGAGTTGAGACCTAAAACTAATATTATTTTGATAATCTTAATCTTCTTTGTTTTATCGTATATTATATTTTTTATGCATGCTATAAAAGATGATCACATCATCTTATTTTTAAAATTCAAGTTAACAAGTACTTATTTTAATATGAGATAATCTTATCAAAATAATGTCTAAAGATAATTTAGCTAAACAATTTATAATAACATGTGAGATATATGACAAGATAAACTTTAAAATATATTTATATTACATACGCTCTAAGGCGCTCCCGCTTCCAAATTTTTTCAAATTTTATCGCTCTACGCTCCCACTCTATGTGACTTAGGTCTTAATTTTTCTTTTTGGTCAAACATGTTATATACCTTAGGGCAAAATACAAAACGACCCCCTGAACTATACTTAATGTTGTATATACCCCCAGAATTAAATAATTAGAATATTTTAGTGAAAGTATCAATTTTACCCCTCTTCACATGGACCATGGCTATTTTTATGTGTAAGAATAAATAATTTTATGTGTAAAAATGATTGATATGTGTAAGTAGTAAATAATTTTTTGTAGTTTACCAATTTTTTTTACTAGAATATGTAATCCTTTTTGATTAATGAGCAACATAAAAAATTTCAATGGATTTTAAATAAAATGTATCATCTATTATAAAAGTGTGAATGCATGTTAGGGGATGATTTACATTTTTTTACTTTTTTGTAGAGAAATATCCTTATGTGAATATAATTCTAGAAAAAAAAAGTGAGGTTTTTTAAGTGAATAAATTTATCGTATTAATAGTTAATTTAATCTATAATTCTACAAAAATTAATGTTAGTTCATTGCATGTATTACTATAATAAATGAGTCAATTTATTCAGTGTATATCTTCATAACTAATTTTGTATCTACGTTTTCTTATTAGATATTATTTGATCATATTTTTGTAAAGATGATTGATATGTATAAGTAGTAAAGAATTTTTTTTATTGCACCACAATTTTTTTCTAGAATATGCAATTCTTTTTTGACTAATGAGCAACATAAAAATGTTCTATGGACTTTAAAGAAATTATACCATCTGTTACAAATTTCGATGTGTATTGCATATGAATTCTATAACATGAGAAAATTTAAAAATGAAGTTTGATGGAAAAAAATGTTGGGTTGTTGGTGACGTTTCTTATTTCGCATGCTTTACTTACCTTGACTCTTAAAATTCAATTAAAAAACTTAGTTGAAAAGATAAGAATATAAAATCATAAATAGAAAAAAAAAATTCTAACATTATGAAAGTTCACATAACACGTAATTGAAAAGGAAAAAGAAAATATGCGAGGAGAAAGAAATCTACAACTCCATATAACCTCTCGTAAAAATAAATAACTGAGAATTAATTTACCTATTTGTTTTTTATTTTTTTATTTAACAACAAAGAGTCATGAAATTGGTATTTATTTTTATATTTATCGATTAATTGGTCTTTTCTACACTCTCTAATATTATAATAAGAATAAGTTGATTGCAGAGCAAATGAAAAATTATTGTAAACAATCTACAAGAGTACATAAGGGTCAATTTAAATGAATTTGGGTTGGTGGCTCACTATCTTTTCTTACATAATGTACATAATCCTTGAAGATTCACATTATCAATGAGATTGAATAGTAAATTAAACATGCATTAGATTGGATTATCTTAGATACTCAACATTTTTACCATTACAAAAATTACATTTAAGTCCAAAGGGCAATGCTCTAGTTCCTGTATTTGTCATATATAGTAGTTTTTAGTTGAACACGAAAAAGGAACCCACTGACCCTTCCAAGTTCTAATTTATATCTGATAAATCAATTACAAATATTTTTATCCACTTACACTTAATGATAAAAAGACTTTACATTCAAGAATAAAATAAAAAGAGCCATAAAATAAAAAAGAGATAATAGAAAGCACTAGATAAATTATACAGTATTATTTGTCATATATAGTAATTTTTAGTGTTTTGCATTTCTCAACATTTTAGTGAAAATTAAAATGATCTTATTCAAAATAAATGAAAAATACTATTTTACATGACAATAAGTAAACTCTTAAGTTCCACCACAAGGTTTTCTAAATAATTTATTCTTAAATGCCTAATAATGAGTACTAACATCTTAACCGAGCTGCAGGAGATAAAAATAATTAGTCAATAACTTCTATGAATATTCAACTTGAATTTCATAAAATGCTTTCTTGAATTCGTTCTTCCTAAATAATTTATTCCTAAACCCAAAAATCTTATTTTCATGAAAATTATAGAATTGTGCCTCAATCCATTTTATATGAGATGACTTCAACTTAAAATTCAGTTAATGAAATGATGAAGGAAACTATGAATGATTAGAAGGAAAATCAATCAAAATAGAATACGATTAGCTATTGCAAGGATTAAAAAAAGTAACCGGTAAACTAAAAAATTCTTGTTTTTTCCATTTGGATCTTTTGTCACATACGACATATAATGGAGCTACAAAATTTTTCAAGCATAGTATTATGTAAAAGAACATTAGATATAAGTAATTTGACTAAATTATGAAATTTTCTAATTAAAATTAGACATCAACCATGTATTATTCATTGTGAATATATGTTGTATATTTTGATTACAAATGCTATCAAGTGAAATGTCCTTTATTTTTTTCAATAATACAAACATGAAATAAAATCTAAGTGATGTTATTATTGAATAATATATACAAAAATATTAGCTGATCAAAATATATTAAGAAAATAGAATAGGATAGTGCATACTTTAGTATTATATTATGTAAGGGATTACCATCAAGTTAAATATTTCACTAACATGATAAAATGTATAATTTAATCTTACAATTATCAAGTTCATGTATTTATATCTATGTCTATGATGTATTGCTATATGATACAAAATTTTATTTTTATACTTAAAATAAGCAAAAATTGCACTTTGGCCCCATTTGATAGGTGGTGCCCACTTAGTCACAATCATTACAAGACTTACACATTTAATACCATATGATAGAATTCCCTAAGCACATTGAGTTCTCTCCATTAAAAAATGGATGAATATTATTAGTCAACTTTTGAAATTGCATAAACCCCCTTAATTATGTAAGATTAGCAAAAAAATTATTATTCCCTAAGCACAATTATCCCTTCACTACTTCATCCAAACGAAGATTCCAGCTTCTAGATGCTTGCTTGAGACCATATATGGACCTCTCAAGTTTACATACTTTATGGATATCGGTCTCGGATATAAAACTTTTTGGTTGTTCCATATAGATGTCCTCTTCGAGGAATCCATTTAGAAAAGCTTGTTTGACTTCCATCTGCCATATCTCATAATCTAAGTATGGAGCTATGAATAACAGTATTCGGATGGACTTTATCATGGCCACGGGCGAAAAGGTTTCTTGATAGTCAATTCCTTCTCTTTGACTATAACCTTTTGCTACGAGCCTGGCTTTAAAGGTGTCAACTTTGTCATCGCTACCTATCTTTCTTTTGTAGATCCACTTACATCCTATAGGCTTGATACCTTCAAGACGATCTACCAAAGTCCAGACTTAGTTCGATTGCATAGAGTCCATCTCTGTTTCCATTGCTTCTCGCCATCTTGAAGCGTCGACATCCACCATCGCTTGATCATAGGTACAAGGATCATCTTCATGACCTTCTTATACTACAGTGTGAAGCTCTGGCTTTCCCTGCAGTACATACCCATACCTCTCCGGTTCATATGGTATTCTACCAGATCTATGTGGTGGTTGTGCTACTAATGGACCAAGCCTTGGTTCTTAGACAGATGTATCAGAGGGAGTTTCATTTTGTTCTTCTAGAACAATCTTTCTACCTTTTGTCCCCTTCCAAGATGAATTCATCTTCAAGGAAGTGGGTTTGTAGGGCCACAATGATTCTCTGATCATCATGTAGGTAAAAGAAGAATCTCATGGAATCTTTAGGATAATCAATGAAACGTCCCATGAGGGATCTTGTCTCCAATTTCTCCACTTTAGTCTTCTTGAAATAAGTGGGACATCCCCAAATCTTAATGTGATTAAGACTTGATTTCCTATTATTCCGCATCTCATGCGGAGTTTTAGGAACGGATTTGGAAGGAGATCTGTTCAATATATAAGCAGCAGTAAGGAGCGCATGTCCCCACAACGAAATGGGTAAATCAGTGTAACTAAGCATGGAACGAACCATGTCCAACAGTGTTCGGTTCCTACGCTCGGCTACTCCATTTAGTTGAGGAATTGTTGGTGGTGTTAGTTGTAACATTATTCCTTGTTCTCTAAGGAATTCATCAAACTCGGCGCTCATATATTCTCCTCCACGATCTGATCGTAGAGTTTTTATATTTTGCCTAGTTTGATTCTCTACTAAAGCTTTGAATTCTTTAAACCTTTCAAAGGATTCAGACTTTTGTTTCATCAGATACACTAGACCATATCTTGAATGATCGTCTGTGAAAGTGATGAAGTAGTAGAAACCTCCACGAGCCATTTCTCCAAATGGTCCGCAAACGTCGGTATGCACAAATCCTAAGACTTGAGTAGCTCTTTCAAAAGTCCCAGTGAAGGGTGATCTATCCATCTTGCCTAAGAGACATGATTCACATTTTGGACAGGGATCCATACTACATTTTTTTTTCTCAATTGTGAATCTAACTTTACAAATGATTAATTTCCTCCTATTTATAGGCCAACATGGCCAAAATTTCCCCTCTTTTGGTTAGGGGTGGGCGGTTTTTTCCATGTTCCGGGGGGATGAGGAATCATCTTCCCTCTTTTGAGGGATATAGGTTAGGATTAGATTTGATTTGATCTTTATCCCTTCTATAGTTATTCCTTCTTTAGCCATGCCTTCCAATATTTCCTTCAGCTATCCGCCAGCCTTCTCGTGAGTTGCCCAGCTACCCCTCTTAGGTGGCTATTTAGTGTTCCGATTTTTAGGTCTCCTTTAAACTTTTCTTTATGAGTCTCTCTAGAATGTGCATTTCTTTGGGACTTCCTCCTATTTTCAGCCCACTGTTTTGTTTCATCTTTGGGCTCATCTTCTAGTAAAGCCCAATACCATGTCGTAACACTTTATGAGCATATCACAAGTCCCCATACTCTTGATGTCTTGAAGTGACTCAAGGCCTTGAGAGTAAAAAAAAAATTATTTTTTTTTGGCGAGGCGGCTGCCAGGGGAGCCGAGCCAGCGGCTCTACTCAGCAGCAGCAGCCACTGGGGGAGCGGTGGCTACCCCCCTTCCCCCTTTTCTTCTCTTTTTTATTTTCTTTTTCCTTCCTCTTTATTTGAAGACCCCACCTACCTTAGGGAACTTGCTGGAGTTGTTAAGATTTTCCTCAATTCTAACTCTTTTTGGATTAGGAGAATCCTATCATCCCCTAATTTTAAGGAGTTTTGACACTTTCTCTCCAAGTTTCTTCTTACTTCTTTGCCTCAAATTCTTCCTCTTCCTTTCCATGTAATTTTTGAAAATTGGCTATATATATATATATATAGCCTCCATCCTCTTTCTTTTTTTTGTTGGCTTCCACGTTGTGCTTGTAGAATTTTTTTTAGCTCTCTTTTCTTCTTCGCAAAAAATCAAGGTAACAACTTAAAAAATTTATTTTCGTTTCATCTCCAGATATATATATGTGTGTGTGTGTGTGTGTAATTGCATGTACTTTATTATATGAACTTTTCTCCTCCCCCTTTTTTATACATCCTTGTAGCATACTTTTATCGTATAAGCGCAGGCGATGTCTTCTTCTTCTGTTGAGTCAACTGAACCAGTCTCTCCTTTGCTTAAACCATCGATTTTTGCATATGATGAGGGCGCCCGTGCAATGAACGACTCGCCACTCGAGGTGACTGTCGCGAATTATGGCGTGACTGAGATAGCTGAGCCAGGCGAGTTCCACTACTCCGACTCTGACATTGATGATGATAGGAATCCTGAAATAAATCCACCTTTGGCTCGGGCTGAAAAGAATCGATTAGCAGCTGGGGACCCGAATTATAAAGTATGCATATCATGTTTCAACAATTTAGATGTCTGCAAGCTAAAAAAATGCCTATGTTTGCCTCCTTTTTTTGAAATACTAGTTCCAAATTCCGATAGTCGACCTCATACTCCTCCCGCAGGATATACTTGTTTTTTCGTCACCCAAGTGGATGCCGGACTGCGCTTTCCCATCCCGAGCTTGTTTGAGAAAATATCAAGAAAATACAAGGTGCCATTGTGTCAATTGTCTCCTAACTCCATAAGTCTCATGGCCTCCTTTGTTATAGTCACCTCATATTGTGGAGAGGTCCCATTGGCTCAAAGAATTTATTCGTTTTTCCAACTTAAAAAGCTATAAAAGGGGTTATTTTACTTCACATCATGATTTGGGGTAAAATCTCTAAAACATAATTTTAAAACTCACAGAGATTGGAGGAGGAACTATTTTTTCATTTCGTCTTCAAGCCCATAGAATTTTCCTTGTACGTGGCTAGAAGATAATCCCAGGCGTCCAAAAAATTTGGCAAAGGATAGATCAGCTGAGCATGGGCGTCTTTTAGGCATCCTAAATGAGGGAGTATACGATATTCGTCAGTTGGTTTTTGATGACTTGCTGAGAGCCCTAAACCGGTAAAGCTTTCGGGTGACCTAGGTATACTTTTAGCTATCCATCTTTTCTCACACTGCTGACATTGCTTATTTTATATCCGTGTTGTGATTGTCGGTGCATTTTTCAGCTATCTCTGTGCTGCATTTTTTTTTTTGACCATATATTTCCTTGGTTTGCAGACTCAATCATGTTTCGAACTCTTCTCAAGGGATCGGCGAAGAAGTCCGATGCCAAGAAAACATCGGGTATCACTTGTGAAAATTCGGCCCCTACAGGGAAAACTTTTGGGACACTTGTAGTTATTCCTTCTTCGTCATCCAAAAAGATAGCTCTTGACAAGCCCAAGAACAAGAGAAATAGGGATGCTGACGAGAATCCTAGCAAGATGGCTGACGAGACAGCTTCACTGACAGATAATGTAGCAGACCCACTCACCAAACCCCTTAGTCAAAAGGTGTTTGATGGACATCTAGGAAAGATGGGCCTCAAATACATGGGCAATTGGCTCCAGGGCAAATGGGAAATTGTTAGAATAGATGTCCAGCGCGCCAATTTTGGGCGCCACTTTTTGTGTAATAAACTCTATGAGATATTTTTTTTCTTATGAATAAAGTCGATTTTATTATGGCATTCTTTGTTCTTAAATTGTTATTATATGCTTAGAACGAAGTCCCTTGAATCACACGTGACTATGGGACATCATCGGACATCGGGAATGACGATGATGGAATATGTTTCTAAGGTCGTGATTCTTAAAAGGTTCCAAGTCGTTAATGGGTCGTCAAGATGAGGACTATTAATAAAGACCCGAAAGACTTGCTTGTGTACATTGTTCTTGGAGAACGTGCCTCGTTCCATAGGCATAGATGAACACGAGGGTTCTCATTTGGTATAATGAGTGAACTGAACAACCCTGCCGAAAATTGCTAAAATGGTTATCCTGATCGAATATGGAATTTCCTATAATCACGTATACATAAGAGTAATCCTTATGGACCTGAGGTTCCATTGGTTACTTTGAGCATAGTCGATTATACTTTGACTTATCTCATGATTCCTTCGCGAATCGTCATATGGGATATCTTGGGTATAGTATGATTATGTGTCAAGGTACATGAGAGACCAAGACGGGATCCATCACTGATTTAGCGAATCAGACATTTCCTATGTTTTGCTTATTGAATCGATTCAAGGAATCTTTGGCCAAAGTATGGCAATCCAAAGAGGTGGAGTGTTTCCTCGTTTGGATTGCATGAATCGATATCATGCAATGAAGGAGACATAGTGATTTGGTCGTAAGAGTTTTAACTAAGCCATTACTTAAGACACCAATCTGGAAAATTTGATGGAGGGATCTTACTTATGCGAGGATCATGGTTATGATAGGTTGAGTGTCTTGATATCTTTTGTGTCTAGGTCTTCGAGGCCCGTTGCTAGACAGTCACCTCGATTTGTAGGCACCATGTTATTACTGGTGATAATTCATGGTGGGATTAAATCAAAGAAGATTTAATCTAGTACTTTCTAAATATAGAAAGGTACAATGGCACTTTTGGAAAGTGTACTTATTACTATAACATAAACGAGCCTAAGGGGTGACACACTTACTCTTAAGGTTCTTGCTTAAAAGATATGATTAATCAACTTTGGAAGTTGAGGTGAAATTAGGAAAGTCTAGGACTTACCTAAAATGGAATATTACATAATTGGTGGAAGATTAATTAATTAGACTATTTAATTAATCAAGTAAGATTAATTAATTAATGGACCAAGTAGAGTCCAAGGGTTTTATTTAATTAGTAGAGAAAATTGAAAATTAAATAAAATTAAAGAAATAATTGGGTAATAATAATTACGGTTGGATTTTAATTATTATGAAATATTTAATTAAATGGTAGGACTATTTAATTAAATAAGGAGTAAAAAATTAAATCAAGTTGGATAAAAAATTTAAACTCCAAGTCCTAGAGGAGGCGAGTGGCGGACGAATTGAGGAGGGGATTTAATTCCTCTTCAAGTCTTGATCAAGTTGGAATCAAGGAAATATTTCGGAGAGAGAAAAAGGGAACAAGTTGGCTTGCAAGCTAAGTTCCTTGTTTTTAGGAAACTCCTTAATAGAGTTTACTTAGGATTAGATGAAAGTCAAATCTTGGAGATTTGATTTCGTCTTGACTTCCAAATAAACTAAACCTAGGATTCTCTCTATAAATATATGTGTTAAGAAAAACACACATACACATTATTTTTATGTGAAATTTTTGTCCACCTCAAGAAAAAAAAGAGGGAAATTTTGTCTTCTTGTTTTCTCCATAAACTCGCCCCTCACCTATTATTTCTAAGACAAGGTTCTGCTCATGTGTTGAGATTAACCTTTTACATATATTCCTACCTTCATATATAAGCTTAGATCATATCTAAAATAAATATATAGGCTACCATCATATATATATTTATTGGAAATAATACGGAGGTGTGGATACATCTTAGAGGCTAGACGATTGGATCGCTTGAAGATACAAGGAACAAAACGGAGCTCGGATTTTTAAGGGAAGCCATAGGTTTCTTTGAGATTCGAGTCAAGGGAGTATTTGTTCAGTTTGATAAGATCAGAAACTTATATGTGGGAAAAAGCACAAAAGGTATTTTGCGTAGTTAGCTTTTCTAGTTTTTTATTAGCTCGATTAAACCGGCCATTAATCCTATTTCGGGGTAGTGATTATTAAAATTTTAAATTCTGTTGCGCTAACCTACCCCGGGGATTACCCAACCCAACATGTTCCTGTGTGATATCTAGAGACGGCATCAAATATTGAATACGCAAAAGGTAAGTTTTTGTGTTCATCATTTTCATGTTTAAATCGACGAAAGCCACAAATTGATCTTGGTTTGGGAATCCGGATTTTCTTTTCGTTTCCACTGCTCATGCCAACAGGATTCCCAACAAGCTACTGCGGAAGCAGCGAAAGAGGCTGTTTGGATGTGAAACTTCATCCAGGAGCTAGAAGTGGTTCCATCCATTGTGAATCCCGTACTAATGTACTGTGACAACAATAGAGCCATTGCTCTTGTTAAAGAGCCAAGGTCTTGTTAAAGAGCCAAGGTCTCACCAGTGATCCAAGCATATCCTCAGACGATTTTACCTTATTAGAGAGATAGTGAATAGAGGCGATGTTCATATCGACTAGGTGGAAAACATAGCAGACCCATTCACCAAACCTCTGAGTCAAGAAGTATTTCAAGGACATCTTGAGAAGATGGGACTTAAAAACATGGGCAATTGGATCTAGGGCAAGTGGAAGATTGATAATGTTATGTGTCCGGCGAGCCAATTTAAGTCTTACCTTAATTGATTGTAAACACTATGACAATCTTATTTTAAATATATTAAACCTTGTTTGGTACTTTCTTTATTGCAATTACTTATATAGTATAAATAAAGATCTCATGGATTACATAAAGCTAGGGGAGTAGTCGTGTAGACTATGGAACGCTCTCGAGGGCTGTAATCCTAATCCTAGTTCCAAGTCATAGAGACTGTGAGATAAGGAATATCGCAGTCTCGTCAAGACTTGTCTGTATGTGTCATTCTCAAAAGGGAGAGTGTCTTCTTCCTTAGACAATGACTCGCCGGGTCAATGCATGTGCAGAGATCCATACTTAGGAGAGTATGAGATTTAACGACCCCAGAAGGACACCTCGTTGGTTCTATGTTGAACTTGGAGTCCATCGGTTTCATAGTCTGAGACAAGTCCTTTGACTTGAGAAGTCATGGCTGGGAAGTGTGCTGCCCACTATACTTTGACATATACGTGCACTCCAGGACAGTCATATGACGGCATATGTTCTGTATAATCTGGCAGTATGAAGGAATGGTGACATTAGATATGGGATTCATTCAGGGCTTTAAGGCCTGGCATTTCCTATCCTGTTGTGTAAATATAAATATCGAAAAAAACTTTGATCAAAGCAGTGTCTTATAAAAGGGATTAGTGATCCCTGCTTGATAAGGATGGATCATTATATTTCCAACACAATCATAGTTGCCGAAGTTATTAGGTTTTCGACCGTCTCCATAACCTAGCATTTGGACAAGAAAATGACGAAGGGATTCTACTCACTTGAAGATCGTAACCTGGATAGGTCTTGCTTTCTATCATTGACATCTAGGAAGTCGTAGCGACGTTGCTAGACATTGATCCACGACCACTGGGTGTCTTGGATTAATATGGTGAAATTAGTTCAAGGTCTAATTAATTATTTGGATAATTAATCTAGCCTTTGGAAAGGACTCATTGCTAGCTTGTTAATGAGCTTAAGGGATCACACACTTAACTTAGTGAAGTACCTATTGGCTAATTAATTCTATGAAAATTAATGGAGAAATTAATTAAGTGAAATTAGTTAATGTGGGAAAAAGGACTGAAATTAATTAAGTGTTCTTAATTAATAAAAGTCTCTAATTTAATAGGATATTAAATTTGGTGGGAGACAAATTAATTAGTGGGTTAATTAATAAAAAGAGAAAAATGTTTTATTAAGTTGGGCTTAATGAATTGAGTTAAAGTCAATTTAATAAAGCCAATGGACTTGTTTAAATTAAATTGACTTGGAGCCCAATTCTAAAAGGAAGAAAAATAGAAGATAAGACTCACTAGGACTCCTTGGAGACCTAGTGGGCGTCCACTATTAAGGGGAAGAGATCCCAATCTCTTCCCCATCATACTTACACGCCTCCTTTGGTAAAAGAGGAGAGAAATTTTCTCTTTCCTTTTTCTCTGTACAAGAAATAAATCCTATCCCTCTCTACAAGGCAAAAAGTCGTCATCTTCTAAGCAAGCACTGACAGAGGAAGACGAGGGTGCAAGCTAAGGTGTGGATAAACTTGGAGGTGCCAATTCAAGCACTGAAAGCAATATTGATTCGTTTAATTCTTCAACGAGGTAAACGAGTATAAGCCTTCTTCGTTTAATTTTTATGAATCTGATGGTACCATATCAACCTAACCCCATTTTAGGGATGTGTTTTTAATCATTTTTCGTTACCGCTGCATACACATCCCCGGGGCGATCCCAACAAGGTTACTATCATCATTAATAAAAAAAAATTGACTCAATTTTGTTGTTTATCATTGAAAAATTTAACCAAAACAAAATAAAAGGTCATTTAGGTAATTGGACTTAAATAATTACAATGAAGTAGAATGTATAATTATTATATTTTAATAATAATGAAAATCTTCAACTGCTACATTAAGGAAAGTCAAAACTTAATGTCATACATTGATATGCATCAGGCAAAGTAGGAAATTAAAGAACATTTTGTTAGGATTATGCCCTTCATGCCATAGAGGAATTAGATTAATAGGGCATTTACCTTTATGTTGTACAAACTCTTATTCTTTAATAAAGGCATTATTTTGTTCATATCAATCTTGATGACATTAATATAAGTATTGAACAAGTAAGTCCAAGGTAATTAAGAGAGATCTTCTACTCCTTAATGGTTAGAGGAGATGGACACTAGAAGTATCGGTTCCTTGTTTACTTAAACTAGAGTTCGCAAGTTGACGAGTCTTAATTGGGCATTAAGACCAGACTTGTATTACGCAAGCTTTGACAAGGAGTGTCAGTCAGTCACTTTGGATGGTGCGAACTTGGTCATAGATAATGGAATTGATATATTCGAACATGGCTCGCCGTAATTCAATCACATGGGTAATTACTCTTTGATCGTCAATGATTGGATTACTGGTCGCGGTAGTGTGCGTGAGCCTTAGACCTGAGGATTCATGAAGATTGGACTTGCGACACTGAACGAGTTATTAGAGTGGTTAGATCCATTTCACCCTTTGGTGGGATCAACCTCGAAGTACAGTTCAGAAGGACAAGTGGCAATTGTTCGGTGATTGCCAATAGGGAATTCACTGTCTTGGGTAGTAACGAGTTAAAGTCATGTGCGATCGTAGGTAAATAAAATTATAAGTCTTTGGCCAAAGCAGGAGAACTAACTTATGTATAGTACATAAGGGTAGTTCAATAATTTCATCTTACTATGATTCCCTGAAGCACAACATCGAATCTTGTGAGTTTGACATAATCCATGACTCTCACTCGATCGGGATATGACACGCTAATAGCTAACGTGCTTAATAGCAAGTGCACTAGTCGTGTGTAGTAATAGAAACGGACTATGTCAGGGTCGTCGAACCTCAGGGACAAGTTATTTAGTTTATGATTTGATAACTAACAAAAGTAAACTAGAGATTTAGCAAAAAGGAAAGTAGAATAAGCTAAAGAGGGAGTAAAGAGAGATTTAAAGTTCCAAAGGGGAGAAGCGACTAGGGCTCACGTTCGAGCATATGTTGTGTATTGTCATCCTAAGGTCGTTACCAATTCATTAGACGTACATTGCATGGTGAAAGCTCCTAAGGTAAAGAAAAATCGATGTCACATGATAAACTCCTATTCTTAAATGACGGTTTCCTAAGTATGTTTACTCGGAAGTCTAGTCACTAAGCATGCATTAACGAACTAGAGTTTCCTCAATATAAATTGAATGACTCTACCCGGGAATCTTTACCTATTTCTAGGGCAATTCCTATTTGGTCAGTGATGTTGTGAAATTAGCACACCATAAGTCAATTTTCTCTCAAAATATTAACCTAGGCATAAAATCTAACATATGGTGATCAAACATATGTAAGGCATTCAATCACAAAATCACAACACATAGCAATATACGAATTGAAACAAAAAAATGATCTTATTATAACAATACTAGCAACATGGCCTTCTCATGGCCTTAGCTCAACAAACTAGCTCATAAAATGCGTAAAAGAAGAGCTAAACATTAAATTCATATTCATAGACAAATATTGAATCTAAGGCTAAGAAACTCCCTATGCTTAATTGATGATCGGATCTTCGATGGGAAGCTTGAATCTCTTCTTTCCCCTCTTCTCTTGCTCTTCAAGCTTGATAATCAGCTGGTCCTAATCCAAAGATATCCCAAAAAATAACTAAGAATTCGAACCTCCTTCTTTCCCTTTGATTTTGACCTTTATACTCTTCAAAACCGTTACCGGGGCGCCCAAGTGTGACAGAAATGGCGCCTAGGAGCGGTCCAAGTGACATAAATGACTTGGGGAATAAGTTGTGTGGCGCCCAGGCACACATAATGGCGCCTAGGTGTGAAAAAGTGGCGCCTAGTGCGAGCTTCGAGCAGTTTTCTTGTTTTTCAGTGCAAAAAATTTATTTCCTTCATAACTTTCTCCACATGCCTCTGATTTGGGTGATTCAAGTTCCTACATGAAGATAAGACATATATATACAACTTTTCAGATGGACACTTTATCAAATTCGATCTCTAAACATACAGAAATGGCACTAAATCGTGAAAGATGTGGCGCCCAGGTGTGGGGAAATGGCGCCTAGGCGCCATTCTGCGTAAATTCAGCTTATTTCTTGCTTGTTCGGGCGCCCAGGCATGATTATGGTTGTGCTTGGGCATGGAGTTGCGAAGCATCTTGGCCTGAACTTATTTTATACATTGTTTTTCCGCCCTTTCTTCGATTGCATCCACTTAAGGCCTGAAATTACTTAACACACGAATTAAACACACAAGTGGCAAGAATCAAGCAATAAATGGTATCTGTGACCTAAAGGTTCGTATTGATCTATTCATTTCAATTGGATTTCGATGTGAGTCCACTTGACTGGCTTAGTGACACTCACATCCTTGGTTTCCTCTCAATGCCAATTAAAACGAACCTAGAGAGTCGCGCTTCAAAGGAATTGTCAAATATATAAATTAGGTAATTTGTTGTTTGATGAGCAAATTAATTTATTTGATTAATTGGAGCAATGGAAATAAATTAATAATAAATAATTAGATGTATTTATTATCAACGCATTAAGTTGTTTGATTAATTAGATTAATGAAAATAAATTAATTATAATAAATAAATAGACTTATTTATTATACTCATCCTTTTATTAAATAATTAGATTATTTAATTTAGATGATTATTAATTAGTATTATATTTTAATTGGATTAAAATATGTTGGACCTAATAAATAATTGGACTAAGTTGAAAGTCAACTTAGCCTAATAAGGATGAGGTGGGGGTGCGTTTGAGCGTGTATAGGAGGAGTTGGATGGGCTCAAGGAATTAGTTAGTTCCAAGCACATCTCCTTATATATACCGAACACTAGTTCAATCAAAACCTAATTCTCACATTAGACTTAACAGTAAAGAAGAAGAGAAAAATCTCTCTCCTCCCCTAGCAAGTTGTCGGCCATAGTGGTACATAGTGCTACCCGAAAGATCAAGTCTTTAATCAAATCAAAAGGTTAGTGAAAAAGATGAAATTAGATTTCATCATCATGTAATTTTTGAAATTTGTAAAATCATTAAAATTCAAAAGTGATTCGAGTGTGAATCCGGATATGTATTTACGTTTCCACTGTGCATGAACCAGGATTCACAACACATTTATCATATAAAATTGAAAGAGAAATACTTGTAAAAATGGAAAGATAATTAAATGGACGACATTACCAATTAACAGTTATATAATTTATTCTTTCTTTTTGGTTATAAAATACTTGGTATTTCAAAAGTTTATAGCATTGAGAAAAAAAAAAGGCTACAACTATTAATATTACTCATGATACGAAGTCTAAACAATTGCAAACATTCAATTGAAGAAAACAAAGTTTAAACATTTGAATTAGAAAATAAATAATAAAAATATTTTATTTTGAAACACGATGCACCACCACATAAACATGAGTTGTCTTGTTAGATTCCAACAAAAAAGTTAATGCAAAAGTTCAACAAATTATAAGATCAAAACAAAAAAATAAATATGAAACATTAACTTTTTAAATATGGTAACTACAACTGAGCAAGATAATTTGTGCTTTTAAAATGTGATAATGAATGCTATAAAAATAAAGTGAATTTTTCATACATAAACAGTATCTTTAAAACTTTTGAAATTTGAATATAAGAAATCCCTAGATTTCGTTAATCTAAAATCTTGTTTTGAATTCTTATCTAAAAAAAAAAAATCTTGTTTTGAATAGCTTTTCAGTATTTTGTCTATAAATAAGATTAAAATTTTCAAATTGAAATTTGCCGCAAAAGACAACTATTAATAAAAGGTGGCGAGCCAGATTTACAATGGATGAAGATTTGATATTATGAAATGGGGACTGCATCTTCCTCTCTATAAAAGTGCTGCCGCCTGTGAGAGAGACTCTGAAGCAGCTTCATTCATAAGATGCAAGAAACTCGTATGTTTTCACCTTCATCCAATGTCTTTGTCTCAACAGCTTTCATTAATTGTTATATATGTTTGCTGAAATTATGAATCTTGTACTACTTCTTTGATTTTAGGGTTTAAAATGTTTCGTCTGATGGAAAAAATCGGCTCTTGCTGCAGATTCATTTATATCTATCTGTCTATCTTTTATGTCAATTGCTCAATTGTAATTACATTGATTGAATCAGCCTTTTGAGTTGTTAAAGTTATGTGAGATCAACTTTATAATATTACATTTCTCAATGTTTCAGGTTTTTGGATAGCAGGATCCCTCTTGAGGTCTCAAACCACAGTACTCTTTGATTGATGATTGTGTGATTTATCAGGCTCTTGGAGCTTGAAGAGGGAACGAAAAGGGCAGGGGGGATGATTAATAAACCGGGATATGATGCCTGACATTGATTGGTTCTAGTGTCATTTTTTGGTATATGATGTGGGAGAGATGGCACTTCAAAAGTTTTGGAGAGTGATGTATAATATCCACATTGGTCCTGTAGCTCACTCAAGTCACGCAAGTACAATTATATTGGCTTCTTTTTAGGATGAAATAGGGAAGAGGTACGCGTTCCTAAATTTCATTTAATAGATGCGTTTACGTACTTGTATCTTTTGAAATGTTGACAATACATCATAGTTTAACCAACCGGGGATCAGCATGTTTTCATATCAATGAGAATCTTAAGGTTTCGTTTCTTTAATCCTAAGGAAACGACATATTCTACCCTAAAAAGAAACAGCTTACATCTCATCTGATTGCGAAGGCCGAACATATTTTTTAGCATAATTTGAATGCACAACTTTTACATAAACAGCACCTGCTTTTTCTTGGAATCATAAGATAAGAATAAAAAGACGCGGACTCCTATAAACAGTTATAACATTAAAATTAAAAATGTATAAATTTTAGAAATTAAAAATTTCTTTGTTTCTAACAGAAACGATGAATTTTTTTCTTATATAAACATGTAGCAAATGTCGTTCTTTGATTGTACCTTTATAGGGAGATCAACTGTACATGGATCAAGTTCAATCTTAGAGTGAGAGCTAATAAGTTGGTTGCTTCGTCCGTTAATTGAAAATCTATTGATCTCAATGTTATTATTCTTTGACCATTAATGATGCTAAATATTGCATGCCGTGCATTAGCTTTGAACTATGTTTGAACTATGCGTTGAATTTACAGAGAATGAGCTCATCCTTTGGTAATGTTTTTCAGACAGTTTCCTTGGAGCTGGACATCAAGTGGAATGATCAGGGCTGTTGATGGATTTCATTAATTGGTTTTGAGGTTTCCCAATAAAGTTCAGTTTATATTTATTACAGACTATCCTTTCCTTTTCCTGGAACGATGCTATCAAGGGTTATATATATGGTACAATAGACCTCATCTGGGAAAGATTTACAGGCTTGTGGATAAAACCATAAACCCTCGGATATAGTAATTCTCCCCACCCATACGAACTATGCGATCACTCATCTGCAACTTCTAGATCACAGTAAAAGCTATTTGAATAAAAGAGAATTGGGTTCAAATAGTGACCTGCAGAGTGAAGGGGGGAGTGGAAATAATTATTCCAAGTCTCATCTATTGTTTCTCTGAATGGCATATAGTGAGACTTGTTTCTTTCCAAGTTCTCTTTGATTGTCACCTTGAACTGGTAAAAATTTTCGTAGGTATAACCAATGTGTGGTTTATTGTTCCCATTTAACAAGTGTAATTCATGCAAAAGAGGAGTTGACGCCTACATTGCCACTGTAGGTTCATTCCAAAAGGAAGGACTTCTCACCAAGGCAACAACTCTTTTACCCTCGAGTGAAGTCGACAAATTTGGAGCTTCCTAATCGGTTGAAACAAAAAAAATTCCAAAAATTCCAAGATATCCTTCTTTGAGAGGGTGTTCTCGATGGTGGATTTATAGGGTTATGGATCAAATTAGAAACCCCTAAATCTTTTAGAGTATTAGCGTGATTGTGAATAAATTTTGCAATGTTTCCTGTCTTTCCCAACACCTTTTCAATGCGGTTCATTGTTTTGAATTTTTCTAGCATTAACTCTATTCAATTAGATACACCTATTGTCCAAAAGACATGTTTATGCTTCGCCATTATTTGCTTGCCTACTACTTCCATAAAGGTTGACATGGAAACAGTTATAATCTGAACCACATTCTTAACCCCAACACCTTCAACAACTTCCTCAATTAACAATTGCATGGCATCAACAACCCCAATTAAAGTTGAAATATCATGAGATTTCAGATATGCTGCACTTTTAGGACAATTGACTAAAATATTAATGAGCTTTCGATTTTGTGAATCAGTCCAAGTATCTAATAAGATGCTACAACCTGTAGTTTCCCATGATATTTTGATTTCTTCCACATATTTTTGCATCGTAATTAACGTATCTTTCAAAATCCATCCTTTCAACTCATCACAACTGGGAATCTTATCCATAATATGCCAAATTGGAGATGGTATTGACATGTGCAAAATGCTTGACAATCTAGTGGCATTGAATTCAAGTCCTGTTTCATAGAAAAATCTCCCTGTACATTTTTCACCTGGCTCGCTGAAGAATCTTTTGTGCTACCGGTGGATACTTCTAAAGAACTCTTCACTTCGAGAAAGTTGCAACTACCATGCCATTGTTTTCTAACAGAGAGTTGACTTCAAAATATAGCTGCCTCTCAAGTATGTCAATTAGGGCATATGATTAATGGTTTTGGCATTTTCTCTATGACGGATCAATATTCTCTTCAAAGGAGCATGTCAGTGGTGCGGCTCCCCATCTATCTTAGGTAACTTCTCATTTCCCTTCAATTAATTCTCTAAATACTTATTTTACCAAGAAAAAGGGCTGTCTTCATCTTTAATTGATACTTGTCAAATTTTAGAATTTATAATTGTGTTATTTCCTTATCTAGAGTTTTATGCGTATGTGCACACACGCACACACATATTGATAGAGAGAGATAGACACTAGCTAGTTATCAGGCCAAACATTGTTCTTTGAGATATGGTCGAATTAAAACCAATTTCTACATTTTATTTTATTTAATAATTATTGTTTTCCCAGGCTTAGTTTCCTTGAAAAATATGTTTCTGCATAAAGCATTATTTGTTTAGAAACTTACTTCTTTATATATTAGCTATTCCTATTGGAAAGCCATCCAATACAGTTAGGATTGGTACCCAAATTCCAAAGCATACTACTCGCAGATGACTTGGCTATCGCTACCTATCTCATTGATCAAAAAATCTTCAACTCTTTCACCTTATAAAGATACGCACAAAATGTTTTGGCCAAATATTTCAAGTAAACAAATTACAAAACTGATGCAGCCAGTTTTCCTATTGATAGGCAGAGAACAAAAATAAGAAGTAGAGGAACTCTAATAATTTTATTCATCAACTGAGGAGCTTTAAATAAGCTGTACATCCAACAGATAAAAGCTAGAAAAATGGAACAAACTCAAACAAACATAAAACTGACTCCTAAACTCAAGTAAATAAATTCAGCAACTACTAACAAACTTCAATTGACCTGGTCAAATTAAGTACCCATAATTGACCAACAAAATAGACAAATGACTATTATCTAATAATCCCTCCCTTAAACTGATGTTTAATAAAATCAGTTTAGTGACAACAAAAAGGACCCTCCCTTAAGTTGAGTTTTCAATGGAACAAACACCAAGTAACTTCCTAAGCTTCTGGAATGCATCCAATTTGAGGGGCTTCGTAAATAAGTCAGCAACTTGATCCTCACTTCTGCAGTAGACAAGATCAATAGTTTCATCTTTAGTGAGATCTCGAAGGAAGTGATATCTCACATCGATATGTTTGCTTCTCCCATGTAGAACAGGATTTTTGGACAATTTTATAGCTGAACTATTGTCACAATAAATTAAAGTAGGTCCTTCTTGCTTGAAATTCACCAGTTCAAGGATCTTTTGCAGCCAAATTGCTTGACAAGCGCATGCTGTTGCAGCTACAAACTCAGCCTCTGTAGTTGACAAAGTTACTATCGGTTGCTTCTTTGAGGACCATGAGACTGCTCCAGAACCCATCATAAAGACATAACCAGATGTGCTTTTTCTATCATCTGAATCTCCAGCATAGTCACTGTCCGTAAAGCCATACAAATCTGACTTTTCACCTTTCTTATACATAAGACCATAATTAGGCGTACCTCGTAGGTATCTGAAAATACGCTTCGCAGCCAAGAGATGCATCTCCTTTGGAAATTCCATATACCTGCTAATGAGACTTACTGCATACATTATATCAGGTCTTATAGCAGTTAAATACATTAAGCTTCCCACAATCTGCTTGAAAAAAGTGTTATCAATCCTTGCACCTTCAGGATTTCTAACAAGCTTCATACCTGTTTCTGCTGGTGTGCTAACAGGATTGCAATCTCTCATGTGAAACCTATGTAAAATTTCTTGTACATATTTTTTCTGAGAAATAAAGATACCAGCAGTAGATTGAACCACCTCTATACCAAGAAAATAATGCATCATTCCAAGATCAGACATCTAGAACTCAACCATCATAGACTCTTTAAATTTATTATACATGATCATATTATTTCCAGTATAGATTAGGTCATCCACATATAAGCAAACAATAAGCATATTTCCATCATCTTCCAATTTTATGAACAATGTATGTTCATAGGGACATTTGTGAAAACCTTCCTTCAGAAAATAGGCTTCAATGCGACTATACCAAGCTCGTGGAGCTTGTTTTAGTCCATACAAAGCCTTCTTTAATTTATACACTTTACACTCTTCACCAAACTTAACATAACCAGGAGGTTGATGAATAAATACCTGCTCTTCCAAGTCTCCATGTAAGAAAGCGGATTTGACATCCAGTTGGAAAATAGGCCATGAGTTTTGTGCTGCTAATGCAATCACCAATCTGATTGTGTCGTGCCTAGCTACTGGAGCAAAAACTTCTTTGTAATCAATCCCATATTCTTGTTTGTAGCCTTTTGCAACTAAGCGCGCCTTGTATTTATCAACTTTGCCATTCTCCTTCATTTTTGTCTTGTGAACCCACTTCACACCAATGCTCTTTTGTCCTTTTGGAAGGTCTGTTAATTCCCACGTATTATTTCTTTCAATTGCTGCAATTTCGTCATCCATTGCTTTCCTCCATTTTGTTTGTTTAACTGCTTCTTCAAATGATATAGGATCACAATCTGCAAATAGAGCAAAATGAATAAGTGGATCCTCTGTCTGGTCAGTTCCGGTTACTTCATAATCAGACATCCATGCAGGTCTTCTTCTGAGTCGTTGAGGCCTCTGTTCGGTTGCATCTGTATGTGAGTTTTGAGCTATTGGCTCATTTTGAATAATTGTTGCTGGTTGTTGATGCTCGTCAACATTTTCTTCATCAAAATCTGCAGGAATGTATTGTCTAGTTCCCTTTTCATCCCACTGCCAGAAACTCTCTTCATCGAAGACTACATCTCGGCTAACAAGAATCTTTTTGGTGTTAGGATTATACAATTTGTATGCTTTTGAATTATCACTAACACCAAGAAAAATACATTTTTCTCCTTTATCATCTAATTTTTTTCTTTTCTCGTCTGGAATGTGGGCATAAGCAACACACCCAAAAATTCTGAAATGGCCTACATCTGGTCTCCTTCCAGTCCATGCTTCTTCTGGCGTCATGTTTTGAACTGCTAGTGTCGGACTTCTGTTCAAAATATGGATACTCCAGTTGACAGCCTCCAGCCAGAAATTCTTTGGAATATTACTCCTCACCAACAAGCTTCTCACCATGTTCATGATTGTGCGATTCTTTCTTTCGGACACACCATTTTGTTGTGGTGTGTAAGCTGCTGTCAATTGCCGTTTGATGCCATGCTCGTCACAAAAATTTGCAAATTCATGAGAGTTATACTCCCCCCCGCGATCTGTACGTAGCACTTGTATTTGATTTCCTGATTCTTTCTCAACTCTTGCTTTATAGCTTTTGAAAGCAACGAAAGCTTCAGACTTTTCCTGTAAGAAATAGACCCACGTTTTCCGACTAAAATCATCAATAAAGGTAATAATATATCGTTTACCTCCATTAGAAACAGGATTGATTGGGCCACAAATGTCAGAGTGTACAATCTCCAATAACTTTCTTGCTCTTCGTGTTTTTCCCTTCGGAAACGGATCTCGGTGTTGTTTGCTAACAACACATTCTTCACAAACACCTGCGGGGCATGTAAAACTTGGAAGACCAGCTACCATTTTCTTTTGTTGAAGAGTCTTTAAACCTCCAAAATTTAGATGACCATACCGGAAATGCCATACCCAAGCAACATCTTTAACTTTTGCCGAAAAACATGTCAATTTAATATTATTGAGGTAAAGAGGAAACATTCTATTTGCAGTCATCTTAACTTGAGCAATTAAGCCCAAATTGGCATCTTGGATTCTGCATACTCCATTTTTTATAGAAATCTCATAACCTTTCTCTTGCAATTGACCAATACTTAACAAATTGGTCTTCAAATTTGGAACAAACAGGACATTAGAAATGGTTTTAGTAGCATCATTGTTAGTTTGAATGGTTACCTGCCCCTTTCCCATGACTGAGACTTTAGAGTTGTCTCCGAACTTCACACTATCTCGGAATGATTCATCTAGGATTGAGAAGGCTGATTTGTCTCCGCACATATGATTGCTACATCCAGTGTCAAGATACCACAAGTTCTTGCTGGTTTCTTCACTTGCATAACAAGCCATTAAAAGTGATATTTCCTCCTCATTTTCTGCAAAATTTGAGCTTTCTACATTGTCCATAGACAGGTCAGTTTGACATTCAAATTTATAATGTCCATACCTTTTGCATCGGTAGCATTGAATCTCAGACTTGTCTTTTGGCTTTTGTCTACGAGCATCAAAGTGTGATCCACCTCGTCCCCGTCCTCTTCCTAGTGAATCCCGAGGCTGATTACTTGGTTGTTGCTGCTGATATTTTTGATTTTTTGATCCTTTTCCTCTTCCTCTACCCCCGTATGTTCTCGTGGAGACCTTTAATGCATGTTCGTCTTTATCTTGTTGATTGAGCTTATGTTCATGAACCAACAAGGAACTCTGCAATTCATCGAGCGAGAGTTCATCAATATCTTTAGACTCCTCTATAGAACACACCACATAATTGAACTTCGGTGTCATGGATCGAAGTATCTTCTCAACGACTGTGACATCATCTGACTTGTCTCCGTGGATCCTCATCTTGTTAACAATAGTCATAACTCGTGAGAAATAATCTGAAACCGACTCACCAGACTTCATTCGAAGTGTTTCGAAGTCCGCACGAAGTGCTTGAAGTTGCTGCCTCTTTGCTTTTGCAGTACCTTGATACTTCTTTCTCATGGAGTCCCAAATCTGCTTGGACGAATCTTTGCAAATAATGGTCTCCAAGATCGACCGATCGATGGCTTGGAACAGATAATTCTTTGCTTTAAGATCCTTCAACTTCATTCCTTCAATTTCTGCTCTCTGCGCATCTGTCACTGCTGTGCCAGGTGCTAGTTCTTGAATACCCCCAGAGACTACTTGCCAATAGTCTTTGGATCTCAAAAAATTCTCCATCAACATACTCCAATGATCATAATGACCATCAAAGCGTGGTATAGCAGGTTGAACGAAGTTGTCAGATGCCATGCTGCTGCGTGGGAACCTGCTGCTATGTGTTTGAAGTGGCTCTGGTACCACTATTGATAGGCAGAGAACAAAAATAAGAAGTAGAGGAACTCTAATAATTTTATTCATCAACTGAGGAGCTTTAAATAAGCTGTACATCCAACAGATAAAAGCTAGAAAAATGGAACAAACTCAAACAAACATAAAACTGACTCCTAAACTCAAGTAAATAAATTCAGCAACTACTAACAAACTTCAATTGACCTGGTCAAATTAAGTACCCATAATTGACCAACAAAATAGACAAATGACTATTATCTAATATTTCCGTCACGTCTGGTTTCTTTTGTGTTGAAATTTTACCTCTCGTTTTCCGTAAGTTACCAAGATTTCCAAGTTGTCTTTCAGGAGGTTGAATGCTAGTGTGGAAAGGCTGCTTTTATTCTTGTAAACTCTTGGTATTCTACTTTCAGAGTGCATCAGAGATTGTTTTTGTATGTAGTGCCAAGAGATAGAGTGAATGATGCTGAACTAGTAATAGTCGAGTATTCCTCCTATAACATATGGATACGGTGCACAAAGCAATAAATGACAAATTTATACTATACTATTCCGCTGTCATCCTTCTCATCGCCATCACACTGTTAATTATTGTCTTCAAAGTTGTAGTTTCTTTCTATTAAAGTGGTCCTTTCTGTTCTTCATTTAGGGTAGAGAAGATGGAATAAGATTGCATGCTTTTGATCAGCATTTACAGCCACTAAATGATTAATATTCTCCATGACGGATCAATATTCTCTTCAAAGGAGCATGTCAGTGGTGCGGCTCCCCATCTATCTTAGGTAACTTCTCATTTCCCTTCAATTAATTCTCTAAATACTTATTTTATCAAGAAGAAGGGTTGTCTTCATCTTTAATTGATACTTGTCAAATTTTAGAATTTATAATTGTGTTATTTCCTTATCTAGAGTTTTATGCCTATGTGCACACACGCACACACATATTGATAGAGAGAGATAGACACTAGCTAGTTATCAGGCCAAACATTGTTCTTTGAGATATGGTCGAATTAAAACCAATTTCTACATTTTATTTTATTTAATAATTATTGTTTTCCCAGGCTTAGTTTCCTTGAAAAATATGTTTCTGCATAAAGCATTATTTGTTTAGAAACTTACTTCTATATATATTAGCTATTCCTATTGGAAAGCCATCCAATACAGTTAGGATTGGTACCCAAATTCCAAAGCATACTACTCGCAGATGACTTGGCTATCGCTACCTATCTCATTGATCAAAAAATCTTCAACTCTTTCACCTTATAGAGATTTTATAATTTATTTCCTATAGTGATTTCGAGAAAGATTTTATTTCCATATTTTCTTACTCTTATGTTCGCTGCCCCCGGGGTTTGGGCCTTGATAGTGGAATTGGTGGGGCCTAGATCATAATTAATAGCGTCCACAATCAAAGCGGCCCAGTTCCACTAGTCCAATTCCCTATTTCCCTTAATTAACCTTGTATTTGAAGCTAAATTACATAATCCATTCTATATTATCCAAACTCAAATCCCCATTTTACCACTTAACCCTAAGCTAAGCTCTTGGTTGTTGAGTCCGACACCGCTTCGGCACTAGCAACAGCAACAGAGTCTTGGTAGCAGCATTTAAAGTGCGAGTTTTCCTATTTTTTATGAAGATAGTTTTATGTATAATAAAATTTCATTTACACTTGGGATCTAGTAAACAAAGTAATAATAATTTCGCCTGATTTTCATTTAAAGTCAAGATCTTATTGGAAATTTCTCATTTTTGTTCATCATTGACAGTTTTGGTATAGGATCCTTGTAAAAGAACTTGAAAAATTAATGTCTGAAGTTCTCATATCATAACGCTTTCGTGATTTTAAAGGTGGTTTTCTTTTTTTCTTTTGATATAATAATTTGATTGATTGTTATCAGGATAGATGGATTTTGGAGCTTGGCTCAAATTAGATCAAGATTTTTGGTTTTAGTACGAACGTTTCTTAGGCTATAGACATAGGTGTGATAATTATGTGTTCTAATTATTTTTGAGCTTATACGCCTGTTTGTAAAAATTGAAAAAAAAGTACTTTTGAATTTTTTGCTAAATTTAAGTTGGTTTTTGCTATTTGGTGTTACTGGCTCTCTGGAAAAAAGCTGAAAATAAGCAGAAATTAAAGGCATGTCATTAGGTATTTCTACCAACTTCTTCTATTTTTTCTGCTTTTTAGCAAGTTTTGCAAAGAAACCAAACTTTAACTTTTCAGCTACTTTTACAATTTTTTTTTTAATTTTAACACTTCTATAAAAGCATAAGTTTTTGCAAATAGGGCTTATCTATTCGAGCCGGCTTATAGAAATTTTAAAAAGATTCATGCCTGCGAACATCTAATGCTACAATCACCAATGATACACATGATATATATATATATATATGGATGACATGATCCTTTTCTTTAGTTTTGGGTTTCAACATGGAACGACTAATGTCTCCTCTCTCTTTATCCCAAAACTTTATCAACCTGCGTTACTTTAGAAAAACCTTTACAAAGTTAATGCTTATATATCAACAATTGAAATGAAGTAATAAGGATATGCAGTAGCATGCCAAGCTTAAACTATTCTACTGCTATGTCTTCCTTGTATATTCACACCACCTTTGGTCAATGAAACAAGGTGTACTGGTTTATCCTTCAATATCAAATTGAAGATATATTTCAAAAACTTTTTATTGGTTTGAATTCTTTTGTCCTACTGTTTATTGTGATTGTAGAAGTACATCATAAGTTGGGGATAGAATCCTTATCATTTTTGGCATGTCATTGCAGATTGCACCTGCATACGTCAAGTTATTACACAGCTACATTAGTCAAATTACAGTGGCTAGTATTCGCAACATGGCATCTAATGAACTCATAGATATTCGCAATCATGGTGTTGTAGTTGACCCACTAAAGCAGAAAGTCAAGTGTAATTATTGTAATAAAGTCGTAAGCAATGGCTTCTATCGCCTCAAGTACCATTTAGGAGGAATAAAGGGTGATGTGAGCCCTTGCTTGGAAGTTCCTGTTCATGTGAAAGAAGTATTTAGGATTTAGTTTGCAGAAAAGAAAAGAAAAAGGTTTGTTGAGATATAAAAATGTAAACCGGCACACCACGCTCTCAGTTGAAGAGAAAATAAGTCATTCATATAGACAAAGCCTATGGAAAAGATGCAGATGAGCATATTGAAAGACTTGAGAGGCAGATTACGGATTAGATTCCCAGTTGTGAAGAGTTGAAATGATGGATTTTGAAAGACACATTAATTACGATGCAAAAATATGTAGAAGAAATCAAAATATCATGGGAAACTACAGGTTGTAGCATCTTATTAGATACTTGGACAGATTCACAAGATCGAAAGCTCATTAAGATTATAATCAATTGTCCTAAAGGTGCAGTATATCTGAAATCATATGATATTTCAACTTTAATTCGGGATGTTGATGTCATTCAATTGTTAATTGAGGAAGTTATTCAAGATGTTGGTTTTAAGAATGTGGTTCAGATTATTACTAATTCCATATCGGTCTTTATGGAAGTAGTAGGCAAGCAAATAATGGCGAAGTATAAACATGTCTTTTGGACAATCAGTGTATCTACTTGCATAGAGTTGGTGCTAGAAAAATTCAAAACAATGAGCCACGTTAGAAAGATGTTGGGAAAGGCAGGAAACATTGCAAAATTTATTCACAATTATGCGACTATTCTTAAAGATTTGGGGGTTTCTGATTTTTATCAATATCCCAATGAATCCTTCCAAGATTAGGTCTATTGTACCTTATTTAACTTGAGAACACCCTCTCAAAGAAGAAGTATATCTTGAAATATTTAGCCGATTGGGAAACTCAAATTTGTTGACTTCACCTGAGGGTAAAAGAGTTACTGTCTTGGTGAGAAGATCCTCATTTGGGAATGAAGCCACAGTGGCAATGAAGGCATCAAGTCCTGTTTTGCATGAATTACACTTGTTAAATGGGAAAAATAAGCCACAAAATGGTTATATACACAAAAGAATCTACCAGTTGAAGGTGACAATCAAAAAGAAATTAGAAAGAAGCGAGTCTCAATATATGCATTCTGGGGAGCAATAGATGAGATTTGGAATAACCATTTCCACTCTCCCCTTCACTGCAGGTTACTATTTGAATCCAATTCTCTTTTATTCAAACAACTTTTACTTTGAGTGAGAAGTTGTAGAGGGTTTCAGTTCTTGCATAGTTCGTATGGGTGGAAAAGATTACTACATTCAACGTTTAATCAGGGGCCAAGCTATAAATTACCGAGATGCAAAATGCACTTCCACCGAACGTGCTGTGAACGAACCGCCAAAATCTTCTCCAGGGTTTTGTACTTTGATTCTCTACTTTGAGTTTGATGATTTTCCCTTTATAAATCTTTTAATTTCTAAATTTTGATTGCAGTACTGTGGTGGTGGGAATATGAAGCAGAGTATCCTGAATTGAGTAGGATTGCAATTCTCATTCTTAGCCAGGCTTGGCATATCTGCTAACTAATGAAAGGAGACAGAGAGAGCAGCAAATGCTAACAGATTATGCTTTTGTTCATTACAATAAGCAGATGCGAAATTTTTATTCAGATATAAAATGTGATGACATTGGCCCGTCCGATAATTGGAAATCTGATTGAAGCATGAGTTGATGTTTTATGACTAATGAACAAACCCCATATGGATTTAGTTTATGTTTTGAGGATACACTATGGATTTGTAAGTTTTGTTCATTAATTTCTTGCCTTCCAACAATTTTAGCATGTTTCAGTTTACTGACTAGTCTCTACGGTGACAAAGAAACTTTAACTGGCATACACGTTTTCGGTTTTCCTTTCCTTCTTTACCTTCCAGTAAGACCCTTGTCGGATAATAGGGTCATGGCAGCATTCTGGGCTCAACAACAAATAAAAATTAGTACTTTTTGTTCAAAAAAATAAATAAAAAAACCTTAATTAAAATTCAGCTAAGGTTTATATTTAGTATATGTTTGTTAAATGGAAAAATTTATGTTAATGGGGGTTAGTATAGGATGTAGAGGGGGAATGGTTAGTGTATAAATAATTCTTGTATGCACGCATATAAATTTCTGGTATCTGCTTTGTGCAATGGGACATTTCTTTGGCATAAAACCAAAGTAAATAAGTACTCTTAATTAAATGAAATCTATAATTTAAAACCATTATAAAAGAACGGATGTTTGTTAAAGTTTTCTTGAATGTTTGTGAAAGAAAAAAATGATTTTTGATCCGACTCAAATATTTGGAATCCTTTGTAACAACATTGGTCTAACATTCCATATTACACCAATGAATATATGCTTAATCATATTGTTTGCATAGAATTATTTCGCAAATACCGCATAAATACCTTGTCACATATGTCATGTTGCACCGATAAATATATATAATCTCAAGGAAATTTTGAGTTTCGGTCTAAATTTGCTAGATATTTGGGAATTTTTAGTTTTCGATGAAAATTTGGGTGAATTACATGCACACCTCCTCACTTTAGTGTTAATTACCAAAACTCCCCATGATTTTTGGTAAATTACAATGAGACCCCCTTAAGGGATTTATTTATAAGATTTACAAAGGGTGAAACTATAATAGTTCAAATACGCAGGGGGTGTAATTGTTAGATACTTAATGTAATTTTAAAAACATCAGGGGTTTTCGGTAATTTTGCACTAAAATGAGGGGGTATACATATAATTTTCTCTGAAAATTTTGAGAAATTTCATATTTCATTCTAAATTTTGATACATATTTTGGAAATTGATCTGAATGTGGGATTCACTTTGGGGGTTCTCAGAAATCCCAAAATTTCAATCGAAATTTAAAATGCGACAGAAAATCTAGTCTGTCATTATGTTATTTAAAACATGTGTACTAGCATCTACTCAAAATATATATGCCTTAAATTATCTACGCACAAGCTAGTCAACAATGATGTGTAAATACTTATAATTTATTTCACATATAGTTAGTGTGATGCTTGTTGATAAAATAATATCAATAGCACAAATAATCCTATTGGTCATCAATATTTTTTCTTACATATGAACAAGTAAACAAATCCTTAAGAGTTTTTTTTCTGTTTTTTTTTTTTTATCAAAAGCCACCAATGTTGCGGAGGGGACTTTTTTGGGTTCTCCTCCCATATATATACGAAAATGCTATATACCACCAATTTTTCACCGCCCCTTGATTTAGAAAGTATATATGTATATAATCTATTAAAATTAATTAATTGTATGTGATTTCTTACCAAAATTAGGGGGAGGTGAAAAATTGGTGGTATGTAAAAGGTGGTATATAGCATTACTCATATATTTATATAGGGTCAAGATCTAATACACACCCTATATTAGATAAGATATAAGACCCATTATACACCATTGGATCAATTAAATCCAACAGTCCAAAAATAATCCAGAAACAGGCGGAAAATTGGGTTCTAATTGGCTCAAGGGTATAATAGTCAATTTTTCATTATACATCATCAACACACCAAAAAACAACGGCCCAAAATCTTCCCTGAAATCTCTCAATTTGAGAGTGTGAAAATCTCCCCTACAATCTCTCGATTTGATGCCAAAATTAACTCAACCAAGTTATAGAATCCTATTAAATCTATAATTCATCCTCAACCGATTCAGATGATAGGTTACAGCTTGTGCCTGCAAACATTGTTGAGACTCTTAGATGATGAATTTAATAATTTGATGTTATACTTTGTAGATGTTGACTTTTATAATTTGATGTTATATTTTGTCTATTCATTTCCATGTAATGCTGTGTTTGAAGATCTATCTACCGATGGAAAATGGTGCTACATAGTGCTCTGGGTCTTAGGCAGGCGGAATAAGCAATGGGGTTTATTGAAGAAGAGATTGATGGAGACATGCCAGTCTTGTTCGTTGGCTTCTAGAATTTTGAATTACGAGACTTCTTACTGTATAATATTGAATAACCCGATTTATAAAATCAATAATATTCTGTACATTGTTTAATTAGTTAATGTATCATAAAAGTATAATGTGTTGACATTCACTGTATATCACTATTGTACTAACTGTATACATGTGTACATTCTACTGTATATAGTATTCAACTGACTGTGAGGATTGCATTTAATTCCACACTGTATAACCCCATTATATGAACTGTATAATGTAATATAATATACTGTATAATGGTGATTAATTTACTGTATAATATATACACAAAAACTAACAGAGTTGTCTATTCCGTTAAAACTAATGAAATCATCAACACAAAATTACAGTATGCTCTGAAACTATGACTTATATCAAACAACCCCTGAACAAATTTCATTATATAAATTCTATGAGATGAATTTAATAATTTGATGTTATACTTTATAGATGTTGACTTTTATAATTTGATGTTATATTTTGTCTGTTCATTTCCATGTAATGTTGTGTTTGAAGATGCATCTACCGATGAAAAATGGTGCTACGTAATGCTCTGGGTCTTAGGCAGACGGAATACGCGATGGGGTTTATGGAAGAAGAGATTGATGGAGACATGCCAGTCTTGTTCGTTGGCTTCTAGAATTTTGAATTACAAGACTTCTTACTGTATAATATTGAGTAACCCGCTATATAAAATCAATAAATGTTCTGGACACTAATTAGTTAATGTATCCTAAAAGTATAATGTGTTAACATGCACTGTATTTTACTATTGTACTAATTGTACACATGTGTACATTCTATTGTATATAGTATTCAACTGACTGTGAGAATTGCATTTAATTCCACACTGTATAACCCCATTATATGAACTGTATAATGTAATATAATATACTATATAATGGTGATTAATTTACTGTATAATATATACACAAAAACTAACAGAGTTGTCTATTCCATTAAAACTAATGAAATCATCAACACAAAATTACAATATGCTCTGAAACTATGACTTATATAAAACAACCCCTGAACAAATTTCATTAAATAAATTCTACGTAATGTATATTTATACGGGCAAATCAGGACGAAATTTGTGAAAAAAATGGTTGGGTTCGATAAGATCCTTGAGCCATTTTTGCCAGTTGTTTGCAAGAAAGTCAGCTCATTATTCTTTTTTAGATATTAGTAAATCATTGATTGGACCCAAGAGATCATTGTTGCAGTGAGATCTTATGGAACTGAGGGGAGAAAGAAAGAACGGCCACAAGTTCCTCCAAGTGACAAAACTTTCTGGGAGCTGAAATTGGAATGAATAATTAAAAAGGGAAGAGGAATCTGTTATTGCGTATAATAAGGGATTTGATTTTGATTCTGCATGAGTTTGTTAGACCTATTGACTAAAATGCCCCTATCATCATTAAATTAAAGATTAAAACCGAAATAATAGCTTTAAATATGGACCTTGGGATCAAATGGTTTAAATGGTCTAGATTGAGTCTTCTATCTTACTTAAAGTATAGGGATGTATTTGATCCTACCAAGGTGCGATAAAGTAGGACCACTAATTTCAACCAACCCGAAAAGAAATTAGTACGCTACTCCCTTTACAAATAAGGTTAGAATCTACAAGATGGTAAATTAAGCTTATCAATCCTATCAAACCTCTAGAAAGACCACGAATCTGATGGGACAGAAGGAGACGAGACTGGAGAAAGGAACAAGCTTCATTGGCAAAGTGATCTGCAACCCCGTTGCCTTCCCGAAAGATATGCGACAAACGAAAATCCAAAGTCATTAAAATACTCCTCACTTCATGTCTAAGATTGAAGAGTTCCCAATGGCATTTCTTTCGTTGAAGCACCAGGTTACTAGTAACTCCCTAAACAAGCCCTTAGAGTATAATTTTAGCTATATAAGCGAGTAGTAAAACATTTAGGATCGAGCACGAATCGCTAGAATTGAATAAAATTCGAAACCTAATTAACGACAAGTATAACTCTTACCTTAAACTCTCTATTTAAAGAGTTATTAAGAATCTAGGGTGTTACACAAAAATAGGGCAAAATTAGGGTTTTAACTTTTTATCATTTTGATTGAGTTTTTTTCCTGACAAAGTCGATTATCCATATATATTCACAAAATGTTACTCTAATTAGTTTGAAGTACTTTAAAACTTGAAAATTAAAATTTAACAAATCCTGCAACAATCTGCAAATAAATGAAGTGTAGATGTGGTGTCATCGAGAAAATACCAATAAAACTTGGAATAGGGGTGTCAATGAATCAAGCTCGAGGATAAGCTTGAAGAAATTTTCAGGCTCGAGCTCGATTAGATTTTTTTTAGTTCAACTCGACAAATCTAATTTTCTAAAGCTTGAGCTTGAAAAAAAATCAGTATTTTTCTTTAAAAGATTAAAATAAATTTAATTCTAATTTTTTATTTATTAAAAATGTTAATAATATATATCATAATTAAAAATATAAGGATAGAAGTAAAATATTAATATTTATAAAAATATTTCAAGTTAAGATAAATAGCACATATCTTTTATTCAATATAATATTCACAAAAGCTATTAATGAGTTAAACATAACTTATATAATATCATATTATTATGATTAACTTTACTTTATTGACATTACCTAACCAATGGAGATTTATCTACATATGCTTATAATTTTCATAAAATCATATACTTACTAATTTGAGAATATAAGATAGATATGAAAAGTTATATAAGTTCTTAGAATATAATATGTACTAGAAGGTAACCCCGTGCTAAGACATGGGATACTCAATATATGAAAAAACTATTTAAATATATATATATATATAATTACATAATTTATTTATTTATAATCTAAAAAATATGATTCAAATTTATTGATTATCATAAAAATTTCTTTTATATGAGTATTACGTTATAGTTATTTTATTTAAAATATAACAATACATTATTAAAATCAAATTAAAAATATTAAAAATTAAAATGAGAGGTTTGATAGTGTTATGTGCCCGGCGAGCCAATTTAAGGCTTACCTTCATTGACTGTAAACACTACAACATTTTTAAATATAAGAAACCTTATTTGGCACTTTCTTTATCGCAATTACTTATAAAGTATAAATAAAGATCTCGTGGATTCGTAGTGTGAGACTAGTCCTTTGACCTAAGACATCATGGTTGGGAAGTGTGTTGCCCACTATACTCTGATATACACGTGCACTCCAGGAGAATCATACGGCAGCGTATGTTTTGTGTAGTCTAATAGTATGACGGAACGATGACATCAGATATGGGATTCATCCAGGGCTTTAGAGCCTGGCATTTCCTATGCTGTTGCGTAAATCTAAATGATCGGAAAAAAAAATTTGATCAAAGCAGTGACGACCGCATTTGACTGTTTTGAATCACGATGAACATAAGTTGTCTTGTTAGATTCCAACAAAAAAGTTTATGCAAAAGTTCAACAAATTATAAGATAAAAAAAAATATGAAAAATTAACTTTTTAAACATAGTAACTACAATTGAGAAAGATAATTTGTGCTTTTAAAATGTGATAATGAAATGCTATAAAAATAAAGCGAATTTTTCATATATAAAAACTATCTTTAAAACTTTTGAAATTTGAATATAAGAAATCCCTATATTTCATTAATCTAAAATCTTGTTTTGAATTCTTATAAAAAAAAAAAGAAATCTTGTTTGAATATTTTTCAATATTATGTCTACAAATAAGATCAAAATTTTCAAATTTGAAATTTGCTGCAAAAGACAAAATTTAGATGCACAACTGCGTAAGTAACTAATTCCGCAACCATATTTTACATTTAAATTACTACTGATTGAATTTGAAATTTAAATTTAGATTGATTACAACTAATTGAATTTGAAATTTAAATTTGGGAGAAGAACACATGCAAAAGCTATTGGTTCTTCTAACTTTATCCAAAAAAGATATGAATTTGATAATATATTTTAGATAAAGATTGATAATTATATTTATTTAAATTCAATATATATGTATATTTATCCAATGGCTTATGTGACAAAATTGAGTTCAATTAGGTCATCCACATGTGCACTTATTTGAACAACCTCAAAAATGTTGTATTTTATTATATATAGACAAGCTGAAAAATCGTGTATCAATCTCATGATTAATTAAAAGCAAAATAAGAATAGGCATTACAATGAATATTAGTTAAGATAAGATAAATAATAAGTAAATACCTTGCACTCAATCATTATTTAGAAAATAGAGAATGACGCCGTGGAAACATAATTTCATTGAATTTAATTATGGAAACACATATCATAGAATATCAACTATTATTATTATCATTATTATTATTATTATTATTATACCGTTGTTGTTTTGTTATTTAGAATGATTTAAAACAAAATAAAAAATTACTTGTGTATCAATAGAATATATTGTATATAAATTTTAAGTATTTGTTTTAGGGGTAAAAACAGTATTCTACACAAACTTTTTGAGTTTTGACACTTTTTTATACAATTTTTTTTTATATTTATTTATCTGAACTAATCAGATTTTATACAATTTTATCTTTTGGCCTTTTTTTGTGGAATATTCTGCTGGAATTTCTCAAATGCGACGCATGTGACCAATTTTTAGCTAAAAGTCTTTTTTGCCCTTAAATTGGTGAGCCCACTTGAAACAAGCTCGCAAATCTAAAAAAAAAATAAAAATAAACAAACCCAAATTAAAACCGAGTTGTGGAGCAAAAGAGGGAATAAGGTTCTTAAAATTCTCTCAATCTTACGCCTAAAATTTAGTCACCAAACAATTAAAAATTGACAAATCCCCTAATTAAATAATTTAATTTAAGAAAATATAATAATTTTTTTCTTCATCTTCTTTATCTTTTCTTTTCATCTTCTGCGTATGTGTGTGTGTATATATATATATATATGTGTGTGTGTGTGTGTGTGTGCGCGCGCGCGCGCACCTGAGTGTTGAAGTCTACGTGTGTGTATATGTGTGTTTGTGTGTGTATATATATTTTTGTGTGTTTGTGCGTATATATGTGTGTGATTCAAACTTTTGTGTTTGTGGGTGTGTATATATATATACATATATATGCACACACATATATATCTACGTGTGTGTGAGTCAGTGAGTGTGTGTGTGTGCCTGGTGTGAGTGTGTGTGTGGGGGTTGAAGAAGATAGGTTAGAGAGAGAAAAAAAAAGAGGGTAAAAGAGCAAATGACTAAGATGACCTTCAAATTTTGTGTTAAATTGCATTTTCACCCATAAATTGGTCACATGCATTGCATGTGATGGAATCCCGGTGGAATATACCGTCAGAAAATGCCAAAAGATAAAATTGTGTAAAATCCAATTAGTTCAGATAAATAAATGTAAAAAAAAAAATTGTATAAAAAAAATTCAAAAACTCGAAAAATTTGGGTAGGTTACTGTTTTTATCTTTTTTTTTTATGATATATGAGTGTTTCGTCATATATGAAAAAACAATAAAAGGCTCGCGGGACTATGAACAATTATTAATAAGCCCGAACAATGAAAAACAATTATTTAATAAAAGCTCGCGAGCCGGCGTGTGATTTTGTGTTTAGACAGGGGTATTTTAGTCCATTTACAATGAATGAAGATTTGATATATGAAATGGGGACTGACTGAATCCTCCTCTCTATAAAATGCTGCCGCCCGTGAGAGAGACTCTGAAGCAGCTTCATTCATAAGATGCAAGAAACTCGTATGTTTTCACCTTCATCCAATGTCTTTGTCTCTACAGCTTTCATTAATTGTTATATATGTTTGCTGAAATTATGAATCTTGTACTACTTCTTTGATTTTAGGGTTTTAAAATGTTTCGTCTGATGGAAAAAATCGGCTCTTGCTGCAGATTCATTTATATCTATCTGTCTATCTTTTATGTCAATTGCTCAATTGTAATTACATTGATTGAATCAGCCTTTTGAGTTGTTAAAGTTATGTGAGATCAACTTTATAATATTACATTTCTCAATGTTTCAGGTTTTTGGATAGCAGGATCCCTCTTGAGGTCTCAAACCACAGTACTTGGTTGATTGATGATTGTGTGATTTATCCCACATCAGAACATTTTTTTTAATAAACCGGGATATGATGCCTGGCATCGATTGGTTCTAGTTTCATTTTTTGGTATATCATGTGGGAGAGATGGCAGCTCAAAAGTTTTGGAGAGTGATGTATAATATCCACATTGGCCCTGCAGCTCACTCAAATCACGCAAGTACAATTATGTTGGTTTCGTTGTAGGATGAAATCACCCAAGTACATTTGGAAGTCTCTTGGGTTTCGGCATGTGCTTTACAGTTGCTTGAGGCAGTCGATAGGGAAGAGGTACGTGTTCCTAAATATCATTTAATAGATACGTTTACTTATATGTATCTTTTCAAATGTTGACAATTTATCATAGTTTAACTAACCGGGGATCAGCATGTTTTCATATCAATGAGATTATTAAGGTTTTGTTTCTTTAATCCTAAAGAAACGGCATATTCTACCGTAAAAAGAAACAGCTTTGCATCTCATCTGATTGCGAAGGCCGAACATATTTTAGCATAATTTCAATGGACAACTTTTACATAAACAGCACCTGCTTTTTCTTGGAATCATAAGATGAGAATAAAAAGACGCGGACTCCTATAAACAGTTATAACATTAAAATTAAAAATGTATAAATTTTAGAAATTAAAAATTTCATTGTTTCTAACAGAAACGATGAATTTTTTTCTTATATAAACATGTAGCAAATGTCGTTCTTTGATTGTACCTTTATAGAGAGCAACTGTACATGGATCAAGTTCGATCTTAGAACGAGAGCTAATAAGTTGTTTACTTCTTCCGTTAATTGAAAAACTATTGATCTCAATGTTAATATTCTTTGACCATTAACGATGTTAAATATTGCATGTCATGCATTAGCTTTGAACAATGTTTGATATAGTACTAGAGAGTGCCTTGAATTTATTGAGAATGTGCTCATCCTTTGGTAATGTTTTTTCAGATAGTTTCCTTGGAGCTGGACATTAAGTGGAATGACCATGGCTGTGGATGGATTTCATTAATTGGTTTTGAGGTTGCCCAATAAAATTCAGTTGATATTTATTACATACTATCCTTTCCTGGAACGATGCTATCAAGGGTTATATATGGTACAATAGATCTAATCTCAGAAAGATTTACAGGCTTATGGATAAAATCATAAACCCTCGAATATAGTAATTCTCTCCACCCATATGAACTATGCAAGCACTCAAACCATCTGCAACTTCTAGATCACAGTAAAAGCTATTTGAATAAAAGAGAATTGGATTCAAATAGTGATCTACAGAGTGAAGGGGAGAGTAGAAATAATTATTCCAAATCTCATCTATTGCTTCCCAAAATGACATATAGTGAGACTTATTTCTTTCCAAGTTCTCTTTGATTGTCACCTTCAACTGGTAAAATTTCGTATGTATAACCAGTTTGTGGCTTATTGTTCCCATTTAACAAGTGTAAGTCATGCAAAAGAAAAGCCAACTACATTGCCACTCTGGGTTCATTCCAGAAGGAAGAACTTTTCACCAAGGCAACAACTCTTGAGTGAAGTCGACAAATTTGATGCTTCCTAATTGGTTGAAGCAAAAAATAAATAAATTCCAAAATTCCTTCTTTGAGAGGGTGTTCTCGATGGTGGATTTATAGGGTTATGGATCAAATTAGAAACCCCTAAATCTTTTAGAGCATAAGCGTGATTGTGAATAGATTCTGCTGTTTCCTGCCTTTCCCAACACATTTTCAATGCGGTTCATTGTTTTGAATTTTTCTAGCATTAACTCTATGCAAGTAGATACACCGATTGTCCAAAAGACATGTTTATGCTTCGTCATTATTTGCTTGCCTACTATTTCCATAAAGGCTGATATGGAATTAGTAATAATATGAACCACATTCTTAATCCCAACACCTTGAACAACTTCCTCAATTAACAATTGCATAGCATCAACATCCCTAATTAAAGTTGATATATCATATGATTTCAGATATACTGCACCTTTAGGACAATTGACTAAAATATTAATGAGCTTTCGATCTTGTGAATCAGTCCAAGTATCTATTAAGATGCTACAACCTGTAGCTTCCCCTGATATTTTGATTTCTTCCACATATTTTTGCATTGTAATTAACGCATCTTTCAAAATCCATCTTTTCAACTCTTCACGCCTGGGAATCTTATCCGTAATCGGCCAAATCGCATCTTTCAAAATCCATCCTTTCAACTCTTCACACCTGGGAATCTTATCCGTAATCTGCCAAATCGGAGATGGTATTGACATGTGCAGAACGCTAGACAATCTAGTGGCATTGAATTCAAGTCCAGTTTCATAGAAAAATCTCCTTGTACATTTTTCACCTGCCTCGCTGATGAATCTTTTGTGCTACTGGTGGACACTTCTAAAGAACTCTTCACTTTGAGAAAGTATCAACTTCCATGCCATTATTTTCTAATAGAGAATCGACTTCAAAATATAACTGCCTCTCAAGTATGTCAATTCCGGCATATGATTAATGGTTATGGCATTTTCTCTATGACGGGTCAATATTCTCTTCAAAGGAGCATGTCAGTGGTGCGGCTCCCCATCTATCTTAGGTAACTTCTCATTTCCCTTCAAAATTTTCTAAATACTTATTTTACGAAGTTTAAGGGCTGTCTTCATCTTTAATTGATACTTCTCAAATTTTGGGACTTATAATTGTCTCATTTCCTTATCTAGAAGTTTATGCGTATGTGCACTAGCTAGTTATCAGGCCAAACAGCCAAACATTGTTCTTTGAGATATGGTCGAATTCAAACAGAATTTCTACATTTTATTTTATTTAATAATTATTGTTTTCCCAGGCTTAGTTTCCTCGTAAAATGTGTTTCTGTATAAAGCATTATTTGCTTAGAAACTTACTTCTATATCTATTAGCTATTCCTATTGGAAAGCATTCCAATACGGTTAGGATTGGTAACCAAAATTCCAAACATACTAAGATTTCCAAGTTGTCTTTCAATATAGGTTGAATGCTAGTGTACAAAGGCTGCTTTTATTCTTGTAAACTCTTGGTATTCTACTTTCAGAGTGCATACTTCAACTTGTTTATGTATATATTTATTGTTCTTGGTATCAGTGGATATGGAATATTCATGGTATGACTGAAAAAGAAAGTGGAGTAAAACATAAGATTTTTCCTGTTTTTCTGATTTAAGATTGGATTCTTAGATTAGCAAACTCAGTGATATGGATTGCCCAATGGAAACCAGTACTTTATTATCACTACCTGCAGAACCCCACTACTCTATGTTTGCTACCCCTGGGGGTTGGGCTTTGATAGTGGAACTGGCGGGGCCTGGATCATCCTTAATAGCGTCCACAATCAACCTGCGTCACTTTAGACAAACCTTTACAAAGGTGATGCTTATACATCAACAATTGAAATGAAGTAATAAGGATATGCAGTAGCATGTCAAGCTCAAACGATTCTACTGCTGTCTTTCTTGTATATTCACACCACCTTCGGTCAATGAAACAAGGTGTACTCCTTTATCCTTCAATATCAAATTGAAGATAAGATGATGATATGGTTTAGAAATTTTTATCTGTTTAAATTTTCTTTGGCCCAAGTGTTTGTGATTGTAGAAGTAGATCATAAGTTGTGGATAGAATCCTTATCATTTTTGGCATGTCATTGCAGATTTCACTTGCATACATCTAAGTTATTACACAACTACATTTGGCAAATCTCGGTGACTAGTATTCGCAATATGCCATCTAATGAACTCATAGATATTTACAATCATGGTGTTGTAGTTGACCCACTAAAGCAGAAAGTCAAGTGTAATTATTGTGATAAAGTCGTAAGAAGTGGCTTCTATCGCCTCAAGTACCATTTAGGAGGAATAAAGGGTGATGTGAGCCCATGCTTGGAAGTTCCTCGTCATGTGAAAGAAGTATTTAGGATTGAGTTAGCTGAAAAGAAAAGGAAAAGGTTAGTTGAGATAGAAGAAAGTAAATCGGCGCACCCACGCTCTCAATTGAAGAGAAAATCAGTCATTCATATAGATAAAGCCTACGGCAATGTCGCAGATGCGCATATTGACAGACTTGAGGGGCAGATTATGGATCAGATTCCTAGTTGTGAAGAGTTGAAAGGATGGATTTTAAAAGATACGTTGACTACGATGCAAAAATATGTGGAAGAAATCAAAATATCATGGAAAATTACAGGTTGTAGCATCTTATTAGATACTTGGACTGATTCACAAAATCGAAAGCTCATTAATATTTTAGTCAATTGTCCTAAAGGTGCAGTATATCTGAGATTATATGATATTTCAACTTTAATTAGGGATGTTGATGCTATGCAATTGTTAATTGAGGAAGTTATTCAAGATGTTGGGATTAAAAATGTGGTTCAGATTATTACTAATTCCATGTCGGTCTTTATGGAAGTAGTAGGCCAGCAAATAACGGCGAAGCCATAAACATATCTTTTGGACAATCGTGTATCTACTTGCATAGAGTTAATGCTAGAAAAATTCAAAACAATGATCCGCATTACAAAGGTGTTGGGAAAGGCAGGAGACATTGCAAAATTTATGCACAATCATGCTGCTAGTCTAAAAGATTTGGGGGTTTCTGATTTTATCAATAACCCAGTGAATCCTTCCAAGATTAGGTCTATTACCATATTTAACCCTTGAGAACATCCTCTCAAAAAAGGATATCTTGGAATATTTTTTTGCTTCAGCCGATTGGGAAGACTCAAATTTGTCGACTTCACCCGAGGATAAAAGAGTTGTTGACTTGGTGAGAAGTTCCTCCTTTTGGAATGAAGCCAAAATGGCAATGAAAGCATCAACTCCTCTTTTGCATGAATTACACTTGTTAAATGAGACCAATAAGCCACAAACTGGTTATATATACGAAAGAATTTACCAGTTGAAGGTGACAATCAAAAAGAAAGTAGAAAGAAACGAGTCTCCGTATATGAAATTCTGGGAAGCAATAGATGAGATTTGGAATAACTATTTCCATTCTCCCCTTCTCTCAGCAGGTTACTATTTGAACTCTTTTCTCTTTTATTCAAACAGCTTTCACTTTTAACGGGAAGTTGTGGAGGGTTTTAGTGCTTGCATAGTTCGTATGGGTGGAGAAGATTACTATATTCGAGGTTTAATCAGGGGCCAAGCTATGAATTACCTAGATGCAGAATGCACTTCCAACGGAAGTGCTATGAACCAACCACCAAATTCTTCACCAGGTTTTTGAGCTTTGATTCTCTACTTTGAGTTTGATGATTTTCCCATTATAAATCTTCTAACTTTTAAATTTTTGATTGCAGTACTATGGTGGCGGGAATATGAAGCAGAATATTCTGAATTGGGTAGGATTGCAATTGGCATTCTTAGCCAGACTTGTGATGGTGCCTCCAAGTTCAACCTCAACCGGAATTTGGCAGAGATGCTAACTAATGAGAGGTGACAGACAGAGCAGCAAATGCTGACAGATTATGCTTTTGTTCATTACAATATGCAGTTGCGAAATTTTGATTCAGGCATAAGATGTGATGACATTGGCCCGTCCGATAATTGGAAATCTGATTGAAGCATGAGTTGATATTTATGACTAATGAACAAACCCCATTTGGATTTAGTTATATGCTTTGAGGATGCACTCTGGATTTATACATTTTGTTCATTCATTTCTTGCCTTTCAACAATTTCAGTGTTTGTATTTGCAGCTAGTCTGTACGGTGACAAGGAAACTTTAACCGGCATACACGTTTTTGGTTTTCCTCAGTAGCCTTTCCTTTTCTTCTTTAAATTCCAGAAAGATCCTTGTTGGATAATAGGGTCATGGCAGAATTCTGGGCTCAACATCATATAAAAATAAAAAACTTAAAACTCTGCTAAGGTATATATTTAGTCATTTTGTTAAAACTCTGCTAAGGTATATAGGGTGTGGTCATGTGTTTGGCATAAAACCAAAGTAAAAAAAGGTACCGTTTCTTAATTGAATGAAATCTATAATTTATAACCACATAAGTACCTTGTAACATTGGTGTACCATAAACATATAAATACTTTGTAACATTCCATGTTCACCGATAAATATATGTTATGTCAAAGAAATTTCGAGTTTTGGCCTAAATTTCGGTAGATATCTATAAAATAATTTTAATATTTATTTATAAGTTTTAGGAATTTTTTTTCCGATAAATTTCATATTTCAATCAAAATTTTGATAGATATTTTTAAAATTGGTTTGAATGTGGGATTCACTTCGGAAATCCTGAAAATCCGACAAAATTTAAGACCCGACAAAAAATCTAGTCCATCCGACGGAAATTTAAGACCCGACAGAAAATCTAGTCCATCGAATGTTGTTTGTCAACTAGACCTGTCTAGTCTATCTATACCTATATCTATATTTATCTATACTATATCTATATCTATCTATCTATATATATATATATATATATATATATTGTACTAAAAGTGTGAATATCTTCTTCCAATTGTGATTTTACATTTCGACCTTCAACTATGTATTGAAAATAAATACAATTTCATTTCATCCATATTGATTTCACCACTAACCTACAAAATTGATTGGTCGGCCAAATTGTTGGCCACTATGTAATAACAATAATTGTTATTGTTATTATTATTAATTGTTAAATGTCCAAAAACCTTGAGCAATAAAAAGGTAATTCACTTTCCACTAAATTAATTACCACTACTAGGTAATTAATATTCTGAAATTCTAAGAGACATTAGTCATAATTCGATATAATGTTGAACTTTGTGAAGAAGCATGCATTGTGTATTCTTAGTGCTTGGAAGATGAATATTATAAGGCTTGGGCAACGCAGATTAAGTGTGGTTATAACAAATGCCTTCTCCATATTTGTATTCTTTGAGCAACATTAGTGCCATACGAAGGATCCCAAATAATTTTTTTACGACAACAATTTAATGCAGAATATATCCTATATATCACAATATTTTGATATCCTATATATCAGAATATTTTTGAACCGCAACCTCTTCCTTTTATTTTTTCTTAATTCATGATCAGGTTAGTCGAATCCTTTATTTGCAATTAAGCACTACACCTTTCATGAGTATTTTTTTAATTTATAAATATATGAGACGTTTCTCAACACTAGAAGCCTCGATCATTCACGTGCGCACGTGCTTTGTACTAGTTCTCTGAAATGTACGGGTACACTAGACATTTTTTTTTTATTTTCTTTTTCTTTACCTAAAAAAATGATCATGATAAGAAATGAGCTTTTTTTTTTCGTTTTGTTTTTTCATTAGTCACACAAAACCGAGGAGCTTGCGAAACCCAAGAAAAACAGCACCCACACTCACAAATGCAACATACAGGATTCCAGATAGAAAACACTTGTCCCCAACCAATTATCCCAATTTTGAGATTTAACATTTCCAAAGCCTGAAACTAAATTGCAAGTAAAAATCTCATCACATAAAGGGAGTGTAACAATTAAAAATCAATATAATCATAGGCAGCAAGCAAGCCCAAAATCTGACAGAAACAAGGTTTCTCTTCCAGCCATGTGAAATATAATAAAAATTGTTTGCTTTAGGGTACAACTGAAATCAGTTTGTGTTTGCTTTGGAAACTCTGAAATGATAGAAATATGCCGGAATGTATAGATATCCTCCCTGGCTTTGTCCATTCACATGAACATTAACTCTGCACATCTGCTAACAAAGTCACCTCGGAACTGACAAACCCAGCTCTAATACAACAAAACAAACAACAAAAAAACATCCATCAGAAAACAACCCTCCCTTGTGAACTTCAAAACAGTTAAGAGTGATGATCCCTATGCAAAAATAATTGTAGCATATTCGCCAGGGCGAGATAGTAAAATTGGTTGGATGGATATCAAATCATCTATGCTTTTCAATCAACAAGAATACAATACCCATATGAGATCATAAAACATCTAGCAATAATAAGTGTTCGTTTGCCAAAGTTGATTATTCTCGAGACATTAATTATAGGGGTATCAAGAGTATCTCCGGAACCAACTCTAGAGCAGATGACTAAGCCACACCTCCGGAAAAGTTTCTCACGTTCCGTCATATTCATCTGGAGAAAAGGAGAACTAAGTGTCACCATTTTTATTAACCCAACACACAATCGAAACAGAAAGTAACTAGACTATGTTCACAAGCTAAGAAATATAGTCCCATGCCTCAATCTTTCTCCTAAGTCATTGCTAAATAACTCAGGAACTTCAGTCAACAACCGGGAGGAATTAGGGGTCCGGAAGAAGATGGGGAAACTGCTTTAAGATTTGTTAATCAACTAACCACTCAAGAAAGTTCTGGCTTTCTGCAATAGTACCTTTGCACAAGACTTTTTTGAAAAGAAACTAAACTTCATTTCAACGAGATATGTCAAAGTATAGGTTATGTTCCATCATAAGAACCTAAAGCCAACAGCAGTTTTTAACTATAACTAAATGGTCTCGTGAAATATTTGATGCATGAAGTATGCCATTAAAGTTAACTCTAAAAGATTCTGCACCAAAAAGATAAAAGGGGAAATCATGAACTCCCAAGAATAAGATTGTTTCTAATGAAAACATCACAGTATCTCCAAATACAGTTATCAGATAAATGAAATAGTTTTTGCTTCAAATCAACATTTAAGTGGCGGTTCAGTCTCCTGCAAAATAGATGACTAAATGAACAATAAAAAGAAAAGAACAACTGTCACCATTCAGTTTTAAGATAGAACAATGAATAAAATTCATTCTTTTCAATGAAATTGTTGGATGTAAGTAATTAAATGAAGACTAGAATTTATTATCCTTCGTATCCATCCAAATACACTAGTTTGCTTAAGAGTTAAAACAATTGCCAAAGTGTTTGTACATAAGTGAATAGATTGAATCATAATGGAAGACCTTGTAATTTCTTGTAAATTCTTTCAACCATTTGGAAACTCATGTGCCTGCAGGAACCAAATATTCCAGTCAGATAGCTGATTATTACTTTCCACCTAAAAAGAAATGCCCAATTAATTCACTAGGGAGGTTGACAATAACCACAACTAAGACAATGATCAAACCATCATGCAACCTAAAAGAAAGGTTTATTTATTGAACAGAATCTTCCTTCAGTGGTTTAATTTGATGGAGTAGTTTGCTAACAAGGTTGAGAGACTTACCTATTTTCACATATATACAAATCGAGCTAAATTCTCAATAATGTTAAACCGGGAAGGCTAAGTATAATGGCAAAAAGTACTTTCTGGGTGGGAGGTGCTATCAGCAAACTTCCATAGTTCGTCTAGGCCTTCCATGAATCGAAGTAGCAGGGTAGATCTTATTGGGATTATGAAGGCACAGTTCTCTCTTCCAATCATAGCAAACCACACAAGGGCTTGAAAACCCCAAAAGAATAGATAAAAGAGTTCTCTAGCAATGAATACACCTCTACACTATAATGAATTCATTTTCAAGCTGAACAAAGCAGCCAAGTGCGTCCAAGCCTATGAGGAATGAACCTTCACTATGTCCCAAAAATGAAATGCCAACTGATAAATGCAAATGCACAGTAATTTCTCAATGTATCTACATCTAAAACACATGATAAACAGTACAAAACTAGCTCACATGCATTAGCATCAAACAACGATGCAAGTCGTCATTTCTATAACTTAAATCACAGAAGAACTATTGAAACAAGCAAACATATGTGAGAATATGTGCGTGAAATAAACAAAAAATTGTTTCAAGAGAATTCAATGCTCCAGACAAAAGAACTCACTTTCACAAAGTTTCAGTTACTAAATCTGGAGCCTCTCAAACAAACCACATTAAGACAAAATCGAAAAATTACTACTACACTGAATTTCTGTCCATCAAATTTCCTTGGTCCGTCGTAATAATAGCGACCCAAACCCCAGTATATATATCCCTCACCCATATCTTAAAGATGCTTTCAGTAAGTAATTAAAATTCTGATTCAGCTATGCATAAATAACAATAACAAAATAAGAAACCAAAAATACGACAAAAAGGCAAACCAAACAACATGTCTAGCTCAAGCAACAGAATTGGAAAAAAGAAAAATAAAAAAAAATAAAACATACTAGAGATCTGGAGAAGTGCAGCAGAGTGTACCCTGAGAAAGAGCCCTAGAGCTCCTAGACGATGAGCTCAGGCATGACGTCATCCTCGCATCCGCCACTGCGCTGTGCAGCGGCAGCATCGATGCCACCGCCCCCAACTCCGCCGGTGACCTAATCGCCAAATTCAACCAATAATAAACCAATAAATGCAATACATACATATATATATATATATATATATAAGATACAAGGAAATTAAGGATACCTTGAGAGAGAGAAGCGGCGAAGGGGTGAGGGGACTGATTTTGAAGCGAGAGGGGGTCTGGCAGAGAAAGATGACGATGATGATGATGATTTGTTTAGAGATTTAGAAATGGCGGACATGATAGTAGAAACGGAGGAGGATCTGTTGAACATTCGGCTGCATTTCGACGCCATTGCGGATGCTGAATATGCTGATCCAAAACACAAAAGGGGTAGGATAAGGGATCGCTTCGCAGGGTTTAGGGTTTATGAAATTTTAACTATTTGGCCCTCCAACAAACTTGCACATTACTTTGCAGTCCGTAGACTAACGAAATTATCCTCACTACCTCCTGGTTCAAAACTATGATGCACGGACAGTCCAAAAAATTATCCCTTACAATGTTGGACACGTGCAGTGTCCATGTTCAACTATTGAGAGAAAATAAAAAATATGCATGAACATTCGTGTCTTAGCTGTGTCTGTGTACTAATTTTTTAAAAAATTCATGTATCTGTGTCCCGTGTCGTGTCCGTAAACGTGTCCGTAAACGTGTCCCGTGTCTGTGTCCATGCATCATATGTTCAAAATACCACCTATGTTTTGGGGTTGTGTTTTGGTGAACTCATTTGTGTTTTGGGGTTGTGTCCATGCATCATATGTTAGAAATTATAATTAGGAAAAATGTGTGTCTGTTTGATGAGATTGTATTTGGTTATAAATTGAGATGTGGTTTTTAATGGATATTTTAGTGAGATTGTTATTTATTTTTAGAGGGGGCAAAATGGTTCTCAACCCATGGTTCCAACCCAACTCAACTAGTTTTGGGTTGGGTTGGGTTGGTTTCGATTGGGTTGGGTTTTACTTGGTTTTGCTTGAGTTCTTGGTTGGATCCAATTTGGGTCTAAATTGGTTCTACTTTGGTCCAACTTGGGTTCAAACCAATCTTAAGAAAACATCAAATTATATTTGAGATGAGAATGGAGATTATGAAGAAATCACATGCAGGAGTTTAATTGCTGCTTATGAAACATAGAATCATCGCCTTCCTCTATACTGGTATATTATATATATATATATATATATATATAATATACCAGTATAGAGGAAGGCGATGATTCTATGTTTCATAAGCAGTAATTATATATAATATGTATATTTGCATGTTAAATAATAATAATAATAATAAAGTATCGTTATCACTTGAATTATGGAGAGGAAGATGTATAAACAGTTCTTAACAGTATGATGATAAAGGCATTGGTATTAATTATTTATTATATTATTACTTATTTCTTTTGCAATTCCAGATGAAAAGTATGATAAACGCATATTAAGAAAAAACAAAATGGGTCTATAACAACAACAATAATTTTTATCTAGAAATAAAATTGAGAATTCATTCGATATTTTTATAGATAAAATTAACATGTTGGGGAACTGGTTTTGTATTCTATTTTAGAAACTTTTGAAGATCAAAGGTAAATGATATTGGCACTCCAAAAGTGTTATTGGCACTTCACTATTCAATACAAATTTCTTTTTAAAAATAATGACAAGTGGAGCTCCAGTAGTAATTTTTGGAGTGTCAATATCAACTCCCCACATATACCAGCTGAAAATATTTTTAAGACAACATATATATATATGAGTGAAATTTTTTAATTCGAATCCGATTAATTATATAACAAATGTAATTCATTTGTTTCATGCCTAAAATTGGGCCTGCCAGAGTTAACATAAAAAAAATGGATTAGCAATAATCAAAAGATTTTAATAAAAAACAGAGATAATCAAAATCAGAAAAACCTAATTTATTTAAAATTTGATCATAAACAAGTTGTCAGAAACCAGCTTAGTTCACGACCGCAAGTCAACAGCTATTTTGGCTGCTGGGTTGGTGCTTTGTGGTGTAAAATTTTGTTCCATTGTGGGTTCATGTTAGGTCCATTATGGGTCCTTATATATGATCCAATAGAAATTAAACTCAAGTCAACCCAACCCAAACCCATCTTGGACCCATATGTTTGGAACCCTCTTGGAATCGATCCATTTTGGAATCGATCCAATTGAACCCGGATCAAATCCGATCCGATCCACCCATTTACCACCTTTATTAATTATTTTGTTTTCAAATAGAACAAAAGTTTCTATAACAGATAGTCATGTAAGTTTTCGGCAAAATTGAAAATTTAGTCACACGGGATAGAGCCATTTTAGTTTTAGACCCGCACTTTACGTGATTTCAAAAACAGTCTCAATAATTTGAAAACGTTGCAACGTGAGTCCTTTTTTAAAACAACATTAGACTCATACTTTATTTTTGGTTAAAAGTTAATGGAAACTAATGGAATGTTAAAAATAGCATTTTGCCCCTTGAACTATACATGACATATTAAACACCCCTAAACAAGTATTAATGTCATTTACCTTCCTGAAAATCAAAAATAAAAATAAAAATGGTCGGAGAAGATAATAATTTTGTTTTTTTTTTGTTTTTGTATTTTTTTAGGGGGTTAAATGACAAAAAAATATTTTTAGGGAGTGTTTGATGCAAGAAATATATTTTCAGGGGGCAACTGCAATTTTTCATTTGATGATTCCATTAATTTTTAACTGAATGGTCACCTTCGCTAGTTTTCCCATTACAAACTAATGAAAAATAAAGTGTGGAGTCATCATTGCTTTAAAAATGATTAACATCGCAAGTTAGTCAAATTATTGGGATTATTTTTAAATTGCGTAAAGCGCAAGAGTAAAACTAACTAGTTCTATGCTATGGGATAATGGGACTAAACTTACAATTTTGCCTAAGCTTTTATATGTTGATTTTTAGTTAATAATTGAAAGTTATATTATATTATTGAGTTTGTAATAATTGTTAGATGGGTTAATGTGTGGAATTTTTTTCCAAAATATTACTCTTAAAAAAAATAATTTCCAAACTATTACTAAAAATATTTCCTAAACTATTATTTTTAGTGCCACATGTATTGCCATATGTATACAAATTTATTTAATTGGAAGTTTTTTATTTTTTTCCCCCAATTTTGATGGCCTACATGGGTTTAGTAGTTGTAGTTTCCTACTTTATTTCCTACTATATACCTAATTTCCATGTCTTTCAAATTCCAAGTTCCAACTTCTGCACCAAAAAACTTGTTGAAGTTTTATTTTCATTTCCTATTTTATAGGCAATTTTCATGAAATATTTTTTTCCACCTTTGTAGGGTTGTACACGGCCTTCTCCTTCTTCTTTTTTATTTTATATTTATTTTTAATAATTGAGTGATATTATGTAATAAAGTTAGAAAATGGGTTACAACTATTTGAGGAATAGAAGAATTAGGGTTTTTCCAATTATGAGTTTTCCTTAGTTGTGAGTATCGAGCTCGAGTTGAAAATACATCTTGGGAGGCTCGAGAGGTGACATAAAAATATTTATTTATTCATTAATATATATATATAATATAATATTTTATAATATTATATATATGTATAAATGATTTTAATTTAATATATATCAATTATATTTGATAATATATATAGATATATATTAATGAAAAATTAATAGTACATATTAATACACAAAAGTAATAATATTTTATTTTTTATTTATTTCCAATCTGTCGATTCCGCTTGACCCAATTCAGGATCACGCTTGAGCTTGAGCCCAAAATTTTGGTTAGGCTTGGCTCGGCAAGGTTCATGTGTACTCTTATTGTTGACCCATTTACAAAGTTAGCATACGCTACACCATTGTGGACTCTCTACTCATCTTTCTAATATGTCAATTTGACCATTTCACAAAGAAGTTCCTTATTTTCTAAACACAAAAAGGGTTTTTCCAAATATTGTAGATTTTTTTTTGAAAAAAGCGCTAAACCTTGCCTGTCACCGCCAGTGTGTGCTAGAATTGGTGTAAAAGAAAAAATGTTTCATATGTTTTGGGAGATTAATGGTGGAAAGGAGAAAGTTAGTCCAAGAAATTAAAAATATCAGCACAATTTTTTTGGTGTGGAAGTTGGAAGACGTGAGTTTTCTATTTTATATGGAATATATAGTAGGAAATAAAGTAGGAAATTACAACAAGTAAATCCATCTTGATCATTAAAATGGGGGAAAAGAAATAAAAGAATCCCAACTAAATAAATTTATGTACACATGTCAAGACATGTGGCAGTAAAAGTAAATAAAGGAGAAAGTTAGTCCAAGAAATTAAAAATATCAGCACAATTTTTTGGTGTGGAAGTTGGAAGACGTGAGTTTTCTATTTTATATGGAATACATAGTAGGAAATAAAGTAGGAAATTACAACAAGTAAATCCATGTTGACCAGTAAAATGGGGGAAAAGAAATAAAAGAATCCCAACTAAATAAATTTATGTACACATGTTATTACATGTGGCAGTAAAAGTAATAGTTTAGGAAATATTTTTCAAATAGTAATACTTTGGGAATTATTTTTTCTAGGAGTAATATTTTGGATAAAAGCTCTTAATGTGTGTGTGTGTGTGTGTGTGTTTACGTATATATAGGGGCGTTCATAGATCGGTTTTAGGACAGAACTGAAGTTCGAACCGAAAAAGTTTGGTTTGGTTCGGTTGAAAAACCGACCTTTTCAGTTCGATTTTTGGTCGAACCAAATTCTAAAAAAATAAAAATAAAAATTGGAATGTAATTTTGAATAGTTTTAATTCATTTCCTTTCTTTTCCTATAAGTTATCATTAGGAAACACACTTTTTATAGTTTTTAATCTATATTTTGTTATATAAAAATAATAATAAAATTAAAAATTCAATTTTTGGTTAATCGAACAGAACGGAAAACCAAATATTTGCAATTAAAAAAACTGAAAACCGAATTTTTCGGATCGGTTTTCAGTCAGTTCGAACGGTTTGACCAATCCGTGAACACTCATATATATATATATATAAGAGGTTAAATGCATACGACTCCCTTGTGATACGCCTAATTATCAACCCGCCCCCTATGAAAAAAAAGGAATGAAGAAACCCCCAAGGAACAACTAAAGAAGCAGTTTAACTTCTCACATGTGCCACTTGTGTGTTATGCGACTGGTTTTCAGATTTTTATCAGTAAATGACTATCTTTGCCCTTGATCTACCAATCATTGGATATAATCTCTTAAAATAGACGGTCATTGTTAAGAACTTATATTTTACTAAATTTATTTTATAACCACCGTAGATCTTGATAGAGATCGAAGATTCATATCAAATATTTTATATTTATATAAAAAATTAATATTAACAATATATATTAATAATTTTGTATATATATCATGTATATCTCTTTGCAAATGTAAACTCTCCCACCACCATCGTTCCTGTCGCCGCTGCGCCACCAGGGCTCTTCCTCCGCCCTTTCCAACCACCTCTGCTCTTCACAATCACTTCATCCCAAACCCACCACTATTTCCACCATTTCTTAGCCTCCAAAACCACCACAATCTCCACCATTTCAGCTCATAAAACCCACATTTCAACATCACTCCACCTCTAATTTGAATCTCAAATTTCTTAATCATCACATTGGATGTTACACTTTTTGTAGCCAGTTCGAGAACTTCCCATCCGTTCAATGCTACACTTTATGAAATAGGAAATATATTTTTATATTTACTTTATTACCTAACAAATTTGAAATGCGTTTATTCATTATTATTCATTTTAATTGAAGATCTACAAATCACATATGATACAAAGATATAATGTTGCAAAGGCTAAAACAAATAACTCATCTAGCAAAATATTAAATAAAAGCCCTAACTTTTGTTTCAAGAGTCAACAATATTTAAAATGCAAATAAAAAGGATAGCACAACCGTGAGGAGATAAAATTATCAATTGTGTCATTAATGGACTGATCGGTAATTACTTGATAACATTCTAAGATTTTTTCTAAACTTTTAGTATTTACAAACACTAATATTTCATCGAACTCCTCTAAATCATTTTCATTGCTTCGGTTGTCTATAGCTAAAATTCTAATTGATTTCATTTCAAAAGCAACTAATAACCAAAATATTTGCAGCAATTAGTGGATGAATATTTTATCTTAGAAAGTTGAGAAAAATAAGATCTATTTCTTTACAAAGGGCTTTATGTTTTTTTGGTAGCTATCTCTTTTGGGCAAAACTTTTTAAGGTTCAACAATTTTTTTTTCGGTGTCAAGATATATTTCTAGTAGAAGGTGCAATTGTGTCTTGCATTAATTTATATTCTTTTGGCATCAAGGATAATTTTGTTATTTTCTATAAATAAAACGGAATGTGGGACGTCAATAACAAAGGTTGAAGTATTTTTATCAATTCCTAAACAAATGATGATGAACATTATTTAGGGTTCGATTGGTATGTAGGAATGGAATTGGGCGGGAATGGAGTGATTAAACTAATGGAATGAAGGTGGAAAGAAATAAGGTTCATATAACATATCCTATGCTTGGTATGCTCAACGAATGAGAAACGAATGGAGTCATCATTCTTTAGTTCATTCCAGTCTCATGATTGGTAACTCGAAATGGATGGTAAGAATGAAATGAAATTATTGTTAAAGTCCAAATTACCCTTTAGTTTAATTTTTTTAAAATATATTTCTTTTCTAAATATATGGTAATTGCATGTATGTACAACAAATAATATTATCCTTTTAAGCAACTAATACGTAATAAGTTCAAATTGTATACTAATTTGCAAATAAAATTGTGCTTTCGATTAAATAAAAATGATATATTACAATGATCTTTTATTTTTATATTATTATACTGTAGGCTTAAACTTTGATTAATATGTCAACTTGAAAACATATATTTCATTTATGAATTATGATCTACTTGTTTTATATTAAAGGTATAAGACACACAGTTAGCACTAATAAACATTTCAAAGTTAGCAACTTATGAAAGAATTAAGGTTGTTTATAGCCTAACAATTAATACATTGATGTTCCATTTTATTGTAATAAAAAAATAGAAGATATCATTGCTTCTCGAAGTTGACGAAATTTATTCTTTTATTTTTCGTGATTATTCAATGATTATATTTTATTTATAAATATCTTTGTACTATACATTAGCCCAAAATAAATTTGTATCTCATTTAGTGTTTTTTTTTTTGGATACTAGACGACCTAGGATTTTTGGCTATTTATTTTTTTAAGAAAGAACTGAAAGACAAAATGAAGATAATGAGTGATAAAGTGAGAGACCAAAAAAATACAATTCATGCCCGTTGACTGAAATGGAAGGCATTATTAATTATGCTCAATAGTCTACATTTTACATTATTTTTATTGTTGCTGAATTAGTTTACGATGAATATATTTTTTTATTGGAAAAATATATATTATTCCCAAAAATTTCCAATAAATTTAAGTAATTTTTCATATTTTTCCTATTTCTTCACATTTTTAATTAAATTTGTTATTGTTAAAATAATTTTTCATAATGAAACTATTATTTATTGAGCTCAAAAATATTATTTCGCATTTATTTTATTTTTTGATAAATTTATTATTTTATAATTCTTGAATTTTTCAATATTAGCATTATTTATAAAGTTTGAATTTTATTAATTATTATATGTTGGGGGCAGAAATATAACTTTTTGCGAAAAATTTTAAGACCATATTATTGTGTGGGAGGAGATTGTTTTTTCCGAAGTAAATATAAGTTGATTGGTGAATCTGGAATGGCTAAACCCATGGAGGAGAGAAATAATGTCTATTTCATATTTTTGGGAATATGAATTCCTACCGTAATGGTCATTCCCGGTACTAAAACATAGCAAGCACGTGTTTGGGAATGGACTTGGGAATGCTCATTCCATTCCCACCTCATTCCAGTATACCAATCGAGCCCTTAGTATATCATAAAATACCATATACTCAGTCACGAGATAAAACACAGGAATAAAATATGCAATAATATAGAGGAACCTGAATGATGATTCATCACTTGGTTGAGCTTGAACAAATTGGCCACAGTTGGCATAGTAAAGTGAATCGAGCCTCGGGCTTGTTGGGTTGGGACACTCGGGATAGCTCTCTTCAATTGGAATAAAAATAAAAAGACAATTATTTTTAAGGGCTGAACAATTATAAGTAATATAGAAGCATATGTTTAATATTTAGTTAGTTAAAAAGAATTGCTTTGAATGATTTTAGGGTATGCATTTTCCAGGCAAAATCCCCTTGAACTTACCCTCTATACCAAATGCCTTTCTAACTGTAGAAAAATACACTTACCTCTTCAATTGTATGTAATTGTCCCTATTACTCTTGACCATTATTTTTTCTTTTTCACAAATTTTCTTTTCTTACATAGATTAGTTAAAATTTATCCAAAGCATTATAATTAATTGTTTTAAAAAATAATTTGTATATTTTTTTTTTGGCACAAATGTTAAATTAATTTGATGAGAACACTTTATATAAATATTTGTAAAAATTCAACTAATGCTTTGCGGAAAAATTAAAATAAATAAAATAGATTTATAAAATATTTTATGTATATTTTGATAATATATATATATATATATGTCTATGTGTGTGTGTGTGTCTTTGTGTATTTTTGTTAGGGTTAATGTCCTCAAATGTCAATAGAGGATTAGTAAATATAAGGACATTATTAATTTGTAATTGTTTATTATCAATAAAAAAAGGCAATTAGTTGTTGGCATTTATTTATTGTAAATCAACTATAAGTCCATGAACACAAGAGTAAACTCATTAAGGCACTAGAGGGGTTTGATACTTGTGTACTAAAATAGTCTGCAAGTCAATGATTTCCAATTGGGCTTGAAAATCATGAAGACTTGTATTATATGAATCTTTGACGAGAAAGGTGTCCGTGAATCAGTAGGAAGTAGTGAAGGATTCATATCATAGGTGCACTGATGGAGCTAGTGGCACTCAGACATGACTCGTATCGATTCTGTCACATGGGTTTTCACTCTTTGACAGTCAATGACAGAATTGATTAATTGTAATAGGTGTGTCTGAACTTTAGACTTGAGGAATCGAGTTGAAGATATGCTTGTGACACTAGGTTCGTCATTAGAGTAGTTAGACCCAATTCACCCTTTGGTGGGGTCAACCTCGAACTGCAATCCAATGGGCAAGTAGTAGTTTTAACTGATATCCAAGATGAGATTCGTTCCCTCGTAAGTGAACGAGGAATTATCCTCTGCATTTATAAGTAAGCTAGATCCTAAAGTCTTTGGCCAAAGCATTAAATGATCTGAGCTTGTTATAAATAAAGCATAGTATCAAGTTAGTGAGTTTGACTAAAAACCATGACTCTCACTTGATCGGGATAAAGCAACGAAAAGTTTATATTCACACGATATTTACAAAGGAAAGGTTAATAATGATCTAATCATTACATTTTATTTGGGTTAAAATATGGGCCAGTTGAATGGCTAGGTGGGACCCATATTCAATGGAATTCTCCTATTACCAAATATAGATGAACCTAAAGAGTCACGCTTAAAATGGAAAAATTTGATGAAAAATGGAATATTTCTTGTGGAAAGATTTTAAGTATTGGATAGTTAAAATTAAATAAATAGAATCAATTATTTGAAAAATAAGTTAATTTATTTATGATTGAATTAATAATATTTCTTGGAGAAATAAAACTAATTAAATGAGTGATCTATTATTTAATTGAATTAATTAATTAGATTAAGTTAATTAATTAATTAATAGAATAAACTAAGCACAAAATTAATACACCATGTGGCACAATAAGCCCTAAAAGGGGCGGCCACTAGGTTTAATTAATGGGCTTAGTTTGAGTCCAAAGCAATGACTTAAGTGATATAAATATCACATTAGTCAAAAGCCTAGGTCATAAGTCGTATTACAAACACCACAAAAAAAATTCCTCTCCCCTTTCTCTCTCCTAGCTGTCGCTCACTGTAGAAGAAGGAGGAAGTTTTTTTTTCCATCAAGTTATTCTGGTGAGACGATTTAGAGGCAGCACGCTTGGACTGCTTGGATCAAATATCTTTCAGTCGGAGATTTTTCAGGAATAATTAAAGAAGTCAAATTTGTAGGATTTGTCAACCACTTTGCGACAACGGGTAATTATGTTAAATCCCTATCGTACATACGTGTGAATTAACCCGGGATTGATTCGATTATGGGGAAAAACCATAAAAAAATTTAAATTCCTTTTTTTTCCGCTGCGTTTGGTGATTTTTCCCCAACAATTTTAAATCAGGGGGTGTAAGCATATGTATAGTTTTGGAACCACAGGGTTGTGGTGGAGCGGCAAAGGCTCCTCTTCCCTTAACCAAAGGTCAAGGGTTCGATCCTCACCTTTGGGAATGGAAAGAATTCCTGTGGCCAGCAGTCCCACCCTTTGAGGTGCAAGCCATCTGCGAAAGGGACTAGTCACTGCGGAAACCCTTGGGAAACCACAAAAAAAAATATGTATAGTTCTGGTTAATTTAAATATCTCATATATATTATATTGTTAAAATATAATATGTTAGCACTACATTTAAGATATATACACACACACACACACACACACATATATATATTCTATTAAATTAGGGTATTAGAAATAGACACATATGTAGTAAGAAAATATACATAAAGGATATCTGTTATAAATAATTTGATTTTGTAAAGATACATTAGCATAATTTCATCATACATTCATATAATGTGATGTCACCAAATTAATTTATTATTATTGTAAAAAATATTGAAAATTATTATTTTAAATAATTAGTTATAATGCATTGGGTAAATTTTAACTAATCTATGTAAGAAAAGAAAAATTGTAAAAAGAAAATAAGGTGGAGAAAATGAAAATGAAAAAAAAAACTAATGGTTAAGGGAAATAAAGATAATTTCATGCAATTGAGGGAGGTAAGTGTTAGGTTTATGATCTCGAATGCCATTAGATGATAAGAAATAATGACATTTTCATGTAATTGTTATTCTTCATTTTAATGAAAGGCACATTAGTTGTTTACTTTATTATTGGCATTTATATACAATAATCATTTATAAGTCTATGCACACAAGAGTTAATTCTCTATGACACTAGATGAGTTCAATATTTGTATACTAAATTGGTTCGCAAGTCAAGATTCCCAATTGGCCATTAAAAATCACCAAAACTTGTATAACATGAGTTTTGAAAAGAGAAATGCATGTCAATCACTATGTAGTGAAGAACTCATATTATAGGTGCACTGATGGAGCTCATCGCACTGGGACATAACTCGCATCGATTCTGTCACATGGGTTTTACTCTTTGACAGTCAATGATAGAATTGATTAAATTGTAATAGGTGTGTCTAAACTTTTGACTGAGTGATAAGGTGTGAATTTACATGTTTTAGAGCCTCATATTTATTGGATTTATATTGGTTTATGCATGATTTATACCACATTTGCGTTTAATTTGTGTGCTTATCGAGTAAAGGTGGAAAATCACTACAATAGAGGAATAATGCACGCAAATACAGAATTTATGCATATTTCGAGTTCGAATTTGAGGATGTATCCTTCAACAAAGTTGTTTATCTTTGTGTTAGCTTCACTTGGCAACTTGAATTATCCAAATCGGAGGTCGGTGGAGAGAGTTATGAAGGAAATACAATTGTTGCGCCGAACAGAGAAGTACATGTGCCAGGATACGCCCCAGCGCCCTCCTAGTCATGCCTAGGCGTGGATAGTCCAAATGTTACTCCTTTTCAGCCTAAATTCCAGCATTATATGACGGGTAAGAATCACCTTTGTCCATAATTCAGCACATGTGTTGAGGGGTTGTCATAAGTGTGTTTCTTGGTAGATTTACTTTATGAGCGCCAAATCAGAAACAACCTCCATGTTGAAATGTAATTTAGGTATAGTTAGCGACTGAATTGGACAAAATGTCCTTCTGGAAAGTTGTATATCTATGTTTTATCTAAACATGGGGACTTGAATCATCCAATTTGGAGATCTGTGGAGAATGTTATGAGGAAAATACTAAGACTGCGCTAGAAAGCAAGAAAATGGCAGCATGCATGTGTTTTGTTGAAGTTTTCACATGGTTATGCTTCGTGGAATTCTTAAGGGCCGAAATTTTAGCATTTTTTAGCTGGTTGGAATCTTAAAAGCCAAACTTTAAGCATCACCTTAGGTGGAATTCTCATTGGGGAACTTTAATGGGAATTCTTAATGCATACTTTAGTGGAATTTTGGCTATAAAAGGAGGGGGAACCCATACTCTTCATCATTCACTATCAATTTCAGATTCTTGGAGAAGAGGGGGAGGAAGTGACCAATCCATAGAGAAGAAAAGAAGGGAGAGAGAAGGATTCTTGATTCATCATCATCATTGGAGAAGGAAGATTCAATTGAAGTTCCATCATTATTCACTTTTGAGGGAGTTTTTATAGCTTTTCATTTCAATTATGTCTATGAACATGTGTATTAATTCATTTATGTTTTTCATATTATCCATTATGAACTAAATTCATAAGACTAGGGCCATGTAAGGCCAAATTGTGATATATGCTTATAATAGATGATTGTTGAGGTTGTTCTTATATTGTTATGTGATGTGAATTTGTGTTTTTGCCTATCTTGCATATACTTGATCACTATATGTTAGAATCTTATGCCTAGGTTAATATTTCGGGAGAAAATTGACTTAGGGTGCAAGAAATTCACATCATGACCCGTAACTAATGAGGAATTGCCCTAAACATAGGTAAAGATTCCCGGGTGAAGTTGTTCGATTCAAATCGAGTGAACTCGAGTACGTTAATGCATGTTTAGTGGCTAGATTTCTGGATAGGAATATTTGGGAAATCACGATCTAAGCATAGGAGTTTATACGCGAGACATCGGTTATTCTCTACCATCGGAGTTCTCACCATTACAATATAAGCTTAATCCTTCAACTAGAATCTTTATAAGTATAATTGATCAATTTGAACCTAGCATGTGCCTTAGTCTCCCTTTATACTTTGTGTAAAATCAATTGTGTAATCTTGTTCTTATTGTATGCATTTTACCTATAATTTACTTTAATTATATTTATTCTTTTTTCGTTAAAATCATAAACTAAAATTCAAGTCTCCGTGGTTCGACAACCCGGACTTTTAGTCCACTTATTACTACACACGACTAGTGCACTTGCTACAATAGTACGTTAGCTTTTAGCGTGTCAAGTTTTTGGCGCCGTTGCCGGGGACTTGTTCATTTTAGTTTTTGATTTTTTGTTTAAATTTTCATAATTCTTAGTTCTTCGTTTATTTCTAACCTTTCTTTTATTTTATTATTCTAATTTTGTTTTTTGTGTTTAATTGTTAGGTGTAATTTGTGGTGCATGACCCACTTTTCTAACGAGCCTCTATACAATTTTGAGCCGGAGATAGAGCGTGTTCTTCGATCTAGTGGATGCGCTCGAGAAATGGCCGACAATCTAAATCCAAATGGGAATTTTCCCGACATAAATCTCCCGGAAAACAGGGAATGGTTGCAAAATCTATTCCAAGCTATGCAACCGGCACCTCCTCAAAGACTTCCATCGGTCCGGGAAAGTCTACCTCCAAGGGTCCACACTATACCGGGGCCCGTAGTCTTTCCAAATTTCTTTGCACCAAATTATCACATTCCGTCACACATCTTTAGCATGGTGCAAAGCGAACCCTTCTATGGAGAGCCCCATGAATCACCTCATGAGCATTTGGAGACTTTAGACGATACTCTCATGACTACCCAATTTCATCCACGGGATCTCGATGCAATTCGTCTAAGAGTCTTCCACTTCTCATTAAAGGAAAGGGCGACCATGTGGTACAAATCTCTACCACCCCAATCCATCACAACATGGGGACAATTGGTCGATGCCTTTTTGAGCAAATTCTTTCCACCCTCCAAAATCAATGAGCTAAGGAGCAACATTAAGGAGTTTAAGCAGGCGAATCATGAGTCCTTAGCCGAGGCATGGGCTAGATATAAAAACATGCTCCGAAAATGTCCGGATCACAACCTAAGATTGAGCGAGCAAGTATTACGATTCCATGATGGAGTCCGTTCGCGCATCCAAAATAGGCTCAATGCCGGCGCCGGTGGTGATCTCCTTGGGCTCGATTGCCAAAGTGTGTGGGACAAGATTGAGCAATTAGCCCGGGAAGATGAGCTCTATCCCGATGATGAAGAGATCACACCCACTAAAAAAATTGCTCGTGTTCAAGAGTTGGAAAAAGAAGTGGTTTTGGAAACAATGGTTGGCAATGTAAACTATGTTGGAAATGCCAATCGACCTCAATCGAACTTCCATGTGCCCGAAAATTTTCCAAGGAGGCCCAATCCGGCACAAAACGCCCATATCGATATCTATCAAGCACCAAGGCCTCCATTCATCAACAATCAAGCTCAAAGGCAAGGTAATCCTCATGTACAAAGGCAAGTTAGACCTCCTACAACCGATGAACGTCTTGATGAGGAAATAAAGAAATCGGATTCAGCAATCAACGAACTCCGTACTATGATGAAGGATTTAATGATGGATATGAAGGATTTGAAGACACAAATGGGTCAAATGGCAAAGACAATCAGCGAGAGAGCCCCGGGAACTTTACCAAGTGACACGGAAAAGAACCTGAAAGAGCAATGCTATGCAATTACCTTGAGAAGTGGCGAACAGGTAAAAGGTGATAATGTTCGCACTGATGCGCCCGAGCGCCCATCCATCCACGCCCAGGCGCCCTTGTCGCTGCGCTAAGGCGCCGATTGTCACGCCCAAGCGCCACATTCTGTATCCTCCACAGCTGGCCCTTCAACTCCAACGCATCATCACATCGAGGTTCGTCTTCCATTTCCAAATGTACAAAAAACGAAAAAAAAGGATATGGATCCGATTTTCCGTAGGATTGTGGCGACTCTTTGTGAGGACCTGGGGAGGCTCACCATTCCATGCACCATTGGCCCTCTTACTTTTGAAAAGGTTATTGTCACGCCCCAAAATTGGGTCATAAAAGACCCAACTTGAATACATAAGTCTATCGTAGCTGTAGTTCCAATTCCCAACATGGACCCAATTTTTATCAATGTATCTAAGGGTCCTACTCCTGAAACTATCATCCGCATCACGAAGTAACTTAATATCCTTGAATAAAACTACCAGTTTTTACCTCTTGGATCGTCTGTGTCTATTCCTGTTATCCTCCAACTAGTCTCACTGCTCAACTCACCTACAGCTGGAAGGAAGGAATGAAACAAAATACGTAAGCAAAGGCTTAGTGAGTGCCAGTGCTTGTGTGCAAGTTTCTCAAAATAGTTTTTAGACCCAAATGATAAATTAGTGAGGGAAAAACAATAATAGTTTTTTGTTGATTTTCAAAGGATCATTGAAATCCTAAATAAGAAAAGCAATTTGTGATCATAGTAACAATTAAGCAATAGCTAGTATGAGACAAAGGTCTTAGTATATGCACGATGAGGTTTTGTCAAATATCATTGAAAACATGCTTGGAAAAAAATTACGTTCATGATAAAGTTGGAACGATTGGTGGCATGATATTTAAGTTTCAAAACATGCATTTTAAAAAGCATGTAGTTCAATGCAAGTATCACGTACAAGACATGTTTAAGTAACACGTACAACACATGTTTATATAACACGTACAAGACACGCTTAAGCAGTAGGGGGCCATGTTAGCAATACCATCGCGTCCGATGATTTACCCACAACACTTTGGGTCCCGCTGCTTCTTCCTTATCACCCCTGAACACGCGGCTTAAAAGCCATCACCTTATACCTCCCCACGCAGGCTCGCGATGCCCGATTTGGTCATATCCGGAGTATGCCACACGATAAATGACCCATGCACCCTCAGAGCACTCCGTCCTAGGTGCATGGATCTGGACGTGAATAGCGGGAACTGTTTAAGACCGCAAGCCCATGCTTGACCGGCCGAACCCTGCCCTATCCATCGCCTGACCTTGGGCCCAACACAACCACGTCAGATGCAACACGTCACAAGAACACCATCACGGCAAATGATCACGATACAAGACCAATGATGGAGTAATTTCACAAAAATCATAAAACCGATGTTTATTTCGAAATCATTCTTGTATAAATTTTTCATCGGAAATAAGTATGCAATCACGTATGTCACGAATGATGCAATGAAGTATTTTAGTTCACGATGAAATATTTAATCGAACAAATAGTTTTTCAGAATTTCCTTAAAAGAATGTTTTCCTCGAATTCATTTTCACAAAACATGCCTGAAAAATTACTTTTGCAAGATACGTGTTTGAAAACATTCATGCAGGTAATAGTTGGTGCCAAGAATTGGTGAATATAAAATGAGTCCTGAATTTGATTTGAAAGTGTTGAAACTCATTTTCATGTCAAGTATTCAAAGCATGTTGAAAGTACATATATATATATATATATATATATGACGTATTCCTTCCAGTTTTGAAAGACATATAACTATAATTTTGAGAGGCAACTCACAGTACTCTTCCAAGCTACTAGGATCGTTGCCGAGTGAATCTCCAACACTACCTGCTTTGGCCAATATCAAATTAAAATCTTATTCCATCACTCGATTCTAATAACCTGCCGAACCTAACCTATTTGATCCTATAAACTATGATTATGCATAAAGTATACACTATTTTCCCATAATTTGGCTATAACAAAATTAATTTTAAAGATTCACAAAAACTTCAAGAAAACAATTTTGCGCGGTTGTAATTTGAAAATTGTTAAAATTCATAGAGGAAGATTTTACCTCTAAAACTTCCAGAACTACCCAACACTTGTTGAAAAAAGATTGGGTAAAATTTTCAAAAGCAATGAACATTTCCAAGTGGGTGTTTTAACCACCAAACCTAAGCCAAACTAAATCAGATTTTGATCCAGACAAGCTGCATTTCAAAATTTGTATAAAATCCTTTGTTTATCAAACAAATCCCAAATTTTGTATGACATGTTCACAATACACTGAAAATGGTTCTATAAAATTTTGGAAGCCAAATAAAATATTTAGATACAAAATCTTCAGCTCAAAACAACACTCATCTGTAAATGAGTAATTCTCTGGCAGCAGTTGTCTACCAATTTTTATAAATTTCATCAAAGCTCCAAAAATCTCAAAATTTTACAGAAACATACAAAACATGTATAGATATCTACCGAAAAAGTTTTAAATTATTATTAAAGTTTTAAATATGAAATTGTAAGCTCAACAAGTGGCTTTTTCGAAACATGATATAATTCTGGCCGTTCTTTTGAATAATTTAATAGAAATTCTACAAGACTCCAAAATTTACGAAATTTTACCAATATGTTGCTAACACATCCAAGTTAATTGGAAAATATTTTGAATCCAAAATTCGGTCATTTGGCCTTTCAAGTACAACCTAGAACCCGTACGCAGAAACTGAAATGGAGTTCAACTTCATTTCATGACAAAACAACAATGCATGTCCTCAATGACTTTCAAAAACAAGTTAGATTCGACATGCAATCACTTATCTGTGTTTCAAATACAAATATAGTGATGGGTCTATAACAATTTATCCAAATCCTTTCCTCATACACACAATCAACCAAATTCTCAGCCCTACCTCCCAATTCACCTCATGCATGTCCCAATTGAGCCTCCAATTGATCAATTCAAGATTTAATTCCACAACAATTCTAGTAAACCAAGAATAAACTCATTTTAACAGAGATGAGGGTGTCTTACCTAAGTATTTGGTTGATGAGAAAACACCAAGAGAACAAATTTCTAATGGTGCTGCCAGATTTCAGGTCCTGAAACTGGGTCACGATTTTAGGCGAATCTGAAACTTTATGTAGCAGATACGAAAATTCCGAACACATGGTGTCCTTCCTTGTCCTCTCAGGGAGATTTTGAGCTAAAAATATTCCAATTTGGGCATCATTTGATCCCTCAAAACTTGAAAATACAAACCTTGCCAGAGCAGGATTTCTTGCGGAAATTGCTTGGACAATTATGGTTTCTATGTTGTGGTTTACACTCTCTCTTTCCATGAATTTCTTGAATGATTTGGGAGCTTAAAAGAGGAGATAATGGGGAAGAATTCTGTTATTTGGAGCAAGAAGAAGTGAAGTGTAGAGAGGAAAATTAAGAAGTTAGATAGGTGTGTATATAGGATGTGATAAGGGCTTGGTGGCAATTTTTCTATTTGTCTCATAACCCTTGTCATGTTCTATTTTATTTCATAACCCCTATATCAATAGGAGTTAAAATTCAGCCCCTACATGGATATATATTGATATTAGGACATTAATCCACGTGTTCAAAATAATCTCTTGGCATATTTGTACTAATGGTAATACATATTAAACCTAGCTATTTTCAATAGGTTATACTACTAATCATTGCATTAGTTAAGAAAAACCCGGATGTCACAGTTATTTGCGATACGGGAGCAAGTATCAATCTCCTCCCGTATTCTCTCTTCAAGAAGTTGGGCCTTGGAAATCCCAAACCGACATCAATGAGCCTCCAAATCGCCGATGGATCAATTAAGAGACCAAAGGGGATAATAGAAGATGTTATTGTACAAGTTGACAAATTCTTTTTCCGGGTTGACTTTGTGGTCCTTGATATGGAAGAAGATGTTGAGATGCCCTTGATTCTAGGAAGACCTTTCCTAGTCACTAGCAATGCCAAGATCGACATGGGAAAAGGTAAGTTATCATTGAGGGTAGGAGATGTAAAAGTGATATTTGACGCTTCTAATAACAGGAAACCATCTATGGATGATCTTACTTGTTCCAATATCGATGTTATTAACCCTTCTCTTGATGAGAAATGTGCAAATGGCAAGGCTAAGGGCACACTCGAGTTGGAGGATGAGATTCCCTATGATAAACACAACAAAGAGGGAAAAGAAGATTTATGCATGAAATACATTCCACCCCATTGCCGTGCTCGTAAGATTGAAAAGACTCATCCAATACAAAGGGCTTATTGCAAAATCCCGCAATATGAGTGGAAGCAAGTAGACCATGGAGCTAAAAGGAGGCATGACAAGGATTTGGTCGTGTTAAATGGACCGCCTATTTGAACCTCAAAGAGCACAAAGTCGAGCTACCGACTCTAAACTAGCGCTTCTTGGGAGGCAACCCAAGTTTGTAAGTTTGTTTTTCTTTTTGATTTTGTTTTTGTTTTGTTTAGTTTGTTTCTTTATGTTGTGTTCAAACATGTACTTTTGGCATGTATGTTTTCTTATGCTTGATGGTTTGAAAAGTTGAAGTGTTAGATATGATGTAAATTTGGACCATGCTCATTTTACTCGAGAGGAGGAGAAGCTATAGGATTATGTATTGGAAGTTTAAGGATGTTTTTCAACATCCTTGGTTGTAAGTGTTCTTTTACTGTTGTGTATGCTTGTTGTAACAACATTGGGGACAATGTTGGATTTAAGTTTGGGGATGTTTAGAAGAGTACTTATTTTGAACTTTGATGGTGCAATCCTAATTTTTAGCTTAATTTTAGGGAAAGTTTGTTTGATATCATGTTTATATGCTTCTTTGTTGAGAAAATCAAGCATGAAAAATTTTAGTCCTTCCAATTGATGCATTGAAATTGATTGACTTGGAAAAATGGCATGAATTCTTGAAATAATTTGAATTTAATGGAATATATATCTTTGAAATTGCTCGTGGAGACCTTAGACTAGAATTGATTCTTTAGATGATTCACAATGCACTTAAATCGAAGGTAGAGGAGTTGAGAGGATAACCATCTTGAGACACTTAAGGAATTATTCCCAGAAATATTAACTTAGATTTCTCATAAAGTTATAAGTTGAGTAGTAATTTTATATGCTAACAATGAAAATGTTGAATTTTGGTATGACCAAAAGTGGTCAGGCTAATACGTACCGGAGGTGAAAAGTTTCATACCTATATACTGTACTATTATGCTAATTTGAGCTATTCTCAAGCCAAAAGAAGTGAATTATTTAAAAGATCTAGTTTTATTTCGTGGCCTTTGATACTCGAGTGATTAAATCCTTAGGAGTGTCTCTACACTTAATGCCCCAAAACTATCTAGTTTGGGAGTCATTGATCTAAAACTTGTTACATGGGTGTCATAGAAAGCCTAAAGGAATAAAACATTGCACATGATCTAGCCTTAATGAAGTTTAATGGAAATTCCATATGAATTGAATGTTGAATATTTGAGATAATGAAATTTAAATGGCTATGAGATTATCTATAGTTATTGTGCCTTGTGTTTGATCACAAGTTGATAGATATGGGATTAATGTCCAAAATTTGGTAAGGATGCCTCTCGACTATAATACCCTAGATTTATTTTTCACTACACCCTAGGGAGTCGTTTCAAGTATTGGTGTCACATGAGCAAAAGTAGTTGATATGTATATATATATTTGTGAACTTTAAAAGGTTGATTTTATGCCATTCATTCTTGTTGATCATATTGAGATGTGTTGATTCGGTTGGGATTGAAAATTTGCTAGATTTTGTGGGTATATCGTATGCAAACCCTCACGAGACTATAAATCGTCCTTTGAGGTAACTCAAAGGTTTAAAAGCTTGTTGCACCCGCTAAGTGCAATCGTTTACTCTACGAAAGTGAGTTAGTTAGTTGTTTTGTTTTCTCCCTTTGAATGATGTTGATCTTATCTTATAGCTCTCATTGCTCGAGGACGATCAATGGGTAAGTTTGGGGGTGTTGATAGGGTGTGAATTTACATGTTTTAGAGCCTCATATTTATTGGATTTATATTGGTTTATGCATGATTTATACCACATTTGCGTTTAATTTGTGTGCTTATCGAGTAAAGGTGGAAAATCACTACAATAGAGGAATAATGCACGCAAATACAGAATTTATGCATATTTCGAGTTCGAATTTGAGGATGTCTCCTTCAACAAAGTTGTTTATCTCTGTGTTAGCTTCACTTGGCAACTTGAATTATCCAAATCGGAGGTCGGTGGAGAGAGTTATGAAGGAAATATAATTGTTGCGCCGAACAGAGAAGTACATGTGCCAGGATACGCCCCAGCGCCCTCCTAGTCATGCCTAGGCGTGGATAGTCCAAATGTTACTCCTTTTCAGCCTAAATTCCAGCATTATATGATGGGTAAGAATCACTTTTGTCCATAATTCATCACATGTGTTGAGGGGTTGTCATAAGTGTGTTTCTTGGTAGATTTACTTTATGGGCGCCAAATCAGAAACAACCTCCATGTTGAAACGTAATTTAGGTATAGTTAGCGACTGAATTGGACAAAATGTCCTTCTGGAAAGTTGTATATCTATGTTTTATCTAAACATGGGGACTTGAATCATCCAATGTGGAGATCTGTGGAGAATTTTATGAGGAAAATACTAAGACTGAGCTAGAAAGCAAGAAAATGGCAGCATGCATGTGTTTTGTTGAAGTTTTCACATGGTTATGCTTCGTGGAATTCTTAAGGGCCGAAAGTTTAGCATTTTTTAGCTGGTTGGAATCTTAAAAGCCAAACTTTAAGCATCACCTTAGGTGGAATTCTCATTGGGGAACTTTAATGGGAATTCTTAATGCATACTTTAGTGGAATTTTGGCTATAAAAGGAGGGGGAACCCATACTCTTCATCATTCACTATCAATTTCAGATTCTTGGAGAAGAGGGGGAGGAAGTGACCAATCCATAGAGAAGAAAAGAGGGGAGAAAGAAGGATTCTTGATTCATCATCATCATTGGAGAAGGAAGATTCAATTGAAGTTCCATCATTATTCACTTTTGAGGGGGGTTTTTATAGCTTTTCATTTCAATTATGTCTATGAACATGTGTATTAATTCATTTATGTTTTTCATATTATCCATTATGAACTAAATTCATAAGACTAGGGCCATGTAAGGCCAAATTGTGATATATGCTTATAATAGATGATTGTTGAGGTTGTTCTTATATTGTTATGTGATGTGAATTTGTGTTTTTGCCTATCTTGCATATACTTGATCACTATATGTTAGAATCTTATGCCTAGGTTAATATTTCGGGAGAAAATTGACTTAGGGTGCAAGAAATTCACATCATGACCCGTAACTAATGAGGAATTGCCCTAAACATAGGTAAAGATTCCCGGGTGAAGTTGTTCGATTCAAATCGAGTGAACTCGAGTACGTTAATGCATGTTTAGTGGTTAGATTTCTGGATAGGAATATTTGGGAAATCACGATCTAAGCATAGAAGTTTATACGCTAGACATCGGTTATTCTCTACCATCGGAGTTCTCACCATAACAATATAAGCTTAATCCTTCAACTAGAATCTTTATAAGTATAATTGATCAATTTGAACCTAGCATGTGCCTTAGTCTTCCTTTATACTTTGTGTAAAATCAATTGTGTAATCTTGTTCTTATTGTATGCATTTTACCTATAATTTACTTTAATTATATTTATTCTTTTTTCGTTAAAATCATAAACTAAAATTCAAGTCTCCGTGGTTCGACAACCCGGACTTTTAGTCCACTTATTACTACACACGACTAGTGCACTTGCTACAATAGCACGTTAGCTTTTAGCGTGTCACTGAGGAATCGAGTAGAAGAATACATGTGACGTTGGGTTAGTCAGTAGAGTAGTTAGACCCAATTCACCCGTTGGTGAGGTCAACATCAAATTGTAACCTAATGGGCAAGTAGTAGTCTTAACTGATATCCAAGATGAGATTCGTTCCCTCGTAAGTGAACGAGACATTATCCTACGTATTTATAAGCAAGTTAGATCTAAAATCTTTGGCCAAAGCATACGAACTATTTGAGAAAGACTCAAATAGAAAAGCTCACTGATATAGACTTATTATAAAGAAAGCATAGAGTCAAGTTTATAAGTTTAACCTAAACCATGACTCTTACTTAACTGGGATATGGAAAAGAAGAGTTTATATTCACACGAAAATGACGATAGGAAAGGTTTATAATGATCTAAATTATTTCATCTTCTTGGGGTACGATGTGGACCACATAATTGGCTAGATGTTATCCACATCCAATGGAATCCTCCCATTTTCATATAAAGATGGACCTAAAGAGTCACGCTTGGAAAAAAAAATTGAACGAATTTATTGGAGTATTTCTTGTAGCAATATTTTAAGTATTAGATATTTAAAATCATTTATTGAATAAATGAAATTAATTTTTTGGAGGAATAAGTTAATTCATTTATGGAATTGATTAATTTACTATTTTTTGGAGAAATAAAATTAATTAAACATCTAATCAATTATTTAATTAGTCTAATTATTTGGATTGAATTACTTAATTAAATGAAAGATTGGATTGAACCAATAGTGATGCACTATGAGGCGCATCCATAGCGACTGGGTCGGCCACTATAGATGCCCAACATGGGCTTTTAATCCAAGGGTTTTGACTTAAGTGACATAAATAAGTCACTTAATTAAAACTCTACATAACACAAGTCATAATACACTTGAGCTACAAGAAAAAGAAAAACACTCACTCCCTTCTCTCTCAATAGCCGTCGGCTTCCTTGGTCAACAAGAAGGAGTTTTTCGTTCAAGTTTTCAGGCGTGATGATTTAGAACCAGAGCAATTGTACTACTCAGATCAAGAATCAATCAGTCGTATCAATCCGAGAAAGAGGTGAAGATTTCGAAAGTTTGAAGAAAGTTAGATTTCTCCAACCACTCCGTTTCAATGGGTAAAGTGTCGAAATCTTTCTTTTACATATGTGTGCTAAAACCCCGGGTTGATCCTGTTATTGGGAAATCTATATAAAAAATTTGTTACACCTTTTCTGCTTCGTTTTATCAATTTTTCCAAACAGTAAGTGTATTTTTCATAGTTCGGGGGGAGGGGTATTTAATACAAAAGGTATAGTTTAGGGAGGTAAAGTGTATTTTGCCCATTTTTTTTTTTATCTTTCACATATACTAATTAAACTTTTGCATGTCATATATGTGGGAGAAAGACATAGGGCTTGTGTAATTTAGAATGTAGATGGATTAAAAGGAAAAGTTAAGCACGAGTTTAGACTCGCTCTCCTTAAGACGATATTGTTCCGCACACAGTGCTTATGGAATATGACAATCGTCTCCCAAAATACAACGACTCGTTTCTCGTTATAGTAGCATTAGAAATCCCAAGAATCGGCGAACAAACTTCTGTTTTGAACTCTCTTTGAGGAAAATGGCTTGAGAATGAACTCATAAACTTTTGAAAATGAGGAGGATTATTTATAGAGTTAGATTTACCAATCGTCATTAGACACATCCATTGGAGCGAATAGGTGCATTTGCATAGTCGCGGCCGCTAACTGTACAGATGCGATCAATTGATCAAATTCCATTTGCTCAATTAATTTCTTATTCATCCCAAAATAGATTTGAATAATGAATTTCAAATCGATTTTCCCAACAATATATCATGATACTCGTAGTTTCTGCCATTTAGTTCCTCAATTTAATCATCTTTAATAGATACAATTCATGAATAACTTATCGTTTATTTTGATATAAGGAAAATTACAGTAACACCCACTGCTATAATAGATAATTTATACAAACTTACCTTCTTATAATTGAAATTACAAATACCTAATGCACTATAATTGAAAATTATATTTACCCCTTACATCAGTTTTTTGATGATGTCATCATGTGAACTTTCAAAAATGCCCCTGTGCAAATGTCATTTAGGAAAAATTACACCAACCTCCCCTCTTATTTTTAAAATTACACAAACCCCCCTGTTATAATGCACTTCTTACAATCACCTCATATGTATTAAAAAATTCTTACATTTTAACCACTAAAAACATTACAATTAGCCTCCGGGGGTGTTGGTAATTTCAAAAACAAGAGGGTTTTTTGGTAATTACACATTATAAGAGGTGGTACGGTCATAACAAAAATATTATTTCAGCTTTTCTCTTCTTTTTTTAATAATTTAAGTGAAGGGCAAAAATGTTAGTTAGTATTGTTTGACCATTGACAACGGGTATCCAGGGGGTAAATCTAATTTTCACTTATAGTGGGTTAGGTATTTGTAAATTCAATTATAAGAAGGTAAATTTGTGTAATTACCTATTATAGCAGTGAGTGTTGGCATAATTATCCCTTTGATATATATTTCTTATGAATAAGATTAACCAAATTAATAATCTTTCAGGTGCAAACGTTGCAATAGTAACCTCCTTTTGTACGTGTAGCACACTTTAAATAAAGTTTTAAGTTTTTGATAGCATATACTAGAAACACTCTTAAAGGGAAAATTGCATAAGACCCCCCTTAATAGGCGAAACCTGCGCCAAACTCCCCTGTGTTAATTTTTTTGTGAATCACCCCCTTATATTATTTTTTATTCTGCATATTCCCCCTTTTTTGGTTTTTTTTGGTGTTTTTTTCCATCATAAATGTCAATCCAAATGCATTTTTGCCCCAAACATGTTTATAATAGTTAAATAATTTAATTTGGGTTGGATCTAGAACATTAATGATGGAAAAAAACACCAAAAAAAATCGACAAAGGGAGAATATGCAGAATAAAAAATAAGACAAGGGGGTGATTCGCAAAATAATTAACACAGAGGAGTTTGGCGCAGGTTTCGCATATCACAGGGGGGTCTTATGCAATTATCCCGACTCTTACATTTAACCGTTAAATATCTATAAAGTGATAGCCTTTGACCGCTTGCAATTTATACATATACAGAACTCTCACCAAAATATATTAGCCTTATTTCTTTCATCAAAAAAAATAAAAATAAAAATAAATAAATATTAGCCTTATTTGGGAAGTTTTAAAAAAAAAACCTTTTAGACTTTTTTCTGAACTTAAACTGCCTTTTGCTATTTGGTTTTAATAATTATGCTTTTGTTTGTATGGAAAAAAAAGCTAAAAAATAAGTTAAAAGTAAAATCATGTATATGACAACTTCTATCGGCTTCTTCTATTTCTTTTGCATGTTAGCAGCTGATGATGGTAAAATTCGTCAGTCAGAGAATATCATGTGATTTACCACGTTGGGAGGGATTCCTGTCCAACTCACGACAAACTAGGTTGGGGTTGATAAATTTATAGACTGCACTCGCTGTTATGCGAGCTGCCTACGTACTCGAAGAAATGAGATCAAGCCAGTTCGTAGTTCTATGGTGAAATTGCTCTCAAAAGTAGCCAGTGGATTTTTTTTGATAGAGTCGATAATCCATCCGCATCAGCCCCTTTGAAGGTATATATATACATATATATATATATATATATGACTGATAGTGAGCTATGGGCCGTGGGCTCAATTCTAGCAATAGCCAACTAGACTTATTAATATACCCAATACTTAGTCATTAGACTATTAAAGTAGCCCAATTAACTTTACGGCCTTTATAACGTAGCGGACTGGGTCATCAGCCCTTTGGGCTTAACTAGCATGTTAATCGCGGACTGGATCCACGGGTGGTGCCCTGGAGCAAGCAGGGGATAGATCAATTACCATAATGCCCCCCACTCCCGAGTGTACTGTATGAGATACCTGGGAGTAGAAATATGTATGGGTGTATGGCAAACTTCGTTGCCTTGGGGGTCTAATGAGTTACCCCTTTGAAGGGGGTTATCTTAAGTGTTATCTCGAGGCAATGTAGGGGTCAACTTAAGGCAACACCCCTAGTTACATTGAGGTGTGATACCTTGGGGTTGAGCGCTCCGAGGTCGGATGCCTCTGGGTCGAGCGCCGTGAGTTCGGATGCCTTGGGGTGTAGCGCCGCGAGGCCGGATACCTTGCAACGCCTATGTGTGTGAGGTATTTTGATTTGGGTATGCGTTTCATATCTTAGGGGGGAGCTCTTAAGTTATGAAACTCTACCCCACTGGACTAATAACCTGAGAGGGGTTATTAAGTTAGTCGACGGGGTATTTTAGAAGAATTTTAGTTGGTGACTTGTGCTTTAAGCACACCTTTATTTGTAAGACGCGCCTCATAAAGAGAGGGGGTGCATGTCTGGCCTAAGGGGAGGCGTGCGCATCGCCCATAAGAAGCTTGTTGTCTCAAAAGAGACTTAGAATCTTGAGGCCTCTATCTGGGGTTTTAGCATCCCGGAAGGGACATATAATTTTTTAGACGGGCCTTTACCCTGAGGTGAAGGGATAAGGTCTTTGGCCTCGAGGTATGGGGTCAAAGTCTCTTTCCTCCAGGTGAGGGGGCGAGGGCGTTGTTTCCATAGAGAATGAGCATGGTCCTTTGACTCGAGGTGTGGTGACGAGGTCCCTTGCCTCTTGTTAAGGGGGCAAGGGACTCTTCTTCGTGGCGAGTGGGCTAGGTCCTTTGCCTTTTGGCCTCTAGGTATGGTGGTTGTTTTCCCTTTATTGTAGTGTTAGCTTTATTTCCTATGGCCTTTTGCGCTTGTTGGATGTTATCTTATGTAACACCCATGAAGTAGGTAGGACTACATGTCAAATTTCTCTTTCCCCTTAGGTAGGAGATCCCCTCCCTTCAAGAGAGGGGTCGGCAATGAGCACCCGGAGGTGAGCGAGGGAGACACAAGATTAGGGGTTTTAAAAGCTCCCCATCTACTTTTATCTAAGTATTGATGGGTTGGTGGCCTTCACTCTCACACCCCTTCATATCCTCACTTTCTCAAAAAACCTTCTCCTGGATTTTTTTTTTAGGAGCTCATTAGCCAACCATGGGTAGAAGCCAAGATGACCAAGGTAAATTTGGGATTCTCAGTACTTCCTCCTTATTTCATAATTTCATGCTAGTAGTGTGAGAAATGGCTTGTTTTTCGCCAACACTTGATTGATTTATTTTGTGACCTCTTTACTTTTATAGAGCATTTTTTCCTTGGGGTCATTAATGTTAAGGGCAAATATACCTCTTCTATCGGGCGCGACGAGCCTCATATGCCGAAAGGGGAGAGGTCACCTAGTGGCTTCCCCCTGGGACTTGGCCTCACGGCCAGGTCGCTAGGCATGATGTTGTCGAGAGGCGGTGTGCCTCACGACCAGGCCACGAGGCATTTTATTTCACCTCTCGGGGCATGGTATGATCCCGGGGATGCGCTTTGAGGCACGACGTCGGGGTTGGCTTAGCCTTTGTTGGTTTTTCGTTGGTCTTTTTTGACGTGTGAAAATATTTTGTGTTTGACTTAGCATATAGCACATTTGTGAGCTACTCATTGGCTTTTCCTAGGCTTTGAGTAAATCTCTTAATTTTCTAACCCCGTTGCCACATGAGCTTTGTCGGGGTGCCAATGGTGGCGTTACTTGTTAGCACCATGTGATGCTAATAGGTGACTATGGTGGCACTACTAGGCTCATGGCATGTTATCTATGGAGTCTCAACCCCTCTCAATACCACTGAAAGGATTATAAGGTGGATAAGCCTCCTTTGAACCTTTTCTAGCTTCAAGGGCCTTTCCTTGTTCCACCTACATTGACCTCTAATGGGTTCATGAGTTATTAACTGCAGCCTCGATTGGACACTTTTAGTTCCAAAGGGCTATGTTGATATGTTATTCTTGTTAGCCTTCAAGACTTTCATTTTTTTGTGCTTTGTAAGACTAACTTTCATCAATTTGTGCTTTGCTGCTTTCGTCTTATCATAGCTTAGTTCTTATTTTTCCTACCCCCATGATTTGATTTGGTGGGTAGATAATTTTGGTGGGTAGACTCAGCACCTCATAAGGACGATTTTAGCGGGTGAACTCAGCACCTCATAAGGTTGCCTGCTTTCATGGATACTGACTATCTCTTTCCTCCGTTTACATAGCTATCTTGGCATACCATTGGCGTGATTTCATGAGTGCTAGGGGGCTGTTAGCTACATCAGTGCTTTAGTACCTTGCGGCTTCATGAGCATTAGTTTAGGTACTTAGCCATTTTTAACGCACCGTTGGAGGGATTTAATGAATGCCAGAGGTGAGTGTCTTTTGATCATTTTTGCTATACTTGAGCTTCACTTGTTAGCAATTCGCTTTTTAAATGCTAAAAATGTTTGGCCTTGGCCTTGAAATATTAGCTAGCTATGGCCTTAACATACTAGCTAGCCACTAGCTAACTGTTTGTTTGTTTCACCACTCCTTGCCCCCTACTCCTTAATATGTGAAACACATTCAGGAATAAGTTACAGAGGGGGTGCTTCTATGACACCTCGGAATTAAATTTTTCTCATGTAGGCTTACCGACGATGGGTGTTGTTTGCATAGTGTACAGTGTTTCACTGATAACTAGAGCACTAGGCCCTATTTGTTGAGTGTCGACCCTTGTGAATTTGAGGCCTGATGCCTTGATGCTTATAGCCTTGCAACTTTTTTCACTAGGGTGACATTTGTCTTTTTTGAAAACGCTTTTGCGCCATTATTTGCTCAGCTTTTTTCATTGCTGTTTGAAAAATATTTATTTTTCCGGCGTGGGGGCATTAGTTTTGGTACTATTGGCTGTCGTATGTTTGCAAGCCGGCGTCCAATTTTTAGAGTTTTAGTGCTCCCCATTCCTTGGGATTTTTAGAATTTTATGAGGCTTGAATAGCCATTAGTGTTATTTATTTGTGGTAATAGGTGAATTATCACGCTGGCCATATTGATATGATCTCAGGCCAGTGTCCATGTCGGAGGGGGGTAGTTTTTCAAATCTTATTTTCTCTTGGTACTACTGGAAGGATCATAAGGTGGGTTAGCCTCAACCTAGCTCTCAAGGGTTCGAGGGGGCTTTTGTTGATTAACCTATATTAGCCTTGAAACGGGGCTTTAAGTTTTTTGAGTAGCTTCGGTCGAAAACATTTATTCCGAGGAGTATTTTTGGGTGTTGTTAAACCACCCATTTATTAGTGACATACACATTTATAAGTGATGTGATAGCACGTTATAATATAAACTTAACATACACAACATTAGGAAGGGAGATGTGCCTTGGAGCACTTAACATGCATATAGCTAAAACCCCAAAAAATCCAACCAAATTCAAAAAGCATAGGGGTGCACATAGTCACCTCAAAACCAAAATATACGGGGGTGCACATAGGCACCTCAAAATTTGAGTAATGGTAGGTTGTGCTGGTGAGCACTCCTACTCAACGCTTGGCTCATGAACAACTCGAAAATGTTCAATTGTAATATAGTAAGTAAGATAGTTTTTTGAAGTTTTTTGTTACCTGTTGATGCCTCACGGAGCATAACATCTTGTTAATTTGGGGGGGGGGGGGGTATCCCCTCGAGGTGGTTCTCTCTTGCTTGGCCCTCAGTCTTGGCTCCCCCTTGGCCACCGCTGGTTCCTTGTTCTCGATCTTTTCTGGCTCCATGGCCTTTGCTAAGATAACTTAAAGCACGCAAGGGCTCATTTTCACAGTGATGGGTATCGGGTACTTGAGACGTGTTGTTCCTCATTAGAGTGACTCAAAGTGATTTTTTTCCCTCCTTGAAGTTGGCTAATCGTGAATATACTGTCCAAGCACTGACTGGTTGGGTCTTGCCCCCCAAGTGATCTTTCTCTTGCGAGATCAAGTTTATTGATATTTGTTTCCCCTTGTCACCGTGATCTAACTTGTCATGCTTCCTTTTAGGTTTCTTCAATGTGTTAGCATAACACTCTCTTGCTACCTTCACATTGTCTACAACTTCCTCCATTCCTATGGGGGTGGGAAATTTAATCTTCATATGAAAGATAGATATGACGGCTTGGAATAGGTTTAAGCTCGATCTCCCTAAAATGACATTGCGTACAGAGGGGACTTTGACTACCAAGAACTTCACCATCTTAGTAGAGGGGGCTGGAAATGCACCCAAAGATATGGGTAGAGACACCTCTCCGAATGCTTCCACTATCTCCCCTGTCAATCCAGTGAGGGGGATATTGACCGTTTGAAGCTGCGCATTGTCAACCCCAAGTTGGGTGAAAGCATTGTAAAATTTGGAGATGGTCGCTATCAACCAGAATCTTCTTCACCCAAACGTTGGAGATGGTCGCCGAAATCACTAAGGCTTCATTCACCAATGGGATGTTGTTTTCCCAGTCTTGTAGTCCAAACTATATGGTTTGCGTCTTTGGCTCTACTTGATTTACTTGCCCTCCCCGCGGGGAGCTGATGGCATGTTGCCCGGTAACAGCTCTCAGTGAAGCTTTCCTTGAGTTCGCGGAGTCTCCCCCTATTAGGCCTCCATCACCCCTATGGCACCATTCATGGGGGTGTTGTCCATATCGAAGTTCACCCTAGTGGGGTTTCCTTTGCCTTCATCTCTTCCCCGAGGTCCCAAGGGGTCTTGGGTGGTCGCCTCGGACGGTGCTACAACCTCTTGCAAGTAGCCCCTCTTGAAGAGCTTTTCAATTTCCACCTGCAGATGGTGGCGCTCTTCAGTGGTGTGACCTTTTTCATAGTAGAACCTACAATACTTCTTTGATTTTAGATGGCTGGGGTTATCTTCCATCTTCTTAGGCCACTGGACAATGACTTGCTGCTCAGCTATAGCCTTATTCCCGCGGAAGTGTAAAGGAGGTATACTTAGTGAACCCCGAAGGAGGCATGTGTGGCGCTCCTTGGACTCCGGTATCTTGTCATCCTCCCTGGCTTTTCTCTTATCGCCACCACCCTCTTGCTTTATCGGGCCTACTGTCTCTTTTATTCTTATATATTTCTCAGTTCTAGCTAACAGCTCCTCCATAGTTGACGGTGGCTTCCCTTCTATAGACTCTTTGAACCTACTATTGCGTAGGCTCCTTTACATTATTCCTGATAGCAACTCATGGTTGATGTGCGGTACTTCAGACACGACTGTAGAGAATCATTGTACATACTCTCTCAAGGACTCACCATCTTTTTGAACCACCGTGAACAGGAAAAATAGTGTCTTGGGATATTTTTTGTTCATGGAAAAATGGTTAAGGAAGCGCTTGGTCAGCTGCTCGAAGCCAGTAATGGTGCCGACGGGCAATTGATTGAACCAGCTAAGTGCTTGTCCCGAGAGAGTGGTTCAAATTTTTTTCCAGTAGGCTACGTCGCTGACATCATACATGTCCGCTTTAGCATTGAACTTATCAACATGATCTTGAGGGTCTCCAACTCCCTCATACTCATTCAAGTGTGGTATCTTAAGTCTTTGTGGTAGAGATTCTACCAAAATTGCGGGGCAGAAAGGACTTCTCTTAGGGGTTTCTACAGCTAATGGTACAATATGCATATCCTCATATCTTCCTCGGTCACCTAAACTTTCATCACGACGGTGTGCATGCCTACGTCGGCCTTTGCGCCTTAGCGAGGTCTCTTCTGGGTTCAAGGATGCTTGACCTTTATGTGGTGATCTTGGAGGCATTGTGTTAGGGATGGTAGCATCAGAGCACGAAGAATAAACAAGAAACAAGAAATTCTAAACCTAAACATGAAGATGAAAACACGAGGATTTTAACATGGTTCGACATAATTGCCTGCATCCACGAGCCAACCTAGATCTACATCTTTATTTCTCAAGAGTAAAATCGAGTACATCAATGAATTACAAGAGTGAGTTCTCATATTTATAATAGTTGGAGTCATCTAAAACCCTAACAAATAAGGAAAACAATCCTTAACAACTTAGGGAATAATTCCTATCACAATAGGAAACAAACCCATTAAAAATAGGACTCTAATCTGCCAAAATCTCGCCAACTTGTGCCCCAAGTCTCAAATCCGCGTCCAGTAGCCGTGGCTAAAACACCAGTAGCCATGGTTAAAATCGCTGATGACATTCTGTCCTGGTAGCCACGGCTAAGCTCGCTGGTAGCCGCGGCTATCACCCTGTTCAAAGCCATTTTCACTTGTTTTGACCCTTTCGCGACCCCGGATCTTCCCGACCCATCTCGTCTTCATCTTGGCTCTATTTGGGCTCCATTTTTTGGCTCTCAATCCTACTTTTGATCCGACTCCACTAATCACAACACATTGGCTTTCGGTCTCTTTCCCGTGGTGGCCTCTCGAGAGGTGAGACCACTCTGTTCTCTTCCCTTTCGAGCACTACCCCATTCACCAGGGAATTGGATTGCCTTGATCCAATCCGCCCGGGGATCAAGGACTTTTGGCCTCGGCGCGGGGATTAGCTAGGCTCCACTTGATGTGGGCGACTCTTCTCTCGAGGCTCCTAGCCTCTACGAACTGACTGAGGGGGTGGATCTTACAGCCCCTTCTCTTGAGGTGGAGGCACCTCTTGGTGGTTTCTCACGTGGGGGTCTTGCCCCCTATTAGCTGATATAACAGGCGTCATGCGTGAAGGGTGTGCTATGGCATATTGTTGGGTTGTCCGCGCTGTTGCTCTCACAGAAGCTCTTCAGCAAAAGCAAGTAATGCCTCTTGAGTGATCTCGAATACCCTAGTTGTAGGGGGTGGAATCACTGCTAGCGTTACGGGAGATGCGTTTTGCTCGTTCACCGGGGGTGGTACGTCAGGACTCTCGCCATCAGCCTGGCCGTTCGGGGGATTTTCTCCACCATCTTGAACGTTAGGCTGATCTTCAGGCGTTGGGTTAGGAACTTCATCGACCGCTTCTAGCTGGTTGTTGCTAGTTATCCTATCACCGGTAGTACGGGTCTGGGACCTAGTTTGCATACTCAGTGGTTGGAGCGCTGTTCCCACAGGCGGCGCCAAACTGATGATGGTAAAATTCATCAGTCAGAGAATATCACGTGATTTACCACGTGGGGAGGGATTCCGGTCCAACTCAAGACAAACTAGGTTGAGGGTTGATAAATTTATAGACTACACTCGCTGTTATGTTGCCTACGTACCCGAAGAAATGAGATCAAGTCAGTTCGTAGTTCTATGGTGAAATTGCTCTCAGAAGTAGCCAATAGATTTTTTAAGAGAGAGTCGATAATCCTTCCGCATCAACCCCTTTGAAGGTATATATATAGGACTGATAGTGGGCTATGGGCCGTGGGCTCAATTCTAGCAGTAGCCCACCAGACTTATTAATATACCCAATACTTAGCCATTAGACTATTAAAGTAGCCCAATTAACTTTGTGACCTTTATAATGTAGCGGGTCATATTCTTGCTGGGTCATCAGCCCTTTGGACTTGGCTAGCACATTAACCGCGGATCGGATCCACGGGTGATGCCCCAGCCCAAGCCGCAGAGACAGATTAATTACGATAATGCCCTTACACATTCTTGGTGCACATCAACAAGCTTTTCAAATAAACTCAACTTTAACTTTTCAACCACTTTTACAACTATTTCTAAAATTCAATACTTCTTTGAAAACACAAGTTTTTGCAAATAAGTTTATTATTTTGTACAATAAATTTTCTAATGACATATAATAAATAGTTGGTAGAATCAAATTCTGGAAGTATTATTATTATTATTATTTATTGGCATATGTTATACTGAAATTCCTATAGAAACGTTGAATCACACGCAATATCACCATAGTTCCTTTCATTGACCTTCTTTATAGTAATTTCCTTATAAATAAGTGTCAGTTCGAGGCAAACATATAAAGGCTATAGCTGCAGGTGACGTGTGGAATGAGCAATTTTGAAATAAGACTGCGTTGATTTGAATTGTAAACATATGGAGTGGGAACCATTTGGAAAAATCTTATATATATGTAGTGAGGGACCCAATTATATATATCAAGATACAATAAAAAAAAATATTCAATATAAAAGTAAGTCAATTTTTTTTTATTATTATTGTTTCTTGATGTATTTGTGTATGTAATTGGGTCCTACACTATGTGTGTGTAAGAATTTTCCGGTGCATTTGAGTTGAGGTCATATGTTTCACAATGTCATTTGATAGTGAAAGGAAATTAATGTTATAAACACCTTATACTTGTAAAATACTATATAAAAGTTTATAACTAAACTTAAAAAGATTTTCTTTCCAAAAAAAAAAAACTTAAAAAGATTTGAAGGACAATAGGCCTGTGTATTTCTAGATAATTGAGATTCTGTATTTCTTAGAGAATTTTAAATAAATAATACAAAAATAAATCCAAATTAAGAAAATAATACACAAAAAAATGGATATCAGTAAATAGCACATTCCGCGCTGACGTGGCGCGGAATCAGCCCTATTTCGCGCCACGTCAGCGCGGAATCAATAATTTTTTTTTAATTTACAGCCATTCCGCGCTGACGTGGCGCGGAATGGCCAAATTTTTTTTTTAATTATATTTATTCCGCGCCACGTAGGTGCGGAATGACTGCCACCCCGCGTGGCCAGTCAGGCGAATTTTTTTTTTCTTGCCCTTTTTTCCTTCTTTCTTTCCTTCCTCTCTCCTTTCTTCCTCTGTCCTTTCTTTCCATTTTCACTCTTGGTTTTCTTCTTCCATCTTCACTTCACCATTTTCTTCATCTTCTTCAATATTTTTCAATCATTCTCAACAATTCAAGGTAAATTTTATATATTGTTACTTTATAAAATATATAGAGCCATTATATTTTTGAATTTTTGTATGATTAATGAATTTAGGGTTTAAAAAATTCTCTTGTATTTTTGTAGTGTAATTTCGAATTTGCTTATGAATTTGGGCAATTTTATTGTGTAATTTTTCGAATTTATTGTGTAATTTCGGATTTGAGGTTTAGGTGTAATTTCGAATTTTTGTTGAATTTTATCAATTTAGTGTTTTAATTTGTGGAATTTTGTTGTGTAATTTGTCAAATTTGAATTTGTTGTGTATATTCGGATTTGGGCTTTAGGTATAATTTTGAATTTTTGTTGAATTTTATCAATTTAGTGTTTTAGTTTGTGGAATTTTGTTGTGTAATTTTTCGAATTTGTTTGAAATTGATCAATTTAGGAATTAAATTTGTGGAATTTTGTAATATAATTTTGAATTTATGGTTTAGGTTTAATTTTTGAATTTTTATGGAATTTATCAATTTAGGTTTAAAATTGTGAGATTTTGTAGTGTAATTTCGAATTTATATGTATAATTTCAAATATTTAGGTGTAATTTGTACATCTAATTTGAATTTTTAGTTATACCTTGTATGTATGTATGTATGATGAATTTAGTTTTTAGGTATGTTTTGGTTTGAACTTTGATAGAAATTTTAGGTATAATTTTGGATTAAGTATATAATTTATATGTATGTAATTTCGGATATTTTAGTATAATTTGTATTTATTTGTATGTATAATATTGAATTTAGCATTTATGGTTTGAACTTTGATATAATTGTTAGTTTGTTATATCATGTTTAATATAAAAGTATAATTTCATTTTTTGAACTATAGTTTGTACGTATTATTTTGAATTTAGCGTTAATTTATGATTTGAATTTTGATATTATATAGAAAATGTCGAGGGCGAACACAGTTAATGTTTTAATATACACGGATGGTGAAATTATTGAAGACTCAAATTCAGTGAGATATAGCACTCGTCCAAGCACTAACATGAAAGTACGTCGTACGATCACATACGCTAAATTGCTGGAGAAGTTATACGCGAGAACTGGAACTGATCCGAATCATTTTTCATTAAAAGTAATTTTAAAGAATTTGAAAAGAGAAATGTGATGAGGGAGAGGACAATGGAGATCAAAGACGATCAGACTTTAGCATATTTCTTGGATCGTAATATTGTTGATGAATTCGTCGAGCTTTATATTGAGAAAGAACCAATTCAACATGAAGGTCAATACAGATCGTCGTTAACCCAAGTGACGTCATTACAACCACCTCAAGTCATGTCGTATTTTACACAGCCCACGGTTCCAGATTTAAATACGCAGACACAATCACATGTGTGGGAAAATCGTGAGTTTCAGGATTTTTTTTCAAGTGGTGTGGGGAGTTCTACAATTCACAATTTGCATCAAGGTAATTTATTCTTATATTTACATTGTGTCATCATATTTATTACCAAATTTCATATTTGTATAGATTATTTTTCTTTCATTTGCAGAATGTAAAACAATTTAACTCTTTGTGATTTGCATTTTTAGGTGCTTCTACAACGGGTAATGTGTTTGGGTGTTTTGAAACTGTACAAAATTCTCCTTACGTAAATCCTAATTTGAGGAATTTTGACATGCAAACAGGTAATTATGAATATTCTAATAAGTTTCATAATGGTTGAATTCCTTTGATTCGTGACTTGTTATTCTTATCTTTACATTTTGTGATAATATTTATATTTAACTGCAGGTCCGTCTACACAACATTCCCATTTGATAAATCCCCATTCGAGGAATTTTGATATGCAAGCAGGTAATTATGAATATACTAATAAGTTTCATAATGGTTGTATTCCTTTGATTCGTGACTTGTTATTCTTATCTTTACATTTTGTGATAATATTTATATTTAATTGCAGGTCCGTCTACACAATATTCCCATTTGATAAATCCCCATTCGAGGAATTTGGATATGCAAGCAGGTAATTATGAATCTGCTAATAAGTTTCATAATGGTTGTATTCTTTTGATTCGTGACTTGTTAGTCTTATTTTGATATGTTGTCATCATATTTATCCTTGTTTGCAGGTCCGTCTACACAAAGTCGTCATGAATTTGAGCATCCCAATTTTGGCTCTAGTGATAACATTGAGAATGATGATATTGGGAATGATAAGGACAGTGATGATTCTGACTGTTCGATCCATATTCATACTGACGATGAGATGGAAGAACACGTCAGCAATGCAATGAGGGATGAGGATGAGGATGAGGATGAAGATGATGAGAGTAATGTACCAATAAATGAAGATTTCCCTCCCGCAAGAGCTGAAGAAAGACCTCATGAAGTGCTCCCATTCTACTCCGCCACATACCCAGAAGTAGAAAGTGATTCACTTCATCGAGAAAGTGCAGGTTTGTCACGGAGAATAATTTATGATCATGCGAAAGGTAATCTTCGCAAGGGCCAAATTTTTGACAACAAACTCAGCTTGCAAGCAGCAGTGAAAAACTACCACGTGCAGCATGCACGATGCGAGTTTAAGGTGACAATTAGTAACCCGACAGTGTATGCCGTAAAATGCAAACATGGATGCCCTTTTAGACTGCGTGGAAGTTTGTTGAAGAATACTAATTTCTGGAAAATTACAAGGTATGAAGGGTCACACACATGATTTGCTGAAAATTGTTCCAATAACCACTTCAACTTGGACATAAACATGATCGCAAATGAACTTCTACCAGAAGTGAGGAAGGATCCATCATATAAGGTTGGTCTAATTAGACTAATGGTGTCAAAAAATGGCAATTCGAAATTTCGTATGGGAAGGCTTGGTACAGTTTGCGACGTGCAAATGAGATTGTATACGGCACGTGGGAGGATTCAGTTACATGGTTGCCTAAAATTTTGGGAGCTATCCACAAGTGGAATCTGGGTACGGTTGTTGAATGGCGGCACAAATATGAGGATCAAAACCTAAAAATGCTGAAATATTTGTTTTGGGCGTTCAAGCCATGTATAGATGGATTCCGATATTGTCGAAGGGTCATATGTGTTGACGGGACTCATTTGTACGCACGACACAAGGCTAAGTTGTTGGCCGCATCAACTTTGGATGGAAATCAGAACATTTTACCTCTAGCATTCGCCATCGTTGATAATGAGTCCAACGAGTCTTGGTTATGGTTTTTGCAATTGGTGTGCAAACATTTTTTGATTCCTGATGAAGGTGTTTGCCTTATTTCTGATCGTCATAAGGGCTTATTAAATGCTACTCTATATATGTCCGTGTTTACCCCTCCCCTGGGAGCTCATAGATATTGCCTACGACATGTGAGTTCAAACTTTAATTCTTAATTCAAAAGTAAAGCTTTGAAGGAACTCTGTTATGCAGCAGGTATGGCACATAATGTCCGAAAATTTGACAAAGCAATGGAAGTTATTGGTAATAAGGATCCGGTTGTGTTGAATTATTTGAAAGGTATCCCACAAGAAAAGTGGACATTGGCATATGATGGAGGGATGCGGGAAGGCATTATGACGACGAACATGGGAGAAAGCTTGAACAATGAGGGAACAGCTCCTGACGACATATGCATATAAAATGTACAATGAGTGGGCAAGAAAATCCTCGAACCACACAGCAACAGTTTTTTCTTGGTTGGATTACACGGGTCAAGTTAAAACTCCCCGACAGATGGGGTCCGAAAATCATACTTACATGGTCGACATCAAAGGTAAATACTACTCTTGTGGAAAATGGACTCTTCATCGAATTCCGTGCTCACATGCTATTAAATTATGTGAGAAATTACAGATTATGTCGTCCTCGTATGTTGAAAAATATTACCTCGTCCATGAATATTTGAAAACATATCAAGGGAGGTTCTATCCGTTTCCTGAATCACATTATTGGGACACCCCCAATTTTGAGTTGGTCCATGACCCCGATCTGAGGAAGCCACCTACTGTGGGTCGACAACGGAGTACTCGAATTCCCAATGAGATGGACTAGCCCGAGTTAGACTCAGATTATTTGTAGCGTGGTGTTGACAATTAGACGCAAGTTTGATTAAAACACTATGTTCTTGTATTGATTTTGAAATGCTCGTATTTTGGCATGTTTCTGTGCATTTTTTGGGTATGACTTGAACATAGAAATTGCAGGTGGTGTTGTGAACTTTGTCATACAACAAGAATTGGGTCATTTCGATGCCCGAGTAAATAAATATGGCGAGACGAAAAAATTTAATAGCAGTTTTTTTTTAACGAATAATGACTTTTTATTTTTTTCCGACTCATTTTTCTCCATTTTTCGTGCGTTTTCGGGTTTCGACTTGAACATGAAAAATGTAGACTTGAGCGTAAGCGACTTTTTGAAATAAGAATTGGGTCGTTTCGATGCCCGAGTAAATAAATATGGTGAGACGAAAAAATTTAATAGCAGTTTTTTTTTAACGAATAATGACTTTTTATTTTTTTCCGACTCATTTTTCTCCGTTTTTCGTGCGTTTTCGGGTTTCGACTTGAACATGAAAAATGTAGAATTGAGCGTAAGCGACTTTTTGAAATAAGAATTGGGTCGTTTCGATGCCCGAGTAAATAAATATGGCAAGACGAAAAAATTTAATAGCAATTTTTTTTTAACGAATAATGACTTTTTATTTTTTTCCAACTCATTTTTCTCCGTTTTTCGTGCGTTTTCGGGTTTCAACTTGAACATGAAAAATGTATACTTGAGCATAAGCGACTTTTTGAAATAAGAATTGGGTCGTTTCGATGCCCGAGTAAAGAAATATGGCAAGACGAAAAAAAATAATAGCAGTTTTTTTAACGAATAAACTTCTTAAAACATATACACAAATACGACATCGCAAATACATATACAAAACAGGTTTTTTTTGGTAAAAAATAATGACTTCAACATAAACGAAACTAAACTACCCATGTGGCCTTGTGCCAAGATGTCCCCCTGTGCCACACTGTCGAGGGTGTCCCGTCCTAGTAGACCGTCTTGGCCTCACTGTAACTTCTTCACTCATTTCGTTGCTCATATCCAAAGGGAACGGAACAGGCAATATATTTCGTTGATGTTCCACTGGTGAAGATTGAATCAAAGTTTGGGGAGGGGGATCATTAAAAATTGAGTCAACGAACGAACGCAAATACGACTGGTCATTAAACCCGGAATAGGAGGAAGGCCCGCCTCGTAACTCAGGTGGAAATCCATAATAGGAGGAAGGCCCGCCTCGGTACTCAGGTGGAAATCCGGAATAGGAGGAAGGCCCGCCTCGGTACTCAGGTGGAAATCCGGAATAGGAGGAAGGCCCGCCTCGGTACTCAGGTGGAAATCCGGAATAGGAGGAAGGCCCGCCTCGGTACTCAGGTGGAAATCCGGAATAGGAGGAAGGCCCGCCTCGGTACTCAGGTGGAAATCCGGAATAGGAGGAAGGCCCGCCTCGGTACTCAGGTGGAAATCCGGAATAGGAGGAAGGCCCGCCTCGGTACTCAGGTGGAAACCCGAAATAGGAGGAAGGCCCGCTTCGGTACTCAGGTGCAAACCTGGAATAGGAGGAAGGCCCGCCTCGGTACTCAGGTGGAAACCAGGAAGGTCCGGGTCGATACTCAGGTGGAAACCAGGACGGTCCGGCTCGGTACTCAGGTGCTGAAGCCGGGGCTGAGGATGTACGCATAATTCTAGACCACGCCCATATCTTTTAATGAATATGTACGCATAATTAAAAATCACGAATTATCATAAAAAAAAACATAACAATATTTAAATAATCAAGAGTATACCCACTTGTAACAATGGCACACAAGCATCTATATTTCTCTGATCTATGATGCAGACTTTGCTTAGCCCTCGGTATAACCATGCCAACACACCACTCGCCCAGCTATAGGAGTTTGTTGCATTAACATCTTCAAATAATGACAACCATAGCACCGGGACAACATCTCCGGCGTTGTTGGGACACAATACGCCAAGCAACATAAGTGCCCAATAGCGGGCTATCTGATCGACCTGCATTTCATGAGATTCGGGGGTGATTTGGCCAGCAGCCGACGTCACATGGGCGACAATTTTTGCGATTTTTAGTTGAAACCCTTTTTTTTCAAAATCCTGCCTAGTCATTGGAAACCCTAAATATTCCAAAATATAGGCTGCACACTCATCATAACTATGTAAAACACGATTCGTTATTAGAGGTCGACCATCGACTGGAAGACCATATATTATAGCAATATCCTGAAGAGTAATCGTAGCCTCTCTAGTTCTGAAATGAAATATATTGGTCTCCGGTCGCCATCTCTCGACTAACGCCGTTACAAGGCCCATATCATTTGTCCATGGCCCTAACTTATATACCCGATATAACCCAATGTGTTGCAATTTTAACAAAACTCGGTTATGTGGGGTCCTTCCATAAGCACTCTTAAAATATGAACTGTCCGCCCATCTAGCACGGAACACGAAATCGGAGGACTCACCAACCCGCTCGGACATATGATTTGACTGTCCGGTCAACACACTACAGTCTATCGGGCCATATATATGATCAATAAACTCCTCCGCCATCCTACATTGAAATAAAATAACAAATTATTTTCAATTAAAATGATACTTGAGCTAATTAGAATAATATAAATTAATATTTCATAAACTCAAACACATACATCACAAAAAAATAAACTTATGTCACAAAATTATTCCACACATCTTTAATTTGAAATTATACCTAAAAGTTCAAGACTATACCTAAAAATTCAAGATTATACCTAAAATTTGATATTCAACGTACTAATTAAAAATTACACCTAAAATTGATATTATACCTCCTAAACCCTAAAGTATACATAAAAATTTTAATATTATAACTAATAATTTGACATTATATTTTAAAATTCAAAATTAAACCTTATATTTCTACCAATTTAAGAATAACATGATAATTCAAAATTAGAGCTAAAAAATAAAAAATAAACAAATTAAATCAAAATTATACCAACAATTCAAAATTCAACTACAAAATTCCACAAATTTTAACCTCAATTGATGAATTCCACAACAATTCGAAATTAAACCTACACCCTAAATCCAAAATTACACTACAAAATTTCACAAATTTAAACCTAAATTGATAAATTCCACAAAAATTCGAAATTACACCTAAAACATAAATTCAAAATTACATTGCAAAATTTCACAACTTTAATTCCTAAATTGATCAATTTCACAAAAATTCACAATTACAAAACAAAATTCCACAAACTAAAACACTAAATTGATAAAATTCAACAAAAAATCGAAATTACACCTAAAGCCCAAATCCGAAATTATACAACAAATTCAAATTCGAAAAATTACACAACAAAATTCCACAAATTAAAACACTAAATTGATAAAATTCAACAAAAAATCAAAATTACACCTAAACCTCAAATCCGAAATTACACAATAAATTCAAAAAATTACACAATAAAATTCCACAAATTCATAAGCAAATTCAAAATTACACTACAAAATTCCACAAATTTAAACCTAAATTGATAAATTCCACAAAAATTCGAAATTACACCTAAAACATAAATTCTAAATTACATTGCAAAATTCCACAAATTTAATTCCTAAATTGATCAATTTCACAAAAATTCGCAATTACAAAACAAAATTCCACAAACTAAAACACTAAATTGATAAAATTCAACAAAAATTCGAAATTACACCTAAAGCCCAAATCCGAAATTACACAACAAATTCGAAAAATTACACAACAAAATTTCACAAATTAAAACACTAAATTGATAAAATTCAACAAAAATTCGAAATTACACCTAAAGCCCAAATCCGAATATACACAACAAATTCAAATTTGAAAAATTACACAACAAAATTCCACAAATTAAAACACTAAATTGATAAAATTCAACAAAAATTCGAAATTACACCTAAACCTCAAATCCGAAATTACACAATAAATTCGAAAAAATTACACAATAAAATTGCCCAAATTCATAAGCAAATTCGAAATTACACTACAAAAATACAAGAGAATTTTTTAAACCCTAAATTCATTAATCATACAAAAATTTAAAAATATAATGGCTCTATATATTTTATATAGTAACAATATATAAAATTTACCTTGAATTGTTGAGAATGATTGAAAAATATTGAAGAAGATGAAGAAAATGGTGAAGTGAAGATGGAGGAAGAAAACCGAGAGTGAAAATGGAAAGGAGAGAGGAAGAAAGGAGAGAGGAAGAAAGGAGAGAGGAAGGAAAGAAAGAAGGAAAAAAAAAAAAAAAATTCCCCCTGCAAGTCCGCCTGACTGGCCACGCGGTTTGGCAGGCTTTTCCTGCCATTCCGTGCCTACGTGGCGCATAATGAATAAAATTTAAAAAAAAATAAAATTTCGGCCATTCCGCACGGAATGGCCGTAAATTAAAAAAAAAAATTATTGATTCTGCGCTGACGTGGCGCAGAATCGGGCTGATTCCGCGCCACGTCAGCGCGGAATATGCTATTTACTGATATCCATTTTTTTGTGTATTATTTTCTTAATTTGGATTTATTTTTGTATTATTTTTTTAAAATTCTCGTATTTCTTATATTTGATTTCACGTATACACATCAAGTGTATTAAATATTTTGAAAAATGTAAACATGACATAGTATATATTCACTTAATTAATTGTGCAAGGATGCCATGGAATATATACAAGATGATACATAAGTTCTGTCTGAATGAATAGAATATCTTGTGTGATTTTTAGCCTAGGAAAAATAATGTACATTCAATATTTTGAATAATGCAATTTTTTGAGTGATTCATCTGACTTTGTTTTACTTAGGGGTGTTCACGAATTGACCGAACCGACCGAAAATCGAACCAAAAAATTCGGTTTGTTTTCGTTTTTTTTTTTTTTTTTTTGCCGAAATTCGATTTTCGGTTTTGAGGTTCAGTCGGTTCGGTTAACCAAAAAATCGAATTTTTATATATAGTATAATATAGACCAAAAATTATAAAAAATGTGTTTCCTAATGACAACTTATAGGAAAATAAAGAAAATGAATTAAAATTAGTCATAATTAAATTTCAATTATTTATTTATATCTAATTTCTTTTTAATTTTCAGAATTTCTATTCGACCGAAAAATCGAACTGAACTGAACCGAAAGTTCGGTTTTTCAAAATTTCGGTTCGATTCGGTCCAAAAACCGACCGTTGAACAACTTTTACTCTTACCATGTTGGCATTCAAATATTCCCTTTTAATAACTTCCCCCTGTTTTTTAAGTAAAGACCACCATTCATGTTAACACAAGGAATAATTTCATAATATATAAAAAGGGATGCAAAACCCCCTTATTTATTGTGTGATTATCAAAAACCCCGTAACTTTTGATAAATATACTGTAACTTCCATTATTAATAAAAGAAGATTACAATCTCACCCCTATCAAATTATAATTTCACCCCCGATTAATATAAATATATTATAATTTCACCACCTGATATGGGGTGTGTTGGCAATATACCAGAAATAACATTTTTTTTAATTACACAATAAATAGGGTGTTTGCATGTAATTACCTCTAAAAAAAAGATTAACATCTACATAGAAAAACACATAAAAATATGGATGATAAATTTGGTGAATCATGTCAAATTGTACCGAGTGACAAACATGGTCTTAAATATCATCCGAAATCTCGAAATTTTCTACCGAATTTTGGATTCCAGGGGTCTCGAAGCGAAATCTCAGATTCGATCCAATTTTACAGAATATCTATCGAAATTTTTGGCTATTTTTGATATTTCCCGATATTTTCGATATTTCCCGAAATCTTGAATTCTTAATAAAATTACTTTGTTAAATATCTACCGAAATTTTTCAAAATTCCCGAAATATCCCGAATATCCCAAAATTTTGGTAAAACTCAAAATATTTCAAAATTTAAAATAATGTGGTTTTAAATGATGATTTGTATTAAAATTGTGGTATCTTGTTTCAATGAAGTTCCTAGGAGATTTAGTTATTACGTTACTCTCAAATCATATTTATTTTATATTTTTAGCCCCAGATTTTAATCATACTACTTGACAAAATGCACTATACATACAGTATATATACAATATTATTTATGTAAAAGATGTATAATTATGATATTTAAAGTTACACAAAGTTTCGTTGTAAATGTTCAAATATTTCTATAAATATCCATGATTTCTTTAAAATCAAAATCGAAATTTTGAAAATTCTCGAAATTTCTATCGAAATTTCCGTAAATTTACTACCCCGATATTGATACCGATACCGAAATTTAATACCTTGGTGACAACAAAAAGGCCCAAATGAAGAAGTCTTGACAAGCAAATGACCTAATCTCGATCGACTAACACCACTAACTAAATTTTTGATCATCAACATTCATCAAAGCTTGAGAAAACTCTTCTAAAAAAATATGATTAGTTTGAAGGGGCTGGCTAATGTGCACTTACCAATATCTTACATTGTAAGTGGATATATATTAGGCTTTGATGAACCTTACTATTGATTATGATTAGTGGTGAGTGAAGGGTTAAAAGAGGTAGGTGTAGGTCCCTCCAAAATATCGCAATTAAGAGTTCAAATAACAACTAATGCTTTGATGCTCAAATAATCCTAAATACTATAGGTTTTTCCATTTAGGAACGAAAACCAAACTAAGCGCCGCTCTCTGTAAACATGAATAAACTAAAATTATTGGCCATATACTTAGAGAAAACTGTAGTCCACCATTGTCTAGCCTAAATATAAATTTAGAATTTCATGTGATCAATTAAAAAACAAGTGAATTATATTTATGTTTCACCCGAGCATGTCCAAATTAGACCTTTGAAAGCATATAAATGCTTATCAATGTAAAGGGAAATTAAGAAAATAATACAAATTTCAATAAAATTTGTTAAATTAATACAAATTTTAATATAAATGAGAAAGGCGCTATTACCAATAGAGTTTCTTAATCAATTCTTTTTTTTTTTGGTGAAAGACGCTATTGGCAATAGCGTCTTTCAGCATCGCTTTGCCGCAAAAAAATTTTTTTTCGAGATTTTTGATTGCATCTCTTTCCTTGTTTCCAGCTCGTTTCTATGCATTTTTGAGCTTCGAGTTTAACGCAAAAATTATAGATTGTCTTATGAGCTTTGTAACCCTGCAAGAATGTGATTATTCGAAGCCTGGATGAAGAAAAAAGACAAAGCAAAAAAATATCCTTTGAGCAATTTTTTTAAAAATATAATGACTTTTTCCTTGTTTTCGGCTTATTTTCCTCCATATTCTATGCATTTTTGGTCTTCGACTTTAACATGAAAATTGTGAATTTTTTTATGAACTTTGTAATCTTGTAAGAATGGGATCATTACGATGTCTAAATGAGGAAAAACGACAAAGCAAAAAAGCATCCTTTGAGAAGTTTTTTAGGAAGCAAATGATGCTTTTTTGCTTTGTCGTTTTTCTTCATCGGGGCATCAAAATAATCCCAATCTTGTGGGGGTTACAAAGTTCATAAGACAATTTACAATTTTATGTTAAAGTCAAAGTCCAAAATGTTTGGATTATGCCCCCCATGCCGTAGAGAAATTAGATTATTAGGGCATTTAGTTTTATGTTGTACGAACTTTCATTAAATCAATAAAGGCATTTGTTTTGTTCATATCAATTTTCATGACATTAATATAAGTATTGAACAAATAAGTCTCGAGTAATCAAGAAGGAGCTTCTACTCCTCATGGTTCGAGGAGATCGACACTAGAAGTGTCAGTTTTTTGATTACTTCAACTAGAGTTTGCAAGTTGAAAAATCTTAATTGAACATTATAATCAGACTTGTATGACGCAAGCTTTGACAAGAAGTGTCAGTTGCCACTTTGGATTATTTACTTTAGAAGATTATTAATTAATATTATATTTTAATTAGATTAAAATATATTGGGCTTAATTAATAATTGAACTAAATTGAAAGTCAACTTAGCCCACATAAGATGATGGTAGGCGTGTATTAGGGGAGTTTGATGGGCTCATGGAATTAATTAATTCCAAGCCCATCACTCCTTATATATACCTAACTACCTAGTTGAAAAACTTAAGACTCTCACAATTGACTTGACAGCAAAGAAATAAAAAGAGAAAAAACTCTCTCCCCTCCTTAGTAGCCGTCGGCCTCTATGAAGCCAAAGGTGGTGGATTTTTCTTCAAGCTTCTTCTAGAGTGATATCTAGAAGCAGGAGTTATTGAATTGCTGCTACTCAGTAGATCAAGAATTTGATTCTTTACAAAGGTTAGTAATGTGATGAAATTAGATTTCATCTTTTTCGTCTTTTGTTAAAATCATTAAAACCCAAAAGTGATCCGATTGTGAATCCGGATATGTTTATTATTTCCGCTGCGCATGAACTAAGATTCACAACACAAAAATGCACAGAATATGATGAAAAATGAGCCGCAAACAAGGAAAAAATTATTATCTTTAAAAAAAATTGCTCAAAGGATGCTTTTTTGTTTTGCCGTTTTCTTCATCCGGGTGTCGAAATGATCACATTCTTGTGAGTTTACAAAGTTCATAAGACAATCTACAATTTTTGTGTTAAAATCAAAGCCCAAAAATGAGAATAGGGAGGAAAATGAGCAGCAAGCAAGGAAATTATTATTATTATTATTAAAAAAAAGGTTCAAAGGATATTTTTTTGCTTTGTCATTTTTCTTCATCCAGACATCGAAATGATCCCATTCTTGTGGGATTACAAATTCATAAGAACAATCTACAATTTTTGTGTTAAAATCGAAGCCCAAAAATGCACAAAATAGGGAGGAAAATGAGCTGCAAACAAGGAAAAAGCCGCAAAATGTTAAGTTAAAAAAAATGAAATGATTGAGATCCAATAGCGTTTCTCATAGATTATATTATTTCTTGATATATATATATATAAACTTGTATTAATTTAATAATTTTTATTAAAATTTGTATTATTTTTTTAATTTTCCCCAATTTAAGAAACTAAATTAATGTCCCTTTTTGTTTTCATGTTCTTTAGGGAATTTTTTCTATGTAGCACGTCAATCTTGGAGTGACAAAAAACGTTAATCTGAGTTTACTTAGAGTATTTTTTGTATAAAAATTAAGAATGTTCTCTCTTCCATATTATATATATATATATATATTAATTAATCGTGTAGGTCAATTAAATTTATAGCTTCTACTAGCGTGAGTGAGAAGGCCAAAAAGCGTGTATGTATGTTGTGGCCATGTCAAAGTCCTATAATTGGGTCAACGAACAAAAACCATTCCCAACTAAACTATAATTTTATACTCTTAAGTTTGCGTCAGGCTTTGTGCTTAAATTTTCTTCCATTTCCACCTAATTAAACTAATTAGAACCATAGCCAGTTACTTCCTACACGTCTCTTAAGAAATCAATATTCTTAAGCTCGTTATAATTAATATCATATATATATATAATATGAAAATTGGTTCGATGACTTAATAAGTGGTTCACCCACCATAAATGGTAAAAACAGTGCCCTTCAATCCTTGATCAAACTTGAGAGACTCCCTCCGAATATCTGCAAGAGGAGAACAAACAAATAACACCAAAGAATCTTCCTAACTTTTATCACTCCAATTTCTTGTTCATCGATCTTATCTACATAACCTAATTTATAATTAGTCCAACTAATAAACTTGATCATCGATCATACATATATATATATATATATATAAACATTGGTCGATACGACATATATATATGTTTCTTTATTACACACACATATATATACTCTTTTCTAATAAAAAGCTTTTCAGACAGCATCCCAAAAGCCCTTCCGAATCCAAAGGAACACAAAAAAGAAAAACTAACCAACCACACCATGTTTCCGTTTTTCAGTTATTATACTATCCCTACCTTCTCTCCCCTCATCTTCTTCTTCCTTCTCTCTCCTCCCCTCTTTCCCGCCACTGATTTACCCTATTCCTTAACAGAATTAACCGATGATATTTTCCCTAACAACACGTGGCATGGCTTCATGCGCTTCCTCGACGCCGGGACGGGCAGCCAAGTCGAAGGCATGGCCGACCTCAAACGCTACTTCCACCGCTTCGGTTACCTTCCACAACCAAAAACCGCCAATTTCACCGATTCATTCGATAGCGAATTCAAAACAGCTCTCCTCTCCTATCAAAAGAACCTCGGTTTGTCCGAGACCGGAAAACTCGACTACGACACCATGACCGTCATCGTCTCGCCAAGATGTGGCGTCACTGATTCGACCACGGCTGCCCACAGGCTGAAGACCACCCGTCGTTTCGCCTACTTTTACGGGGAGCCACGGTGGGCACCATCGCGCTCGATGTTAACCTACGCTTTCTCTCCGTCTAACATGATCGATTACGTGAGTCAGTCCGACGTCGAGGCCGCTTTCCGTCGGGCTTTCTCGCGGTGGTCGGCGGTGATTCCGGTGAACTTCACGGAGGCGGGTGATTACTCATCGGCGGACATAAAGATCGGATGGTACAGAGGCGACCACGGAGACGGGGAGGCGTTCGACGGGGTGCTGGGGGTGCTGGCGCACGCCTTCTCGCCGGAGAACGGGCGGTTCCACCTTGACGCGGCGGAGAGATGGGCGGTGGACTTCTCGTCGGAGAAGTCGAAGGCCGCGGTGGATTTGGAATCGGTGGCGACGCATGAGATAGGACATGTATTGGGGCTGGCCCACTCATCGGTGAAGGAGGCGATTATGTACCCGAGTTTGAGTCCGAGGACTAAGAAAGTGGACCTCCGAAACGATGACGTGGCGGGTATACAGGCTTTATACGGGTCAAACCCGAATTACAGGTACAATTCCAGGTTAGAATCGGATACGACGTCTTCGGGGTGGGCTATGGATTTGGAAAGGAGAAAAGGACTGATGAAGTCGACCGCCGCCACCATGGCTATCGTGCCTTTCCTCTTTTCCTTTGGATTATGATTTTTACTTTTTCCTTTTTCTAATTTTTCTCCCATAATCATTTTGGTTTTTGAATTCTAATTTGAATTCAATTTGACCAAATGAAAAAATTCTAGCCCGCTCCTGAAATCGGCTGATCTCAAGTGTATTTTATAAAATGAGTGATCAATTACATATCAAGTGTAACTCACTCTTTTTGTGAAATACTCTTGTTTGACCAAACCGAGAGCCTACTAGAATTTTTCATGAATCAGGCAATGACAAGTTATTATGCGATTGGGTAGTATTTTCCAAAGTTAAATAGCTGAGGTTTTCTTATTTTTCTAGTTTTTGTTATGGTGGTGAAGTATTAGAATTGTAAAGATACATACATAGAAAAGAAATGAAAAGAACATAATTCTTTTTACTTATTGATGATTACGTGGTACATATGCTTCCTACTTTCTGGTTACGTGGATGGGGTTGGACTTATATGGTTTGGTTGCAATCAGACGTTTACGAAGACTCCTCTTTCGCTATCATTTTGAAAACAAAAACTTGGTGTGCTTGAGAAAGCTTAAAGTATGGGAAATTCTAATTGGAACCAAGCTCGGCCCATGTATTTCACAAATAAGTCTGTAGACAAAGCAAATTTGTCTAATTAAATTGTGACAAGTGGAAAATAACATATTAATTATCAAGTCAAGTCTTTTAATTTCTATTTTGGGATTTATCAAATTTAATTCCAAAAGTAAATAATTGATTTAAATTGATATTTTAATATTTATTTTATTGGTAAATCAAAACGCGCCACGTGTCAAATTAGGTGTTTTAGCCAATCAAATTATGTCTTGCAGTTGAAAAGTCAAACAACCAATCACACTGCGTCAAGTGGATATATTAGCCAATTAAAAGGCTCCAAATTAATTGGTATTTATCTCTTTAAATTAATAAAGACGTTAAAGAGATAATATCTATTAAATTTATCTTCATTAAATATTAGCCAATCAAATGGCTCAAAAGTAAATGATATTTATCTTTTAATAAATAAATATTAAAAAGATAATTATCAAAGGTGTTTAAAGAATTTGTGGCTTCTCCATTCTACACCTATAAATAGGGTATTTGAGAGCTCACAAAAACACTACAATTGGTTTTCAACTTTTCATTAATAAAGTTAGGATAAACTAACATTTTGAGGTGAAGTCCAATTACACAAAATATCCTCTTATTTATACAATTATACCCACCATAAGTCTGGAAAATTTTGAGAAAGGGGATAAAATTGATAGAAATTTGAAAAACAATCTATTTTACCCTCGCCATAAGTTATCAAAAAAAAGGAAAAAAAAAAAACTCTAAATCACCCCTGATTAAATAGCACTCAGTTTTGGCGCCCAAAACTAGGGTTGGGTATTGATTTCGAAAAATCACTTGAATAGCTAGCACGGGTCAGGGGCATCACTTTTGCCAATTTTCTACACAAATCGCTGTTTAGAAATTGAGTCAAAATGTGCGTCTATACGGTATGGTATTAAATAATCAGCACTGCAACACCTATATATATATATTGCTTACTATTATTTAATTTTAACTTTTAATAGTTTTTGCTCGTAATACTACTTGGATTTTTAGTTTAATTTAATATTTATACTTGAATTAGTATAATTGTATCATTTACATGATGAATAATATATTCAATTAACGCGGGTACTTGAGACTTTTAAAAATGTGAGTATTTTAAGTGGAAAATTACATTTTTAGTACACTAATGTGGTCTGCACATTCTTTTAGTACACTAATATGGAAGGTAGCAATTTGTGTATATAGTTGGTTAAAAAATTGGCAATTTCAGTACAATTTACACCAGAAAATTGGAATTTCACCGGAAATTCTTACATGAGGCGCACATGACATCAAAATTTGAGGATTTTTTTTTGATTTGAAGGGTAAAATGATAATGTGGCATCCAACTAGACAACAAATAAGTGACCTGGCGGCCGATTTGACAAAGTTTAAAATTTTTGCTACTAGGAAGGTTTGATCCCATGACCTAAGAGCTAAAAATTAACACTTCTACCACTACACCACATGCTACAACCTGATTTAATTAGCCTTAGTTTAGTTACTTATAAGCGTATTTCAATCTATGACTTTTCAATATTCTTTTCCAATGTAAATTTCTTCTTAACATAAAAACATAAAAATATATTAAAATTTTTATCAGAAAAAATAAAATATATTAAAAAAAATTTCGTAAAAAATAAAATATATTAAAAATATAGATACATATAAACATTTAAAAACAAATATATTTAAGTATTTAATGAGCATACAAAATTATTGTTTTTAATAGATATTAATATATTTTGGTTAATAAATTGTTATATAAATGAATCTTCTAAATATATTTATCAGTACTATTTTTCTAGAAAGATATTATTTTTCCAAAAAAATTTGTATTTAACATAAATTTCGTAATTAAAGTATGTATATTTTTTGACATAATTTATCCATAAATACAACAAACATATATAGCTACTTCTTTTTTCTTTTTATATATATGTACTTATTCAAAATATTAAATATATATTAAGTATTTATAAGAACATGATGTTGGTCCCAAGTGGCATACGAAAGAGTCTATTGGGGGGGGGGATGAATAGACCCTGAAGTTTTCTTCAACTTCAATAATTCTCATATTCAAAAGGTTTTTGGAAGCTTAAGAAATTAGACACTTGGCTGAGCGCCTACTTGAAGACAATTTTTAGAAAATTAACTTAGACTTAAAATTTGAATACTTAACCAAATAAGGCAAAGCATTCAGTTCTCTTATCAACGTTAGCACTTCGGAAAATGTTTTAAGTCTTCTTTTAGAAAGGTTGAGCGTCGCAAATTTTACTTAGTTGCTTCAGCTTAAAATAAGTTATCAATGTGTTACTTATCCGTTTATGAAATGATATGAAATAATTGAGAGAAAATAAACGATAAAGTGAAGAACACAAAGTTTGAAAGGTTTGTTGGGTGGTGTAATCCCAACTATGTTCTTCTTCTCCTTTTTCACTCGAAGGGAATCCACTAAATGATTTTCGAAGAATCACACAGAAACTTCTACAAGAAGGGGATAGATTGGATAAAGATTTGCTTGAGCTCCTTGGTCACATAGATTTCTGCTACATGAGTCTTTGATCCACTTGCTTCTTTCACTCAGAAATAATGCAAGTCTTCAACTTCATCTTCACACAAATTGCGAGGTTGAATAGGGTTTTTGTCAACAGGTTTGTTTGATTTTTGGAAGTTCAAATAACTTGAATATCTCAGTAGTAGAGTAGCGTTCTTCTGAAAAGACATTTGAGATATTTGTGACTGTCTCAGGGATTGGTCAAAAGCTAAAAGAATGTTCGATATGAATGTTCAAGCTTTTCTGAAAGTTTAAGGTTTGAGACTTCAATGCAACAAGGTTTCGGCTTGTAAGCTTGTTGTTCTATGTTTTGGCTTGTTGCTGAAATTTTATTTATAGACATTCTTGGATAAAGTGTCCGTTTGACACTAAGCTAGGTGCGTGTCTATCACTTTCGCGAGTGGATAACTTTTTGTCCTTTTTCCCTGAAATTCTGCTGCAAAAGTTAGTGCCGCAAACTCTTTAAGTTGACAGTTCAATAGAAAGGATTCTCCATATGTCCTGGAGTGCTTATCACATTTAATGCTCTTATCAACATTTAATGCATTTGAATTTAATGCCCGTTGGACATTAATGCTCTGACAATATTTGCATTTAACTCCTTGTGGACTTAGGAATAAATTCAGGTGAACTTTGTCTTGGTAGACGCTCATTCAACCTTGAATGATCCTTGGCTTGAATCTTCACATTAACGCTTGAAGTAGCTTGACGCTCAGATACTTGCTTAGAGATCTTCATCTTCATTCAAACCTCAGATGCTTGTTCTTCAGACTTTGACAAATGACATACTCATTTAGAATGCTATCCGACGTTCAGTCTAAGATACTTAGCCTAGAAATTTAGAATAAAAACAAATAAAAGCTTTATACAAATCTAACGCTCAAAGTCTATACATAATTTCTAATTAAATTAAACTTACATAATTGGTGGTCTAACATAATCTTAATTTTCATCATCAAAACATCTAACAAGAAATTTTCTAACAATTTCCCCCTTTTTGATGATGGCAATACTTACTCTTTTATAGTTCAAGCGTTAGACAACCAAAATACAAAGTTAGCTTTGAATAGGTTAGATTAGCGTTTGTTAAGGTTAGATTAAGCCTCAACGAGATGTTTAAGCTGGAAATGCACTTCTTTACATATTTAACAAGAAAAGTACATGACATTTACAACTAAAATAAAAAGATACTAAAGAGACAGAAAGATAAATCATTTTCTGGGTGGTCTCTTAAAGCTTTCACTTTTCTTTTTCTTCTTCTTTACTTGGCCGGACTTCAGATTATGTCTTCTAGAGATTTCAGCGTAGATAGCTTCAGTCAGTTGATCATCAAGAGCTATCATTGCAGAATGATCTGTATTGATGAAGTTCTTCTTTTCCAGTTCACTTTGAAGCTTGAAGAAGGACCAATGCTTATCCCATTCACAAGGGTCAATACCAATGTGACTTAAACAAATTCTGAATGCTTGGTTGAATGCTAACATCTTCTTCTCTTTAGAAATTTCTTCCAAATTTGATGGTTAAGGAAGAGGAGCTTGTTCAATAGGAATATCAAATTGTTCCGAGTACGCTTGAGAAGATACTGGCATATCAGCTCCTTGCCGAATCAAGAAAAACCCAGAGATGTTACTAGGCAATCTAACAACAGAAACCCAAGATGGGTATCTAAACTCTCTATTAAGCAAAGGAGGAGGAGAAAGGAGTTGACTCTACGAAGGCTCTAGTTCTTAGCACTTTGTACTCGATAAAAACGCTCTTGAACTATGACGCTTCCTTTTCTTTTCCCCCTTATTGCCATCATGATTCATTATGTATTCTGCAAGCAAACCCATCAAATTGGTAATCTGAGAAAGTGTCTTATCAAGATCATCACAACGCTTGGTGAAATGTTGCGTTAAAATTAAAATAGCCACAACATTAGCGTCCGTAATATCAGTGAATGCTTTAATGCACTATTGGACTGTATGTTGGGCTTCACCGTGCATATGGACTATATGAGAGTCCACATTTTGTGATTCAATCTTGTGAAGGTCTTCTTGAATCCAATGGAGAGCATTAGAGCTATTCTCAGCGTGATCTCTAACTTCTTCCAGCACATCTCTCAAAATAGGAGAGAACTCCTGACCACTCTAAATTACTGTTGAAGTAACAGTTTTAAGCTTGAACTTGAATGTGGTATTGAGGGATTCAAGGGATGGGAGATTTGCCTTGTCGAACACTTTGTTTGCGCTTTATCAGACACTTCAGAAAACTCAGCAACTTCTGCAATATCAGTGTCAAGTTGAGTAGACGCTTCAATCATATCGGCTGCACGCTCAGGATTAGCGTCAGGAACAGTTACATCCTCAGATTCAGGGAGTGGTTCAACCATTTCAGCCACAGCAGGCGATTGAGGTACTGGTTCCAAGGAGACGCTCTGAGTCGGTTCAAGTCCATCTGAGAGTTATCTTCAACTATATCAGAGGATAGAACTTCTTTTATCAAAGGATAGGTAGCTTCCGTAGGCACTGGCTCGATCTAGCGATGATAATCAAATTGAAAGTTCAATTTTCCTAACGGATGGGTCAGTAGCACTGTTAAGAAGATCCAAGAGTCTTTGCTCTGGCATACAAATGCTTTCAACGAAGGTGCGGATAGGATGATCCACATCCCCAACCCACATAGGACCAATGATGTCCAAAACATGATCTAGATTTAGCCTTAACTTCGCCTTAGGAATGAGGAAAATAACGTTTGGGCGATAGTCCAGAGAGAAGGCTATAAGACGATTGCGTAGGAGATGAGGTTGATATCGTCTGCTGACACGAAAAATCCTTACATGTATTAAACAGCAAGTGGACTGGTCGTGTCTAGTAATAAAGTGGACAATAAAGTCCGGGTTGTCGAACCTCAAGGACTTGTATTTTAGTTTATGATTTTAAAGCAATTGGAGAACTTAAACTAAAACAAGAATTAACTAAAATATTATGAAAGTAAGATATAAGAAACAAGATGTCGAAATCAAGATAGCTATGGAAGAGAGCAACTAAGACACATGTGTTGGCATAAATTAATCAATTTTCACTATAAACATGTTCTCATATTATTAGACGAATGTTGCTTTGGTGGAAAAAACCTTAAATAATTACTACCCGATGTCTCGGCTGTAATAATTCTATGATTAATTGATGGTTCTCTAAATATGTCTATCCGAGAATCTAACCAACAATCATGCATTCAAGTTCTAGAATTTCCCCGGATTAATCCGGCTAACTGCACCCGGGAATCTCTACCTATCTCTAGGGGCAATTCCCTATTTTTTACGGATTATGTGATGATCCTCTTTGCACCTTAAATTACCTTCTCTCGAATGAATAATTTAAGCAATAAATCATGCATATGGTAGCTAAGCATATGATGCATTCAAACAAGATCAAGACACAAAGCAACAATAGAATTAATATGAAAAACACAATTTATAACTCAATTATCATAATTTAGCCTCAACATGGCCTCAGTTCGAAGAATCTATTTCATCATAAAAGATAAAAGATAGGAACTTAAATTAAGATTCATATTCATAGACAAAAATAAATCTAAATCTAAGAAACTCCCTCGTATTTTTTATGGTTGAACTTCGATCTTCATCTCTTCCATGCTTCTTGATTTCTTCACCTTCAGAGGTTCTTGATAATCTTCATAACTAATCTAAGGATGATGATAGGATGTGTTTAGGCTCCCCTAATGGGGAATGTGTTTTCAAGTGTGTTTGTAGGATGACATCCAATCCTCCTTCTATAGCAAAAAAAATTCACCAACCAAGAACATGTGCTTCCATTCTCTTTTCTTTCCACCTACCATTCTCTTGCTTTCCATCTACCAAGAATGTGAACTACCATTCTCTTGTTTTCCACCTACCATTCTCTTACTTTCCTCCTACCAAGAATGTGAACTACCATTCTCTTGTTTTCCACCTACTAAGAATGGGAGCTGCCACTTTCGTGTTTTCCAGCGCAGGGATAGTGTTTTATTCATAAAATTCTCCACAGACCTCCGAATTGGATTATTCAAGTCCCCATGTAAAGATAAGACATATCTCTAAAACTTTGTAGAAGGACACTTCATCAAATTCGGTCTCTAAATTTATCCAAATGGCGTTCCAACGTGGAGATTGTTTCTGATTTGGCGCCCAGGTGTGCGGAAATGGTACTAAAACATGATCTTGGCTAACTCCAACTTATTTCTTGCTTGTTTGGTCGTGGAGGTGTGAAGCATCTTGGCCTAAACTTGTTTTATACGTTGTTTTTCAGCCCGTTCTTCGATTGTATCCATTTAAGGTCTGAAATCACTTAATGCACGAATTAAATGCACATGTGGAAAGAATCAAGCGATAAATGAACCTAAAACATAAACGGAAAGGGGCTTAAAAACACGTAAAAATGACTCCTATCATCTGCAATAAAGAGTCTGTTGTACTCTTCTAGATACGGATAAAAGGCCTGAGCAATGCCTTGATTTCTCTTAAGAAGAGATATGACGAAGTTGTAGTGCGCGCTCAACGTTGATAGAAGGGAGAAGAGAATATCCCCTAAACGGATTGATCCGGGAGCCATTTATCTTGCACAAGTTGTTAGTGAAGATGTGATCAAAATGCTTCATCGAAGACATAAGCTTGATCAACTTTCTCAAGTTTTCATCTCGATGATTTGAAGTACTGGTGAGATTGGATACTGGGTATAGTCCACTTGTATACGCTCTTCCGCAGAAGTTGAGAGGAGTATCTGTAAGTTGTTGTAATGCTTGATGTAGAAATGTCTCAATCTCGCGTCTGACGCTTGGCAAGTTGTTAATCGAACCCACGCGCATCTCACGCTTTCTAAGGCAATACCTAGCAAACTGACGCTTCTTGTCATGTATACCTATACGAAAAAGGTGTGGAGCATTGACCAATCTTGAAATGAATATCAGTGGCCCACATATGCTTCTGTCCACGCCTCTTCATTCAGGCAGAAATCCATCCCAACGTTGAAGATGGCTTTAATTCCCTCATGATGAATATCACGAATTGCTTCAAATCTATATCTGTCCACTTGATAATTGGCGTTCCAGACGCTATTGAAAAAATCATCAGCTTCTTCTTAGACATAGCCCTTGATGGACGCTAAACGTTCAGCGACACATACGTTTTTGTTTTTCCATAGATGGAGGGAATGCTCAGAATTTTGATTTTCTGCACTGTGCACTTTCTCTGGGAAGTGCGAGTATCCCTCTTCTTTAAGCAATATTTATTTACATAGACATACTTTGTGATGTGATAAAAATAAATATAATAGAAGATGAAAAAACGTTAAATAAATAAAATACTATAAAAAAGACCACAATTATATCGTAAGTTTTGCATTATTGCATCTCTTCTTTATTTAGTAGACATGGACCTAAAATTATTTAATTGAAAGAAAATTCCAAAAAGCATAATGGTCAAGTTTTAAAGGTTGTACGCTCTTCCATTAGTTTTATACTGCTAATTCGTAATCAATATATAATGTAAAAACCCATTAGGATCACATTTGACATCAAATAATAATATCGATTTAAACAGATAGATATACGTAAATACAGATATAGCTATTGCTATAGAATAGAATATTTAATAAAAATGGAAGCTAAACAATAGATTAAAATGACATTGAACGGACATACAATCTTTAGATAATAGAGAAAAAATACTTTGTATCCCTGAACTATTCATTTTATCGCATTTAAGTCCTTGAACTATCAAATGTAACAAAATGGTCACTCGACTTGATGGATATTTGGCTTATTATGATATGTTGATGACGTAGCATTGGGTTAGACAATTGCAATGTGGCAATTGAATTTTTTTGGCAATTTTGCCCTCAATGTTTTCTAATAAAAATGAGTCTTTTAAGTGCCTATAATTTTTCTATTTTTTAACTATTTTGGCACCATTTTCTACTAATTTTTGTGCTGAAAATAATTCATTAATTTTCTATTAATCTATTATAGGGAAAATTAACAAACCCCTTAAAATAAACTTTATTATACAAAGAATTCATGATAATAATTTTCAATAAGAAAAACCCATTTCACCAACTTTTCATTCCAAAAAACCAAACTTAAAGTTAGTAGATTTATGGACTTCCCTTAGCCTTTGAAAAGTGAATAGCCAATCTACATCATGGTAGGGATTATATCCTATACATAAAAAACATATTAATCTCGCTAAAGATTATTTGGTATGTGAGGATAGGGCACCCCAAATATGTTTAGAGTTCCTTAAATATGAGAAATGTTCATTACAACTTTCATTATCCTATACTCTCCAAAAGTTACTCTCAAAATCTCATCCAAAAGTCTCTGTAAGAGGAGACATCTTTGCAATTTTTGTCGTAGCTTATTTTGTATTTGAGGGACGGGTTTGGAGGGACTTCAAATGACTATTGGATTTGAGGGACGATTGTCATTTGAAGAAGAGGCATTGCTCTGGGCTATCCAGAATGGTTGTTTGGATATCACAGCATTTCATTATTTCACTTTACTTTTTTTAATCCTCAAATAGGACCAAACAAAAATATAGATATGGATATCTATTTGCAACTATTTTGTATTCAAACAGTACGTAAATTAAAATGTTTGATTGCCTACAATACAATGGTATTACATATGGTAATCTACCAAGAGCGTCGCAAGCCTTAGTTCTGATCGGATGCTTAATCGAGCTGTCCGTGCATTCAGCAATCAAAAGTTTCACCCCATATATAATTGAAGAATTACTTATGAGTATATACACTGAACATAATAATTCATTTATTATAGCGGTGTATACAATTTATTTACTTAATTGACCTTACCTTTTTTCTATAATATAGGGTTATTTTGGCCTTCCCATAAAAGTTAAAGAAATGTAAATCATTTTTTAACATCCATACTTTTATAATGGTTATTATTATTATTATTATTAGAGATAGATAATGAAGTTCAAATCTCCTAATAAATAATAAAGAAACGATAGGTGTACATTTGTCTTTCCAAGAGAATACATCTGCATTTGTCTTTCCAAGAGAATACATTCCTCTTGGATTTGTGTGGCTGATTCACCCACTCATTTTTTGCACACATTTACCTCAATCAACTGCAGTGTTTCAATTTCACCCATTACACAAGGAATCTCTTGCAGATTCAAGCAGTAAACCAACACCAATTGTTGAAGTTTTGGGAAATGATCACTCGAGGAGACATCCAAAAAATCAAATTCCAGAAAGGCCATTTTCAAGAATCTAAGCTATTGGAATTCACCATCTCTTGTCTCCCATAAAGGCATCATTTTCTAGTTTGAGAATCTCAAGGTTTGACAATGCCCCAATAATCGACATCGTTTCTCAACCAAGATAGACTCAGCTTTTTTATATTCAAGGGGAAGTTGATATTTTCAGCTTTCACATCTTTGTAGGAGTTGGCAGTCATTTTGAGTGATTCAAGATGAGTGAGGAAGCGGAGATCAGGATAACGATATGATAATATCCCTTCATCGTCCATCAATAATGGTTTACATATGCATTTGAGTTTGCGGAGATGGGTTGAACATTTTAACATCTCTTCATCTTTGAAATCGAAAATACATACAGTGGAAAGATAGATGAGGTTGTTGATGACCATTTGGGTGCTATTACAATCTTCATTGAATGTTGCTTCGCGTGCTTCAAGGTATCTCAATTTCGCCAATTTCAGAAGACTTGAGGATATAGAGACTTTGCTACGCACAACAAGAAATTATAGATTCACAAAGCTGGCTAATGAAATCGGCATAGCATTAATAACTAGGTATCTCAAGTGAATCAAAGTTTGTATACCAACCAAGTCGCCAAAGTTTGTATTCCAGCAATCCAAGACTCTTAAGTAACTCCGTGCTGACAACATTTAATGGTGGCATCAGAAGATAGCCGATAAAAGAGCGAACATGTCGGCCGTAACGTCCCAAAATTAGATGCGAAGCATTATAAATTGGATTTAGAGAGACAGAATGCAATGGAGCATACATACGCTGGTGTTTACCGTATATTGAGTAGTTACTGAGAAAAAGAGAACAAAACAAACTGAGTAAGACGTAGAAAATTTAAAGGGAAAAATAGATAAGAGTTGGTGAGTAAGCTTACTCGTCCACCAATTTAAGAAAGTTTTTTTCTTCGGCTCTTCTCAAGCACAAGTCACACAATATGATCATGGATAACACACATTTTCACACCACCGTCTGATCTTTTTCCAGTAACTATTATTAAGCTTTTACCTATTAGCTCCATTAAATATTCTTCCGCTACACTCTCTAAGCTCTTCCTCTCATGTTTGCGTATGAATCTTTCGGCAATCCAAAGCCTTTTCAACTTCCTGATAGGGATTTCTCTATGCTCTAAAATAAGAAAGCACGGTTTCAAATGATCTGGTAGATGTTTGTAACTGAGTTCCAATATTTGCATCGTCGAATTATTTTTCTCACCAAAAATATATGACGCTAAAATTCCTCCCACATTTTCCCATGTACTTTTCTCCCTGTCCATACTTGAAAGAATTCCAGCAACAACTACTACAGCAAGTGGTAGTCCGCAACAACTCGCTGCAATTTGATTTCCAACGTCTAGTAATTGCGGAGGGCAAGTTTCATTGTCAAACACCTTCTTAGCTCCCAACATTGTCCATTTGACAAAGTGGGGAGTTCGTGAATAGTGCTGTTAGGTGGAGCCACATCTTGATTCCGACTGGTGAATAATATTCGGTTCCCATTTCTATCATCCGGAAAAGATCTTCGTAAATCGTCCCACACATTTGAATTCCATACATCATCCATCACAATTAAGTATCTTTGCCCCTTTAAACGTTTCACTACCACAAAAAAGTCCTATTACAGCGCACCTATGACAACGGTTTTGAAAACTGCTGTAATAGGTGGCATTCGGTTCGGACCTATGACAGCGGTTCGAGCCAAAACGCTGTCATAGGTTTCAGAAAAAAAAAATATATTTTGAATGTAGCAGCGGTTCGGCCAGAACCGCTGCCAAAAAGTGCACGTATGGCAGCGGTTCGGCCGAACCGCTGCCACAAAGTGCGAACCGCTGCCACAAAGCGCACGTATGGCAGCGGTTCGGCCGAACCGCTGCCAGAAGTGTACTTTGTGGCAGCGGTTCTAGCCGAACCGCTGCCACAAACACACATGTGCCAGCGGTTCGGCCGAACCGCTGGCACAAGGGCCGAGTTTTCTACAACCCGGCCTCCCTCACTCTCACTCTCACTAGATCTCACCCACTCACTCTCTCTCTCTCTCTCTCTCTCAACTCTCTCACCACCACCACCACCACCACCATCACCACCACCACCACCACCACCATCGCGACCACCACCGTCCGCCGCCCCCTCTCTTTTTCTCTCTCTATCTCTAGATATCTACCTCTCTCTCTCGGTTTTTCTCTCTCTCTCTCTCTCTCACCACCACCACCGTCCGCCGCCCCCCTCTCTTTTTCTCTCTCTATCTCTAGATATCTACCTCTCTCTCTCAGTTTTTCTCTCTCTCTCTCTTTCTCTTTCTACCACCGTCCGCCGCCGTCACTCCGGTAATATCTCTCTCTCTCTCTCTTTCTCTCTTTCTCTTTCTAGATATATATATATATATATGTGCATATATATGTATATATTCTCTATATATATAAAATTAACTCTCTCTATATATATATATAGATAGTGCCGACCTCCGCCTCCGCCGACCGCCGCCGACCGCCGACCTCCGCCGCCGCTGCCCCTGCCGCCCACCTCCGCTTCCGCCGCCGCAGTCCATTTAGTTTTGGTATTTTCTTTTAGATAAATATAAATATATATATATATATATATACACACACACACATAGAGTATGTATAGATGTATGTATATGTGGGTGTATGCATATATGAGTGTATGTATATATATTTGTGTATGTGTGCGTGTATTTGTGTATATATGGGTGTATAAAAAATTTAAGGGAACTAGGAATTTGACTGAATTTAGTATTAATTTTAGTTAGTCGGGTGTTAATTCCGTTTGATTTGAGATTAAATTGTGGTTATTTGGTGGTTTAGGGTACATTGATCCAACTGGTGATCTATATTTATACTTAGTTGCTGAAAATATAATGTTTTATTTATAGTTTTATGTGATTTATGTGATCCGACTGGTGATCAATATTTGTAGTTGTTGAAAATATAATTAATTAAGATTGAAATTGGATTTTAGCGGATCGTAAGATTCGAATTTTGTTGGATTCAACCTACCCGGGTGAAGATTAAGTCGAGAACTTGGTAGTAATTTTTGCGTTGTTACTTTGCTGAATTTTTTCTAGAATAATGGGAAATAAATTAAAATACAAATTATTTAATTAATTTAACTATCAACTGATGATAAAATTGTTTAATTTGATTAATTCAGAATCAAAATGGATCGAAGTTGGATTTTAGCAGATCGTATGTCGGAACAGTATGAGAAAGGTGTGAAAGAGTTCATAAAGTTTGCGGTTGACCATGCACCAGATCGAACTAGGATCACTTGCCCGTGTTTACGTTGTTGTTTTAGAAAGAGAATTAGTCCACGTGAGTTGGAAGATCATTTGGTGTGTAATGGAATTGATAAAAGCTACAAACGTTGGACAAGACACGGTGAAAGCAGTGTCCCGTTGGATGATTTGGGTGGTACATCATATCCATCACACGATTTCAACATGAATGATTATGAGCCTGATCGTTTGGAGGAGATGACAAATGTGATTGAGGAGGATTTGCGAAATTGTCCTAAAATGTTTGACAATTTGACAAGTGATTCAAAGACACCACTGTATAGTGGTAGTAAATTCACGAGATTGAAAACAGTTCTTAACCTATACAAGTTAAAAGCCAACAATGGGTGGAGTGATAAGAGTTTCACAGACTTGCTTGGTTTATTAAAAAGCATGCTACCTGAGGATAATGTGTTACCTAATCGTACTTATGAGGCTAAACGGATGTTAACCTCAATTGGCATGGGATATGAGAGGATACATGCCTGTCTCAATGATTGCGTATTATTTAGAATTGACTATGCATCATTGAAGGCCTGTCCAAAATGTGGCGCCTCACGGTACAAGAAGAATGGATCTACGCCTGTCAAAACCATGTGGTATTTGCCTATAATACCACGATTTAAATGCATGTACAGTAGTAAAGAGTTAGCCAAGGACTTGACATGGCATGCTGATAGAAGGTTTGAAGAAAGGATTGAAGATGACAAGATTCGACATCCCTCAGATTCTCCTCAATGGAAAAAGATTGATGATGATTTCCCTGAATTTGGTGAAGAATCAAGAAACCTGCGCCTTGTATTGGCTACAGATGGCATGAACCCTCATGGCTTGCAAAGCAGCTCACATAGTACATGGCCGGTGATTTTGATGATCTACAACTTTCCCCCATCGCGATGCATGAAGCGAGAGCATATAATGATGCCTATACTCATTTCTGGGCCGAAACAACCTAGAAATGATATAGATGTCTACTTGACCCCTTTAATTGAGGAATTGAAAGTGTTGTGGAACACCGGTGTTCAAGTATATGACGGGTTGAGAGAAGAAAATTTTAATCTCAGAGTCATGTTATTTGGAACAATCAATGATTTTCCGGCAAGAGCAAACCTCGAGGGATATGGTGTACATGGCCAATGTGGATGCCCCATATGTGTCAAGAGTACAGATCAATATCGATTGACACACCCCCAGAAATATGCATTCCAAGGGCATCGGAGATGGCTAAATCGGAACCATCGATATCGTCGGTGGAAGAAAGCTTTCAATGGGAATATAGAAGAAGGTCGAGCTCCTAAGTGCTTAACTGGTGAAGAAGTGTTTGAAAATGTAAGAGACTTGGAGGTTAAATTTGGAAAGACTTTTGCATGTGGCCTTGCAAAAACTGGGTGGAAAAAAAAGTCAATTTTCTTTGAGTTTCCGTATTGGACGTCTTTACATGTTAGACATTTTCTCGATATAATGCATATTGAGAAAAATGTATTTGATAGCGTCATTGGAACACTTCTAAATGTGCCCGGAAAGACAAAAGATGGCGTAAAGGCACGGTTAGACTTGGTTGAAATGAAGATAAGAGGAAAATTGACACCAACAAATAAGGGGAAACGTACTTATTTGCCTCCAGCAGCTCACACTCTAGCCAGGAAAGAAAAAATTGCATTATGTGAGTTTCTTAATGGAGTGAAAGTTCCAGAAGGGTATTCTTCAAACATTAGCAGTCTTGTATCAATGAAGGATTTGAAGCTAAAACACTTGAAGACTCACGATTGTCATGTAATCATGGATCATTTGCTACCAATTGCTATACGGGTCATTTTTCCAAAAAAGGTGAGAGACACGATAACTAAATTGTGTTTCTTCTTCAAAGCAATGTGGAGCAAGGTGTTTGATCCTGAGCAATTTCCTGCACTTCAAAAACAAATTGTCATCACTTTGTGTGAGCTTGAAATGTATTTTCCACCTGCTTTTTTTGATATAATGACTCATCTACCCATTCACTTGGTTAGAGAGACTCAACTATGTGGACCGGCTTTTATGAGATCTATGTATCCGGCTGAGCGTTATATGAAGGTATTGAAAGGCTACGTGAAAAATCGTAGTCGACCGGAAGGTTGCATTGTTGAACGGTACATAGTTGATGAAGCCATTACATTTTGCACAGAGTATCTGACAGATTCTAATGTTGCAGAGCTCCCAAAGTCTCATGTTGTGGGAGGGGGAACAGAAGGAGTCGGATTAATGGGAAAACAATTAGTTAGTGTTCATATTACACAAAGGGATCAGGCACACCTATATGTGCTCCACAACACCGATGAGGTTGACCCATATGTTGAAGAGCATAAAAACCAACTTAGGAGATTCAATCCAATTAAAAATGAGAGTTGGATTTCAAGAGAGCATAATAAGAGTTTCATCGATTGGTTCCGAAAGCATTTTGAAGAAAAACAGAAAGAAAATCCACAGCTTTCAGTTTCAGATAAATTGACACGGCTGTCGATGGGTCCGGACAGACTAGTATTTTGTTATTCAGGTTATCGTATAAATGGTCGCACATTCTATACAAAAGACCAAGACGAACGAAGTACAATGCAGAATAGTGGTGTGAGTCTTGTAGCTCAAGCAATGCATATCTCAAGTGCGAAAGATAATAATCCTATCTATGCCGATTTATCATATTACGGGGTGATTGAACGTATATGGGAGCTTGATTATAGTTGGTTTCGGGTGCCTGTATTTGGGTGTAGGTGGGTTGACAATAAACATGGTGTCGATAATAGTGAAATAGGCTTCACTCGAGTAGACCTTGAAAGGGTGGGATACAAAGATGAACCTTTCATTTTAGCGTCACAAGCTAAACAAGTATTTTTTGTTACCGATCCTATTGATAAGAGGTGGTCCATTGTTTTATCGGAAAACAAAAATACATGTATTGAAGGTGATTATGAAGAAAGTGAAAATGATGGAGAAAACCCTATCTCATTAGGTGATTCACAATCAATTGATAGTGACGATGACTTGGATATAAGTGATGATGAATTGTATATGCGTCAAGATCACCAAGAGGGGATATGGATTAATCCGTCAGTTCGTCGCCGTACTAAAAAAAATGGTCGTACCGATGGGAAGCAAAAGACTGCTAACCCAACGACAAAAAGAAAACGATGAAAGGTATTTGAATTTATTTCATAATTGTATGATAGACTTCTTTCAATATTTGTACTTAGTTGCTAGAAAATTTATATTCTTGAGATTTGCCAATTTTTGTGGAAAATTTCAGGGAAATAGGGGTTGATTGATTTTAAGGTTAATTTGGTTTAGCTGGGGTTAATTATGTTTAATTGAGGATTAAATTTTGTTTATTTTGTGGTTTAGGATAATTTTGTTTATTTTGTGATTTATTACTTCTATTTGAAATTTATTATTGCCAAATGAATCTGCCAAATTATATGAAGATAACTTCTGTATTTATTACGTCTATTTGAAAATTATTATTGCCAAATGAATCTGCCAAATTTATATGAAGATAACTTCTGTATTTATTACGTCTATTTGAAAATTATTATTGCCAAATGAATCAGCCAAATTTATATGAATCTAACTTCTGTATTATTTGTCTTTTGTAGGTCGATGGCTTCAAATCCTGATGGTAGTTTTCCCGACGATGATGTATATGGATCAGATAGCGGTCATGAGAAGGACATACGGAGAGGTGTCTCTGCTATGAAAAAAGTTGTCAATGCCAGAAGTAAAGGCATAAGGCTACCTGTCGGCTGGAATGACAGAGGTCAGCCAATTAACCCCAACAAATCAATATTTGTTGGGTATATAGGCGTGCAGGTTCGGAAGAAGGTGTCGATTGCCATTAGTACTTGGCGCAAAGTCCCGTCAGCAACAAAAAAAAACATTTGGGATGAGATGAAGGTAATTTGGATATTATCTTATTTGTAAGTGTTAATGTATTATCATATTCTCTAAATTATAATTTTATATATACTTTATTGTTTGTTTTATGTAGTTGGCGTTTGATATTGACGAAAGTCGACAAAAGTACGTACTAGCAGAAGCTGGGAGGCTAGCACGTAACTTCAGGAGCTACATAAGCAGAAAGTATGTGCGAGATGATGATGGAAACGTTAATGTCAACCCACCTCCACAATATGAGATATCCCAAGCCGATTGGGCGGCATTTTTAGAGGTTCGCTTAGGTGAACCTTGGCAGGTAGCTAGTCATTTTAATTTACAGTTTCATTTGTTGGTTATTGCGTTTATATTTAGCTAATAATTTGATAATGTAATAAACAGAAAATAAGCATGGACAATCAGGAAAGAGCAAAGAACCCTGAATATTCTTACCGGAAAGGGAGTTTTGGAGATGCTGTTGTGGAGCAAATGGAGGTATGTGGTTCATTTAGCAGTGAATCCTTACAATTTTTTTAATAATAATTCTATGTTAATGCATACATATATTTTTTAATGAAAATATAGATAAATAAAAGAAGGGATGCGGGATCCGATTGTACAGATGTGACACGAGCACTCGTGTGGAGGGTTTCGCGTTCCGATCCGACAAATCAAATTGATAACGAAAATGTTAGAAGAGTGGTGAATGAAATGGTGAGTTATTGGCAATTTTAGCTCTATTAATTGTTTTATTGAAATACTATTAAAAGCACAAGGTTCACTATTTTTTTTAATTTTTAAAAATATATCATTACAGGAGAGCATTTCACAAGAGAGCACTAGCCATAGTGGAACTTACACGAGTCGAGATGACCTATTGGCTAAAGCTATTAAAAGGAAAGAGCATCCGGGTCGCGTTAGGGGTGTTGGCTTTGGGGTCTCACAAAGAGACTATTTTAAGGATCCAAAGCCTGCTTCAGAAAAGGAGATGGAAAACTTGAGAAACATAGTGAAAAACCTCTCCGAAACTATGGTTGCCATGCAACAACGAATTGATGTTTTGGAAGCCCCTAACTCGCGTCAGCCACATGAAGATGACGTCATTTCTTTGAAAGATAGCAGCCCAGAACCAGGTTATAAGATGCTTCCTGAGGTAAAAATTTGAACTTGTTTATTAATCATACAACTTGCGACTCTCTATTTTCTGTAAATCATACAAAACTTTCTAATATAATGTTGTATATATATATATATACGTGTGTGTGTAGGGTATCACTCCATGTCAATTAGCACTTTCATCTCCATCATATCGTGTGGTGGCTAAAGGACAGCTATACAATCGATCAGAGACTGATAGAACACTTCACAACTGTCAATTAGCCACCAACAATGTGAAAGTGCGCATTGACACTGCAATTGAGGCTAATACACTCCTGCCCGTCCCTCTCAATGATGAAATATTCTCCATTTCTCATGCTCTGGGTACCTTTGTTGCTTGGCCAGCGAGTCTTGTCATTGTCACTGCTGCACCGGTATGTAATTAATAGCTAGTCATTAATAAATTATAACGATTTGTTTGAGGTTACTAAATATACTTTGGTGTGTAACATTTATATTTTATTTTCTTGCTTAAACAGTCCAAATCATCTGCAAACCGTAAGTCAGGGACGTCGAAGCGGTCAGCTGTCAAAGGAAAATCTCAAGTGGCCGAGCCTGCAGTTGAAGTAGACATATGTGCAGATCTTCAACTAGATGGACTCCCTAATGACTTTGTATTTCTGGGAAAGTACACGAAGATGATGAAGATTGGTGCCCTGATCAATATATATATGGACGAAGCCATTATGAATCTTTCATTTCCAGAGTTCATTGGGAAGGAGGAGATCTATCACCTTCTGTGTAGAAAAGAAATAGGAGCCTCTATCATTACAGCGTACATAAAGTAAGTTTTTTAATTATTTTATTACATCTAAACTACGATTATTTTCGTCACTCGAAATTCATTTTTTATGCTCAATTTAGGTGTTTGTGGTTTAACTACGTGATCCCCGAAGGAAAAGAAGCAAGTTTCGGGTTCCTTAGCCCACATTCCATAGCTGCTCAAACAGACCCGTCAGTTCAACAAGTGCAGTACATAGCACGTGCTATGATGCAGAGTACACAACAAAATAAGTTATTTCTTGCACCTTACAACATCGGGTGAGCTACTAAAGACTCGACTTTAATTTGTAAAACTAGCTACGCAAAACAAATTTTCAACTTATCTTTTGAATGCTTTGTAGGGGTCATTGGTTGTTGCTTGCAATTAATCCATTTAAAGAGATTGTTTACTATCTGGATTCTGTGCATGGTGAGCCGCAATACCGAGATGATATGATACTAAAATTCAATCAGTAAGTTTTTCATTCAATCAATGTATCCATTATATTTAATATTTTTTTAAATTGTATTTATTTCACATAATTTCTTATTTTTAACATATTTTCTTGTTTTTTATATTTTTTTATAGAACTGTGCACATATTTCGTGCAAACTGCAACAACCAATCCAACAAATCCAAAAACTAGGACTGTAAATGGTTTACTATAAAGGTTAGCGTTTTCTAGGTTCATGAGATTATATATTCGTATAGAAGTTCGTCTTCTAATACAACGTAAGTTTGATTGCTTTTGTAGTGCCCCCGGCAGACCAACGAGGTGGATTGTGGGTATTTCGTTATGAGATTCATGAAAGAGATTATTAGCCACGGACTATCTATAATCCCAACAGCGGTATACATAATCCTTATATATATATACTTAATTCTATTACTTTTGAAATTATTAAACCTTAATTGGTAGGTAATTGAAATGTTATTTCACTTTGCAATTAATCTCTATATATATACATATATCTTGCAGTACTTTAAGGATTGTCAATCCTTCTATACTGATGAGCAAATTGATGAAGTACGCTGCGAAGTTGCACGTTACATTTTCTTAGCAGCTCCTTAGAAATTAGGTAATTTAGTTTTTGTACATTGTGACTTGTTATAAATTGAGATTTGATTTATTGTATTTCGTAAGGTCATTAGTAATTTAATTAGTTAATTGTACATTTTGTTGGAGATTATAATATTTTATTGTTGGAGGAAAAAGATGGTAATATTGAAGTTTGGGGTGATGTTTGTTTATGTTGAATATGTTTTGTTGTTAGTTGAAATTTGTTGATTGGATCATTGCATATTATTGTACAGGCACTATCATGACAGCGCAATAAATAATTAAAAAAAAAAACAGCGGTTCTGCAGAACCGCTGCCAAAGTTCTCACCTGTGGCAGCGGTTCTCGAAGAACCGCTGCCACAGGAGGACCTGTGGAAGCGGTTCTGCGAGAACCACTGCCACAGGTGAGAACTGTGGCAGACCTGTGGCAGCGGTTCTGCGAGAACCGCTGCCACAGGTGAGAACTTTGGCAGCGGTTCTATAGAACCGCTGCCACAGTTCTCTCCTGTGGCAGCGGTTCTCCCAGAACCGCTGCCACAGGTCCGTTATTTATTTTTATTTTTTTGGTTTTTTCACAGCGGTGTTCAGGGAACCGCTGTCATAGGTAGACCTATTACAGCGGTTTTGTAACCGCTGTCATAGGTCTACCCCTATAACAGCGGTACCTATGACAGCGGTTAAAACCGTTGCCATAGGCCCAAAAAACCGCTGTCATAGGTCATTTTTGTAGTAGTGTTTGTAAATGCGTTCGGCTAAACTTTGTTCTTCCATATTGAACATCATATGCCTATCAAGCTCACTTTCTAAGCCAATCAGGATGTCAATTAATACCCTTTTCCTTTGATATGCTTGTGAAATGATGCACCATGAGAGTTTGTCAAAGTAATAGTTAACTGAGGGATGAATGTACAATTTCTTTGTTAAAGTAGTTTTACCGAGTCCTGGCTTCCCAAAGATATTAATTATCTGGAGATGCTCCTTTCCTCCTATAAGTTGATCCAGAACATCTATTGTCTTCTCCTCAAAACCAACTATAATGTCCTCAACATCAGAATTCTGTTCCGTCTATAAGATCTGTGATGAAAAACAACGAGAAAATTAAACTACCTGCTTCATTGGCCACTGCTTCAAACTCTGCCAAGAAATTCTCCATTTGTTCAATCTCATCAATAAACGGTGTTTTGGAGCGCCTTATGATCTCATGTCAACCCATTTCCTCTTTCTTGTGTTTTGATCTATGTATTTCTCATCTTTTGAACAATGACCAATTATAAACCTTCTTCAGCTGAGCTGAGGATTCCTTCTTCAATATGTTTTCACCCATTTCCTGAACTGGAAAAACAGTTCAACGTAACGTTAGTTGTTACAAAATAAAGTTGCAATTAGTTGCTACTCCGCAAAAGTTAATACAAGTAAAAAGCTAGCTAGCGTGTTGTTACCAATTGGTAATTAGAGGATCAGTATAAGCTCTTGATCAAATTAGAGTTGCAAAGCCATCAACATATGTGAAGTTTTTATAAATTGGATAAACATTCAAATTGGATAATGGATTAAAACTAGTTTTCCAAGGATTGCCCTTTAATTTCTTCCATGGGTTTCGCAGTAATTAAGAGGCTTTTGCAATTCAAGATATTAAACAATCAAGACGTATTGACATAATAACATATGACGTCATGTAACAGAACATAATCTCAATGAAGATACTACGAACTGAGACTGATATTTACCTGTAATGTAACCCCATTTGTTGCACTTGTCGTGGTAGATACATGATTCAAAGTCGCGGTATCGGTGATAATATCGGCGGGTACTGTTCCATATTATCGGTCGCTACGTATCAGAATATTATAGGGCGATACGATACAAAAGCATTATAAAATGCTCCAAAAATTCTAAAAAAATTAGTAAAATTAAAGAAAAATGTAAATAACACAAATTGTTAGTTTTTAATACATATTAAAAGTATTTACTACATCAACCATCAATGAAGCTAAATAAATCATTCTAGTTGCTCAAGAAATTAATTCATAGAAATAAGACATGAATACACTTAGTTTATTATAAAGTTTTACATATGAATACAAGAAAGCGCATTATGCCAATGACATGATCCTTCCAAATCCTACTCCAAGTGCCTCCAAGCTCGTTCTCAAATTGATGAAGCGTACCTATCTAAAAGAAAAACATAATATTATTTGAAGGATTGTTCATATATTAATTATTCTACTACTATCATATAATAGCTCTTCTACTATTTTGAGTGTTTATATATGCTCATATACTTTCTTCAAATTATATTTACACTTCATCCCGTGAACCACTGTTGTGAATAATATAAAGAAAGACATAAAACTAGGAAATTCTCTGAAAAAGAAAAGCAAACCTATTCCTATTCGTACAAAAAAAAAAGCAGACCTACTCACTGAAAAAGGAAAGAAAAAAGGAAAAGAAAAGAAACGTATTCTTTTTAGCTTTGTCTTCTTCAAAAGCATCCCACCAGGCAGCAGCTTTTCCTTCAACAACAACAGTTCCTTCAAAACAGAAAATCGACCGCCATTATCGGAAAATCGGCTGATATTATCGATATAATCCGATATTATCGGATATCGGCCGATAATAATCATGGTATCGCCGATATTATCGGCCGATATCCGATAATATCGATGATACCATGCCCAAACGATAACAAACCACATCACCGGATTTTATCGGATCGGAGGGGTCCGATCCGGTTACGTATCGGCCGATACTTTGAACCATGGGTAGATACGTCGCACAAGCTTCACAAATTAAAGTTTTTCTTGGTCAATGCAATTCCAGACTTGGGGACAAAATTGCTTGACCTGCTCAAAGGCAAAGAATATCATGTATTAGTTAAAGTGGTAGTTTAAAGCCATCCCCATATATATTTGAAAGGAATAATCACTGAATTAAATTAAAATAATCTCCTTCAGCTAATAGTCATTTACCGGCTATCACCAACCAACAAAGTATGTATGTGGACATTGGAATGGAAGAAAGAAAGTCAGATCTTGCTTTCTACTTAGGGTAATTGGCAGATTGCACCCTCGAATTGTCACTTTGCACTCTTCAATTTGATTTTTAGCACTTTGCACCCTCGAATTGCATATAACTTGCATTTTACACACTCTAATGAATTTACTCAATCTAGCTCACAATAAAATGAGTTCATTCAATTTTTGGAGGAAAATTATAAATAAAGAGAAGGTAAACTTATGCCCGATAACACGTGAAAATCTGCAGAAATCTAAAGGAAAAAATATTTCCAGAAAATGTAAAAATCCTCTCAATTCTAGGGCTAGCCAATAAAGTAAAACTCCTAAAATACATTCTTTAACCCTTGGAGAAATTGCTGGATAATCTTCACATCGACTTCAAGCCTCAATATCCCACCATTGTTGCCTCTACATATAAGGGGTTCTCCAAGTGTTGAAGGGCGGATTTTAGAGACTTCATTTTACTGGTTAACCTTTGAATTGTGAAGACTATTACAAATTTTCACGCTTTTATAGTACAACTTCAGACTTTAAAGATTTTCACTTTTTTTTCTTGGTACAATTCCACCTTTGTTGTATTTATAATTTTGACCCTCAAAAGTGAGTGGATTTTTTTTTTTTGAAATAAATGGTGTAGATTAGGTACAAACTGCCCAGCTATATGCAATTCGAAGGTGCAAAGTGCCAAAAATCAACTTTAAGGGTGCAAAGTGCCAAAAGAAGACAACTTAAAGGTGCAGTCTGCCAATTACCTTCTTACTTACTACCATTTTCATTTCTTCTCTTTTAACCAGGGTAAGATTTTAAATACCATAGTTGAGATTACTTAAAATAAAAAGACAGATACGAGATTAAAATAATTTAATTGGGACACATGTCATGTCCTGTACTAACTTGTGTTGGGAAATGACATAAAACGCAGCGGAAAAATAAAAATCCCGAACCGTGGTCATCTTTGAATTCTCATATTCAAACTAAAGGAAGAAATACTTACAATTTCTTCCAATTATGTGTCTTTTCCAAAATTCTAATCTGAGTAGCAAACACGTCACTGCCTCTAAAGCTTCACACCGGAATTCAAAGCAGAAATCCTCTTCCTTCTTCCCTTGGTGGGCGACGACTACAGATAGGGAGAGGTGGGAGAGGTTTTTAACAAAGTTTTGTTTTTCTTTCTTTTACTATAGAAAGAGAGGCAAGGGTTTTTAGCTCTCTTCAAATAGTATATATATGCACTACACAAGAATTATAAAACTCTTGGTCACCAAGTCATGTATGGACGCCCACTTTGACCGTGCACTAGCCTTCGGGCTAGTGCACCACTTGGTTCCAATTTTAATTCAATTTAATTTATTTAATATATTTATTCAATAATTAATTAAATAAATGAATCAATTAAAAATATAATTCATTAATTAGATCATCAAATGACAAATTAATTATTTAATATTAATCGATATCAAATACTGAAAAACTTTTTAAGTCTAAAACTGTTTTTCCCTTTGCAATTCCTTTAAGCACGACTCTTTAGGTTCATCTCAAAATGCAATTGGGAGGAAACTAAAGGATATGAGTAACTCCTAGCCAGTCACGTGGCTCACATTGTAACCCAATTGAGAATGAATGATTAGGATCATTCCAAATCTTCCTATTGTGAATACCGTGTGAGTATAAACCTTTTATTCTTATATCCTAATCAAGTGAGAGTCACGGTATAGTCAAACTCATAGTACTTGACTATATGCTTAAGTACATAATGAGTCGAGGTCAATAAGATTACTCTTGTGTCTAACACTAGTAAACTCCATCACTTTGGCCAAAGACTTTTAACCTCACTCATTCATGACGGCATACGATAATTGCTCATTCACTTATGAGAGAATAAATTCCAATCTTGCAAATCAGTTAAGACTGCTATTTGTCTATCAAGCTGCACTTCGAGGTTGACTCTACCAATGGGTGAATTGAGTCTAACTACTTTAATGGCGAACCTGATATCACAAGTACATCTTCAACGTGATTTTTCAGGTCTAAGGTTCACGTGTACCTATGACAATGAATTAGTTCTGTTATTGACTGTTATTGAGTGAAAACCCATGTGACAGAACGGATGTGAGTCGTACTACTACAAAAATACACTATTACAGCGCACCTATTACATCAGTTTTGAAAAACCGCTGTAATAGGGCTTCTCGGTTCGAACCTATTACAGCGGTTCTACCCGAACCGCTGTCAGATAAAATTTTAAAAAAAATTTGGATACGACAACGGTTCGTATCAAACCGCTGTCATAGTGCTGGATATGACAGCGGTTCTTTTGAACCACTGTCGTAGTGCTTCAGAAAAAAAAATTAAAAAAAAATAAAGAATATATGACAGCGGTTCTACTGTGAATCGCTGTCATAGACCACAGCGGTTCAATTGAACCGCTGTCAGAAAGAAAAAAAATAAAATAAAAACCGCGTATGACAGTGGTTCGTACCCGAACCGCTGTCATAGGCAGCCGGGTTTTTAGGTAAAACTCAGCCGCCCCCTCTCTCACTCTAATTCTCACCCTCTCTCTCTCTCTCTCTCTCTCTCTCTCTCTCTCTTTTTCAAATATCTCTTTCAACCCCCCCTCACCACCCCACCACCACCACCTCTCTCTCTCGCTCGCGCTCTCTCTCGCTCGCGCTCTCTCTCGCTCTTTCGGTTTCTCTCGGTTTCTCTCTCTCTTTACTCGACCTTTTGCCGCAGACTACCGCCTCCGTCCGCTCCTCTCGTTCGGTATCTCTCTCTCTCTCTCTCTTTCATTTTCTCTTTCTCTTTCTAGATATATATATATATATATATATATATATATATATTTAACTCTTTCTATATATATATTTAAGGACCGCTGCCCCCGTTGTTGCCGCCGCCGCCGCCGTCTCACCATATAGTGGTAATTTTTTTTAGATAAATATATATATATACACACACACACATAGAGTATAGACTTAAATATTTGTGTATTTATATTTGTGTATGTGTGGGTGTATGTATATTTGTGTATATGTGGGTGTATGTATATATTTGTGTATGTGTGGGTGTATGTATATTTATGTATATGTGGGTGTATGTATATATATTTGTGTATGTGTGGGTGTATGTATATTTGTGTATATTTTTCATAGATTTGCCTATTTATTGGAAAATTTAAGGGAAATAGGGATTTGACTAAATTTACTGTTAATTTGGGTTAGTAGGGTGTTAATTACGTTTGATTTGGGATTAAATTGTCGTTATTTTGTGGTTTAGGGTACATTGATCCAACTGGTGATCTATATTTATACTTTGTTGTTGAAAATATGATGTTTTATTTGTAATTTTATGTGATTTATGTGATCCAACTGGTGATCAATATTTGTAGTTGCTGGAAATATGATGTTTTGTGTGATCCAACTGGTGATCAATATATATTTAAAAAATGATATTTTATTTTTAGTTTTATGTGATCCAACTGGTGATCAATATTTGCAGTTGCTTGAAATATGATGTTTTATGTGATCCAACTGGTGATCAATATTTTCGTATAGTGAGATCGACATTTTGAATTTGTTGTGGGTGGAAGATTAGAATATTGGGTTTGTTGTGAATGAAAGATATTAATTTTGTTGGTTGCAAATTTGGAGGAAGATTAAGTCGAGAACTTGATAGAAATTTTTGCATCGGTACTCTGCCGAATTTTTTCTAGGATAAGGGGAAATAAATTAAAATTAAAATAATTTAATTAATTCAACTCAACTGATGTTAAAATTATTTAATTTAATTAATTAAGATCAAAATTGGATTTTAGCGGATCGTAATATCCGAATTTTGTTGGTTGCAACCTACCCGAGTGAAGATTAAGTCGAGAACTTGGTAGAAATTTTTGCGTTGTTACTCTGCCGAATTTTTTCTAGAATAATGGGAAATAAATTAAAATTAAAATTATTTAATTAATTCAACTATCAACTGATGATAAAATTGTTTAATTTAATTAATTCAGAATCAAGATGGATCGAAGTTGGATTTTAGCGGATCGTATGTCGGAATAGTATGAGAAAGGGCTGAAAGAGTTCATAAAGTTTGTGATTGAGCATGCACCAGATCGAACTAGGATCACTTGCCCGTGTTTACATTGTTGTTTTGGAAAGAGAATTAGTCCACGTGAGTTGGAAGATCATTTGGTGTGTAATGGAATTGATAAAAGCTACACACGTTGGACAAGACACGGTGAAAGCAGTGTCACGTCAGATGATTTGGGTGGTACATCATATCCATCACAAGATTTCAACATGAATGATTATGAGCCTGATCGTTTGGAGGAGATGACAAATGTGATTGAGGAGAATTTGCGAAATTGTCCTAAAATGTTTGACAATTTGATAAATGATTCCAAGACACCACTGTATAGTGGTAATAAATTCACAAGATTGAAAGCAGTCCTGAACCTATACAAGTTAAAAGCCAACAATGGGTGGAGTGATAAGAGTTTCACAGACTTACTTGGTTTATTAAAAAGCATGCTACCTGAGGATAATGTGTTACCTATTCGTACTTATGAGGCTAAACGGATGTTAACCTCAATTAGCATGGGATACGAGAGGATACATGTCTGTCTCAATGATTGCATATTATTTAGAACTGACTATACATCATTGAAGGCCTGTCCGAAATGTGGCGCCTCACGATGCAAGAAGAATGGATCTGCTCCTGTCAAAACCATGTGGTATTTGCCTATAATACCACGATTTAAGCGCATATACAGTAGTAAAGAGTTAGCCAAGGACTTGACATGGCATGCTGATCGAAGGCTTGAAGAAAGGATTGAAGATGACAAGATTCGACACCCCTTAGATTCTCCTCAATGGAAAAAGATTGATGATGATTTCCCTGAATTTGGTGAAGAATCAAGAAACCTGCGCCTTGTATTAGATACAGATGGCATGAACCCTCATGGATTGCAAAGTAGCTCACATAGTACATGGCCGGTGATTTTTATGATCGACAACCTTCCGCCATCGCGATGCATGAAGCAAGAGCATATAATGATGCCTATACTCATTTTTGGGCCGAAACAACCTGGAAATGATATAGATTTCTACTTGGCTCCTTTAATTGAGGATTTGAAGGTGTTGTGGGACATCGGTGTTCAAGTATATGACGGATTCAGAGAAGAAAATTTTATTCTCAGAGTCATGTTATTTGGAACAATCAATGATTTTTCGGCAAGAGCAAACCTCGAGGGATATGGTGTACATAGGCAATGTGGATGCCTCCCATATGTGTCAAGAGTACAGATCAATATCGATTGACACACTCTCAGAAATATGCATTCCAAGGGCATCGGAGATGGATAAGTCAGAACCATCGAGATCGTCAGTGGAAGAAAGCTTTCAGTGGGAATATAGAAGAAGGCCGAGCTCCTAAGTGCTTGACTGGTGAAGAAGTATTTGAGAATGTAAAAGACTTGGAGGTCAAATTTGGAAAGACTTTTGCAGGTGGCCTTGCAAAAAATGGGTGGAAAAAAAGGTCAATTTTCTTTGAGTAGCCGTATTGGACGTCTTTACATGTCACATATTTTCTTGAATTATGCATATTTTGATAGTGTCATTGGTACATTTCTAAATGTGCCCAGAAAGATAAAAGATGGCGTAAAGGCACGGTTAGACTTGATTGAAATGAAGATAAGAGAAAAATTGGCACCAACAAATAAGGGGAAACATACTTATTTGCCTCCAGCAGCTCACACTCTAGCCAGGAAAGAAAAAATTGCATTATATGAGTTTCTTAATGAAGTGAAAGTTCCAGAAGGGTATTCTTCAAACATTAGCAGTCTTGTATCAATGAAGGACTTGAAGCTAAAGCAGATGAAGACTCACGATTGTCATGAAATCATGGATCATTTGCTACCAATTGCTATACAGGCCATTTTGCCAAAAAAGGTGAGAGACACGATAACTAGATTGTGTTTCTTCTTCAAAGCAATGTGGAGCAAGGTGTTTGATCCTGAGCAATTTCCTGCACTTCAGAAACAAATTGTCATCACTTTGTGTGAGCTTAAGATGTATTTTCCACCTGTTTTTTTTTATATAATGACTCACCTACCTATTAACTTAGTTAGAGAGACTCAACTATGTGGACCGACTTTTATGAGATCTATGTATTCGGCTGAGAGTTATATGAAGGTATTGAAAGGCTACGTGAAAAATTGTAGTTGACCTGAAGGTTGCATTGTTGAACGGTACATAATTGATGAAGCCATTACATTTTGCACAGAGTATCTGGCAGATTCTAATATTGCAGAGCTTCGAAAGTCTCATGTTGTGGGAGGGGGAACAGAAGGAAAAGGCCAAATTGGAAAGCAATTAGTTAGTGTTCATATTACACAAAGGGAACAGGCACACCTATATGTGCTCCACAACACCGATGAGGTTGACCCATATGTTGAAGAGCATAAGAAACAACTTAGGAGATTCAATCCAATTAAAAATGAGAGCTGGATTTCAAGAGATCATAACAAGAGTTTCATCGATTGGTTCCGAAAGCATATTGAAGAGAAACAGAAAGAGAATCCACACCTTTCAATTTCAGATAAATTGACACGACTGTCGATGGGTCCGTACAGACTAGTATTTTGTTATTTAGGTTATCGTATAAATGGTCGCACATTCTATACAAAAGACCAAGATGAACGAAGTACAATGTAGAATAGTGGTGTGAGTCTTGTAGCTCAAGTAACGCATATCTCAAGTGCGAAAGATAATAATCCTATCTATGCCGATTTATCATATTATGAGGTGATTGAACGTATATGGGAGCTTGATTATAGTTGGTTTCGGGTGCCTGTATTTGGGTGTAGGTGGGTTGATAATAAACATGGTGTCGATAATAGTGAAATAGGCTTCTCTCGAGTAGACCTTGAAAGGGTGGGATACAAAGATGAACCTTTCATTTTAGCATCACAAGCTAAGAAAGTGTTTTTTGTCACCGATCCTATTGAAAAGAGGTGGTCCATTGTTTTATCGGCAAACAAAATTACTTGTATTGATGATGATTATGAAGAAAGTGAAGATGATGGAGAAAATCCTATCTCATTAGGTGATTCACAATCACTTGATAGTGACGATGACTTGGATATAAGTGATGATGAATTGTATATGCGACAAGATCACCAAGAGGGGATATGGATTAATCCATCAGTTCGTCAACGTATGAAAAAAAATGGTCGTACCGATGGGAAGCAAAAGACTGTTAAGCCAACGACAAAAAAAAACGATGAAGGTATTTGAACTTATTTTATAATTGTATGATAGACTTATTTTTTGATCAATATTTATACTTAGTTGCCAAAAAAATTATATTCTTGAGATTTGCCTATTTTTGTGGAAAATTTAATAGGGGCTTGACTGAATTTAAGGTTAATTTATGTTAGCTGGGGGTTAATGACGTTTAATTGGGGATTAAATTTTGTTTATTTTGTGGTTTAGGATACATTGATCCAACTGGTGATCTATATTTATACTTAGTTGTTGTGATTTACGTGATTCAACTGGTGATCAATATTTGTAATTGCTGGGTTTGTTGTGGTTGCAAGTTTGGGGGAAGATTAAGTTGAGAACTTGGTACAAATTTTTGCGCCGTTACTCTGCCAAATTCATTCTAGAATAATGGGAATGAACCTAACTTTTGTATTTATTACTTCTATTTTAAAATTATTATTGCCAAATGAATCTGTCAAATTTATATGAATCTAACTTCTCTATATTTTGGCTTTTGTAGGTCGATGGCTTCAGATCCTACTGGTAGTTTTCTTGAGGATGATGTTTATGGATCAGATAGCCGTCATGATAAGGAGATACGAAGAAGTATCACGGCTATGAAAAAAGTTATCAAAGCCAGAAGTCAAGGTATAAGGCTACCTGTTGGCTGGAATGACAGAGGTCAGGCAGTTAATCCAAACAAATCAATATTTGTTGGTTATATAGGAGTCTTGGCTCGGCAGAAGGTGTCAATTACCATGAGTGATTGGCGAAAAGTCCCGACACCAATAAAAATAAACATTTGGGATGAAATGAAGGTAATTTGGATATTATCAGATTTGTAAGTGTTAATGTATTTTTTGTTGATTCTCAAAATTATAATTTCATATATACTTTATTGTTTGTTTTTTGTAGTTGACATTTGATGTTGAAGAAAGTAGATAAAAGTACGTACTAGCAGAAGCTGTGAAGCTAGCACGTAACTTCAGGAGCTACTTGAGTAGAAAGTGGGTGCGAGATGATGATGGAAACATTAATGACAACCCACCCCCACAATATGAGATACCTCAAGCCGATTGGACGGCATTTTTAGATGTTCGCCTAGGTGAAGGTTTTCAGGTAGCTAGTCATTTTAATTTACTGTTTCATTTGTTGGTTATTGCGTTTATATTTAACTAATAATTTGATAATGTAATAAACAGAAACTAAGTAGGGAAAATCTGGAAAGAGCAAAGGAACCTGAATATCCTTACCAGAAAGCAAGTCTTGGACATGCTTTTGTGGAGCAAATTGAGGTATGTATTTCATTTAGCAGTGAATCCTTACAATTTTTTTAATAAAAATTCTATGTTAATAAATATATACTTTTAATGAAAATATAGATGAATAGAAGAAGGGATGCGGGATCTAATTGCATAGAGGTGACACAAGCACTCGTGTGGAGGATTGCGTGTTCCAATAAAGCAAATCAAATTGATAACGACAATGTTAGAAGAGTAGTGAATGGAATGGTGAGTTATTTGCAATTTTAGCTCTATAATGTGTTGTATGTTTGTTTTGAAATACTATTGAAAGAACAAAGTTTACTAATATTTTTTATTTTTTAAAATGTATTATTACTGGAGAGCATTTCACAAGAGATTACTAGCCATGGAAATGAGAAGAGTCGAGATGACCTATTGGCTAAAGCTCTTAAAAAGAAGGAGCATCTGGGTCGCGTTAGGGGTGTTGGCTTTGGGGTCTCACAACGAGACTATTTTACGGATCCAAAGCCTGCTAAAGAAATGGAGATGGAAAGCTTGAGAAACATGGTGAAAAACCTCTCTCAAACTATGCTTGCCATGCAACAATGGATTGATGTTTTGGAAGCGCCTAACTCGCGTCAACCACATGAAGATGATGTGATTTCTTTGAAAGATAGCAGCCCAGAACCAGTTTATAAGATGCTTCCTGAGGTAATGATTTGAACTTGTTTATTGATCATGTAACTTGCAACTCTCTATTTCTGTAAATCACACAAAACTTTCTAATATGATGTTGTGTATATATATATATAGGTTATCGCTCCATGTCAATTAGCATTTTCATCACCGTCATATCGTGTGGTGGCTAAAGGACAGATGTGCAATCGACTGGTGATTGATAGAATACTTCACAACTGTCCATTAGCCACCAACCATGTGAAAGTGTGCATTGACACTGCAGTTGACCCGTCTCTCTCAATGATGAAATGTTCACCATTTCTAGTGCTCTGGGTACCTTTGTTGCTTGGCCAGCGAATCTTGTCAATGCCACTGATGCACCAGTATGTAATTAATAGCTAATCATTAATAAATTATAACAATTTGTTTGAGGTTACTAAATATACTTTGGTGTGTAACATTTAAGTTTTATTTTCTTTGCTTAAACAGTCTCTTGGACCATCCAAATCATCTGGAAACCAGAAATCAGGGACGTCAAAGCAGTCAACTGTCAAAGGAAAATTTCCAATGGCCAAGCCTGCACGTGAAGGTGACAAATGTGCAGACCTTCAACTAGATGGACTCCCAAATGACCTTTTATTTCTGGGATAGTACACGAAGATGATGTCTATTAGTGCCCAGATCACTATAGACATGGAGGAATCCATTATGAATTTTGCATTCCTAGAGTATATTGGAAAGGAGGAGATCTGTCACCTTCTGCGACAAAAAGAGATAGGAGTCTCTATCATTACAGCGTAGATAAAGTAAGTTTTTTAATTATTTTATTGCATCTGAACTATGATTATTTTCGTTACTCGAAATTCTTTTTTTATGCTCAATTTAGGTGTTTGTGGGTTAAGTACGTGATCCCCGAAGGGAAAGAAGCAAGTTTCGGGTTCCTTAGCCCACATTTCATATTTACGAGAACATGCCCGCAAATTCAACAAGTGCAGTACAAAGCACGTGCTATGATACAGAGTGCACAAACGAATAAATTATTTCTTGCACCTTACAACACCGGGTGAGCTACTAAAGACTCAACTTTAATTTGTAAAACTAGTTACACAAAGCAAATTTTGAACATATCTTTTGAATGCTTTGTAGGGGACATTGGTTGTTGCTGGCAATTGATCCATTTCAAGAGGTCGTTTACTATCTGAATTCTTTGCATGGTGAGCAAGAATACCGAGATGATATGACATAAAAAATCAATCAGTAAATTTTTCATTCAATCAATGTATCCATTATATTTAATATTTTTTAAAAGTGTATATTTATTTCACATAATTGCTTTTCTTTGGCATATTTCCTTGTTTTTTATATTTTTTTATAGGGTTGTGCACATATTTCGTGCAAATCGCAACAACCATTCCAAGAAATCCAAAAACTCGGCCTGTCAATAGTTTAAAATAAAGGTTAGCATTTTCTAGTTTTAAGAGATTATATATTCGTATAGAAGTTAGTGTTCTAATACAACGTAACTTTGATTACTTTTGTAGTGCCCCCGGAAGACCAACGAGGTGAATTGTGGCTACTTCGTTATGAGATTCATGAAAGAGGTTATTAGCCACGGACAATCTATAATCCCAACAACGTTATGCATAATCCTAATATATACTTAATTTCTATTCCTTTTGAAGTTATTAAACCTTTGGTAGGTAATTGAAACGTCATTTCAGTTTGCAATTAATCTCTATATGTATCTTGCAGTACTTTCATGATTCTCAATCCTTCTATACTCAAGAGCAAATTGATGAAGTGCGCTGCGAAGTGGCACGTTACATTTTCTTAGCAGCTTCTTAGAAATTAGGTAATGTCTTTTTTATACATTATGACTTGTTGTAAATTGTGATTTGATTTATTATATTTAAATTGTCATGAGTAATTTAATTAGTTGATTGTAAATTAACACGTGATCATTTATTGGAGATTATAACATTTTGTTGTTGGAGGAAAGAGATGGTAATATTGAAGTTTGGGGTGGTTGTTGTTTATGTTGAATATGTTTTACTGTGTAGTTGAAATTTGTTGGGTTGGTTTATTGAATATTACTGTACAGGAATATTACCATAATAGGGTGCAAAATATTAAAAAATAAATAAAAAAATCCGACCCTATGACAGCGGTTCCGGTCGGAACCGCTGTCAGAGGGTTCATAAAAAAAAAATGAATTCGAACCCTATGACAGCGGTTCAGCGGCTAAACCGCTGTCATAGGGTTTGAATTAATTTTTTTTTTATGAACCCTATGACAGCGGTTCAGCGGCTAAACCGCTGTCATAGGGTTTGAATTAATTTTTTTTTTATGAACCCTATGACAGCGGTTTTTATTGAACCATTGTAATAGGGGTATTGCAGCGGTTTTGAACCGCTGTAATAGGTTCAAACCATATAACAGCGATACCTATGACAGCGGTTAAAAACCGCTGTCATAGGCCCAAAAAAAACCGCTATAATAGGTCATTTCTGTAGTAGTGTAGTGTTCGAACATATCAGTCTCACTGAAATGTCTATGACACAAGCTCCCACTATTACATAGTGTTCGACTGGCACTTCCATGTCAAAGCTTATGTCATACAAGTCTTATCTAATCCTGATGTCCAGTCAGAACTTTCTTTGACTTGCAAACTAGTTTAGACAATAAGTACTGAACTCTCCTAGTGCCCATCTCCCTAACCCATAGGAAGTAAAAGGTCCACCTTAATGTTATGGACTTAGAGCGTGTTTGGCTAAGCTTATCCAAAACATCTTATAAACTACTACATCTTATAAGATGTTTTAAGAGCTTATAAGATGTAATATCTTATAAGATGTTTAAAAAAAGGTGGAGGTGAGTTACTTTTTTAAAAACAGCTTATAAGATCCAAATAGCTTATTTTTTAGTCTTATAAGCTGTTTTTAAAAAAAAAATTACCAAACAAATTTATAGAGCTTATAAACTCTAAAACATCTTATAAGATGTTTAGAGGAGCTTATAAGCTTAGTCAAACACCCTCTTATAGTTGTTTATCTATCTTACAAATGCCAATAAGAAAACAACTCAAATGCCTTTTATATAAATAATTTTTAATTACAATAAATATCCCTTTTACATTCTATCCTCTATGGTATCTAAGCGTATAACACCAACAATCTCCCACTTGCACTCAGTGTCATTCCCTATGGTATCTAAAACCCATCTTCTCCAGATGTCGATCTAGCACCGCTTACGCCAAAGGCTTGGTCAGTGGGTCAGCTACGTTGTCAGTTGAGGCTATTTTCTGCACTGCTATTTCTTTTCTACAAACGATCTCTCTAATGATGTGATATCTCCTCTCTATGTGTTTGGACTTATTGTGAGACCTTGGTTCCTTTGCTTAAGCTATCGCTCCATTGTTGTCACAGAAGAGTGGCAATGAGAGTTGTACTCTAGGAACCACTTGAAGTTCCTCAAGAAACTTCCTAAGCTAAACGGCTTCTTTGGATGCCTCTGAAGCAGCCACGTATTTAGCCTCTGTGGTGGAATCAGCGGTTGTGCATTTCTTCGCACTCATACAAAGACAAATTTTCTTGCCTCAAATTCAAGAATTCTCAAACTTAATCAAATTTGTAACTTTCAGGGATGTAATGGTGTGATACCCGAGTTTCCTTAATACTATAATACTCACTCGATTACAATAGCATAGTCTACTAACATATCAAAAGATTATTTAAGCAAGTTGGGTGGCTTAAACATCAATTTATATCTATGTGGGGGCTGAATTTAAACTCATATGTACATAAGGGCTACAAGACAAATAGAAAAATAGCAACAAGCCCTCATCATATCTTATATGTACTTGTACCTTATTCATCCATTTGCTCCCATTTTTCACCCAACTAGTTCTTGCTCCAAAAAGACCAGAGTTCTCTCCATTCTCACCTCTTATCACCCAACTAATTGCAAATACACGTGTAAGATATACATATGTTTCACATCAGATAGAAAACACGAAAGGGTTTGTTTGTCTTTTTCCTTTGGCCTGTTGTGCTGAACATAGTCTAATGAGCTCTGAGAGGCTAGTGAAGAATATAGACAAGCTTACTGCAGAAAAAAGATGAACTCAATGAAAAGCTAAATGAAGCTTGTATATTTCTGTTGTTGTTATTGAGCAAGATAATTACATGTAGAATACTTGTACACTAATTACAGAAAGGATGAATGGTTTAAGTCTTCCATGATTTGCGCAGCGTTAAAGCATCCAGAAAATGTGGTAGTTTTCTTGGGAAAATCTTTTCTTCCTTTGTTTACAATTCCAGCAGATTGATCTTCCACCAAATCTTCCTTTGAGATGTCTGCCTCATTGATTTGTGTCAATTAATTCTATAGATTTATGGCCCTTTGATTTTCTTTCCATTTTCTTTTTACCTTCATTTTGTGTTTGGTTGATCTCCAAAATTTTCTCCTTGATTCTTTGATTTTTTGAACATGTGAACTTCCTTTTCCTCCAACATCCCCCCTCAAGTTGGGCGGAGACATAAAACAAAGGCCCAACTTGCCTAACAAAAAAAACTGGAATTGGAAGTAATGTAGAGAGCAGATTGATTATCACAAAATAAATCAATGGGCTCAGGTAGTGAAATAGATAGGTCCTTAAGCTAGCTTTTCACCCAAATGATTTCTGTGGTGGTATCGGCCATTGATCTATATTCTGCCTCAGAGGTTTGTTCGATAATCCATTGAATTGAGCTTTTCTCATGATTCTGTTGTGTTTACATTGGCGTTATTCCTATGATGACAGACGGTCGAGTGGAGAGATTGAAGTGGATCAATGCAAGATCTATTTAAGGAAATAAGGATTAAGATTGAGTGGGACTAAGACCGCTAATTCAGCGGATTAAGGAGCACATCAAGTAATCTTATACGTACTCACTAGTTCTTTTGCATCAAAACAAATTTTTTATTTGAATTTGTCGGTTGAGTATCCATGTATTTCAGTATTGTCAGTGGTGGTGGAGGGGAAAAGAATCCGCTGTCTAGCTTCATGCTGAATTGCAATGGTATTTCTTTGTTAGCTTCATGTTTCTTGAAACTAGAGTTTAAATAGTGTATGCTTCAAGTGGCTAATTATGGCTTAGTTTGATAGGTTGAGGATTGTATGGGTTTTGATGCTAAAGAATCGCGATGGCACACACTTCTTTAGAAGAATAGCGATGGCAGACAAGGGAAAGGACGATGCACATGCATCAATGGAATCTGATCGGACAGACGGATGAGGAAACGGATTCATACGAATCTTCTGCCATCGGCTCGTCTGGCACTTCACTCTCAAGGTACATAATTTTGATATATTTTATATGCATCATGAATGTGTTTGGCCCGCCGTACTGTTCTTGACATTTTTCTGTTTTGTTTTGTTTACGGAGGATGGGGTTCCATAATGCTTTTCAACTTCATTGGGAAATAAATCTTCATATTCTTGGATTTTTTTTTGCCCCTATGTACCTTACAAACAGACCCCTTGAAGGAGGTGTTAGTAATTTCCAGTAAGTGAGGGGAAGTTTTGATAGTTACACAATAAGTGAGGAGGTCTGTAATTTTTCCTAAAATTAATATGCTCTAAAAATTGTACAACGCATCTAAAAATTTAAAATAATTGAAAATAATACTATATAAGTTTTTCTTTATAAATAATGATTTTGTATTCGTGCAACTCTATATTTTTTTATGACAACTTCATCGTCTATGGCCTTGTAATTAAATGCCTTTAACTATATCCCTTGAACGGTTTTAATTAAAAATACTCAACCTAGATTTAATAACATTTTTTAATTAATAATCTTGATTTGAATAATTTTTCACGCAACAAAGCATGCAATTACCGCTATGATCATACAAATGATCATCAAGGGTAAATGTGATAGAAAACTATGCAAATTTCACGATAATCTCATCTCTTGGTCCTCTAAACGTTAGCATGTTGTCTCTCATTCTAGAGTCGAGGCTGAATATCGTAGTGTTGCCAATGTTGTGGCTGAAATCGCTTGGCTCCGCAATCTTCTTCCTGAACTTTGTTGCCCTCTCGCTAAAGCCTTTGTTATCTATTGTGACAATATTAGTTCTGTCTATCTTTCTTCTAATCCTTGCAGCACCAACGTACTAAACATGTTGAATTAGATTTACATTTTTTGCGTGAAAAAGTTGCTTTGGGTGAGGTTCATGTGTTACATGTCTCATCCTCTCATCAGTATGCCGACATCTTCATGAAGAGAGTACCATCCTCATTGTTTGTTGAGTTTCGATCCAGTCTCACTGTTCGCGAGCCTCGCGTTTCGACTGTGGAGAGGTGTTAGAGTTTACCTTATATTATAATCCTTAGTATTGTTATTCCTTTGCATATTAGAATAGCTACTAGTATAGGTTTCCTTATTATTAGTTTCCTTTTATATTATGTCTCTCTTGTAACCTTTATATAAACCTTTGATGTTTAATACAATACCTAAGGGGATTTTATATCATAACAAAAAGTAATCTCGAACTTCCTCGGTCTGAATGACTTCGTAAAGGAACCAATAGTTATCAATTAAGATGATGGACTGCACTCGGGCTACCGAGCAGCCTATGTACCTATTAGGGATCAAGTCTAACATAGTTCCAATATAGAGTATAATTCTACTATTATTTTGTTGCCTAGTATACGAAGGTATCCAAATTTATTTTATGAGATCGCACTATCAAGTCTTAGCCTCAGTTACGAAGATACGAACGAAGCTTACGAAGTCTATTAAATGCTTAGATTTCGGCCCTGTGTTTACAATAAATGCGGGTATTTATAGCATTTACACGTTGTATAGATGGTGTATCCTTATAGCATTTACACCGTGATTGGCCTTTAGAAGGTTTTTAACCCAGACCAGCTTCTTTTGACGAACATATATGCAGTGCTACGTTCTCGAAAAAGAAAATTTTACTTTGGTATTGAATAAATAATTTTATAAAGACTTGTTAATATCTTGATAACGAAGTGAAAATTCAATTAATGTCAATTAAATTATTTTTTAAAAAATAAAAAAATATATACCGAGCTTCGATTTATTTTAGGAGCAATATCATAATACAATGCAGATAAATTTAAATTAATAAGTTGCCAATATATGAAATCAATTACTAAATTAAAAAGAAATAGTTGAAAGAAACAAATATATATGTGTATATATATATATACACGCACACAAGGTTATAATAATAAAAGAACTTTTAAAAAGTTGTTATGGAGAAATATTAAAAAAAAAGAAAAGAAAAAAAGTAGCGAAAATTAGTCGCAGGGAAGGGGGGTGAATGTAAGGTTGCGGCTAGCCAAATGAAAGAATAAATTGCTCTATAATATTTATGCACACAGAATGATTACTGGTAACTAAATATTTTTACATTAATATCATGTTTGGGTGAGAGATATTTACTCAATATTATATCTAAATATGTATTTAATTTGTTTGGAGTGAGGTATTTATGAGTAAAGATATGTATCTAGATTTCCTTGCTAATATTTTTTTTTATATTGCCTATTGGTAATTAAAAGCCACTTTAAAACCAAAAAGAAAAAAAAAATATTACTCTTACACATAAAAAGAGTCATAGTTCATGTGGAAAGGGGTAAAATTGGTACTTACACTAAAAGATCTAATGCTAGCAAACATAAATTTGACCGAGGGACCAATTAGGCACGTTATTTAATTCAGGGGGTATATGTGACAGTGAGTATAGTTCAGGGAGAGCATTCTGTATTTAGCTCTTAATTTAATTTTGCGATAAAGGCATTAGTTGAATTTTGCCATACACTAGTATAATGTGTTGTCGCCAAATTATATTAACATTTGTGCTAAAAATATTGTTAATTATTCATTTAATTAATTAATCTTGATCTATTAGGTAAATTATGTATGCGAAAAGAACAATTTGTGAAAAAAACTGGTGGAAATATGAAAAAATAAAATGGAAAAATAATGATTTGGGTAATCAAGTCAACTTCAAGCTATTGAAGGGGTAAGTGTAATATTAAATAATTTGGAGAGGTATTTGGTACGAGAATATAGATAGGGCGATAAAGTGTAATTTAATTTTTACTTATTGAAAGTAACTATAACCGACATTTGTGATCAAACTTGAACTATGAAAGTAAGGCTCTGTTTGGAGGTGTTTTCATTTCATTTTCATTCGTCATTTTCTAAAATATACGTGAAAATGAGTTCTTTTATTTTGCGTAAAAATGTGGGCATGTTTGGTTGTGTTTTCGATAATGTTTGGAATTGATGATTTGATGATGAGTGAAATTATTGAAATAGTTAAAAATAATGATTATGTTAATAGTGTAGATAGTATAATAGATAATATTATATTGAGTATATATATTTATAAGTAAAAATAATATAGATTGACCCCAAAATAAGTATTAAAAATACTCAAAATGAATGTTAAAATGTGCACAATTCTATGAAGGTTAATACTGTGTATTTTATTCCATCATAATATTGCAATTGTTTCCGAAAATACGGACTTATAGAAGGAGATGCGAGAGAGAGAAAAATGTGAGCGTGATTTGATAAAGTGAAAGATGGTTATTGAGAATGTGAAAGTAAAAAAAAATGTATTTCCAATTGAGAATGATGTAAACTGTGTATTTTCATTTTCAAATAAAAAGTGCGCAGCCCTTAGCGCTTTGTTTGGTTCAAGTAAATTGCTAGGAAAAGGAAAAAAATATAAGAAAATTAATTTTCCATTGTTTTGTTACTAGAGAAAATGAAAAGAAAAAGGAAATAGAAAAGAAAATCTAATATTAATTTGAGACAATAATTTTTCCTCATCAAATAATGAGGAAAAGGATGGGGGAAAAATGGTTTTCTTTGTGTTTTCTTCTCTTCCCTATCAATTTCTTTGATACAATTTTTTTGTTCCCTTGCTATCACATTTGTTATGGCCGAGAATATAAATTTAGCTTTAGCTTCTTCACATAATTTCACTAAAGTTATAAATCAAACAAATGATGATCCATAAATGCCCTTAATTGGGAATATTTTTTTCCCTCCATTTGCTTTCTTGATTTTGCCTTCAATTTTTCGCACCGTCATATCATGGGTCATTCTATATCAGGCCAAGTTCAATGGTTTGAGTGTGAATTGTTGGGTATCTTCAATTTGCTTCTGGAATCTGTAACTAGGTCTGGTAATTCCAGACAAATGAACTGGAAGATGTTAACATGAATTGAATCGAGGCTAGGGTCAACCCTCTGTCCTTAACACAATATTGCCCTTCTATAGTCCTGCTATAGGTGGTACGGGCTGGTGCAATTTGTGTCCCAAGATATAATGATTCTAAACTGAGGTAGAACCACTTCAAACCTCAGAGTCTACGAACAACAATTCTGCTCTAAACTCTCAAGAACTCAAGAAAAGATTTCTATAAGCTGGAGATATGATATGAACATGCTAAATGCATACTTGTGCATCATGATATATGAGAATGAGGTTGGGAGGTGCCTTATATAGGAAAGAAACCGCTGGAACTTGAAAAATTCAATTAATACCAGACTTTAATGCACTAGGTAACCGTTGACCGTTTCATCTAATAGCTCACCATTTGACTAAATTTTTCAAGTACAGTCTTAGTAAGACAACTCTTTTGAACGTCTTAGAATTCTTAATTTCTAATATGACGTCTACTTGACCCATATTATTTATGTCGAAATCCTTCTTCAACATCCTTTCAGTAGTCATGATTACTTACATAATCAACATATCATACTTTCACACCAGAATAGGTAACTTTTGGCTTTGAACCTTTCTTAGTGAAATCTCATACTTTGAGCTATGTGTTTTGTGTACGTCCGTTAAAAGCACATGTGTCACGCTCGTTGATTATGAAGTCGTTTGATTACATAATATTTTGTCAAACCTTTCATGTTCGAATCCGTATACCAACTCAACATACCCCCGGTTAGTTCTATGTGAACTTTCTCATCTAATCCTCTATTTAAGGAATGCAATCTTAATATCCATTTGAAATATCTCACATTTATGCAGAGTAGCAACAATAATGAATATTTTATGGATTTAATTCTCATTCCCGAAAACATGAAAAGAGGAAATTAAGGTCTACCATTTGAAGGTGACCTTCGGCTACCAAATGTGCCTTGTAAACTTGTTGGGGTTTGGGTGCTTCTACCTTAACCCATAGCCCCCACATTTGTACGTATCTGTAGGAAATCTTGCCACGTTTTAGGTAGATTCTTACTCTTACGTCTATGTGGGACCTTCGTTCAGAACGTAGTTGTCTAGGAGGACCACCTCCCCCACAACTCTGAATTTATCCAACGCATCATTATCTCCTTTAGAGTATGATTTTGGCGTTTGGAAACATCATTAGACCATGGTGAATAGTGGGATGTTCTTTGATAAATACTACCACACTTGCAGCAAATTTTTTGAACGATGCCCCATATTCTCCACCTCTATTACTTTGGATAGCTTCTATCCCTTTTTCAATTTAGACTACAGTTTTATAAAGCCTAAATGCTTTAACTGTCTCGTCTTTACATCTTAGTCCAAGTATACTTTGGTCTGACCAAATCAACCATAGTTTTTATGGTTACGTTCTTAGATTGAGTATCGAATGTTTGACCGACTTTCTCGATCTTACTCCAACGGTCAAATTCTTCGTATTCTTGACCAAGTTGTGTACCCCGTACACCACATCGTCTAGACATTTCTCTCTTCAAAGAATATGTGCCATAAACAATAAGACCGATCTCACTCAACAACTATATAGTTTAAAGTGACCACGTCCAAGTTCATGCACAAAACCACTTTATCTATTCCAACTGCAAGTGAAGTGACCGAGTTTTCCATAAACATCATCCACTCATCAGCTGGAGTGTAAGATGTGCACTTGGTTTGGAACTTGGTTGAAAACCGGATTTTTACTTTTATACGTCCAAGATTCCAACCTGGGTTCTCTTGCATCTTAGGCTATTCATAGTCCCTGGCCCAGAGCCGCAGTTAAAATAGCAGTTTCACTGTTTGGACTTTTCTTTTGAGGCCTATTTTCTGGGAGTAGCCCTGGAACTTCAGCTTCCAGCTGGAACTTTCATTCCCCCAACTAGAACTTATGTTCCCTAGCTGGAAATCTCATTTCCAGGTGTAGCGTCTGTTTCCTAATGGAACTTGCATTACTAGCCGTAACTTCGGCTCCATGATGGAAGTCTCATTTCCAACTATAACATCCACTTCTTTCTGGAACTTTTGTTACCAGTTGGAACTTAAGCTATGTTTGTCATCCCCTTTACATGAGGCTTAGTTTTCTTATCGAAAACATGGTTTCTTTCTCAGTTCTTAATCCGACAACCAATTATCTCCTTTTGCTGTGCTTGAGATAATTCTTGAAGTCCTTCCACAATGGAGGTAACTCCTCAATGGAAAAAGCTGCTCACCGAGTGCCACATCCTCGGCATGAACTTCATCCAGGATGATTTTCAGTTCTTAGACTTCACTTTCCATCGTCTTCATGTCTACCATTTTGAAGTCTTGGAACTCCCAGACCGCGAACTTCTTTAGTTCAGCATCTTTAGTCCTAAACTTCCATCCAATGACTCTTTACGAGCGTTGGCAGTTTTGATTGAACCTTATACGCTGTAACGCGAGTCATTCAATCCATTGAGGATTTAATTCCTATTGGGCTTTTAATGCATAAAAACGCAACGGAAGATAAAATTGAAAAGCCCAAGTGGTTCATCTCAATTTCACATAATCAAATTGTGTTTCGAATTCATGTACCTTTCTTCGCATATGTTGAATTCTGAATCAGCTTTCTTGATTCTTTCTTGAACAGTAAAATCATCACTGTCTCTAAATTGCCATGCCGAAAATCAAAGCGAAAAATCCTCTTCTTTTCTTTCCTTGAAATCGGCTAGGGGAGAGAGAGAGAGAGTTGGAAGACTTCTTGACTTGGAGAGAAAGTTAATGTAGGAGAGTTGTTATTATTTCCACTAAGTAGTATATTTATACTACACTAGGAAATAATAACCCTAGGCTTCTTTAACTAGGCTTTAGAAAGTCTTCGGGCTTTAGTCCATGTTTGTTTGTTTAATTAATTAAATAATTAATATTATTTATTCAATAAGTAAATTAATTAAATAACAAATTAAATCTATGTTAATTCTATAATTAATTTTCTTTAGGAAACTAATTAATTCATTAACTTAATTAATAAATAAAATCATCTAATGATTAATTAATTTCGATATCCAATACCGAAAAATTCTCTCAAGTCTATTCCATGATTTTTCCTTTTGCAATTCCTTTAAGCACGACTCTTTAGGTTCGTCTCAAAAGGCAATTGGAAGGAAATCAAGAGGATGTGAGTAACACCTAGCAAGACCAGTGGCTCACATCGTACCCCAATTGAGAATGAATGATTAGGATCATTCCAAACCTTTTACGCTGTGAATACCGTACGAGTATAAACCTTTGATTCACATATCCCAGTCAAGTAAGAGTCATGGTTTATTCAAACTCACAGGAATTGACCATATGCTTAGCTCGTAATGAATCGAGGTCTATGAGTATACCTTCATGTCTAACATGAGTATCTCTTTATGCTTTGGCCAAAGTCTTTTAACCTCACCGATTCATGACTGTATAGAATATTTAGCTCATCCACTTATGAGAGAATAAATCCCATTTTGCTAATCAGTTCAGACTGCTACTTACCCATCAAGTCGCACTTCGAGGTAGATCCCACCATAGGGTGAATTGGATCTAACTACTTTAATGACAGACTTGATGTCACATGTACACCTTCAACTTGATTCCTGAAGTCTAAGGTTCACGCGTACCTATCACAACTTATCAGTTTCATCATTGACTGTCAGTGAGTGAAAACCCATGTGATGAAACCGATGTGAGTCGTGTTAGAAACATATCAGTCTAACTGAGATGTCTATGACATAAATTTCCACTACCATTCCCATAGTGATTGACTGACACTTTTTCTGTCAAAACTTACATCATACAAGTCTTTATCCAGTATTGATGTCCAGTCAATACTCTCTTCGACTTGCGAACAATTTTTAGATAATAAGGATCAAACTTTTCTAGTGCCATTCTTCCTATCCCATAGGAAGTAGAAGGTTTGCCTTATTATCAAGGACTTTACGTTGTTTATTAAAACCTTACAAATGCCTATAAGAAAACAACAAAATAATGTCTTATATTACTTAAAGATATTGTTTAGTTACAAGTTATTGCCCAATAAATCTATCCTCTTTATGGTATTTGAGGGCATATACTCTAACAATCTCCCACTTGCACTCAATGCCATTGGCTATGGTATTTAATACACATCCCTTCGAGATGTTTATGTAGCACCGCCTATGCCAATGGTTTGGTCAATGGATCAGCGACATTGTCAGCTGAGGCTATTTTCTAAACAAATATTTCTTCTCGTGCAACGATCTCTCTTATGATGTGATATCTCCTCTCGATGTGTTTGGACTTGTTGTGAGACCTAGGTTCCTTTCCCTGCACTATTGCTCCGGTGTTATCACAGTAAAGTGGCAACGGGAGCTTTATGCTAGGAACCACTTGAAGTTCTTCTATGAACTTCCTAAGCCAAACAACATCTTTAGGTGCCTCAGAGGCAGCTATGTATTCAGCCTCAGTTGTGGAGATTTCGATTGTGCTTTGTTTGGAACTTTTCCAAGTCACCGCTCCACCATTGAGGGTGAATACGAATCCTGAGGTGGATTTTCGGTCATCGACATCTAATTGAAAATCCGAGTCAGTGTACTCGCCCACTCTCAGATCACCACTTCCATAGATAAGAATCATATCTTAGTTCTCTTCAAATACTTTAGGATATTCTTCACAGCCATCCAATGTTCCTTGCCAAGGTTTGCTTGAAATCGACTAACAACGCTTACTATATAAGCTATGTCAGGTCTAGTACACAACATCGCATACATCAGGCTACCCACAGCAAATGCATAAGGTATGGTGCTCATCTCGTTTCTATCTTCCTCACTTTGAGGACACATAGATTTCCAGAGATGTATCCCATACCTCATTGGCAGGAACCCTTTCTTAGAATCCTCCATCCTATCTCTTTAGGACCTTTTCTAAGTAAAGATCTTGAGAGAGCCCCATCATTCTATTTGCTCGATCTCTATAGATTCGAATCCCTAGAATATAAGTTGTCTCTCCCAAGTCTTTCATGGAGAAAGTACTCGAAATCCACTTCTTAACAGTGGTAAACATTCCTATATCATCCCTATGAGTAATATGTCATCCACATGTAACACAAGGAATGTTATCTTGCTCCCACTAACCTTCTTGTAAACACATGGCTCATCTTCGTTTTTGATGAAGTCAAATCCTTTAACAGTCTCATCAAAACGCAGATTCCAGCTACGAGATGCTTGCTTGAGTCCATAAATGGATCTCTCAAGCTTACACACCTTATGAATATGGTCATCGGAGACAAAACATTTAGGTTGTTCCATATAGATATCCTCTTCTAGGAATCCATTTAGGAAAGCAGTTTTGACATCCATTTGCCATATTTCACAGTTTAGGTGTGCCGCTATTGCAAGTAGAACCCTTATTGATTTGATCATAGCCACTGGTGAAAAGGTTTCTTGGTAGTCAATCCCTTCCTTTTGACTATACCCTTTCGCCACTAGCTTAGCTTTGTAGGTGTCAACCTTGCCATCTACACCAATCTTTCTCTTGTACATCCATTTTCACCCAATTGGTTTTGCCCCATCAGGCAGATCCACAAGTTTCCAGACTTGGTTTGCATGCATCGAATCGATCTCAGTTTGCATAGCTTCACGCCATCTAGTAGCATCCACATCCACTATCGCTTGATCATAAGTAGAGGGATCATCTCCATGATCTTTCTTTAATATAGAATGAAGATCCAGCTCCCTCTATAGTAGATATCCATAGCTCTCAGGCGGTTGAGGTATTCTACTTGACCTTCGCGGTTGTGGTTGTGTTACAGAAGGTTTAGTTCTCACTTCTTGTGTAGATGTATCCACTTGAGTTTCATTTTGTTCTTCGAGAACAATCTTTCTACCCGCTCCACCTTCTTGAATGAACTCATTTTCAAGAAAGTGGGCTTGTAAAGCTCAATGATCCTTTGATCATCGTGAAGTAGAAGAAGTATCCCATTAAATCCTCAGGATATCCAACGAAATGCCCTTTCAAGGATCTAGCCTCCAACTTGTCCACTTTAGTCTTTTTGACATAAGCCGGACATCCCCAAATCTTGATGTGATTAAGACTTGGTTTCCTATTTCTCCATATCTCATATGGAGTCTTAGGAATGGACTTGGACGGACATCTATTTAAAATGTGTACAACTGTAAGCAGCGCATGACCCCACAGTGAAATGGGTAAGTCAGTGTAACTGAGCATGGAGCGAACCATGTCTAACAGGGTCCGATTCCTTCGCTCTACAACTCCATTTAAATGTGGTGTCGCTGGAGGTGTGAGCTGTAATACTATACCATTCTCTCTAAGGTATATATCAAACTCGTCGCTCATTTATTCTCCTCCTCGATCCAATCGAAGAGTTTTTATATGTTGACCAGTTTGACTTTCCACTAAAGCCTTGAATTTCTTGAACTTTTCAATAGATTCAGACTTGTGCCTCATCAGGTACACCAGACCATATCTTGAATGGTCATTAGTGAATGTGATGAAGTAAAGGAAACTTCCTCGAGCCATTTCTCTAAATGGTCCACAAACATCAGTATGCAATAAACCTAAGATTTGTGAGGCTCTTTCAAAAGTCCCTGTGAAGGGGGATCTAGCCATATTACCTTTGAGACAAGATTCACAAGTAGAATAGGGATCCAATCCCAATGGACCAATTAGTCCGTCTTTCTCTATTTTGTGAATTTTAAGTTCGCCGACATGGCCTTGTCTAAGATGCTAGATCAATCTTTGGTTTATTCCAAGCCTACTACGTTTTCTTTGTATAGTATTCATGGAACACTCATTCTGGACATTAAGGTAATACAATCCATTTACTAAAGAAGCAAAGCCTTTAAATTTATTGCCATAATAAATGTTGCAATGTTCATCAATAAAACGGAAAGTATAACCAATTTTAGCTAAAACGGGAATTGAAACAATGTTTTTAAGCCCATTGGGCAAAACTAAAACATTATCCAGAAAAAGTAAATGTCTAAAATTTAAAAGCAATGAGGTAGATCCAATTCCAGTAGCTGCGACGCTTTGCCCGTTGCCTACTCTGATCTTCACCTCATCACTGTCCAGTTTCCTTCCTCGCACCAGATCCTCATTCATATAACAAATGTGAGCACTAGCTCCAGAATCAAGAATCCAAGATGTAGAGAAAACGGTCATAGAACAATAAGTTTCATGAACATAAAGTTCCATACCTTGGGCGCCCGTGCCCACATTTGGACAGTTCCTTCTTCGGTGGCCCAGCTCACCACAATGTAGGCATCTATCTGTCTTCTGTGGCCCCTTACGCCTGCAATTCACAGGAGCTTTCCCTTTTCCTTTATCGACACCACCCTGAGATCCAAGCTCGCCACCCTGTTTTTTGGCTTTCTTCTTCTTATTCTTCGCCCTTTTGGGCCCAGAGAGATTACCAATGTAGTTTCTTTTCCCTTGGGCTTCAATTGAGATTGTGCAGTATTTAATTTTTTCATTAGCCCAGCTAAGTTGCATTCAATCTCATTGCAATTGAAGTTCATGACAAATTGGGAAAATGAATCAGGAAGAGACTGCAAAATAAGATTGGTTTGAAGATGTTGGTTCACAGTAAAATCGAGAACCTCCAATCTCTCGATCCTCGAGATCATCTTGAGGACATGATCCCCAACCTTCTCTCATTTTGGCCTCGAAGAGCTCTTTAGGTATCTCATATCTAGCAGTACGACTATGCTCACCATAGAGCTCAACCAAGTGTGCCAAGATAGCCCTCGCAGTGGTCATCTTCTCGTGGGACCTCTGAAGCTCATTTGTCATTGAGCCAAGAATGTACCCACGCACTTGGACGTTGTCCTTTACCCAATTTTCGTGAGCTTGGATTTTTTCCTCGTTGGCACGTGTTCTGGCAGGCGGAGCAGGGATGTCAGCGTCCAACACATATCCCAATGACTCCATGTTGAGAACTATTCTCAAGTTCCTTAGCTAGTCCACGTAGTTAGGTCTAGTAAGGATGTTCTTTTCTAGTAAAATGAAAAGTGGGTTGATAGTCATTTTTGTTTTTAGAGAGATAAATCAAATAACTGTAGAAAATAAACTAGACTTAATTAGACATATGTAGCTAAACTAAAACAAAGTTCAAAATCAAGGACTTCGACTTATAACTTTTCTCCCACTACATTTTTCGAGATTCACACTCCCACTATGAAAAATGTGATAATTCTATATTTATATAGAATTATCTAGCTTTTATTTGGTCATTTGCATGCTTTTTCATCATTTCGTGTTGGTGATTTCGAGTATTTTCAGCATTTTTTCGTTGTTTTGTGTTAAGTTGTCTTTGGCAGTTGTTTTAGTGTGTTTTGTTATGTTTTGGGGGTGGTTTTAGTAATTCTAGAGTTTTGGGTGTTGCTATTGAATGAAATTATGTTTTATAGGTTCTCATTGGCATAGAGCCACAATTGAGAGGAGCAAATCACAAAGAAAGAGGAGAAAATCGCATAGTAGAAGGAAGAAAATCGCAAATTAAGGAAAGAGATAAGGAAAAATCGAAGAAAATCTAAGACTGTCACGTCATGCCGTGACATGCCACGGTGCGCGAGTAGGCAGCCAGTTGCATGTACAAATTTGAACTGGACATGCCACGGCATGGAACTTCATGCCGTGGCGCGAGACCTACGAGACTTGCTCATGTTTTTTCGTCCAGCAACCAGGCTGCAGTTTTTTGACCATATCTCCTCAACAAAATATCCAAATCTCTTAATTCTAGCGGGGTTCTAAAACTAACAATTGAGGCTTCTAGGATCGGACTCATTGGAAGCCGTTAAATTAGAGAAAATTGAGCTTAAAGTGGACGGCTGGGATCCATTAAAAGAAAATAAGGGAATTTTTGAAGATATAAAAGGATTGGTGAGCTACACAATAAGGAGAGACGTTTTTGCTGAAAAGGAGAGAGGAAAACCTAGAGAAAACACATGCTGAGGAAAAGAAGAGGATTTTACAAGAATACAAAGGATTCTAGCGAAGATTGACATCACTAGAGAGAAGCATATTTCACCTTAAAGATTTATTTTTGTTCCCTATTGGTTAGATCTTTCTATGTTGAATCTGTGGATTGTAAACATGAATTCTCTTAATTTTTGTGTGTTTTTCTTAACTATCATGAGCTAAATTTGTAGTAGGCGCACCCCGGAACTCTACTTATTTGGATTTGATGTGAAATTTATGTTTTTAGTTTAATTCTTCATCTCGTTGCTTGTTTAATTTTCTGCTTTATGCCTCAAGTAGATTGGTCACCTATTTTGAGTATTTGTTTACTTAATTGAACTAGACATAAGAATATTAAGTAAAAAACTTGGATTAAATAGAGAAGGATAATGAACTTAGGATAGGATAAGTTGCATTATTTGTCTTTGAGGATAGACATATACCCTTGACCCTTCTTAGCTTGACGATAACTTAATCTCAATGTGTCTAGTTTTAGTTTCTTCTTGCATAGACATATGGAGATGACTAGAATTAGATAAGCTTTTATGTGTTCGACAGTTGCATAGAAGTATATTAGTGTTTAGAGTTAGTTATTGAGATGGTGATAGAACTAGAGATTAATTCATTGCTTTAATCCGGTAACTAGAGGGAATGGGGGAGCCTAAAATTTATTAATTTGGTTAACTCTCACTTAATTCTTGCTTTTAATTAGTTGTTAGTTTTTATTTTTCGTAGTAGGTTAATTACATGCACAATCATATTATCAATTGGAAATTGAGACACTTAGATATAATTTTCACTTTAATTCTTTATAAATTTGGTTAAGTCTTCGTGGGAACGTTATCCGTACTTGGTACACTTTATTACTTTTCAGCACGTGCACTTGAGTTAAATTGGTCTTAATTTTATATACGCTAGACGACCAACAAAATGGAAGTGATCGTTGTTTATAGCTTCGTAGTGGGGATTGAGTACTTTAATTAATGTAATGGATGGCAACTCTTTAACGATATTTAGTCCATTACTTAATTAAAGTGATGTCCAACATTAATCTATCCAATAGACGGTCCAATCTTCTTTTTCCCATAACCCACCAAAATCGCAACCCTTTAACGATTTATAGGCTTTGTGGACTATCTAAGTTTATTCCCACTAACTCCTCGTAATCTAACATTTGAATTTCACCTTGCAACCCTTTAACGATATTTGGGGTGAAATATGTCTCGATTAACGCTTCTAATGCACTTAATAAAATTTTAGAATTAAATCTTGATATATGACCCCCACTTACTGGGAACATGCCACATACTAGGTTTAAACTTAATTCTATTAAGTTTAGTGGACGGAAAGGATGCCTAGCACCCTTTACTAACTTAGTATAATTTTTAATTGGGAGAATGTATGTTCTAAACATTTATCTAAGTCTCACTTTGCACATTATCAAATTTATATAGCGCATATTGATAACATACATGCTTCACATAATTAATGAACATGCATCGAAAGCAATAAATCCAACACATTTATCCATGGGCTTTATCTAGAGGGCCCAAGCCAATGGGCCATCATAAATATGAAAAATAAGCCTGCTATTCTTCTTGGGCTCCAAGCTCCTTTGATAAGTGTGTTATTCTTCTAGAAATCTTGTCTAATTCCAATGTTTTTATGCAATATTATTTTATAATCGCTCGTTTAAAGTCTTGATTTTATCTTGTAGGATGGTTGGAGCTTTTGACGAGAAAAGATGTGGAATTGATCGAGATTGAGAGCCCCAAATGAAGTCGGGAGGTTGGAGAACGACCAAGAAAAGCGAGAAGTCCCATAAATGTAGCCGCAAGCTACTAGAGCTCGGGCTGGAGCAAGCAAAAAGGCTTGCTCCAGCCCCAGCTGTGCGCAGCAGCTAAGCTCGCGCTGGAGCAAGCCTTTTTGCTTGCTCCAGCGCGAGCTAAAGATGCCTTAGCATGCACTGGAGCAAGCAAAAAGTCTTGCTCCAGCGCGATCCATGCGTGGCTCAATAGCTCGAGCTGGAGCGAGACATTGTGCTCGCTCCAGCGCGAGCCTCTTAGATTCTACCCGATTTCTATGGCTATAAATGGAGTTTTGAAATACTTTGAAGCCATCTTTTGCCTCCCCCAAGTCTTGTCCTTTTTTTATTTTTGCATTTTTGGAATTCTCTAGCTTTGAAGATGACATTTAGAGGCTAAAAACCTCATACGGGCAATTGTAATTCGAAATCATCATCTTGATTTATGAGATTATTGTTCTTAATATAATTTCTTTGTTGAGTAATTGATTTTCTTGTTTCCATGCCAAGTGTTTGATGAAATGCTTAGCTTAGATGTACACTTTGTTATTGTATTTCATTTATCAATTGCTAGTTAAGATTAAATTGCTATCAATTAGGATCTTGCTTAGTAGCAACTAGGGATTAATATTGATGAATGATTGATATTAGGTTCTTAGGGGAAAATCAATGTCATTAGATTTAATTCATGCTAGGTGGATTGACTATTGATGTTAACTCTCTTTTTGTGATTAATACTTCTCCGTAAATGAATCGAAGGCCTAATCTCTAGATGTATTTTAGGAGTTAGAATTTATCGATTGGCTATCCGTTGATAAATTACGCATAAGAAAAGAGCAAGATGTTCATATGCTATCATTGTTCCTCTTAGTTGGCTACTCAACTAGAATTAATCTTGCGTATCTATGATCAAATCGAGAAGATGATGGGTAATTACAATTGACCGGGCTTTACTTTATTGATTCAATTATACCATTTAATTGTTTTCTTTATAATTTTTATTTGCTCAGATTCCGTACAATTGCAACCAAACCCCCCTTTTACTTAAGTTTCATAAGTCATTTAACAATTGTAATTGATCTACACTCTCTTGGGTTCGACCCTTGCTTACCGCTATTGCATTAGGTATTAAGGTAGTATAAATAATATTTTTGGTGTGCTACGACACACACCAAATTTTGGCGCCGTTGCCGGGGAGTATTAATTAGTTTAATTGTTTTATTGCTTGTGTTTTTGTTTTATTTTTATTTTTGTTTGTATTTTCTATTTATGTCACGATTCTCTCACGATTTACCATTTGATCTTGAAACTGAGAGGACGTTTCATAGGTTACAAAGGGAAGCACCTCAAGCATCAACATCCAGGATCAACATTGCTATTGACTTAGCATCTTACTTCCATCAATCCAATCCTGAAAAAGAAGAAATGGCAAACAATCGAAACAATCACACTCTTAAGGAGTTGGCGACACCGAATCTCAATTATCAACCTCTATGCATTGATTACCCAGCCCTTGATGTTGCTTTTGAATTAAAATCCGGTTTAATTCACCTCCTCCCCACTTTTCATGGTTTTACAGGTGATGATCCTCACAAGCATCTCAAGGAATTTCACATGGTATGCACTTCTATGAAGCCCGCCGGGATATCCGATGAACAAATCAAGCTAAGGGCATTCCCCTTTTCTTTAGCGGACTTGGCGAAAGATTGGCTCTACTACTTACCATCCGGATCAATCAACACATGGAATGAGATGAAACGGGTATTTTTAGAGAAGTACTTTCCGGCTTCCAAAGCCTCCATTATCCGGAAAGAGATATGTGACATCCGACAAATATCCGGGGAAACTCTCTACGAGTATTGGGAGCGATTCAAAAGACTATGTTCTAGTTACCCTCATCATCAAATTAGCGAGCAACTCCTCATCCAATACTTTTACGAAGGACTTATTCCCACCGAGAGGACAATGATTGACGCCGCTAGTGGAGGGGCATTAGTTGATAAAACTCCCGAGGGTGCTCGGTTATTGATTTCAAACATGGCGGCAAACTCTCAACAATTTAGCTTTCGGCATGAACCTCAACCAAGTAAGGTAAATGAGGTAAAATCTAGTTCACTTGAGTTAAAAATTGCCGAATTAACTTCACTTGTTCATCGAATGGTCGTTGGAAAGATACAACAAGTGAAAGCGTGTAGGATTTGTGCTAATGTGAATCATCCCACCGACATGTACCCCGCTCTCCAAGAAGGACCAATTGAGTATGCAAATGCCATGGGGGGGTTTTTAGGACCACCGCAACACCACTATGATCCCTATTCAAACTCTTACAATTCCAGATGGAGGGATCCGAACTTTGGCTATAGAAATTGAAATGGCCCTAATCATCAAGGGTACAATCAAGGGTATAGTCAAGGATCACCACCTCCTTTCCCACCTAAGCCACAAGCCCCTTCTCCTAGTTCAAGCTCAAACTCCAACTTGTCTTTAGAAGATATTGTGAAGGCTCTTGCTCAAGATCAAATTCAATTCAAGCAAGAAACTAAGTCAAGCCTAAAGCATCTAGAGACACAAATGAGTCAATTGGCCACTTCTATGAGTAGGATTAAAGCTCAAGGGTTGGGAAAGCTACCATCTCAAAGCATCAACCACATGGAAAATGTTAGTGCTATCATATTGAGAAGTGGAAAAGAAGTTGAAGCACAACTCAAGCCACCACCGGGACATGACATTATGGAGGAAGGGGAGAAAAAGTGTGCCAAGAGTTCTCCTCCTTCCATCTCTCCTTCAAAGGTAACCTCTAACCCTCATCCCATTCCTATTATTACTAAGCCTCCTTTTCCAAGTAGGGTTGCACAATCGAAGAAAAAGGAGAAAGAGAAAGAAATCTTGGAAATTTTTAGGAAGGTGGAGGTGAATATACCTCTTATCGATGCGATTTGCCAAGTACCCCGGTATGCCAAATTTCTCAAGAAACTATGCACACAAAAGAGAAAGTTGATAGGTAATGAGCGTGTGAGCGTGGGCGAGAACGTATCCGCCGTGATCCAACGTAAGTTACCTCCAAAATGTCAAGACCCTGGTATGTTCACGATTCCATGTATGATTGGTAAGACAAAATTTGATCATGCCATGCTAGACTTAGGTGCATCCATCAATGTCATGCCATTATCAATTTATAAATCGTTGGATTTGGGTCCTTTAAAGGAAATGGGGGTAATTATCCAATTAGCAGATTGTTCTAATGCTTACCCCGATGGGGTAATTGAGGATGTCTTGGTAGAGGTGAACGGTCTAATTTTTCCTTTATGTTTTACACATGGGAAATGATCATTCCATAAATCCCGCCCCCATTCTTTTAGGACGTCCTTTACTCAAGACGGCTCGAACAATTGTGAATGTTCATGAGGGCACTCTTTCCATGGAGTTTGATGGTGAAATTGTCAAATTCAACATACTTGACTCCATGAGGTGTCCTCGGGATGTGAAATCTATTTCATTTCTTGAAAAAGTTAAAATGATGGCGCAGAAAATGGTGGACCACAAAGAGCATGCACTAGAAAAAGTTTCATTGCAAGATCCTGGTTGATTGAGGATGGCACGTCGAGCCAACGACGTTAAATAAAGGCGCTTCTTGGGAGGCAACCCAAGCGTGGCTGAAAAGCCACCGCCAGATTTGATCCCTTTATCCTTCCTTTTTATTTACTTTGTTCATGACTTTTTGTTAAGTGTTTTACATTGAGGACAATGTAAGTTTTAATTGTGGGGGAGGGGTTAAATTTGGTTCTTTTTATTTTTTCTTGTTTTTGTTTGAATAAAGTGGGGATTTGTATGCTTCGATTATTTTCATGCACCCTTGGGACGTGTTAATTTTCATGAGATAAAAGCAAATTTTTTTTGAACTTTCATTTCCTTGGAATAACATGATTTAAGTGACATGAGTTAGAACCGTTTGATTGTGAATGAGATAGACATATTACAGTTGTAACCACTTGCTTCTTGGACTTTTATTGATACAATGATGGAACTATGAAGTAGAATTGCGGGTTTTTAGTAGACTATGACAACCATGTGAGCTATTGAGCCTTTTTGTTGATCAAATTTCTATGGAAATCTTCTTTCTTTCAGTGTGTGTATCTTCTATATTTTTGTAATGCTAGAACTTGCTTTGAACCATGTCAAAATTACGTTGATTTGTGCATATTTGAAGATGATAAAGGCACTTAAGATTTTAACCCACTTAGCCTAAAAAGCCTACCTTATGCATTTTCATCTCTAGTAAACCCCTTTGAGCTTTTGGCCGTTTTGTTGGATTGACCCGATTTATGAGCTTTTCCATTTCTTTGTTCTCTCTTGGTTTACCCGTCCAAAGAACGAGTAGAGCTAGAAGGATTTATTTCATGAGTTTAAAAAAAATGGCATGTTGAGAGATAGTGTGGGGGTACTTTTGATGAATGTAAAGAATGTTATGCAATTTGTGGGAGAGAAGAGGTTGCGTGCTTTTAGTTCTTTGTCAATATATATATATATAAAAAAAAACAAAAAAAAAGACGAAAATGAAGAAGAAGAAGAAGAAGAAGAAGAAAAAAAAATGAAAAACAAATGTTTGATGGAAACATGAGCAAAAGATTTGTTGTTGTTAGGTATTGGGTCCTATATATATCATTTACCCAAGTTTATCTCAATGCTCTACTAGTTTCTTGGACTTAGCTTTCTTATCCTTTGTTTTTCTACCCGAGCCTCAACCCCGTTACAACCATATTAAAGACCTTTTGATCCTTATGTGCGCATTTCTAAAGTAGTGGAGATTTTGGTGTATAAGCAAGCCTATGGGAATGCATTTACATAAAAAGATTTGAGTGAAAAACACATTATCCATATACACTCAAGTGTTTGGAGAGGATTGTGAGAAAGTCTACTAATTTCCCAATATTTCTACTCTTATTGTGATCATCTTGTGAATATTTGATAAAGTATGCAAGTGAATAATAGCTATAATGTGTGTCAATCTTTTTAGTGTTTGACCATGGTTGTTGTCTCATGTCATTTTTACCATTTATCTTCCATTCTAATGAATTTGAGAAAAAATTGTTTATCCTAATCATTGCTCGAGGACGTGCAATTGCCTAAGTGTGGGGGTGTTTGATAAGTGTGTTATTCTTCTAGAAATCTTGTCTAATTCCAATGTTTTTATGCAATATTATTTTATAATCGCTCGTTTAAAGTCTTGATTTTATCTTGTAGGATGGTTGGAGCTTTTGACGAGAAAAGATGTGGAATTGATCGAGATTGAGAGCCCCAAATGAAGTCGGGAGGTTGGAGAACGACCGAGAAAAGCGAGAAGTCCCATAAATGTAGCCGCAAGCTACTAGAGTTCGGGCTGGAGCAAGCAAAAAGGCTTGCTCCAGCCCCAGCTGTGCGCAGCAGCTTAGCTCGCGATGGAGCAAACCTTTTTGCTTGCTCCAGCGCGAGCTAAAGATGCCTTAGCATGCGCTGGAGCAAGCAAAAAGTCTTGCTCCAGCGCGATCCATGCGTGGCTCAATAGCTCGAGCTGGAGCGAGACATTGTGCTCGCTCCAGCGCGAGCCTCTTAGATTCTACCCAATTTCTATGGCTATAAATGGAGTTTTGACATACTTTGAAACCATCTTTTGCCTCCCCCAAGTCTTGTCCTTTTTTTATTTTTGCATTTTTGGAATTCTCTAGCTTTGAAGATGACATTTAGAGGCTAAAAACCTCATACGGGCAATTGTAATTCGAAATCATCATCTTGATTTGTGAGATTATTGTTCTTAATATAATTTCTTTGTTGAGTAATTGATTTTCTTGTTTCCATGCCAAGTGTTTGATGAAATGCTTAGCTTAGATGTACACTTTGTTATTGTATTTCATTTATCAATTGCTAGTTAAGATTAAATTGCTATCAATTAGGATCTTGCTTAGTAGCAACTAGGGATTAATATTGATGAATGATTGATATTAGGTTCTTAGGGGAAAATCAATGTCATTAGATTTAATTCATGCTAGGTGGATTGACTATTGATGTTAACTCTCTTTTTGTGATTAATTCTTCTCCGTAAATGAATCGAAGGCCTAGTCTCTAGATGTATTTTAGGAGTTAGAATTTATCGATTGGCTATCCGTTGATAAATTACGCATAAGAAAAGAGCAAGATGTTCATATGCTATCATTGTTCCTCTTAGTTGGCTACTCAACTAGAATTAATCTTGCGTGTCTATGATCAAATCGAGAAGATGATGGGTAATTACAATTGACCGGGCTTTACTTTATTGATTCAATTATACCATTTAATTGCTTTCTTTATAATTTTTATTTGCTCAGATTCCGTACAATTGCAACCAAACCCCCCCTTTTACTTAAGTTTCATAAGTCATTTAACAATTGTAATTGATCTACACTTTCTTGGGTTTGACCCTTGCTTACCGCTATTGCATTAGGTATCAAGGTAGTATAAATAATATTTTTGGTGTGCTACGACACGCACCATCCTTCTTCTTTTGGATTGATTTCCTCTTATAAAAGGGCCTATTCTATTTCAATCTATTACATGAGATTAAATTAACAACCTATACATAATTCTAGAAATAAAATAAACGGGCTCAAATCTGGCCCTTACAACCCATTAAAAAAAATACAGTCAAAAGAAAACAACCTAAGCCCATAAATAAATGTCACCATCATATAATACATGCTCGCGGTATTTAAAGCAACTATGTTGGTGATTAAGTTAATAATTAATTAGTCCAATTAATTAATTTCCTCAATAAAATTCCAAACTTTATTGGTACTTATGATAATAAACCATCTAGTGAGAATTTATTATTTAAATTAATTAATTAATTAAAAAACCCTCCAAGAATAATTAATTAATTAATTAAAAAATCCTCCAAGAATAATTAATTAATTATTTCACTTAAATAATAAATATTCAATAAAAACAATTTGGGCTCGATTTCATCAAACATAAATTACCAACCATTGGAATATTTAATATTCAATTAATTAAGCCCAAAACTAATTTATTGAAAATCCATAATTTTAATTAAAACAATTTGGGCTTATTTAATTAAATTCGGGTCATCTTCCTTTTGACCCACCCGGATAATTAAAATAGCCCAAAACCTATTTATTTAAAATTGGACCCGAAAAATTTCGACCCGACCCGTTAGGACCCGGGTCAAAAACCCGAGCCCATTGATGTGTGGCCTGGCCGTGAAGGCCAGGTGGTCTGGCGCCGTGTGCTAAAAGGCTCACGGCATCGCGCGCACATGCGCACGCTGTCGGGCCATCAGCTGCGCGCCCAGGGCGCAGACTGCGCACGCCGAGTGTGTCTCACTCGTCTCAGGGTTTTTCACCCCTAACTCTTACACAACTCTGATTTTTCAATTCACATATCATCATACTACAATATACATGAATTAAACGCAGAAAAATCATGTGTTTCATATCATAAAAACATATTCTAATAACATGCTTCAAAAACGCGAAAATCACACAAATCACGTATTCAATTAAATACGGAAATCAGAGATTGGCTCTGATACCACTATCGGGTTTTAATGCATAAAAACGCAGCGTAAGATAAAATTGAAAAGCCCAAGCGGTTCATCTCGATTTCACATATTCAAATTGTGTTTCGAATTCATGTACCTTTCTTCGCATATGTTGAATTCTGAACCAGCTTTCTTGATCCTTTCTTGAACAGTAAAATGTTCACTGTCTCTAAATTGCCACGCCGGAAATCAAAGCGAAAGATCCTCTTCTGTTCTTCCCTTGAAATCGGCTAGGGGAGAGAGAGAGTTGGAAGACTTCTTGACTTGGAGAGAAAGTTAATGTAGGAGAGTTGTTATTATTTCCACTAAGTAGTATATTTATACTACACTAGGAAATAATAACCCTAGGCTTCTTTAACGCATGGACGCCCACTTTAGGCTTTAGAAAGCCTTCGGGCTTTAGTCCATGTTTGTTAGTTTAATTAATTAAATAATTAATATTATTTATTCAATAAATAAATTAATTAAATAATTAATTAAATCTATGTTAATTCTATAATTAATTTCGATATCCAATACTGACAAATTCTCTCAAGTCTATTCCATGATTTTTCCTTTTGCAATTCCTTTAAGCGCGACTCTTTAGGTTCGTCTCAAAAGGCAATTAGGAGGAAACCAAGAGGATGTGAGTAACACCTAGCCAGACCCGTGGCTCACATCGTACCTCAATTGAGAACGAATGATTAGAATCATTCCAAACTTTTTACGCTCTGAATACCATACGAGTATAAACCTTTTATTCACATATCTCAGTCAAGTAAGAGTCATGGTTCAGTCAAACTCACAAGACTTGACCATATGCTTAGCTTATAATGAATCGAGGTCTATGAGTATACCTTCATGTCTAACATGAGTATCTCTTTATGCTTTGACCAAAGTCATTTAACCTCACTCATTCATGACTGCATAGGATATTTAGCTCATCCACTTATGAGAGAATAAATTTCATTTTGCTAATCAGTTGAGACTGCTACTTGCCCATCAAGTAGCACTTCGAGGTCGATCCCACCAAAGGGTGAATTGGATCTAACTACTCTAATGACAGACTTGATGTCACAAGTACACCTTCAACTTGATTCCTCAGGTCTAAGGTTCAAGGCTACCTATCACAACTTATCAGTTTCATCATTGACTGTCAGTGAGTGAAAACCCATGTATGAAACCAATGCGAGTTGTGTTCGAACATATCTGTCTAACTGAGATGTCTATGACATAAGTTTCCACTACCATTCCCATAGTGATTGACTGGCACTTTCTCTGTCAAAACTTACATCATACAAGTCTTTATCCGGTATTGATGTCCAGTCAATACTCTCTTCGACTTGCGAACAATTTTTAGATAATAAGGATCAAACTTTTCTAGTGCCATTCTTCCTAACCCATAGGAAGTAGAAGGTTTGCCTTATTATCAAAGACTTTACGTTGTTTATTAAAACCTCACAAATGCCTATAAGAAAACAACAAAATAATGCCTTATATTACTAAAAGATATTGTTTAGTTACAAGTCAATGCCCTATAAATCTATCCTCTTTATGACATTTGAGGGCATATACTCTAACAATTCCAACAAAGGAAATCACAGTTTGACCAGGCATCATATTCCTCCCTCAATCGATTTATCTTCCCTCAAGAACCTATAGGTTCAGGGTAGTGAGATAAAACAATATCTTTTGTTGTTATATCTTGAAATCAGCCCCACTGAAATTCCCATAACAACATACTTTTGTACCACCACTTGAAATCAGCCTTGCTGAACTTCCCAGACTTCTCAACATGTACTGGAGCAACAGTTGCAACTGGTACTATCAGAACAGCTTTTAGTAGAGGAGCATCTGGCAGTACCGGAGTAGTATTAGCAATAGCAATAGTGAAAATTCCAATTCACCATAAGTCAACATCAAATATGCATATTAATGTAATATCCACATGTCAAACAACTTTGATAGAATTACAGCCCAATACTTGTAATATTCACATGTGTTTGAATAAATCGAACTCACATTCATAATTTGCATCGCAAAGAAGTTGTTCTTGAAATGAACTGAAAGTTCCAGATAAATGTACTAGAGGTTCCAGATCACTGAACTAAAGTTCTAGAGTATTATCACAAACTGGTAATATGCAATCAATTTAACATAGTGATTTACCTTCACATAGTTAAATATATACCATTTTTCCAGTCACATGTATATATATGTAAATTGACATACTTATATATATGAACACATATCATATTTCATTAATACAAATAAAATTCGGTCAAAGAGAATTCAAAAATTCCACCAATCGGAAAACTTATCTGATTTGAATGAATATGTTGGTGTTCAGAATCGCCTTGTGATTCGAAGATATTTCCTTTATCAAAATATCGTTCCATCTTATGAAAGACAAATTCAACACTCTAATATTCCTTCAAAGACATATTTGAGATATTAGTTGTAAAATCACAATTTCACAACTCATTAAAAAACTAAATGTAAAAATACATTTCAAAGCATAAAACTTATTGGAAAATAGCATATAACCCCCCTGTGTTATCGTTTTTTTGCTGAAAACCTCCTTGTATTAATTTTTTTGCACGGAACCCCCTTGTGATCATATAAATCATGCACACTCTCCCCTTGTCGTTAATCTGCCGTTAAAAATCCTAACACTATCAATTTTTGGGGGGAAATTGTATATAACCCCCCTGTGTTATCTTTTTTTGATGAAAACCACCTTATGTTAAATTTTTTTTCGTGGTGCCCCCTATTATGTAAGGTTTGATTTAGGGTTAAATGCACTTTTTCACCCCTACATTGTGTCTCATGGATAATTTACCCCCAACAGAATTGAATTTAGTAATATCTTTTTTCCTTTATGGTTTCATTAATTTTCTTTTGATCTTAGTTCCAATCATATTTTTAACTTAAAAGTTCATATTTCTTTTCCAAAAATTAAAAAAAAATAAAATTTTCAGAAAAATGATTTTGTATAGAAAATAATCAGGAAAATAAAAATAAAATAAAATAGTCTGAAGATGGCGGATAAAAATATGTTATCTTTTTTCTATTTCCTCTTCTTGATGTTCTTTTTTCTAATCCAAAAAGAATCATTGAAATATTGAAAATGTTTGCAAAATCAAAAATAAAAAAATCATAACAATAAAAATTGCATAAAAATTTCGAAAACATCTTCTAAAATCGACAAAAAAATTCAAAATTTTGAGAAAAAAATCAAAAACATTAAAAAAATATTGGAGAAAATTCTAAAAATAAAATAAAATCAGAAAATTAAGTAAATTAAGAAACAAATTAGGGAAAAAAAACAGTAACAGAGAAAAAAATAGAAAAAATAATTTAAACCCTCCAGACTAGTTTAGGTGGCAGGGCTGTCGGACTTTTGGTGGGGAAGAAGAACAGAACAATGGAAATAAGGAAAAAGGAAAAGGAAGAAAAAGAAAAAAAGAATAAAGGAAAAGGAAAAAAAGAATAAAGAAAATAATAATAAACTAATAATACTAAAAGTTATAGATTGAGTTTTGGTAACCCATATCCATTATATCATACCCAATAGATTTTATCCAAACTAGTTTTTTATTTTGTTTTTTTGTTTAAATTAGAGTGAAAGAAGACCAAAATATTATGTACTAAACATTGGAAGAGCATTATAGTCATTTTGATATGGTATTTATAGTTAAAAATGCCAAAATGGACCAAAATTCGCACTCCCCGCGCGTGCAAGCCAATCTTCGTTAAATTGCGATGGCAGGGGTGTTTCATGCAGGATTTATATGATTACAAGGGGGTTTCGTACAAAAAAATTAACACAAAGAGGTTTTCGGCAACAAAACGATAACACATGGGGGTTATATGCAATTTCCCCTTATCTTTGAATCATCTTCCAGAAATCTCAAAATAGAAAGAAGATATACAGAGATATTGTGTTAAGTTAGTTGGGTATCTTCAATATGCTTCTGGAATCTATAACTGACTCTGGTAGTTCCAGACGAATGAACTGGAAGATGTTAACATGAATTGAATCGAGGCGAGGGCCAGTTCTCTGTCCTTGACGCAATATTGCCCCGCTATAGCCCTGCTATAAGTGGTACGGGCTGGTGCAATTTGTGTCCCAAGATACAACAATTCTAAACCGAGGTAGAACCACTTCAAACCTCAGAGTCTACGAACAACAATTTTGCTTTGAACTCTCAAGAACTCAAGAAAAGCTTTCTATAAGCTGGGGATATGATATGAACATGTTGAATGCATACTTCTGCATCATGATATATGAGAATGAGGCTGGGAGTTGCCTTATATAGGAAAGAAACCGTTGGAACTTGAAAAATCCAATTAATACCAGACTTTAATGCACTAGGTAACAGCTGACCGTTTCATCTAACAACTCACCATTTGACTTTAAAGCCTAAACGGTAGATTGTTCAAATTGTAACGGTTGTATTCCCTCTGGTACCCGCGAAGTACCGAAGTAAATACTAGTGTGCTCGAAGTACCGGATTAAATACCAGCATGATCGTGGCCAGCGATCACACGTGAGCGATTTTCATCTTGCATTATTTTCCACCGTTTGATCAAAAGAATATGATGGTTAGGGATTTTCAGGGATTTAATTTTAAAAAAAGAATTAATAAATTAATTAAATAATTAATTAATTTTTATCCAATAAAATTATCATTGATGGAGCCCAAGCTCAAATCCAAACCCACGGTCCATGGCCCCAGGCCAAACCCATGGGCGGGCCAAGAAGACCCATGGATATAAGTCCTCCACCAATCCCAAACTCATTCACCCCAAATGGGCTAACCCATTAACCCCAATTTATAGGGAGTAAACCATCAAGCATTCTCTTTGATTTCCCATGTGGGATATCCAATATCATATATATATCCAAACAACAACCTTTGTCACTTAATTCTTCATTTGTCTGAAATTCGATTCGAGAAATTCGAAGTGCAAATCTTATCTACTCATTATATATATTAATATTATCTTATAATATTACGTATCCCAAATACGAGTGTTGTTCGAATTTCGTAGTCTAAAATCGTGTTTTATATACTTTTGAACTACAATTTCCAACATGAATTCTGTGTCTATCTCTCTCTTATATAAGTGTGTGTGTAAACTACACATAATACAATTTATTGTATAAAAAATATAAACACTAAGATCAATAGACTCGATCGGACATAAATTTTTCCGTCATATAATGACCTGAAAACTATGTCCGCTGAAATTTTGTTTTTGTAAATATTTGAACTTCACCATTAATGGTTCAGACACGTGTAGGAGCAGATCTAAAAATGTGCATTTATATGTTTTTATTTTAATCATCTACTGTTGAGTCTTATTTTATCAGATCTACTATTGAGTCAGAGCATGGATATTTAATAGTGGGCAATTTCACTTTCACCAACCAAACAAAATAGATCAAAATCAGGGACCAGTGGACCACCCTATACTATGAATATTCCTTGGTCATGTAACATAAAAGGACAGAACTCTTCAACTTTTTACTTTTTTTTTTTTTTTGTTGAAATTTACTTTATGGTTAATTCAAAAGTTGACTACTACAGTTTCCTTTTTTCTTTTCTCTACTCAAGACTTATCAATTATCACTTGTTCTTTTCTTCAAATTTCCGAGTCCCAAAAAGAGGAAAATTATGTAATACACCGGTCCTGAATACGTAGCAGCAGGTGTGAATTTTGCCACATTAACAATATCATAGGTCACTTTATTTTTTTTATTGTCCATCCAATTCATTAGAATTTTGCCCCGACTACATTTGGATTCGACCCAGGTCACGCACCTAACAGTGGTGGGTGAATCTCCCAACGAGGGTTTTCTGCATTCACAAAGTTTAGAACCCAAGACCTTGCTTAATCGGAAACGAACTGCTTACCACTCGAATCAACCCCGTTAGTATATATCACTTATTGATATGGTATTATTCTACATCATTTGGTGCATGATGTACCAGATGTAATTAAAAAAAATTCAAAAAAGGAGAGTTGATGTCAATTTGGTGTTACATGAAATAGATGTTTATATGTGAAACCTAATTCATTGGTTGGATATTTGAATTGAAGAATAACTTCTTTATCTCTAATGACACATTTATCATCTATTTATGTGAATTTGTGATGGCACCTTACAATTTTATAATGATATTTCACTTGTGTTATCATTTTAACAAATGAACAAGAATGCCCACTAACGTCTAAAGAAGATTTTTACCAATTTATAAAATAATTTTGTACATTTTAAATAATCTTCATCGTTTCTAAAATATCATTTTCCTTTTCTTTTATTTTCTATTTGCTACTAATATAATGTATCTTCTCTAATATAAATCACAATAAGAGCAAATTTGTTACGTCATGATGTATCCATTTCTTTTCCTCGTCTCGTACCTTTACATTCCAATGTACCCTCTACTTTGAATGCTGTTTAAATTAATGAATGCTTATTTCGCTCAAAAAAAGTCTTGGTTTAGCATCATATGAAACTTTCATCAGGCACACTACCGTGAGGCCAACCAAGCAGACCCTCAGAAAAATTCTGGTCTTGTTTGTTTACGTTTTCAAATATTATTTTATATTTTTTGGATCATATTTAGGGGTGTACGAGGTCGTTGTCGTGTTCGGTCGGTTTAATGATAAACAATCTATCCGACTCGACACAAGCGGGTTTACAAAATCTCAAACTGTAGCGGCCTAAATATCTTTCAAAATCGAGCGGTTTGGCTTGGTCGAGTTTTACTATTTTCGGATTGGCGGGTTGCCAAAATCCATGCATATTGCATCCGAATAGAGGTGAAGTTGGAGTATATTAAACCATCAAAAAACTGAAATAATATTACATTTCTTGTTTCATAATCAAAGTAAGGTAAGAATTATAATAATTCTTACATCCATCTCACTTGCATCCAACAAACATAAAAAAATAAGTCCATTATATTTTCAAATCAAGCATTGTACATTGAATCACAAAATCTAAAATTGTCCAAGAAAAACTAAACAAATATTGTTCTCAAAAGCTACAAATGGAAGATATATAAAGAAGAAAAATGACATGGCAAATTGCAATGAGTCCTCATTCCTTCAACAATATTTTAGCTTCATTTCTCTTCTAGCTTAATTTTAGAATTTTGAGAAAGTTATACTAATGAATTTGTCAATACAAAAGTTAGAATATCTAACATTGGAGCGTATGGAAACTTGAGAATTCACCATGTTAAAAAAAAAGAAATAGTTGTAATCTTAAATAATGAGAACAAATATTACTTATTCATTTATATATATATATATATATATATATATATATATATCCGGCGGGCGTGTTCCAATTTGCAAACCCGCAATCCAACCCAATACTTGCGGGTTGTTAAAAATTAATGTGCATGTAAAAAATAAAAATATAAAACCAACGGGTTGTTGGAAGATCGAGTCGGTTTGGTTGCGTCTATGCACATCCCTCCCTATTCATAATATTTTAAAAATCACACTACAAACTATTTTCACTCAAAAATACTTTTCCTCAACTTCACTTTTTCATTCCCTACGTAACTAACTATCAATCAATACACTCATCATTTCACACTATCTATCATCAGTGGTCAATAATTACACACTCCAACTATTGTTGTTTTTCTCTTTCTTACTTTATTAATTTTTTAGTTGCACAATCATTATCAAAATAACTAATTCAATCATTTTATACTTTGTGCATATGTGAATCATTTTTAATTTGACATATTTTACAACTTTCAATTAATTTCTAAAAGCATATACAGACGTACTAATTAAGAATACCCATAATACACATTCTGAAAACATAAACAATGCCTCCATCTTTGGCACGTGGGAACACAGAAGACTCAACTGGAGTGGAAATGATACCAAATGGCTCCCAAACATTCCTCCACACTCTTATTTGGGGTAAATGAGGAGAATAGGCTTAAATTGTACAATGTCCTCAACACATAGGCTTCATGCTCTAAATAGGCCTCCCTCATAGTCTTCTTCCACTTATTGAAAGTGATACCTATTTTACCCTTACTTTTATTTATACTAATAATAATAAAACGAAACTCAATATTTACTCAATACCTAAAATAAACTTGATACTCCAATCTCTACCCATGTATCCATTTCTAGCATATTTGCCTCCAATTTTGGCCCGTTCATCTCCAATTCTGGCCCATAGTATCCCAACGGCGTGGAGGTAAGAGAAATGAGTATAATGTTATTCAGAATTTATTGGTTGATTAAAAGTTTGATTGTTTGAATTTGTCGGTTGAATAAAAGTTAGATTGTTTGAATTTGTTGGAGATAGTGATGAATTATGTAAACAAGGTGTTCGACGAAATGCTTGATAGAGATTCTCTCATTAATTTGCATTGAAAAGGGTGTTTTTAGGCTCTTAGCATGTGGCTTTGTGATTGTAGCATTAATTGGATTGTCATTTGTGTGTTGTTAGTTTGATTGTTTGAATTTGTTGGAGATAGAGATGAATTATGTAGACAAGGTGTTCGACGAAATGCTTGATAGAGATTCTCTCATTAATTTGCATTGAAAAGGGTGTTTTTAAGCTCTTAGCATGTGGTTTTGTGATTGTAGCATTAATTGGATTGTCATTTGTGTGTTGAAAGTTTGATTGTTTGGAGATAGAGATGAATTATGTAGACAAGGTGTTCGACTAAATGCTTGATAGAGATTCTCTCATTAATTTGCATTGAAAAGGGTGTTTTTAGGCTCTTAGCATGTGGTTTTGTGATTGTAGCATTAGTTGGATTGTCATTTGTGTGTTGAAAAATTAATGGAGATGCCTACATAATGAATGAAGGCAAGTTATTCGACGAAATGCCCGATAGAGATTCTCTCATGAAATTTAAAGTTTGAGTGTTTGTTTGATATTGTATTTGATCCATTTGATCTACCTCTTTAAGTCAATTTGATTGATGACTTCAATTTTTGATAACGATTTCGTTAAATTTGAGATAATGGTTGACTTGAAAAAAGGGAGAAAAATACGATAAAACATAAATTACTAGCATTTTGATGTCATTCGTTACTAATTGTATTTTGTAATAACTGTGTTTTTTTATTTTTCTAGGAAAATGTCCGATTTTTTGATATACTATTTATACGATGGTGAGTGGAATGTGAAAGTGGGAGACTTTGGAGCACGACAATGTGAATGGTTGTCAAGGAATAATTATGAAATGCTAAGTTTTCTGCTAACTGGAGTTCATCCAAAGTCGATGACACATTCCGAATTTTTCCATCTCATGTTTGAATTTGCTCCTTTTGAATGGAAGAATTATGAAGTTAAAGAGAGTTCTATTCCATCCTCTTGTAACTTTGGTAATCCGGTATATATCGTGACCGATAATGACGTAAAGCATTATTTGGTGGACTCATGTCCAGTGATGAAAAGACGAAGCATTCTGCATGTCGAGCTTTTAATGAATGATGTTGAAGGATAAAAAAACAAGTTTGAAAATGAGATTGATATTGAGATGGAGAATGAGGAGTATTGTTTTGAAAAGGAGTTAGAGAATGATTATACATCTACCCCCGGTCGGCCTGGTGCTGTTTTAGGCAAGCCCACCTCCCCGCCCATATCGAAAGCCTTTGTACCCACTCCTTCTAAACCCAATCCACTATCAATTCCTTATCATTCTGTGGACAATCTGAACTCAATGCCTGATGCAACCACTCCTTATAAATCCAACCCCAGTCCACTTTCTAGTCCTTCTCTCTATGTGGAAAATCTGAACACAAAGCCCGATGCAACCAAATCTTTTGAAAATGTGAACTCAAGGCCTGATGCAACCACTTCTTTTATTTCCACCCCATGTTCGTACAAAGTTCACTCTGCTTCCTTCCACCGATCAGATTTCGTAGATGAAGCTAATGACAAAAGGAATCTTGCAATCTTCAGCTTTGATGACGGTCCAGATCTTGTGATTGGTCAGGAATTCGCCAGCAAGCAAGAGGTGAAAGACTTGGTTAACAATTCTGTGTTGAAGTTATGTTTCAATGTTCTAGTAGCTAAGTTGAATAAAAAAGCCTTGGCATATAAGTGTAAAGTCCCTAATTGCAAGCGAAGTATTCGTGCGGCAATTACTGGAAGGTCCCCATTTTTCTCGTTGCAAACTCATAATAACATGCGGCCCTACATTGTTAAAGCGTCGTGAAAGATGCTCTTCAGGAGCGGTTGCTGGATTTTTGTTAAATACTTTCCCATGTCAGTTAAGCGCACCACCTCCAAAGGTAATAGGGGAAATGATGAATAAGGGGGGCATTGATGCTTCTTACTACAAACCTAGGCGTGGTAGAAACATTGCTAGAAATTATATTAGGGGTGATTCTGGGCTTAGTTATGAGATGCTTCCAAGATATTTGTATATGTTGGAGAAAGTGAATGAGGGCACGGTTACTCATTTGCGTAAAGATGCGAATAACATTTTCCAGTCGTTGTTCTTTGCGTTGGGAGCCTGCATTGAAGGTTTTGCGTCCATGAGGAAAGTTCTTGTTATTGACGACACACATTTGAAGACCAAGTATAATGGAGTATTACTTGTTTGTACTGCAGAAGATGGAAATAAACATCAGTATCCACTTTCGTTTGGCGTGGTTGGTAAAGAATGCGATGAAAATTGGATTTGGTTTTTGGAGAAACTTCGGGATCTCATACATGATTCTGACGATTTGGTCATCATTTCTGATAGGCATGCATCTATTAAAAATGTCGTTCAGAAAGTTTACCCAAGGTCTTCCCATGGATACTGTACCTATCATATATCCCAAAATCTGAAGAACTATATTTCTACCGGTAGGGTCCTTAAGCAAAAGAAGCAGGCAAAGGACCACATTGTGACGAAGTTTATTGTTTGCGCTGAATCATATACTGAGCCCGAATTCGAAAGACACTTTAGTGACCTCGAAAGAAGACAGCATGTTTCAAATCTTTAAGTACCATGAGTATCTTAATGACACAGTAGCAGTGAAAGAGCATTGGGCGCATTGTTACTCTAATGGTTCACGATACAATACTATGACAATGAACGGAGTGGAGTCCATTAATGTCGTGTTGACTACTGCGAGATCATACCCGTTGATTCTTTTGTTGGATGAGATTGTGAAGTTAATAATTACGTGGTTCAACAAGCACCGTAACGAAGCTACAGCCGGGTCCTTGTCACAAAACCTCACTCCTGAAGTGGAGAGAACAATGCATGCAAGGAAGAGACAATCCACTTACTTTAAAACGCGCGTCTTAAATAAATGCACAGGTGAGTACATTGTTGAGTGTGGTACTGAAACGTTCTTTGTTGACGTGCAAGCGAAAAAATGTACCTGCAGAGTTTTTGACATTGACCATATCCCGTGCGCGTACACAACTGCAGCATTTAATGGTTTAGGGGATGATGATGCCCTTCTTAATTTAATATCTAAGTATTATTTGAAACAAACGTGGGTTTTGGCTTATGTTAGAACTATATACCCCGTCCCTAGTGAGCCGTCTGAGTGGATCATCCCGCTGAAATAGAGGCAAATGTTGTTGAAGCTCCTCCTTGAGTAGAAAAACGTGGAGCAATTCGGAAACTACGATATCAATCTGGTGGATAAAAAGGGAAAAACCACAAAAAAGTGTGAAAGATCCATCAACCTTCTAAACAATTGTTTTGTATTGTGTATTTTGTATTTTTTATGTGATGATTCTTTCTCTAGAGACATTAGTAGCTCAACATTGTAATATATACATTAGTAGTTACAATTGTTTTGATTGACATTTGTGTTCCCCAAAATATATATATATATATATATATATATATATCATGTGTGAATGTGTACATATACAACATACTTATCTAAACGATATAGGTACATTAGTAATTTTAACAATTTGAATTTATGGATTCCCCTGAACTATAACTACTGAAGTAATGTTTAATATAAAATCAGTCGACATGGATAATAATATATTCATTTTCTATTCTAAATAATATATTCATTTTCTATTCTAAACTATTAACCCTAAACCCTAAACCCTAAACCAATAACCATAAACGCTTAACACTAAAAAGAAAAAAAAGATAAGAATATATATTGTAAGGGCCTATGGGCAAGAATAGATATTATGTAATAGTTAAAAGTGGTGAGAAATAAAAAATAGGTGAAAAAAATAAAATTTGTTCGGCACCATTGTGCCAGGCAAACTGCCCTAGGCAGGATATTTGGCACCATGGTGCCGAAAATTCTGCATCATGGTGCCGAGTATCCTACCTTAGGCAGATTACTCGGCACCATGGTGCTAAAAATTTGGCACCATGGTGCCGAACAAATTTGGCCCAATTTTAAATTTTCCGCCCAATTGATTTTTGAATTTTTTGCAACTTTAATACACTTTTTACCCATTCAAACACATTCATTATTCTCAAAAAAAAAAATCCCTCCCTTATTTCTCTCATTGCAAAAACGTTCCAAGCTTCCAAAGTAGAGAACAAAAACCGTCCCTCATTGCAAAGAAGACGTCCATCTCGCTCCCATCCCGTCAATCCCGAGTAAGCTATCTCTAATCTTATATAGTCATGATATTTTTAGGTATTTTTTGTGTCCGATTTTCTTACAACTATTTCTTGTTGACGATAAATTCGTATTAACTTCAGATTGTAGATGTAATTTACACATATGAAATGAATAAGACAAAAGATTTCAGCTTCAATTTTTTTTATTTTTATTTGGTGATGATGCGGACGAGAAAGTGTGAATCTATTGTTGCCGATCGTTGTTTGATAAATTTTTTTGTCATTAATTTTTGTGAGTAATTGCGAGTTGTGTGCTGGTGTGATGCAATTGTGATTAAAACTTGTGTGAAATTGTGTGAAATGAGGGGAAACGGAGAGAAATCGAGGAACGAAATAAGATATTCATTAATTGCTTGAAACCGTAAAGTCGTACAAACTAGTTTAAATGCCAAATCCCTAATTGCAAGAAGTCTTGTTTTCTCTAATCCTTTCTTATTTTTTGGTCTTGTTTTTGGTTGCATATATTTAAGAAGCTCCGTATCCATATGCCGCCGCCGCCTCATTTTGCCCTCGTAATGTAAGAAGCTTTTTTTATTAAATGCCTTTTTCTTATGATGATTAATACCATCTTTCGTATTAGTCCTTTCTTGTGTTTACCATCTTTCGTATTAGTCTTTTCTTGTGTTTACCATCGAATTAATATAGGTAGTCAAAAGTATTTTGATAAGTTAAGAATAGGGAATGCTTTCTGAATCTAAATGTTTCATATTTTTTGAATTTCTTAAAGGTGATGTTTGTTGTCGTTTAGTGAAAGCCAGACCTTCTTTGATGAATATAAAAATCGAAGGTGTCCGTTATGTTCTTATATGTTGTTAAAATAACAGGACGAAGCTATGTGGAGTTGTTAGTTGCTGTGTTGTGAGAAATTGTGAAAACCCCAGGGATTGTCAATTGTGTTTTTACAGGACAAAACTGAGGTCTGAGGTCACAGAGTTACTGGCTGCTGTGGTGTTCTCGAAAACGGGGAAGGAGTCTTGTAGAACATTAATTTATGACCAACAAAATTACTGTATATCTACACAGTATGAGACAGCATTGTATGTTGTGTGTAAAGTAAAGAACTATGTTGATCCTCATCGCAGGTATTATTTGTAGAATCTATTTGTGGTACCTTATTTTATAACGAAATATGTGATTAGTTTGAGTGTAATGTGCAACTTGCTTCCTCCTGATTTACTGTTGAGAGGCCCTATGGTGCATAGCAAAATTGAGAAGACCCCGAAAAAATCAGATCTTTATAAGGAGAAAATTGAGGCATCTAATGATTCTTGCTTGTACTTCATTTTCAAAGACAAGGTCAAAGAGTTAATAACGTTGATGGATTCGCATCATTGTCTTTCCAACGCTACTAGAAAACATATTGAGAAAAATAGTATGATTCAGCTGTTGAATATTATCATACAAGAGAGTGACAATGAAGTGAAGTAACAACATGACTGTGATGACTTTGACATCCAACAATTCTGAAAGCGAGGATGAGGCATTTGGTGTGGAGTGTGATCGCATTTAATGAAAATGTTGTTTAAATTGTTAATTGTGTGTAATTTTCATAACCAGTAGAGACAATTTCATAGTTTGTGTAAAATATTTAATGTTGTTTAAATTGTTAATTGTGTGTAATATTTGCTACTTGTAAAGACAATTTCCCAGTTTCTGTGTAATGTTTACTTTTGTGCAATGTTATAATTCGTGTGTAATCTTTAATATTGCGTTAATTGCGATAGTTCTAACAAAACGATGTAGAGTACATGACATCCAACTTTGCACTATATTCAAAATAGAAGTTAATATTGTTTTGTACGATCTAAAACATGTCATATATTCAACAACCTCTGTACATGTCCACTCCAACTGAGATTCACAAAAAAATACACTTCAATAATTCAACTAGATAAACATTATTATGAGAGTGAAGAGGGTGGTGCTCATGTGGACGGAGGCGGCGGTGGTTGAAAATTCACAAACGTGAAATACTCAGATAATTGCCTCATCATCTCAGTTTGATTTCTCATCAACTCGATTTGATTTTGTGCGAAAAGTGCGAATTGAGATTCGAGACGTTCAAGACGGTCGAAATTAGTGGAGGTGCCTACTGTACTACTTGTTGGTGGATCCTGAACTTGAGGATTGTGAGTAACAACCTCTGTCGCCACATCAGTCTGCTCCCGAGGGTGAGGCACTCTGATGAAACCGCAGCCTAATTTATTCTTCTTCAGTAGGTGCATATCAGTGAGCTGGTACATATCAACTGTCATCGGACCCTGAATTGGAATTTGATCGGTCTTATTTCGATCGAATGCCCTGATCTGCTCGGCAATGCGTGTAATAAGACCACCCATCAGTAGTTGGCCTTTATCTTGTCTCGACACTTGAACAAATCTCTCACATAAAATATTTGTCAAGTTTGAGAACAATACAGAACTCCAAGTTCTGATGTGGATACTTTACCGCTACACCCTCGCCCAAAAATTGTGAATGCCAAGATTCGGTGTAAATACCGGAGAGAATAGTCGACAAGATCCGTGGCCTTAGCCGTGCGTCCCAAAAAATTCTCATTAGGTAGCCGAGTAATTTCCTGCCAAAATGCATCCTCGTTCGCTTCAAGTAGGGACTAGGTGTCACTTGTCGGCCAACCAAATATTTCCGCAATCTCCTGTTTTGACTTCACATAGAATTTGTTGGCGATTCTAAACCGTGTTGTATCATCACCATACTCAAAGGTGCTTAAAAACTCCGACGTGAGCAGGTGGTAACTCGGTTCATCCATCCAATATAGTTCCTTCCAACCTATGATAGCCAACTTTGCGAGAAAATTGTGTAAATCGATACCAATCACCATCATAGCGTCGTGATCCATGTATCGCGAGGGGTAACACGGTAACTTCTTCAGTATTGCATACTTTGAAGTGGGATTCTTGATTTTTGGGTATTTCATCACAACTGGGGGGCTACTATCGCCGGTTGAAGGTACAATCTCCAATTATGTTGAAGGTTCTCCGGCGGTACGAGCCCTTTTTTGCCCCATATTTTAGAAGATAAAAGTGGAATATACTGGGATGATACGAAGCAAAAATGACACCTGCATTATCATACACAAAATGTATTTCATTAACTACAACTACAACTACGAAACTTTCCAATCAATGCATCTACAATTAGGAAATTCAACTACAACTAGACGCCATTGAATATTCAAAAAATAACAAGAAAATAGTCTTTTTTTCATGAACATCTCTATCAAGCATTTCGTCAAACACCTTGCGTTCATTATGTAGGCATCTCCATGCTAGCAATTAATGAACACACAAGCTTGCCCAATAATCAATTTGCAATTCTACATCAAAAACCCTAAATGCTAACCACAAAGAAACAACAAAATCTCTATCAAACATTTCATCGAACACCTTGCCTTCATTATGTAGGCATCACCATTCTAGTAATTAATTAACACAAAAGCTTGCCCACCATTAATCAATTTGAAATTCAAAATCAAAAAACCCCAATCACAAACAACACGTATTATGCAAAATTTACAAAAAAAAAAGGCCATAGGCCATACAAAACGAGTTGCTTACGTGCTTGCTGATGGAAATAGTGCGTCGGTGGAAGAAGTGGGAAGCGTGCGTGTTGGTGGAAGATTGCGTAGAGGATCGTTCGTTGATGGAAGATTTCGTAGAGAATCGTGCGTCTTGATCGATCAGCCTTTGATGGGATTTGGTGCTTTGCTGGAAAGCTGGAATGGAAGTTGAAAATAGTTGTGGGTGGGGGGAGGAAGGGACGTTTGTAATTATAGCACGACACCATGGTGCCACATTTAAAAAAAAATTCAATGTTTTTATTTTTCATATTTTTTATTTTACGTTTCTTTCGAATACTTCAATACTGAACCAAGTATTGCAGTATTCGCTAATTGGATACTGAGATAAAGGGGTCTCGTATCGCGGTATTCACTACAGCGATACTACTATACTGAACTCCTTTATCGTCGTATTACGTAAAAATCCTAAGCTTTTGGGTATATCAGGCGATACTGAGATACTTGAATCGGTATCGCGGTATTTAGTACTCCAATACTACGATATAGGGGTTTCGTATCGCAGTATTCGGAAATATGGGGTACTGGTCTATTACAATATCATCCATACTGCGATACGGGACCCCTATATCGTAGTATTGGAGTACTAAATACCGCGATACCGATTCAAGTATCTCAGTATCGCCTGATATACCCAAAATTTTGCACAACGTTGCCGAAAATTCATCACGACGATGCTGAATTTTTGGCACCATTGTGCCGAGTGAACCGCTTTAAGCAGTCCTCTCGGCACCATGGTGCCAAAATTTCGTCACCAATGTGCCGAACATTCGTCACCATTTCGGCACCACGATGCGGTATGTATATTGTTTTATTATTGTTAATATTCGCAACAAATTTTTTTACCAGCATCTCCCTAATACGGCAATTACTTTATTTTTTAGACAGATATACTAATATCCAATATGTGAATCAAAGATAATATGAAATAAAACTTCATTTACAATAATGGACCGAACTGAGAATCCCTAAACTAGTTCATCCCATCCGGATGGTCACTCAAACATTTTTCGATGAATAAGCATTCTTCGGTCATTTTACAATAAGTGTTGATTTTACCCTAGAAATTACATTCTTTAAGGGCCAAATAAAGAGTGGGGACCTGAAAAAGGCAATTGAAAACTCTTAAAATATAATAACAACCAAATAGCATATAGAAAAATGATAGCTATGAACTAGCATATTGAAATCGATTATTAAACTATCATAAGAGATCATCAACTAAAGATGTCGCCATAAGAGATCATCACTATTGAACTTAAGGTGTTGCCATAAGAGATCATCACTATTGAAAGTCCACATAGAGGTCCTAGCCATCATCATTTTCATCATTCCAATTACAAAGTTCTCAATCCAATTACAAAGTTCTCAATCCATTTTCATCATTCGAATTACAAAGTTCTTGAATCTACGGTGATAGAATGCCATATTCATAAATACGTGTATAATATTAAATTAATTAACTAACAAAATGGTATTCAATACAAAGTGGCTAATCACTTCCACCATCACTACTGTCGGTGCACTACAAATCTCCATTTTCAGAAACCTTGTAAATTCATCCATTTGATCAAAAATCCAAAACAAAAGAATCATGGCAGTGGGTTTATATCTGATGAAAACTTGACAATTATGTCCCCATGGTTTCTCATAATTCCCCTTTCTCCACGAAATCATTATAAGGATTGCAACAAAATAAAGTAAGAAAAAAAATACGAACTATTCCCCAAAGCAATTTGACACCCTTCTTGCAATGCTGGCAACACACATTATTTCAGCCAAAAACACATGCACATCGCTTCCACATTCAGCCACCTAATCACACTCTCGTTTTCACTCAATGAAGTCATTTCACTTTATTACATTTTCACTAAGCAAATTTAAAGCATGCATCATTTGATCAATAAATCCTTATCAATTCATCCATTTGATCATAAATCCAAAACAAAAGAATCATGGCAGTGGGTTTATATTTGATGAAAACTTGACAATTATGTCCATATGGTTTCTCCTAATTTCCCCTTCTCCACGAAAACATTATAAACAAATGGAACAAATTTTTACTTACAGAGTGGTCGATGAGGTAGAAGGTTCGTTCTCAGTCACCGATGAACATTCAAGACGACGTGGAGCATCCATTGACTGCAAATGCATAAAATGAAAAAAATTCTTAACATTGCATAAACCCTAAAATTTAAATGTGCTTAAAAAAAAATTAAAGTAGAGCCTCACCGGTAACTTCTTCTTCTCCGGTGCCGGAATCTTCTTCTTCTCCGGTGGTCTCGCCTCGCTTCGAAGATTCGGTATCTCCAGTGGTCTCGTGCTCGCTTCTTCTTCTCCGATCTCTTCTCGGTTTCTCGGTTCTTCTCCGTCGGTTGCTTCTTCTTCTCGGTCGGTTGCGCTTCTTCTTGGATAGTATCGGTCGGTATCTATGGCAGGACAGTATCAGTTACTTCTTCTTCTTTTTTTTCTCGCTCCTTTTTGTTTGTTTGCGCAATATCAGGGTTCAGTGTGTGCGAATTGAGGCAGAGGTTTGGGTTTTATGGGAGAAAGGATATCTATGTAATTACACTCCTCATATAAAAAAAAAAGGTTAAGAAACGCGTTTTTACAGGAAACGCGTTTCTTCAAGTGGGAATAATTGGGGGAGTTTTTAGTCATTTTATAATAAAAAGGGAGATAACGATTATAAGAGGTCTAAAACCTTAAACGGTGTGCAAATGGAGCCAATTCTTGCAAACGCCCGTATTTGTGTACTGAAAAGAAAAAGGCTCGTCGCATCTCATCAAACAAAACTCCAGCAATCCGTATTACACAAATCCGGCGCCGTTTAGTTTGAGCTTTAATATTCTTTTTAAACCCCTTTTTTCCTTCTTACCCGGGAACTATTTCATTTCTCTCTCCCACAATTCATAACCAATCTTCTGAATTAAATTGATCTTACTTTTTCATTATTAATTGAACCACCTCTTTTTCCCTTTTTACAGTCCATACTCACTCCCCCCATTACATTACACTCTTTTTTTTTTTTCTTTCATTTCCTTCCCCACTGTACAAGAGCAAGAACAAGAACAACAACAACAAAAAGGATTGAATTAGGGTTTTCGAGAATCATAATTGGTAAGAAGAAGAAGAAGAAGATTGAGGTGAATGTCATCCATTTTGATGTACTTACTATGAAAAAGGGGGAAGAAGAAGAAGAAGAATGGGCGTCAAGGTGTGGAGTTATAATAATAATAGTGGTGGGGGAGGAGGAGGAGGAGAGGTGGTGAATAATAGTAATAATCTGGGTGCTCAAATTCAGAAGCAATGCTGTAACTATTTCTTGTTCAGACGGCGGTCGCCCTGGACGCTTGTCTGCGGCCTGCTGCTTTTTGCTGTGGGCCTTATTTCTCTCTTCACGGGCCACGTCGTGTCTGATCTTGAGTGGTACTCACACCGACTCGTCCACCGCACTTGGTACTACAAGAAGGTATGTATGTGAATGAAACACCTGAGACTTGGTTCTTATCAATGTCAACTGAAACAAATCTACGAAGACAAAATAATGTTATTTGTGACAGAAAAATACATTTGTAAGAGATATATTTGCTCATGATCAGCACAGCATATACATAACTTTGCTTTTGTAGTTCTTCATTTAAGCAGTGCAGGCCTGAATTTGTCTTACAAAATCCATTTATTGTCGGAGTTATTTTGTCTTGTTCTATTTCAGAAAAACCAGTCTGCAAAATGGGATTTGTTAGATTTTATTTTAAAGTGGATATTTTTGAAAATGGCTCACAATTGAATTGTAAGATTTAAACAGAAGAAGCCTAGCACAACTCATAACGGTGAGGATACTAGTGGACATCTGCCGACATCTATTTTCCTCTCTCTCTCTCGATGGATTTTTTTAACTGTTTTGGGTTACCAAAGGTAGACTGTTCATCGCTACCAAGTACTCATATTCATCTATTGCTGCTTCCCACGTATGAACATATGCAACAGAGGAAAGAGCTGTTATTTGTTAACATTGAAGGGGAATCATCTTTCTACGTAATCTTTATGGCTCTTATCGTCATTGACTGTTTCATAACCAATTCACTTCTCATTCCAGTCGAGATATCACACCAATTATAAAATTTGAGGACTGTGGCGAAGATGCATATTGTCTATTTATGTAAATAGCTACTTCCATTACTCGCTATCTTTTAAATCTGGTTTTCAAATCTATAACAGTTAATATCAAACTCACAGATCTCTTTATGTCTGATGCAATGTAGGATAGAGTTTATCATGCTCCGATTGACATATGGAAATCAAAGTTTTCAAACTTTTATTATGGTTGCAGCAATAGAGGCCCTCATTTTGCACGTAAGTTAACCATCTCTTTCCTCAGACTTCTCAAATTTGTTGAAGATTAAATTGTCTTTGCCATTACCATCCAGTTCTCCTTTTGTTCAATTGCTTTATTGGTAATTTTTTTTATAACCTCAAAATACTGTTGTATCTGTTTCTTGATATGATTTTTCAAGTGCTTACATCTGAATCTTTATCAGTTTGGACAGTTCAATTTCGGGTTGTGAAAGTATTATGTTGATTCTGTTATTGACTTTGAGATGCAGTGGATTTTGATTGAGAAAAGTGCCTCAGATATTGTATTGCCTTTCATCACAAAGAATAGAGGCAGACTAGTCACAACTTTCGGTCAATGTGCTGTCCTGTTACTTCAACTAGTTTGTCTTTCCATTTCAAAAAGTTCAAGAAGGTGTAAAATGAAAAATATATAGCTTTTGCAGAATATCAGAGAATAAAACATTGCAGAATTTCAGAGATTGAAGCATCTCTTATCAATGTATTCACTGTCCAAAAACTTGTCTCAAAAACTTATTGAGTACATGTGAATAGATAGGCTTGAAACTGTAAATATGTAAAGAGGACAACTATATACAAATTATAAAGAGAAACTACGAATAAAAAGATATCTTAGATATTAGGAGCAGAGCAATCTACTCTTCCCTTTTTCAGGAAAAATCAAATCAGATATGGGAAGATTTGATTTGATCACCAAAGAGAAATCTGCTCCTCCCGTGTTTACCAAATATAAATGAGACCACATTTGGAATAATCTGATTTGATAACCAGATTTCGACGTCCCTTAAAGTTGTTATGGATGTCAATCATGCCAGCTTGGACTTCAATTCTTCAATCTGGGAAGATGTCGGAGAATACATCAGCTTGGTCAAACCTCCTTCAATTTTTCTTTAATGAAGTGTCAATTCAACACTTTGTGCTTTGTCCGGTCATGGTGAATGGGCTCATAGCAATGGTAATGGTGGCTTTATTGTCATATAATGTTTTGATAGGAGTTCCAACATGTATCTTCAACTCCGTAAGTAACCTGAATAGCGATATTCCTTATCAAACGCCATGAGACATAGCTCTGAACTCAGCTCTGGCGCTACCCCGAGCTACAACAACTTGCTTCTTGTACATATGACTAGGATTCCCCAAAAGTAGGAACAATAGCCAGTTGTGATTAAGTGATAGACTATGATGCATGGATATGGATACGAGGATACGGGTACAATACGATACGGATACGAGATACAACAAATTTCAAAATTATAGGGTACGATACGTTGGGATACGCATATATATATATATAATATTTAAAAATAAATTTGAGTCAATATATTTACTAACATAAATAAAACTGCAATACTGACACTATTTTATTGTTTATAAGTTGAAAATCTTTGAAGGTAACCAAAAAACTTCATCATTTCCAGTGTATGAACGTTATTCCATCAGTACCAACAACTACATTTTTATCCAAAATCTTCGGTGATAAAGTATAAATGATAGATATCACTTGAGGTAAGAAAAGAAAAAACATATATTTAAGAAGTGAAACCAAAGTGGTTTTCCTCTTTTAAGTTTCTTTTATTTGTTTAACTCTTTAACATATGATAAAAGTTATTATTATATTCCTATTTTAAATAAAAAATATTATATAATATTCAAAAAATACTCTGCCAGATACCCAATGTGTATTAGATACTTCAAAATTTATATGAGATACGGCATTTGGAAGTATCGGATACGGTGTCCAATCTTTTTATTTATTTTAATTATTGGATACGTCAAATAAGTATCCGATACATATCGAACAAGTATCTGACGAGTATCATATCCGATACTGATACGATACTGCACGGCTTCAATTTTAGAAGTATCTGTGCATCATAGGTGATAGATCAGGCGAATCTGTATCACAAATTAGAGATTTCTTCAAGTAGAGCGTTAGGACTTTTCTTCAGGTAGTGGAGTGTTTGATGGACAGCCTAGTTATCCTTAGTAAGATTTTTCGTATTTCTACTTACTATCCCAACAACAAAACCAATATATGGCCTTATGCGTGAAAGGTCAATGAGGCGCTGGTAAATGTGTGTGAAACACTTGAGATATCCTGGGTCTTTTACTTCAAATTCTTTGGCTAGAAGCTTCCTTACATTGTAAAATTCTTCACTGTAGTCACTTGGTCATTCTGTTGAATCAAGCTCCTCGAGATTGTGTAAGTCCATTAAACAATTTCAAAGTCTACTCACTTCCCCAATAGCTTGCTTCTCAAATTCAGGCAGAATATCCATATACTTTTCCTCCTCTAGGTCACCGTTCAAGAATGCATTCTTGACATCAAGTTGATGAAGTGGCCAGTCTAAATTTGAAATGAAAGTCAGAAATGAGTTGAGCTGGGCAACAGGAGATAATGTCTCCTTTTGCCACTAGGCGGGCTGCGGGCATGTTAATGCTTGCATCTGCTTAGCAGTTTGTAGTGGAGATCCCCTTACAATCACAATCACAAATCAAAAACGGAAATTATGAATTAAAAAAATCCTAGCAATTTGGAAGAGCAGAGAAATCTGCTATTCCCGTATTCAGAAAAAAAAAAAAAACAATTAGATAAATCTGATTTGATCACCAGAGAAATCTGCTCCTCCCTTATTTACGAAACATAAATCAGATCTTAGTTGATGACTAGATTTCTATACTTTGAACTGGGACTAAGATAGGACACTATACAGCAACCACGGGTATAATTATTTCAATTCTAGTTTACATCTTTTATCAGTGAAATTAGTGAAATTCAAGATCTAACAAGACTAATTATTGTTCTATAGCTCCTGTACGTGAACGACTTTCAAAGGGCTACTTGCTTATTGCAACCAGTGGGGGGCTCAACCAACAGAGAACAGGAGTAAGTCTTTTCAACTCTTTTCTGTGTTTATTTTGTATGTCATCAGATTTAGCAATATTACTGTTGGTCTTCGTTTTATACATCTTTCAGCTGCCCGATTTTCCTCTTGTCCTTTGTATAGTCCTTTCAGTTCTCTGTGTTAACACTCAAAAATTTGTTAATTCATTTGTGATCTTAGATAACTGATGCTGTAGTTGTTGCAAGGATCCTAAATGCCACTTTGGTTGTGCCAGAGTTGGATCATCAGTCATACTGGAAGGATGAAAGGTTGGTTGAAGTTTCAACAGGTTCATTTGAAAAAGAAAAAGAACTTCAATTATCTAATCGCGATGGCCTGTCAACTATGTTATTAAAAAGCCAATTTAAAATAATGTTTATTGTATTGAATTGTGTTGTTTCAAATATCTAGTCATGGTAGCCTGTCAACTCCATGGATAAGGAGATGTCAATTCAAATAATGTTTTTGGTATTAGATTATTTTGTATTTATCCTAACTATCCTTTTCTCATCCAAATGTTCTTGGTTATGCAGTGATTTCCTCAACATTTTTGATGTTGATTGGTTCATCTCTTACCTTGCAAAGGACGTCCCAATTGTTAAAAGAGTGCCAGAAAAGGTCATGAGGTCAATGGACAAACCACCGTATACCATGCGTGTTCCACGGAAATCAGAACCTGACTATTATCTGGAGCAAGTATTGCCTATTTTAATGAGGAGACGTGTAAGAGGGAATACTAACTTGACCATTAGTAATATATTTTTAGGAAGACTTAATAATGTCCTTGCGGTAAATTATTGTTATGTTAATGAAAGATCTTTGGTCGAATAAAAGCTGTTTGTTTGCCCACTGCCTCTCTTAGTATTGCACCGTTAGGATCAGCTCAAGTGAATCTTGGCAATTGGTCTTTCTACGTCCTATGTTTTTCCTTTTTTGTCTCCCTGAATCTTGGTCGTTGCACTTTATTCCTTTGTATATATTCATTTTCTTCCTTGTAAACTTTTCCAGATTGGACACAATTGACTGCACTAGTATGTTGGTAGGATTTGTAGGGATGAATATGCTTAAATTTTTTCTTTTAAGACGGGGCATGGGTCTCAGAAATTGCTGCTGTAATGTACTATCCTGCCCAGGAAATGATAGTGGTCATTCACTCTAGACAAACTCTGTAGCATAAAATTGTAGGGGGCAAGTACAATAGGCAAGGATTGCTGGAATGCTTATGCGGGCACTTTGAATGTTTATTCTAGAGATGTCTTAGCTCTTCTTTAACTTATTTGATACAAAATTTTGCTGGATCTTCTTTTGTCTCTGACACATCCACTTTTCAGTCTCTTTCCATCTTTTTGTGATTTATACTATGACTATGTATTTTAGAGTTTTAAATGCTATTTAATAAATTATTTTCTAATCCACGAAATGTGCTTAATATTTCTAAAAAGTTTTTGCTGAAGTTACCTCTGATTGCTCTGGTGACCTCATGAGAATAGCTTTTGTAAGCGAATTGCAAGAAGCTGTGATTAATGATAACTTATAAAATTTATGCAGGTTCTTCAGTTGACTAAGTTTGATTACAGGCTTGCCAATGACCTCGATGAAGATCTACAAAAATTGCGTTGCCGAGTTAATTATCATGCTTTAAGATTTACTAAACCTATTAGGAATCTGGGTCAGAGGCTTGTCACGCGCATGAGGAAGATGGCAAAACGTTTTATTGCTGTTCACTTGAGGTTTGTAATCTTTGCTATGTCATAAACATTCTCAGACTTTGGAAAAAGGATTGCTGCGATCTGTAATCGCTTTTCTGTTGTCCTTGTATGACTTGTTACTTAGTTGAGATTAATATTCAAGAGAGTGTCATTCCTTGAGTCCTTAATTGGAAAACGGGAATCATGCCTCTGTAGAACTTTAACGAAACTGAATTTTGTTTGATGGTCACAAATATAGGGAAGCATGGAAATTTCGTTTCTTCTCCTTGCTTGCATGAAAAGCAGCCTTATTAAGTATTCATTTTGATTTGATTGTCTTCTTACCATCATCGATTAATCTCCATATATTATTCGCGCATGATTGCGCGAGTATATGTTGCTGACTGTGCTACACTCTTTTTGTTTGTATAGAGTTGAAACTAAGATTGTTTTGAGAAAATAAAGGAACAACACCAGAAGCTCTTCTCTAGTTCTTCAGTTTATCTCTGGCAATTTATACAAGTGTTCCACCAGAAGCTCCGTGCTTGACCATCAGTAGCTCCTCAGTTGTCTAGTTAGTTCTCCTTTAAATTATGCTGGTTAGAAATAGGACTTAAATTATGATAGTATCTGAGATAAAGGAGATGAACCAGGTCAAGGCGTCTCACCTAGGCCGCTTGCGTGAGCTGCATTCATAATTACTTACTCCAACTATTCTTTCTTACTTTACTATTATTTTAATTACATAAGCATTATGATATAAACAGAAAATAGGGTAATTTCTTTCAATAAACGTAAGTTTGCCCCAAGCTTAAAGCTCGATTCTTTATTAACTGATAATCTGAATGAATAATAAAGCTTAGCCCCTAAGCTATTTATACTACTGACTCTGAATTAAATGAGGTAATAAATTAGTTCCCTATTTATACTTAACTGCTGACTCCTAATTGAACAAGGAAATAAACTAGTACAAGGAAAACTAAACTCCTATGGTAACTAGGAATCTCAAATAAACTTGAACTAGGAAACTAACTAAAATAAACTACTGCCTACCTAAATAATCCCCCCTGAAAAAACAGCCTTGTCCCCATGGCTGAACTTGGGAAATTGTTGCATATGCTCGTTCCAAGAGGCGCTATAAACCAATATGTTGTCTAACACTACTATCACAAATTTCCCCAAGTGTGGACGAAATAAATTGTTTAGTGTTGCCTGGAACATCACCGGTGCGTTTGTCAAGCCGAAAGGCATGAGAACTCATAGTGCACTGTTTTGAGTGTGGAACGCAGTCTTCATAACGTCAGATGATGCAATTCGAATCTGATGGTTAGATCAATTTTTGAAAATGACGCCGCTATGTGTTCATAGATAGAGAGTGTGGCGGTGGCCTAGCTGATAATTTGGTGTATGGTGGTCTGTGGTTGCGAATTTGTGATGGAGTGATTTGTGTCTGTGGCATTGGTATGAGGGTTGATAGTTGGAGGTGGGGAATTTTCATGGGCGGTGGTTGATGAGGTTGCTGTTGGTGCAGATTGAGCATTGGGGGCTGCGGGTTTGAGGGCGGTGATTGCCGATAGGATTTTGGCCAGGCATGTATCGATGGATTCCAGCCTGAAGTGCACTTGGGCTTGCTTCCGAGAGATTGCATGGACAGTCTCTTCCAGCGCCTATCGATTTGTCAGAGGTTGAACGGGTCTTGCTGATTTGAATCCGGCAGGTCGGACCAAATTGATAGAAATAGAGCTAATGCACCCTTTCAACAAACGTAAGTTTACCTCAAGCTTAAAGTTTGATTCTTTATTAACTGAAAATTTGAATGAATAATAAATTTTAAGCCCTTAAGCTATTTATGCTACTGACTCCTAATTAAACAAGGAAATAAACTAGTTCCCTATTTATACTTAACTACTGACTCCTAACTAAACAAGGAAATGAACTAGTACAAGGAAGGCTAAACTCCTATGGTAACTAGGAATCTCAAATAAACTAGAACTAGGAAACCAACTAAACTAAACTACTGCCTAACAAAATCTTCTGCCTGTTCTTCTCCTTCAAAACACCGTGTAACACATTACCAGAATTACTAACCCAATCATCTTACACGTCACACATCAACAAGCCCACTTGTTTTGACATATTTCATTAATTCCAATGGTTTTTTAAAAACACAATCGACGATAGATCATTTTCACATGAATACTCTTACTACTCATTTCTCGATAAATTTTCGAAAAACAAACTAAGAGACATATCCAAGCATAGCCTAAGCCTTTTCTCCCAATCAATTTGAAATTAGTGCCTTATGAAAACATGGAGTTCTGCCATTTAAGTATTGCAAGAATGAAGTAATATTGGTAGTGAAAGGATGAAGAAAAGGTCTAATGAAAGCCTGTGCTTTAATATGTCCGACTTGAGACTACTGAATCAAAAGTTACATTTTATTTGATTAATAGAAGAAAGTTTGTCACAAATTGATTTTAGATATTAATTTTTTCTTACCCTCTCATCCTTAATGTTCTTGGTAATGGGTGGTTATAGCTCAGACACTTTTTTCTTTGTTTGTTCCAGTCAGATTTTGAAGCTTATGCAACAGCATTTTGGTTTTAGATATTTTCCTTTTCTCACTTTACTGATTTAAAGCAGGGTGGGTACCACTGGACTTATTTATGATATGAGAAGTGATTACTGTAAAAAGAGATTCAACAATTTGTTTGGCGAATCATTAATAAGTTATATTTTGGATTGTAATTATCCGGAAGGGCCAAAGTTCTTTTTCCAGACTATGGATTAATGAAGCAACTCCTGTCCGGGGTCTTTTAAGTCATTTTTGGTTGAGATTGTGGTATTTTTGGATTAGTGATTCTAACAGATTCACCTAATGATTCAGTAACTAAATATATCCCATTTACGAGTTTTCGTTTAATCAAATTTCAATAAATATACTCATGAACCTAAATTGGCCAAAAAGCTAGGTCATGTGGAGTTTACTTCATTTGATTATAGTTGCAGTTTGTCATATGACATAAAGATGGAATAACTGAAGCAGCAATTCATATTAGATCATAAAGTTAGACAAGATATCAGGGGCACTCTTGTGAAGACCACTTGGTAATGAGTGATGGAAGGCCTACTTGATATCAATGTGAAAGGCGGCAGTGTCTAAGAACTTGTTGTCTTTATGTATTTTAGTGAAAGCATCCTAGCTTTTGTTTTTCTAGAAGATGAAATTCCTCACTCCACAAGCCAAAACCGAATTTCCATGAGTAAGGCAATAGCTAAATTGGAAATTGATACATATGAATTCATGGAAGGAGAACATCCTATTTTTCCTTCAAGATGGAGCCTTACACATGACTCACAGCATCAATTCTATATTGGTCTTCATTTACTGCAACTTGGACTTCCTTTGCAGTGTGTAATAAGCCTGCCATTTACATTGATACGAAGGTACATCAAAGAATCTGCCTGTTGAGGGATAAATGTAACATATTAATATTCTTTTATAATCAATTAAGATCAAGTTCGTAAATCTACATAAGCAATACATACGTATATGTCGGAAACAAGTATCTTGATTTCGTTGTGCTTCTTCCGTTGAACTATCATATTTCACCTGTTATGCTTGGCATTAACCAGCAACGTTTGGTAGAACTCTGTTGGTGTAGAGATCTGACAATCCCAGCCTATCGGCATGATATTGACTGCTCTTTGAACTTAGACTAATGCGTTGAAATTTAGTAGTCTGTCTGAGAAGAAGTTGTCCATATGAAGTTTCTTGTTTCAAAAGGGGCAAATGTATGTATTGAGTTTTTGATGATTTCCTCTGGTGACCTTCTGACCTTCTTCTGGGTTCCAAACCTTTCTAATATGAAAAACCTAAGCTTAATGCACTGTCAAGCTTGTTACGTAACAAGCAGCACACTGAAATTCAGAAAAGTCTTTGGACTTTTCCCTTCACACGTTCCTCAATGGTGGAAAATTAAGGAAGCGAATTACTTGTAACATACATTACTATCTCTTTGTCGTCTTGATGTTATAGTTCTCCTCATGCGTATGGTTGCTTGCACCGGCCACCGAGTATGCTTTAACTATTATATCTCAACAGTTTGATGTTGAGGATTATAATTTAGCCTATGAATTTTATATTACTGCTTATTGTGAAATGTCATATAGGTTTGAACCAGATATGCTCGCATTTTCTGGGTGTTACTATGGTGGGGGTGATAAAGAAAGACATGAGCTGGGTGAAATAAGAAAGCGGTGGGAAACTTTACCTGTAAGATTCTGATTCTTGTAAATATTTTGATTCTTATTTTAAATGTTAAAGCAATAACCAAAAACTGCAGTTTTCCTGAATGGCAAGCGTGAGTGGCTGTTCATATATATAGATCTATTGGACTCTGAAACAACATACCCTTAAAATATTGCTTTTTGATGGTTTATCATTTGAAACAAAGTTCTCTACTTTGTTGCTTCAGGAATCAAGCCCGGATGAAGAGCGAACACGAGGGAAGTGCCCTTTGACCCCACATGAAGTGGGTTTGTTGCTGCGTGCCCTTGACTTTGACAATAACACATATCTTTATGTTGCATCTGGAGAAATATATGGTGGAGAGGAAACTTTGAGGCCCCTCAAGGAGCTCTTTCCAAACTTCTATACAAAGGAGATGCTAGCTGGTGAAGAGTTGAAACCTCTTCTGCCCTTCTCTTCTCGTTTGGCTGCGATTGACTACATTGTCTGTGATGAAAGTGATGTTTTTGTCACCAATAACAATGGGAACATGGCAAAAATCCTAGCTGGTCGAAGGTAAGTATCGAGAAAAACAATCTTATTTTTGTTTGACACTTCAATGATTCTAATTCTGTTTAACCATAGATGTTGCTTCTAATTTTCTCTACGTGAAAATAAAAAATTTATGGAGCAAGACAACTATAGATGAGCCGGAACTGAAGAAATTAATCAAGCATTTAAATTCACCCCTAAACGCAAAACCTTGCAAACAATTTCAGTCATTATATGCTCGATCCATGATGGATGCCATTTTTTTGGGGATGTGCATTATTGAGTCAATATTTGCATGAGGAATCTAATGCAAATTGTTCTTGAAGAAACATATTTGTACACCTTTTCATGTTCAAATGCGATATAGTTCTTTCCTACTAAACAGAAAATAATTCTTTTGTTGATGCATTTTTGACCCTTTTTTTCTGGCAGATCCTTTAGTAGTTATTATCACACTAAGGCAGGAGAATAGCTTTGTATCTAAGCCACACTATGTCAGTGTTGTATGACAGGAGTTCACTTCCTAAAGTTAGGGAAGATGGAATCAGATAAGTTCTTATGGAAAACCATTAAATTTGATAAACATAACAGAATATTTGGTTATAAAGAGTACACTAAAAGTTAAAGTGGTAGCGAGAATTTTTTTATTGGTGATAGTTTCGGTGGAGCAGCATTCCTAATTCAGCAAAATGCTATAGCATCATTGTTCAGAGGCATGTAAGAATTTGGTCAAAGATGGAGATGAAGCAATCACTTGATCCAGAAAACCAGCTGTTTTGTTGTATGTGCGGGTTTAAATCCATGGAAAACATTATAGAAAGCTCAAGTCCTTGACCAAAATGAGATATCTTAGATGCCATTAATGCTTTCTATGACCTTTTTCCAATCCGCTGTAATATTTATCATTTTAATTTGAGAGAGTTTCACCGAAGGCAAGTTTCTTATGGTTGGGAATTTCTTTTACTGTTTTGATAATCTCTTCATTTGCTACTCTTTGTTGATCATGCAATATTGTTGACCAAGTTTGTTATAAGATGAATTCAAGAATGCAAGTTTTCCACAAAAACGTATTCTTGCCCAAAGCCAAAGGCTTCCCCAAATTAATTCTCTGATAAAAATTTACAATAACTGACTCCAGAAACTTAAACGCTGCTAACGCCCACCAAAGGTAACTGCTGAACTACTAACACTTAAAAGGGAATAACAATTTATCCTAATTCAATGACAACTTAACATACATGAATGACAACTTAAAAGGAATTAACATAGAAGTAAATAAAGACTACTTCATCTTCATTTCATAACAACTCCATCCCACTTTGAAACAGCCTTGTCCTCAAGGCTGAGGTTGGGAAACTGTTGTTCTAAATTTAATCATCCTTCTCGGCCTGATGTTGAACCTCATCTGTCATACTCCTCCAGCATATCCATCACTTTTAACCCCCCATCTTCAACCAATAGTACCCAAACTGTTTATTTGGACATTCATGCAATGGATTATAGGGTTGTTTACACCGGAAACACAATCCTTTACTCCGTAAATCAGAAAATTCTTGCAGGGTGAGTCGTCAAAATTGAGTATAGACTGTGGATTAGCCCGACTCTGTGGGACGTGCCGGCTGACTCTTGTTTAATTGACCTCGCGGTCCGGAGTTTGTGAATTGCTACCTACAGAATCGGACGCCGGGGGTCTGTTGAAATTTGAACTTTGCCAAATTGATTGGTTGCCCTGAAATGGTTGCGACCTGGCTTGTTCATAACGACCTCCCATTTGGAGTAGGAGGTCTGCCTCTACATTCCTTGCCATATCAATGGCGGAATCTAATTCTCCCGGGTTAAGTATTCAAATTTTGCTCCGGATTTTCTCTTTCAACCAACTCATAAAATACCCCAAGTAGTGAGCATCCGCCAATCCCGGAACCTGATTCGATATTTGCATGAACTGATTCACTTAACTAGCCACAGAATCGGTCTTGCTTCACAGCCGCAAGTCGCTCGTATGGGCTTCCAGTGTAGCGATCATCAAATCGTATCGTTATGGCTTGTGAGAATTCAAGCCAATTAGTATCCGGTTTTCGATTCTTCAACCATCGAAACCAATGCAAAGCGGGTCCTTCCATGGCTACCATTGACAATTGCACCTTCTGATCCGGACGCGTGTTGTGAATGTCAAACTGCTGATCGGCTCAGGCTAGCCAACCGATCCATCGAAAGTTGGTAACCGCACCGCCATGTTTGTGTGGATCGGTGCGACAGTTTCTGCAGTTTTGGAGGCACGGCGTCAGCGTAGGACGCCGAGGCCGCTGATGCAAGGCGACCGACGTAGAAGTCGCCGGTGCCTTCATCGCGCGCAAGGTTGCGAGGATTTCAGTCATATTCTGCTCCAGCACTTCCATACGTGTATTCATACGGTTTTGTTCATCTGTAATCATACTCAAGGTTTCCTCGACCTTGTCAACTCGATTCTCAGATCGTGTGTTCGTTATCTCGGGTGAGGGATCCGGCAAGTCGGACCAAATTGTTATAAGATGAATTCAAGAATGCAAGTTTGCCACAAGACGTATTCTTGCCCAAAGCCAAAGGCTTCCCCAAATTAATTCTCCGATAAAAATTTACAATAACTGATTCCAGAAACTTAAACACTGCTAACTCCCACCAAAGGAAACAGCTAAACTACTAACACTTGAAAGGAATTAACAACTTATCCTAATAGAATGACAACTTAACATAACAAAATGACAAATTAAAGGAATTAACATAAAATTAAATAAAGATTACTGCATCTTCGTTTCATAACAAAGTTCAGCCATAGTCTTTGCTCCTAAGCTTGTTAGGCTTCCACATCATCGTACTAAGGTGCCCATATGTACATGAAAATGCATGCTAAGCTATTAAGTAGCAATTAGACCGCAATAAAATCACAAATAAGCATATATCTTCCACAATTTACTCACAAAGATGCATATATGTATGTGTTTATTGTACATAGTATTTATGTATTCGTGTGGTGTAGTTTTTAATGTAGAAAATTGGTTAATGATTAATATAACATTTTAGACGTGTTTACAGGGCCCATGATACATATAGAAAACTAACATGCATAAAATCACTGCTCCCTCAAATAAAGCATGAGAGGAACTAATAAACTGTGCTTAGCATATTAATGGTAGCTGGTGAAGTTAAGAATGTATTATCCTGGAAAATATGTTCAACACTTGGAAATAACAATGGCCTTCAAATTCTGTATCCAATGTGGTGGTTCTACCCAGGTCCTCAATAGCACATTTTCTTTCAACTGACAACTTTGTTAAGTGGACTAACTGGTCAGGAGGCAGGATATTGAAAAGAAACACACTCATAATCTATATACTTTTCAAGGCAATGGAGGGTTAAATACTTGCAATGACTTGTAATTGACAAAAAAGGTCATCATAGTATCATAATCATGCAGCAAATGATGTATATATCCTGCCATTTAGGCATATACCGTTACATTAAATCAGTCACGTTTTCAGATAATAAGTAAGTTGAGTCCGGCCACTTGAACAGATATAGTATAGGTTGGAGTTTTATGCACAATTATTCATCCAGAAAGGGCTACCCTGTTGCAGTCATTTCTTTAATTTTGTTTTTTTCTTTTATTTCTTGTTTGCTGCATCATCTACTGTACTGAAGTAACCAAGTCATCGGGGCTGGTAAAAATGAAAGTTAGGTGAATCAGTCAGATTAGAGACTTTTGGCGATTAAGTGTTCTATTTACTCTCTCTTTCTATCCATGCAAAAAATTTTAATCATCCATTTGTTATCTTTTAAGCAAGATAGTGTTCCAAGGTGCTTTATCAGATGTTCAAAGAGCTAGGATTAGTATGTTCCTAGTGGAAGTAGAGTATATTTTAGAAGAGATCCTAAAATGTTGGATAGGTTCACCCTAATATAGATCCATACTTTCAAAATCTCGCATGTCAAGAAAAAATTCCGCCTGTTTCATCATTCATATTTGTATGGTGTCTGTTAAGAAATATTAAAGTATATTTGGATGTATCTATAATTTTATACATCTATGATCAGTGAATAACAAATGTTTTGTTGAAAACTAAGCTTTGATGTTTATTTTTATTTGCAGCTAGGGTAATGTGATTGCAGACATGTAAATATCTGCCTAAAATTGTGATTTGGAATTTTTTTGGCCCATGCGATCACCTAACCAAGCTTGATGGAAGATAAAAATTATAACACAATCAAGTAAATCCCAGACTTACTTGCCAAAGCTCCAAGCTCTCCTATTCTCCAAAATAAACGATAGTTCAATACAATGATAAAAATCCTACTTGTATGACTTCCAAACCTAACACGCATAAGACTCTTACTGAAAAGGAAATACTAGGAAAAGGAAATAAACAACTAAATGATAATAACATTGCATAATAATTAATTAATTCCAGCTGCTGCCCTTTCTTCCCGTGTCTTCTTCCTTCTTCGATAAACCAACAATGGTCTCGGTTCTTCGCCTCCACCCCTTGCCACTTCACCGTCATCTTCTTGCTCCTCCTCTCCGATGGGTATAATCTGTCCCCTAACAACAACTCCTCCCCCTTAAAAACAACGTTGTCTCCAAGGTTGAACTTTAGAAATTGGAGTACAAAATCATCCACGTTAATACAAGATGCTTCACCGCTAGACTTCCCCTTCCAGTGTATCAAGACTTGAGGTATCTCGGCTGCCCTTAGCTAAAACCCGACTGTCCACTACCATTTCTGGTTCAAACAAACTTGTTTCAGTAATTTCCTAGAGGGCAGTTCACACTCCACCGGGTGATCCCCAATAGTTTCGTTTCAATTGCATGACATGAAACATCGGATGGATGCTACTCGTATCCGGAAGTTGCAATCGATAAGCCATCGGACCCACACGATGAACAACCTCGAACGGCCCATAGTATTTTGCAAATAACTTGTTATAAGCTTTCGTGGCTAAAGTCGTTTGTTGATTGGGTCGAACTTTCAAAAACACTTTATCTCCCACCACGAATTCCACATCCGGACGCGAAGCATTAACATACTTACTCATCTGTTGTTGAGCTTTAATTATATAACACTTCAACTGCTTCAAAATTTCGTCTCGTCCTACTAACACTTTGGCCACGGCTTCAATTTTGCAATCGCCCGGCAAAAAAAGTTGGATCGATGGTGGCTTCCGTCCATACACCACCTCAAACGGCGTCAACTTGGCCGAGGTTTGGAACGAGGTGTTGTACCAAAACTCGGCCCATGGCAGACACCCGAGCCACTTCCGTGGTTGCTCCGAAGAAAAACACTGTAGATCTGTTTCTAAAACTCGATTCAAGGCCTCCGTCTGACTATCTGTTTCAGGATGATATGTCGAACTAAACTTTAACTTGGTCCCTGCAATTTAAGCAACTCGCGCCAAAATGAACTAACAAAAATCGGATCTCTGTCACTAACAATAGATCGCGGTATACCATGTAAACACACCACTTCCTTAACAAAAATTTCAGCCATTGAACGTGCCGTAAATGGCATTTTGAGAGCCATAAAATGACCATACTTCGACAACCGATCAACCACTGCTAAAATGAAAGAAAGTCCTTGGGGACTTGGGAAGCCCAGTTATAAAATCCATAGATACATCCTCCCACCTCCGGTATAGGCAACGACTGTAAGAGTCCCGCCGGTGAAGTCGCCTCGTACTTCGATTTCTGACAAACTAGACAAGTTGCGACATATGCGCGAATTTGTCGAAACATCCCCTTCCAATATACACTACTTGCAATTCAGCGATACGTGTGTAGAGCCCTAGCATGCCCTCCCTCCAGGTATCGTGAAATTCATGCAATAATCGCGGAATCCAACCCGAATTCGTAGCCAAGACTAACCTCCCTTTATGAAACAATCAGCCGTGCTCATACAAAAATTCCGGTCAGCTATCCTTATCCCACTGAATTGCTTCGATTATCTCACCGAGATAAGGATCTCGACGTTGTTCTACTATAACTTCCGACATCTCCGGCCAAATCGGTCCACTGACCGCCATCAACTACACCTCACCACCTCTACAAGACAGTGCATCCACGGCTCTATTAGTGCTGCTCGGCTTGTACATGATTTCGAAGTCATACCCCAACAACTTAGCCACCCAAATTTGCTAAGATGGTGTCACGATTCTTTGTGTTAACAGGTGTTTTGAGGCTATTATAATCCAGTCCGAACCATAGATCTTCGCCCTATCAAATAAGGACGCCAATGTTGTATTGACCAAACCCATAAGCTCCCGTTCATACATTGATTTCGAAACAGTTTGATCCGATAAGGCCTTACTGAAATAGGCGAGAGGTATGCCATTTTGCATAAGGACCGCGCCAACTCCTGACCCCGATGCATCACACTCAATCACAAAGTCTTGCGAGAAATCCGGCATCGCTAACACCGGGGCCCCGATCATGTGTGATTTTAATCATTGGCACGCCCGGTCTGCCTCCTCCGTCCATTTGAATTTTTTAGTTGACTCCTTTTTCAACAATTGAGTTAAAGGCCTCGCAATTGTCCCATAATTTTGCACAAAACATCGGTAATATCCCGTTAACTCGAGAAACCCACGAACCTCGCGAACCGATTTCGGAATCGGCCACTCCTTCACCGAATTGACTTTCTTGGGGTCCATTGCAACCTCCTCAGCCGAAATAATATGGTCCAGGTACTCCACTCGAGCACAGCCAAAAGCACACTTTTGCTTATTCGCCAAAAATTGATTATCTTTCAAAATTGTTAGTACACAATTCAAATGAATTAAATGATCATGTAAAGTTTTGCTGTAAATAAAAATTCGTCAAAATATACAAGCACGAATTTACAGAGTAAGGGCCGCAAGTAGGGGTGTTCATCGGTCGGTTTTTTAACCGAACCGAACCGAAATTTCAGACCGATTTAAAAAACCGACCTGTTCGGTTAAAACCGAAACATAAACTTTTTTTTTTTTTTTTTACTTTTGTTTGGCTATTGTTGTTCACTTTTTTTTTTGGAATGCATACATTTATATATTTATAATTATGTTTAGCACGTCCAACTAAAATTGACATAATGAAATTTAAAAGTGAACCGGTTCGTTTCGATTTTTCGGTATAAATAAATTAGATATAAATAAATAATTGAAATATAATTATGACTAATTTTAATTCATTTTCTTTATTTTCCTATAAGTTGTCACTAGAAAACACATTTTTTATAATTTTTTTTATCTATATTATACTATATAAAAAAATAAAAAAAAATAATAATTTTTTTTTTTGGTTTTTCGGTTAACCGACCGAACAGAACCTCCAAACCGAAAATCGAACCGAAAAACCGAAATTTGCAAAAAAGAAAAACACCAAAAACCGAACCGAAATTTCGGTTCTCGGTCGGTTCGGTTGATTCGTGAACACCCCTAGCCGCAAGAGATCATTCATTGTCGATTGAAAGGTGGCTGGCGCATTAGTCAATCTGAACGACATCACCAAAAACTCGTAGTGACCACTAAGAGTGCGAAAAGCTGTTTTATGGATATACTCCGGAACATCACGAATTTGATGATATCCCAAACGAAGATCAATCTTAGAAAATATAGCCGAGCCTGCAAGTTCATCCAACATCTCTTGGATTACGGTAATTGGATATTTATCAGGTACCGTAACTTTATTCAACTCCTTGTAATCTACACAAACCGCCAACTCCCATCTTTCTTCTTTACTAATAGTACCGGGCTTGAGAACGGACTCGAACTCGGCTGTATGATCCCTGCCAATAGCATATCTGCCACCAATCTCCCGATTTCATCCTTTTGTGTGTGATCGTATCAGTAGGGCCGAACCGAGATCGAGCCCGCCCCCGGTTGTAACTTGATTCGATGATCCGTGGTTCGTTGTGGAGGCAGCGATTTTTGCTCGCCAAACACCTCCCCGAAATCAGTCAATACCCGTTCCACTTCCGGATTAACCGCGCTTCTCCGCTCCCCTTTGTCGAAGAGTGTAGCTGTTCCCGACTCTTCCATAATCATTGCCCAAAATACCGCCTCGGTAGTCCGAAATAGAGAGCGCAGTGTCACGGACTTAGCCTCAATACTAACGTCTCGTGCGGCACTTAGCTTCGACCCGCCTCTTGCGTGACTCGTGCTAAGTCAGCCTCGCCCACTCGTGCTCGTGTGCTAAAGGGAATGTGGCAAAGATCTCAAGAAAGCTTAGAGAAAACTTATATGCTTGTATTGCTCACAACTTCTTGGATGGTTACAAATGAAATGGCTACCACCTATTTATAGTGATCCACCTCCTCAATGGACGGTTGAGATCATCTTGATCCTACGCCTAATATTGAGCATCTAGATAATTCTTCTAGATATTTTACAAAAGACTAATCTAGAGAATTCTACCAACTAACACTCCTACACAATTCTAGAGAATTCCTACCATTCTCTACACATCTAGATACATTCTAGATTATTCTATCCTCAACTATATATACAAGGTTGTGTAGCTCCATGGACTTTTTGGAGCCTCATTTGGTGGGAGGAGTTCTTGAAAACTCCCGGGGCGTGACATTCTCCCCCACCCAATCCGACGACGCCCTCGTCGTCGTGCAATATTCTCCCACGGCTTGCCCAATCGTCCCTCTACAGCATGCTTGTTGGAAACTCTTCCCTCGCCTAAGGGTTTGGTCTTGCCGGGGTTCTCGTTTATCTTCGTCGGCATGGTCTTCCCTTTGTCCCGCGGTTGCCTCCGAAGTTGCCTTGTCTCGTGTGGAGTTTTCCCGCAAGAGTCCACGGTTGGTGTCTTAACACTCGGCTTCGGCCCATCCTTCGCATCCTCGATGAGTTGGATGGCCGACAAATGCATGGGCTTTGCCTTAACCCCTTGGTTGCTCCCGATTGTAGGCACTATGCACGGCGAACCCTTGTCCAAAATCCATATACAATTGAAAATAGGCATTGGAATAGCGCATACCTTGCGTAGAAAATCCAAGCCAAACACGACCTTGTAGTCGTCCAACTCGGCGACCGAGAAGTCTACTTGTCCCTTCCACGGCCCGATACTCGTCTCTACGCCGCGAACCTTTCCTCCAAGGCGGATGGCGTCAGAATTCACCGTCTTGATCCATCCTTCGCCTTGTGTGACCTTGAGGCCCAACCTCTTCGCCTCCTCCGCGGTCACGAAATTGTGCGTAGCCCCAGTGTCTACCATCGCCTTGGTAAACCGCCCATTGATGTGCGCCTCCACGTACATCAGCCTCTTGCTTGATGCGGTTGGCGTTGGCTCCTCTTTGACGGCATTTAGAAGTTGCACAGCCCCTAAACGCCTTGGCCCCTCCTCTGAGCCTTCATCGGGCTCTTCCACATACTTACATTGCGCTGCCTCCTGACCCTCCATGATCGCGTGCAACGTCCCGAGCTTCGGGCAATCCTTGTAAGAGTGTGGCCCCTTGCAAACATAGCACCCTTGTTTTGGCACGAAAGATTGCTTCTTCGTCTCATAATCCTTTCGGCCCGACGAGTTCCCCGAACTCGCCCCTTTGTAAGACGCCTTGTGGGTTTGGTCATCCTCATGATGCTTGCCTCCCCCACCATTGCCCGTGCCATCCCTCTCGCGCTCCTTATGATGGTGTTGAAACTCGCTTAGGGACTCGGCAGCGGCAATTGCCTCATCTATCGTGTGGACGCCCCGTCGATGCAACTCTTGCTTTACCCAATTTTGTAGCCCGTCCACAAAGTAGAAGAGTGAGTCATCATCGCTCATGTTCGGGATTTGAAGCAAAAGAGTTGTAAATTCTTCGACATAGTCCCTAATGGTGCCCCTATGCCTCAACTCCCGCAATCTCTTACGAGCCTCATAAACGACATTCTCCGGATAGAAGTGCCGTTTAAGCTCCCGTTTGAAGTCTTCCCAAGACTCGATCTTGCATAAACCTTTCCCGATATCGACATGCTTCCTGCGCCACCATAACATCGCTGTATCAGTAAGGTAGAGTGTAGCGGTCCGTACCTTCGAGTCCTCATCGGCTAAGTTGAGCACCTCGAAGTACATCTCCATTTGCCATAGGAAGTTCTCAACCTCCTTGGCGTCCCTCTTGCCATCAAACCCCTTCGGCTTGAGGTGGTCCACTCTTGGACTCGACACCACGGTGCTAGCCCCGCTAGCAATGGATCTTTTGCACAAGGCAACGTCTTCGCGCATCTCCTCGACCATCGCCTGTAATGCTCTCATAGCATCCTCAAGCCTAGCAAGACGCTCCTCCTGAACGGTGCTAGTGTCAAGGCAAGATCGCACATCCGCCTTAATCGACCCAATCTTTTCGAGAGCGTGGCCCTCCAACGTCTCGAAAGTGTGCTCCACACGTTCAAGTCGCTCGCCCATCTCTGCGACGACTCCCACGACACCACTCTCAAGTGGTCGGCTTGCATCCCTCGTCATCTTCGGGTGGGGCAGAATGGCCTCCCTACCAAGCTCCCCTAACAACCCCGAAGTAGCCTCGCTTGCCATTACCCGAACACTTCCACACGCAGCACCTTTGCCCAACCGGGCTCTGATACCACCTGTCACGGACTTAGCCTCAATACTAACGTCTCGTGCGGCACTTAGCTTCGACCCGCCTCTTGCGTGACTCGTGCTAAGTCAACCTCGCCCACTCGTGCTCGTGTGCTAAAGGGAATGTGGCAAAGATCTCAAGAAAGCTTAGAGAAAACTTATATGCTTGTATTGCTCACAACTTCTTGGATGGTTACAAATGAAATGGCTACCACCTATTTATAGTGATCCACTTCCTCAATGGACGGTTGAGATCATCTTGATCCTACGGCTAATATTGAGCATCTAGATAATTCTTCTAGATATTTTACAAGACTAATCTAGAGAATTCTACCAACTAACACTCCTACACAATTCTAGAAAATTCCTACCATTCTCTACACATCTAGATACATTCTAGATTATTCTATCCTCAACTATATATACAAGGTTGTGTAGCTCCATGGACTTTTTGGAGCCTCATTTGGTGGGAGGAGTTCTTGAAAACTCCCGGGGCGTGACAGCAGGCCCACCTGGGTCTGGTCTAACGATGGGTCTCCCATTAGACGGACCCATTTACCCCCATTGTTTGAATTCCATAGTCATCGCCTTCCATTGACTTGCACCACGCCTAAGGTTGCCAACCACGAGACCCCAAGTATAATATCCACGCCTCCTAAGAGTGAAGACGTAACAATCCGACTTGGCGATAAACGGTTCGAGTCGAATAGTCATACCCCGACAAATACCCTTGGATTGTAGCCTGTGTCCGTCCCCGACTTGAACCCCAAACCGAGTCGTCGCTTGTGGTTTCAATTTCAGAATTTGAGTCAACGAGTTGGAGATGAAATTATGGCTCGCTCCATTGTTGATAATCACGGTTACCGTTCGGCCCTCTACCACTCATGGAGACGCATCGTTGGTGGTCCCCGAATACCCGCCATGGAGTACAATGGCAAAGCCGCATCCTCCATGTGATTCTCATCGGCTTCCCCCGGCAACTCCCCATCATCCTACAATTCATAATATTTCGCGGCATTGAGATCCACCTGTCCCTCTTCCTCAACCAACATAACTCGCAACTGTTTAAATGGACACTCATGCATGGGTGTGAAAGGTTGTTTGCAACGGAAACGACCTTTTGCCCAAAGGTCTGAGGCGTTAAACGAGGAAAGGGAGTTTGGGCCGCGGACTACCCCGAACTCGCAGAGCCTGTCGGCCGATGGGATTGTGATCGGTCCGGAGGTCTCGAGTTATTCCCCGACACTACTAAAGCCGAAGTGGAAGTGTTTGAAACCAGTTGTCAACTATAGGAAATTGAACGTTGAGGTCTCGACTGAAACTCGCTAGTCACCCAAATCCCCGAATTCATTGTAATATCCTCTTCAATATCGCGAGCAAGTACCATAGCCGTTTCCAAATTAGCGGGGCGAAACATCCGGAGTTTGGTTCGATGTTGTCAAATAAACTGTGCATAAAATACCCCAAATAATGAGCATCGCCAAGTCCTGGTACCTAGTTTGCTAATTGAACAAACACATTCACATAATCATCCACTGAACTTGTCTCACGTTGGATAATCGTTCGTAAGGACTCCCCTTATACCTCGTGTCAAACCGAACCATCATAGCCTGCGAAAACTCACTCCAACTGAGCTTGGGTTTTCGCTGACGTAGCCAAGTTAACCAATGCAAAGCTACCCCCTCCATAGCCACCATAGCCGACTAGACCTTTTGTTCCGGGGGTGTTCGATTGATTTCAAATTGCTGATTGGCACGTGCTAACCAGCCCAAGGGATCAGATCCGTCAAAAGTAGGTAACAAGATGGAGGGTGCCAAGGCTGGTGGCTCGGTCACCATCCTAGGCGCGGCACTGTCGCCCTCCGTTGGGCCACTCGAAGCGCCTGGGAATCGGACTGAGGCGGGGCTGCCGTTTTTTCGGCTTGCATCGTTTCATTCATGAGGGCAGTGGCAGCCATGATTTCGGATAATTGATTCTTCATAACAGCCTGATCGTTCTCGATCTTGTCCATCCTCTGATCCGAAGTGGATTGCGTGTTCGTTATATTCGCGGGGAAAAACGAATCCTGCAGGTCGGACCAAATTGATGAAAGATAAAAATCATAACACAATCAAGTAAATCCCGGACTTACTTGCCAAAGCTCCAAGCTCTCCTTATTCTCCAAAATAAACGATAGTTCAATACAATGATAAAAACCCTTCTTATATGACTTCCAAACCTAACACGCATAAGACTCCTACTGAAAAGGAAATACTAGGAAAAGGAAATAAACAACTAAATAATATTAATAATAACATTGCATAATAATTAATTAATTCCAGCCGTTGCCCTTTCTTCCCGCGTCTTCTTCCTTCTTCGATAAACCAACAATGGTCTCGGTTCTTCGCCTCCACCCCTTGCCACTTCACCGTCATCTTCTTGCTCCTTCTCTCTGATGGATATAATCTGTCTTGTAACAAAGCTCCAGTAGGCTTAAAATTGCTTTCAAATAATTTCTCAGGGTGAATTCCGGTACTCAAACCACAGAGGCCTCTTGGTGTTCATATGTGGCGAAAAAGGAACCTTAAAGGAAAGAAAGTTATATGACCTTTAGCTTTATGCAACATTTTGATAAAGGATTTTCATGGGGAAAATGAAACAAAGAATATCTGAAAAATAAAGCAGAATGTTACATCATTTGGAAAATATTCTCCTCATAAAATTTAAGGTTGAAAAAGAGCCTTAAGGCTACACTTAAAGAGTTGAAATTACTGTGGGAACTAACATGTTCTAGATAGATTATTTGACTGATAGCTCAAGTCAATAAAAGAAAATAACAATATAAGCGTAACATCTCAAGGTCTGACTTAAATGACGAGAATTGATTTCTACATTAATGACTCGGGTGAAATAATGCTTTCCTTATGCATAATGATGTTGTTTGGCTGTGTAAATACCATATTCACCACCAGTATACATTGTGTTTTTGAGGGTTTTTTTATGTTCACGTTACTTTTTGCAAATGACATTGATTTATTTTTACTTTTTTTTGTTTTTTTTTGTTTTGGGTGTTGAAGGAGGTATGTAGGTCACAAGAGGACAATCAGACCGAATGCGAAAAGGCTTAGTGCTTTATTCAGCACACGTGATAAAATGGAGTGGAGCACCTTCTCAAGAAAGGTTAAATCATGCCAAAGAGGATTTATGGGAGAACCTGAAGAGATGAGACCTGGAAGAGGGGAATTTCATGAATACCCATCTGCATGCATCTGTCAAAACCCCCCATCCAAATATTCCATGCTTGTAAACAAAAACAAAGCTGATAGATTGCTCAATGTTTCTGCAAGAGATCCACAACAAACACGAAAAGGGAATAGTAGGCCCATCTCTGTTATAGAGGAGATTGATCATGACGACATTTTGTCTGATTAGAGAAAGGTTAGATCATTTGCCTCATTTATGTGTATCTTTGCGTTCAATTGTTCATAATATATAGTTTTTATGTCTCTGTTTTGTTACCTCGAGCTCTAATATTAAAAGCATGGGTGGTTAAGTACGCAGTTTTCTGCTCTGTTTTTTTTCTTGATGAACTGGAGTGGAGTTCCCACATTTGGTTTTTTTGCTTTCTCAAATGGAAAAGTTTTTTGGTGTTTAATTTGGCATGTTATCTTTACCCGAATATTCCTAATTATGTTACGTTTACTTCTATTGTTTAAAATTGGCCTTGGTTGTATTATTTCCTGGGAAATCAAAATTTTCCTCTCACAACTTTGCCATGTTTCAATTTTGGTCACATTCATTACAAGATACCACGTTTAGTCCCGTAACTTTTGAAATTTCTCGTCTTTAGTCACAACCAAAATTGTTGTCTAGAATTTAGCGGGCCAATTCATATTGGCTAATAGAGTATATGAGTTTTGACACTTAAAATTCGGATGGAAATTTTGGTTGGGACTAGAGGTGGTAAATGGGTGGATCTGGTCGAGTTTGGTCCAACTAGGTTGGTTCCAAAATGAATCGTGTCTAAAATAGTTCTAAATGCATTAATATGGGTTGGGTTCTGGTTGGATTGGTTCCAACTGAGTCCTGTACAAGAAATCAAGATAGAACTAAGATGTAACCGATGTGAACCAAAATAATCATTCAAGGTTTCTAAACTTGATAAAATTATTCAAACTGTTACCAATTTCATTTTATCTATTTAAAATCCATAGAGCCTACCATAGCAGGTCCTTGTTTCCCAAGAAAATTTAAAATATAATACAATAGTAACTAATTCAAACTTTTCGATTTTTCACATAAACTTATTTTGTTTACAATTTCTTATTTGAACTATACTGAGTTTTACAAAAAAATTACCAAACTTTCTTATTTGAACTACACTGTTCGATTTTTCACATTTTTTGTTTAAACTTTTTGATGTACACTTTATTATCTGAACTATTTTTCGGAATCCATTTCATACATTGCGCCCGACCCTTTTAAAGGTAAAAACAATATTTTATGTCAGATGTAATTCACTATTTTTATTCTTTTAAGTTGAAATGACATATTAAATAGTGTAATTAACCACAAGAACATGTTGTTTCAACTAATAAAATATCATTTTGTTTCATGGGTCACATGCAATGTATGTGATGAATTTTGGCAAATTTTTCATCGAAAAATGCTAAAATATAAAATTTCGTAAAAACTCAGTGTAGTTCGGATAGTTCAGATAAGAAGTGTAAACAAAAAAATATATATATATAAAAAAGTTTGAATGAGTCACTGTCTTTTCTCCTATAATAAAATAGGGATAATCGCAAAAAAAAAGAAAAAAGAACTATGTTATTACAAAAGAAGCAAAAATCCTCCCTCTGTTAACGATATAGTCGAACCCCACCTCCCCTTCAAATGTTATAACTCTGGAAAAAAAAAAACTGTCAAATTTAACAACATTTGAGATGCATGCGCGTTATGGTGAGAGGTGGAAATATTTTATTTTGATTTTCACATGTTAAAAGTCTGTTACACCTCTCAAATTTTAATTAAAATACAATTTTAATTAATTCTTTTACGAAAGAAAGCTAACTTAAAATTCAAATGCATTTAAATTGGTGGGTTTGTGCTTGGGTCTAGATCAGACCCAAAACCTGACACTAACCCATTTGTTATCACCCCTTTTTATTATCTTCTTTTTCATCTAATTCTTTTGTTATAACCTCCACCCGCCCACCCACAAAGAATCGGCCGGTGAACTCCACCCGCCACGGACAACAATACTGTGGGTCACCACGACACCATTGTTTGCACAGTTGCCACAACGTTCGAAAACCCCATCTCCAGTCCACCACTTCGCACAGTCGCACATGCCACCACCACCATCGTTTCACAAAGGCCATCACCACCGTCGCTTCGCACAATGCTCGAACCCTCCACCACCACTCGCCCCAAATCTGCTCACGTCTGTCAAAGCCGCTCGACGGACCCAACAAAACCACCGCCCGACTGACTCTACAAAACAAACGTCAACGTCCATTGATTCCATTGCCATTGCCTACATTTGATAGATCCAAATTTCATCAACAAAAATTTTCGGATGTTTCATCACCGCTAACATTTTTCGGATTTTATCTTCTAGTTGTTTTGCCTTTTTGGGTCTTAAGTTGTTCTGTCGTTTGAGATTCGTATTTCATTTTCCTTTTGCATTTTTTTTAACTAAAAAAATATGAGCCCTTGATGTTATTGAAGTAAATCAATCTTTGATTAGTAAATTAAGTGTCAGATCCAACAGTTAATAAGTTAATGGTAAACGGACAATTTTAGGTGTCAGTTATATATATAGTCCGCCCAAAACGGATATAATATACATGTTTTTAGACCTAAACAACATTGTGTCTAGCGCAATTGGCAGGCGCTGACCTTATAAGCTCTAAGCAACCAGAGGATCAGGGGTTTCGAGTAGTGGGTTGGGCTTACTTCTCTTTTTTTTGGTCCTTGTTTTCTTTGAGTTTATTTTGATATATATTTTTGATTAAAACTGTTAGGTGTATGCCCTCAATGCAAATGAGGAATTAGATTGAGTAGGGTTTTGATAAGTTTTTTTTTTTTTTTTTTTGGAACGGTTAGCGTATTATATATCATTCAAAACTTACTTAGTTCTCACAACTACACCAGGCATACCTGGGGTTTACAAATCATCAAATTTACAAGTAACACTATTCCAAATTTTCTCAACTAAGTCAGTAATTGAGCATTGATCTATTCTATTCAATCTCCTATTCCTCTCTAACCATAAAAAGTAAACAATAGCACAATAAAGGGCTCTTTTTTTCCTACTCAACACTGTCTTACCTCTGCACACCTTTAATCCCCATTGCAGATTCTCCAACCAAGTCTCTTTATTGCAAGTTATCCCCAGCTTTTGCCAACATTTCCTCAACACTTCTATAGTGAACTCACAACAGAAAAACAGGTGGTTCCTTGATTCCACTTCCTGAACACAGAATAAGCAGTTTACATCTTCTATATCTAACCAATCACTCAATCTATCCCTTGTTTTGAGCCTATTTAGAATGGTTAACCAAACGATGAATCGATGACGAGCTATAGGTCCTTTACTCCATACAAGATTTTCCCAAGCCACTTTATCAAAATGCTCAACATCATGCATGTAAGCCTTGTGTATTGAAAATTTACCTCCCCTCCATTGGTTGTGAACTATATCAATGACATCCATAAACTTGTCCCGGATTGCAATGAGTCTCTTCCATAGCCAAGAGTCGGCTGATCGAGCTTGAATTGTCCACACAGATGCATTTTTCAAGTAATAAGCCTGAATCCACCTGATCTAAAGTGAATCCTGTTTGGTTGCAATATTCCACACCTACTTGAATAGAGCTGCTACATTCCAAGCCTTTAAACAAATAAATCCCAATCCCCCTTCAGCTTTTGACATACATAAATCTGTCCACTTTACTGCTGCATAGTGTTTACCATTTGGTTTCCCACTCCACAAAAGTAATAGGGTTTTGATAAGTTATTTGTACAAAAGATTATATATGTTTCTATTTATAGAATAAATGTTTTGATTTTGTTCATATAAATCTAATGACATTGAAGTGTGTTGAACAAATAAGTTCTTAAGATTTAAAGATATACTTTCCACCTCTTATGGTTGAGAGGACTAAAAGAGTCAAGTACTTAATCTCTTAAAAGATAGTTTGCGAGTTAAGGAATTTTAATTTGGCATTAAAATTCAACTCGTATGACACCTGCTTTGACAAAGAAATGCTAGTCGAACACTGATTAGATAGTGGGAGCTGGTGTCTTGAATATCGTTAATGGAATTAAGATATTTGAACTTGACTCACATTCATCCGATCACATGAGTATTTACTCTTTAACAGTCAATGATCGGGATTAAAATTGCGATAGTATGTGTGAACTTTAGACCTGAGGAGTTATTTACAATGTATTTGTAGTATTGGATGTTTATCAGAGTAGTTAGACTCGTATCACCTGATAGGTGGGGTTGACCTCGAAGTACGATTCACATGGTGCATTTGACATTATAAGATAACTTCCAATATGGGATTCACCGCTCGATAGTAAACGAGTATGTGACATGTACGATCATAAATGGTTGAGATTACAAAGTCTTTGGCCAAAGCATATAAATTAACTAGTGATGGTCACTGAGGGTAGTTTGATAATTTCCCGTTGTTATGATTACTGAGTACAACATCAAGTTCTATGAGTTTGACGTACCATGGCTCTTACTGGTCGGGTCACGTCGGTGAAGAGTTTATACGCATATGGTATTTGTAATCAAGGTTCGTGATGACATTTTTATCTCGTATTCAGCTGGGCTACAATTTGGTTCAACGGTGATGGCTAAGTGACAACCTTATCCTTTGTAATTGTCCCATTGCCAATTGAATCGAGCCTAGAGAGTCGCGCTATGTGAAGAAAATGAATGTTTTTCCATGCTAAGGGTATTTTGGTAAAATCACATTAGATGTGATTGATTGACAAATTGGATGGCATGATTTAATTAAAGATATTTAATTAAATTAATAAATTAATTAAATCATTTAATTCATAAGTTATGTTAATTAAAATTTAATTTATAAGTTGAATTAAATTAATTGAATTAATTTTAACTGGATTAAAGTAATAATTAAAAGTCAATTAGATTGGACTTGGATCTAATTAATTACACATGGGCTAAGATGGAACAAAGCCCGGAAGCCCATAAGGCCAGCGGCTGCTCCCTTTTTTTGGACCAAGGGGTTTTGTTTATTCGGTATAAGCTGTTAGTTAGTGCAATTCAGAATTTTGAGCCAAAAAAAACCTAGAGCAAAAGAAAGAGAAAAATTTCCTCCTTCTCTCTCCACCTAGCCGCCGCCGCCACCTTTGTTGCCGGGGAGGAGATCGGAGCTTTCTCGGAGATTTTTATTCTGCGTGATAATTTAGATGTAGGAGCCTGGGGCTGCTGTTGATTGTTAAATTTTTGTCATCAAGAGGTAATTTGATTATCCTCTTCCGTATGTTTCTTTTTGCAAATTAATATCATGAAACCCCGAATTCGATTCTGAAGTGATTCGGGTTAAAAAAATTATCCGCTAGGCCGAATCACAACAATGGTATTAGAGCCAAAGTTGGGGAGATTCATGATATTCGATGTATGCTTATGTGTTTTAATTATTTTACTGCATAAACATGTTTTTACATATTGTATGTAATTGGGTAATTTATATTATGCATGAGAATCTGTAAAATTAAATTTTGAGTTGAATTGGATTTAGCAAGTAAAAATTGAATTGGATTCATAATTGTGAAATATCAAGTTTTTTTTTGGAAAAACGGCATGCCGCTACATTGTTGCAGCATCGCTTGCTGCTCACCCATGCCTAACGGCGCAATTGGTGGGGGCGGGTGGTGTTGGGCTTAGCCCAACACTAATGTGTACAGCACTGGGCTCGGCCCAGCGCAAAAGGTACGTGCCCGGCCCACTGGGCTAGATAAATAGCGCTGGGCTTGGCCCAGTGCGGTCAAACAGTGCTGAGCTCGGCCCAGTGCAGTCAAACAGTGCTGAGCTTGGCCCATCACATTATTTTAAGTGTTGGGTCGAGTCCAACTGTTATTTAAAATTAATCTGGGTCGGGCCCAACATAATTAATTATGCTGGGCTTGGCCTAGCGATTTAATTGAGTTACCCAATTGTGAAATAATTAATTATATAGGTTTGACCCAATTAAAGTTTGACCAAATTATTTACCAATTGCGAAACCCTAATTAAATAAAAAATTTCGTTTCAACTTCTACATTTGATTTAGTGAATCAATTAAAATGGATTTAAGTTTATTCAAATAAATTAAATTAGATTTAGTTAAATAATTTAAATTAGATTTAAATTTATTTTAAATTGGATTTATTGAGTAATTTGATTGGACTTAAATTTTCAAACTAAATTAGATTGGTTAAATGATTTGAATTCCTTTCAAACAAGTTGGTATGTACCAAATTAGATTTATTAAATTGGATTTAAATACCAATTAATTTATTTTACATGATATTGCTATGTGTTTAGATTAGATTACCCATGTGACTTTATTTGATATAGTCACACTTTAATTTGATTAAAGTAGTCAAACTAAATTAGATTTATTTTGAAATGATTAAATTAGATTTAATCAATAATTAAATTAGAATTAATATAATAAATTAGATTTAATGTGTAATTCACATAAGAATTTAATTATTTTACATGCTCCTTATTTATGTGATGGTGACACTAAGTATGGACTAGGGTTTATCTTTGCTGTCTTATCTAGGTTGTATTCGGCTGGAGTTTGAGCCCCTAGCTTGTATCTTCAATTTCATAGATTTTTGTTTAGGTTTTTTCTATGTAATTGTTTAAAGATAGGCTCAAATTGGCGGTTCATGGTGGCGCATGAAGTCTTGGAGAAGAAGATTAGATCTTGTATAGGCGGAAACACATGTAATAGATAGAACCCCTTCTTGATCACTCATTGACTCGAGTTGATCTAGAATAGTCCATACATGTGTGTTTTGTTAGAATTGCTAGGCTTATTCTTTTACATTTCCTTCAAATTGCGCGATAAAGAAACTAATGTGCAAAGTGAGACCATCCTATTAACATTTTCAAATGTTATAATTCTCCCATAAGAAAAATACTGAGTAAGTAAAGGGGCATTGGATGTCCTAGCTCTCAATCAAGCTTTAGAAGGTGGGTTCACTTCTAGTGCATGGCGACGTCCCGTAAAAGGGGGTCATGCATCAAGACATGGTACTCTATCTTTTCTAGTGCATTTGATGCCTTCATGTCGAAATGAATTTCGCCCCATCTATCGAAAAAGGTTGCAAGGCGGGATTAAGTTGTTACACTGAAAGGAGTTGATGGGAAAAACGACTCAGATGGATCACCATCTATATATCGAAAAAAGTTGCGGTTTAGTGATCCATGAGCTGAAAGAGATTGAATCATCGGTTAGACCGATTGGTGTAAGACACCATCTCAAAGATCTAACAAGCCATATATCGAAAAAAGTTGCAACTTGTTTAGATCATTGAAGAACTCAATCACCCACTATGAACCCCATCCAACGAGGTTTCCGATTATTGCAGTGGGAGTGCAATGTTTCGAGAAAAATAGTGGGAGTCAAGTAAATATTGAAACCCTTGATTTTACTTGAAAGTACATAATAACACATCTAATCGTAAATCTTGGTATTTTCTACAGTTCATTTCCTACACAATGACTAACCCTTTGACCGTGTTGCTTGAGAAAAATGTCCTCACTGGACCCGATTTCGTTGATTGGCTTCAAAATTTGAGGATTGTCCTCAGACTTGAATCTTTGGGATATGTGCTCGATGAAGAGATGCCTAAAGTCCTAAAACTCGGATCTTTTGAAGATAGACTTTCCCGAGATGAATGGGTAAAAGCTGACACTTGTGTCCAGGGATACATGCTGGGATCAATGACCAATGAATTACAGCAATCTCATGAAAAGATGGGAACGACTGCTGAAATTACGGTTCATTTGAAGGAACTCTACGGAGAGCACAGCAGGATTGCTCGTTATGAGATTTCCAGTCAACTCTTTGGGGCAAGAATGAAGGAATGAGAGAAAGTTGGAGATCATTGTCGTAAAAATGATCTCCATGTTTGAGAGATTGGAGGCTCTCGACTTCTCTATGGACTTCCAACTACAGACTGTTCTCATGATGCAGTCATTCCCCAAGTCTTCTTCGCAATTCATAGTGAATTTTAACCTGAATGACATTGAGTGTTCACTGTCGGGTCTTTTGAACAAGCTCTAAAATGCTCAATCACAAATGGACCCCAAGACGAAAGAGACTGCTTTTGTCGTTTCTATTGTGTCTTCAAAAGCTCAAAAGAAGAAACGAGACAAGAAGCAACTGGGAATGGAAAAATCTTCTGGGAAATCCAAAAGCAAGGCAAACCAAGGGAAAAGGTTTAAGGGAAGGGGCCCTAAGAAGACAGACATATGTCTCCATTGCAAAGAAGCAAGGTATTGGAAGTGTGACTGTCCAAAGTTGTTAGCAGAAAATAAAGTAGGTATAGAACTTTATGTTTTTTAAACAAATTGTTCTATGATGATATTTTCTACTTCTTGGGTTCTAGATTCCGGAGCTAGTGGTCATAATTATTTTTTGAACTAGGATCTGGAGGCAAGTAGAAAGCTAGATGAAAAGGAAGTAATGATCAATGTTGGAAGTGGACACAACGTGGCTGCGATGCACATTGAAATTACTTCTGTTACATTATTTTTTAGACATCAAATGTTTTTAGATGATTGCCTAGTTTTGCCCAATGGGCTCAAGAATATTATTTCTATTCCTGTCTTGGTCAGGAAAAGATATTTGTTTTCTTTTAAACATAATTCTTGTGATATTTATTTTGGAAATAAGTATGTTGGCTCTGAATCTTTAATTAATGATTTATACTATTTGAATGTCTGAAATCAATGTATGGTTAATACTATGACTAGAAAACGTAGTATGAATAACGTATACCATAAACTCATATGGCACCTTAGACTGGGACATGCCGGTGAATTTAAGATTCATGAGTTGGAAAAACGTGGACTTATTGGTCCATTTTGGTCTGACCCATATCCTACTTGTGAATATTGTCTAAAAGGCAAGATGACTAGGTCACCATTCACAGGGCATTTCGAAAGGGCAAATGAAGTTTTAGGATTAATTCACACTGAAGTTTGTGGGCCCCTCAAGAATGCGGCCCTCGGAGGTTTTCAGTACTTTATATCCTTCACAGATGACCACTCTATTTATGGTATAGTTTATCTGATGAAGTATAAGTCAGAAGCACTTGAATGGTTCAAGGAATTCAAAGCTTTAACTCAGAAACAAACTGGGCACAGTATTAAGGCACTTCGATCTGATCGCGATGGCGAATACATGAGTGCCGAGTTTGATAAGTTCTTAAAAGAACAAGGCATAGTATTACAACTAACTCCTCCAGAAACTCCACAACTTAATGGGGTAGTAGAAAGAAGGAGTCGTACACTGTTGGACGTGATACGTTCCATGCTTAGCTACACTGATCTACCCATTTCACTGTGGGGGCATGCTTTGCTTACAGCTGCACATATTCTAAACAAATGTTCCTCGAAATCTGTTCCCACTACACCATATGAGATTTGGTGCGGTAGGAAGCTTAGTCTCAAGTACATAAAAATATGGGGTTGCCCCGCATATGTAAAGAAGACCAAGGTAGAGAAACTAGATGATAGATCCTTGAAAGGATTATTTGTCGGGTTTTCCATGGATTTGATGGCATACTTCTTTTACTTGCAAAATGTTATAGGATCATTATGTCCTTGCAAACCTACTTTGTTGAAGAAGAATTTATTCGAGAAGGTGGTGCAGTTAGAAAGATTGGTCTGGAAGAACAAGACGACGCCCCTTCGAAAAAATTAGTTCGAGAATCACAATCTGAACTCAAAATGAAAAAACCGTCACAGCGACGATCTAGAAGAGTATCTCAACCGCCTGAGAGATATGGCTATTTGCACGATACATAACATTATATATATGTTGTTGTAGAAAGAAACCAGCGAGATGATCTCTCTGACTATGTTGAAGCAGCGACAGACATAGATTCCTCAAAATGGCTTGAGGTTATGAAAATAGAGATTGATTCGATGTATTCGAACCAAGTTTGGACTCTTACTGATCTACCAAATGGTGTAAGGCCAATTTGATGCAAATGAATCTATAAGAGAAAGAATGGTCCAGATGGCAAGGTGGATACCTATAAGGCCAGGCTGGTGGCGAAAGGGTATAGTAAAAAGGAGGGCATTGACTATGAGGAAACCTTTTCGCCAGTACCCATGATCAAATTTATTATAATTCTGCTAGCCACAGCTGCAAACTTGGATTATGAAATCTAGCAAGTGGATGTGAAGAACGCATTTCTAAATGGATACCTTGAGGAGGACATATATATGAAATAGCCCAGGGGCTTCATATCCGAAGCAGATTCTCATAAAGTTTGCAAACTTAATAGATCCATTTATGGACTAAAGCAAGCATCTCGTAGCTGAAATCTACAGTTCAATAAAAAAGCAAGGAAATATGGCTTCATCAAGAATGAAGACGAACCGTGTGTCTACAAAATGGTCAATGGGAGCAAGTTGACATTCCTAGTTCTATATGTAGATGACATACTACTTATACGGAATGACATAGGTTTATTGACGTCAGTCAAGACGTGGTTCTCAAGCACATTCTCCATGAAAGACTTGGGAGACACTACCTATATTTTGGGAATTCGCCTATATAGAGATAGAGCGAATAAACTGAAAGGACTCTCCCGTGCGCTCTACCTAGAGAAAGTCCTTAAGAGATATGAGATGCATAACTCTAATGGAGGACTTTTTCCCATGAGACATAGTGTTCATCTTTCCAAATCTATGAGTCCTAAGATAAACAAGGATATAATGGAAATGAGGAATACACCCTATGCATCGGCAGTAGGAAGTCTCATGTAGGTGATATTGTGCATGAGACCAGATCTGGTGTATGCTGTGAGCATAATTAGTAGGTTTCAAGCAAACCCGGGAGGGGGGGGGGCAACACTAGACATCAGTGAAGTGTATCTTGAAGTGTTTAAGAAGAACTAAAGATATGATATTGACATATGGAAATGCAGAATTGAAGGTGGATGATTACATTGATGTAGATTTTCAATTTGATCCTAATGTCCTCAAATCTACCTCTGGTACAAATTCATGTTCAATGGTGGAGCAACGTCTTGGAAAAGTTCCAAGCAAAGCACAACTGTTGATTCCATAACCGAGGCAGAATATGTGGCCCCTCTGAGGCAACCAAAGAAGCGGTTTGGATGAGAAAGTTCATAGCTGAACTTCAAGTGGTTCTTAGCATGGAAATGTCATTGCCACTATGGTGTGACAACAATGGAGTAATTGCACAAGTTGAAGAACCAGGGCCTCACAACAAATCTAAACACGTGGTGAGGAAATATCATATAATACGAGAAATCATTGGAAGAGGCGATATCTCCGTGCAGAAAATAGCCTCAGCAGAAAACGTGGCGTACCCACTCACCAAGCCATTATCATAGGTGGGCATCAAATAACATAGCGATTGACGTTGAGTGCAAGTGGGAGATTGTTTGGTGTATTCCCTCAATGCCAATAAGGAATTAGATTGAGTAGGGATTTCATAAGTTATTTGTACAAACGATTATATATGTTTCTATTTATAGAATAAAGGTTTTGATTTTGTTCATATATATCTAATGGCAATGAAGTGTGTTGAACAAATAAGTCCATGAGATTTAAAGATAGACTTTCCACCTCTTATGGTTGAGAGGAGGCACTGGAAGAGCAAGTACCTAATCTCTTAAAAGATAGTTCGCGAGTTAAGGAATTTTAATTGGGCATTAAAATTCAACTTGTATGACACCTGCTTTGACAAGGAAGTGCTAATCGAATAGTGATTAGATAGTGGGACCTGGTGTCATGAATATAGTTAATGGAATTAACATACTTGAAGAACTCGACTCGCATTAATCTGATCACATGCGAACACATGGATATTTACTCTTTGACAGTTAATGATTGAGATTAAGATTGTGATAATATGTGTGAACTTTAGACCTGAGGAGTTATTTACAATGTGCTTGTAGTATTGGATATGTTATCAGAGTAGTTAGACTCGTATCACCTGATAAGTGGGGTCGACCTTAAAGTACGATTCAAATGATGCATTTGACATTGTAAGATAACTGCCAATATGGAATTCACCTTCTCGATAGTAAACGAGTATGTGACATGTACGTTTATAAGTAATTGAGATTACAAAGTCTTTGGCCCAAGCATATAAACTAACTAGTGATGGTCACTGAGGGTAGTTTGGTGATTTCACGTTATTATGATTACTAAGTACAACATCAAGTTCTATGAGTTTGACGTACCATGACTCTTACTTGATCGGGTCACGTCGGTGAAGAGTTTATACGCATATGGTAATTGTAATCAATGTTCGTGATGACATGTTCATCTCGTATTCAGTTGGGCTATGATTTGGTTCCATAGTGCTGACTAGGTGACAACCTTATCCTTTGAAATCCTCCCATTGCCAATTGAATCGGGACTAGAGAGTCGCGCTATGTGAAGAAAGGGAATATGTTTTCCATGCTAAGGGTATTTCGGTAAAATCACATTAGATGTGATTGACTAACAAAATGGATGACATGATTTAATTAGATTAAATAAATTAATTAAATCATTTAATTCATAAGTTAAATTAATTAAAAAATAATTTATAAGTTGAATTAAATTAATTGGAGTAATTTTAATTGGCTTAAAGTAATTAGTTAAAAGTCAATTGGATTGGGCTTGGATCTAATTAATTACATATGGGCTAATATGGAACAAAGCTCGGAAGCCCATAAGGCCTAGTGTCCGCCCCCTCTTATTGGACCTTGGGGTTTTGTTTGCTTGGTATAAGTTGTTAGTCAGTGTCAGAACTCTACACAAGTCACAATTCAGAATCTGATTTTGAGCCAAAGTAAACCTAGAGCAAAAGAAAGACAAAAGTTCATTCCTTTTCTCTCCACCTAGCTGCCGCCGCCATTGTTGCCGTGGAGGAGATTGGAGCTTTATCAGAGATTTTTCTTCCGCGTGATAATCTAAAGGCAGGAGTATGGGACTGCTGTTGATTGTTAAATTTTTGTCATCAAGAGATAATTTGATTATCCTCTTCCGTATATTTCTTTTTGCAAATTAATATCATGAAATTCCAGATTCAATTTCTGAAGTGATTCGGATTAAAAAATTTGTTTGTTAGACCGAATCACAACAAAAACAACTACTTATTTTGAATTAAAAAAACAATCACGGAAGCCTTGTTTTCTTGCAAATTCGATATTTGTTGAATTAAAAAACTAAGAAAAGAAAAAATAGGTAGCTAAATGTAAACAACTCTAATATTCATTTTCGAATTTCTCTCTTATACTTATTAGGATTAAAATTATAGTTATCAATTTTGTTTCCTAAAATCTATAAGAAGCATTTTTAAAAAGAAAAAGTACAACATCAACAAATTTAAAGACAACAGAAAAAAAAGTCTACCGGCATCATTCAATTAGTCATCCACAATAAAGTAGCATTAAGTGATTATACAAGTTTTAATACTTGTTGCTTTATATTCTTTTTGAAAAATTGTCATTATCTTAGCAAAAAAAAAAAAAAAATTAACAAAAAAATTGTCATTATAATATTGTTGAACTTTTGCACTTGATTATACTCTGATTTATAATGGACAAAGTGTTTTTTTTTTAAAAAAATAATTGCTTCTATTTAGAAATAAAATAAGCAAAGTCACTATGTTTTCCTAATATGTATTTTCTTATTAAATCAAATAATAAATAAGCACTCAAAATATGGGAAGTCAACCTGATATAGAGTATTTATAGATAAATTTTAAGATAAAAGAACGATACATACAACTTCAATACACTTTTTCAAGAATTAATTGTAATTTTTCACCTACTATAATTTTTTTTTTTGAAAGTTGAGTTTCTTAGTTATCTATTAAAACTAAAATTAATTTAAATAATTATGTGTAATATTTGTCTGATTCCTGGATCCGTCCCTGCGGCGGAGGCTATTGGTTGGATTAGGTGAAAGAAGAAGGAAGAGGGAGGAGTTAAAAAAATTGCATTTACCCTTGAGGTAGTTTTGTCTCTTCAGATAATTATTTAAGCTTTTTTTTTTGTTTTTTTAAGAAAGGTAAGGATAAAAATGTCATTTTTTATAGTTTGACCATTGACCAAAGATATCGAGGGGTAAATATATTCAATGTTAGTAAGTTAGATATTTGTAATTTCTATTACATAAGTGGTGGAATGTGTAATTATGCATGTTAGCAATGACGAAAAGTGTAATTATCCGTTTGAAATATGCATGATGTTAGCACATTAAACCTTTTGTGAAATACTCAAAACAATATTGACAGAAACTGTAAAATTCGTAGGGATGAAGAAAATATATATGAAAGGGGATGTGAATTAAGCAATTACCCACCTAAAACGTACTAAATACATACCAAAATAACAGGCTAATTGCAATTTACCTCCTTCTGATACATCAGAAATGCAAAAAACAAAAAATCTTGTGAAACAAAAAAGGTCAATTTAACTCACTAAGTAAATTTTAATAAAGCAATTTAGCTCCCTACGCCCGCCACTCGCGCATTTTGAGAGTGATGATGATATTTTTATTAGGTGTTATGCCCTCTATGTCAATGAGGAATTAGATTTAAGAGGCCATTTTATTTATATTGTATAAACATTATTAATGATTAATAAAAGGCATTGAGTTTGTTCTTATAAATCTAATTGTGGCATTTAATGTATTGAACAAATAGGTCCTTAAGATCAAGGTGTACTCACCACTACTTATTTGATAAGTAGGAGCACTAGTGGAGTTAAGCGCTTGATCTTATAAACACGGTCTGCGAGTTAAAGAATCTAAATTGGGCGTTTAGGTTCAATTTGTATGACACTTATTTTGACAAGGAAAGTGCTAGTCTTACACTGATTGGATAGTGAGAGCTGGTGTCATGAATATGATTAACATAGTTGGTATATTCGAACACGACTCGTTGTAATCCTATCACATGGGTTTTTACTCAGTGACAGTCAATGATATGGATTACCGGTTATGATAGTATGAGTGAACTTTAGACCTGATGAGTCCTTTACATTGTGTTCGTACCATTGAATAAGTTATTAGAGTAATTAGGCCCAATGACCAGTTGGTGGGGTCGACCTTGAAGTACGGTTCAATTGGTGCGTTTGACAATGGAAAATGGACTGCCAATAAGGAATTCACTGTCTCTAAAGTAAACAGAAGCGACCTATACGTCATAGGTGTTGTGAAATTAAAGTCTTTGGCCAAAGCATTAATGACTGACTTGTATTGGATATATAGGGCAGTTTGGTAATTTCACATTAGTATGATTGTAGTACAGTATCAAGTTATATGAGGTTGACGTTCCATGACTCTTACTTGATCGGGTTGCGTCATTGAAGAGTTTATACTCATATGGTAATTATAACATAAAGGTTCGTGATGAAATATTCATCTCATTTTTTATTGGGTTTCGGTATAGCTTCACGGGAATGTCTTGGTGATAACTATATCCTTGGAATCCTCATAATGCAGACCAAGACCAGCCTAGAGAGTCGCGCTATGTAAAGATGATAAAATAAAGGAGTTTACGTATGAAGGGTATGTTGGTAATTTCACTTAGAGTGGAAATTATCAAAGGGATGTGTATTGATTATAATAAATTTATTTAATTATTGTAATTAAATAATTTTATTCAATCAATATTAATAGTTATATTAATTTAGAATTAATAAAGTACTATTAATAAAAGTAGCCTAGTATTTAATTAATTACCAATAGAATTAGACAGGGAATATTATTTAAAACTTAACACTAGGCTTGGAATTGGATGAAGCCCAGTAAACCTATCCCTGGGCCATTTTGGCCGCCCCTCTCTCCTTAGTCAAGGAGTAGTTTTTTATTTAAACACTTGGTGTTTAACTAAAAACATAACTTTATGTGATTTTTCATCTTAGAGAGTGAAAAAAAGTAAAATACTAAAATCCTTTCTCCCTCCCCATAAACGCTACTCGCCCAACCCAGTCTGGGGTAGAGGAGGTCGAGCTTCAAGAATTGAAGATCATCTTTCGCGTGATAATCTAGAGGAAAGAACGATCCGTTGGTTCTCAAAACCTTGGCTTTGGAATTCATCAAAAAAGGTAATAGGATTACATCTTCTTCTTGATTTTTAATTTTATGTGTTAATAAAATTATCAAAACATGAATTGAATCTGCGCTTTGTGAATGGAGAAATTTTTTTATCCGATGGTTCGATTCGCAACAGTGGTATCAAATCCAAATTCATAGTTTTTGATAATTTTATCATGCGTTCATGAGTTTATGTTATTTGATGAATATGAATGCATGTTTGAATGTTTATATTTTTTGATGAATATAAATATGTCATTTTATATTTTTTCGTATATTATGCAAAAACGTAAAAAAGTGGGTGTTATGATTTAATATTATGCATGTTTAAACTATTGAATTTTTTATGATTAAATTGCATGATCGAAAAAGACGAGGTGAAAGCATGGTGGAATCGCCGAAAAACTGCTGCCAGTGCGCCGACCAGCGGCTACACGACAACCATGCCACGCGCACAACGCGGCCAGCACGGACGTGCTGAGCATGGCATGGCGCAGTCCGTTCAATCACATGGCGTCCTGTCGTGCGTGTGTATGTGTGTGTGGCAGCTGGCGCTGCCAACTAGGACAACACCATGTAATTTTAATTTTTGTCGGGCCGGGCCCAAACCTTGGAAAAATTAATTCAACAAGTTTGAAATTAATTTTTTAAATTGGGGCTTGGCCTGTTTATTCCATAAGATGAATTTTGAACCCAATGAATGATTTTGCAAATAAAATTGGGCTCAAGCCCAATTACCATTTTTAAAATTACATTTTGTGGATTAATTTTAAAATTAAATGCCCCATAATTTTTTTTTCAATTTTAAAATTGGATTTAATTTTCATTACTTTAATTAAAATTGAATTTTAATTCAGAATAAATTAGATTTAATTTTACTTAGTTTATTTGAAAAATTGGATTTTTCTAAGGCCAAAATTGGATTTATTAGCCACTTACAATTAATTATTAAATTTAATCCTTGGTATTTGAACTGGATTTAAATTACTAAATAAAGCTTGTTGGGCTTGCTTTATTTTATGGAATTAAATAGGGTTGACCTAAATTAATTTGGAATTAGATTTAATTAGAGTTTAATTTTGCTTTTAAATTATATCACCAATGCTGGGCTCTATTTGATAAAATCCACTTTAATTGGATTAAAGTAAAGGCTTGGGCTTGGCCCATTAACATTAAAATTCAAAATAAATTGGATTTATTTTTGAAAATTAATTAAATTGGATTTTATTAAATATTAAATTAGATTTAATAATAATCAAATATGTGTTTAATTTGATTATGTGCTCCCTTTATCATTATGTGATGGTGACACCTCGTATGGGCTTAGGGTTGGTTTCTTTTTATTATTTGGGTTGTATTGAGCCTGAGTTTGAGCCCCGCAGTTTGTATCTTTATTTTTATTTAGACAATTGTATAGGCATGTACCATTGTAATAAAAATGTTAGATATATCCAATAAAGAGAGAAGACGGTGGCAAGTTTAGAGCGGAGTCAAGGATCTCTTTTGTAATAGATTAGAACTCCTCCCCGATTGACTTGTTGTCTCGAGACAATCTAGATTAAGCATGTACTTGTGTGTGATGTTAGAAATTGCTAGGCGTTTTTCGTATGTATTTCCTTAACTAGTGCTTAATAAATTAATGTGCAAAGTGAGACCCAAAATATAATAACTATCAAGTTTTTAATTCTCCATATATCAAATGATACTAAGTAAGTAAAGGGTATTTGATATCTTGGCTCTCCATCAATCTTTAGAACGAGATGGCTGCATCTTGTATATGGCATCGTCCCAGTATTAGAGGGTCATATATAAAGTTAATATGCTTGATCTTTTTCAGTGCATTTGATGTCTTCAGTCGAAGCGAATTTCGCCCCATATATTGAAAAAGGTTGCAAGGCGAGATTAAATTGTTAGACTGATAAGAGTTTATGGGAATAGACTTAGATAAATCACCACCTATATATCGAAAAAGGTTGCGGTTAAGTGATTCATGAGCCAAAGGGATTGAATCGTTAAATGGTTTAACTGGCACTAGGCGCCACCTCAATTTCTAGATAGGCCATATATCGAAAAAGGATGCAACCCATCTAGACATTGAGAACCTCATTCACCCAATATGAAACCAATCCAACGAGGCTTTCGATTATTGCAGTGGGAGTACAATAATTGAGAAAAATAGCGGGAGACAAGTAATTGTACAAGTCTTTTAAAATTACTTGTTTTAAACAATATAAAGCATCTAATTGAATAATCTTGGTATTTTTTGTAGTTTGATAATTACTCTCTATAATGGTTAACCCACTCACAATTCTGCTTGAGAAAATGTCTTCATTGGACCACACTACAATGACTGGATCAAAATGCTAAGCGGAGAGCTTAAGAAGAAATCGCTTGAGCACATATCGGAGAAAGATGGTCCATCTTTAGCTAGGGTTAATGAAGGAAAGTCTGCTCTAAAAGTATATAAAAGATGGATCTCTGATGCCCAGAAGGTCACTAACTATATGTTGCATTCCATGAGCAACGAATTGAGACATATACATTTTGATATGGAAAGTCCCAAGTCAATGATGCTTCACTTGAAAGAGATGTTCGGGGAACATGGAAAATCAACTTGGTATTATTTATCGAAAGAACTTTTCCAAACTAGAATAAGAGAAAATGATGAAGTTGCAAGTCATGTTATGAATATGATATCCATGATAGGAAGGATTCGGTCTCTGGGAAGCTACATGGATTTTCGTTTGGAAGTAGATCCCATTCTTCAATCTCTCCCTAAATCCTTCTCTGCTTTTGTCACTAACTTTGAGATAGATGACCTAGGAGGATCCTTAATGGACCTTAAAGACTGGCTTGTATACATGCAAGCCCAATCGAGAAAGGAATGTGATGATGATACTCCACCTTCAACTGGGCTACTTGGAGTAAGGATTGCTTCTGAAAACTATGAGCGAAGATCCAAAAGCTCAAATGTTGAAAAGATATGTCTCCATTGCAAAAAAGTGGATGAGTGGAATCATGACTGTCCTAAGCTAAGAGTTGAAAGCAAATCAAGTATAGAACTTTTTGTTTTTGAAACTAATTGTTCTATGACTATATACTCTATTTCGTAGATTCTAGATTCAAAAACTAGTGCTCACATTTGTGTTTTGAACCAGGATCTGGAAATAAGTAGGAAGCTGGGAGAAAGAGAAGTGATGATCGATGTTGGAATCGGGCACAATATCGCGGCTATACACGTTGGAAGCACTTCCATTACATTAATGTCTGAACATTCTATTACTTTAGATAATTGCCTCGTTTTGCCCAATGGCCTTAAGAACATTGTTTATATTCTTGTATTGGTCAAAAAATGATACTTGTTTACTTTTAATGACAATGGTTATGATATTTATTTTAGAAATAAAAATGTTGGCTAGCATCTTTAGTTAATGGATTGTATTATATTAATGTTCAAAACCATTTCATGGTAAACACTATGACTAACAAGCATAGTATGAATGGTACTAACCAAATGCTTTCTGTGGCATCTTAGACTTGGACATGTCAGTGAATTCAAGATTCACGAGTTGGATAAACGAGGGCTTATCGGCCCACTTCGATCTGATCCATATCTAACATGTGAATCATGTCTAAAAGGTAAAATGACTAGGTCACCCTTCACCGGACATTTTGAAAGATCTAAGGAAGTTTTGGGTTTAGTTTATACAGACTTTTGTAGGCCCTTCAGGGATGAGGCCTACGGAGGTTTTCAGTACTTCATTACATTCACTAACGACCATAGTAAGATATGGACTCGTGTATTTAATGAAACATAAGTTTGAGGCTATTGAATGGTTCAAAGAGTTCAAGACTATGACTGAAAAACAAATTGGGCACAGTATTGAGGCACTGCGATTGGATCGTGGTGGCGAATACATGAGTGCTGAGTTTGATGAGTTTTTAAAAGAACACGTCATAGTGTTACAACTTACTCTTCCAGCAAACCCCACAATTAAATGGAGTAGCTGAGCGAAAAAATTGTACCCTATTGGACACGATAAGATCTATGCTTAGCTACACCGATTTACCTGTTTCATTATGGGGGCATGCTTTGCTTACAGTTGTACATATATTGAATAAGTGTACCTCGAAATCTGTTTCCAAAACACCATATGAGTTGTGGTTTGGAAGGTAACCTAATCTTAAGTACATAAGAATAAGGGGTTGCCCCGCATATGTTAAGAAGACTAAGGTAAAGAAACTAGAGGAAAGATCCCTTAAGGGTCGATTCATAGGTTTTCCCACTGACCCCATGGAATACCTGCTTTACCTACCAAGCGATCATCGGATAATCGTGGCTTTCCAAGCATTCTTTCTCGAAGACGAGTTCATTAGAGAAGGAGGTGCAGGTAGGAAACTGGTTCTGTTAGAAGAACCAAACGAATCCCCTTCGGAGACACCAATTTAAGTACAAAAAACTGAACCTGAAACTTAAAAGACACAACCATCACTGTGATACTCTAGTAGAGTATCTCGACCGCCTGAGAGATATGGTTACCTTCATGAACAACAATATTTGTTTGTTGTGGAAAATGGAAGCCATGGAGATGATCCCTCTAGCTACGAGCAAGTAACAACTGATATTGATTCTGAAAAATAGCTAGAAGCCATGAAAGTAGAGATGGATTCGATGTATTCAAACCAAGTCTGGACTCTTACTGATCTCCCTGAGGGTGTACGGCCGATAGGGTACAAATGGATCTATAAGATAAAAATTGGTTCGGATGGCAAGGTAGATATCTATAAGGCCAGACTTGTCGTGAAAGGTTATAGTCAAAAAGAGGGCATTGACTATGAGGAAACCTTTTCGCCCATAGCAATGATGAAGTCCATTCGAATTCTACTCGCCATTGCAGCGAACCTAGATTATGAAATCTAGCAAATGGATGTGAAAATTGTATTTTTAAATGGATACCTCGAGGAGGACATTTATATGCAGCAGCCAGGAGGTTTTATATCCGATGCAAATTCTCATAAGGTTTGCAAGCTAAATAAGTCCATTTATGGACATAAGCAGGCGTCTCGCAACTGGAATCAACGGTTCGATCAAGAAGCAAAATCTTATGCATTCATTAAGAATGAAGATGAACCGTGCGTCGATAAATTGTCCAGTGGGAGCAAGTTGACATTCCTAGTGCTGTATGTAGATGACATACTGCTAATGGGAAATGACATAGGATCGTTGACATTAGTCAAGGCATGGATTTTAAGCACATTCTCCATGAAAAACTTAGGAGAAACGACCTACATTCTTGGAATTTGCATCTACCGGGATAGAGCGAATCGGATGCTAGGTCTCTCCCAAGCACTCTACCTAGAGAAAGTCCTTAAGAGATATGAAATGAGTAACTCTAAGGGAGGACTTCTGCCTATGGGACATGGAATACATCTCTATAAGTCTATGAGTGCAAAATTGGATGAGGACAGACTAAAGATGAGTAAAATCCCATATGCATCAGCAGTGGAAAGTCTCATGTATGCAATGTTATGCACGAGGCCTGACATAGCCTACGCTGTGAGTGTAGTTAGTCGGTTTCAAGCTAACACGGGTGAGCAGCATTGGATGGTTGTGAAGACTATCCTTAAGTATCTTAGAAGAGCAAAGGATATCCTTCTCATAAATGGAAATGAAGAAATGAGAGTAGATGAATATTCTGACTCAGACTTCCAGTCTGATGTGGATGATCGAAAATCTACGTCTGGGTTTATATTTACTCTGAATGGTAGAGCAGTGTCTTGGAAAATTTTCAAACAAAGCACAACTGCGAACTCTACTTGTGAAGCTGAATACATAGTTGACTCAGGCTGTTTAGATAAGGAAGTTCATGGCTGAACTTCTAGTGGTTCCTAGCATGGAAATGTTGTTGCCACTGTGGTTTGACAACAATGGAGCAATAACACTTGCTAAAGAACCACGGTCTCACAAGAAATCTAAACACATAGAGAGAAGGTATCACATAATACAAGAAATCGTTGGAAGAGACGACATCGCCGTGTAGAAAGTAGCCTCTGCAGAAAACGTAGCCGACCCACTCACTAAGCTTCTATCATCAGCGGTGCTAGAGAAACATCTTGAAAAGATGGGACTCAAATACAATAGCAATTGGCATTGAGTACAAGTGGGGGATTGTTAGGTGTTATGCCCTCTATGAGGAATTAGATTTAAGAGGGCATTTTATTTATATTGTATGAAAATTATTAATGATTAATAAAAGACATTGAGTTTGTTCGTATAAATCTAATTGTGGCATTGAATGTATTGAACAAATAGGTCCTTAAGATCAAGGTGTACTCATCACTACTTATTTGATAAGTAGGAGCACTGGTAGGTTTAAGTGCTTGATCTTATAAACATGGTTCGCGAGTTAAAGAATCTAAATTGGGCGTTTAGGTTCAACTCGTATGACACTTGCTTTGACAAGAAAAGTGCTAGTCTTACACTTATTGGATAGTGAGAGCTGGTGTCATGAATATGATTAACAGAGTTGACATATTCGAACACGACTCGTTGTAATCCTATCACATGAGTTTTTACTCGATGACAGTCAATGATAAAGATTACCGGTTATGATAGTATGAGTAAACTTTAGACCTGAAGAGTCTTTTACATTGTGCTCGTACCATTGAATAAGTTATTAGAGTAGTTAGGCCCAATCACCTGTTGGTGGGGTCAACCTCGAAGTACGATTCACTTGGTGAGTTCGACAATGGGAAATAAACTGCCAATGAGGAATTCACTGTCTCAAAAGTAAACGAGACGCGACCTGTACATCATAGGTGTTGTGAAATTAAAGTCTTTGGCCAAAGCGTTAATAAGTGACTTTTATTGAATATAAAAGGCAGTTTGGTAGTTTCACATCAATATGATTGTAGTACAGTATCAAGTTATATGAGGTTGACGCTCCATAACTCTTACCTAATGGGGTTGCGTTAGTGAAGAGTTTATACTCATATGGTAATTATAACATAAAGGTTCGTGATGAAATATTCATGTCATACTTGATTGGGTTTCGGTATAGTTTCACGGGAATTGCTTGGTGATAACTATATCCTTGGAATCCTACCAATATCAATCAAGATGAGCCTAGATAGTCGCGCTATGTAAAGATGATAAAATAAAGGAGTTTTACTTATGAAGGGTATTTTGGTAATTTCACTCAGAGTGAGAAATATCAAAGGGATGTGTATTGATTATAGTAAAAATATTTAATTATTGTAATTAAACAATTTTATTCAATCAATATTAATAGTATTATTAATTTAGAATTAATAAAGTACTATTAATAAAAGGATTCTAGTATTTAATTAAACCTATTGGATTGCACTGAAAATATTATTTAAATACTTAACACTGGGCTTGGAATTGGATGAAGCCCAGTAGACCTATCCCAAGGCCATTTCGGCCACCCCCCTCTCTCTTTAGTCAAGGAGTAGTTTTTTATTTAAAACACTAGGTGTTTAACTAAAAACATAACTTTATGTGATTTTTCATCTTAGAGAGTGAAAAAGAATAAAATAGTAAAATTCTTTCTCCCTCCCCATAAACCCTAGTCGCGCCCAACCCAGTCTGAGGTAAAGGAGGTCGAGCTTAAGAATTGAAGATCATCTTTCACGTGATAATCTAGAGGAAGGAGCTATCCGCTGCTTCTCAAAACCTTGGCTTTAGAATTCATTGAAAAAGATAATTGGATTACAACCTCTTCTTGATTTTTGATTTTATGTGTTAATAAAATTATCAAAACATGAATTGAATCTGGGCTTTGTGAATCGAGAAAAAATTTATCCGCTGTTTCGATTCACAACAATTTTTGCCTTAATAAGACCATTTTACCTCTATCTACTAACCATTGGATCTAATTGATAGATATCAACGGTTGAGATTAAATAAATATATCTTATTCATCAAAATTAATATCAACCATTCATTTTTATAGAGATGGATGGTCTAGATTTATATTGTTTTATAAATTTCTTTTATATATATATTTTTTAACTTATAATTTTATAATAATATTATTATAAATTAGATTTATAATTAAACTTATTAATATAAATTTATTATATTTATATATATACACAATATATGTTTATTTGAGTATATATGTATATACACACATAATGAAGAAGCGTGAACACCGAGGAGAAACCGCGGAAAATGGGGAGGGTAGGGCAGGCGGCAGAGGTGGCGATGATGATGGTGGCGACATACGATGGTGACGGCGGTGATGACACTGGTGTTCGAGCAAGAGAGCCGGTGGATCTGGCAATGGCGGTAGAATAGGCGACAGCGACGATGAAGTGTGGCTGGGTGTAAGCAGGTGACGGCGACCTGGGCGGAGAAGCGGAGGCCATGTTGGCTGGGTCCATATCTGCGACGAGGTTAAGGAGTTATATCCGCAACGATGATTAGGCGTTGCTTGCCAGGGCGTGGTGGTTGCGGGGTTGCTTGCAAAGATGCGACCATGGTAGCTTGCGGCGGCAAGGGCGATGGTAGCTTGCAAGGGATGGAGTGGTTTCTGACTAATTGGCGGTGGTGCGACAGAGTGGTTGCTGGGGAGGGCGGTGGTGGTGACTGGTGAAGATAGAATGGTGGTGGTGAGTGCAAAGTGTGTTAGGGTTTGAGTTTTGGGAAGAATATGGGTTTGGAGAAGAAAACGGGAAAAAAAGAAAATGAAAAAAATTATTTAAAATAATAAAAAATTGAAATAAAATAAGAAAGTAAGGTGTAATTACCTTTTGGAGATAAAGGTATTTTAGTCTTTATATTGCTAAAAATAACTCAAATATGTGTAGGGAGGCATTGTGCTTTATTAAAATTTACTCAGAGAGTTAAATTGATTTTTTTTGTTTCACAGTTTTTTTTTTTTTTGCATTTCCGATATATCACAGGGAGATAAATTGTAATTAGCCCCTAAAAGAACCAATCCACCAAAATCTTTTGTCCTTCTAAGCTTGGAGCAGGTCCTTCCTGGTATCAACAATATTCTTATTTCTTTTGCAAAATTTTCAATATTTTCATCCACATTAATTATGCCAGAAAATATTTCCCCTGGCAGAAAATTTGAATTGTGGAATATTGTAGAGTCGGGAATAACCTTCACAATTAATTTTTGAGTAGTGTTGTACATTATGCACAATATCTTTTAGTTTAATTAGGAAAAAGGTATCAATGAGATGCATATATTTTAGCGCGATAAGGTGAATTTACAAAAATGGTTGACATATAATTTCATATTTCACTTTATTATCTATATATACCGAACAGAATTTACACAACTTTTATCACACGGGGTATTAATCTTTTCCGAAATCTGGATAGTTCGTAGTATGTAATAACATGTGAAATCATTTGCTCAATGATCAGTAGTGCACATTCAAATCCCTATCAACTGAAAATATGATGTAGTCACATTCACAACACATTGTATCAAGTTATATGTCATTTAGGAAATTATACCATATAAAGTATTTGCACACAATCTACATTAACTGCATGTACCTTATATATCGCGTACAACTATCTATATATACGCACATGAGCAAGAATTATAGTGCAAAATCTCTTTCATTCTACCATTCTGTCTTACACTAGTCCGTAAACAGAAATGATCAACTTTGGCTTTGTTCAACTATTAATCACCTTCATTAGTCTCTCTTACTTCTTACCTTCAAAACCATTCATTGCGACCCAAGGTGATGATTTGATCACCCACGTCTGCAAAAACACCGAAGGCTTCGTCTTCTGCCATGATACAATATACTCGGATACACGCGCCATATACGCCCGCACCGATCGATTCATCCTCGCGTATATGGCCTTCCAAAAGACGCTTAACTATACAATTGATATAAAAGATGTATACCTTCCCAGTGAAATAAAATCCTTCAAAGATAATGGTAGAGAACCTGGCATTTTACAAGGTCTTGAGAATTGCCTTGGTAAATATGACGTTGTAAATGGAAGGTTGGGTCATATGCTAGACGAATTGGATTCAGTGACGAACTATGATTTTGACAAATTATCCCTTGAAATCGAAGGTGAAGCGCACGCGCTTGTGAAAAAAGTTTCAACGGTCGATCGCCCATGACAGAGAGGAATGACAACATGGTCAAACTTGCAAATATTTGTTATGTTGTTGCCTTGCTCTTTAAATAACCTAATTAATCTTCTCATTTCAACTTACTTTTTGTTCGTTATGAATTGAACACTCCATTCCACTCTGTTAAATGGTTTTGAAGTGTTAAGAAATAACAATACTTGAACTTTTAGTTTTTACATTACACCGGTTGCTTTTTTCCTCTTTATTTTCAAGACTATTCTCTTCGTCAAAATTTGTTTCTTATGTTTCTATTAAACTTTTAGCTAGAATATATGCAACAAGTTGTTTCAATTGCCGATGTTTAGAAAATATTAATGCTTGTAGGAACATATACTCTTACGTTTCAAAGATAATCTTACTTGACAAGCTAATAAACTATGAATCGAAAAATGTTATATTGTGGGCCACATATTTTAGGGTTAAATACATTTATCTTAGACTATGATTTCTATATAAAAGATATCCACGATGTATGTAAGCCTTCAAACAGAACCCACACGTTTACCAACAAAAATTAATTTTTTAATTTTAGTTAAACTTTCGTCTAAAAGTTCAAAATTATCATCATATGAACCCAAATTTCTTAATAAAAAAGGGATTTAATTCACTTAGCTTCTAGTACTATAGTGTTGATATCAATTAACCCCTTACAATACAAAAAAACTTCAAATACCCCATCAAAAATATTAATGCTCAACAATGTCTTTGAGTTGTATACATTGAAATTTACTTTACACCCCCAATTACATTCTATATATAGTATTTTGCTCCCACTACAATTAAATTTGAAATAATTTGATCCCAACTTCTATCCAATGCTAACTTTAATAAATAAGTCGACCTCCAATTAAATAAAAATTTAAAATATAATCACAACAATATAAATAAGATATATTAAACTTATTAACCTTATAAGCTTGTAATATATACATATGTAATTATGTTGGACAAACTTCACTTGGAACACTTGAATACAGAAATAACGAACGAACAAAGGATTATATTGAGGCGAGAGAAATTCTCTATTCTTAATGCTAAATTAACCCGCCTAGGTAGTTTAAGTTAATGCAACAAACGTCCCAAAATACGACGATATTCGTTCTGAATTGGAACCACTTCAAATTCCAGAACCTTCGAACTTTTCATTAGTTAGAACTCTTGAGGAGAAAGAAGAATGCATAGTGGTTTTTGAGGTGTGTTTTTCATTTCTGCTGGGGGGAGCCTTTATAAGCACAGAAATCAGACAGACTTAATTCAAGAATTAAATCTGCATTCAATACAGAATTGAAACAGCAAAAACGTGTCAGCTCTTTCATGACTGCTGTATGTTGACTGCTTGTAGAAGAAAGCAGATGTAAAAACATGGCCAGCGTTTTTACAAACACGTTTTTCTTCAGTCAGTGATTTCTACCATTGTATTTAAAGTAATCTAATGGTTAAGGATTTTCTGCGATTTTAATTAACTTTATACTAAAAATTAATCTTTGAGACATAAGGCCCAAAGCCCAAGCCCAAGCCCAAGTCCAAGCCAACGGACCTCGGACCATGGACCCACCCCTTGCCCGAGCCCGAGCACTTGCCCATGTCCTGGTCCACCAGACCCCGTGGGTGGGCAAAGGCCCACGGAAGACCTATGAGCTAGGTCCTCCCCCTTCCAAAAAAATTGTTTCATCCCAAAGGGACAACCCCTTATCTCCTAAAAATAATTGATAAACCTTCTCAACCTTTGGTTAATTCCCTATGTGGGATAACCCACTTCAAAAAACACACTTTTGCACTTAATTTTTCATTCGTTTCAAATTCGATTTGAGAAATTCGAAGTGTGATTCATATCTACTCTTTGCATAGATTATTATTATCCAATAATATTACGTATTCCAGATACAAGTGTAGTTCTGATTTCATGTGCAGAAGTGTTATTCACCACTTTTCACTTAACCCATTTTTTCCAACAATCCTCCATACTAATTAAATTAGTGCAAATGCAGAATCTCAAGAGTTTAGTTGAAAGTTTATCACATCAAAAGATGTAGTTTTTGGCTTTGAACATTTCTTAGTGAAATATCATTGGATTTACCAGGCTATCCAATGAACACATGTCTTGAATTGGTCAATTTTTCGAGTAAACCCAAACAACCATATTCACATGATCAACTCTCAGCAGTTCTAGTTCTCACTATTAGGTCCATTTTGACCGTGGCACCTCACTTGGTGTTGGGTTTTGCAAAAAAGTTGCGCAGCGGGAGAGGTTTTTAAAATCCCACAGTGATTTCTCGATTTGCATATTGAATCATAAACTCACTAAAACAAATAAAAACATACCCGTTGAAGCAAAGTAGTTGGAGAACTCAATCCTCCTTTAAAAATTTGAATGGTTGAAGCCTCCTAGTATTCAATCCTTGTGCTATCCACTCTTCATGAAATCATTGAAGCTTTCTTGAATTTTTTGATCCGAACAATGAAAGCACGTTGTCTCTAAATAATCACGCGGATTGATTGACAGAAAAAATCCCTTCTTTTCTTGCTCCTTGACCGACGGCTAGCTTGAGGAGAGAGGGAAGAGAGTTTTCTTTTTCTTTTCTAGGAGAGTTGTGTGAATTGTGAAATTCATCTAGGTCAAAAGTCTTGTAAGTGATGTATTTAATATCACTTGACTTGTTGACTAAGACAAGAGGCAAGAGCCGATGTTGGGCATCCTAATGGACGCCCAACTCGTCCTTAGGAGACGTCCTTATGGACCCTCTTTATTTGGCCTGACTCGTCTCTTGTTTTAATTAATTCCTTATTATTAGTTAATAATTATTATATCCAATAAATAAATTACTTAATTAAATAACCAAATTAATTAGATAAATTAATTCATTAATTTTCTTAAGAAATTAATTAATAATTTATCTTATCTTTATAACTAATTATTTCATCTAATGAGCAACTAATTAATCATATTTAATTTATCCCATAAATTAAATCTCCTAGAATAAAATAGAAAAATTATTTTATTTTTCTTTATTGATCCTTTAGCGCGATTCTTTAGGTTCGTTTTGTTTGGCAATGAGAGAAATCCAAAGAAAGTGGGTAACACCTAGCCAGTCACGTGACCCACTTTGTAGCCTAAATGAAATCGAATGAATGGATCATTTCACAACCTTCCAATCGTGACTTTCGTATATGTATAAACCCTTTGTTCATGTTTTCCAGTCAAGTAAGAGTCATGGTGATGTCAAACTCACTGAACTTGACCATATGTATTAATACAATAATACGAGATCATTGAGCTCGATTTAGTGCCTTGCATAATCGTCTCTATTGCTTTGGCCAAAGACTTTGATCTCCATTATCTATAATCACATAGGACACTTTCTCATTCACTTATGAGAGAACAATTCCCATGTTAGTTATCAACTACAACTACCACTTGCCCATCAACCCGCATTTCGAGGTTGACCCCACGAACGGGTGAATTGGGTCTAACTACTCTAGTGACAGACTTGATGTCACAAGTGTAACTTCAGCCTGATACTTCAGGTCAAAGGTTCACCTATACTTATTACGAATAATCAGTTCTGTCATTGACAGTCACAAAATGAATACCCATGCGACAAAATCGATGCGAGTCGAGTTCGAGCATATCAGTTTCACTGATGTGCCTAAAACCTAAAACTCCCACCATCACATGGTGTTCGACTGGAACTCCCATGTCAAAGCTCAGATTGTACAAGTATTTTTAGTCTTTATTTATCCATTAAAGACTTCATATCACTTGCGAACTTGTTTAAGTAATCAAGATCAATCTCTCTAGTGTCAATCTTCCTATCTCATAGGAAGTAGAGAGATTGCACTGAAAATATGGACAAAATGTTTTACACCACTTATAGATGCAGATACGATTTAAGTGAAAACAAAACAATGCCTTTTATTAATATAAGATAATAAGTTTATTATAGGTGAGATGCCCTATCATTTTATCCTCTATGGCATCTGAGGACATAATCCTAACAATCTCCCACTTGCACTCAATGCCACTCTTTGTGGTATCTTATACGCATCCTTTCTAGCTGCCGATCCAGAACAGCCTGAGGTAGTGGTTTGGTGAACGGGTTGGCTACATTGTCACCTGAGGCTATTTTCTACACTGCTATCTCTCCTCTACCAACGATCTCCCTGATGATGTGAAATCTTCTCTCAATGTGTTTAGATTTGTTATGAGACCTTGGCTCCTTAGCTTGCGCTATCACTCCATTGTTATCACACTAAAGTGGTAATGGGAGCTCTGCACTAGGAACCACTTAAAGTTCTCTTAGAAACTTTCTCATCCAAACAGCTTCTTTGGCTACCTCTAAGGCTGCCACATATTCTGCTTCAGTGGTGGAATCAGCGGTTGTGCTTTGTTTGGAACTTTTTCAAGACACCACCCCACCATTAAGCATGAAAACAAACCCTGAAGTGGATTTTCGATCCTCCACATTAGACTGAAAGTCTAAATCAGTGTAACCCTCTATCTTCAGATTTCCACCTCCATAGATGAGAATCATATCCATAGTTCTTTTAAGATACTTTAGGATATTCTTCGCAGCTATCCAATGTTTCCTTCCCGGGTTTGTCTGAAATAGACTCACCACACTTACTGCATAAGAAATGTTAGGTCTTGTACATATCATTGCATACATCAGGCTACCAACTGTAGAAGCATAAGGTACATTGCTCATCTCCTTTCTATCTTCCTCATTTTAAAGACACATAGACTTAGAGAAGTGTACTCCATGTCTCATGGGAAGGAATCCTTTCTTAGAGTTATCCATCCTAAATCTCTTTAGGACCTTCTCTAAGTAAAGGGCTTGGGAAATACCGATCATTCTATTCGTTATATCTCTATAGATACAAATTCCTAGAATGTACGTTGCTTCTCCCAAGTCCTTCATGGAAAACGTACTTGAAAACCATTTCTTGACAGTGGTGAGCATTCCCACGTCATTTTCTATAAGTAGAATGTCATCTACATATAGTACGAAGAATGTGATCTTGCTCCCACTAGTCTTCTTGTAGACACATGGTTCATCTTCGTTCTTGATGAAGCTATATCCCTTTTGTTGGGATCTTGGTACGAACCTCCGGGGATGCCGGCGCAGCAGAAGGTATAAAATTCAAAATTAAAGCGGCATCCCCAAAATTAGGGCTAGGTAGACATGGTACCATCGGATTCAAAAACTATCCTAGAGGAAGTTTTCTCGTGTTTATCTCTTGAAGACCTTAATACAACAATGTCTTTTTAAGCTACTCCTTGCTACACCTCTCCGGATGGATTTGCCCTAGCGACCCAAGTGTTGCGCCTCTAAGTTTATCCACACCTTAGCTTGTACCCTCGATTATCTCCACCAGTGCTAGCAAGGAGAATATCAAATCTTGGCTTATGAGAAATGGGTAGGAATATATTTTTGTGTTCTTCGTACTCAACATATGAGTTGAAAGAATGTATTGTGAAAGAGGTGGAAGAGATCGAGAGAAAGAATTGAAAATTTTGGTTTTTAGTTTATGAAAAACTCTTGAGAGAAACTTAAAATTAATTGTCTTAATAAAACAACGACTCACACACTTATATATAGGGCATACACGCCCTACACACATACACGTCTTAGTGTGTGTGTTCACACATGTGATATATGTATGTATGTTATTTTATTTAGTTTCCATTCTTTCTCAAACTCTCTTCCTTAATTAATTGGATATCTTTCCAACTAAAAAGATATTTCCATATATTTGATACATATCAAATATACCATATCTTATCAAATAAGATCTTTCCATATCTTCAATATTTATCCTAATATATATTTATAAGATCTTTCCATATCAATAAGTTACCTAGTTAATTAGAATAGATCCTACCAAATATATTATAAGATAGATATATATTAAATATATATATATATATATGCATAGACTTGGTGAACAAGATAAAATCTTTCCACCAAATCTATCCAAATACACGCCCATACATGTATAATCATATGTATACATATATTCTCTTTCACATATTAATTAATTAGACCACTGATTAATTAACTAGTCTTTCCCAATTTAATATCCCAATATTAAATTATAAGACTTTAATTAATTAAGACCACTTAATTAATTTATTCCTTTTTCCTGATTAATTAATTCCAATTAATTAATCTCTCCATTAATTCACAAAAAATTAACTAGCCAATAGGCACTACACTAAGTATTGTGTGTGACCCCTTAGGCTCATTAACAAGCTAGCAATAAGTCCTTCCATAGGCTAGATTATTCATAATAATTAACTAGGTCTTGGATTAATTTCACCGATTAACCCAAGGCACCTATTGGTCGTGGTTCGATATCTAGCAACGTCACCACGATTTCCTAGATGTTAACGATGAAAATGCAATCCTCTCCAGATTTTGATCTTTTGTGTGAGGCGAATCCCTTCATCTTTTTCCCGTCTAAGACCTAAATCTTGGTGACGGTCATAACCTTAATAGCTTCGAAAACTATGAATATGTTGGTTCGACTAATGATCCGGTCTTCTAAGCAGGGATCACCAATCCCTCTTATAAGACAATGCTCTGGCCAGAGACTTTTCGATCATTCAGCCTCACTCAACAGCATAGAAAATAACGGGTACTTATGACCTTGGATAAATCCCCTCCGATTGTCAATTATTCCACTGTACTACCAGACTATACCTAACATACATGCCGTATGACTCTCCTATAGTGCACGTGCATATCAAAGCAGAGTGGGTAGTACCCTTTCCAATGATATCTCAGGTCTAAGGATTATCTTACACTATGAAAACTGAAGGACTCCAAGTTCGACAGCACCAACGGGGAATCCTTGCGGAGCCGTTCAATCCTATACCTCTAAAACATATGGATCTTCATGCATGTATTGGATATACTAGCCAGTGACAATGGAACGCGTCAACCTCTTGGAAGAGTTACACTCAAACAAGTCTTGGCGAGGCCAGTTATATCCCACATCTCATAGCCTCTATGACTTGGAACGTATATTTAGGATATCTTTAAGAGCATTCCATAGGTATCCCGACCGACTCTTCTAACCATATGTAATCCATGGGATCTTTATCTATACTAACATTAGTTATAACAATAAAGAAGCATTCCGTAATAGGTTTGATATAATCTAAATGATAAGACTGACATAGTGTTAATGTTCAAGCCAACAGATGGCTCGCTGGGCACATAACACTTTCAATCTCCCACTTGCCCAAGAGCTTACTGTTCCCACACAAGTCCATCGTTCAGATGACCTATTGATCACAGCTACTACTCAAGGGTTTTGGTGAAAAGGGGTTTACCACGTTTCCGTCGTGTTGACTTGTTCCACTCGAACGTTGACTCTGATCAAATAATCTCTCAGATTATTCGCTTTGCCATTAGGTATGTCTAGATAGTTGGTGCTACCTCTCCTCCCTTTTAAGAGCTTATATCCTTATCGATAATCATAGTACTTATGTACTCGATATTCGATTGGCAGAACCTCATAGGTTTACCTATCTAACTACCTTTTATCACCGCATTCTTATGTGTGACTTAAATGGTAGAGTTGGCATCTGTCTCTTCTTAAGAGACGTCCTCAGCCTTTACTTTCCCATTTGGCATAAAACAAATCCTCGATCATCACTTAAGTTCATGTCTTAAGACTAGAGCTTCTGGTTCCAATTTTCCCATGTTGTTATTCAACCAACAACACCAATTCAATCCATTGGATTAAATAGGAGTTCGACTCTATACATAAGATGTATTAGTCAACACCGATTTAAACTCATAGAATTGCATGTACCAATCGGTTATGCTTTACAGGAAGAATTACCTTTTAATTCTTCTATATTGGGCTTAGTCAACATAATATCTATGCGTTTGTACATAAAAGGATTATGGCCACCCAGTGGCCCGCACATATTGCTATCTTGTGCAATTGGGGCACTTTTTCCTTTTCAAGCCCATACTGGAAAATTGAGATGATGATCATATGCACGTTACTTTATGTAACTTACCAAAATATGATACTAACAAGCAATTTGTATACTTTTTAACCTTTAGAACTTATGTTCAGAAAAGATTCAATCAGTAGATCGATCTTTGAAGCACTTACGCTGTAGGCTGACTTCCACTACTTGTCAAGTCTTCTTAAATTTCGTCATATCCACCGTCAGCATTTTTCAGCTCGAAGGATATAGAACTTGTGCTCATAGGTTTACAAGTTTACTAGTTTATTCATTTTAACTACCAATCGTGTTTATGTTTATTGAGTCCTAAGTTTTCATTACTATCCTCTTTTTTTCATAAAAGAACTCCTTTACCTTGAAGGTAGGATACTATGAAACGATCCCTTTTGTTCCAAGGTGTAATGAACATAAGGATACTTGTAAACACAAGACAAGAGGATGTATTATCCTCAATTGCTCCCACTATTTGCTTGACACAAGCAATACCTTTCACATCCTTGATGTGTGTGGTTTCCATGTCACATCTAATGTGACCATTTTAGGGTTACACTCATTATTCTATGTCTAATAGATTAATATGCTCCCCTAGGTTATTACCTTTGGCAACTTGATCAATGTATACATTTGTTGTGTGATATGAGTCAAATGTTGTGAAGATAGCATATAATAAGAATTAATTGCAGAACCATAAGTAAGAAAACGCATTTTAATAAAAACTTGAATATCCACCCATAAAACCAAGGTGGACTAGAACATGGTTCATAACATTAATTCAAAAAGCATCACGAAGCATTCTTCAAAACATTGTCTTATAATTTAAAAAAGACAAATTAATGATTTCTTGTCCTTCAGCCTCATCAACGAAAAACGCCTCCTTGGCATCTTCAGGACCACGACCTCATTTCTTTGTTACTTGCTTCTTCCCACCATCTGTAATTCATTGCATAAGTGAGTACCCTAACAGTGTTATGACACTTAAGAAGCACAGTTAACTAACAAGTTAACTTTACAACAAATGTACCTTTACGCGCTCACGAGGAGGCTCAGGGCATTGATCTTTCCAGTGTCCATTCTTTTTGCAGTTAAAACATTTCCCACTTTTCCCTTTGACTTTTTTGATATCGTCCTTTGCTTCCAGTCCGTTGCCCTTCTTCTTCTTCTTCTTTCTCCACTTGTTATTCTTCTTACCAAGAGTGGGAGATGAAGAAGTGTCAGCAAGCAGCATAGGCTTAGCCTTCTTGACCGTTGCCTCAACAGTGCGCAACATGTCCAATAACTCAGGGAGAGTGGTAACCAATTGATTCATGTTGAAATTCTCTACAAACTGATCGTAGGCAAGAGAGAGCGACTGAAGTACTAAATCAATAGCCAAGTCAGGATTTTTCGGCACCTCCATGTCATTGAGTTTGTTTACCAAGACAATCATTCTCAACACATGGTCGGTGATCGATGTTCCTTCAGACATGCGAGCTCTGAATAACTCGCGAGTGACAACAAACTTATCACAGCGTGTCCTAACGTCGTACAACTCTTCCAGCGCAACAACGATTTCTAATGCATGTTCCAAAGTCTCAGACTGCCGCTACAACTCATTAATCAAGGAGGCCAGAATAAGACAACACACATAGATATCAACTTTGCGCCATTTCTCATGCGCATCACGAGCAGCCCTTGGAGCACTTGCCTCATGTGTTGGCTCAATAGGATGAGTTAAGACATAGTCAAGACTTTCAAATTGTAGCGCAATCTTAAAGTTGCGATACCTGTCAGGGAAGTTCTGGTCATTTAGCTTATTAGTTTCAAGGATTACTCAGAGTGGAGTTTTAGCCATTTGACTGTTACTTTACAAAAACGGAAAAACATTAGCATTCAAGCATAGATTATATCCACGTGAAATTAGGGAAATTTTAACTTCACGTGTGCTCCCACTGTTTTTCGATTTTCATCACCCCACTGATGGAAAGACGGGAAATGCAACAATTTCCAGTGGGCTCGAGCGTCAAATGTCCCGACCTCATTCCACGACTCACGAGACAATGGGTGGTAACATTGAACAGGCACGACAACCCCATCCACATTCAGGTGGTTCTCGAGATGTTTGCCACACATTTCGTGTATGTCCCGAGAACACGATGCAATCGTACACTAGTCTACGTTTAAGTCTGACCCATCAAATTTTTACGCAATAACAGTAGCCAGGTGGTCCCACGACTCATAGGCGACTCCTTAGCAAAACTGAAACCCGTATGCATTTCTAGTATGACCGCCTGTCACAGTAGAAGGTATAGTTGTGAGATTAGTACACTTAACTTGCCACCATTCCACGACTCATGAGACAATGATGAAAAGTCGCGTTATTCCCTCTCATATCTAATGATGGAAGGCACCGGACCTAATCAAGGGGCTTCCGGGCCCCCGATTTATCCATTTAGGGACTTAATATAGATATGGGGTTTTTCACATGCAAGGTCTCACCATTTTCAGTTATATATCTTTCTTAGGTGATCATGCAACAAAGCATACCATATACAAGACACTAACGATAAATAATAATAAGCATGCTATACATAAAGCGGTAAATGTGATCCTAGTCAAGCCAATCCTAAAAACACCCCGAGCCATCAAGGTGTCGACCAATCTAATCTAACGACCCGGACCTTACACTAAGGGCTTCACAGCTCCTTGAGCTTGAACGTCTCCATCATCATCTTCAAGATGTCTTCATCTTCGTCTTCAAGATTACAACAATACAATAGAAAAAGAAACATCGCCCTCTCATGTACATAAAATGAAAACATGGCACGAAGGCCTCAAATTAAAACGACTAGTCTATGGCTCGACCCGGATCACCACATAATCACATAATACATGCTCGCATCATGCTTTCATAAACATAAATTTACCAGCTTTAATTAAAGATAATCTAATTCAATTAGTGGACCAATTAATTATTTTCTAAAAACAAATTTTAGAAAATCCCATGAAAAAACACAATTCTCCATTAACCCGAAAATTAATTCAAGTTCCAAAACTCTAATATTATTCTATTCTAGGAATCAATTAATATCATTTTAATTTTCCAAGAACTAAATAATAAATACACATCTTGAAAAACAATGAAAAGGTCCACTTTTTCATATATTCTCCGAAAAATTCCAATTTCAAAAATTATTTATTTTATTCAATTTCCAAAGTCCATGAAATACCAATTTTATCTCATACTTGGAATTCAAATAAAATTCATATTCTTTGAAAGTCCATGAAGAAGTCCACTTCTTCACGTAATCATAAAGGCCCCAAATGTAAAAAATCTCAATTTCATTTTAATATTATTTCATCCTTTCAAAATTTACATGAAAATCCATATTTTGGAAAAACATGAAGAAATCCATTTCTTCAAAAGGAGGCTAATTTAAAAATTCAATTTTATTCTAATTTTGAAAGTCAATAAAATATCAATTTTATTTCGTCCTTTCAAGATTTAAATAAAAGAACCACACTTTTCGAAAATCTATGAGGAAGCCTATTTTCAAAAAACTCAATTCTATTTTAATTTCGAAAGTCAATAAAATATCAATTTTATTTCGTCCTTTCAAAATATAAATAAAAGCCCATGTCTTTTGAAAAGTTCAATTTTAGGCCCAGGCCCAAAAAATATATTCAATTGCATTTTAAACTCAAAATATAAAACATTACAAAATAGCCCCCACAGGGCCAAATTGCAATTTACCAAAAATTGGAAAAACCCTAGGGTCTAACCCTAGTGGGCCGCCGCCTAGGCACCCCAAATTTGGAATGGGCAATCGGCAAGCAGCAGAGCCGCCATGTCCGGCGGCTTCGCAACCGTGCGACACCGCCCGTGGCGGTGAACGCGCGAACAGCGCTGTTTGCTGCACGTGCAGAGGCTACGCGTACAGCAAACGCACTATTCACCTGTGTCTTACGTGACAGCGCAGTGCCGTCGCCTCCCACGCTCCGCCGCGCAAACAGAGGCTCCTCTGCCATGTCCAAACAGTTGCTATTCGCGCAATCTTTAATCCAAATTTTTAATTCCTCAGATTTATCAAAAACACAATTCACAGATTAGTCGAAAAATACATTTTTCAGATCCAAATCAATTTTTCAGATTTAAACAATTTTAATCGGTCCAAAAATAAAGTCAGAAAATCCAATCCACTTTACATGCGATAAAACAAAATTTAAAGCATAAACACATACAAAGAATCTGAGCCATGTCAAAACCTTGGTTCTGATACCACTGTTGGGATCTCGATACAAACCCCCGGGGACGCCGACGCAGCGGAAGGTATAAAATTAAAAATTAAAGAGGCATCCCCAAAATTAGGGCTAGGTGGACATGGTACCATCGAATTCAAAAACTATCCTAGAGGAAGTTTTTTTGGTGTTTGCTTCTTGAAGACTTTAAAACAGCAACATCTTTTTAAACTACTCCCTGCTACACCTCTCCGGATGGATTTGCCCTAGCGCCCCAAGTGTTGCATCTCTAAGTTCATCCACACCTTAGCTCGAACCCTTGATTATCTCCACCAGTGCTAGCAAGAAGAATATCGAATCTTGGCTTATGAGAAATGTGTAGGAATATATTTTGGTGTTCTTCGTACTCAACACATGAGTTGGAAGAATTTATTGTGAAAGAGGTAGAACAGATCGAGAGAAAGAATTGAAACTTTTGGTTTTTAGTTTATGAAAAACTCTTCAGTGAAACTTAAAATTAATTGTCTTAATAAAACAACAACACACACACACACATATATATAGGGCATACATGCCCTACACACACATGCCTTAGTGTGTGTGTTCACACGTGTGATAAATGTATATATGTTATTTTATTTAGTTTTCATTCTTTCTCAAACTCTCTTCCTTAATTAATTGAATATCTTTCCAACTACAGAATTATCAATATCAATTAAACCGTTGATCACTGGTCTTTATTTTTTCCAATTCCAGCTATAAGGTGATCTTAAATCCTAGCACCACTGATGTAGTCTACAGAACCACAGCTGAAGCATTGGCTATGGCTATGGGCATAATAGTCATTTGTGCCAATCATTCCTCAAATGATTTCTTCAAACAGTTCCCAAATTGCAGAACATATGATGATGACAAAGCATTTATTAAGGAAACATTCAAGGCTTTACAGAATTATTATGGAGCTGTGCGACTAGAATAATCCCTATAATCGGAGTTGTATACTCTATAATATAGGTCTTATCCATACAAGCAATGGAGAACATAGCTTCTTTGTTTCTCTTGCAAACACTTATTTCTACTTTAGCATATTCCTTTACAACATTATATCTTCTTTACTCAAGTAGAATAATGAATATTAAATAAAAATATTAGGTAATTTGAAAATATTCACGTATGTAAAACATACCTTAATCGAACGCATCCCACTTAGAGCATACCTTTTTACGGGGTAGCTCGCAATTAGGGTGAGCTTGTGACTTTTTGCATGTTTCTTTTTTTTTTTCGTATTAGTGTCAGCTCTTCTGTCAGGCTTCCCACAAAAGTATATTAGCATATGCTTGATTTTTTACTTGGCTTTTTATTATATAGTGTCTGAATTCTTTCACTAGGCTTTTTATTATGTAGTGCCTGAATTCTTTCATAGGGCTTTTTATTTTTTAATCTCATAGGACTTTGGCCTGATTTTTCACAGGGCTTTTGCTTGGTTTTTCATAGTGCTTTTGCCTGGTTTTTCACAGGGTTTTTGCATAGTTTTTCACAGGGCTTTCGCCTACGAGTCTTCCTACTAATAGGACTTTGACCTGATTTCAGGGGCTTTCGCTTGATTTTTTACAAGGCTTTTGCCTGGTGTTTCACAGGGCTTTTGCCTGATTTTTCACATGGCTTTTTTCTGGTTTTTCATAGGGCTTTTGCCTACTAGACTTTGTCTTCAATTATTGCTTTGTTCCTTTTGTATCCCTGTTTTGATACTCATGAAAGAGGTTTAGTTTTCGTGTATCATGAAAAATGACAATTCATGTCTAAATAGAGAGGGATCACAATATTAATACATGAGCATGATCAAGCGAGCTTAAGTTCAAGCATGTCAGAATAATGATTCAATGTGATTATAATCATGAATATCTTCAAAATAACACAAAGATAAAATAAAAGTCAAACTTATATCAATTGCAACTTCGTACAACGGGAGATTTGAATGAAATAATCATAAGTATGAATAACTTAATGTTGTAACGAAAGACAATGACAAATGAGACACGACATTAAACGTCATACTTCAAGTGTCTAAGCAAGCAAAGCAAGATTTTTATAATTTGACATAAAAATAAAAAATGAAATAACTTAACTTCTTGACGCCCCTCATTCTTTCTTCTAGGTGTAGAATTTCCTCAGATTCTGAACATTCCAAGGCCTACATATCCTTCTTCCATCAATGTCCTCCAGCATATAGGCACCCCCACTTAGAATCTGGGTGAACTTGTAGGTACCCTCCCACCTGGGTCCCAGCTTCCCTATGGGTTTCAGCACATTGGCCCTTCGTAAGACAAAGTCTCCCACTTGTAAATCGAGGCTTACAACCTTACGATTATAAGTCATAGCGATCCTTTGATTAAGTGTTGCCATCATCAAGTAGGCCCTCTTTCTAGCCTCCTCAATATCTAAGTTTGCTCTCATCAGTTTCTCATTTTTATTTTATTTTTGCATTATAATATCTAACCCTATGTGAGGTCACATTAACCTCAGGTGGTATAACAGTGTCTGCTCCATAGACGAGTCTGAATGGGGTATCTCCCGTGGTGTTGCGAGTAGTGCGGTACGACCACATCACACTTGAGAGCTAGTCGATCCATGAGTTTCCTCCTCGCTACAACCTTGTATTTAGGCCTTACACTATGATCCTATTGATAACCTCTACTTAACCTTTACATTGTGAGTATCCAGCAGCTGTAAATAGCTGCTTTATGCCCATGCTTTGGCACCAGTCTTGTATTTTAGCACATTGGAATTGCCTCCCATTGTCTGACACAATCTCACGAGATATCCCATCGCAAGTGCTTCTTTAGGAATTTCATTACCTCGCCTTCAATGATCTTAGCCAAAGGCTCGGCTTCGACCCACTTACTGATAGAGTAGATGCCCGGCATGTCAATTATTTGGGCGTTGTTTTCGTGTAATAGACTATATGAGACAATCTTTTCTAATAAACAAAGTAGATTTATTTATGGCATTCTTTGTTCTTTAATTGTCTTTATATGCTTAGAACAAAGTCCCTTGAATCACACATGACTATGGGACATCATAGAATATGTCTCCAAGGTCGTGATTCTTAAAAGGTTCCAAGTCGTTAAAGAGTCTGTCAAGATGAGGGATATTGACAAAGGCGCAAAAGACTTTCTTGTACATATGGGTCCTTAGAGGACATACCTCGTTCCATAGGCATAGATGTGGACGAGGGTTCTCATTAGGATAATGAGTAAACTAAACAACCCCGCCGCAAATTCCTAAAATGGTTTTCCTGATCGAATATGGAGTTTTCAATAATCACATAGGCGTAAAAGTAATCCTTATGGACCTAAGGTTCCATTGGTTACTTTGAGCATAGTCGATTATACTTTGTCTTATCTCATGATTCCTTCGCGAGTCATCATATGAGATATCTTGGGTATAGTATGATTATGTGTCAAGGTACATGAGAGACCAAGATGGGATCCATCACTGATTTAGCTAATCATACATTTCCTATATTTTGCTCAATGAATCAATTCAAGGAAACTTTGGCCAAATTATGGCAATCCAAAGAGGATGAGTATTTACTCGTTTGCATTGCAAGAATCGATATCATACAATGAAGGAAACATAGAGATTGGGTCATCAGAGTTTTAATTAAGCCATTACACGAGATACCAACACACGAAATTTGATGGAGAGATCTTACTTACGCAAGGATCATGGTTATGATAGGTTAAGTATCTTAATATCGTTCGTGTCTTGGTCTTTGGGGCCCTTTTTTGGACAATAGCATTTGTTGCCACAATTTGAGCAGCAAAGGGTGTCCCTCTTCTCGTACCCTTGAATCCCGAAGTACCGACAGTAGGTGCCATGATATTATCGTGAATAATTCATGTTCTGATTAAATCAAGGAAGATTTAATCTAGTACTTTCTACATAAAGAAAGTACACTGATACTTATGGAAAGTGTACTTACTACTAGTACATGAAAGAGCCTAAGGGGTCACACACTAACTCCTAAGGTTCCTGCTGATAAGATATGATTAATCAACTTTGGAAGTTGAGGTAAATTAGAAAAGTCATGTGCTTCTGCTCAAAAAAAAAAAAAAGTCTTGTGCTTACCTAACTGGAAATATTAATTAATTGATGGAAGATCAATTAATTGGACTATTTAATTAATCAAGGTAGATTAATTAATTAATGAACTTAGTAGAGTGCAAGGATTTTATTTAGTGGGTAGACTTGGTCAAAAATTAAAATAAAATTAATAAATAATTGGGCTAATACTGATTAAGGTTGGACTTTAATTATTATGTAGTATTTAATTAAATGGTTGGACTATTTAATTAAATAGAAGTCAAAACTTAAATCAAGTAAGATAAAAAATTTGGACTCCAAGGCTATACATGGGCGTGTGTTGGACGAAAATTAGGGCAGAGGATTAATTTCTCTCGAAGTCTTGATCAAGGAGGAATCAAGGAAATATTTAGGAGAAATAAAAAGAAATAGTTAGCTTGTTGACTAAGTTCCTTGTTTTAAGGAAACTCCTTAATTGAATTTACTTAGGATTAGATGAAAGTCAAAATCTTAGAGATTTGATTCTACCTTGTCTTCCAAGTAAATTAAACCTAAGAGTCTCTATATAAATGTGTGTGTTAAGAAAAAGACACACACACACACACACACTTTCACATAGTGAAATTTTCGTCCCCCTAAAGAAAAATTTGTCTTCTATTTTTCTCCATAATAGCCACCCCCTACCCCTATTATTTAGACAAGGTTTTGCTCATGTGCTTAAACCTAGGAGTCTCTATATAAATGTGTATGTTAAGAAAAAGACACACACACACACACACACACTCTTTCATATAGTGAAATTTTCGCCCCCCTAAAGAAAAATAGAGAAAAATTTGTCTTCTATTTTTCTCCATAATAGCCGCCCCCTATCCCTATTATTTAGACAAGGTTTTACTCATGTGTTGAGCTTAATCTTTTACATAATATTCCAACCTTCATATATTAAGCTTAGATTAGATCTAAAATAAATATATAGGCTAGCACCATATATATATTTATTGGAAACTATACAGAGGTGTGGATACATCTTAGAGGCGAGACAATTGGATTGTTTGAAGATACACGGAACGAAAATCGGAGCTCAGAAATCCAAGGAGGCTGACGGTTTCAAAGAGGATTTGAGGTGACGGGATTTTTGTTCTGGTTGCTAGATCAGAAACTTGTACAAGAGAAGTAGCGCGAAGGTATTTCACAAAGTTTCTTCGTAGCTTTATTATATTAATTTAATTAAACCAGCCATATAATCATGTTCGGGGTAGTTTATAAATTTTTAAATTTTTCTAACCTACCCCAGGGATTACCCAACCCAACACTTACTAAAGTAATCAATAGCATTAATAGGAATTTCTATTGATGGCTATTGAGAATGGTCCTACAATATCTATTCCCCACCTGGCGAAGGGGTAAGGTGAGCTCATGGCTCCCATTGGTTCTACTGTTTGATGATGTAACGGCGCGTGTAATTTACATTGCTTGAACCTTCAAACAAACTAACTCCTTAGTATCCGCCTTCATGGTAGGCCAGAAGTAGCTTGCTCTAACTGCCTTATCTATGATAGTGCCCCCCCCCCCACCCCCCACCCCCTGTGATTAGAGCATAGGCCTTCATGTATTTCCCTTAAGACTTGTAGACCTTCTTCATTTGACAGAAACCTTAGGCAGGGCTCCATATATGACCTTTTATATAGCAACTCGTCTAAGATGACGAACCTAAAAGCTAGGCGTTGAAACCTTAGGGACTTCTGCTTTTCCTCGGGCAATTTTCCATTCCAAAGACAGCTAATGATCAGAGTCCTCCAATCACTTCCTTCTTCTATGGCCTTTATCTCTTCTTCAATGGCAGCGTTCGACATTGACTATTGTTATATGTCGAGTGTTACAATCCGTGAGGTATCTGCCGAATCATGAAACTTTCGAATTGCTCTGTCAAATCTCCTATTATTCTCAAGTATTCTACCATCCGAGGCTCTTTCGCTTCATACTAGCCTTCCACTTGACAGGCCACTAGATGAGAGTCAGAGTGGACCACCAAATGTCTTCTATTTCACAGGCTTCACCGATGGGAATACATCGAGGTGACACACGGCTACCCTCGGGTCAATTCCTACCAGGTCGTCAGCTGACCAGGCGAATATATCTACATATTCTCTCAACAGTGATGTCAAGCGAAGCAGAAGCTCTGGGTCGAGCTGTGATCCCACGCACGCAGTTTCATAGGGTCTCCTGGCATAAGCTCGATAGTAAGCAGGTCCTCTACTGGTTTAACTTTAGGTTGTTTCTGCAACCTTTTACCTTCCTCTCTAATTCCCATAATCTCTGTCCTTTTGGCTACAAGGTTGTCTTAAGGTAATGGAGTAACCTTACAATCCTGGTTTCCTCTATGGGATATTATTATTCCTATCAAGGGTGTTTGATCCTCCAATGACATAGTAGACCCCTCTATCATCAGCTGGAAAACCTGAGTTGCCCTGATGAACTTGTAAAGTCACCAATGGCAGGCCGAGGGTAGCGGCATGTTGATGAAATGGCACCTCTGATATAGCTGGAGGGACAACTGATGGGATTATTGGCTCGAGAAATGGCGAAACTATTGATGGGATACTCCCAGATGCATACGCCATAATTTCAAGGCTACCAATCTAGGAAGCTGACGACATGGCATTCGCAAACCAACGTTCCCTTAGGCTAACTAACGAAGGAGTGATTTCACTAGGTAGCATGCCAGGTGGTACCCGGAGGGCATGGAATCGTAGCTACAGGGATTTCCTCCTCAAAGTGTGGATCCTCCCTCGAGGTGACCATAGCGCCTAGCGGTGGAGGAATGGGTTCATGAGTATCTCGAGTTATTGTCACCAATGGCCCAAAAATAGCTGGACTAAAGAGATCTTGAGTCATCGTTAATATTGACCTGGAAATAGCCGGACCAGAGAGCACACGAGTTATCGGGGCTGAACTAGCTACCCTTCACGCCTCACATCGCCTCACATCGCCTATCATACACTATTGGTTAAGTCATCGGCCTGGTTTCTTGAGAAGAAACCTTTTAAAGTACTTTGACCAAATCAGGTAATTTTGCGCTGTTCAGGAAAGATCAACCTATCTAGAGCTACCTATATCCGTTTTCAGTGATTCTTGTATGGATGAAAAGCCAAGAGAAAGACCTACAACTATTGTGATACGTTCAGACCTAATTCATAATTATAAAGGTCTGAAAGTCCTAACCAATATAGGACAGAATTCGGTCATGGACTGGGCTGTGCAGCTATGGTGCAAAAGTCATAAGTAAAGTTATGGATCTTGGATTGGATCAAACCCAATTGGAATGTAAAGATCACGGGCAGATCTACAACTTTGTAGAAGGAAGCAAAGTCAGATTTGGCATGGATTCTTCACAAAACAGCGCTCAAAGAAACTCACGTCTCTTGCTCAGAATTTCCCACAGACGGCGCCACTTGATGTGGTTCGATTTTCATATGAAGAAGTACACTAAACGCAATTAATAATCTACTTAGGAAAATAAATTAAAAAAAAGTTATTTAATTTGGGGTGTAATTTTCGAAAATGGTGAAGAAGGGAAAGAAGAATAAAAATGAAACTTTTATTGATTTTTGTAGAAAAAAGTACATAATATTTCTTAAATTTTACATAAGTGAAAAAGATGAACAAAATTATAAAACTCCTCCTTTTATAGACACTATGGCCGTCCGCTTCCCCCCTCTCCAAGCCAAGGTGGTCTCTTTTGGTAGTTGAGGTGAATAGGAAATAATTCCCTCATTTTGGCCGGGCCGGGTCGCGGGTTGGCGGGCCGGGCCGACCCGTTTGACATCTTTAATTTTGGGGATGTGATCTTTGAATAAATATTTGATATGATTTCCTTCCATATTATCAGCTTCTGTATTTCCAATCCTCCTTGGAGATAGCTCATAAGTTTTCCTTGAGATAGCCCATGAGCTCTTCTTGAGGCCCAATTTCCCTGAGCCCAATTGTGGAAAATGATATTATACGCCCACATCATATATATATATATATATATATATATGCTGAATATAATAACTAATAAAAGTGATTTCTAATTATTAACAAAAATTATTAATTAAATATTTTATTGATTGCTGATTTATTTAAATAGTAAGAGATAATTATTCTTTTATTTTCAAACTGGTTGTTAGTTAAATATTTACTTTTCTGAAATAATAAAGTTTTATCTAAAATAATAATTATTATTATTATTATTGTTAATTTATTTATTTTTTCCACAACTTATTGTTAAAATGATTGTAAATTTTTTAAGTTGTAAAATGCATTTAACTATCCAAAATTTGTTAAATGCATTTCATTTTTTAATTTCAAATTTAATTGTTAATATTTATTAGTTTCGTTTAGTTGAAATGATTAAAATAAGATAAAGTAAAATAATTAATAAATTATAATCAAATTCAACGGTAAACATTACATTGACACCCCCTGAAAAATTACTATATATTTCATTTACCCCTAGGGTATATTGAGTCGTCGAAAAGTTTAGATTTTTGGTTAAGATTGGACCAAGGGTAAAATGAGAAAAGTCAAAAAGAATTTTGACGATGTCATCAAAAATCTGCCCGAAAAAAATGACAGCTGGTGCCCATGTAATCCAAAATATGTCGAGGGAAGGTTGTAAGTTTTAAAAGTGAAGGAAAATTTGTGTAATTACCCCATAAGTGAGGGGATCTAAGTGTACTTTTCCCTTCTATATAATAGGTTTTTATTTGTCGTTGTGACGTGTAGCTGCTCTGCTCAAATTAACTTCAAATAATCACTTTAGTCTCGAGAGGAAAAATACTTGGGTCATAGTTGTATCCCATCTCCATGAAAAATGAGAATGTAAATATAATAAAAAAGGAATTAAACTCATTTATTTTACATATACCATTACTTTAATAGGAAATAAAAACAAGCGTAGCTGCTGTCTTTTTTCTTATGCGTTTTATTTGATATTTGACATGCAGGCTATCAATTTCACAAGCACCATATTTCAGATCTTATACACATCCATTTAAAGAATTTTTTTTTTCTTCAACAGATGCCACAACCATACGTCCCTTGCCAGTAAGCTAACATATAATTTAGGCTTGTAACTAACACAAGCTTCATATACAATAGCCTCTATTACGGGGAGGGAAACAAAGAGTTCCATCGAACTCTGTAATGCCAACTTAAAACAATATTTAATACCTACCACCCTAAATCTTATAAGTATTTCGAACACTACAAAGTACAAACTACATATCCTCTATCTAAAAGTTGAAACTACATAACACTACTACCCACAAGGACAACTTGGTCATTTCAGTAGTCTGATATTGTTCCTGTCAACCACGACTGCTATTACCTACAAGAAAGCCAATTCTCTGGTAAGAAAAGAAGACGGTAGAAATCAAATGGCAAACTCAGGAGTTGATTATCACCTTTGCTTGTGCCTTTACTATGTGAAGAGGATGGTCCTTTTGAGATTATCAGCGAACTTTGTAGACCTTCCAATAGCTGTATTGAACAAGATTTACACATTAATTGAGATGCAAAAACTCTAACCAACAAATGTTCATCAGATATATACTTCCAAAAGATATCAGAGCTTAGATACCATAGCAAACTTCCATCAAACATTTAAAGAAATCTTTTACACATTAATGATGCTTTCGGTACATGGCCTAGAGTGGTTCCGGTAAACCAATTTCCAAGAAAATCATTTCTGCCAAATAAGAGCACTCAAAACACTCAATTACTTTTTCAACCAGGATAGGAAAATAAAACCTTAAGAGTGGTTCCAGCAGGGGCGGACGCAGGTAGAAGGAAGGGGGGAGGGGGGGGGAGCAGTGCCCCCACTGGATTTTTTATTTTTATTTTTATATATAGATATTTTTAAATTTTAATTCATAAGTTGCATTAATGCCCCCACTCAAATTATTAAATGCCCTCCCTCAATTTTGAAAAATTATTTTTTTACCTTACAACTTTTTTTATATTTGAACTTTGTCCCTTTAAAATCGAAAAATATCACGTTTTCCCCTTTACTTTGAGTTAGACCCCCCAAAACCCAAAATCCTGGCTATAACAAAAGAGGTATAAAAGTATAAATTATGTCAAAAATTGTAATTGAACTTAATTCCTTATTATATTTTCTACCATAAATATAGCGCTCGCCCCCCGCACCCATAGTATAACTATATCACAACAATCTTGCACCCCTCAGTAAAATCCTTAGTGCCCCCACTGACCAATTTTCTAGGAAGAAAACATTTCTGCCAAATAAGAGCCCTCAAACACTCATTTACTTTTTCAACCAGAAAATAAACCCACCCCATGAAACAATTACTAGATTATAGCTTGGATGAATCCGATCACAGCCAAAGGTTAAACAAGGTTAACGTCCATGTTTGAGTCACAAATTCATCAACTTGGTCAGGTCCAGCTCAAGGAAAGAACCAAATTGCTAATTTTGGGCTGTTTGCATCATAGTTAACAGTATCAGACTGATACCGATTACATCGGGATGCGTATTCAATCCGATCTTGCTAATCCGAGAATATAAAAACGGTATATATTATATCGAGTTTACATATATCGCCAATATACCATGATAATGTTGGTTTATCGCTGATAATATCCAAAATCCGACTGGGTTACATGCAATTATGGATTTTACATTCTTTTTGGCAGATTTGTTTTCTACAGTAAATTGGAAGACAAATTATTAGGTACAAAATGATTATTAGTTGGTACAATAATTAATGAACCCTTCTCTACTACATATTTAAGCTGACCAACAAATTATGGTTATCGTAATTATTATTCGATGCACAAAGATCTATTATGCAGTAATGAGTACCAAATTTGTGTTATCTACAATTCTACATCTTTATTATGGTTATCGTAATTATCATTTGATGCACAAAATTTTATTATGCAGTAATGAGTACCAAATTTGTGTTATTTACATCCTTATAGTTCAACTTTTTTTTTTTTTTTTTTTGGAATTTGTAGCATCATATAAATCAGTAGTTTGGTCTAGCCGAAGAACATCTCGACACGTCACAACCAATGTGTGATAATACCTACCAATATCATCGCCAATACCGGATTTGAACTATTTTGAACTAGGCTCCTAGAAACCCAAACTTCACATGCAAAAATTGTTATATTTAGAATGGTGAAAACAGGATCAAATAAAAGTAGCAATATTTTGACTTATGAGTACAGAGATTGATGTCCAATGTGAAAATGCAATGGGAGCTTCTGGTGTGTGACAGGAAAGTCGGGCAATAACAGAGATTTTTTTATTTTTTTTCGTATTTTTGTCAGGGTGATGTATATTACGTATACCCAGAAAAGTTGCATGGTTAGATGAAAAAGGTTAATATAAGCAAGGAAGAAGGGAAAATTTACCCTTGATGTTGGCTGAATTCGACGATTTGATCGGCGGGGTTCAGAAACATCAGAAATTAAGCTTTCATTTGCCTCATTTTTGGCTGCTCTCCCACCAGCAGGCGCAAGTTTTCCTTGGTTGAGCCGCTCAGATTTAGTATTCCTGATTGCTGCTCTTTTACGGTGATCTTGTGGAAGCGCTCGAGAAGAAAATACCATATTGCCTCGGGAGGTTTCTTCAACACTAGCAAAAGATCTAAATTCAGCAAGGTTTTGCTCACCTGATTCATTTTCAACACTAGCATCACGTGAATTAGGTCGGGAAGAAGTTGAGTCGTCTTTCCTTGGTAACGTTCTACTTGGGATGCTTGGCGGTTTCCCAGACCTCAGAGGTTTAGGTTTGGACTCAGCTACTTGTTTACCCTTGAAATCCAGTTTGGAATTATTTTTAGATTTAGCTAATTTCATTGAATCATTAGGCAAGTTGGTCTTGGCGCTCCTGTCAGAAACATAATGCTTGCTCACTTCCATGAACTTTCTCTTCTTTCCAGGCTTAGGGACACCAAATACAACTCTTGATCTTTCTTTCTCTAAACCAGACCTCACTGCCCCGACCCTGTTGGGCTTTTTCTCCTCCTTTATACTGCCCATGTTAAAAACTTTTTCCTTAGCAGACAAAGGCAATCTTGATTCTTCATTTCTCCCTATTTCTAAAACACCAATGTTTTTAGCCATCCCTTTTGTCTCAATAGTCGTGCTTCGTAGCTTCTGTCTCTTCTCCACTGGTGTATCTCCCTGAAAAGGAGATGATAGCAAGTTTGGTGTACAGAAAAAGTATACATTTGCAAAATCAATGCTAAACCATTTCAGAAGCAAAATATAAGACCTGCAAAGTGTCATCCTGTCCTGGTCTACACCATTCTATCCATTGACCATCACTCCAAATTAAGGTTGGCCGTATATGCCAAACTTTGATCATTGACGTCTCCCCTTGAGCTAGATAAACCATTAAGGCATTTTTGGATCACAAAACAATGAATGCAGAAAATTATTCACATCTGTAACGAAAAATACCTGGAAAATGGACACTTAATGCAGTTCCATCTTCTTTATTCTTTTCTGCAACAACGCCTTCACGCCAGCTGAAATAACATTGAGACAAGCGAGATGAAATATAACGAAGAGCTCAAAGTAATATATCCGATATCCAAGCTGCTACATGTACATGTTCTCAAGCATATTTCAGTAATTAGTTACTAAACAAGTTATGCTAAAAAAATAGGCTTCAATAATTACAGTCAAGCTTATGACCTAAGTTCTGAAACAAAGATACAGTAACCCAATCTTATCTAATCGAGTTCCAAAGAATATAGGCAGGTAAGATGGAATCAGATTAACAGAAAAGAACACCCTTCAGGCAACAAAAAAATAAAATATTGTTTTCTATTTTCATGCAGAATGTTTAGCTAAATGAACGTTGTACTTAGGAATCTCATGCACAACCAAAATATGACTCTTTTAGAGTCTTTCATCATGAATTGCTCAAAATATCAGAAGTTGATTTTAAATTGTATAACTCAATAGACTAAAAAAAAGGGAATACTGTGGGGCAACCTAAAACCTATTAGTCTTGTTTATATCTGTAAATATAAGCCACACACAAACAATTGCAGGGTGCAGAGATATGAAAGTAAACACCACAAGATGCATCTGTATGCAGAAATATAATTGAAGTTTGATTTCAGGTTTCAAATGTCCTGATAATCATCAAGTAAGAGAAACATAACCAAAAAATGACGAGGATTTTGGAGGAAAAAATCATGTCAAGTTGGAAAGTGTTTATTCACATCCAACTAAAATCAAAATATTGGCATCCAATTCCCAAAAAATCATATTTGAATCTTCATCAAATAAGTGATCACTCCCTAAAGTGGTGAACACTTACAAATATTTGTCACCTCAGGCAAAAACAAATATTTCTGAACTGTTTAAAGCAAACACTTGAAATATGGTTTAAGATGCATGGTCAGATCACATCTGATATTAAAACAACTGGGATGGATAACAAGGTTAGGAGTGTGAATTCCAGTAATTGTGGGGATAAAGGATGAATCCAACTGAATACAAATGTCAATGTAAAACAAACAGTCGCTAGGCCAAACCCAAAGATCATCAATATACCTTGGTGGCCAATTAAATATGAGCCACCATTTAAGCTCAATATTGCGTCCCGATGGCGAAAAAATTAAAGGTGGTGTTGGATGGATTGATCAAATTCATACAGATTCATGAATGACATCCATCATGATTCAATTCCCAAGTATGATCTAACCATATGTACCCAAAATCTTCACTTGCGCCGTTCTTGGATCACACCCTGGAGCTTGTGGAGAAATTCATAAATTTATTTGGTTAACATATGAGTTTCTTAAGTCCAAGTCACAAATTCCTTTTAGGCCAATAAAGAAATTGCCAAGTGTTGATACCATCTCATGCAATTTAATCCAAACAGAGTGTACTAACTTCATCTGAACAATCAATTTATTTCAATTTTAATCAATCTGCTAACCAAGATAATAACTTTTGTGACCACAACCAGAAAACAGTAATTGTTCTAGTCATAGTACCTTACTTTTCACAATATCTTCTACTTGCAAGATCTTAACTGATATTTTAATAATTCTAAATCACTTTTAAATGGGCTCAGAGAAATGCACCCTCAACGTCAAAAATCTTAAGCAGCTCACTTTGATCCCACTACCGCACACGAAAAAAAAAATCTGCTAACTAGAGCTGACCCACCTATTTTCCTACCCGAAGACAATGCAACTGAAAAAGCAAAAAGGATTAAATCACAAAACAGCACCAATCAGTTAACATGTAACATTTATTGCCAATTTTCAATAACTGAAAGCAAGGAAAACAATGGGAAAGCGAACGAAACGTGGCCTCATGCAGGTTGTAGATATTACCAGTTTCTTGGAAATAAATGTATAATTACTAACCACCAAATTCGAGTATCAGTAAGAAGGCTTAACAAACTACTCGTCATATTAAACAAATTCTCCTTACCAATCATGGACCCATGCATCGACTTTGTCTCCAACAGACCAGCCATAGTCCTTGACAGCTGCTCGACGTCTCTTCCTTGTTCCTTCAAATTGCACGGCAGTCATGGGGTGTGGAATGCGTACTTTTGGAATGCATCCATCTTTGGCTTCTAGTGGTACCCACTCCTTCAGAAGCTCAGACCCTAAAAAGAGAAGCAAATTCAAAGGATGTGAAAACTTGTTCAAAAACACCACAAGAAAAAAAGGTGTTCTTTCTTATCTTCCAAAAAACTTGAAAGGAGAATGTCCCATCCACCCCAAAGTCCCTCTAAAAAAATTCTTCTTTATTTCTAAAGGACAACATGTTACTATCAGTGACGCAATGAAATTAAGATTTATGGCAATGACTTTTGATATGATGCACGTTTCCGAACGATTAAAAGGGGCCTATCAGTCTTTTTTCCTTCCTTTTTCTATCTTAACCCACGAATTTCTATCTAATCTTATACGTTCCTCCAAATGTCAAATTAGAAAAAGGAAAAGGGGGGGAAAAAGAGCACTTAAAAAATCCGTAATCTATTTAAAAATGTATGATGCAGCATTGTTTAATTCTGTCACACCATTCAAATGATTTAATAATGGAGGACATACAAGATATTGCATGGCTTTACAATCTGGAGTATATAATAGTAGTTCCTTACTGAACAAACAAAGATCAGCCACTAACCTTCATTGGATTGGAGTTCATTGTAACAAACAAGGGCTTCACCATCTCTCAGACTTAAGACGCTGGCTGAGAACCAGGCTCCCTTTAAATCCCCATGATCTCTAAGAACCTGCAGGGTCAAACGGTTGAAATTTATTTACAATGAAATGAGAAATATTAGGCATCAACCTGACTGGACTAGTTGTCTTCAATTGAAAATGGGGCATAGACTATAAAGCCCAACAAGAACAGAAAGCTGAGAAGCACAAGAATATTAAAAAACAAAGCCCTGTCATATACCTCAACAAGGGAGCCCTCTTTTATGCTTGATGTACTTTCATAAGAATTAAATATCCGAGAGTTCGATGTTGATTCAATGTCTGGTTCAGAAACAACGCCAGCCGATTTAGCTAAGTCAGATACTCTTTTGTCCTTTTGAGGTAAATTTTTCTCCCCATTCTTGACGGTAGCTATAAGATTCTCCTGTGTTGTGACATGGTCATCCACCATATTTCTCGATGACTCTCTTTGAGTAGAAGACACAACAGCCTGCATATTTTTATCAGGTTCCTCACATTGATTCATAAAAGCATTAGGCACCTCTCCAGCATTACTATTGATGGATTTATTTTTGTTCATGTCATTTGTTTTTGAACCAGGCACAGAAGCCACCTGTGAGACTTTCCAATAACTATATGGCCCGGCTTCCACTAGTTCACTCAAAGAGAAAGGATCACCCATAGTGACAATTTTTCCAGCATGTGACACTGCCTCTGCTGCCAATTCTGCTGCCTTCACAATGGCATCAAGATTTTCAGCATGCCGTGTGGCAGCTGAAGCAGCCTCAACTTTTTTCCTAGCAGCCTCTCTTACAGCAGATATCGCTAAACTAGATGATGTCCTTGCCATATTGGTCGATGCATCATACTCAGTGGAACCGACAGTTCCAGGTTTAGTCACTGCTTCATCAGCCATTTGTTTAGCTTGCACCGCAGCACTTGATGCAATCTTAGCAGCTGCAGCTGCTGCTTTTGCAACAGAAGCAGCAGCTGCTATAGCAACAGCAGCAGCTGCTAATTTAGACTCAGCATCTGATGTTAAACCAGTATTCTTTTGCTGATTCAACTGGCTCCACACACCTTCACAGTGACTGATGGCAGCATTAGCATGGGCTGCAGCCTCCTCTGCTTGTAGCTTAGCCTCCTCAACCTTGCTGAAATCCTCTACATGTAGAGCCCTCTTATCCATACTTGAATCACCTCTGTTTAGGAGGTCAGTAGAAATTGACGGTGATAGCGCAGAGAGGAACTGGTTGGTGGTGCCCTTTGGCACCAAGCTATATGGGGTTGCGACAGCAACAGATGTAGAGTAATGACTTGTGATGACAGGAGTAGACAAAAAGTCTGCCTGGTCTGGAGCACTCAAAGAGGTCTGACACAGATCCTCAACTGCAGGGGTCTTTTTCGACAAACTATTAGCTACTGCCACAGCAGAGGCAGTATCTGCCAGAGCACCAATCACAGAAATCTGTACATCTGCAGCACCAGAAGACTTTTTTCTCTTTCTAGTTTTTGTATCAGTCTGGCCAGTTGATACTTTTACATTTTTCACGTCAAGTGAAGATGCGCCAGCAAACATAGTAGCAGCCCCAGAATGAGTTGCAGGAATGGGCAATACATGTTTTGTGCCCGAGCTAATAGGCAGGGATGAATCTCTAACTGGGGTTAACTTTACTGGTTCTGTGACTGGAAATGCAGAATATTTAGCACTGATGTCAAAGGGAGAACTTTGCGAGGAGGCAAGCCAGGGGACCTGGAAGGGAGCCTGTGATGGCCAAGTGGTACGTGCCACAAAATTCCGTACAGGTGGAGTCTGATAAGGATGCAAGGGTGAAACGGCCTGGTAATCCAAAACAGCACTTTTGGGCATGCTGCTGGATGGCAGTGCCTCACAAGATGGAGTAGATATACTCCACAAGGGCGATGAGAGAGGGATCATAGGGTTAACACGAGGAGAAGGGATAGCCTTGTTGCTCGCTCGACCAGCCACAGAGGAGAGAACTTCGCTTTGAGGGAAACTTTGTCCATGAGTTTGATCTGGAGCTCTAGCACCTGCATCTTTCAATGCCGACCCATGATCAGCCAATGGTAAAATGTAAAATTGAATACTGAGGAAGAGAATAGGATACCTGAACGTGAGTGTACGGGTGTTTCAATATTATGTCCCTGCGGTTTCTGACCATGAAACTTTTCTACACAAGCACGCCAAGAAGGTTCCCAAAAACTCCTACCTCCATCTTTTTTGAGAAAGAAAATCAAATTCTCACTTATCAAGCAACCATGTAATAATCAACAAAGAGTAATAATAATAAGAAAGTGAAACCTCACTAACCACACATACCAAAGGCTGAAACCATACAAGCCTCGTCAGGTGCTGCCCCTTGTCTGCAACAAAAACCAAAACAAAAAAAACTCATTCCATAGTCCAAACAGAACTAAATCAATCAGAGGCTGCATGGACACATAATATCACAGAAGAAAGTTCCATGAATGTCTGATTGAGAAATGTATGTACTTGTGGACGAAGTTAGTCAACTAATATTTTCTGTTTTGCACTGCAAAGCATTGAGAAAAAAAAAATTCACTCACATAAGAGATCCATAAACAAAGATTTGTGCTCGCAGTTGCACTTGCTGTAAATCTGTAAAAGGCTGCTGAAAGAATGCAGGTGATGTAGTAGAAGTATTAAGATCAGGCAAGCTGGACGTGGGAATAGATACTGTCCCCTTTGGCTTCACGATGCTTTCAAACGTCATGAGTCGACCAGCCTCTAAAGGACTCAAAGAAACAGATGATTTATCCCCCCTCTCAATCTGCCTCAAAGGTGTTGGTTCTTTCACGTGATTTCCCTTTTTTGCACTTCCCTTCCCGGATCTGGTACTGCTACGTCTTGTTTTACGCTCAGAAGGTCCTGTGGGACCTCCAGATGGAGCACACCCAGCAGGAGTTGAAGAACTATCATCAGAAACTTTCTTCCCTATAATTGGATCTTTCTGGCTGTTACCAATTGTTACAGGTGATCCTTCTCCAGTCTTCAGCCAAAAACCAAGGCAACATGTTGAAAATTATTATTCAAAATAAGAGCATAACAGTAGAATGTGAAGAGAAACAAAGGGTAAATAAGAGTAAGGTGAATGATTAGAACATGGCAGGAAACAACGAATACCAAAGACAGTCTGCAAGCTTGAATTGTAGGAAATGATTGCAAATCCTTGCCAGAATGTCCTGTAGACTGACTTCCCAAAGGCCTGACGTCAAAAGTGAAGGTCCCATCCTCTTTGGAGAGATCATTAACTCCTGGATTCATGGATGCTGACAGAACTTCGCCAACATTTTCTGTATTGTTCCTCTTAAGAGACTCTTTCTTCTTGATTACACTTTGAGAAAGCTCGGTACAAACAGCACCGGTGACAGAATGCTGGTTAGATTTATCAATATCCATAGAACAGCTGGTAACTGCAAACATGTCAACAGCAAAGTTTCAGAAGCTATATAAGAACCAGGTATAAAGGTCCAGCTGGCATATAAACGACTATTGAAGCTGCAAAAGCCAATGGAAGATTTATGACATGAAATTGCTGTTTAAAGAGTAACCTCATCTATCTAATCAAAAGGACTTAGTTGCAACCAATGTGGAGGCAATAAATAAAGACAACTTAGTGTCAATATAGGACATTAATTGCCTTTAATCATGCACCAACATGTCATCTCATCTAGGCCCCTTTTATTATTGTTTATCCACAAAGAAGCAGGCTACTACACCACAGCCCACAACTTGATGCTATTAAGGTGGTGGCATGTGTGATCCTCAAATGACACTGTAATCTTATTTTTAAACGCTTAGGTAACTAGTAGTATGATTTAGAAAGCCAATCAAGAGTCGCTGCAAAAAGAAACCTTCAAGATTGAATTGTGGCCCTCAGACATCAACATTACATCCAATGTATTAGAAGTCATTTTTGGTGCAAAAGTGGTCCCACTAAGCCTCAATGGACAGCGATTGGTCAACATTCTTTCATGGCATAAAGTCAGCCATATGATGAGATCAGTGGAATTCACAAGTCACAATGGAGCTTTTTGATGGGGCATACCAGCGTTCAAGTAGACGCTAATCATTGCATATGAGAGCCTTTGGCACCATTGACACCCCATAAGGCGCAGATAATGAGCAGTAACAAGACCAAACTCAGAACACTGAGATCATCGGTGAAGCAGTAAGAGTATTTATTATATACACTGGATCAATAACCATGTGCGAGTAACATTTTTTTAGGGCTGTGCAAATCGGTTAAACCGAACCGAACCAACGGTTCGGCAAAATCCAGAACCGAAACCGACCCGTAAAGGCCCGGTTCGGTTCGGTTTTAACCGATTTGATTTCCGTTTTTTTCGGTTAACCATTCGGTTAACCGAATTTTGATCAAAAAATTCAAAAACCCCACTGTGATTTTCTCCAGGCAAACAAAAGGCAGAAATTGCAAGTTCAAAGAAGTGCATCGATGGCAAGAGAGGAGAGGAGGATTAACCCAATTGATTTATGAAACTAAATAACCTAATTATAATTTCTTACCTAGGGTTTAGGGAAATGGATTGAGAGAGGGGAGAATTGGAGGAGAGGACGGCGAAGGTGGCGGCGAGTCACGACGATGGCAACAGAGGATGGCAGCGGCAGTCTTGAGGGGCAGGGAGTTGAGTTTGAGAGTTGAGTAACTTGAGTTTGAGAGTTGTTGAGGGAGAGGCAGCGTGGTTGTGCTGGGGGTAAGTGTAAAAGTGGGATTCTTAATTTTTTTTAAAGTGTTAATTTTATTAAATATATAATATTAATTAATTATTATATATAAATTTATTTCGGTTTTCGGTTCGGTTCGGTTAACCGATCCCCAAAACCTAAATACCCGAAAAATAAAAATCGAAATACCCGAAAAATATAAACCGAAACCGAACCGAAATAGTCGGTTTCGGTTCGATTCGGTTGGTTAACCAAACCATGAACACCCCTACATTTTTTCCTCCAAGCATTTATCAAATCCAACTGTAACGTTAGGAATAAACATGTTATAATTACTTAAGAGGTGAAATGTTCACTTTATTGATCAAGTTGGAAGAGGAATGACACGCAGTTCAAAATATCGTTCAAAGTATTGGCCAACACCAGGTCAGGCTAAGTAAGATCTGGTAAAGCAAAGGCAGCAACTATTCAAATGGTGAATGTCAGTCTACTATCAGGAACCAGGATGCAAAGCAAATAAGCTGGCGTGAATAATATAAAATCCAATAGGGATTTACATAATAAGAGAATCGAGCCGGCCCAAACTTTTCTGAGGTGGGCTCGAGTCCAAAAATTTCACCTAAAGCAGGCAATCACAGCCTTGGTAACCAGCCTTTAATGTTCCAACTCCATTATCAAGCATAAAATAAATTAGTACTATTGTACATTATACAAGAGTTTCGACTAGGGCAGGCATCAAAATCCTGATAAACAGTAAGCATGAAATGAAACCATCCTATATTGTAGTTGATGTCTCCGCGCACCATTATTAAGCATAAAATAATACTATCCTACTTTTTTAAGAATTTTTCTTAACTTCTTTAAATATGATATATAGCAAAAGATGCATTGACCTGACAATTTTTCACTACACCATGAAAAAAACAGAACAGTGCCTTCTAAGATGGCAAATATAGTCATTCTGCAACAATTGAATGTGATTTACTTCTAAGAAAGCAACATAATTTCAAAAGACTAGAAATAATTCACCTGAAACTGTTGAAAAGTTTGTTCCGTGGCTTCTTTCTATTTCTGTTTCCATGGGTTTTTCAGTAGATGCAGCTTCAACACCATCGTCTTGCACAATCAAGTCAGTGGCAGGATGTTCCATTTTTTCACTCAACTTCTTACATGCTTCATCCATCATGGCGACACTGGAAGTATCCACCACGGCGAGAGATCCATCACCTCTCTGTGTTCCTCCTGCTGCAGCAGAATCAGGTAGTGTACCCTTTTTGGTTCCAATAGCAGGGGAAAGCTCATTTGATTCCAAGGAGTCCTTTGAAACTGAAGTACTTGGTTCTTTAAGAGCTTCAGATTCAGTTTCTTCACTCTCATCCATGTACCCATCACATGAAGGTCGACTACGTTCACGACAAACAACTACTTCATCACCTTCGACACATGATGATGTCAGCTTTGTATCTTCAACCTCAGTGTTCAATACTGCAAGGCAATTTGACATATAATAGGAATCAGCGCGGTTGAGGATGATAAAAGTCTTAGAAATGATCATGCCAATGCTAAAAAAGAAAGAAGATAGAAAAACAAGAGGCGACTTACCAGAAGGATCCCCAGAAACACTGGGGGGTTGTGCTGTCCCAGCATTTACTTTAACTCCCTCACCTGAAGAACTGGATCCTTTGACTTCCCCATTGTCATCACAGGCCATGTTACTTGAATAAAGTGGTGACTTCTTGTCCTCTTTCTCACAGGTAGAAACATCCAGGTCACTTTCATGGCCATCCACCTGCATATAGACAATATTTTCCCTGCATGTCTTTCTGCTCCCAACTATTGGCGGATGGGAAACATGATCACCATCCTCTAAGTTCTCCTTCTGTATCGATGTGTTATCGCTGGCATCTCTCACATCATCAACCACTGATTTATCCTCACGACATTCACCAGTGGTTCTGGAATCTGTTGAATTACTAGGATCATCTGCACGATTTATGTTTGTTTCACTATTATTCTCAGAATGATTACGTAATACCTCACGTAACATAGAGGACTCAAAACCAGCACGCAAAGCCTCCAGAGAACTGTCACTTTCAGGACCAATATCTACATTATCAACACGACTCTCGTGCTGATCCGATGGTTGCACAACAGGAACCTGCTTCCATTCAGGATTGCCACAAATTGAAGGGGTGATAACCTCACTGCCTATTATGTCAAGCCCCTCCTTATGCCCTTCTCCCTCAAGGGGTACAGATGACTTCTCACACAAAATACTATGAGCTTCATACAGTTTCTCAATATTCTTGCCCGAACAGATTTCCACAGTTCCAATTTCATTTCCAACTGCAGGTTGAACAACATATGCAATCTCATTGCAGCCCCCATATGTGGATGCAGATTCTCCCTTCCCAGGTAAACTGGAAGCTTTGCTAAAGTTAGTAGGGTGAACTTTAACAGCATGCTCTTCTTTTGAAGATTCCATCTTCAAAGGAATTTCAAGAGAAGATTGCATCTCTGGATTAAACGTTTCGATAGCACTCACACTCAATCTTTCATCATTTTCATTACACCCTTTCTTCTGTTCCTCAACTGCATGAGAAGTACCTTTTTCTATACTATTTGATCTAATAAGACTGATATCACTAGTTTTATCCTGATCAACGGACTCCCTGACACTTACAGAAATTATCTGAGAAGAGCTCTCAGTGTTGTCGATCTCTATGCCAAGGACAGGTAAACTTTCTTGCACTTGGCTGCACAGAGATTCACTCACCAAGCTAAGAGTTTCTCCTTGATTGTCAGTGGTTCTCTTCATGTCAATATCCGGATTTTCATTGGGCACAATTAAACCACTTTCTTTGCTATCAACACATACTACATTAGATGAAACAATTGTCTCCTGTGCCTGTACTTCCTCAACTCCTGCACTCTGATCCGTCTTAGAAAAAATTCCCTGAACTTCAGCAGGAGGTAATGAAGGATTTCCATTGTCAATGTCATCAACTATATCTTCCTGCCTCATGTTGTTCTCCATTTGTCTCGTTGAGCTATCCAGCTGACCACCTGGATCTGATTCCTCGATCATATTCTCACCTGGGACCATTTCTTCCTGCCCAACTGCCTTCAATAACATTTCAACGGATTCAGATGATGTTGCCTCAGACCAGACATTGTTACGTCTTGGCAAAGCACAAGATTCCGCTGCACTGGAGCTGAACTCTATTCCACTGCTTCCCCTAGAATAATCCTCAATCCACTGATTGTCTTCCTGACTTGGAATGCCAAGAAAAACTTCGTTTTCAACTAAACTATCAAATCTCAAATGTCCATGGAGATTGTCTTCGAAATCAAATTTGGGAAGAGCAAATGGACGCAAAACAGAAGAAATTTTAGAGTTCTCTTCACCAGCTAAATGAAGATTCTGGCCTTCATAGTCATTTCCATTATAGTCCATTGGTATATTCCTAAAGGGAAAAAGAGTCAGACAGGGAAGAGAAACCAAAATTAAAGAAAAATATATATTCAGGTTACATAAACTACATAGCAAGCTCACCATGGAATTATGAGAAACAAAAAGTAAGCAGAATGATAAACAAAATAGCATCCTAATAAAAATAAACATAACAGTCAGTCAAAGCAAAGAATATTCTCACCAAAATCAAATATGAATCATAACAATTACTAAGAGAATCCATCAAGGAATTCACTTCCTAAAGCTTCAGTACTCCAATTTCTCCTAACTTTGTAGGATATCCAAGATAGGGACCTTGAAAGGAAAATAATTACTTACACTATTTCTAAGAAAACAATTATGAAGCTTTGCTCTCAGTCTGAATCAGACAATATCAAGATGAGAAATCAGGAACTACAAAGGAATCAAATTACTCTATCTTCTGAATATGAAAGACAGAAGGAATGCTTGATTTAAAAGCTTGTTTTGCAGAAATGGTGGTGAAAATTACAACAAGAGTGTTCTTCTACACTAATTAAGCACTTTCAATTGAGAATAGGATTCAATTATCACCACCTGCTGACTTGCAATCCATTAACACTTCTTATTAGTACCTAAGATACATATAGTTTCCTAACCTTACTTCACTCTTGCGGAGATAACCATACAGACGGCAAAAAATAGTTTTCAGATGACCTGATGAAAAGCGCAAAAGAAGTTCACATTTTTCTTTCCTGACAAGGTAATAATTAGATCAATGAAAAGGCCAAACCCGAGATACCGGATCGCATTTTAGTTTAAAAATAAACACAGGGGAAATGAAAACCGAATGTTACCCCCCACACAGGGGAAAAATTGGAAGAGAAGAAACACATCCCCCAAAGCAGACTTACACGAAAGCAAAGTCCACATAAAATGATAGCCAGAGAAAATTAACACATTCTACAAAACCCTAATCAGATATGTTCAGGTTGAAAGCATCTTACATATAAAGACCTTAATAAGATGCACTCAAACATAATTCATATAAATAAAAAACGAGGGAAGAGGAGCCGATACATTCAATAAAATCCTAAACCAATGATTCCAGGTTAAAAACATCTTAAATAAAAATCCCAGAAGAGCACTTGAATAAGAGGAAAATTAAAAATATTTCTTCATTTCTTCAACATAGTGAGTTAATTCTTCACTGAAACCCTTCGGCGCAGAAGTAATTCAAACTTAAACTTAGCCTAGAACCCGCTGCACTCAAGCATCAAATGATCGGTATCACTCTATATCTAAAATCATAAACGAGAGCCCCAAATTTGAAGTCCTATCTATCAATCTGTTTCCTCAAATACCAAATAAATTTAAAAGGGGAAATTGAAGGGCCTCGAGACTCTAATCTAATTTAACGAAGAAAAAAAACAAAAAGAGGAAATGAAGAGTACCAGAAGAAGTAAATGTAGAGACGCTACCTCCCTCCATCCGGAGACAAAATCCTCACCTTTGATTCCCCTCAACTCAACCCCAATCGAACGGCCAGATGGCTTTCCTTCATAACCCTAGACCCCGAACACTCCAAACACCAGAGGGAAAAAAACCCTATCCCCAACAAACACTTCGTACTACTAGTCGATTTCACACAAACAGTAAAAAGAGATACAGAAAAACATGCATGTATATGAACAAGGCAGAGAGAGAAACAGAGAGACTGTGCGTAGAGAGAGAGAGAGTAGTGCGTGAAGTGTGTGTGTTTGTTTCGGATGTTAGGCGATGAAATGAATCTACTAAAATTGCAATTTTAGAAGCAAAGAAGAAAACAAAGCAAAAAACGGGGGTAGGATTTACCCAAAAAAAAAAGGGGGGGTTAAGGGTATATTCGACAAAATTGAAAGGAAAATCTGACGCGTGAGGAGACGAACATCTTCACGCGTCGCTTCTTGTTTGGTTGAAGGAGAAAATGGACCAATAAGAATCGGATGGATTGTTGTTTCCCATTTCTTGATTTCTCAGATATTTTTTTCATAAAAAATGCATATATTTAACATTTTCCAAAAATATCTCAAAGAAATACTACACACAATTTCTCAGAAAAAATCTCAAATTTCTTTGAAAAATGGACATTTCTCTCAAATTTTTGTCAGAAATTCAGAATTTTACTATTCATGATTAAACAGTTCACCCAATAATTAAAAATACTTTATCCGCCAATATCTTGATATAATCATCAAAATAATCACATATCTTTATTTGAAATGATATAAGCTACGAAATAAGATCCACTTTGCATATTTTTGGATGTCCTTAATCGATGAATTTAGCTTAAATATGTTAAATATTCTTATAAAAACAAAACTCATCCATACCAATTTCCCACAAAAAAAAAAATTCTTACAAAAAAACATATCACATCACACTTAATCATTACACTTTTTTCTATCAAAAAAACTCATCCAAACACACTTCCTCTTTCATATCTATATTTCCTTAAGAATAATTTTTCTTACTTTATCTATGAAAAATGAGAAATTGGAAATTGACGTCCATCCAATCGGGCCCTAACTTTTCTTTTCTCTCTTTATTCGAAATGAATAATAAGGAAGCCAAGGTTAAGAGCAACTCCAAGGTATAATACAAAAATACAGCAATTTTTGCACTATATTCGTGCAGTTACTGACTACACTCTAATGTACTGGACCATTTCTCACACAAAAAGTATATTCCCTAAAATATTCCTTTATACACCTCATTTATGCTATTTCTCATATTTTATAAATAACACCCAACTTTAAGTTTTTTATTACGTATTTATCCAAGTAAATATATTGTCTTGTTTTATGATATTACAATTTATTATATTTTCGTAATTTAAAAATGGCTATTTAATAATAAATTATTAAAATTTAATTTAAATCTATTTGATATTTTGTAAATTAAATTAAAAATTTACCCAATATATAAAGGTCGGGTTTACAATTTATATATCACATTAAAACAAACATTACATTGATTGATTTACATTAATACAACACAATTGAAAAGAACTTGATAATATTATTCATTAATTTTGTAAATTACCATGTTGCTTCCATAAATGCTCTATTAATGCATTACGAAGTTCAATATGAGCATTCCTATCTTTGATTTGTCTATATCGACCAAGGAATTGTTGAAATCTCTGATTTTCATCTGCCGGTTCAACTGTTGAAGCTGGTGCTTCTACCGCATCTGCAATTGGTGCACTGAGATCACGTTCATCTTCAATTATCATGTTGTGCAAAATAATGCACACAGTCATGATGTCATGTAGCACATTTTTTTTCCAAAAACGTGTCGGTCCTGCAACAATTGCAAATCTTGATTGTACAACTCCAAATGCACGCTCCACGTCTTTCCTACATGCTTTTTGTTTCTTCACAAAATGTTGTTTCTTTGGTCCCCGCGGCTCTCGAATAGTTTGCACTAGAGTGGACCATTTTGGATCTATACCATCAGCTAAATAATATCCCATATTGTATTTTTTTTTCTTGAATAACATAATGTGTTGGGGGAGCAATACCTTGAGCAAGACTGGAAAACATGTGATGATTCTAATACGTTAATATCATTATTGGTACCTGGCATACCAAAATACGCATGTCATATCCAAAGATCATAATCGGCTACAGCTTCAAGAATAATAGTTGGTGATCCACTACGTCCTGCATATTGTCCGGCCCAGGCTGTGGGACAATTTTTCCACTTCCAATGCATACAATTAAGACTGCCCAACATTCCTGGAAAACCACGGCTCTGGCCAATGTGAAGTAACCTTGCAACATCGCTAGCATTAGGTGATCTAAGATATCAATCGGAGAAAATCTCAACAACAGCACGGCAAATCTCTTTAGGCTTTGAATTACTGTTGACTCTCCAATTTTAACATACTCATCAGTTGCATCTGCCGCTATACCATATGCTAACATCCGAAACACGACTGTTATTTTCTGTAAACTTGATAGTCCAGGTTTACCAAAACCATCTCTTCGTTGTTCAAAGTATTCATCATGATCTTTGACTGCATCAACAATACGAATGAACAGGTCTCAAGACATTCGATATCGTTGATGGAACATTTCATCATTATATCGTGGATTAGGACTAAAGTAATCATTAAAGAGATTAGCATCTGCTGCTTCACAATCACGATTGATCACTCTATGACCTGGGACAGAGCCACGATGGGAAGACAGGTTGTCTTGCATATTCTGATGACGCCGCCTATTATTGTTTTGTAGCATAAGGTGTAACATTGCTTCATCCTCAATGACACTTTGCAATATTAACTCAATACCATTATCATTTGAAGAAGAAAAAGAAGATGGCAATTGAGATGGAGAAGAATTTTCAATTGACATATTAGAAGAACTTCCAATATCGAAATTCATCTTGAAATACTATTTTTCGCCTAATTTAGAGAAGGGAAAAAATGTGAATTGTAAACAATGTAAAGATTATGTTGTGAATTGAATTTAGTAAAGGTTGTTATATATAGATAAAGAATAATGATAGAATAGTACATATATATTATAATATATATATATATATATATATATATATATAAGATATGGATCAAATACATCTCAATTCATTAGGTAAGATATAAGACTTAATCTACACCCTTGATACCATTTGATCCCAAGGTCTAATTTTAACCCATTTTTTAGATTATATAATTTTTTTTAATGCTGTCAGGGACATTTTAGCCATTAAATCCTAACAAACACATGATCTCTCTCCTCTCTCTCTCTCTTCCCCATCATCGTACTATTTTCATCTTCTGTTTGTTCGAATCCCTCTCTCTCTCTTCCCCATTATCGCACTATTTTCTTAATTATTAAGGCCAAATACTCAGGAATTTTCTCATAGAATACGCTGCAAAGTGATAGATAAGTGGGGAGCAAATGAGATTCGTCCATAATAGAGGTTGAATACAAATATCAGAAAAGACAAAAGTCAGTGTATCAAATCAATATTAATTACACAGCTAACCGCCTTTTTTTTCCTCTTACCTTTTCGATTTTTAGTAAGGGGTTTTATGCAATTATCCCATCTTTTTGTTCGTATTTTTGTCACAATGAGATGATGAATGAATAATCATCTGGCTAATATACTGTATAATGACTTATAATACACTGTATAATGTATTATAACATACAGTATAATGACTTATAAAATACTGTATAATTGAATATTTTTAATATGTTATTAACACATACTGTATAATGAGTTACAATATACTGTATAATGTGCTATAACATACTGTATAATGGCTTATAAGATACTGTGTAATTGAATATTTTTAATATGTTATAAACACATACTGTATAATGAGTTATAATATACTGTGTATTGTGTTATAACATACTGTATAATAACTTATAAGATACTGTATAATTAAATATTTTTAATATGTTATTAACTGTTGGTCCCAAGTGGCATACGAAAGGGTCTAGAAGGGGGGGTTGAATAGACCCTGAAGTCTTTTTCGCCTTCAAAAAGTTTCGTATTAAAAAGGTTTTGGAAGCTTGAAATGTAGACGCTTGACTGAGCGTTTACTTGAAATATAGACGCTTAGGCTAAGCGTCTGATGAAGATTGTTTTTAGAAAGTTAACTTAGACTTCAAGATTTGAATACTTTAACCAAGTAGGTTTAAGCGTTCAGTTCTTTAATCAGTGTTAGCACAGCGGAATAATTTTAGAGTCTTCTCTTTTGGAAATCTTTAGCGTCACAAGTTGTTTCTTAGTTGCTTAGCGTTTGATTGTGTTTTACTTAATCAATTTATGCAATGATATGATAACTAAGAGAATTGACTGTAAAGTAAAAGACACAATATTTATAAGGTTCGTTGGGTGGTGTAATCCCAACTACATCCATCTTCTCCTTGAACACTTGGAGGCAATCCACTAAAATGATTCTCAAAGAATCACACAGAATCTTCTACAAATTAGGGAGAGATAGATGTCGATGACTTGAGCTCCTTGATCACACAGATTTCTGCTCCAAATCACTTCAATCCCCTTGCTTCTTTCACCCAGAAATAATGCAAGTATCCAACTTCGACTTCACACAGATCGCGAGGCTCGGATGGGGTTTTCTAAAACGGTTTGTTTGATTTTGATGAAGTTCAAACAACTAGAAATATATCAATAGTAATGTGGTTTCTTCGAAAAGAATGTTTGAGATATTAGTTGACTGTCTCAGGAATTGAAGAAAAGCAAAGAGAATGTTTTCTTGAATATTCTGGCTTTTCTGAAAGTTTAAGGAATGAGACTTCAATGCAACAGCAATTTGGCTTGGAAATTGATTATGTGTGTGGCTTGTTGTTGAAATCCTATTTATAGGCATTCTTGGAGAAAGTGTCTGTTTGACACATGCACAGGCGCGTGTCTTTCACTTCCGCGAGTGAACAACTTTTGTCCTTTTTCCTGAAAATCTGCTACACAAAAGTTGGTGCTGCAGTCTATGAATAGTTGACAGTCCAATAGGGTGGCTTCTCCGTACGTCTGAAAGTGCTTATCACATTTAATGCTCTTATCAGCATTTAATGCATTTGAATTAAATGCCCGTTGGCACTTAATGCGTTGAGAATATTTGCATTAAACTCCTTCCGGACTTAGAAATAGATTAAGATGAAATCAGTCATTGATGGACGCTTATCCATCCTTGAATCACTTATGTCCTATAAGGTGACGCTTGATATAGCTGGTCATTTGGACGCTTGGAGACTTTATCTTCATTCAGACTTCAGGAGCTTGAGTCTTCAAACTTTACCACTGATAAACCCACTTAGAAATTATCAGACGCTCAGCCTAAGACTACTTAGCCTAACAATCTAGAATAAAAACAAAACAAAGCCTAAAAATCCTATTACAAATCTAACGCTTCAAAGCTTATACATAATTTCTACTAAAATCAAACTTACATATTTTGGGGTCTAACATAAAGTCCTAATTGTCATCATCAAAACATCTAACATGAAATTCTTAACAATTTCCCCCTTTGTGATGATGACAATACTTACTCTTTTATAGTTCAAGAGTTAGATAGCCAAAATAAAAGTTAGCTTTGGTTAGATAACGTTAGTTAAAATTAGTTACGCTTCAACGAGATGTTTCAGCTAAAAAATGCATTTTATATATCAATGATTACACGCGTTTTTACAACTGAACAAAAGTTTTAAACGAGACAAGAATATAGATAATGTAAATCAAAGAAACTTTAATGACTTGGTCCAACTTTGTATCGCTTGGGCATTTCAGCTCGGATAGCTTCAGTTAGGTTATCTTCCAAAGTCGTCATCGCTTCATGATCTTTGTCGATTATGAGCTTATTTTCTTCCTTTTGTCTCTTCTTGAAAGCAGCAAAGTGCTTGTCCCAATCAGTTGGGTCAATACCAATATACCTTAGGCAAATTCTGAAAGTTCGGTTGAAGTCAGACATTTACCTCTCTTCAGCTAAAATTCTTGGATCTGTAGGTTCTGGAATAGATGCTCTTTGAAGAGGGATGTCTAACTGTTCAAGCAGTGCCCGAGAAGGTATTGGTAGATTTGGATACAGTGTTCTTGGAGGTCCTCTTAGCGTTCTACTAGGCGCTCCAGCAGAATCACTTATCCCAACAGCAATTATCCAAGATGGAAGACTTAGCCCAGAAGGGTGAGATAGTAGCTGACGCTTCGAAGGCGGAAGAGGTTCTTGAGCACTTGAACTGGACGCTCTCCTCGGCTTTCCTTTCCTTTTCTCTTCCCCCTTATTGTCATCATCACTTTTCAGAAAATGTTCTGTGAGTAAACTGACCTGATGAGCAATTTGAGACATAGAATCTGTAAGATCATCCAGACGCTTGTCGAACATTCCTGCAAAGTGAGGATCTTAGCGCTGGTAACATCATTCAATGAGGTCTCTAAGGAGTCTAGACGTTTTTCAAATTGTTCTTTCAGGGCAAGTTGGTTAGCTCGAGTAGCGTCACTCATTTCTTGAAATTCTTTGTGACACTCACCAACAGCCGCTTGAGCAGAACCTTTCATATGACCTATTTGAGCGTTCAAGATTTGGGATTCAATCTGTGCTAAATCAGTCTTAATTTAGTGAAGAGATTCTTTATTCTGAGTAGCGTGATTGTTTATTTCCTCTAATACAGATTTCAGCAAAGGTCCAAACGTTTGACTCACATCCGATGGAACCGCTTGAGGAGCCGGTCGCTTGAATCTAGATGTATGCTTGAGGGAGTCAAGAGGAGTTTGATATGTAGGATAAAAAATTATACCGCGTACATCCGTTGAGAGATCCTCAGCACTATCAGCAGTAACAGAATCAACGAGTTCAGGAGCGTCAGAAATATCCTCTGGTGGAGACGCTTGAACTGATTCTTCAGCAGACGCTGGAATACTTGCGACGTCTGTTGGTTCAAACACTTCAACCATCTTAGCAGATTCGTCTTCAAGCACTGACTCTGGTTAGCGAAAATCATCGAATTGGAAGTTCCAATTTGCTGCATCGGTAAAAGAATTGGAAGCGGCTTCCAGAAGTTCAGTCAGATGTTGAAGATGAAGGCAAGTACCTTGAATGAATCGAAGTGGACTATCTATGGCCCTGATGTATATAGGACCAATGATATCCAACACTTGATTCGGGAAGACTTTGGATGGCGCTTGGCAGATAGAGAAAATTGCATCTGGGCAGTAATCTCTAGAAAATCCAATCAATCTATCTGTTGGAAGATGTTGGAGACGTTGAGATTTAGGTACGTACGAATTATAGTATTCTTCTAGATAAGGATAGATAGCTTGAGCCAATCCCTGATGTTAGGAATTTCATGTTAGATGTTTTGATGATGACAATTAGGATTTTGTGTTAGACCCCAAAATATGTAAGTTTGATTTTAGTAGAAAATTTGTATAAGCCTTGAAGCGTTGGTTTTGTAATAGGCTTATTAGGCTTTGTTTTATTTTGCTTTAGATTATTAGGCTAAGTAGTCTTAGGCTGAGCGTCTGATAATTTCTGAGTGAGTTTATCAGTGGTAAAGTTCGAAGACTCAAGCGCCTGATTTCTGAAAGAAGATAAAAGTCTCCAAGCGTCCAATTGACCAGCTACATCAAGCGTTTCCTTATGGGACAGAAGTAATGTCACCTGAATTTATTTCTAAGTTCAAAAGGAGTTTAATGCAAATATTCCCGAAGCATTAAATACCAACGGATATTTAATTCAAATGCATTAAATGCTGATAAGAGCATTAAATGTGATAAGCAATTTCAGACGTACGGAGAAGCCACCCTATTGGACTGTCAACTATCTCAGACTGCAGCACCAACTTTCGTGCAGCAGATTTTCAGGAAAAAGGACAAAAGTTGTTCACTCGCGGAAGTGAGAGACACGCGCCTGTGCATGTGTCAAACGGACACTTTCTCCAAGAATGCCTATAAATAGGACTTCAACAACAAGCCAAATAGAGAACAATTAATCTTCAAGTCGAATTGCTGTTGCATTGAAGTCTCATTCCTTAAACTCTCAGAAAAGCCAGAATATTCAAGAAAACATTCCCTTTGCTTTTCTTCAATCCTGAGACAGTCAACAAATATCTCAAACATTCGTTTCGAAGAAACCACTTTCCTACTGAGATATTTCCAAGTTGTTTGAACTTCATCAAAATCAAACAAACCGCTTTAGAAAAACCCATCCAAGCCTCGCGATCTGTGTGAAGTCGAAGTTGGATACTTGCATCATTTCTGGGTGAAAGAAGCAAGGAGATTGAAGTGATTTGGAGCAGAAATCTGTGTGATCAAGGAGCTCAAGTCATCGACATCTATCTCTCCCTATTGTGTAGAAGATTCTGTGTGATTCTTTGAGAATCACTTTAGTGGATTGCCTCCAAGTGTTCGAGGAGAAGAAGGACGTAGTTGGGATTACATCACCCAACGAACCTTACAAATATTGTGTTATTTACTTTTCAGTCAATCATATCATATCATATCATTGCATAAATTGACTAAGTAAAATACAATCAAACGCTAAGCAACTAAGAAACCTCTGGTGACGCTAAAGCTTTCAAAGGAAGACTAGAAAAATCATTCCGCTGTGCTAACATTGATTAAAGAACTGAACGCTTAAACCCACTTGGTTAAAGTATTCAAATCTTGAAGTCTAAGTTAACTCTCTAAAAACAGTCTTCATCAGACGCTTAACCTAAGCGTCTATATTTCTAAGAAAACGCGCAGTCAAGCGTTCCCTTTTTAAGCGTCCAAAACCAGTTTAATACGAAATCTTTTGAAGTCGAAAAAGACTTCAGGGTCTATTCAACCACCTCCCCCCCTTCTAGACCCTTTCGTATGCCACTTGGGACCAACAAGTGGTATCAGAGCGGTTAAAATTGAAATTTCAAAATTTCCGAGCATAACTGCTTGTTTAGATCCTTTCTTTCAAAATTCTAATTGTCTTTTAAAATTTAGATATGGCATTTGCTAAAGTTCCCAAGCTGACTGAATCAAATTATGACACATGGAAAGTCAAAGCATTTACATATCTCTGTTCATGTGATGATGACATGTGCGATATCATTTCAGATGGGCCAATCAACATATATAAAGTTATCACAAGAGCGCCTGGAGCCACAGAAGAAACTCCCGATGGTTACGTTGAAAAACCAAAACAAGAATGGACTCCAGATGAGCGTCGAAGAGCTAACTTGGACAATGTTGGACGTAACGCTCTATATACGGCTATTGATGATAATGACAACTTATTTAACAAAATCAAATCTTGCAAAACTACTAAAGAAATATGGGATAAGTTGGCTATGATTTGTGGTGGCTCAGCCCAAATCAAAGAAAACAAACTTTCCATCGCCAAGGAAAAGTTTAATGGATTTAAGATGTTACCCAATGAAACGTTAGAGCAATTGGATATAAGATTTACAGCTCTAGTTACAGAACTTACATCGTTGGGAATGGATTTACAGAACCGAGAAATGGTGGTCAAAATCTTTAGAAGCTTACCAAGTAAATTCTTGATGAAGACAACCGCTATGAGAGAATCAAATATGCTGGATCTTCTAACTCCAGAAGACGCCTTTTCAGAACTAAAAGCATTTGAGTTCGAGTTGAATTCTGCCAGTGATATTGTGAGTAGTCCAGTGATTGAATCTGGAGCGCTTATTGCATCAATCAAGGGCAAATCGGGTAATAAAGGAAGGATTCAGATATCAATGAGGAAGAAGAGTTGGCTTTGCTGAATAGATTCAGGAAGTTTTTGAGATATGAAAAGAAGGGAATAGGTTTCAATAATCAAGGACAAAGTTCATATCAAGCGCCCACTCCAGTAAAACAACAGTACCAAGCGCCTCAGTATTCTGCTCCGTCACCCCAAGCGCCTGCTCAATATCAAGCGTCTACTCAAAATATCTCAGCACCCGTGATCTCAAAGCCACACACTGCAAGGTTATCAAATGAACAAAAGATGAAAACTAATCTTTGTTATAATTGCAGGAAACCAGGGCACTACCAGGTAAATTGCCCTTATCCAAACGTATCCAAGCCCTCAAGGCAGGAGTACTTGGATAGAAACCAATTCAGGAGCAACCTTCGGCAACAAGGTTTGTTAGCGGAATCAGAACCAGCATCCGCACCTGAAGATTTAGAATCATCAGACGAAAGTAGTGATGATGATGAGCCATTAGATGACTCAGCGCTCATATGTCTCATGGCCAGAGATGATGAAGCGTCTCCTGAGGTAATCAATGAATTATCAATTCCTCTTTCTTATGATGAATTACTTGACAAAGTCAGAAATTAGTATAATGAATGTCAAGAAGCTGCCAAAATATATCAGAATGATCTCGTAATTATTTCATCACTCACTAAAGATAAAGTAACGCTCAGAGCAGAGTTGCGAATTCAGCAACAGTGCATTGAGAAAAACCAATCGCTTGAGAGTGAAGTTATTCAATTAAAAGGTGATCTTGATATAATAGTCAAGATAGAAGCTGATCTGATGGCTAGACTTGCCAAGTCAGAACAACTCGTCTCATCGTTGTCCAAAGCATCCAGAAAGCTCGACAATGTGACTGAAGTAACAAGGTTATTTGGAGAAAAGACCGGTTTAGGATGCAATAAATTCGGTAAACAACCAAACAAACCTAATGTTGCGGCAAACAACAAAGGAAAGGGTGTTTTCTTTGTTAAGAAAGGTTCACAAGGTCAAAATCAAAATGAACCAAGTGACAATGGTAAGAGGCCAAATGAGAAAGTCAAAACTGACTCAGGCAAGGGGAAAACTAAGGCAAATGATTCACAAAGACGGGTTTATCCAAACGCTCAAAAAGCTAAAGATAAGACTGACAACTGTGAATCAAGCGCTAAGCGTCCAGCACCAAAAGTGCAACCCAAGCCAGTGCCAAGGAAATACCATCGTCAATATCCAAGACAGTCAAGATTATATTATCGATATTATGATGATTATGATTATGACTATGATTATGATTGTCATTATAATCAAGGATATTATTATACACCCAAAAAGCACACACAACACAATATGAAACCCAAAAAGGCCAATATTCCTACAATGAAGACTAGGCAAATCTGGGTTCCTAAAGTTCTAATTCAAACTAACAATGTTACTAATGTTAAAGGACCCAAGCAACAATGGGTACCTAAACAGAAATAGAACTTCCTTCTTGAGTGCAGGTACCTAGAGCTAGAGTCGATACATCTGTTTGGTACTTCGATAGTGGATCGTCAAGGCACATGACTGGTTCCAAGGATCTTCTGATCAACTATCGAGCTGCCAATGGTCCTCAGGTTGTATTTGGTGACAACTCCAAAGGTAAAACCAAAGGTATAGGTACTGTGCATAGGGGGAACATCATGATAAGTGATGTTTATTTTGTTGAGGGTCTGAAGCATAATTTATTAAGCATAAGTCAATTTTGTGATAAAGGCTTTGAAGTCATATTCTCAAGTGACTGTTGCTATATAAATGACGCTAAGACAAAGTCTACTAAATTGAAAGGAAAAAGAACTAACAACGTATATTTGGTAGATTGGGGTTCAACACTTGATAACAACCCAACATGCTTTGTTGCTAAAAATGAATCTAAAAAGGGTTGGTTATGGCATAGAAAAATGAACCACCTTAACTTTAAAACAATCTCTCAGCTTATAAGTCAAAATCTTGTAGAGGGATTACCAAATGGACCATTTCACAAGGATCGCCTTTGTGACGCTTGTCAAATGGGTAAACAAGTTAAGTCATCGTTCAAGAGAAAACCTCATCTATCTACCTCTAGAATACTTGAACTACTTCACATGGATCTGTTTGGACCTGTTCAAACAATCAGTGTAAGCGGTAAAAAGTATACTTTGGTGATAGTAGATGATTTCTCTCGATTTACTTGGGTGGAATTTCTGTCATCCAAAGATGAAACATGTGACAAGTTAACAACGCTTATTCGACAACTTCAAACATTGAAAGATCTTAAAGTTGCGAGAATAAGAAGTGATCACGGTACCGAGTTTACTAACAAGGTTGTTGAGAAGTTTTGTGCAGAAAATGGAATACACCATGAGTATTCAGCTCCCAGAACTCCCCAACAAAATGGTGTTGCTGAGCGCCGGAACCGAACGCTTAAGGAAGCCGCTAGGACAATGTTAGCAGAATCCAAGCTTGCTCCTAGGTTTTGGGCCGAAGCGATCAACACTGCGTGTTACACTCAAAACCGTTGCATGATCAACAAACAGCATGGAAAAACTCCATATGAACTGTGGAAGGGACGTAAGCCAAATGTTTCATACTTTCACGTCTTTGGTTCTAAGTGCTTTATTCATAATAATGGATCCCAAAGCCTAAAGACTTTTGATCCTAAAGCGGATGAGGGAATCTTTCTAGGCTACGCCAAGAATGGGAAGAATTTTCGCATCCTAAACAAGGGCAAATCGAAGGTTGAGGAATCTATTCATGTTGTTTTTGATGATGCTAACCAAGAACCGAGTAAGGTTCATATAAATGATGTAGGAGTTGAAGATCTTTGTCATCAAGCGTCTAAGATCACTATTGATGAAGATACTGACGACGATGATGAGATCTCAGTGCCACCTCCTAAGATTACTCGTGAGATTACTCTGGACAATTTTATAAGAAATGCTGATGATCATGAAGAGAGTGATCATCAAGAGCAAACAAGGAATTGTGAATTTGAAGCGCCTACGCAAGAAGGTAGTCAAGCGTCTGATCCCCAAGCGCCTGTTCAATCTCTTAACCCCTTCCAACCAGACAGACTATGGCTGCGAGATCATCCACCAGAGCAAATTATTGGAGATATTGGAGCGCCTGTTAGAACTAGAGCCGCTACAATCAATGAGGCTATGTTCGCAAGCTTTCTATCTCAGATGGAACCTAAGAAAGTGGATGAAGCGCTAAGTGATCCAAGTTGGATTGAAGCCATGCAAGAAGAACTTAATCAATTTGAGCGTAGTAAGGTTTGGACACTAGTACCAAGACCAACTCACCAAGGAGTCATTGGAACTAGATGGGTTTATAGAAACAAGATGGATGAGAACGGCATTGTAATAAGAAACAAGGCCAGACTCGTAGCTCAAGGTTATTGCCAAGAAGAGGGCATTGACTTTGATGAGACATACGCTCCTGTCGCCCGTCTTGAAGCAATCCGCATGTTTCTAGCGTATGCAGCGTTTAACAAATTTACAGTGTATCAAATGGACGTGAAGAGTGCCTTCCTGAATGGTAAACTCCAAGAAGAAGTATATGTGGAGCAACCACCGGGATTCTTCAACTACCATGGTAAGAGTATGGTGTACAAGCTAGACAAAGCACTCTATGGGCTTAAGCAAGCACCCCGAGCATGGTATGACACTCTCTCTATCTTTCTTATTGGTAAAGGCTTTTCAAAAGGCAGCGTTGATACAACGTTATTTAAAATTACTAATAACGAAGATATTCTCTTAGTCCAAATTTATGTCGATGATATTATTTTTGGCTCTACTAACAAGCGTCTGTGTGAGAAATTTTCGAAAATGATGCAAGAACAATTTGAAATGAGCATGATGGGTGAATTAACTTTCTTCTTAGGATTACAAGTTAAACAACTCCCTAATGGAATATTTATTAACCAAGCTAAATATACGAGAGACATGATTAAGAAATTTGGTATGGAAAATACATCATATTCAAAAATTCCAATGAGCCAAACGCTTAAGTTAGATAAAGATGAAAGTGGAAAGAAAGTTGATATCACTAATTATAGAGGTATCATTGGATCACTTCTTTATCTTACTGCTAGTAGACCTGATATCATGTTTTCGGTATGCATGTGTGCACGATTTCAAGCTGATCCTAAAGAGTCACACTTAATTGCTGCCAAGAAAATCCTTAAATACCTAAAAGGCACACAAAATGTGGGCTTATGGTATCCTAGGGATTCTCCTTTTGAACTAATCGGTTACTCAGATGCAGATTTTGCAGGTTGCAAAATAGATCGTAAAAGTACTAGTGGTACTTGTCAATTTCTAGGTGATAGGTTAGTTTCATGGCATAGCAAGAAACAACAATCCATAGCTACCTCCACAGCCGAAGCTGAGTATGTAGCTGCAGGAAGTTGTTGTGCACAAGTTTTATGGATGAGGCAACAACTTAGAGATTATGGAACAATCCTAGGTCCAACCCCCATTCTTTGTGATAACCAAAGCGCTCTAGCCATGACTCAAAACCCTGTTCTTCATTCCAGAACCAAACACATTGACATTAGATACCATTTCCTTCGTGACCATGTTCAAAAGAAAGATATCTCCATGCATTTTATTGGAACTGACAAACAATTGGCAGATATCTTCACCAAAGCGCTCAACGAGCAACGCTTTCTCACTTTGAGAAGTGAACTAGGTATGATTGATTTAAACGCCTAATCATCAAGCATCATACTTTATTAGACATATGGTACAAGTTATCAAATTTAGGGGGAACCTTAAAATTATACTTGAACCTAACTAAGCGTCAATGATCAAAAACTTTCAGATGCATGATCATCAACGCTCAGTATTCTTTTGTGAAATATGTTGGACGCTAAACCATAAAAGGAATTTAGCTTTAAGCGTCCATATTGTCCCCAATAAGTGGCATTAAGCGTTGAAACTATTCCATTCAACACTTAATATAAAAATGATTTTAAAAATTCATTCATAAAACCTTTTTACACGCTTCTTGAAGTAGTGGATAGACTCAACAGTCTATTGTGTACTCTACCCACACACTTCTATCACATCAAACTGGCGGGTAATCAAAAACTTTTTCAAAATGACGGTTCAGAGATAGCACGTGTTTGTGTACGTGTCAGTGTACAAACGGGCGCGTGCGTTACACTCTGAAAATGCCAAACGTTTCTAAAACTTTAACTCGGATGTCAAATATTTATTTGAGAATTACCAAGTGTAACTTCTCTCTATTACACAAAACTCGCGTCCGCGGTTAATGAATTCATGGCTGAGATTGAAACTCTTTACACGTGTGTTAATCCTATAGAGATAAGAGAACACAAGTTTCAAAAAAATTAACCTCTGTCATTTAAAAACACAATTTGCAGAAACTTCATTTACTCATACTCAAAAATCTCTGCAAATTTATTTTCTCTCTCTCTTAAAAGCAAAAGCAAATCTCAGTTCATCTCTTTCACTAAAAATGGCACCAAAGAAATCCTCGTCTACTTCTGCCGAAGCTACCATCAAGGTTACTGAAGGCCTTGTCGTCGACTGGAAATTCTTGTATGAGCAACCTCAGATCAATCTAACAGATATGATGGATATGGTCGTCAAAGCTGGGCTCAAGCCATTCTTGACTCAATACTCGTATCTGTTTCCAACTGAAGTGGATATCTTCTGGAGGACTGCCAAACTCTCAGAGGACAAGAAGTCTATCTCTTGTCTAATTCCTCTATCCTCAAAGGAGCCTCCCAAGGAATTCACTCTGACTGCTGCCTCCATTGCCGAGAACTTTAAACTCCCAAATGAGGGTGAGGCACTGGATTCTATTACTTTAAAACAGATCAAGGAAGCATGGACTACAATGAGTGCGTACGACGATGTACCCTACACTCAATATTTCGAAAAGAAAGACCTAGTGTCCAAATACCGGCTATTGGCTGATTTCTGCAGCAAGATCATAGAATGCCGAGTGGGAACCTTTGATAAGGTGAACCCATTACAATTCCAGATGATGACTGCCATACTCTTGAACATCAAAATTAACTGGAGTGAGTACGTTTTTGGAAGATTTCGGGACTGTTTAAGCGGCTCAAATAAACCATATGGGCTTGTCCTGAGTGACCTCTTATACAAATCACAGTGTGTATATTCTTCTGGTCTTCCGTTGAATAAGACCAAGTTGCTGGGAAAAAGGATTTTGAACAATCTCTTCAATCCTCCCAAAATTGGTGGTGCTGCCAAACCACTATCTGAGCGTCTGGAAGTACGTCAAGCGTCCGATAAAGAAGCGGAGCGTCCAGTACCAGAAGAAGCTGTGAAGCGTCTGGCTGCAATCAAGAAAAGGGCTCCCAGAAAGCCCAAAGTTCAAATTGTCGCCTCCACTCAAAAGGATGATGAGGAAACTGATGAGGATGTAGAGGACAAGTTACCTCTCAAAAGAAGGAAGCTGGAAGGGATCATTAAACAAATAGACTTTGAAGAACCAGCTGTTGATCCTCCCGCTCCTCCGCCTAGACTCGTTGAAGGAGTCAACGTGAAGAAAATCTTCAAGCGTTCCAGGACTAGCAAGCGTCGAGCTGCTCCCGTTCCTGAAGAGCCTGAGGCTGTTGAGCCAAGCGCTCAAGTTGCTGTTGAGCCAAGCGCTCAAGTTACTGTTGAGCCAAGCGCTCAAAGTATTGCTGTTGAGACTAGTTCTCAGAGCAAGTTTATTTCTTCCCACAGCATCTCCTTTCCTACATCTGTAGAAGATCCTGCTCTTATAGAGGATAGTTCCTTTCTTTCAGCTATAGTTCCAGCTGCTGCTGAAGCGTCAACTGATATCATCCTGGATGTTGACTTGACCGAAGTCGTTACTATCGCTAAAGATGTTGCCGCAGAAGTTGCTGCAATTGAAGCTGAGGAACCTGCTGCTACAGAGGTTCAGACTTTATCTCCTGTTAAGGCTATAACAGAGGCACGCTCAGAAGGTCAGAGCGATGCTGAAGACGTTCCAGCGCCTAGACACTTCTTCCAACTCGACCCGCTGACGACGATTGATCATTCAATCAATTATATGCCCCCAGCGCTCGAAGAAGATTTCATTCCTGCAGGCTACAACGAAGAGAGATATATTGCTGCAGAGAATGATGTTGCTCGATTGATTGATTTTGACAGTCAAATCAAAGCCATCATACAAGACAGACAAGGAGATCGAACTCCTAGATGTGCCATGAACATAGCATACTATCTGGATTATGGGCACAGCAAGCCAACCGGGTTCGCCCTACGGGATTACAGCATTCGTATGTATGAGCCTCTGTGTCCTAACTTTCTCAATCCTTCAGAGTCAGTCTTGAACAGAGAAGGCTACACACACTTCCCTCAGACTGCTCATAGCCCTGAAAATATTGCATTAGTCCATCCACTTCGTCTGTGGAAGAATAAGGCTGCTCATGCCGGTGAGCGTCTCGAATCATTGACAGACTTGCTTCAGACTGAAGCTGATGCCTATTTTGACAGCGTCTGGAATGCTAACTATCAGCCTGATAGATATCGTTTTGAAGCTATCAGAGATATTCATCTTGAAGGCATTCGCGCTATGGTGACTGCTGGCACAGACTTCTGCATAAATGAAGTTAACTGGGTTGAAGCGTATGTGGGACACAAGTATACCTTCTCAGAACTAGTTCAAGCTCCCCATCTTTTCGGCATAGGCATGCATGACAAGAAGCGTCAGTTCGCCAAGTATTGCCTCAAGCAGCGTCAACAGAGAGTCGGACCTGTTCTCAAGCTCCCAATTGTTAGACATCAAATCGAACAGTGTCTGCGTCAAGAGCTTCACAGATTTTCCACTACTCCTCTTCTGTTCAACGCTCAAGCTTCTTCCAGTGGTACATCTGGCGTATTGTGCTTAAATTTTGCCCCAAGCCACTGTGAAGAAAACTTCAATCTGATGGTGAAGATTTTGACTCCTATCTCCCTATTCGATAAGATCTTCACTGTCAATCTTAGATCTTGGAACGGCTCAGTAATCAGTCCATTCAAAGGATATCCACTGCTCCCTTCAATCCGCAGCGAGGTACTTGATCACTATGAGTTTGTCCTCTCCCTGCTTGAAAGGAATCAAGAGCTGGCTCAAGCACTTTATCCATATCTTGAAGAGTACTATGCTGATTGTGTACCTGCACATCGGCGTCCTACGTCTCTTCCTTCTGACTGCTTGATTGGATTTTCCAGACAATACTGTCCAGATTCACTCTTCTCCATCGCTCAAGCGCCGTCCAAAGTCTTCCCCAATCATGTGCTTGATATCATTGGTCCAATGCACATCAGGGCCATTGATAGTCCTCTTCGCACATTCATCTCCGGTACTTGTATTTCCAGAACCAGACTCACTGAACTCTTGGATTCTCCATCCACTTCATATGCCGACTTAGCAAACTGGAACTTCCAATTCGATGACTTTCGTCAACCAGAGTCAACGCTTGAGGAAGCGCCTGATACATCAGCTGAAGCGTTCAAGTCTGCAGTTACAAGTATTCCAGCGTCTGCTGAAGAACTCGTTCAAGCGTCTCCACCCGAGGATATTCCTGACGCTTCTGAACCTGTTACTGCTGATAGTGCTGAGGATCTGTCTCCTGTCATTCGAGGTACTGTTTTTGATCCAGCCTATCAAGTTTCGTTTGACTCTCTCAAACACTCATCAAGGTTCAAGCGACCGGCTCCTCAAGCGGTTCCTTCCGATGAGAGTCAATCTTTTGGTCCTTTGCTCAAATCCGTCTTGGAGAATATTAGCGCCCACGCCACTCAGAACGAAGAATCTCTCCATTGGATTAAAGACGATCTGGCAAAGATTGAAACTCACGTCATGAACGCCCAAATTGCTCATATGCGTAGTTCAGCTCAAGCGGCTGTTGGTGAGTGCAAGCAAGATTTTCAAGTAATGCATGATGCCACTCAAGCAACCCAACTTGCCATGAAAGAAGAGCTTGAGAAGCGCCTTGAAACCCTTGAGACCTCTATAAATGATGCTACCAGTGCCAAGCTTCTCGTTCTGCAGGAACGCTTCGACAAGCGTCTGGATGACATCACAGATTCTATGTCTCAGATTGCTCATCAGGTCAGTTTACTCACAGATCATTTCTTAAAGTCTGATGATGGCAATAAGGGGGAAAAGAAGAAGAAAGGAGAAAAGAGGAAAGCGTCTAGTGCAAAAGCTGAAGAGCCTCCGTCTCCTAAGCGTCAAGTGCTTACTTCTTCTGCGCTTCGTCTTCCGTCTTGGATAACTGCTCAAAGTACATCTGGAGCGCCCAGTAGTACGCTAAGGGATCCTCCTAGAGCGTTATATCCAAATCTACCAATACCTACAAGAGCACTGCTTGAACAGTTTGACATCCCTCTTCAAAGAACGTCCATTCCAGAGCCTACAGATCCAAGAATCTTAGCTGAAGAGAGAAAGATGACTGACTTTATCCAAACTTTTCGAATCTGCCTAAGGTATATTGGTATTGACCCAACTGACTGGGACAATCATTTTACTGTCTTCAAGAAGAGACAACAAGAAGAAAACAAGCTTATAATCAACAAAGATCATGAAGCAATGATGATCTTAGAAGACAATCTGACTGAAGCTATCCGAGCTGAAATGATCAAGCGATACAGATACAGACCAAGACATTAAAAGCTTTCTGATCTTACCTTATCTATATTCTTGTCTCTTATATCTTCACTTGTTCAGTTGTAAAAATGCCTGTAATTCTCGATATATATAAAATGCATTTTTCAGCTGAAACATCTCGTTGAAGCGTAACTAACTTTAACTAACGTTATCTAATCAAGCTAACTTTTACTTTTGGCTGTCTAACTCTTGAACTATAAAAGAGTAAGTATTGCCATCATCAAAAAGGGGGAAATTGTTAGGAATTTCATGTTAGATGTTTTGATGATGACAATTAGGATTTTGTGTTAGACCCCAAAATATGTAAGTTTGATTTTAGTAGAAAATTTGTATAAGCCTTGAAGCGTTGGTTTTGTAATAGGCTTATTAGGCTTTGTTTTATTTTGCTTTAGATTATTAGGCTAAGTAGTCTTAGGCTGAGCGTCTGATAATTTCTGAGTGAGTTTATCAGTGGTAAAGTTCGAAGACTCAAGCGCCTGATTTCTGAAAGAAGATAAAAGTCTCCAAGCGTCCAATTGACCAGCTACATCAAGCGTTTCCTTATGGGACAGAAGTAATGTCACCTGAATTTATTTCTAAGTTCAAAAGGAGTTTAATGCAAATATTCCCGAAGCATTAAATACCAACGGATATTTAATTCAAATGCATTAAATGCTGATAAGAGCATTAAATGTGATAAGCAATTTCAGACGTACGGAGAAGCCACCCTATTGGACTGTCAACTATCTCAGACTGCAGCACCAACTTTCGTGCAGCAGATTTTCAGGAAAAAGGACAAAAGTTGTTCACTCGCGGAAGTGAGAGACACGCGCCTGTGCATGTGTCAAACGGACACTTTCTCCAAGAATGCCTATAAACAGGACTTCAACAACAAGCCAAATAGAGAACAATTAATCTACAAGTCGAATTGCTGTTGCATTGAAGTCTCATTCCTTAAACTCTCAGAAAAGCCAGAATATTCAAGAAAACATTCCCTTTGCTTTTCTTCAATCCTGAGACAGTCAACAAATATCTCAAACATTCTTTTCGAAGAAACCACTTTCCTACTGAGATATTTCCAAGTTGTTTGAACTTCATCAAAATCAAACAAACCGCTTTAGAAAAACCCATCCAAGCCTCGCGATTTGTGTGAAGTCGAAGTTGGATACTTGCATCATTTCTGGGTGAAAGAAGCAAGGATATTGAAGTGATTTGGAGCAGAAATCTGTGTGATCAAGGAGCTCAAGTCATCGACATCTATCTCTCCCTATTGTGTAGAAGATTCTGTGTGATTCTTTGAGAATCACTTTAGTGGATTGCCTCCAAGTGTTCGAGGAGAAGAAGGACGTAGTTGAGATTACATCACCCAACGAACCTTACAAATATTGTGTTATTTACTTTTCAATCAATCATATCATATCATATCATTGCATAAATTGACTAAGTAAAATACAATCAAACGCTAAGCAACTAAGAAACCTCTGGTGACGCTAAAGCTTTCAAAGGAAGACTAGAAAAATCATTCCGCTGTGCTAACACTGATTAAAGAACTGAACGCTTAAACCCACTCGGTTAAAGTATTCAAATCTTGAAGTCTAAGTTAACTCTCTAAAAACAGTCTTCATCAGACGCTTAACCTAAGCGTCTATATTTCTAAGAAAACGCGCAGTCAAGCGTTCCCTTTTTAAGCGTCCAAAACCAGTTTAATACGAAATCTTTTGAAGTCGAAAAAGACTTCAGGGTCTATTCAACCCCCCCCCCCTCTAGACCCTTTCGTATGCCACTTGGGACCAACACCTGATTTCTTTCCAGCAGCGAGAGGACAAACTCATAGTGATTGAGTACCTCTTTCTGAATAGAAGGGAGCAATGGATATCCTCGAAATGAGTAGAGTACTGAGTTGTTCCATTGTCTGAGATTTGCAGTGAAGATGTTGTCAAAAAGAGATAGGGGAGTCATAATCTTCACCATCAATCTAAGATTATCTTCGCAGTGGCTTGGAGCGAGATTCAAGCAAGATACGAATGAACTGCCACTGATAGATGTTTGAGCGTTGAAATGGAGAGGAGTAATGGATAATCTGTGAAGCTCTTGACGCAAACACTGCTCAATCTGATGTCGAATGATTGGGAGCTTAAGAACAGGTCCAACTCTCTATTGACACTTCGTTAGGCAATACTTGGCGAATTGACGCTTCTTGTCATGCATGCCTATGCCAAATAAGTGGGGAGCTTGAACTAATTCTGTGAAAGTATATCGATGACCCACATACGATTCGACCCAGTTGACTTTAGTCAAACAATAGACTTGTCCAGCGTTGACCATAGATCTCGAATGCCTTCATGATGAATATCTCTGATAGATTCAAAGCGATATTTATCAGTCTGATAGTTTGCATTCCAGACGCTGTCAAAGTATGCATCAGCTTCAGTCTGGAGCAAATCCGTCAGAGATTCAAGACGCTCAACGGCATGAACCCCTTTATTCTACCACAGTTGAAGAGGATTGGCAGACTTCTTGTTCTCAGCACTGTTTGCTATAAGAGGAAAATGTGTGTAACCTTCTCTGTTTAAGACTTTCTCAGAAGGGTTGAGAAACTATGGGCGAAAAGGATTATATACTCTGATGTTGTAGTCTCTCAGAGCAAAACCAGTTGACTTACTGTGCCCATATTCTAGGTAGTAGGCCAAATCCACATTGTAACTAGAAGTTCTACCTCCTTGCCTAGCGGTTAACACTATATCCCTGATCGTATTGTCAGTGTCAATCAGCTGGGCAATCTCATTCTTAGCAGTAATGTATCTTTCTTCATTATAACCAGCAGGAATGAAATCTTCTTCAAGCACTGGGGGAATATAGTTGATTGAATGATCAATCGTCTTCAGCATGTCTAGCTTAAAGAAGTGCCTTGGCTTTGTAACGTCTTCATCAACGCTCTGACCTTCTGAGCGTGCCTCTGTTATAGCCGGAACAGGAATTGATGTTTGAACCTTTTTGGGAGCAGGTTCCTCAGTTGCAATTGCAGCAGCTTCTGCGGCAACGTCTCTGGCAATAGCCACAACTTCTGTCATCTCAACATCTAAGTGGACATCTGTTGATGCTTCAGCAATAGCTGGAACTAAAGCTGTAATACATGAACTATCCTCTATAAGGTCAGGATCTTTTACAGATGTAGGAATAGAAGTGTTGTGGGAAGAAATAAACTTACCCTGAGAACTTGTCTCAACAGCAATTTGAGCGCTTGGCTCATCCGCAATTTGAGCGCTTAGCTCAAAAGCAGCTGCTTGAGAGCTTGGCTCAACCGTCTCAGGCTTCTCAGGAACAGATGCAGCTTGACGCTTGCTTGTCCTGGGACGCTTAAAGATCTTCTTTACATTGATTCCTTCAATGAGCGTGAGCTTTTGAGTGGGAGGAGCAACAACTGGTTCCTCAAAGTCTATTTGTTTAATGATGCCTTCCAACTTTCTCCGCTTGAGAGGTAACTTGTCCTCTGCAACCTTATCAGTTTCCTCATCACTCTTTTGGGGAGAGGGAACAACTTGAGCCTTGGGCTTTCTGGGAGCCCTCTTCTTTGTTGCAGTCGGACGCTTCACGGCTTCTTCTAGAACTCGACGCTCAGCTTCCTCATCGGACGCTTGACGTACTTACAGACGCTCAGATAGTGGCCTAGCAGCGCCACCAACTTTGGGAGGATTGAAGAGATTACTCAGAATCCTTTTTCCCAGCAACTTGGTCTTATTCGGCGGTTGACCAGACGAGTATATGCACTCTGAGTTGTACAGCAGGTCACTCAGAACAAGCCCATAAGGTTTATTCGGGGCGCTTAAACAGTCCCAAAACCTTCCAAAAATATACTCACTCTAGTTGATCTTGATGTTGAGGAGTATCGCCGTCATCATCTGAAATTGTACTGGGTTTACCTTATCAAAGGTACCCACTCTGCATCCTATGATCTTGCTGCAGAGATCAGCCAACAGTCGGTATTTGGATACCAGTTCTTTCTTTTCGAAATACTGTGTGTAGGGTACACCGTCGTAAGCACTCATGGTTGTCCATGCTTCCTTGATTTGATCCAAAGTTACGCAGTCCAATGCCTCACCCTCATTTTGGAGTTTGAAGTTCTTGGCAATAGAGGCAGCAGACAAAATGAATTCCTTGGAAGGCTCCTTCTTGGATAGAGGAATTAGACAAGAGATAGACTTCTTGTCCTCTGAGAGTTTAGCAGCTTTCCAGTAGGTGTCAACTTCCATCGGAAATAGATAGGAATATTAAGTCAAGAAAGTTTTAAGCCCAGCCTTGACTACCATGTCCATCATATTTGTCAGGTTGATTTGAGGATGTTTATAAAGAAATTTCCAATCGACAACAAAGCCTTCAGTAACCTTGATGGTAGGCTTGGTGGAAGTAGCAGAAGATTTCTTTGGTGCCATTTTTAGTGAAAGAGATGAACTGAGATTTTCTTTTGGCTTTGAGAGAGAGAGAGAGGAAGTAAGATTTGCAGAAAGCTTTGAGAGAAAGTGAATGATTTTTCTGCAAAAATTGTGTTTTAAATGGCATAGTAATAAATTTTTGAAACTTGTGTTCTCTAGTCTCTGTAGGATTTAGACACGTGTAAAGAGTTTTAATCTCAGCCATGAATTCATTAACTGCAGACACGAGTTTTGTGTATGAGAGAGAAGTTACATTTGGTAATTCCCATGTATAAAGATTTGACATCCGATTTAAAGTTTTAAAAACGTTTGACATTAGTGTAACACACGCGCCTGATGGTACACTGACACGTACACAAACACATGCTATCTCTGAACCGTCATTTTGAAAAGTTTTTGATTACCCGCCAGTTTGATGTGATAGAAGCGTGTGAATACAGTACACAATAGATTGTTGAGTCTATCCACTACTTCAAGAAGCTTGTAAAATTTATGCATGTTTTTTTTTAAAAAAAAACATTTTTATATTAAGTGTTGAATGGAATCGGTTCAACGCTTAATTGATACCACTGGCTGGTATAACACTTCTTGGTATTTATTATAACTATGTAATATCGACGCTTGAGATCAAAGTCCTTTTTATAGTTGAGCGTCCAATATTTTATGCATAAATAATACTCAGCGTTGTTTTACAGAGCAAAGAGAATGTTTTCTTGAATATTCTGGCTTTTCTGAAAGTTTAAGGAATGAGACTTCAATGCAACAGCAATTTGGCTTGGAAATTAATTGTGTGTGTGGCTTGTTGTTGAAGTCCTATTTATAGGCATTCTTGGAGAAAGTGTCCATTTGACACATGCACAGGCGCGTGTCTCTCACTTCCGCGAGTGAACAACTCTTGTCCTTTTTCCTGAAAATCTGTTGCACAAAAGTTGGTGATGCAGTCTATGAATAGTCGACAGTCCAATAGGGTGGCTTCTCTGTACGTCTGAAAGTGCTTATCACATTTAATGCTCTTATCAGCATTTAATGCATTTGAATTAAATGCCCGTTGACACTTAATGCGTTGAGAATATTTGCATTAAACTCCTTCCGGACTTAGAAATAGATTCAGGTGAAATCAGTCATTGATGAACGCTTATCCATCCTTGAATCACTTCTGTCCTATAAGGTGACGCTTGATATAGCTGGTCATTTGGACGCTTGGAGACTTTATCTTCATTCAGACTTCAGGCGCTTGAGTCTTCAAACTTTACCATTGATAAACTCACTCAGAAATTATCAGACGCTCAGCCTAAGACTACTTAGCCTAACAATCTAGAATAAAAACAAACAAAGCCTATAAAGCCTATTACAAATCTAACGCTTCAAAGCTTATACTTGATTTCTACTAAAATCAAACTTACATATTTTGGGGTCTAACATAAAGTCCTAATTGTCATCATCAAAATATCTAACATGAAATTCCTAACATTAACACATATTGTATAATGAGTTATAATATACTGTATATTATGCTATAACATATTGTATAATATGCTATAACATACTGTATAATGTGTTATAAATAAGAAAGAGAAGAGAAGAGAAGCAATAGAAATCGCCATTTTTCCTCCTCTCCTAATGGTTGGCCTAAAGCTTGCACATTTAAGTTAGTGGAGGAGTGGAAAAATCTTAATTGGAATTGAATTTCAGTGGCAGACTTTTCCTTTGTGGGAAACAAACAGAACAACACACAACTGGGGGACTTTTATGATGGAAGATTCTGATAGAAGGGGTCAATTCGATGCGTATGCGCATATTCTTTTAAAGTTTCTGAGAGAGAAGACGATGAAAAATTTTCTGAGAAGTTTCTGAGAGAGAAGACGATGAATTTTTTTTGAGACGTGGGTTTTGAAAAATAATATCATTTGACTATTATACCCCTGATCCAATTGGAATCAATTTCCCTACCTGATTTTTTTTTTTTGGATTGTTGGATTTAATAGATCCAATGGTGTAGAATGAGTCTTATATCTTATCTAATATAGGGTATGTATTAGATCTTGACCCTATATATATATATATATTCTTGTGGTTTATATATATATATATATATATAGTACTTCATCTTTAGAAGTTTGAATCCCTATGAAAGATTCTTTGTCAAAATTAGTCGAAGGGATAGATGAAGCTGATCTTTTTCCAAAATCAAGAAGTGTAACTCGATCTTTTGTGAATTGAATTTAGTAAAGGTTGTTATATATAGATAAAGAATAATGATAGAATAGTGCATATATATATATATACATTCTTGTGATTTATATATATATATATATATATAATATACATATAATTTATATATACACACACACACACACATATATATATATATATGAAAATGACTACTCGCTGAAAGAGTTAGGTGCCCGGTGCGCCATTTGTAGGGCGTAGTAGCCGACTCTTTAAACAATCTTATATTGTATCTTGTCAAGTAATTTAATAAATGACATTTTCTTCTTTATCTTATCATTCTATGCAATTAGATAAAGTCCCCTAGATCACTCTTAAGCTATGAGATGTGTTTGGTATCGGGGATGCCAATCATGGAATACATCTCTAAGGTTGTGGTCTTAAAGATGTTCCGAGTCATAGAATCATTGAGATAGGGATATCAATGACTCGTAAAGACTTGCACGTACAATGCACACTCTTGGAGAGTGTATCCTATTCCATGGATACTGATACGGTGTACATCAGTGCATGTATGTGGGTTCTCGTTGGGATCGAGCAAACTGAACAACCCCGCCGAGATTCCATATTGGAGTCAATGTCGAATTTGGAATCTCCTCGGTTACGTAGGCATAAGATTGGTCCTCATGACTTGAGGCACCATTGTTCGTCTCGTGCATCGCTCACTGTACTTAGATTTGTCACACGATTCCAGATGAGTCATAAAGTGGGGCATATTGGGTCCAGTCTGGTTATGTACGGAGGCGCGTGAGTGCCAAGAGAAAATCCGTCACTGATCATTACCATCGGCGCATATCCTATGTACTTCACAGTGTATTGACCATGGGAACCTCCGGCCGGAGTAGTATCAATAAGGAGGCGCAGTGTTTCCTCGCTCGATTGATAAATTGGTCAATGTCACTTAGATCGATATACATAGAATCAAGTTACTGGGATTTCGACTGACATCCAAGTCCTAGATTCGATCGGGATATTTGATGGAAGGATTTTACTTATGCGAAAATCGTAATGCGGAAAGGTCACCTAATAATCGTTTATGGCTAGGTCTTCTTGGCGCGTGGCTAGTACTAACCTTGATTTGTAGGAACCATGAATTAATCTGTAATTAATTCTTTGTCGGATTAAAATACTTGGAGTAATTAAATCTAGCAATGAAAATTGCAAAGGCACAACGGGGTTGTGTTCCTACTACTAGTACATGAACGAACCTACAATGGGGTTACACACTTACTCAAGAAAGTTCAATTACTATGTGAATATTAATCCGATTTAGGATTAAAGTGAAATTGATTAATGAGATTAATTGATTAAGTGGAAGACATTTTAATTAATAGGCTTGGGAAAATAATTTTTCTATTAATTAATCTTGAAGATTAATCATTAACGGAAATTATTATTATCCGGGAATTTATTTAAGCTACTAATTTTACTATTAATTAATCATGAAGATTATTTAATTAACAAGTCTTGGAAGACTTGGGAGTCATTTAAATTAAGTTGGACTTAATTAAATGAAGTCACAAGAGTGAAATTCAAAGCTAGTCAAAGTTTGACTTGTAATGTTTTTTAAATGAAGAAGAAAATGAAAAATATTCTCTTACACATGTGGTGGTAGTTGAGAATGGAATGGTAGGTGAGAATGAGGTGGTAGGTGAAGAAAAACAAGTCTTCTACTCCACCTAACACCCTATGGCCGAAAATTGGTGGCTATAATAGGAGGTGTTCTTGCTCTCATTTAAAACTTGATGAAAACTTAAAAAGAAAAAAAAGCTTAGAGCTTAGTTCTTCATCTCTAGATTTTTCTAGCTTCTCTTGTGATTTTTGAAGACTTTCTTCTATAGAACTTCTTCTTGAAGATTAGTTGTAAAAGATTATCTTCCATAGATATTTCTTTGAGTAACTCTTCTTGTCTTCCACCTTTCACTACATAGACTCCATTTCCTTAGAGCATATATCTAGCCAATCTTTTGCTTAAAGTATGAACTTACTTGAGGTGTGTCCTTGTAGAGGCTTCTTTCTTTAGGAGCTTATGGTGGTTTGATTCGAATCCCTCCATGTTGAGGTGAGGTTCGAAAATGAGAGCCAAAGTTTTTTTGTGTGGTTTTCCTTGTGTTGTGGTTATACACCCTCACTTTAATAAAACCTCATATCTTGTAATCGATTTAAAACCCCTTTACTCGTATTAGTTTTTGTTGTGCATCACTTCGACCCCCTAGCTTGGGATGCCTTTATATATGTGTTTTACATACTTTATTTCTTCCGTTGCGCCGGCATCGCTTGTGGGGGCATACCGATCCTTACACTCGCTTCTGAAAAATGACTACTCATATGTAAGTTCACGTGGGTGTACATTTTTGTAAGTTCACATGGGTGTACATCATATGAAAATGACTACTTTATTCTGAAAAAGAAAAAGCAAGTTGCTTGTACACACACACACACATATATATATATATATATATATGAAAGTGACTACTCTCTTCTGAAAAATGACTACTCATATGCAAGTTCACGTGGGTGTACATTTATGTAAGTTCACATGGGTGTACATCATATGAATTCTGAAAAAGTAAAAGCAAGTTGTTTATACATACATACATATATATATATATATATATATATATATATATCTTACTTCACTACTCTCTTCTAAAAAATGACTACTCAGATTCTGGAGAAGATTTTTTAGATGGCTCCAGATTAATTAATCTTCTTACAGAAAAGACAGAATTTTCGAAAAATTTGAATTTTCCCCACCATCTGATCAGAACTCTTCTTCCCAAGTAAGGAATGGTTGAAAAAGTTTCTCCCAATTTGGTCATGGGTTTTTTTTTATAACAACATCCCATCTAACAATCCATGGCACTTGGTAGAGCATAGTAAATACCAAAAGATGATTAGATATTGATGGATTTGTTTTCACAAAATCTTCGTAAATTTTTCTAACATTTTCGGGCAAAGTTATAGGATATAATCCCCAAGTATAAAACCAATTAATAAACCAATTTGGAAATTTCATTGAATCTGGGAATATCCCAAACTGGATGCACCAGCTAAATTTTCTATGCCTGTTTTCATAGTATAAACCAATGTTCTGAAAACCGGACCGGACAGTGAACCGAAATACTGACCGGATCACGGGTCACCGGTTCAACCGTGGTCGAACCGGTGACGTCATAATTATGCAATAAATAATATTTATTATATTAATATTGAAAAAATATATAAATATACATATATCATATATTTTTTTAATTATATAATGTAAAACTAAATTATAATAATAAACCACCCTAAAGAAGAACCATGGCCCACATACATAGGGAACAATGTACTAACTTTCTAAACTAAAAACAAAAACAAAAAAGAGAAAAGATTGTATAATAACAAGAAAGACTCTACTTTGTCTTCTTCAAATGCTTTCTGAAAAAGTGGAAACCCTTCACACTTTCACACTTCACATGAAACGCCTATTCTTCTTCTTCTTCTTCAGTTTTCTCATAAATTTTCTTTCACTTTTTTCCTTTTATTCTTCTTTGGATCTAGTTTTTTCCCATTTAATTTCTTTCACCATCTATCACCTTCCTTTCCAATACATTAAGAAATGGAAAATTGAGGCATGGGGTGGGGGAAAAAATTAGATTTGCCATGAAGATGGAGAAAATATGCCACAAGAGATGAAAAAGCCTGCTGGAGTAAAGAAGCTTTCCTTTCTGCCTTTCTGCGTTTTCGACTGAATTTCATTTTTTTTCAAAGAACCGTCTAGTTCATCAGTTTGAGCACCGGTTTTGGCGGTTCACCAGTTCAACCGGTTGGTCGAACGGTTTTCAGCCAAAACCGCCGGTTTTGGGCCCTGAACGGTTTTATGGCATAACCGGACCGCATTTATGACCGGTTCTAGTTCTAAGCGATCCGACGGTCCGGTTTTCATATCATTGGTATAAACTATGTTCCCAAGCATTGATATAATCAAAGTAATTGAACCAAATACTATAGGTTCTTTCTTTAATTTTATTTTTCAGTTCAACATATTTTTAAAGATCTCCTTCCCATTGAGAAGGATAAATAATCTTTTTAATAATCGCTTATGAAAAAGCGGATTCTCCACCATTGTCATTATGACGAAAATCAATTGACCCTGTAAGAGTCAAAATATCTTGATAAACCTCAAAAGTTTTTGGATATATAGATGGCTCTGCATAATCTTTAAGATAAAATGATGCAACTTTGTGTGGTTTTAAACCATCATATTTTCTTCAACATGAATTATCCATTTGATACTTATAGGAATATAAGGATAGACGTATTCGCCTGCATGAATTGCTTCAAGAGCTAGCTCATACGCTTCTTCTCTAAGCCTCTCCTAGGGGTGTTCACGGATTGGTTAACCGACTGAACCGAACCGAAACTGACGCATTCAGTTGCAACCGAAACCGAACTGAGCCTTTTCGGTTCGGTTTCAGTTTTTATTTTTTGAAAATTTCGGTTTCAATTTCTGTTTGGGTGTCCGGTTAACCAAACCAAACCGAAAACCGAATAGGTTTATAAATTATATATAATTTTATATTAATAGGGGGCTATTGTGAACTTTCCATAAACCTTAGGGGCTAAAACCCAATTCTCAATCTCTCTTAAATTAATTTCACGCACAACCTCTGCCTTATTTTCCCCTCAACTGAACTCTCTCCCTCAAGTTCAACTCTCTGCCCCTCAACACAGTCAACACTCCGCCTACATCGCCGGATGCCGCTGTTGTCGCCGTCACCGTCCATGAACGCCGCCTCCGTCCTCCTCCTCCCTCAGCTCGATTCTCCTTAGTCTTCTCCCATTTAATTTTTCAAACCTTGGGTAAAAAATTAAAATTAGATTATTTGATTTTTATATTTTGTAAATCAATTCAATTGGGTTAATTTTCTACTTGTGTTCTGTTTAAATGCTCAAAATCATACCCCCTCATACTAGAAAATGTTGTTGGATTTTTTTTTTTTTGTCAAATTTTGGTTAACCATTTGGTTAACCGAAATGGTTTTGGTTAAAACCGAACCGAACGATTTCATTTCGGTTTGGTTTCAATTTCGGTTTCAGATTTTTCCGAAACTTCATTTTGGTTAACCGAAATGACCACTCCTAGCCTCTCCTCTGTAGGAGTTTCTTGAATTTTTTGTTTCTTGATATCAACCTGAGATAAGGTTGTAACTGTTTTAAAAGACCTCAAATTAGGCTTTCTTAGGAAAGATTGAGCAGGATTTTTTCCTTTATCCATTATTCTTTCTTTCCCTGTAAAAATTCACGAGTTAGGAAATCAAGCAACGAATTTGACCGCCCCTTTATAAACTCAATAGGGGTGCACACGGTCCAGTTTTTACGGTATTTTTTTAAATTTATACCATACCAATAGTTACGGTTTTGGGACAACTAATACCAAAATTGAATTTTTTGAAACCGGTACCATTGTATACGGTATGGTACGGTGCGGTACGGTACGGTTTTACGGTATTTTTACTATCAATTACATAATAAAATTAAAAGCAATTACAAAACTAAATTTTAACAATAATTAAGCAATCATGATAATAATTAACACAAATACATAATCTGAAACTTCAAAAAATTATCAAAATTTTTTAGCAAAAAACTAATATTGTTGCAAGAAGTAGAATGAATGAAAACATACAGTTTTCGATTACTTTTAAAGAAAATTAAAAATTATACCTTGATAATAATAAGTTTAGATTTTATGTGGAAGAAGAAGTGTGTTATCTGCGTTCTATGACAGCGTCTTATGTCTTAGACCATCTCCAACCTACTTTAAATTTGGGTTGGATATGGTACAAATGGTATGAGTTGGCACTCCAACCCACACCATATTTAACACCAAATTTGATGCAATTGTGAAGTTGAACGCCATATTTAGCGTGAAACTTCACATTTGCACCAAATTTGGTGCAAATGTAATTTGGTGCAAGTCCTTTTTCTTTTTAGTTAGTTGTATTTTGGTTTTTGTATTATTTTTCTTTTGCAATTTAGTCCTTATAACTTTGTGAAGTTATAACTATGTCCTATAAATATTATTTTTATTCAGTTATATATGATTTCACTTTGAATTTAACTATAAATAAAAATATATATTAAGAACTTGTACAAAATGCTTATTTCATAAGTTAAAAAAATTGAAATATTTATTTAGACAAAGATTAATATTAAAAATTACACTATTCTAGTACAAACTAACTAATATAATAAGAGTAAGACATTGAGAAATTAGACAAATAATAACAACTTAATATTTTGGCATATCACTTCCGTCCCCACCAATATCATTTTGACTATTACTAAATAACATAATTGGTTGTTTAAATAATTTTATGAAATACCAAATAGAAATAAGGTTCAATTATTTATTATTATTAAACAACAAAATGTATTTTAATGGTGAATTTTATTATTTAATACCACGAAATAACAAAATAAAATAAAATTGGATGAATATGTGGAAAAAAACTTGAAGTTTAGGTGTTATTTGTGAAATAGAGACAATAGCATAAAATAAGGTTAAAAAAGAATATTTTAGAGAATATTCTTTTTGGTGTTAAAATTAGAGTTATGGGTTGGAGCGAATTTACTGTATAACACTAAAATGGTGCAAAAGTTGCACCATTTTAATGTTTATGGGTTGGAGATGCTCTTAAGGCTCAAATAGTGACATAATCAAGCTCAAATTCTTAATATCGTGTAACGCCCTCAAATTTAATCCTAAAGAATCCAACACGAAAGCGTTATCCTATCCTTACAGAAGTACAAACCAAATTCTGGACACAATTAAACAATTCATCTTATCGGGTCACAACCCCAATACATCAACTAAATAGCTATGCGAACTTAATATACATGAGTCAATCTACATCATTCACCTCTAGGATAGTCCGAGTTTATACTCCGATCCTTCAAGCTAGTTTCACTTCTCGACTTGCCTATAACTGGAAGGAAGAAGTGAAGTACATAAGCAAAGGCTTAGTGAGCGCCAGTGTACGTGTGAAAGGTGCTTAAAATAGTTTTTAGACCCCAAAGTGATAAATTAATAAGGTGAAAACAATAATAGTTTCTATTTTTCAAACGCTCATTAAAAAGGCGAGTAAGAATGACATTTGCGTTCAAGTAGTAGCTGGTATGACACCAGGATCTTAGTACACATACGATAAAGTTTTAAAACATGCATTTTTAAAAGTGTGCAGTCAATGTAAGTACCACGTACAAGACTCAATGCAAGTATCATGTACAAGACTCAATGCAAGTATCATGTACCAGACTCAATGCAAGTATCATGTACAAGACATGTTTAAGTAACACGTACACGTCACGCTTAAGCAGTAGGGGGCCATGTTAGCAATACTATCGCGTCCGATGATTTACCCATAGCACTTTGGGTCCCTCTGCTTCTTCCTTATCACCCCTGAACATGCGGCTTAAAAGCCATCACCTTATACCTCCCCACGCAGGCTCGCGATGCCCGATTTGGTCATATCCGGAATATGCCACACGATAAATGACCCATGCACCCTCAGAGCACTCCGTCCTAGATGCATGGATCTGGACGTGGATAACGGGAACTGTTTAAGACCGCAAGCCCATGCTTGACCGGCCGAACCCTGCCCTATCCATCGCCCGACCTTGGGCCCAACACAACCACGCAAGATGAAACATGTCACAAGAACACCATCACGACAAATGATCATGATACAAGAACCAAATGATGGAGTACTTCCACGAATCCATAAAAACCGGTGTTTATTTTGAAATCATGCTTGCAAAATATGCATTTGAAACCAGTATGCAATCATGTATGTCACGAATGATTAAATGAAGCGTTTTGGCTCACGAAGGAATATTGAATCGAGCGAATATTTTTTTTTCCAGAATTTCATTAAAAGAATGTTTTCTTGAAATCATTTTCACAAAACCTGCCTGGAAAATTATTCTCGCAAGATATGTCTTTGAAACGTGCCAAGAAATGGTTAATGCAAATTGAGTCCATGATTTGACTTGAAAGTGTTGAAATTCATTTTCATGTGAAGTATTGAAAGCATGATGAAAGTATATAGATATATATACGACGTGCTCCTTCCAGTTTTGAAAGACATATAACTATAATTTTGAGAGGCACTCACACTACGTCCAAGTTTATACGGCGTTGTCCTCGTTCGTCTCACCGACAACACCTGCTAAGCGAAATTATATCATAAGCTCATTTTCTAACTCGTCTAAAGTCTACCCGGGGTAGTCTATGAGGTCCTAATAACTATACCAACATGCACAACAAGTTACCTTAATGAAAACTAGGCTTAATTTCAATCTTCCCCAAAAGGTCGATAAGAGGCATAAAAACAGATTTGTGCAGTTTTAGTGTATGAATTGTTAAAAATCATAAACTCAATAATTGTGGGTAAAACGATTTCCATAAATGTTCTAAATTTGTTAAAAGACCTTAGATAAATTTTTCAAAGGTAAATGGTCACTTGAAATGTGGCTATTTTACTCAAAACCGAAGTAAAATTGGGTTCAATTTTTACTGGGCAATACCACTTTAAAAATTCATATAAAATCATAATTTACTCAAATAAGCCCCAATTGCATACACAATAACCCCAATACATATGGTTATCCCCTGTAAAATTTTGAAACCAAAATGAAGTTGGTAAAAGCCCCAAATGATGTCTCAAACAAACATTTTCGAAATCCCGTGAGGCTTCTGGCAGCCTATACTTAACAATTTCCACAATTCACATTAAAACTCCAAAAATCTCAGAAAATTCCAGAGCTATTTCAGACATGCAGTAACATACACAGTAAAATGTTTGAACTCAAATAAAGTTTCCTTGTCTCGAAAACAATTCTTCAAAATTAGTTGCAGATTTATAGACCCAACTTAAAATTATCATGCATGTGTGATTTCTTCATTTAAGCCTTTAGATTGGCTAACAAAAATTGTAAATTTAAGCTTAAAACTCATAGATCTACTCATCCAAGACACATGCAATAACATTTTCAAAATAAACTTAGCCTTTACCATTACCTACTAATATATAAGTTCTAAGTTCTAAGTTCTAAGGGATTAAGAGTTACCTTTAATTGCTACCAACAAGTGTGAAGATGGGTTGAAGGTTGAAGTCAATATACTTATTTATATATATATATATATATATATATCTATCTATCTTGAAATGAAGAGATGAAGAATGGTTGAAGAGACCCTTTTGCTTTGTATAAAGAAACATGATGAAGGTTGAAGGTGGTATGTTATATATATAGGTGTGTGTGACCGTGCAGTGCTCCACTTTTCTTCTCTTTTTTCTTTTTTTTTTTTATTATTTAATGTGAAATGAAAGTGGAATTTACTAATTATTGGTGTATTTGGGCAATTTACTAATTCAACTTCTCTCCTAGTGTCTAGTTAAATTTTGGTTCTATTCCTTTAGTCTACATAAGATGTATAATATAATATCCCTCTTGAACATAAGTTTAAGATCCTAGGTCATGTCCTAATGCTTTAGATAGTAATTAGTCGACTAAAAAAAAAACTCGGGTATCACATATCGATATTCTAATTCTAGAGTTTAGGCTTTCAAATAACTCTAGAGAATAATTTTAGTTTCTCTTTTAACTAATTTCCATTTTTAATAAAGCTAATTTTTATATTTCTAAAAATATCATACATCACCACACAAGTTTTGGTAATATATTGATTTCTAGTACATTTGTATCTCTAATTTCTAAAAATTCCTTCAATATAATCACTTATATATTATACAAACAAAATAAATAATTATATATAGTATATATACGGTACGGTACGGTTTTTTATCGGTACTAATTTTCTGAAACCAAAACCATACCAAAATAGCTGGTACGGCACAGGCTCGTTCCAAAACCTAGAGATTTTAGAAAAAAAACCAATATTTCTGTACGGTCGGTATGGTGCGGTTTCGAAAAACCATGAACACCCCTAAAACTCAATATCAAAATCAAATACAGACAATATGCCATGCCATCTAGCAAATATTTGTTTTGAAGCTAGATTTTTCACATCTTTCATAAGAATATCTTTAGCAGATTTACAATCCACTTTAATAAGAAATTTTTGATTTAACAAATCTGATTCAAATTTTTGTACTGTTAGCACTATAGCTAAAATTTCCTTTTTAACAGTAGAGTAATTAACTCTAGCTCCTTTCCATAATCCAGAAGTGAATCTAACCGTAGAAGTTTTGCCATTATGGCACTGTTTAAGAATACCACCATATCCTATATCAGACGCATTTGTCTCTACAATTTTAAATGCATCAGGATGAGGTATTGCTAAACAAGGAATTTCCTTGATATGATGTTTAAGCTTTTGGACTGCACACGTGTGCTCATTAGTCCATGATGGAGGATTCTTCTTTAATCTATCATATAAAGGTTTAACATATAATGCTATATTTTTATAAAAATCTGAAATATAATTTAAACATCCCAAAAGTCTTTGTAACTGATTTTTATCTTTAATTTCATCTGAAAATTTATCAGCAAAAGAAATAGCTCTTTCAATAGGAAAGATAGTTCCTTCTTTAATATAATGTCCTAGAAATCTTATTTCTGTCTAATTTTATTTTTCTGGCAGAGACAACCAAACCTGCTTTCTTAACAGCATTAATAAATGTTTTCAAATGTTTAAAATGTTGATCAATTGTTTGACTAAACACTAAAACATCATCAATATAAACTATAATAAGTGTTGTATATGCACAAAAAATATCATTCATAATATTTTGAAATTCCGAAGGAGAATTTTTAAGTTCAAACGGCATCACATTCCATTCATAGTGTCCAAATGGAACTGTAAATGCTGTCTTATACTTATCATGCTCAGCAATTTGTATTTGCCAATACCCTGATTTCATGTCAAATTTTGACATTATTTTTGCAGAATATAATTTGTTTAACAGATCTCTTTTGTTTGGTAAAGGATATCTAATCCATCGTAATGCTTAAGTGGCTTGTAATTAATAACTAACCTTGGAACTCCTCTTTTAAGTTCTGCTGCTTTTTCACCATAAAATGCTAGACAACTCCATGGGCTATGTAGAGAAGGGAAAAAAATGTGAATTGTAACAATGTAAAGATTATGGTGTGAATTGAATTTAGTAAAGATTGTTATATATAGATAAAGAATAATGATAGAATAGTACATATATATAATATATATACATTCTTGTGATTTATATATATATATATATTATATACATATAACTTAATATATATATATATATATATAATTCACAAGAATGTATATATATATATATTATATATATATGAAAATGACTACTCTATTCTCAAAAAGAAAAAACAAGTTGCTTGTACACACACACACACATATATATCTTAATGATAAAATTCTTCTCAGCCGGTCCAGACTTTTATCAAGAAAAACGATTTCCAGCATATCATTTTATTCAGATTGGCAAAGCTATGCCCTACACAGTCCAAACTAATAATCGAAAAGATTTCTTAAATTTGATGAAAAATGTATCCATTACCGCCGTGCTATTGGAGTACGAATTGTTCTACAAAACATGGAAAATAGCTTCAAACGAGGATTTAGAACTTATGGAGGAAAAAATATGCATTCTTCTGTGATGATAAGTCCAGCAAAAAAGACTCCTGAAGCTGCCAGCAGATATTTGCAAACAAAGATAAAGTGGCTAGACTCAGGAATCATTGAATCCAGTCCTCAGGCCCAAGCCAAGATATGTCAGTTCCGACAGCATATTAAAGGAACGTGTCTGATTTGTTCCCCAATGAAAGGAAGACAAGAAGATAAAGAAGACACGTCAGGAGTATTCGTCATTACTGATAGTGACTAAAGAACAGGCCCGGGATGTGCTTATCAAATTATTCAGGATTCAGAGTTAATACTCTAGAAAGATTAGGAATTAAGCCTCGGAAACATTATCTATTTTATGGATTAAGCATAAATGAAAAAGCTTTAGAAGTCTCTTTAACTTCAAATAAAGTTATGATCCCTTTACTTGACAAAAAGGATTTACAAGACAAAATGATAAAAATAAAACCCGAAATAAGAGAAAAATTAGGATGGATTCATATAGGAGCAATTCAGATTATAATAAAATCTACATTTAGAGAAGGATTGGATACACCAATTGATCTAGCAATTATGGATAATAGAATAAAAAATAGAGAAGAAGCCTGTTTAGGAATATTACGAGGAAATTTACAGTATAAAAAATTAAAATTTAATATTTATCCTAAGATATCCTATCATCTTAAAGATAAAGATTTTAATAAAACATTAAGTTTAATACCAAACTGTAAAAGGAAAAATTTCTTTCATCAACATAATCGACCTTATTCTATCACATATATGATATCTTATGCCATATCTAATTCTCATCATTCAGATTGCTTTGCCATAAAAGATACTATAGAATTTCCTGATTTATTTAATAGTATTAGTTCTATACAATTAGTTCTATACAATTACCTAATTTACCACAGATACAGGAAATAGAAGATACCCCTTTAGAATTAGATTTACAAGATAATAAACCATTAATAACTTCTAATACTTTACGACCAAAATTAACTTTTACTTCTAAAGAAGTAATAAGCAAACCTAGAAGATCTACGTCAGCAAGACATTTTGATCTATCTTTAATTGCAAAAAATGATAATCTCCGAAATTATAAAATAAAAGGAGAATCTTATAATGGGATAAGTTTTGAACCTGTAAATATACTTACAGATACAGGAGCAAATGGAAACTATATAAGCCATAACCTATGTAAAGGTTTACAAAGATATACTTTAGAAAATCCTCATCAATATATAAATTTTAATGAGGAAAAACATGAAATAAATGAAATAGTAGATACTATATTAAAATTTGGAAATGAAACTATTAATCTTCGATTATTAATAGAAAATGAAGGAATGAATGATACTTTAGAAATCATGTTAGGATTAACATTCCTAGATAATGTCAAACGATATCAAATAACTGATGGGATAAAATTTACATATAATAATAAATTAATATATATACCTAAATGACTAGTCCCTATAGTATATATATATATACCTATAGCAATCACATATAAAGATTATAAAGCAGAATACTTTGCAGCTTATATAGATAATGGTTCAGGATCATGCCTATGTAAACCAGATTGCTTTCCAAAAGAATATCATCAAAATCTTAAAACAATAAAAGGAAAAGATATATCTAATAATATTATAGAAATCAATTAAGGAATAGAAAAACCAATTATCATACTAGGAACATATTTAATAAAATGTCCACCATTTTATTTTCATAATTCCGGTACAGATATTTTATTAGGAAATAACTTTCTGCAACTTTTTCCCAAAGTGACCTTTGATACTATAGCCTATCAAGTTTTATTTAAAACTCCTTGCCATCATTTAATAGTTGTAAAAAGATTAAAAAATGCTTATGCAAAAACATTTCCTATTTCTTTTCAACCTCGCGCAGCCCAGCGTGGTGATGAAATATATGAAGGATACAAAGTTAAACCAATTTTTCCAAAAGGAACGCCTTTACTAGAATACCAAATTCACTTAAAAACATTAAATTAAAATTGAAGAAATAAAAACTAAGATAGAAAAATGCTATTCAGAAAATCCATTACAATTTTGGAATAAAAATCAGATATTAGCTAAATTAGAAATGAAAGATAAAGATAAAATTATTAGAATAAAACCCATGAGATATAATGAATCAGATCAGAATGAATTTAAAATACAATTAAAAGAGTTGATAAATTTAAAATTAATAAGAGAAAGTAATTCACCTCATGGCTCACCAGCATTTATGGTTAGAAACCATGCAGAGATACTAAGAGGAAAGGCGAGAATGGTTATTAATTATAAAAATTAAATGACAATACTATTTTTGACTGATATTTTCTACCTCACAAGGATAGTTTAATTAATCAAACTAGAGAAAAGAAAATATTTTCCAAATTTGATTGTAAAAGTGGATTTTGGCAAATAAAAATGCATCCTGATAGCATTCAATATACTGCATTCTCAACTCCACAAGGACATTATGAATGGTTAGTAATGTCTTTTGGATTAAAAAATGCACCTCAAATATTTCAAAGAAAAATGGATAATATTTTTAAAGATTATGATTTTTTATTTGTCTATATTGATGATATACTTATTGCTTCAAACAATCTAGAAGAACATTTAGTGTATTTAGATATTTTTTGCAATCTATGCCTAAAGAATGGATTAGCTTTATCACAAAAGAAATCTAAGTTAATACAAGAAAAAATAGAATTTTTAGGAATGAATATAGATAATTCTGGAATAGAATTACAAAGTCATATTTTAGAAAAATTAAAAAAAATTCCTGATAAATTAGAAGACAAAAAACTAAGTTCAAAAATTCTTGGGATTACTTAATTATGCCTCCGATTTTTAAAAAAAACCTTGTTGAATTACGATCTCCTTTACAGGAAGTATTAAAGAAAGAAAAAATATTCTCTTTTAATAAAACACTACAAACCAGGTAAGAAAAATAAAACAACTGTGTGCTCAACTACCTAGATTACAATTACCTGCAGATAAGGATGATTTAATTTTAGAAACAGATGCTTCAGAAAAATACTGGGAGGAATATTAAAGAAAAAAGATGGGAAAAATGAAATACTTTGTAGATATTGTTCTGGCACCTTTACAGATACTCAAAGCCGATATCATATAAATGAAAAAGAATTCTTAACAGTAGTAAAAAGTTGTCAAAAGTTTTATTATTTCTTATTACCAAAAAAGTTTATTCTTAGAACAGATAATACACAGGTTAAAGCTTTTATTAAAAATAATTTACCTCCTAGACCTGAATATAAAAGATTAATTAGGTGGCAAACTATTTTATCCGAATATCAATTCGATATTGAAATTATTAAATCTGATTCTAATGTTTTAGCAGATTTCTTAACCAGAGATGGAAGAGATCAAGTCTCTGATACTTTTACAGATTGATGATTCAGAAGTCCAGATAAACTCTACAAAAGAGAATACTTCTGATATTCTAGATATTGCTTATGCACCCGGATTACCTTCACAAGTTTCTGATCTATTAATTTCTGAATGTAAAAGTATCAATAATAGGATTAATAATTTTGAAATAAATTTACAAAGGATAAAAGGTTTATTAAAACAGTTAAAAAATGAACCTATAAAAACTAATGATAAATTTAGCGATGAATCAATGGAAGATATTTCTCTTAGACCGATGAAGATCGGAACTCCCAAAGCACAAACTACTTTCAAAATAAAATCTTTAGCTGAAATGAGCCCAGGAGTTGAAAGTCAATACCAGATAATGAGAGAACTTTTTAATCTCTCTAATAATGATTATCGATATGTTGAGTTTTCGGGCATTTATCCCCGAGTAAACTTTATACAAGATAGCTCTCCTGAAGAGATAAAAAAATGGTATGATTTTGGTGCCATTAATATGATTTCTTTAAGCAGTCCAGATTTTCTAGAAATAAGGTTATTACCATATTAGATAGTAGAGGGAGTAAAGGATTATTATCTTAATAATCCTACTATATCCCCAAAAGATATCTTAATGATAAAATTCTTGTCAGCCGGTCCAAACTTTTATCAAGAAAAATGATTTCCAGCATATCATTTTATTCAGATTCGCAAAGCTATGCCCTACACAGTCCAGACTAATAATCGAAAAGATTTTCTTAAATTTGATGAAAAAGATATCCATTACCGCCGTGCTATTGGAGTACGAATTGTTCTACAAAACATGGAAAATAGCTTCAAACGAGGATTTAGAACTTATGGAGGAAAAAATATGCATTCTTCTGTGATGATAAGTCCAGCAAAAAAGACTCCTGAAGCTGCCAGCAGATATTTGCAAACAAAGATAAAGTGACTAGACTCAGGAATCATTGAATCCAGTCCTCAGGCCCAAGCCAAGATATGTCAGTTCCGACAGCATATTAAAGGAACGTGTCCGATTTGTTCCCCAATGAAAGGAAGACAAGAAGATAAAGAAGACACGTCAGGAGTATTCGTCACTACTGATAGTGACTAAAGAACAGGCCCAGGATGTGAGTCAGGCAAGACGACAAAAGAAGAAGATAGTAGAAAGATATGAGTCATATAAAAGGACAAAAGGAAGATTAGAGAAAAGGTTACGTGTCTAGTATACTTTTAGAAATAAGATAGAATTGTACTGAAAATAGCTGAATCAGCACTTATCTAGAATAGTAAGGCGGTTTATATGCCTATAAATAAGAATTGAAGGCAATGGGGGACCTTGGAGGAACTTCAGATTTCAGACTTCGGGGGACTCTCCTCACAAGCCTTCAAACAATCCTTGTAAACACACTCCTTTGTAACATTATGAATAAATAAAATCCCTTTCTTCTCCAAATATCATTATAGAATTTTATTATTCCATCTACATTAAAAACACAGAGTCCAATATTATTTCCTTCCTTAAAATCGTACGCCTTTGGGTAGGAAACGATCTTAGGCTGAGCTGAGTACTGCTGAAGGAGCCATAGGGAAGTTACCTGATTTCCATCAGAAGCAGGTTGGGGCTGAAATGCCTGGTAAAAGTCTCATGGTGTCACCCGGTGGTATTTTGGTCAAAGAAATTTTAAGGTAAGGAAGCGTGTTGGGCCTCTACGTTTTTAAATGCTCAAAGAATAATGAATTCTATGTGATGTTTGGTAGAAGAAATATCTTCATGCTATAATGATCTTTTATATCATTTTGTCTGATAATCGATATTTTTATTTCTTTTTAGATAATCTAGATAATATTATGCTTCCCTGTTTAATCATCCATATCTATGATAATTCTTATTTTACTAATTTGATTAATTTTCATGATATTATCAATATAATACGATATTTTGATAACTTTGATTTTGAAAGTTTCCACAACTCTTGTATCCTTCATATCCTTCATCACCACGTTGGGCTGCGCGAGGTTGAAAAGAAATAGGAAATGTTTTTGAATAAGCATTTTTTAATCTTTTTACAACTATTAAATGATGGCAAGGAGTTTTAAATAAAACTTGATAGGCTATAGTAGCAAAGGTCACTTTGGGAAAAAGTTGCAGAAAGTTATTTACTATTAAAATATCTGTACCGGAATTATGAAAATAAAATGGTGGACATTTTATTAAATATGTTCCTAGTATGATAATTGGTTTTTCTATTCCTTTATTGATTTCTATAATATTATTAGATATATCTTTTCCTTTTATTGTTTTAAGATTTTGATGATATTCTTTTGGAAAGCAATCTGGTTTACATAGGCATGATCCTGAACCATTATCCATATAAGCTGCAAAGTATTCTGCTTTATAATCTTTATATGTGATTGCTATAGGTATATATATACTGTAGGGACTAGTCATTTAGGTATATATATTAATTTATTATTATATGTTAATTCTATCCCATCAGTTATTTGATATGGTTTGACACTTTTTAGGAATGTTAATCCTAACATGATTTCTAAAGTATCATTCATTCCTTCATTTTCTATTAATAATCGAAGATTAATAGTTTCATTTCAAAATTTTAATATAGTATCTACTATTTCATTTATTTCATGTTTTTCCCCATTAAAATTTATATATTGATGAGGATTTTCTAAAGTATATCTTTGTAAACTTTTACATAGGTTATGACTTATATAGTTTCCATTTGCTCCTGTATCTGTAAGTATATTTACAGGTTTAAAACTTATCCCATTATAATATTCTCCTTTTATTTTATAATTTCGGAGATTATCAGTTTTTGCAATTAAAGATAGATCAGAATGTCTTGCTAACATTGATCTTCTAAGTTTGCTTATTACTTCTTTAGAAGTAAAAGTTAATTTTGGTGGTAAAGTATCAGAAGTTATTAATGGTTTATTATCTTGTAAATCTAATTCTAAAGGGGTATCTTTTATTTCCTGTATCTGTGGTAAAGTAGGTAATTGTATAGAACTAATACTATTAAATAAATCAGGAAATTCTATAGTATCTTTTATGGTAAAGCAATTTGAATGATGAGAATTAGATATGGCATAAGATATCATATATGTGATAGAATAAGGTCGATTATGTTGACGAAAGAAATTTTTCCTTTTAAAGTTTTGTATTAAACTTAATGTTTTATTAAAATCTTTATCTTTAAGATGATAGGATATCTTAGGATAAATATTAAATTTTAATTTTTATACTGTAAATTTCCTCGTAATATTCCTATACAGGCTTCTTCTCTATTTTTTATTCTATTATCCATAATTGCTAGATCAATTGGTGTATCCAATCCTTCTCTAAATGTAGATTTTATTATAATCTGAATTGCTCCTATATGAATCCATCCTAATTTTTCTCTTATTTCGGATTTTATTTTTATCATTTTGTCTTGTAAATCCTTTTTGTCAAGTAAAGGGATCATAACTTTATTTGAAGTTAAAGAGACTTCTAAAGATTTTTCATTTATGCTTAATCCGTAAAATAGATAATGTTTCTGAGGCTTAATTCCTAATCCTTCTAGAGTATTAACTCTGAATCCTGAATAATTTGATAAGGAAAAGTTTTCATTTTGTATTTTTTGTAATTTTCTTTTATCAATTAATATTTCTTGTTTATATTCTCCAGTTTGTTCTATAGTGTTATCTATAGTAATATTTTCATCTTGTGATGAAGAACTAGCTTCTATTTCATTCATTATCGGATGAACTAGTATATTCGATTTTGGTTAAAATAAATATACTTTCATCTGTACCTAATTCTTCAAAATCATTAATTTGTATAAATTCTTCATTATTTATTAAATCTTCATCTATTTCAATTTTTTTTTTTTTTATCTTGTCTTCTAGGGCATTTGTTAGCATAATGACCTAACTCTTTGCAATAATAACATCTGCATTCTTTAACACTTTTCTTTCTTCGCTTGAAAAATGGTTGTTTAGGTTTCTTATATTTTTGTCTTTTATAAAAATGAGATCTTCTTCTTTTAAAATATCTTCTTTTGAATTGTTTTTTCTTTTTATATTTTCTTTTAATTTTTCCATAATAATAAGGACTATCACATCCAATTAATAAAGGCATTTTTGGTTTATCACAACATAAAGTAACTCGTTTTCTTAATCCTCGTGTTAATTTTGCTAGTATAGCATCACCACACCATTCACTCATCTTATCACGTACATGATTTATTCGTTTTTCTAATGTATCTGTTACTCCAGGATTATATGTATCTAATAATTTCTGTCCCCAAGGGTCAGGTATCTTGGTAAAGAATAAAGTTAAAAAGTGATTCATATTAGTAACTTGGTTATATATATGATAATAATAACCTTGAAATACACAAATATATTTATCAATTTTACAAATATCGCATAATTGTAATCTCATAAGAGCTATCATATATTTTTCAACAGTTTGTGCATCTTTAAAGAAATTACCTTCTCCACAAAATTCCAATTTAAGTGTTTCAACAGCTTTCGTTATTATATTAGAAAGGTTATCGTCTTCAAAAATAGTTGTAACTATTTCATTAGGCAGATTTTGCCAATATCTTAGAGCGCTATTAAGAAGACTTCTTTCAATAAAATGTCTTGTAGTAAGTATATCCATTTTGTTAATGGTGACTGATATTCTCAAAGCAGTTTCCCATTTATCTATAGCTTCTTCAGTGTTGTTTATACAATCTACATCTAAATAAATACCAAATGGATTAATCGGTTCACACACACACACACACACACACACACACATATATATATATATGAAAATGACTACTCATATGCAAGTTCACGTGGGTGTACATTTATGTAAGTTCACATGGGTGTACATCATATAAAAATGACTACTCTATTCTGAAAAAGTAAAAGCAAGTTGTTTGTACATATATATATAATATATATATATATATATATCTCACTTCACTACTCTCTTCTAAAAAATGACTACTCATATGTAAGTTCACGTGGGTGTACAACACATGAAAATGACTACTCTATTCTGAAAAAGCAAGTTGTTTGTACATATATCTAGACATATAATTTATATATATACATATATATATATATATATATATATATTTCACTTCACATTTTGTCTATATATAGACTACCCACTCATTTTATTCCATCACAAATATTTTCAATTTCTATTACTACTACACATTTTTCTACACAATTTGCATAAAAATGTCTTCTCGGTCAAGTAATTATCGTTTTGAGGAAGATTATCTTTTATGTCAAATTTATTTGGATGTTTCTCAAGATTCAATTACTGGTAATAACCAGACTAAAAATAGATTATGGAATAGAGTTGCTCAATTATACAATGAAGCAAAAGATGAGTCCATGGAGGAACGTAGCCTCAGATCTTTAGACTCTCGTTTTAAGGCGATTGAGAGGGGTGTTCGAAGATTAATTCAATGCATCAAGAAAGTGGAGCTCTATAATCCCAGCAGGGCATCAGAACAAGATAGAGTGAGTAATTCTTAAATTTTTCATTCTTGTGATTTATATATGTAAATATCTAAGTTTGATACTTAAATTGCTTTGCAACTTCAACGAGCAAAACAAATGTTTGTTGAAGATGACCAATCCAAAACTAGATTCAAATTTGATCATGTGTGGAACATGCTCAAAAATGTTGAGAAATTCCATGATAATGACACCACGAGGAGACAAGTTTGTGGAAAACATCCTTCCGACTATTCCACATCACAATCAAATTCTCAAACTCCTGATTGTAATACACCAGAATCTCCCGGGTTTCCACAATTTTCTATGAATTTAAATGATGACGATGATGGTATTGGTGGGTTTTCGTATGAACGGCCCATTGGGGTGAAAAAAGCCAAGTCGAAGAAAAAGATTGGAGAACAAAGGGAAAAATTCTCGAATATGCTCGATGAAGAGCTTAAGGAGATGATAAAGAATGAAAAAGCAAAGAGACTCCAACTTATCGAGCTGCAAAAACAACAATTGTATGAGAAACAACAACACAGGCTTTTCAAACAACAACAAGCGGCCGTGAAACAAAGAAATATAGATATTGCACGAGAGGATAAAATTTTGGAGAAGGACTTAAGTTCTATCGATGATCCAACGGTTCATGCTCATTATCAAGCTCGACAATTACAAATTATACAAAAAAGAGCTCAACCACCGTCTACATCAAATGATTGTGGTTAATATTTTCCAAGTTTCGGTGGAGATGGAACCGATTTACCACCATACTAAGTTGTTGTTGTCTATCTAATTTATTAGTCTTATTTATATCTTTAGTTACTCTTTTTTCAAAACGTGTATTTTGGTATTTTATGCAATATAATCAATGTTGAAATAAATATTTTAATGGTTTTAACTTATATGGTATATGCATTTTGTACTGATTTTAATATATACCTATTGTTTATAATTAAATTATAATAAAGTAAAAAAAATGACAAACATAGATCCTAATTATAACTTTTTTAAAGTGTAGGGACTTAATTATATAGGACCTAATTGTAACTATACAAAATTAGAATACTAAATTGAAATAAAAACAAAATAAAAAAAAGGTCAAAAATGGGGTCCACCCACACCAAAAATGGCATGGGTGAACATGGCGTGACACTGTTCAATAACGCCATTTTTTGCGTTATTTTGCCGCTCCAATGGGGGTTTTGCACAAAAATGCAGCTCCTAGAAAATGGAGCTAATGGGTAAATATTTTTTTTCCATTTGTTTGAAATTGTGAAGCAAATTCGGGTTCTCGATTACGGAAATAATATAGTGGACATCAACGTCTTTTTTCTTATTTTTAATAAATCTAACATCTCTTTTATTGTAACTGGATTGTGTGTGATTTAGCATGTTTAGAGGAGCCAACTTACATCGCAGGCATATCGGACAAAACTTTGTGTGAGGCCGCAAAAATGTGGCATAATGGGGGGATCACAATTTGCAATTCTCATGTTGCACGAATGTTTTAGTAAATCCAAATCAAATTTCCATCTCCGTCTACTTGTCCATTTAATCGATAATGGTGGCATCACTAGACAAGAATACCAATCACCTAAAGAGCCGGTGATTAACACCCATAAACTCACTCGTCATTATAAAAACTATCACCATTACTTCAGTTTCAACCATTAAACCCTTAGCTTCACTTTTAATGTTCGAGCAATTGGATTCCACGTAGTTGCAGATCACCCACTCAAAATATTGACTCTCCTCTTATCATTATTATTATTATTGTCTATGGTTAATCACACCTACCCCCTACTAGTATGAGTAATTACAAGATGCCCCAATCTTAACATGAAAATTACAATTATCGACCTATAAGTTATGTAACATTACATTCTTTTGTTGACATCTTCCCAGAATTTGAGATAAACTTTCAAAATATTATTGTTTAAGTTTTAGTGTATTTTCTATGCCAAAATTTCTATCAGGATTAGACATAATTTTTAAACATAAAAAGAGTTAGGGTGAACTACATCGACACCACTGACGACTAAATTTGAGTCACCCTCATGTTTTACTTTAACCTCCCTGATCTTTAAAGAAACCTTGAAACTCAAACTGAAAAGTGGGACTGACCCAAGTACCTTTGTTTAATCCTTGAAAAAAAAATCAAACAACAAACACATAAATTGAAAAAGAAAAAAAAAAGTGAATAATTTTCAAATTAAACCCCTCCCCCCAACCAGCCCAGCCACCCCTGGCTGCCCCAAATCAATGAAATCACCCGCAAAAAGTATTGGTTTCATATTTTACATATTTTGATCATGTTTTACCTCACATTTATCTTTATTTTATGTCTTGTAGTTAGTTTTCTCCTTTATTTTTAGCCTAATTTACGTATTTTGATTTCTAAATCATTTCAATGCTTTTGTAGGCATAAAAACGATTGTTTTGATGAGTTGAAGGAGTATTTCTTACGAGAATAATGAAGGCTAACCAAAAGGACTTAAAGAAATGCAATAGAGAGGCCACACGAGAAAGTTTCGTTGAAGAAATATTAAGAGAAAAAAAATCTGCACAGGCAGACTGCACAGTTGTGCAGCTGCGGGTTTTTATTATTTTCATGGGCTGATTTTATGACTTGGATGGGCCTATTTTATGTATCTAAGACTCCTTTTAAGTTAAGGAGAGAGGGAAAAACGTTTTTTAGGCTAGAGTAGAGGTTAGAGAGTCATATTCTGGAATTGGAAGACTTGGAGAGGAAGAAAAAGAAGGCTTAAAGGAGATTTCTTGGAGTTGGAAGCTTTCATCTTCTCAAGTTGTATTTTTCTATTCCTCCATTGTTGAACATGAGTATTTTTATGTTTATGCAATTTATTAATTGTTTTTCTTTAATTATGCAAAGCTAAATTATTTTTTAGGGTTTAAGATGTAGTCTTGAGTATTAAATTGGATTATTGGTAATTTATGGATTTGATTCTTGTTTTGTCTATCTACTAATGAGTGTTTAATTGTCGCGCACCCCAACCCGACCCGTACATGTAACTCATATAAGCCACACGGTCAGGCCGAGGGGCAATGACCTATTTTCTTCCTTTGAAATGTTATGGTTTTCTAAAATCATAAAATTAATTCCTTTAAAAATAAAAGCAAATTATTTTTTTTATATACATCAAAACCTAGTACTTTCATTCCTGTATTAACATATTTAGGTTTACAAAACCATAACAGAGCGGTTATACAAATCAACATCAGAGTACAAAAGTGCTCGAAGCAAGGCATATGAACATAGCTCTGTCTAACCGCTCTGGAGACTTGGGCAACCTTCACATATTAACATAATCATCACCTGCATCATAAGAATCTAATGAGCTAATGGCTCAGTAAGAAGAAGCTCATATTTTAAAAAACAACATTTCACGTATCACATACGACAGTCAATAATGCATAGTTCAGTTAAAACTTTTCTTTCTCCTTTTTATCCTTTCCTTTTTGGGTACCCTCGAAGTGTGGTATTCGACTGATAGTGATAGGCGTTCGTTTTTGGAACCTGTTCATAACAATTGGCCAATAAAAGAGGCATCACGGGGTTCTCATAACCGACCTTTTGGCCCTATGATATTACCCGCCAGCTCTCTCATACATTGTGGCTTTATCTATCTTCACTTTTACGCCTCAAGGTATTCACCACCAGTACATTGTGGCTTTATCTATCTTGGCTTTTACGCCTTAAGGTATTCACCACCAGTCTTCTGGGTCCGCCGGTCCCACCCGCGTCCCGTGCCTACCCGACCATCAATCAAATATCATGCCTCCCTTTTTCAAATCATTTTCTTTACGTGTACATCAACATCATGCATCATAATCATATATACACAATAAATCAGAAATTACATTCATTCCCAAACAATCATCTTAAAACATCATAAACATATATACCTCAACACTTCACACAATAGGCAAGTAATAACATTCATTTCCAAACAATTATCTTAAAACATCATAAACATGCATAATATGGTTCTTATGAAGCAGAAAACGAAGTTCAACTTACCTTAAGTCCTTTGCAATGAACTAGAAAAGATGACGCTACCGAAACTAGATAAGGATCCTTCTTCCTAATTTTAGATGTGCAATAATCTGTAAAAAAGGGTATATAACATACCTAATACAATCCTCTATAATTATTCTAAATTCACCGATTAAATTGAAGAAACAATCGGTAAAAGACTTACTTGTAACAGCCACATCGATATGCCTAGCTCCCTTTACCTATTACTCTTCCTTTCATATTTTTCCTTGAATTTTTCCTCTCTTTTCTTTCTTTTCTTTCTTCTCTCTTTTTCTTTCTTTCCTTACCTTTTTCTTTCCATTCTTTTCGTCTAGAAAGTCTTATATAAAGGTTGAGGCGGTTTGGTAAACTTCATGGTGAAGTTTAGTTAAGAATAATATTATTATATTCAATGAATTATTTGCAGCTGGTAGCTTAATACGTGTTATACGTTTATGCCTTATATTTTCTATGTGTCGCATATTTACATTCATCGTGACATATAAATGACACGTAAGAGCACGTAGGGCATGAAATATATTAACCCGGTGACTAGTGGAAAGCTTTCGTGTACCAAATTCAATCAAAACTCTAAAGTTAAGCATGCTCAGACGGGAGCAATCCTGAGATGGGTGACCACCTGGGAAACACGTCAATTATCAATTCATTTTTTTATTTAACTAGCGATAAATGCTAGACGTCGTGTTTGCTTAGACGTCATGCCTACTTAGACGTCGTGCCTGCTTAACTAGTGATAAACGTTCGCAAAAATGTGCCTTAAATGCAGTTATCATAGAATTAAAAAAAATAATCATGTTCGTGCAATCATGCCATTTATAGTCAATAATAAATGCTAACTATATGACATGCTTATTGTTGGCTGCGTGAGAGATGATTGGGCACCCGATTCACCGGCTTGCTCTGATAATTATGTAAAAAAAAAAAAAATTCAACTCATATAAATTATTTTAAACAAAGTCCTATACTTGAAATAAGTGGGTTTAGATCATTATAATTGAAAGTACAAGACCACTAGTGTAACAGGACATGACATGTCATTTCATCTATTTGGTTCTATCTAATTTTTGACTGAGCGGATACTCCATGCTGACTTCCTTTGGTCCCTTTAGGGTCGGTAGCTCAAGACCTCTTTACTACGATGAGTTTGCACTATAGTTGTCCTGGAACATCACTCTTGAAGATCAGTCACTGCTCCACCTACTCCATCTTATCCTGGGGACGAGGGAACACGAGTGATGAGCTACTAAGCCCAGTGAGCGCTGTTGTATGCATGTGCGGGGTTATGCATGTTCATAATACCATTCTTGTGATGCATGATTCATACAAGCAAGACATCAATAACTGCTAAATGATTCAATCAAACAATTATGTTCATATACGAACGAGAAGCTTTTAAAGATCAATTCAAGCGATATGAATGTTTTATGAGTGATTTGATCATATAATTATTCTACCACGACTTTCAATTCCTAGTTCTTGCAGAGGTGCAATCATTCTGACATTGCAAGAAAAAGGGTTTAGAACTAGCTAATCCTGAAAGGTTGGGAAAACACAATGATATTTGGTCATATCTTTGAGATTAATTATGCACGAAACCACAATGAGTTAGAGTTATCTCTACGAAATGTAATTCCAATACAAGATCAAGATCAACCATTCTGGAGTGATGAAGTCATAAGGTATAAGAGATTCCCTGAAAATTAGGTTAAAAGAATAACTACTCGCATGGTCACTTTTCCATAGCATCATGTTTCAAAGGATTTTCCATTAAGTATTGTCAAGTAATGACCAAGTGAGGAGAAAAGTTAGAGACTAAAAATACAACCAAGAATGTTGAGTATGTACTTGAGCAGCTAGAGTGCATTTTCATGAAGAAATATAAACTAAGTCACAGAATCAATTACTAGGCATAAAAAATTTACTAGAACAAATGGAGAACGAGATATAAGATTAGTCTGAGGATAGATTTAAACTTCGATGGAGTTCTCCAGTAAGATATTGTTGGATGATGAACAAGTTAGACAATAGAAATGAAAATGTAACTAGGAATTTTAAGTATCGACTCGAATATTTGAGAACATGTACCACAACTTAGAAATGTAAGTCAGGTTAGGGAACCAAGTCAAAGACAGCTCCACTGAAATGAATGACAGAATGGGATAATTGACAATGATTTTAAGATAATTGAACAAGATTATTAAACGAATCTAGCAAGAAGTTTGATGGATTATAGAGAAACATTTTTAAGGAGTAACCATAAGGTATTGATTTAATGGAAAATGTCATTGGATACAAAATTAAGCTACCACAAGACTCTATACAGTGTCATTTTTTTTTTGTGACGAAAGCGTATAGCAATACGAACAAGACACGTTGACTAGTAATGAAACAAATTAATGAAATAGTACGTTCATTACTCTATAAAATCACTAAAGCTACATATTATTTGGATATCTTTCAGTTAAAAGACACTCATAGTTGAATTGAAAAATATTTAATAATAATAATTTAATTAAAAAAAAAAATTTAACTAGTTAATCGATTGAAAGAAATTTGGAGTAATGGTCTAATTTTCTAAATAGAGATGCACAAGTAAAAAGGGTTGCAAATTTAAAAGGACGTATCAGGCTTCAAGAGAATGGAAAGATCAATTTATTTATTTATTTTAGCTCAATAGTGATGATTTAAAAAAAACAAAAACAAAAATCCTCAAATACTGACTATTCTAAATTGTGTTCAAAACTCAGAAATGATATCCGAATATACAACTTGGATAGTTTTCAAGAATCGACACCAAAAGTTTAGTCAGCAGAGGTATTGAAACTGATGGCACCAAAAGTTTGGTCAACAAAGCTATTGAAAATGATAAGGGTGGACAATACGAAGTATAAGCACATGATCTCCTAATCGGATTTTCAAGAAACAATATTAACTAAATACATTTCAATTAAGGAATCAGTATAGTCACATGTAAGTATGCAATTTAATTATTATTACTTTGGGATACGAATGAGTTACTCAAATATTTGCAATGTCAAAAGATGTGCAACTTTAATTAAGCACAACATATCAGACCTCAGATGATTTCCAATGTATAAAGCAATGACTAGAAGTGTAAAACTTCAATTGTGCAGTTAAAAGTAAACATAATGTAATGAAATACCGACGTAGCAACTTGGAAATTAAAATAGAGCAATACCACCAATTTATCTGAAAATATTGGTTTGTGACAACATAAAAGTTACAAAGAATTGAGTAAGAGATGGAGCATAATATAGTATAATGAAAATTCCAAATGTACAATCATCACAACGCGCATAAGCATAAAATAGACACCTAGAACGGGGATTCTTAAAATAATATGAAATTTAATTCAGATCTCAAATAAGAAGGCCCACAATTAATAAGAGAGGAAAATAAAATGATTATACATAGATCACTTGAGGCAGTAATACCTTAACTTCTTATTTCCTTTCTGGAAAACTATCTTAAGCTCTCTACTAAATATGGTTGTGTTGGTACTTTTGAAAATTAGAGTTAACTAAGACATGATATTGGCTAATGTCTCAAAGGGTATTGCTAAGTACTTGTATGAATCTATCTCTACGAGGAAGTGGCTACAAAGTCATGATAAGCATGCATGTCCAATTCTTTTTAGTTTTTGAATATTCATAACTCTGATTCGCACGCGACTTCGATCTTAATTTAATTCCTACTTTATCCCTTTCTATATAGGACCTTCCTTTTTGGGTTCTTCTTTCTATGCCTAAGATAAACAATGAGTGAACTAAAAATGTTGGGACTTGGGAGACAATCAATCTATTCTGTAGAAAATACTTGTACCAGAACGTTAGACTCACACAATCATCTTAGAGATCTAGGAGCATTCAGTTTCCCTGGCATACTTTATATTGTAAGAAATAAAAGTTTCCAGTACTTAGAGATATATAACTCATAGATCATGAAGAGATATATAACTTATAGATCATGAACAAGTTTATTTAGGTCTAAACAATACCAAACAAGAGATGTGATATTATTTTCATCAAATGAAATTGATATAATGATTCCATTGGGTCAGAGGATCCTATGATTTTACAAGACAATCAGTCAAAATTATTTGAGATAGGGAATATGGAACAGTAGGTGGTTAGAAATATAACACATAAGTTCAACTAGAAATTTTCATTAGAAGTTCCAAATATTAGCATGGAAGGGGCATGAACAAGAAAATTTGGAATTCATGTCAAGAATTAATTTCTAGTAGAGTAGAAAATCTATGTATCATTCCAGAAGAAAAAATGGTAAGTGCGTAAAATTGATGTAGACTATAGGAGCAAACAATAACTATTTAAGTTGAATTCAAAGATAATGTGGTTACACATAGAGTGAGAAATATAAAAGTCATAAAACCTCAAGACGATCATATAATAAATGCACATGAATGATGGAATGGACTTAACTCGGTTTCGGGGTTTACACCCTTACTCATGTAAACTCATCATTACTCTAAACGTAAACGAACCTTCAAGAAATGTTTCTATTATCCTACCTCGAGGACAAAGGATTCCAGACCACAAGGCTATCCAATTTAGGTGGGATTCTAAATTCAGTACTAGAATTGCAATTAATCGTTGTTGGTTGGTCACCCCAACAGTAATCTATCACAATTTAAGCACCGACTTCCTAAGATTTTGGAATACTCGGAGGGAAAATTTGTCGAATCAAACTTCTAATTAATCACATTGTCACTGTCCGAGGAACCTATCCCGGCATAGCCTAGGTAGTAGCCTAAGCTCTGATACCACTATAAATGGCATGATTGCACGAACATGATTATTGTTGGCTGCATGAGAGATGATTGAGCATTACATTAATGCTTGTAATTGCTTGATCACCAATTGCATGATTTAAAATGAATTAAGAAGTACCGGGAGGTGAATTAGTTTATCGGTTCAGATTTAATAGACATGTGTAAATTGCTTAATAGAGATATTGGTAATTTTGCATGAGACTAGTTAAACAATATTCCTAGAACATAATGGATTCATCTAAATCAGTTGATCATGGGAGTGACGGTAATTAATTTAGTTGGGTACTCATGAAGATCTCGGGAGAGTATTCATGTATTTAAGGAAATTGGGTTTTTAATTTAAGCAAGAATGATAATTCATTGAAAGTCAATAATCCATAAAAATACCTTGATGAAATCTTAATCCCTAGGCTTTTCGTTTTCTTCTTTCTGCTTATTTTGTTTTCAATATTTTATGTTTGTTTTTTTTCTTTTTTTGTGCTCAAGTGCTTTACTAATGCAAGTTATTCTTATTGCAGGTCAAAAACTTGAAAAACGAGGTGCTTAGGTTATTATACAATTGTGCTAATTTTAGCACCACTGTGCACAATTTTCGCATTTAGAAGAAATTTTAGGTGCACAGTTGTGCAAAATTTTCGCACAAAATTAAACACGACGTGCACAACTAAGCAATTTTCGTGCACAATTGTGCAAAAAGTTCGCACTTTTGCACTCAAAATTTTTTCCAAAAAAAAAAAAAAGAAAAGAAAATTAAATTTTGACAACTTGAGTCAATCCCCAATTCGGTCAACACCTTCACAAAACCTCAATTTCAGCACAATCCATCTCTCTCTTGTTTTTCTCATACCAACACATAGGGAACAACTCGTCTTCTCCAAACAACTTTTTTCGTCGTCGCTCATCTTCCACCGGAGCCACATCACCGCCGCCGTCAGCTCCACGACACAGCTACGCCACCTCTCAAATAGAAACCGTCGCCGTCCAGCTCAAACCCGCCTCGCGCCGCCGTCTGCTCACGCTACACTGCCGCCGACACGTTTCTCTGACGTCTCCACCTCCGAGTGCACAACACACCAACTCTCCGGTCAAGTCCTGCCGCCATCATCACCATCAAGAACCAGATCCGCCGCTCGCTGCCTGAGTCCAAATCCGCGCGACCGAGCGCGGTTCAAACACTCCGACTAGCTGCTCCACACAGTCAGCCGCCACCGTCGCCGTTCTGTCCACACGCCGTCGTTAGTCTTCTCTGACCAGTTTTGCCGCCGACGTCCGACCATACACATCTGCTGCCACTACTCTTCTCCTGGGGGAGATTATTATTCTTCCAAAATCAAAATATCTCTCACCAATAGTCGACCTATTAATCACTATCAAGATGCCAAAAAAGGCTCGCAAGGAAACGTGGTCTTCCACTGACCGTGCTCTACAACTGATCCCTACGGATACTATCACGAGAGATAGATTGATCAATAAGGGTTTGACCAAATATCCTAAAATCTCCAACCCTTCTCCGGCTTATAACGTACTGAGTGAGTTAGATTGCTTTCCCTCACGTTATTTAGACAAAGCTGCTATGTTGTCTCTTTTTATTGCGGATGATTTGAAGGAAAAAATGATTGTTATGGGAAGGGGTGATTTGATTATTATGAATGAGCCGAGTTATCGATTACTCTCATTGGAAATTTTGGGTACATTAAAGTATGTTGATGAGGTATTGAGGTTTAGCATTGCCAATGTTCCACATTCGCTCACGCAACCGGAATTAGCTCAAATTTTTGGATGGCCTACTAGTGGACCGGAAGAGTTGACTAAGGAGCAACAGACTGAGTTTTGGCAAGAGATCACTCGATTGCTAAATGCGACTTACTCCGGTCATCATTCTAATGCCTCGGATATTGTTGATTACACACTTCCGTATTTTCATAGGGTATTAGCATTTACTATCTTTGGCCGAGGAACATGTGGGAAAGTGTCTATTAAGGAGCTCTATGTCCTCTATTGTCTCCACAGTGGTGAAAAATGTGATTTGACAAAATTCTTCATTGCCCATATTGTTCAAGTATCAAGGTAGAAAAAAGGTCAAATTCTCATAGGTGGTTTGACTATACGTATTGTAGAAAGTGTTGGAGCTTTTGATCGACATAAGACAGATCTCGAGCCCATTCAGGGGCCGTTGACCATTGACTATCAGTATCTCTGTGACATGAAGCTTCTGCGACTTGACAGACGAGCGTGTTACATCTTCAAGAGACATCCGCGGGGTCCGATTCGTTTGGCAGAAGAGGGTGGTACTCAGGAGCCTTCATTCAATGATCATCCCGAGAGTAGTACTTCGGTTCCGACTACTGCTTTAGCCAACCTTGAGTCCACTGTTGTAGACATTCAGCGGACTCAGACAGAGATGATGAGGCAGTTGTCCGCCTATTTCCAGTTCGTGAATTTCCATCCTCCACCACCGCCGCCCCAGTGAGCTTCACCCTCCTGACTTCCAGGACATCATGCACATCACTAGGGGAGTATTTCTTGCACTGTTCTTTTAATTACATTTTGCTTTCATTTTTGCATATCGGTTTCACTTAAGTACATTGAGGACAATGTGTTCTTTTAAGTGTGGGGTGGTTGCTTGCATGCTGTGAATTGTGATTAGAGTATAATGAATTGCTTAAGTGTGGGGTAATGTGGTTAATTGGTGACAGGATTGGGCATCATAATTTGAGGAAAGTTGAGTTGTTGCGGAAATTTGGTTCACTTGTTCACAATATTTGTGATCCCATATTTTAGCTCTTGACTATATAAACATGTGAATCTGATTTCTGTGCATGGATATTGTTTTTATTGAGTTTGATCACTGAGCCTGAAATTTGTGAAATTTTTATGCATCTTTACACACTACACATGAGTTCTAGTAAAGGGGATTGATCAGGGAGATAAAAGTAATTACATATTTTTGGATACATGGTGATGTTTTGAGGAAAGTTGAAGAAAAAAAAAGAAAAGAAAAAAGTCGAGAAAAAGAAAAAAAAAAGGAAAAAAAAGGTTGATTCAGTGGCCATGGAATGCTAAAATTACCCAGTTTCGTTTTTAGCCTTTGTCACTCGAGTGATTAAGTGCGTTGGGGTGTCTTGACACCTAATGCCTTAAAACCGACTGGTTTAAGAGTCATTGGCCCAAAACTCGTTACAAGGGTGACATAGAAAGCTTGACTTGCGAGGCATTGCACGGGTTGATATTTTGAATGAAGGAAAGCAAATGAGGATGAAATATGATAGATGATTGTGTATTTGCTTGAAATAGCTTAAATGCTTCCTTGCTAGAATTCATATATTGCGCACGAATGGATGCATATTAAATCGAACTTGTTTGGGATTAGTGTGATGACTTGAGAGTAAAGATGTTTATGTGGTGGAAAAATATTGATTCTATGTGTTTATTGGTTTATGTGTGATGATTGTGGGGAGTAATATATGTTGTGACTAGTTGCTTATTTGATGGACAATGAGACAGATAGACGAATGTCATGAATTTTATGGGTATATTCTCTGCAGACCCTCATGAGACAGAACTCGTCCACTAGGGGTAACCTAGGGGTTTAACGGCTTGTTGCACATGCTAAGTGCAATCGTGTTCCGTACAAAAGTGGTGTTATCTTTAGTTTTTGTTTTTGTTTAGATTTACTCGAGGACGAGTAAAGGTTAAGTGTGGGGTGTTTGTTAGGTTTCATATTTTATATATTTTGATCATGTTTTACCTCATATTTATCTTTATTTTATGTGTTGTAGTTAGTTTTTTCTTTTATTTTTAGCCTAATTTACGTATTTTGATTTCTAAATCATTTCAATGCTTTTGTAGGCATAAAAGCGATTGTTTTGATGAGTTGAAGGAGTATTTCTTACGAGAATAATGAAGGCTAACCAAAAGGACTTGAAGAAATACAATAGAGAGGCCACACGAGAAAGTTTCGTTGAAGAAATATTAAGAGAAAAAAATTCTGCACAGGCAGACTGCACAGTTGTGCAGATATTCTGCACAGTTGTGCAGCTGCGGGTTTTTATATTTTCATGGGCCGATTTTATGACTTGGATGGGCCTATTTTATGTATCTAAGACTCCTTTTAAGTTAAGGAAAGAGGGAAAAAGGTTTTTTAGGCTAGAGTAGAGGTTAGAGAGTCATATTCTGGGGTTGGAAGACTTGGAGAGGAAGAAAAAGAAGGCTTGAAGGAGATTTCTTGGAGTTGGAAGCTTTCATCTTCTCAAGTTGTATTTTTCTATTCGTCCATTGTTGAACATGAGTATTTTTATGTTTATGCAATTTATTTCTTGTTTTTCTTTAATTATGCATAGCTAAATTATTTTCTAGGGTTTAAGATGTAGTCTTGAGTATTAAATTGGATTATTGATAATTTATGGATTTGATTCTTGTTTTATTTATCTATTAATGAGTGTTTAATGCTTGTAATTGCTTGATCACCAATTGCATGATTTAAGATGAATTAAAAAGTACCGGGAGGTGAATTAGTTTATCGGTTCAGATTTAATAGACATGTGTAAATTGCTTAATAGGAATATTGGTAATTTTGCATGAGACTAGTTAAACAATATTCATAGAACTTAATGGATTCATCTAAATCAGTTATTGATCATGGGAGTGACGGTAATTAATTTAGTTGGGTACTCATGAAGATCTCGGGAGAGTATTCATGTATTTAAGGAAATTGGGTCTTTAATTTAAGCAAGAATGATAATCCATTGAAAGTCAATAATCCATAGAAATACCTTGATGAAATCTTAATCCCTAGGCTTTTCGTTAATTCATTATTTGTGTTAATTATCTCTATTTTAATTAATTGTGCTTTTATTAATTTTTGCTTTTAATTAGTTAAAATCACAAATCTTGATAATCGATAGTCTAAATAATAGGATAAACTTCGTTTGGTACTTGATAACCTTCCCTGTGGAGATGATCTTACTTTTCACTATATTATTTGTTCGATTCCGTGTTGTTACGGATGGTTAACAAAAAGTTGTTGAATCAATTTCAAAAACGATGAAGTATGTAGTCGAAGAAAGAAGTGGTGTGGCGCGGTGGTTTAGTGTTTAGACTGTCTCCACTATCGTTGCCTCAAAAAGAGGTGATAGAGGCAGTGAGAGACAATGGTGAAAATGTTAGATATATGCCCTCAATGCCAACGAGAAAATAGATTGTATAAGGGTCATTTATGTTATTTTGTACAATCATATCTTTTGGAATAAAAGGGAATTTTTTTCTCCATATAAATCTTAATTGGCATTAATGAGTATTGAACGTATAGTCTAATTTAAACTAGAGAAACCTTCTACTCCTTGGGTATAAAGAGAGGGACACTAGAAGTGTTAGGTTGTATAAAATTGGTTCACAAGTCAAAGAGTCTTGATTAGGCATTAAGACTAGACTTGTGTGATATGAACTTTGACAAGGAGTGTCAGCCAGTTACTATGAAGTAATGAGGGTCACTATGCAATGGTGGGAGCCCATAATATAGATATATCAATGGAATTAAAATATTCGAACATGACTCGCAGTAATCCAATCACATGGGTATTTACTCAATGACTGTCAATGATAGGATTACTGGTCGTGATAGTATGCGTGAGCCTTAGACTTGAGGAATCACGAATAATGTGCTTGTAACACTAGACTTGTTACTAGAGTAGTCAGATCCAATTCACCTATTGGTGGGGTTGACCTCAAAGTGCAATATCAATGGGCAAGTAGCATTTATTCGGTGATTGCCAAGATGGAACTCGCTGTCACGAATAGTAAACGAGTTTATGTCCTATGCAACCATAAGTATATGAAATGACAAGTCTTTGACCAAAGCATATAAACTAGCTCGTATGGAACATGAAGGGTAGTTTGGTAATTTCATCTTACTATGGTTAACGTCGAGTTCTGTGAGTTTGACACATTCCATGACTCTCACTCGATTAGGATATAACAGTAAATGGCTTATACTCATATGGTATTCATGATTAAAAGGTTCCGTAATGATCAAATCATTTCGTTCTCAATTGGGCTTCGATATGGGTCCACATGACTGTCTAGGTAACACGTACATCCTTGGTATCCTCCCATTGTCAATTGATATGAACCTAGAGAGTCGCGCTTTCAAGGATATAAGCAAGGAAAAGCTTTAGTTGTTTTCTGAAGGATGTTTTGATAATTTGTTATTTGATAAACAAATTACAACATCTAAGGGGTTAATTAATTAATTGGATTAATTAATTAGATTAAATAAACTAAATTAATGTAGAACACAATTAATTAGATATAATTATTTAATTATCTTAATATCAAATAATTAATTGGATTGATTATTTAATTAATTACATATTGTACTATGTGATTAATTAAATGAATATTGGATTAAATTGAAAGTCAACTTAGCCTAATCAACTAGGCTATAGGCGTGTGGCTTAGTTAGATGGGCATGGGATTTATTTAAATGCTTAAGTTCATCTTAGACAATAACACTCCACAATAGAACCCTAAAAGAAAAAAAGTGAAACTCTCTGCCTCTCTACACAGTCTAGGTGCTCTAGTTTTGGGAAGAAAGAGGATGGGGGTAGGATCAAGTCAGGTTATTTTATCGTGCCATATTTGTATTTTTTTTAATTTTTGCTTGGTTTGATTAAATGCTGGTGTTTTCACTACAGTAATCTTTACCTTAGCCCCTTTCTTTTAAAAAAATATATTGTTTAATGCTCGAGGCAAACGAAACAATGTCATTTTATGTCTATTGTGTTCCCAGCGGCGTCATTTTGATTGGGACGTTGATGTGGGCTGCCTGGCGTCCATACTGGGTGATTTCATCCTCCTATATTTAGTTTTTGCTGGTTGAGTTCAGCACTGCACGACGCCTTCTTGGTTGAATATTGTTAGGATTATGCCCTCCATGCCATAGAGGAATTAGATTAATTAGGGCATTTACATTTATGTTATACAAACTCTTATTCATTAATAAAGGCATTGTTTTGTTCATATCAATCTTAATGGCATTAATATAAGTATTGAACAAATAAATCACGAGTAATCAAGAGGGAGCTTCTACTCCTCAATAGTTAAAGGAGAATGACAATAGAAGTATCAGTTCCTTGTTTACTTAAACAAGAGTTCGCAAGTCAAAGAGTCTTAATTGGGCATTAAGACCAGACTTGTATGACGCAAGCTTTGAAAAGGAGTGTCAGTCAGTCAGTTTGGATGGTATGAGCTTGGTCATAGATATATCGATGAAATTTATGTATTCGAACACGACTTGCCGTAATTCAATCACATGGGTAATTACTCTTTGACTATCAACAATTGAATTACTGGTCACGATATTGTGCATAAGCCTTAGACCTGAGGATTCACGAAGATTGGACTTGTGACATTGAATGAGTTATTAGAGTAGTTAAATCTATTTCACCCTTTGGTGAGATTTGTTAGGATTATGCCCTCAGATGCCATAGAGGATAGAATGATAGGGCATCTTTCTTGTAATAAACTTATTTGATATTTATAATAAAACGCATTATTTAGTTTTCACTTAAATCTTATCTGCATTTATAAGTCGTGCAAAACATTTTGTCCATGTTTTCAGTGCGATCCCTCTACTTCCTATGGGATAGGAAGATTGGCACTAGAGAGATTGATCTTGATTACTTAAACTCGTTCGCAAGTAATATAAAATCTTTAATGGACAAATAAAGACTTAGAACATTTGTACAATCTTAGCTCTGGATAGGAGTGCCAGTCGAGCACCATGTGATGGTGGGAGCTTAAGATTGTAGACACATTAGTGGAACTGATATGCTCGAACATGACTTGCATCGGTTCTATCACATGGGTTTTCACTCTGTGACTATCAATGACAAAACTGATTATGCGTAATAGGTATAAGTGAACCCTTGACCTGAAGTATCAGGCTGAAGATGCACTTGTGACATCAAGTATTTCATTAGAGTAGTTAGACCCAATTCACCCGTTGGTGGGGTCGACCTCGAAATGCGGCTTGATGGACAAGTGGAAGGCTTAGCTGATATCTAATATGGGATTTGTTCTCTCATAAGTGAGTGAGAAAGTACCCTATGTGATTATAGATAAATAAAGATAAAAGTCTTTGACCAAGGAAAAAAGAGACAATTGTGCAAGGCACTAAATCGATCTCAATGATCTCGTGTTATTATTATTAATACACATGGTCAAGTCTAGTGAGTTGACATAATCATGACTCTCACTTGACTGGGGTACATGAACAAAGAGTTTATACTTATACGGTATTTACGATTGGAAGGTTGTGGAATGATCCAATCATTCGATTTCGTTTGGGCTACGAAGTGGGTCACGTGACTGGCTAGGTGTTACCCACTTCCTTTGGTTTCCTCTCATTGCCAAACGAAACAAACCTAAAGATCGCGCTAAAGGATTGATAAAGAAAAATGAAAAAAGAGTTTCTATTTTTCTTCTAGGAGTTTTAATTTATTGGACAAATTAAATAATTAATTATTCATTAGATGAAATAATTAATTATAAGGATGAGATTAATTATTAATTAATTTCCTATGGAAATAAATTAATGAACTAATTTATCTAATTAATTTGGTTATTTAATTAATTTATTCATTTATTGGATATAATAAATTATTAATTAAGTAGATAATTAATTAAAACAAAAGAAGCCCCGAGCCTAGTGTGAGGCATCCATGAGGACGCCTATTAAGGTTATTTGGGCGTCCATAAGGATGCCCAACAACAAAGGAGTCTTTTGTTTGTCTTGGTCAATAAGCCAAGAGGATATAAAAGGATTCTTTGACCTAAAAAAAGATACAGACAATCTTCTCCTAGAAAGAAAAGAAGAAAATCTCCTTCCTTTCTCTATACCTATCCGTCACCCCCTTAGAGATTTAGTAGGAATTTTTTGTCAATCAATCCGTGCGTGATAATTTTGAGACAACGTATTTTTATTGTTCAGATCAAATTCAAGAATCAAGACTTCATCAATTCGAAATATAGAAGAGAAATCGGATTCTCCTACCACTTCGCTTCAATGGGTAAGTTGTTATTCTTTATGCAAATTAATCAATTTGAATATGCAATCAAAGAATTTACACCTTGGATTTTTTAAATTAAATTTTTGAAAACCTTCCGCTGCGTTTAATTCGATTTCTCGCGAAACCCAACAGTGGTATCATAGTTAATCTCTGATTTGCATATTTAATCATGTTTATGTGACTTTTGATATGCATATTATGTGTTTTTGAAGCATGCAATTATGTGTTCTTAAATCTGCGTTTTTATGGTTTTAAGCATGGATTTTGATTTTTTGTGTTTATTGTAAATTTGGGTAATTTTATGATATGAGAAAAAATCAAGAAACGAGGAAAAATAGGGCTCGAAAACCCCGGACTGTACGCGCACAGCGTTGCGCGCGTGCATTGTGCGCGTGCGTGCGCATGCAGCAGCAGTGCCACATGAACTGACGGAACACACGACCCGCTGAACCTGGTGTTAGATCTGGATCGGTAAACAAACTATGTTTAGGGTCAAAGTTGGTATTTGGGTTTAGGGTAAATTTAATTATCCAGGTGGGTCACAAGGATGATAACCCGGAATAATTCAAATTAAGCGCAATTGGAAATTTAATCAATTTTGACTTATTAATTAGTTTGGACTTAATTTAATTAATTCCAAATGGGCCATTGGATTGGTGGTTTGGACTTAAATTAAAACTAGCCAAATAGAAATTAATATTGTGTGCATGTTTTTTCTAATTAATTATTTTGAGCTAATTGAATTAAATCCAAGTAGACCAAAAGGATGGTAACTTGGGTTTGATAAAATCGAGCCAAATAGGATTAATTGGAATAAAAATATTTAATTAGAATAATTAATTATTTTTCTTGGAGATTAATAATTAATTTATGGATTACATATTATTAATTTTTCCTTAACTTGGAAATTACTTGAATATTTGAATAAAGAATATAAATTATTTTTCTTGGATGATTAATAATTAATTCTTTAATCAAATGAGTTTTTTTCAAATTGATGATTACTTTAAATCATAATAAAATAGGATTCGATATTTTATGTATTTATTTTAGTTGGACTAATATTATTTTAATTAAAGGTAGATATACTTAATTTATAATTTAGTATATCTAAGTCATCTAGTAGGACTAGAATGATTTTAATTGACATAAACAATATATAAAAGTTGGGAATTTTAATAAAGAACATTTTAGTTGGATTAAAATTTTAAATAAACAACATAAGTATTTTAATATAGCAAGCATGTATTAATTGATGCGAGCATGTCTTCTGTGATGGAAACACTGATCATAGACTTAGGTTATATTCGATTTACATGCCATAAAGAGGAGAGATTTATAGGGTATAAACATTGTAACTAAACTATGATTTTTCTATTAATATAAGGCAGTTGATTGTTGTTTTCTTATAGGCATTTATAAGGTGTGAATAAACAACGTAAAGTCCTTGATGACAAGGCGAACCTTCTACCTCCTATGGAGAGGAGGAAAGGCACTAGAATGGTTTGACCCTTGACATCTAAAAGGGTTTGCAAGTCTAAGAAATATTGATTGGGTATCACTAGTGACTAAAGACTTGTATGATGTAAGTTTCGACAGAGAAAGTGTCAGTCGTACAATATGGAAATGGTAGTGGGAACTTATATCATAGACGTGTCAGTTGGACTGATATGTTCGAACATGGCTCGCATCAGTTCATCACATGGGTATTCACTCATTGACAGTTAATGATAAAACTGATAAGTAGTGATAGGTACGTGTGAACCTCTGACCTGAGAAATCGAGTTGAAGATGTACTTGTGACATCAAGTCTGTCATTAGAGTAGTTAGATTCAAATCACTTGTTGGTGGAATCGACCTCGAAGTGCGACTTGATGGGCAAGTAGCATTGTTAATTGATTTGCAATATGGAATTTATTCTCTCATAAGTGAATGAGTAAAATATCCTATGCGATCATGAATAAGTGAGGATGAAAGTCTTTGGCCAAAGCATTTAAATACCTCGACTTATTATGAGCTTAGGCATATGGTCAAGTTATATGAGTTTGACTTTAAACCATGACTCTTACTTGACTGGGATATAAGAATAAAAGTTTTATACACGTACGGTATTCACGGCTTAAAGGTTTGGAATGATCCTATTCATTCGTTCTCAACTGGGTTACGTTGTGAGCCACGAGACTGGCTAGGTGTCACTCACACCCCTTTGGATTCCTCCCAATTGCTTTTTGAGACGAACCTAAAGAGTCACGCTTAAAGGAAGTGCAAAAGGAAAAACATGGGAAAAAGACTTGAGAGAAATTCACGACATTGGATGCTGTAATTAATTAATTAATTATTGGATAATTTAATTAATTAATTAAATTAACGAGTTAATTAATTTCTTGGAGAAATTGAATTATAAATTAATTAGGAATTGAATTAATTGGATTATCGATTTATTTATTGGATAAATAAATTATCCGATTAATTAATTAGCAAGCAAGACGAAAGCCCGAAGGCTTCCGAGCCCACTAAGGGGCGGCCAAATAGATGCCCAAATAGGGCTCTTGCATGCTAGTGTTATTGTTTCATAATGATATAAATATATCACAAGGTGAAAAATAACACAAAGCAACTTACATAACTTTCTCTCCAAGAAAAAGTCTCCCACCTCTCTCTCTCTCTCTAGCCGTCTTTGACAAGGAAGAAAGGAGGATTTTCTCGTTTTTGATTCCGGTGTGACGAATTAGAGACGTTGGCAAATTCGGCGTTAGAGAAAAGGATCATGTTCAGAAATCAACATACGCGAGAACGGTAATTTTTCTATACACAATTAAACATGAGGATTAGAGATGATTGAGGCTTTGGGAATTAAATTTACTTTCTGCTGCATTTTATTCGTATAATTCCCAACAGTGGTATCAGAGCCAATCTCTGAATTCTGTGTTTAATTGCTCATGTGATTGACTGTTTTTTTTTTTTTTTTGCGTTTTTGAGGCCTTCTTTGAACTTGTTTTTCATATGAAAATATTCTGAATATTGCTGCAATTTCTAAATGAAAGTTGTAGTTTAATGTGTTTCAAATCTGGGCATATGAATTTTATGAGAATCAGAGAAGCATAACCCCGAGACGAGCGCGACGCAAAAAGTGTGCGCAGTCTGAGAGGTGTGCGCGCAATAGGAGGCTTTTTCGGCCTCCCGTTGCGCAGACAGCGTACGCACTGCGCACATTGGGTGGGCCCCCAATGCAGTGCCGTTTCACGGCACCAGTAGGAGGGGCTGGCTGGATGCCCAACCACGATTAAACTGTGCGCTGGGCGCACGTAATGCACCGTGCCATGCGCCCAGCACACTGACCTGTTTCGGGGCTCGGGTTTTCGTGACTCGGGCCCTAATGGGTCGGGTTATATTTTTCTAAGGTCCAAATTTTAATTGAATAGGTGTTTGGGCTATTTTAGTTATCCGGGTGGGTCAAAAGGATGATGACCCGGATTTAATTAAAAAGGGGCCCAAATTGTTTTGATTAAAATTGTGGATAATTCAATAAATTAGTTATTGGGCCTAATTAATTAATTTTGAATATGCCAATGATTGGTAATTTAATTTTGATAAAATTAAGCCCAATATAGTTTTTATTGATCTTTATTTGAATGAAATAATTAATTAATAAACTCTTGGAAAATTTTATTTATTAAGTTATTTATTTAAATAAAGAATTCTCATAAATAGGATTATTTTCATATGAATCAATAAAATTTGAAATTTTATTGTGGAAATTAATTAAGTTGGACTAATTAATTTTTATTAATCACCAACATAAGTGTTTTATTTCTCGCGAGCATGTATTATGTGATGGTGACATATGTCTATGGGCTTAGGTTGCTTCTTTTGATTATGTACTTCTTTTGATGGGTTGTAAGGGCCGGTTTGAGCCCATTTTATGTTATTTCTAGATTTATGTATAGGTTTTAAATTAGCTCTTGTAATAAATAGAAATATAATAGGCCTTTCAAGATGGAGATCATGCATAAGAAGAGGAGCTTGGAACCCACGAAGATTGGCTAGACTTTTTTTTTTCTATTTTATGATGGCCCATTGGCTTGAGTCCTCTAGATAAAAGCCCATAGACTTGTGTGTTGTATTATTACTTTTGATGCATGTTCATTAGATGTATGAAGCATGTGTGTTATCGATATGTGCTATATAAATTTGGTAAATGTGCAAAGTGAGACGAATTAAATGTTTAGAACATGAATTCTCCCAAATAAAAATTATACTAAGTTAGTAAGGGGTGCTAGGCATCCTTTCCCTCCACTAAACTTGATAAGATCAAGGATTAAATCCATATATGGCATCTTCCCAGTAAGTGGGGGTCATGTATCAAGATTTAGTTCTAGAATTTTATTAAGTGCATTAGATGCCTTAATCGAGACATATTTCACCCCAAATATCGTTAAAGGGTTGCAAGGTGAAATTCAAATGTTAGATTATGAGGAGTTAGTGGGAATGAACTTAGATAGTCCACATTACCAATCAATCGTTAAAGGGTTGCGGTGTTTTTGGATTATGGGATAAATATGATTGAACCGTCTATTTGATAGATTGATGTTTGACATCACTTTAATTAATTAATGGACCAAATATTGTTAAAGGGTTGCCATCCATTATATTAATTAAAGAAATCAATCCCCACCACGAAGTTTTCATCATCGATCGCTTCCGTCTTTTCACAGTGGGAGTGTGAAATTTCGAAAAATGTAGTGGGAGCCAAGTTATAAGTCGAAGTCCTTGACTTTAAACTTGGTTTTAATTTAGTTCAATAATCTAATTAAGTCTGGTTTATTTTTCTGCAGTCATTTTGTTTTATCTCTCTCAATCAAAAACCATGTCCCCCAAACCACTGTCGAATTTAATGGAAAATACAATTCTCACTGATCCAAATTACATAGAATGGCTCACTATGCTTAGGATGGTCCTTAGCAGTGAATCCATTGACTATGTATTGGAAATTGGTCGTCCTCCCATTCCTAGACCAGACGAGGGTGATGAAGTTCATGTTGGTCCCAAGTGGTATACGAAAGGGTCTAGAAGGGGGGAGGGGGTTGAATAGACCCTGAAGTCTTTTTCGACTTCTTAAAAGTTCGTATCACTTTGAAGTATTTGAACGCTTGACAAGTTTAAGCGCTGGATGTGGCGCTTGAGAAACGTTAACTTAGACTCGGTGATTTCAACGCTTACCAAAGTAGGGCAGAGTTTAGTCACTAAATCAGAGTTAGCACAGCGGAAGTATTTTATAGCTTAGCGTTCAGTTAGTTAATCGAAAGTAGTCGCTTAGTTGTTTTAAAACTTTATCAGAATGTATGCAATATGAATAGTAAAGCAGTAAAACAATGAATGCTTAAAGAGGTAAATGACACAAGATATTTGTAAGGTTCACTGGGTGATGTAATCCCAGCTACGTCCTTCTTCTCCTTTTATCAGGGAGGTTTTCCACTATGATGATTATCGAAGAGTCACACAGAGACTTCTACAAGATAGAGGGAGATTGGATATGATCTCGGAACTCCTTGGTCACACAGATTTTAGCTCCACTAAAGACCTTCTATCCCCTTGCTTCTTTCACTCAGAAATGGTGCAAGTTACTCTTGATCTCGGAACTCCTTGGTCACACAGATTTCAGCTCCAATAGAGATCAACTTCAACAAGCTTCTTTTACACAAAAATATTGCTTGCAAGTCAACCAGCTTTCTCACTCAGATGAAAGGTGTTGATGGTTTTGGTCACGGGTTTGTTTGTTTTTTGGAAAGTTCAAACAACTTGGGGATATCTCAATGGTAGTGTAGGTTCTTCTTAAAAAGAGATTTGAGATATGGGTGACTGTCTCTGGAATATTTGTGAAAAGCTTATATGGATATTTGGCTATGATTTTCAGTAAGCTTTTCCTTCAACAAAGTAGGTATATTTTTTGCTTTTTTTGTGTATCTCTTTACTTGTTTGTTGAAAGAGCTATTTATAAGGTATTGGTGGTTTTTGTCCGTTTGACACGGTTGGAGTCTCGTTTCCCCAAACATTCCTTGAGTTCAGACATTTCTAACTTTGGGTATACTTAACTAGTTAGGCATGTTCTTGGTTTCATAACTTCTGACAGTTTCGGTCAAAAGAATGGCTTACCCATACGTTATAGTGCTTATATTTTAATAGCACTTATCCGACTTTTAATGCATCTTGTCTTATTTCCGTTGGAAATAATTCGTCCGTTTGATTCATGCATTTTTAAGTCTTTGAATAGTTTTGGGTTTGAGTTTCAGGTTACGTTCTTTGTAGGTTGTCTTGGTTTAACCTCTTGGACGCTTGCTGAAGAGAATAGTTATTCTCGTGTATTGGACAGACGCTTGGACTGATCCTGAGTTTCTTCTCTTTATTTCAGACGCTTACTCTTCAATCTTGTCTTGATGGTCTCACTGAGAATTCCGTCATTTACTTGATGTTGAGTATTCGGCCTGAGTTATCCATTCGTGGTTTGAGCACTGGGATAATCCCTAAAGCGTTTGACGGACGCTTCAAGATATCTTTATCTATCGTAACTTCAGACGCTTGTTCTTCACCTCCATCACTTGGTAGACTCACCCAGAATTCTCCTAAGTGATTTAGTGTCACATACTTAGTCTAAAGAATTCTACAAAGATAAATACTATAAGCCTAAGATAAATAAGCTTTCAGGTACTTATACATAACATTCTATGAAAGCTTTTACACTTTTCGGGGTCTAACAGGAAGTCCTATTTGTCATCATCAAAACATCTAATATGAAATTCCTAACAATTTCCCCCCTTTTGATGATGGCAATACTTATTTAGTTCAAGCGTTAGATACCTAAAGTGAAGGTTAGCGTAAGTTAGTAAGTTAGTTTGAGCTTTAACGAGATGTTTCAGCTGTAAAATGCATTTTATATATATATTTCATAGTACAGGCATTTTACAACTAAAAAGAGAGAAGCACAAGTAAAAATCAAGATCGTGACTTGATCTTGTATCTCTTAGTCATTTCAGCACGGATTGCTTCAGTTATCTGATCTTCTAACGTCATCATCGCAGCATGATCTTTACTGATTATGTGCTTGTTTTCTTGAATTTGTCGTGCCTTAAAGGCAATGAAGTGTTTATCCCATTCCTCTGGACTGATGCCTATGTATCGTAGGCAAATTCTGAAGGTTTGGTCGAAGTCAGACATTTTTCTTTCTAAGGCTAATACTGCTGGATCAGATGGTTCTGGAATTGATGCTCTGAGAAGAGGAATGTCAAACTGTTCAAGCAGTGCTCTTGAAGGCAATGGAAGAGTTGGATAGAGCACTCTGGGAGTTTCTTTCTTATTGGACGCTTCAACCGATGTAGTTACCCAAGAGGGATAGGGATACCTTGGTTCTGTACTCAGTGTGAGAGAAGTATCAATATGTTGACGCTTGGATGGTGGAGGAGGAACTTGATCTTTAGATGTTGACGATTTCCTCTTTTCTCCCTTCTTTTCCCCCTTATTGCCATCATCAGTCTGTATGAAATGCTGAGTAAGAAGACTGACTTGAGTAGCAATCTGAGCGACAGAGGCCTCAAGAGTGGTTAGACGCTGGTCGAAATGTTCTTTCATGACCAGGAGTTGAGCGTGATTAGCGTCTGTGAGAGAGGTCTCTAGAGCCGTGAACCGGTCTTGTAGATCATTGGTTAAAGCCACATGACTTGCCTGAGTAGCTGTAGATAGTTGCTGTATTTGAGTGAGGCATTCATTCATGGACGTTTGAGCGTCGGGAATTGCAGTGCTGACTCGAGGCTTAAAACGAGATGTGTGTTTGAGAGATTCAATAGGTACTTGATAAGTAGGATCAAATACTGTTCCTCGAAGCTCTGGGGCACTGTTGGACTCGGTGGATGCAGTAGAGTCGGATTCAGTTGGACTGGGGGAATGAGGCGCTTGAGGTAATTCTAATAAGCGCTCAGGAGCAGGTAACGTGTCAGCTGGTGCTGCAGTAAATTCTGATTCTATACGGCTAAAATCCGTAAACCGAAAGTCCAAGCTGGCAAACGGCTCATCTGCATATGGATACGTAGCAGTCTGTAGAAGTTCATTCAAATGTAGAGTGGGGAGATAAGTACCTTGAATGAACGTTCTGATAAGACTATCCAGAGCCCTGATATACATTGGCCCGAGGATATCCAGCACATGAGTGGGAAAGATTTTGGAGGGCGCTTGGCAGATGGAGAATAAGGCATCTGGGCAATAGTGTTGTGAGAAGCCAATTAGCCGATCTGTTGGGAGAGTCTTCGGTTTCCGAGAGTCGGGAACGTGGAGTCGGTAATACTCTTCCAAGTATGGGTAGATGGCTGAAGCAAGCGCTTGAGATCTTTCTAGCAGCGACAAAATAAAATCATAGTGACTTAAGACTTCTTGTCGAATAGACGGAAGAAGTGGATATCCTCTGAAGGGATTGATCCGAGAGCCATTCCACTGTCGCAGATTTTCTGTGAAGATTTTGTCGAATAGGGAGACTGGAGGCATAATTGTCATCATGAGAGAAAAGTTGTCTTCACAGTGGCTATGGGTGAAGTTCAGACAGGACAGGGGAGAAGAACCGCTGGTGGACGCTTGATCAGCAAAGCGTAGAGAAGAGTTGGCCAGTTTGTGCAACGCTTGTCTTAAGCGGTGTTCAGGTTGATGGCGGATCAGAGGCAGCTTCAGAACGGGTCCAAGTCTATGTTGGCGCTGCGTTAGCATGTAGCGTGCAAATTTGGTCTTTTTATCATGAATCCCTATGCTGAACAGATGGGGAGTGCTAACCAAGTCTTCAAATTTATACGTGTCACCCATGTAAGCTTCAGCCCATCTTATCTCAGTCATACAATACTCAGTTCCTGCATTAAGTATAGCACGAAATCCTTGGTGATGAATATCACAGATGGATTCAAAACGATACCTGTCTGGTTGGTAGTTAGCGTTCCAGACTCAGTCAAAATATGCATCGGTTTCAAGTTGAATCATCTCGGTCAGTGAAGCTGGACGCTCACCGGCATGTACTCCTTTATTCTTCCACAGGAGGAGAGGATTAGCTGAGCGCTTGTTTTCCCTACTTTTTACCAGTGTTGGGGAGTGAGAATAGCCTTCTCTGTTTAGTAGCGTTTCCGTTGGGTTCACAAGCTTATCCTGACGCTCATAGACTCTGATGTTGTAGTCTCTGAGAGCGAAGCCAGTGGGTTTGCTTGTCCCACAGTCCAGATAATAAGCTAAATCAACATCAGCTCTGGGAGTCTTGCCTCCTTGCCTCTGTGCTTGGAGAGTCACTGAAGCGGGGATGTGTCTGGGAGTCTTCCTGTGTTCAAAGGCTGTGTAGTAAGCTTGATCAGCTGGGGTTAAGGCTGTGTTAAATAGAGTGTTGCGTACAGTCAGATCAAACTTTATGAGCTTGGCGATATCATTCTCAGCATTGATAAGACTTTCTTCATTATATCCGGTAGGTATGAAGGTTTCTGCGGGCGCTGGAGGGAAATAATCGACTGAGTGATCGATAGTCTTTAAGGGATCCAGCTTGAAGAAATGTCGATGAATCACAACGTCGTTAGCATCGCTCTGACCTTCTGAGCGTGCCTCTGTTGGACTAGGTAATGCAAGCAATGGTTGAACCCCTGGGATTTCAGGTTCATCAGGCTCGAGATTTGTGGATTCGATGGCAGCTTCATGTGCGATGGCCACGATGTGGGCCATATCCACATCCAGATGGACATCAACTGGTGGTTCAAAGGATGATATCGGGACAGCAGCTATGGCTTGGTCACTTTGTGTAGCCTCAGAAGAAATGGCAGCAGTTGGACGCTTACGTCTCTTGAAGATACGCTTCACATTTATACCTTCGGCGGGGAACGCTTGAGTCTGTGGAACTGCAGGTTCTTCAAAGTCAATATTTTTGAGAACCTTTTCCAGATCTTTCCGACTAATGAGGGGTATAGAATCCTCGTCATCTTCATCGCTTTTGATAGGTTGAGCCTTGGGCTTTCGAGGAGCCCGTTTCTTTGTGACAGTGGGACGCTTCACATTACGTTTGGCTTTCTCCAGATCTAGACGCTCAGCCTCCTCATCTGACGCTGCTCGGACAACTTGGCGCTCAGAGAGAGGCTTAGCAGCACCTCCAACTTTGGGTGGATTGAAGAGATTATTGATGATTCTTGGCCCATAGAACTTATGCTTGGCCACGGTGACTCCTGCTGAAGAGGTGCACTCTGCTCGAAAAATTAGATCACTTAAAACTAGACCATAAGGTCTGTTTGAAGTGCGTAGACTGTCCCTGAACCTGCTGAATATATAGGCGCTCCAGTTGATTTTTATCTTGAGCAGGATGGCAGTCATCATCTGGAACTGGGTTGGGTTGATTTTGTCGAAGGTTCCCACTCTGCATTCAATGTTTTTACTGCAGAAATCAGCCAAGACTCGATACCTGTTCACTATATCTTTCTTCTCAAAGTACGGTTTGTATGGAACATCATCGTAAGCGCTAATCTGAGTCCAGACTTCTTGAATTTGTTCTTCAGTGATAGTGTCTAAAGTGGCTCCAGCATTAGGTAGAGAGAAATTCTGGGCAATAAAGGCCGCAGAGAGAGTGAACGTCTTTGATTCCTTCTTGGAGACAGGAAACAAACAAGTGATGGAAGTCTCATCGTCAGACAGTCGAGCATTTCTCCAGAAAAATTCTAGTTCTTCAGGAAACATATACGAATATTTTGTGAGAAATTTCTGAAGCCCAGCCTCTGCTACAGAATCCATCATTTCCGTTAAATCAATTTGGGGGTTTTCATAGAGAAACTTCCAATCAACTATAAGGCCTTCAGTGACCTTAACAACAACTTCAGTGGTTCCAGCAGTAGCTTTCTTGGGTGCCATTAGTGAGAAGTAGACAGAGATTACGAATGAAAATTTTTTGTTTTGAGAAAGAGAGAGATTTTTCTTGCACGAATGTAATAGAGTATAAGAGTGTTTGTTTTCTGCAGAAAGTGTGTTTTTGAGATACTTCAATTTGAATGTTCTTTGTGTTTGAAGTTTGAGATGTTGACACGTGGAGAAATATAAATCTCAGCCGTTAAAATATAACTGTGGACGTGAATTTAGATTAAATAGGCACGGTTTCTTTTAGTAACTTCCACATATACTATTTTGACGTCCGATTAAAAGTTTGAAACAGAGACTTTTGATATACTGAGAGTGAAACGTGTGCCCATGAAAAGCGGATACGTTTTTTATGAAAACTGTTCGGGAACCATAATTTTGAACAACTATTCAAATACCCGCCAAAAATTTGTTAAAGCGTCCGAACCTATTCAGAATGACGCTTGAAACAATTCAGTGTTATGTTGACGCTTGAGAATCTTGAGGTTCTCTTTCAAGTAACATTTTGTGCTTTAGCGGTCATTGTAACATATAGAATTATTCTTTTCAGGGTGTGTATGAGGACACAGTTTCCCAGTACTTATCATTATGTCTTGGTAGTAGTGTTTTACTTTTGGTTTAAAATATTCAGCGCTGGTTGTATTCGTCTAAGATACATGGTAATAGTACTGACGCGTGTACATGTGCTGAACCATCTTTGAAAAACGTGATGAGTACCCATGGGTTTTCTTGAGCGAAGGGTGAGGAATGTCAAGTCAGCATTAATTGCATTGATTGACTAATCCACTTTCTCGTTTTAGCGTAGGGTAATGTACGCTTGCTTTTAAAGGATCTTTTTACTAAGTGCTTTAGCCGGAAATAAAGCTAAGCGTTTAGTTTATTTTGAAAGAAGTGCAGACGCTAAGACAGATTTGTGTAATAAGCGTTAAAAGGATTTAAGTGTATGGTGCTAAGTGCGTATGACCGATGCAAGGGAAAACATTTTTGGTCATATTCACTTAAGTATAGTTAGCTCTTTTAAGGTTCCCCCTATGTGGGTTCCCCATAAATTACAGAAAATAAAGTGAATTCCCCCTAAATTTCATGCCTAACAAAAGTATGATGTTTCGAATGATTAAGCATTTAGATCAATCATACCTAGTTCACTTCTTAAAGTGAGAAAACGTTGTTCGTTAAGCGCTTTGGTGAAGATATCTGCCAGTTGCTTTTCTGTACCAATGAAGTGCATGGAGATATCTTTCTTTTGAACGTGGTCACGTAGAAAGTGATAGCGAATGTCAATGTGTTTGGTTCTAGAGTGAAGAACTGGATTTTGAGTCATTGCTAAGGCGCTTTGATTGTCACAATGGATAGGAGTTGGATCTAGGATTATTCCATAATCTCTAAGTTGTTGCCTCATCCAAAGGATCTGTGCACAACAGCTTCCAGCGGCTACATACTCAGCTTCAGCGGTGGAAGTAGCGATGGACTGTTGCTTCTTACTATGCCATGAAATTAGTCTATCACCTAGAAATTGACATGTTCCACTAGTACTTTTTCTATCTATTTTGCATCCTGCAAAATCTGCATCTGAATAACCAATTAGTTCAAAAGGAGAATCCCTAGGATACCATAAGCCCACATTTTGTGTGCCTTTTAGGTACTTAAGGATCCTTTTAGCAGCAATTAAGTGTGATTCTCTAGGATCAGCTTGAAATCGTGCACACATGCATACTGAGAACATAATATCAGGTCTACTAGCTGTAAGATAAAGAAGTGATCCAATAATACCTCTATAGTTAGTGATATCAATTTTCTTTCCATTATCATCTCTATCTAGCTTAAGCGTTTGGCTCATTGGAATTTTTGAAGGTGATGCATTTTCCATACCAAATTTCTTGATCATATCTCTAGTATATTTAGTTTGGTTTATGAATATGCCATTAGGGAGTTGTTTAACTTGTAATCCTAGGAAGAAAGTTAATTCACCCATCATGCTCATTTCAAATTGATCTTGCATCATCTTCGAAAATTTCTCACATAGACGCTTATTGGTAGATCCAAATATAATATCATCAACATAAATTTGAACTAGGAGAATATCTCCATTATGGGTAATTTTGAATAACGTTGTGTCAACGCTGCCTTTTGAAAAGCCTTTACCTATAAGGAAGATAGAAAGAGTGTCATACCATGCTCGTGGTGCTTGTTTAAGACCATAGAGTGCCTTGTCCAATTTGTAAACCATGCTTTTCCCATGGTTGTTGATGAATCCTGGTGGTTGCTCCACATATACTTCTTCTTGGAGTTTACCATTCAGAAATGCACTCTTTACGTCCATTTGATACACTGTAAATTTGTTAAATGCTGCAAACGCTAGAAACATGCGGATTGCTTCAAGACGGGCAACTGGAGCGTATGTTTCATCAAAGTCGATGCCCTCTTCTTGACAGTATCCCTGAGCTACGAGTCTGGCTTTGTTTCTAATCACAATCCCATTCTCATCCATTTTGTTTCTATAGACCCATCTAGTTCCAATGACCCCTTGGTGGGTTGGTCTTGGTACTAGCGTCCATACCTCATTTCTTTCAAATTGGTTTAGCTCTTCTTGCATGGCTTCTATCCAACTTGGATCGTTAAGCGCTTCATTCCACTTTCTTTGGTTCCATTTGAGATAGGAAGCTTGCAAACATGGCCTCATTTATTGTAGCGGCTCTTGTTCTAACGGGTGCTCCAATATCTCCAATAATTAGTTCTGGTGGATGGTCTCTGAGCCATTTTCTGTCTGGTTGGAACGGGTTAAGAGATTGATCTAACGTTTGATTAAACTGTGCAGGCGCTTGACCAATTCCTTGCGTAGGCGCTTCAGTGTTTATAGTTTGAGTTTGCTCTTGATGAACATTCCCTTCATGATCATCAGCGTTTCTTGCAATGTCATCGTTGATGTCTTTACGAGTAGTCTTAGGATTAGGTACAATGATTTCATTATCTTCATCAATATCACTATCATCACACAGATTGATTTGTGACGCTTGTTGAGATAAATCTTCAATTCCTGCATCATTAATATTAACCTTACTCGGTTCTTGGTTAGCATCATCAAACACAACATGAATGGATTCTTCAACCTTCGATTTGACCTTATTTAAGATGCGAAAGCTCTTTCCATTTTTGGCGTAACCTAGAAAGATTCCTTCATCTGCTTTAGGATCAAATGTCTTTAGGCTTTGGGAACCATTGTTATGAATGAAACATTTTGAACCAAATACATGAAAGTATGAAACATTCGGCTTACGTCCCTTCCATAACTCATATGGAGTCTTTTCATGTTGCTTGTTGATCATACACCGGTTCTGAGTGTAGCAAGCAGTGTTGATAGCTTCGGCCCACAACCTTTGAGGCAGCTTAGACTCGGCTAACATAGTCCTAGCGGCTTCTTTAAGCGTTCTGTTCCGTCGTTCAGCAACTCCATTTTGTTGAGGTGTTCTAGGTGCTGAATACTCATGAAGTATTCCAAAGTCTTTACAAAATTTCTCAACAATATGGTTAGTAAATTCAGTTCCTCTATCACTTCTAATTCTTGTCACTTTTAGATCTTTTGAGTTTTGTAGTTGACGAATTAGAGAGGTGAGCTTGGCACTAGTTTCATCTTTAGATGCTAAAAATTCTACCCATGTATAGCGTGAAAAATCATCAACTATTACTAGTGAATACTTTTTACCACTAACGCTCATGATTTGAATAGGACCAAACAAATCTAAATGTAGTAATTCAAGTATTCGAGAGGTCGATAGATGAAGCTTTTTCTTAAAAGATGATTTAACTTGTTTACCCATTTGACAAGCATCACATAAGCGATCTTTATTAAAGGAACCTTTAGGTAATCCCTCTACGAGATTTAGAGATATTAATTGAGAGATTGTCTTGAAATTGAGGTGATTCATTTTTCTGTGCCATAACCAACCTAATTCGTTTTGATTCTTAGCTACGAAACATGTAGGGTTGTTATCTAATGTTGAATCCCAATCTACTAAGTATACATTGTTTGTTCTTCTTCCTTTTAATTTAGTAGATCCTGTCTTAACATCGATTATCTCGCACAAGTCACTAGAAAATTTAATTTCAAAGCCTTTATCACAGAATTGACTTATGCTTAGGAGATTATGTTTAAGACCCTCAACATAGTATACATCATTGATCATGATGTTCCCCCTATGCATGATACCTATACCTTTAGTTTTACCTTTAGAATTATCACCGAATATAACTTGAGGACCATTGGTTGCACGATAGTTGATCAAGAGATCCTTTGATCCAGTCATGTGTCTCGATGATCCACTATCTATGTACCATACTGAAGCGTCGGTGTTGGCTCTAGGTACCTGCATTCAAAAGGGCAGATCTAATTTCCTTTAGGTACCCATTTTGTTTTGGGTCCTTCTTTGTTAGTGACGTGAATTAGATTTTTCGGAACCCATATTTGCCTTGTCTTCACTATGGGAGAAAGATTGGCCTTCTTGGGTTTCGTTTTGAGTTGCATACTTTTTCTAGATGTATAGAAATATCCTTGATTATAGTAATAATCATAATCGTAATCATAATTATCATAGTGTTGATAATATGAACTGGATTGTTTTGGATATAGACGTTTGATTCTGTTTGGTACTGGCTTAGGATGCACTTTTGGTGCGGGACGCTTAACGTTTGATTCACTGGCAGAAAATATCTCCTTAGCTTTTTGAGCGTTTGGATATATTTTCTTTTGTGAGACATTCGCTTTGGTCTTTCCTTTGCCTGAGTCAGTGTTGACTTTATCATTAGCTTTTGTACCAGTATTTGTTGATTCATTCAGCGTTTGTCTGATTGAACTTTCTTCAACAAAGATTACACCTTTTCCTTTGTTGATTGTTGTAACATTGGACGCTTTGGCTTTATAACTAAATTTATCAAAACCTAGACCGGTCTTTTCACCAAATGCCCTGGTTACTTTAGTCACATTATCTAGCGTTCTAGACGCTTTTGATAATGAAGAGATAAGCTGCTCTGATTTGGCAAGTTTAGCGACCATTTCAGCTTCTCTTTTGACTATTATATCAAGATCACCTTTTAGCTGAGTAATTTCACTCTCGAGTGATTGGTTTTTCTCAATGCACTGTTGCTGAATTTGCAACTCTGCTTTGAGCGTTAAGTTATCACTTCTGAGTGCTGAAATAATACAATGGTGATTTTGGAATAATTTGGTGGCATCTTGACAATCTGTATAATATTCCTTTACTTTGTCAAGTAATTCATCATAAGAGAGAGGATGATACAAATCAGTGGTTACCTCAGATGGTAGGTCGTTAGATGCTTCATTTTCTCTTGCCATGAGACAAATGAATGCTGAGTCCTTTGATGGTTCATCATCGCTGCTTTCATCTGATGATTCCAAGTCCTCTTCAGGCGTATAGAGAGGTTCTGATTCTGCTAGCAAGCCTTGTTGTCTCAGGTTGCTCCTGAATTGGTTTCTATCCGCGTGATCTTGCTTTGTAGGTTTAGACACATTTGGATATGGGCAATTAACTTGGAAATGCCCTGGTCTCCTGCAGTTGTAACAAAGATTGGTCTTCATCTTTTGTTCGTTTGTTAATCTTGTGGATCGTTGGTTTAACGCTGCAGGCGCTGAGAGATCTTGCTGAGAAGGAGTTTGATATTGAATTGGCGCTAGGGAGGAGGACGCAGGATAGTGAGGCGCTTGATATTGTGGTTGTATTTGAGGAAGCGCTTGATATGAACTTTGTCCTGGGTGCTTAGGACTGTTTCCCTTCTTTTCATATTTCAGGAATTTCCTGAATCTATTTAGAAGCGCCAGTTCTTCTTCCTCACTTATATCCGAGCCTTTTTCTTTGATAGATTTTCCTTTGATTGATGCCATTAGCGCTCCAGATTCGATCACTGGATTACTTACTGCATCACTGGCCGAATTCAGCTCAAACTCAAATGCTTTGAGTTCTGAGAAAGCATCTTCTGGAGTTAGGCTGTCCAGATTGTTTGATTCTCTCATTGCAGTTGTTTTCATCAGGAATCTGCTTGGGAGACTTCTAAAGATTTTGACCACTGTTTCTCGATTTTGTAGCTCCATACCCAGAGATGTTAGTTCAGTGACAAGAGCTGTAAACCTCATGTCTAATTGCTCTAGCGTCTCATTAGGTAGCATCTTGAAGCCGTTGAATTTTTCTTTGGCAATTGATAATTTGTTTTCCTTTATTTGTGCTGAGCCACCACAAATAGTAGCCAACTTATCCCAAATTTCTTTAGTTGTATTGCATGATTTGACTTTGTTGAATAAGTTGTCATTGTCACCAATGGCTGTGTATAATGCATTCCGACCGACATTGTCTAGATTGGCTCGTCGACGCTCATCGGTGGACCATTCTTGTCTGGGCTTCTCCACATAACCGTCAGGTGTTTCTTCTGTGGCTTCGGGTGCTCTGGTGATAACTTTGTATATTTTGATTGGCCCATCTGAAATGATATCACACATTTCATCATCACATGAACACAAATAAGTAAACGCTTTGACCTTCCAAGAGTCATAATTTGACTCGGTCAACTTGGGAACTTTAGAGAATGCCATGAAGAATTTAAAGTAATTTTAAAGCGACTATCTATAAAAAAAAAAAAAAATTTAAAAAAAATGGATCTGAACAAGCAGTTACGCTTGGAAACGCTTAGGTTTCAACTTCAACCGCTCTGATACCACTTGTTGGTCCCAAGTGGTATACGAAAGGGTCTAGAAGGGGGGGGGGTTGAATAGACCCTGAAGTCTTTTTCGACTTCTTAAAAGTTCGTATCACTTTGAAGTATTTGAACGCTTGACAAGTTTAAGCGCTGGATGTGGCGCTTGAGAAACGTTAACTTAGACTCGGTGATTTCAACGCTTACCAAAGTAGGGCAGAGTTTAGTCACTAAATCAGAGTTAGCACAGCGGAAGTATTTTATAGCTTAGCGTTCAGTTAGTTAATCGAAAGTAGTCGCTTAGTTGTTTTAAAACTTTATCAGAATGTATGCAATATGAATAGTAAAGCAGTAAAACAATGAATGCTTAAAGAGGTAAATGACACAAGATATTTGTAAGGTTCACTGGGTGATGTAATCCCAGCTACGTCCTTCTTCTCCTTTTATCAGGGAGGTTTTCCACTATGATGATTATCGAAGAGTCACACAGAGACTTCTACAAGATAGAGGGAGATTGGATATGATCTCGGAACTCCTTGGTCACACAGATTTCAGCTCCACAAAAGACCTTCTATCCCCTTGCTTCTTTCACTCAGAAATGGTGCAAGTTACTCTTGATCTCGGAACTCCTTGGTCACACAGATTTCAGCTCCAATAGAGATCAACTTCAACAAGCTTCTTTTACACAAAAATATTGCTTACAAGTCAACCAGCTTTCTCACTCAGATGAAAGGTGTTGATGGTTTTGGTCACGGGTTTGTTTGTTTTTTGGAAAGTTCAAACAACTTGGGGATATCTCAATGGTAGTGTAGGTTCTTCTTAAAAAGAGATTTGAGATATGGGTGACTGTCTCTGGAATATTTGTGAAAAGCTTATATGGATATTTGGCTATGATTTTCAGTAAGCTTTTCCTTCAACAAAGTAGGTATATTTTTTGCTTTTTTTGTGTATCTCTTTACTTGTTTGTTGAAAGAGCTATTTATAAGGTATTGGTGGTTTTTGTCCGTTTGACACGGTTGGAGTCTCGTTTCCCCAAACATTCCTTGAGTTCAGACATTTCTAACTTTGGGTATACTTAATTAGTTAGGCATGTTCTTGGTTTCATAACTTCTGACAGTTTCGGTCAAAAGAATGGCTTACCCATACGTTATAGTGCTTATATTTTAATAGCACTTATCCGACTTTTAATGCATCTTGTCTTATTTCCGTTGGAAATAATTCGTCCGTTTGATTCATGCATTTTTAAGTCTTTGGATAGTTTTGGGTTTGAGTTTCAGGTTACGTTCTTTGTAGGTTGTCTTGGTTTAACCTCTTGGACGCTTGCTGAAGAGAATAGTTATTCTCGTGTATTGGACAGACGCTTGGACTGATCCTGAGTTTCTTCTCTTTATTTCAGACGCTTACTCTTCAATCTTGTCTTGATGGTCTCACTGAGAATTCCGTCATTTTACTTGATGTTGAGTATTCGGCCTGAGTTATCCATTCGTGGTTTGAGCACTGGGATAATCCCTAAAGCGTTTGACGGACGCTTCAAGATATCTTTATCTATCGTAACTTCAGACGCTTGTTCTTCACCTCCATCACTTGGTAGACTCACCCAGAATTCTCCTAAGTGATTTAGTGTCACATACTTAGTCTAAAGAATTCTACAAAGATAAATACTATAAGCCTAAGATAAATAAGCTTTCAGGTACTTATACATAACATTCTATGAAAGCTTTTACACTTTTCGGGGTCTAACAGGAAGTCCTATTTGTCATCATCAAAACATCTAATATGAAATTCCTAACAGTTCGCCTAGCTCGTTGGGATTGGTGTTGTGACAACCATAGAGCAAGAGCGTACATATTGAGCTCAATGTGCATAGAGCTGGAAAGGTTTCATGATAAGATGGATAATGCAAGAGACATTATCCTTCATCTGGATGAATTGTTCGGAGAACGCGGTAGGACCGCCAGATACTTTATTTCAAGGGATCTATTCCGAACTAAAATGACTAAAGGAGAAGATGTTGGAGAACACGTTTTCAAAATGATGACCATGATAGAAAAACTAAAATCTTTAAACTTCTACATGGACCTGCATCTCCAAGTCAATCTTATTCTAGAGTCACTCCCAGATTCGTTCTATTATTTCGTCATAAATTTTGATATGAATGACATTAAGGGATCTTTAGCTGGGCTATTGGAAAAACTCAAGGTTGCTCAGAAACAAATAAAGACGAACAAATGGAACAATCTGATGGCTATTACATTTCCTAAAACATTTGATGGAAAAAGGAATAATGCCCATTTAGAGGAGGGAGCATCCAGTACGAGTTGCAACAAGGCACAACGAAGGAGAAATAAGAGGCTAGAAAACAGGAAACATGTTTATGCTGCGGTGAGCTGGGCCATTGGAGAAGAGACAGTCCTAATATACAAGCAAAAGGTGAATAACTTTATAGTTTGAAACTAATTGCTTTATAATATTCCCTCTTCATCGATTATGATTTAGAAGTTAATACCTTTTGTAAAATTGTGTGAATCAGAATCTGGGAAGAAGAAGGGAGCTGAGCCCTAATGAGGAGAAGATCAAAGTAGGTAGCAGGCAAGGCGTCGCGGCTACTAAAACAAGATCTGCCTCATTATTCTTTATTCTAGACATATGCTATTTCTGGAAATTGTTAAACATTGGTTTAATTTCCGTTTTAGTTAAATAAGGTTACACTTTCATTTTATTAATGAACAATGCAAGATTTATTATGGTAATAAATTAGTAGGCTTTGTTTCTTTGATAAATGCATTGTGTTACCTTAATGTCAAGAATAAGTGTGATGTGAATACAATACAAAGGAAACTTAGTAGGCTTGAAATAAACCAAAGATTAATATGGCACCTTCGACTAGGCCATGCTGGCGAATAAAAGATTCTCAAAATGAAAAAATATGGGCTAATTGGCCCACTGGGATTGGATCCCTATCCTACTTGTGAATCTTGTCTCAAAGGTAAGATGACTTCATCGCCCTTCACAGGGAATTTTGAAAGGGCCTCACATATCTTAGGTTTAGTGCATACTGACGTTTGTGGTCCATTTGGAGAAATGGCCAGAGAAGGTTTCCTTTACTTTATCACCTTCACTGATGACCATTCTCGATATGGTCTAGTGTACCTAATGAAGCATAAGTCTTAATCCATTGACAAGTTCAAGGAATTCAAGGCTTTAGTGAAAAATCAAACAAGCCAACGTATAAAAACTCTTCGATCTGATCGAGGAGGAGAATATATGAGCAACGAGTTTGACTTATACCTCAGAGAGAATGGTATAGTATTGCAACTCACTCCTCCAGCGACTCCACAGTTGAATGGAGTAGCAGAGCGAAGGAATCGAACCTTGTTGGACATGGTTCGCTCCATGCTTAGCTACACTGATTTACCCATTTCACTGTGGGGTCACGCGCTGCCTACAGCAGCACACATTTTAAATAGATGTCCATCCAAGTCCGTTCCTCTGACTCCCTATGAAATGTGGAGAAAGAGGAAACCAAGTCTTAACCACATAAAGATTTGGGGATGTCCGGCTTATGTCAAAAAGACTAAAGTGGACAAGTTGGAGGCTAGGTCCTTAAAGGGACGTTTCATTGGATATCCTGAAGATTCTATGGGATACCTCTTTTACCTGCACAATGATCAAAGGATCATTGTAGCCTTACAAACCCACTTTCTTGAAGATAAGTTCATTCAAGAAGGAGGAGCGGGTAGAAAGATTGTTCTAGAAGAACAAAATGAAACCCCACTGGATACATCTACACAGGGAGTGAGAACCGAACCTTCTGTAACACAACCACAACCACGACGATTGAATAGAGTATCTCAACCACCTGAGAGGTACGGATATTGAATGCAGAGGGAGTTGGATCTCCATTCTGTGTTAGATGAGGATCATGGAGATGATCCCTCTACTTTTGATCAAGCGATGGTGGATGTGGATGCTGCTAGATGGCGTGAAGCTATGTAAACTGAGATCGATTCGATGCATGCAAACCAAGTCTGGAAACTTGAAGACCAACCTGAAGGGGTAAAACCAATCGGGTGTAAATGGATCTACAAAAGAAAGATTGGTGTTGATGGCAAAGTAGACACCTACAAAGCCAGGCTAGTGGCGAAAGGGTATAGTCAAAAGGTAGGAATTAACTACCAAGAAACCTTCTCGCCAGTGGCTATGATCAAATCAATAAGGATTCTACTTGCAATAGCAGCACACCTAGATTATGAAATATGGCAAATGGATGTCAAAACTGCTTTCCTAAATGGATTCCTAGAAGAGGATATCTATATGGAACAGCCTAAAGGTTTTGAATCCGAGGAGCATATTCATAAGGTGTGTAAACTTGAGAGATCTATTTATGGACTCAAACAAGCGTCTCGTAACTGGAATCTACGTTTTGTTGAAGTTGTCAAAGGATTTGACTTCATAAAAAACGAACACGAGCCTTGTGTTTACAAGAAGGTCAGTGGGAGCAAGTTGACATTCCTAGTGTTATATGTAGATGACATATTAGTCATTGCGAATGACATTGGAATGCTCACCACAACCAAGAAGTGGCTTTCGAGTACATTCTCCATGAAAGACTTGGGAGAAGCGACCTATATTATAGGGATTCGGATCTATAGAGATCGAACCAAAAGAATGATAGGACTTTCTCAAGCCCTTTACTTAGAAAAGGTCCTAAAATGGTATAGGATGGAAGATTCTAAGAAAGGGTTCCTACCAATGAGACATGGGATACATCTTTCGAAATCTATGTGTCCTCAAAGTGAGGAAGATAGAAAAGAAATGAACATTATACCCTATGTGTCTGCTATAGGCAGCTTGATGTACGCGATGCTCTGTACTACACCCGACATTGCTTATGTTGTGAGCGTTGTTAGTCGATTTCAAGCAAACCCTGGTAAGGAACATTGGATAGATGTGAATAATATCCTAAAGTATATGAAAAGAACTAAGGATATGATTCTCACCTATGGAAGTGGTGACCTGAGGGTGGACTGGTACACTGATTCGGATTTCCAATCTGATGTTGGTGACCGAAAATCCACCTCGGGATTCGTATTTACTCTAAATGGTGGAGCGGTGACTTGGAAAAGTTCCAAGCAAAGCACAACCGCAGACTCCACCACAGAGGCTGAATACATAGCTGCCTCGGAGGAAGCTAAAGAATCTGTTTGGATTAGGAAGTTCGTTGAGGTACTTCAAGTGGTTCCTAGCATAAAGCTCTCGTTGCCACTTTATTGTGACAACACTGGAGCTATAGCGCAAGCGAAGGAACCTAGATCTCACAATAAATCCAAACACATAGAGAGGATATATCACATCATAAGAGAGATTGTTGCACAAGGTAAAATAGTTGTTCAAAAAATAGCCTCAGGCGACAATGTCACTGATCCATTGACCAAGCCATTGGCACAGGCGGTGCTAGAAAAACATCTCGAAAAGATGGGTATTAAATACCACAGCAAATGGCATTGAGTGCAAGTAGGAAATTGTTAGAGTATATGCCCTCGAATGCCATAAAGAGGATAGATTTATAGGGTATAAACATTGTAACTAAACTATGGTTTTTCTATTAATATAAGGCAGTTGATTGTTGTTTTCTTATAGGCATTTATAAGGTGTGAATAAACAACGTAAAGTCCACACTTCCTTTAAGCGCGACTCTTTAGGTTCATCTTAAAAGGCAATTGGGAGGAATCCAAAGAGGTGTGAGTGACACCTAGCCAGTCCCGTGGCTCAAACCGTAACCCAATTGAGAACGAATGAATAGGATCATTCCAAACCTTTACGCCGTGAATACCATACGTGTATAAACCTTTTATTCTTATATCCCAGTTAAGTAAAAGTCATGGTCTAAAGTCAAACTCATATAACTTGACCATATGCCTAAGCTTATAATAAGTCGAGGTATTTAAATGCTTTGGCCAAAGACTTTCATCCTCACTTATTCATGATCGCATAGGATATTTTACTCATTCACTTATAAGAGAATAAATTCCATATTGCAAATCAGTTAACAATGCTACTTGCCCAACAAAGTCGCACTTCGAGGTCGATTCCACCAACAAGTGATTTGAATCTAACTACTCTAATGACAGACTTGATGTCACAAGTACATCTTCAACTCGATTTCTCAGGTTAGAGGTTCACACGTATCTATCACTACTTATCAATTTCATCATTGACTGTCAATGAGTGAATACCCATGTGATGAACTGATGAGAGCCATGTTCGAACATATCAGTCCAACTGACACGTCTATGATATAAGTTCCACTACCATTTTCATAGTGTACGACTGGCACTTTCTCTGTCGAAACTTACATCATACAAGTCTTTATTCACTATTGATGCCCAATCAATATTTCTTAGGCTTGCGAACCCTTTCAGATGTCAAGGGTCAAACCATTCTAGTGCCTTTCCTCCTATCCCATAGGAGGTAGAAGGTTTGCCTTGTCATCAGCAAAAGGAAAAATATGGGAAAAAGACTTGAGAGAAATTCACGGCATGGGATGCCGTAATTAATTAATTAATTATTGAATAATTTAATTAATTTAATTAATGAGTTAATTAATGTCTTGGAGAAATTGAATTATAAATCAATTAGGAATTGAATTAATTGGATTATCAATTTATTTATTGGATAAATAAATTATCCGATTAATTAATTAGCAAGCAAGACGAAACCCAAAGGTTTCCGAGCCCACTAAGGGGCGGCCAAATAGACGCCCAAATAGGGCTCTTGCATGCTAGTGTTATTGTTTCATAATGATATAAATATATCACAAGGTGAAAAATAACACAAGGCAACTTACATAACTTTCTCTCCAAGAAAAAGTCTCCCACCTCTCTCTCTCTCTAGCCGTCTTTGACAGGGAAGAAAGGAGGAGTTTTTTGTTTTTGATTCCGACGTGACGAATTAGAGACATTGGCAAATTCGGCATTAGAGAAAAGGATCACGTTCAGAAACGCGAGAACGGTAATTTTTCTATACACAATTAAACACGAGGATTAGAAATGAATCGGGCTTTGAGAATTAAATTTACTTTTCGCTGCGTTTTATTCGTATAATTCCCAACAAGTTCATGAGCTAAGAAATCGGTTAGGTTGTGGCTTGGAGAACTATGGGGAAAGGTATTGAAATATTTGTTGGATAAATTGATGTTAGACATAACTTTAAATAATTAATGGGCCAAAAATCGGTTAGGTTGCAACTCATCTAATTAATTGAGTACCTCAATACCCGCTGTGGAATCGATGCCAATGATGATTCTCGATTTTCAAATGGGAGTGTGGGATCAATAAGATCGTTAAAAGGTTGAAATTTGATGAATAATGGACAAAGGGATTGAATCATCCATTTGATGGGTTGATGTTGGACATCACTTTAATAGATTGATTAGGCCAAATACCAGCAAAAAGTTGCAACCTATTAATCTAGTTAAAGAAATCAATCACCACTACGAAGCCTTCCAACGATGACTTCTGAATTCCATAGTAGGAGAGTGGATTTTTGAAAAATGTAGTGGGAGCAAAGTTTATTTTGAAAATCCTTAATTTAAACTTGGAACAACAATTACATTAGAATCTAATAAGTCTTTTTACTTTTCTACAGTTATTTGCTTAATTATCTCTCTCACTATGACTATCAACCCATTATCTGTACTACTTGAAAAGAACACTTTGACTGGTCCAAACTATGTGAACTGGCTCCGAAACTTGACGATAGTCCTCAATATGGAGTCACTGGGTATGTATTGGATACTGATATCCCAGTCGCGCCCGCAAGGATGCGTGCTAATGAGGAGGAAGTCCCAGCTCATGAGAAGTGGGTCAAAGACGACGTCCGGGTTCGTGGGTACATGCTGGGCTCAATGACAAATGAGTTGCAGAGGTCCCATGACAAAATGGTCTCGCCGAGGGCTATTTTGGCACACCTAGTAGAGCTCTATGGTGAGCACAGTCGTACTACTCGATATGAGATATCGAAAGAGCTCTTTGGAGCCAAGATGAAGGAAGGAGAAAAGGTTGGGGATCATGTTTTAAAAATGATTTCGAAAATTGAGAGGTTAGAGACCCTCGACTTCAACAAGGACTCGCAACTACAAACTGATCACATCTTGTAGTCACTTCCAAACTCCTTTTCCCAACTAAAAAAATCCTCTCCCTTTCACTCCCCTAACCATCGATCATCACCAAGAAGGAGGGGGAAATTTTTTCTCATCAAGTTTTTTCGGCGAGGCAATCATCAAGTTTTAAGCCGGAGTAATTTCGAGAAGAAGTTGAAGGATTCAAGATCTTGAGTTTTCTCCAACCACTTCGCTACAATTCATAAAGTTTATTTTACCCTGTCGTACATACGTCTGATAAAATCTCGAGATTGATCCTGTTATGGGAAAATCCACAATAATTTTTAAATTTCGTTTCCTCTACGTTTGGTTATTTTTCCCCAACCATAAACGTGGTAGGCAAAAAGCTAACTTAAGACTCAAGTGGCATCTTAGACTAGGCCATGCTGGAGAGCACACAAAATGGAAAACGATGGGCTTTTAAGCTCACTAGGGTCGTATCCATATCCAACATGTGAATCATGTCTGTTAGGCAAGATGGCTAGATCACCCTTCACCGGGACTTTTGAAAAAGCCACTCAAGTCTTAGGATTAGTGCAAACCGACGCTTGCGGACCATTTAGAGAAATGGCACGTGGAGGTTTCTACTACTTCATCACTTTCACAGACGATCATTCAAGATATGGTCTAGTGTATCTGATGAAGCAAAAGTTTGAATCCTTTGAAAGGTTTAAAGAATTCAATGCTTTAGTAGAAAATTAAACTGGGCAAAATATAAAAACTCTACGATTGGATCATGAAGGAGAATATATGAGCGCCGAGTTTGATGAATTCCTTAGAGAGCAAGGAATAATGTTACAACTAACACCACCAGCAACTCCTCAACTAAATGGAGTAGCCGAGCAAAGGAACCAAGCACTGTTCGACATAGTTTGTTCCATGCTTAGTTACACTGATTTACCCATTTCGTTGTGGGGACATGCGCTCCTTACTGCTGCATATATATTGAACATATGTCCCTCCAAATTTGTTCCTAAAACCCCTCATGAGATGTGGAATAATAGGAAACCAAGTCTTAATCACATTAAGATTTGGGGATGTCCCGCTTATGTCAAGAAGACTAAAGTGGAGAAATTGGAGACAAGATCCCTCATGGGACGTTTCATTGGTTATCCTGAAGATTCCATGGGATTCTTCTTTTACCTACATGATGATCAGAGAATCATTGTGGCCCTACAAGCCCACTTCCTTGAAGATGAATTCATCTTGGAAAGGGGCAAAGGTAGAAAATTGTTCTAGAAGAACAAATTGAAACTCCCTCTGAGACATCTGTCCAAGAACTGAGGCCTGACCCAACAACCTCCATGTAGATCTGGTAGAATACCATATGAACCTGAGAGGTATGGGTATCTACTGCAGGGGGAGCCAGAGCTTCACACTGTAGTACAAGAAGGTCATGAAGACGATCCTTGTACCTATAATCAAGCGATGGTGGATGTCAACACTTCAAGATGGCGAGAAGCAATGGAAACGGAGATGGACTTTGTTGGTCCTAAGTGGCATACAAAAGGGTCTAGAAGGGGGGGGGTGTTGAATAGACCCGGAAGTCTTTTTTTACTACAAAAATTTTTGTATTAAAATTGGTTTGGACGCTTGACAACGTAGGCGCTTGGCTGAGCGTCTATTAGAAGACTGTTTTACAAAGTTAACTTAGACTTCAAGATTTAAATACTATAACCAGTTAGGTTTAAGCGTTCAGTTCTTTGATCAATGTTGGCACAGCGGAATGATTTTAAGGTCTTCTCTTTGAAAGTTTTAGCGTCACGAGATGTTTCTTAGTTTTTAGCGTTTGGTTGTGTATACTTAACAGATTTATGCCAAGATATGATAGTAATGAAAATGACTATAAAGTAAAGAACTCAATATTTGTAAGGTTCGTTGGGTGGTATAGTCTCAACTACGTCCTTCTTCTACTCGAACACTCTGAGGCAATCCACTAAAATGATTCTCAAAGAATCACACAAAATCTTCTAGAAATTAGGGAGAGATGGATATTGATGACTTGAGCTCCTTGGTCACACAGACTTCTGCTCCAAGACACTTCTATTCCCTTGCTTCTTTCGCCCAGAAATATTGCAAGTATCCAACTTCGACTTCACACAAATCGCGAGGCTTGGATAGAGGTTTGTCTAACGGTTTGTTTGTTTTTGATAAAGTTCAAACAACTTAGAATATCTCAATAGGAATGTGGGTTTCTTCGAAAAAAATGTTTGGGATATTGGTTGACTGTCTCAGGAATTGAAGAAAAGCAAAGAGAATGTTTGCTTGATATTCTGGCTTATCTGAGAGTTTGAGTACTTGAGACTTCAATCCAACAACAATTTGGCTTGTAATATGATGGTTGTTTTGGCTTGTTGTTGAAGTCCTATTTATAGTGATGCTTGGAAAAAGTGTCCATTTGACACATGCACAGGCGCGTGTCTCTCACTTCCGCGAGTGAACTACTTTTGTCCTTTTTCCTGAAAATCTGTTGAACAAAAGTTGGTGCTGCAGTCTCTGAATAGTTGACAGTCCAATAGGGTGGCTTTTTCGTACGTCCTGAAAGTGCTTATCACATTTAATGCACTTATCAGCATTTAATTCATTTGAATTAAATGCCCGTTGGCAATTAATGACCTGAGAATATTTGCATTAAACTCCTTCTAGACTTAGAAATAAATTCAAGTGAAATCCTATCTTTAATAGACGCTCATTCAATCTGAATCACTTTTGTCCTTAAATCAATCACTTGATATAGCTTGACGCTTGGACGCTTGGAATCTTTATCTTCATTCAGACTTCAGACGCTTGAATCTTCAAACTTAACTACTGATAAGCTCACTCAGAAATTATCAGACGCTCAGTCTAAGACTACTTAGCCTAACAGACTGAAATGAAAATAAATAAAGCCTATTATAAATCTAACGCTCAAAGCTTAAACATAAGTTTTAATAAAATCAAACTTACATATTTTAGGGTCTAACATAGAGTCCTAATTGTCATCATCAAAACATCTAACAAGAAATTTCCTAACAATTTTCCCATTTTTGATGATGGCAATACTTACTCTTTTATAGTTCAAGAGTTAGACAGCCAAAAGTAAAAGTTAGCTTTGAATAAAGGTTAGATAAATTCAGTTAAGGTTAATTAATTCTCAACGAGATGTTTTAGCTGAAGAATGCACTTCATTAATATATCATGACAAGTACAATACATTTACAACTAAACTGAAAGTAAAGAGACAAGAATATAAACAATGCAAAAGTAGGAGCTCTTAATGTCTTTTTGAGAGGTTGCATTTCCTAAGCATTTTAGTCCTGATCGTTTCAGTAAGATTGTCTTCAAGAGCAATCAGAGCAGCATGATCTTTGTCAATGACTTTCTTCTTCTCTGTCTTCTGTCTCTCTTGATAAGCTATAAAGCGTTTCTTCTGTCACTCACTCTGGTTGATACCAATATGTCTAAGACATATCCTAAAAGCTCGATTGAAATCTGTCATCTTCTGCTCCTCAGCTACAAGTTTCGAATCAGTAGGCTCTGGAAGAGGCGCTTGTTCAATGGGAATGCCAAACTGTTCAAGAAACACTTGAGATGGCACTGGTAAATTAGAATACAAGGCAGTTGGAGGGAACCCAGAAGTTTTGCTAGGCGCTCCAGCTGAAGCTACCGAAGTGGGATATCTCGACTCAGCTTTAAAAGAAGGTGGAGAAGGAAGTGTTACTTGACACTTTGGCGGTGGAGGAGGATCTTGAACTTTGGAACTTGATGATTTCCTCTTTTCCCCTTTCTTTTTTTCTTCCCCCTTATTGCCAGCATCAGTCTTCATGAAATGTTCTGTTAATAGGCTGACTTGACTAGCAATCTGAGCCATTGAAGCCTCTAATGTGTCGATGCGTTTATCGAAGTGTTCTTTCATGGCCAGTTGATTTGCCCTGGTAGCATCATTCATTTCTTGAAACTCTTTTAGGCAATCAGCAACTGCCGCTTGAGCTGCACCACACGTATGAGCAACTTGAGCGCTCATATTTTGAGACTCAATTTTGGCCAAATTAGTTTTAATCCAATGAAGGGCTTCAACATTCTGAGTGGCACGATCTCTCACTTCCTCCAATAATGATTTCAACAGTGGCCCGAAAGATTAACTCATATCTGAAGGAACCTCTTGAGTAGTCGGTCGCTTGAACTTTGATGTGAACTTGAGTGAGTCAATGGAAAGTTGATGTGCTGGATCAAAAACTATGCCTCGTGTTTCGATTGGAAGATCCTCAGCAACATCAGGAACTTCTGTAGTAGTAGGAACAGAAGCGTCAGGTTGAACCTCTGGTGGAGACGCTTGAACTGGTTCCTCAGCAGACGCTGGAATACTTGCCACTTTAGTCTAAACAGTTTCTTCCTCAGGCACTGAAGTCAGATGACTAAAATCAATAAATTGGAAGTTCAGCCTAGCTAAGTCTGTGTTAGCATAGAAATCTGTTGCACTATCTATAAGCTCTTCTACTTGTTTTTGGGGCAAGCACTAAAATTGAATCAGTGTGCAGAGAGGACTATCCACAGCCCTCACCTACATTTGACCTAAGATGTCCAAAACGTGATTCGGGAACAATCTGTACTTCACTTGTGGGATCTAAAAATGAATATCAGTACGATAGTTCTGAGAGAAAGCTATAATCCGAGTTGTTGGAAGATGTTGGAGATGCTCGGACTCAGGTACATAAAACCTGTAGTATTCTTCCAAATACGGATAGACGGCTTGAGTGATTCTCTGATTTCGCTCCAGCAGCGAGAGCATAAATTCGTAATGCTCGCTCACTTCTTTCCTAACTGATGAGAGCAGGGGATAACCATGTAAAGGTCTGATTGAAGATCCATCTGATTTCCTCAAATTGGCTGTGAAGATCTTATCGAAGTGTGTCATTGGAGACAAGAGCTTCAACATCAGCCTAAAGTTGTCATCACAGCGACTGGGAGATATTGATATATCTGAAATCTATTTAGTCCCACTGGATGACGCTTGGGCCGCAAAACCGAAATGGAGTACCTGTAAGCCTGTGTAACGCTTGGCGCAAAAAACTTCTCCACTGGCTGTCGGATGCTCGGCAACTGATCAATTGGTCCAACTCTCTGTTGACGCCTCTCTAGGTAGTACTTGAAACTGACATTTCTTGTCATGCATGCCTATGCCGATTAGATGTGGAGCTTTGACCAAGTCTTGAAAAGTGCAACAATTGCCCATGTACTCTTCGCACCAGTTAACTTTGTTCATGCCGTAGTCTGCCCCTGCATTCACAATGGCCCGAATTCCTTCGTGGTGAATGTCTCTGATTGATTCAAATCTGTATCTTTCTGTTTGATAGCTAACATTCCATTCGGCATTGAAATATGCATCAGCGTCCTGTTGAATCAGATCAGTCAGAGACTCAGGACGATCACTAACGAACGGACGCTTATTCTTCCATAACTGAAGTGGTTTTTCTGCACTTAGATTCTCGAGACTATGTGCCACTTCCGGATAATGGATATATCCGTCTCTGTTCAAGATTTCTTTAGAAGGATTGAGACACTCCACAGGAAGACGCTCATAGATGCGGATCTTGAAGTTCCTGGGAGCAAAACCAGAAGGTCTGCTATGCCCCTCATCCAAGAAGTAAGCTAGATCCATATCAGTGCTTGGAGTTCTCGCACTGAGTCGCCTCTCATGGATTAGGATAGACGATGAAATTTGATCCACGGGCTGATCATTTGCAATAGCCATGTAATATGCTTTCTCTATTTCTGTTAATTCTGTACTAAACAGCATATCACAGATAGAATGATCTGTTTCTATCTGCATGGCCACTTCATTTTCTGCGACTATGTATTTTTCTTCATTGTAGCCAGCAGGAATGAAGTTTTCTTCAGAGGCTGGTGGCATGTAATTGATTGAGTGATCAATCGTCTTGAGTGGACTCAGCTTGAAAAAATGCCTTGGTCTTGTAACTTCCTCAGAAATGCTCTGACCTTCTGAGTGTGCCTCAGTTATGACTGCGGAGTTGAGTGATGGTTAGACCCCTTCTGTAGCAGGTTCCTCAGCATCCATAACTATGTTAGCTGCAACATCTTTTGCGATGGCCACCACTTCCTCGAGATTGACATCTAGATGAGCATCAATAGGTGCTTGAATAGCATCTGGAATAAGAGTTGTAACACAAAAATTATCCTCTATAAGAACAGGATCTTCTACAGATGTAGGAATAGAAACGATGTGGAAAGAAATAAACTTACCCTGAGAACTGGCCTCAACAGCAACTTCTTGAGCGCTTGGATCAACAGACTCAGGCTCTTCAAGAGCAGGTGCATGCTGACGGTTGCCTGTCCTGGGACGCTTGAAGATTTTCTTCATGTTTACGCCTTCAATCAGTCTAGGCGCTTAGACTTGGGGAGCAACTGGTTCTTCTTCAAAGTTTAGCTGCTTTATAACCGATTCTAGTTTCCTTCTCTTAATAAGAGGAATCTTGTCCTCCTTGTCCTCATCAGTCTCTTTCTCATCACTTTTCTTTAGAGGAGATGGAACAGCAGTAGCTTTGGGCTTTCTTAGAGCCCTCTTCTTCTGCTTAGTCGGACGTTTCACGGCTTCAACTGGAGCGGGACGCTCAGCTTCCTCGTTGAACACTTCGCGTACCTCTTAACGCTGAGATAGTGGTCTCGCAGCACCACCAACTAGGGGAGGAAGAAGAAGATTAGTCAGAATTCTCTTCCCCAGCAACTTGGCCTTGGCCAACGGAAACCCAGAAGAGTAAACACACTCTGCTCTGTACAGCAGATCACTTAGAATAATCCTATAGGGTTTGTTTATGGGGGGTTCAAACAGTCCCTAAACCTTCGATACACATACTCACTCCAATTGATTTTGATGTTGAGGAGTATGGCTGTCATCATATGAAATTGCATCGGGTTGACATTATCGAAGGTACCCACCCTGCACTCTATTATCTTGTTGCAGAAATCAGCCATCAAACGGTACTTCGGCACTATTTCTTTCTTTTCAAAGTGTTGTTTGTATGGTACACCATCATACGCACTCATAGTTTTCCATGCTTCTGGGATTTCTTCTTGAGTAACACAGTCCAATGCCTCACCCTCATTTGGTAGATTGAAGTTCTCAGGAATGGAAGCAACAGAACAGATTCTTTTGGGGACTCCTTCTTAGACAGAGAGAAGAGGCAAGAGATAGACTTCTTGTCCTCTGAGAGTTTAGCAATTTTCCAGAAGGTATCCACCTCAGTAGAAAATAAGTAGGAGTACTTGGTCAAGAACTTATGAAGCCCAGCCTTGGCTATAGAGTCCATCATATCGGTCATGCTGATCTGATTCTGCTCGTATAGAAATTTCCAGTCCACCGCAAGGCCTTCAGTAACCTTGATGGTGTTTTTAGCAGTATTCGCGGATTTCTTGGGTGCCATTTGAGTGTTTTGAAAGAGATGAACTGAGATTTCCTTTGAGAGTGAGAGAGAGAGAGAGTAACTTTGTAGAAAGCTTGAGTAAAAAGTGAATAGTTTTTCTGCAAAAATTTGTTTTAAAAGACGCAGTTGAAAAGTGTGGTTTCTCGTCTCACTATGATTGTGACACGTGTAAAGTTCATGAATCTCAGCCATAAATGTTTTTAACTGCGGACGCGAGTTTTTGGCAAGAGAGAGAAGTTACATTTGGTAACTCCCACATATAAAGATTTGGCGTCTGAGTGAAAATTTTGAAAAACGTTTGGCATTTTCAAAGTGTGATGCACGCGCTTGATAGTACACTGACATGTACACAAACACGTACTAACTCTTAACCGTCATTTTGAAAAGTTTTTAATTTACCCGCCAGTTTGATGTGATAGAAGCGTGTGAATAGAGTTCAAAATAGGCTTTTGAGTCTATCCATCACGTCATTAAGCGTGTAAAATCTATGCATGAATTTTATAAATAATTTATATTAAGTGTTGAAGGGGATAAATTCAACGCTTAACATATACCACTTGAGAGCACTTATTGTATTGTAAGTTTTATGTTTGACGCTTGAATTTTAAATGTTTTCTTTGTGTTTGAGCGTCTAACATATTATGCACAAATAATACTGAGCGTTGATGATCTATGCATATGACAGTTTTTGATCATTTACGCTTACAGGTATGTACAAGCGCAATTTTAAGGTTCCCCTTAGATTTGATAACTTGTAACACTTTTCAAAGGATCTTTTAGACATAAATAAAGTGGATTCCCCCCTAAATTATATGTCTAATTAAATTATGATGGATAATGATTAAGCGCTTAAATCAATCATACCTAGTTCACTTCTTAAAGTGAGAAAGCGTTGTTCGTTGAGAGCTTTGGTGAAGATATCTGCCAATTGTTTGTCAGTTCCAATAAAGTGCATGGAGATATCTTTCTTTTGAACATGGTCATGAAGAAAATGGTATCTAATGTCAATATGTTTGGTTCTTGAATGTAGAACAGAGAGTTAATCATGGTTATCACAATGAATGGGGGTTGGACCTAGGATTATACCATAATCTCTAAGTTGTTGCCTCATCCATAACACTTGTGCACAACAACTTCCTGCGGCTACATACTCGGATTCAACTGTAGAAGTAGCTATGGATTGTTGTTTCTTACTATGCCATGAAACTAACGTATCACCTAGAAATTGACATGTACCACTGATACTCTTTCGATCTCTTTTGCAACCTGCAAAATCTGCATCTGAGTAACTAATTAGTTCAAAAAGAGAGTCCCTTGGATACCATAAGCCCACATTTTGTGTGTCTTTTAGGTATTTAAGGATCTTCTTGGAAGCAATTAAGTGTGACTCCTTAGGATCATCTTGAAATTGTGCACACATGCATACCGAAAACATAATATCAGATCTACTAGCAGTAAGATAAAAAAGTGATCCAATGATACGTCTATAGTTAGTGATATCAATCTTCTTCTCATCTTTATCTAACTTGAGCATTTGGCTTATTAGAATTTTTGAAGATGATGCATTTTCCATACCAAATTTCTTAATCATGTCTCGTAAATATTTAGCTTGGTTAATAAATATGCCATTAGGGAATTGTTTAACTTGTAATCCTAAGAAGAAAGTTAACTCACCCATCATGCTCATTTCAAATTGTTCTTGCATCATTTTTGAAAATTTCTCACACAGACGCTTGTTAGTAGAACCAAATATAATATCATCAACATAAATTTGAACTAAGAGAATATCTTCGTCATTGGTAATTTTAAATAACATTGTATCAACGCTTCCTTTTGAAAAGCCTTTACCAATTAGGAAAATAGAGAGAGTGTCATATCATGCTCGGGGTGCTTGCTTAAGCCCATAAAGTGCTTTATCTAGCTTGTAGACCATACCCTTACCATGGCTGTTGATGAATCCCGGTGGTTGCTCCATATATACCTCTTCTTGGATTTTACCATTCAAGAAGGCACTCTTAACGTCCATCTGATACATTGTAAACTTGTTGAATGCTCCATACGCTAGAAACATACGAATTGCTTTAAGACGGGCGACAGGAGCATATGTCTCATCAAAATCAATACCCTCTTCTTGGAAATAACCTTGAGCGACGAGTCTGGCCTTGTTCCTTATCACAGTGCCATTCTCATCCATCTTGTTTCTATAAACCCATCTAGTTCCAATAACTCCTTAGTGAGTTGGCCTTGGTACCAGCGTCTAAGCCTTACTACGCTCAAACTGATTAAGCTCTTCTTGCATGGCTTCAATCCAACTAGGACCACATAATGCTTCATCCACTTTCTTAGGTTCCATTTGAGATAGAAAACTTGTGAACATGGCATCATTGAATGTAGTGGCTCTAGTCCTAACAGCCGCTTCAATATCTCCAATAATCTGCTCAGGTGAATGATCACGTAGCCTTAGTCTATCAGGCTGGAAAGGGTTAAGAGGTTGAACAGGCGCTTGATTCACTTGCTCAGGCGCTTGACTCTCCTCTTGCGTTGGCGCTTCAAGTTCACAGATTCTACTTTGCTCTTGATGATCACTCTCTTCATGATCATCAGCAAATCTATCACGATTGTCTAAGATAACCTCACGAGTAATCTTAGGAGGTGCACCAAGATCTCATCATCTTCGTCACTTTCATCAATATCTACCTTTGACGCTTGATGACACGGATCTTCAACCCCTACATCATTCTCATTAACCTTACTCAGTTCTTGGTTATCATCATCAAAAACAACATGAATAGATTCCTCTACCTTCGATTTGATCTTATTTAAGATGCGAAAATTCTTTCCATTCTTAGCATAGCCTAGAAAGATTCCCTCATCCTCTTTAGGATTAAATGTCTTTAGGCTTTGGGGAACATTATTATGGATAAAACATTTATAACCAAAGACGTGAAAATATGAAACATTAGGCTTACGTCCTTTCCAGAGTTCATATGAAGTTTTCCCATATTGTTTGTTGATCATGCAACGATTTGAGTGTAACAGGCAGTGTTGATCGCTTCAGCCCAAAACCTACGGACAAGCTTGGACTCTGCTAACATCGTCCTAACGGCTTCCTTGAGTGTTCTGTTCTGGCGCTCAGCAACGCCATTCTGTTGGGGAGTTCTGGGAGCTGAATACTCATGATGTATTCCATTCTCTACACAAAACTTCTCAACAACCTTGTTAGTAAACTCAGTACCGTGATCGCTCCTTATTCTTGCAACTTTAAGATTCTTCAAAGTTTGCAGTTGCCAAATAAGCATTGTTAACTTGTCACATGTCTCATCTTTGGATGAAAGAAATTCCACCCAAGTAAATCGAGAGAAATCATCTACTATCACCAAAGTATACTTTTTACCGCTCACACTAATCGTTTGAACAGGTTCAAACAGATTCATGTAAAGCAGTTCAAGTATCCTAGAGGTAGATAGACAAGGTTTTCTCTTGAAAGATGATTTAACTTGTTTTCCCATTTGACAAGCGTCACAAAGGCGATCCTTATGAAATAATCCTTTAGGTAATCCTTCTACAAGATTTAGATTTGTAAGCTGAGAGATTGTCTTATAGTTGAGGTGATTCATTTTTCTATGTCATAACCAACCCATTTTAGATTTATTTTGACTCTTAGCAATGTTGGGTTGTTATCAATTGTTGAACCCCAATCTACTAAATACACATTGTTTGTTCTTTTACCTTTTAGTTTAGTAGATTTAGTCTTTGCGTCATTTATATAGCAACAGTCACTTGAAAAAGTAACTTCAAAGCCTTTATCGCAAAATTGACTTATGCTTAAGACCCTCAACATAATAAACATCACTTATCATGATGTTCTCCCTATGCACAATACCTATACCTTTGGTTTTACCTTTGGAGTTGTCACCAAATACAACCTAAGGACCATTGGCAGCTCGATAGTTGATTAAGAGATCCTTAGAGCCTGTCATGTGCCTTGACGAGCCACTATCGATGTACCAAAGAGATGTATCGGCTCTAGCTCTAGGTACCTGTAATCAAAAGGGAATTTTTATTTCTGTTTAGGTACCCATTGTTGCTTGGGTCCTTTAACATTAGTTGATTGGTTAGTTTCAACTAGAACTTTAGGAACCTATATTTGCTTAATCTTCATTGCGGGAGGATTAGCCTTCTTGGGTTTCACATTGTATTGTGTGTGCTTTTTGTTCACCTTGTGTTGTGTGTGCTTCTTAGGTGTATAATAATATCCTCGATTATAATAGTAATCATAATCATAGTCATAATCATAATTATCATAGTATCGAAAATATGACCTTGACATTTGTGGATATTGACACTGGTATTTCCTTGGCATTGGCTTGGTTAACACTTTTGGTGATGGACGCTTAGCGCTTGATTCACAGTGGTTAGGTTTATCCTTAGCCTTTTGAGTGTTTGGATGAACCCGTCTTTGTGATCATTTGCTTTCGCCTTACCCTTATCTGAGTCAGTGTTTACTTTCTCATTTGGCATCGTACCATTGTCCTTTGGTTCATTTGGTGTTTGACTTTGTGAACCTTTTTCAACAAAGAATACACTCTTTCTTTTTATGTTCGCCGTAGCATTAGATTTGTTTTGTTTACTGAATTTATTGCATCCTAAACCAGTCTTTTCACCAAATAGTCTTGTTACTTTAGTCACATTGTCTAGCTTTCTTGACGCTTTAGACAATGATGAGACGAGCTATTCTGATTTAGCAAGTCTAGCAATCAGCTCAGCTTCCCTCTTGACTATTATATCAAGATCACTTTTCAGATTGATTATATTACTCTCAAGTGATTTGTTCTTCTCAATGCATTGCTTCTGAACTTGCAACTCTGCCTTGAGCATCACATTATCACTATTGAGTGATGAAATGATATAGAAGTGATTTTGATATAATTTGGCGGCATCTTGACAATCATTGTAATATTCTTTGACTTTGTCAAGTAGTTCTTCATAAGAGAGAGGGTAAGATATCTCAGTGTTTACCTCAGGGGATGCTTCATCATCTCTGGCCATGAGACAAATAAGCGCTGAGTCATCCACTGGCTCATCATCATCACTACTCTCCTCTGAAGACTCCAAATCTTCAGGTGCGGATGCTGGTTTTGATTTTGCTAGCAAACCTTGTTGACGAATGTTGCTCCTGAATTGGTTTCTATCCAAGTAATCCTACCTTGAAGGCTTAGATACGTTTGGATAAGGGCAATTTACCTGGTAGTGCCCTGGTTTCCTGCAATTATAACAAATATTAGTTTTCATCTTATGTTCCTTTGTTAAGCGTGCAGTTTGTGGTTTTGAGACCACAAGCGCTGAGAAATTTTGAGTTTGAGACGCTTGATACTGAATCGGAGTTGAAGGAGAAGGTGCAGAATATTGAGGCGCTTGATACTATTGTTGCACTGAAGCAGTCGCTTGATATGAACTTTGTCCTTGATGCTTAGGACTGTTTCCCTTCTTTTCGTATCTTAAGAACTTTCTCAATCTATTCATAAGCGCTAGTTCCTCATCCTCACTGATATCCGAAACCTTTCCCTTGCTACCCGATTTACCCTTGATTGATGCTATAAGCGCTCCAGGCTCAATCACCGGACTGCTCACAACATCACAGACAGAATTCAACTCAAACTCAAATGCTTTGAGCTCCGAAAAGGCATCTCTGGAGTTAAATTATCCAACACATTACATTCTCTCATTGCTGTTGTCTTCATCAAAAATCTACAAGGTAGACTTCTGAAAATCTTAGCCACCATTTCTCTGTTCTGTAAATCCATACCCAAAGATGTAAATTCTGTAATGAGAGCTGTAAATCTTATATCCAATTTCTCTAAAGTTTCATTGGGCAACATCTTAAACTATTAAACCTTTCCTTGGCAATGAAAAGCTTGTTCTCTTTAATCTGTGCTGAACCACCATAAATCGTAGCTAACGTATCCCATATTTCCTTAGTAGTGTTACTTGACTTGATCTTGTTGAATAAGTTGTCATTATCACCAATATCTATATATAGAGTGTTACGACCTACATTGTCCAAATTCGCCCTTCGACGCTTATCTGGAGACCATTCTTGCTTTGGCTTTTCCACATAGCCATCCGGAGTTTCTTCTGTGTGGCTCCAGGCGCTCTATTAATAACCTTGTATATATGAATAAGTCCATCTGAAATGATATCGCACATGTCATCATCACATGAACAGAGATATGTAAATGCTTTAACTTTCCATGTTTCATAGTTGACTCAGTCAGTTTAGGAACTTTAGCAAATGCCATGGAAAATTTTGAAGCAACTAGTTTTTGAAAACGGGTCTAAACAAGCTGTTATGCTTTGAAATTTTAAAATTTCAACTTTAACCGCTTTGATACCACTTGTTGGTCCCAAGTGGCATACGAAATGGTCTAGAGGGGGGGTTGAATAGACCCTGAAGTCTTTTTCGACTTCAAAAAGTTTCATATTAAAATTGGTTTGGACGCTTGACAATGTAGACGTTTGGCTGAGCATCTATTAGAAGACTGTTTTATAAAGTTAACTTAGACTTCAAAATTTGAATACTATAACCAGTTAGGTTTAAGCATTCAGTTCTTTGATCAGTGTTAGCACAACGGAATGATTTTAAAGTCTTCTCTTTGAAAGTTTTAGCATCACGAGATGTTTCTTAGTTGCTTAGCATTTGATTGTGTTTCCTTAACAGATTTATGCCAAGATATGATAGTGATGAAAATGACTATAAAGTAAAGAGCACAATATTTGAAAGGTTCGTTGGGTGGTGTAATTCCAACTATGTCCTTATTCTCCTTGAACACTCGGAGGCAATCCACTAAAATGATTCTCAAAGAATCACACAGAATATTCTACAAATTAGAGAGAGATGGTTATTGATGACTTGAGCTCCTTGGTCACATAGGTTTCTGCTCCAAGACACTTCTATCCCCTTACTTCTTTCACCCAGAACTATTACAAGTATCCAACTTTGACTTCACATAGATTGCAAGGCTTGGATAGGGTTTTGTCTAACGGTTTGTTTATTTTTGATAAAGTTCAAACAACTTGGAACATCTCAATAGGAATGTGGGTTTCTTCGAAAAAAATGTTTGAAATATTGGTTAACTGTCTTAGGAGTTGAAGAAAAGCAAAGAGAATGTTTGCTTGATTATTCTAACTTTTCCAAGAGTTTGAGTACTTGAGACTTCAATCCAACAGCAATTTGGCTTGTAATATGATGGTTGTTTTGGCTTGTTGTTGAAGTCCTATTTATAGGCATTCTTGGATAAAATGTTTGTTTGACACATGCACAGGCGCGTGTCTCACTTCCGTGAGTGAACTACTTTTCTCCTTTTTTTTGAAAATCTGCTGCACAAAAGTTGGTGCTGCAGTCTCTAAATAGTTGATAGTCCAATAAGGTGGCTTCTCCATACGTCCTGAAAGTGCTTATCACATTTAATGCACTTATCATTATTTAATGCATTTGAATTAAATGCCCGTTGCCAATTAATGATTTGAGAATATTTACATTAAACTCCTTCTGAACTTAGAAATAAATTCAGGTGAATAGATAATTAATTAAAACAAAAGAATCTCTGAGCCTAGTGTGAGGCATCCATGAGGATGCCTATTAAGGCTAGTTGGGTGTCCATAAGGATGCCCAACAACAAAGGAGTCTTTTGTTTGTCTTGCTCAATAAGTCAAGAGGATATAAAAGGATTCTTTGACCTAAAACAAGATACAGACAATCATAACTCTCCTAAAAAGAAAAGAAGAAAATATCCCCCCTTTCTCTATACCTAGTCGTCGCCCCCTTAGAGATTTAGTGGGAATTTTTCGTCAATCAATCCGTGCGTGATAATTTAGAGACGACGTATTTTTATTGTTCGGATCAAATTCAAGAATTGAAGATTACACGAGGATTGAAGAAAGCAAGACTTCATCAATTCAAAATATAGAGGAGGAATTGGGTTCGCCTACAACTTTGTTTCAACGAATAAGTCGTTATTCGTTAAGCGAATTAATCACTTTGAATATGCAATCAAAGAATTTACACTTTGGGTTTTTTAAATTAAATTTTTGAATATCTTCCGCTGCGTTTAATTCATTTTTTTGCAAAACCTAACAGGATCAACCTCGAATTGCAGTTTAGAAGGACAAGTGGCAATTGTTCGGTGATTGCTAATAAGGGATTCATTGTCTTGGGTAGTAACGAGTTAACGTCCTGTGCGATTGTGGGTAAATGAAATTATAAGTCTTTGGCCAAAGCAGGAGAACTAACTTATGTATAGTACAAAGGGGTAGTTCAGTAATTTCATCTTACTATGACTCATAAAGCACGACATTGAGTCATGTGAATTTGACGTAATCCATGACTCTCACTCGATTGGGATGTTACAGTGAAGGGCTTATACTCACATAGTGTCTGTAACCTAAAGATTCGTATTGATCTATTCATTTCAATTGGGTTTCGATGTGAGTCCACGTGACTGGCTAAGTGACACTTACATCCTTGGTTTTCTCCCAATGCCAATTGAGACGAACCTAGAGAGTCGCTCTTCAAAGGAATTGAGCGAAGAAATTCTTTCGTTGTCAAATATATAAAATAGGAAATTTGCTATTTGATGAGCAAATTAATTTATTTGATTAATTGGACTAATGGAAATAAATTAATAATAAATAATTACATGTATTTATTATGAAAACATTAATTTATTTGATTAATTAGATTAATGGAAATAAATTAGTTATAATAAATAAATAGAATTATTTATTATATTCATCCTTTTATTAATTAATTAGATTATTTAATTTAGATGATTATTAATTAGTATTATATTTTAATTGGATTAAAATATGTTGGACCTAATTAATAATTGGACTAAGTTGAAAGTCAACTTAGCCCAATAAGGATGAGGTGGGCGTGTGGCAGGCGTGTTTGAGGAGTTAAATGGGTTCAAGGAATTAGTTAATTCCAAGCCCATCACTCTTTATATATACCTAACTCACTGGTTCAGAAAAACTTAACTCTCATAATTGACTTGACAGCAAAGAAAGAAGAAGAGAAAAATCTCTCCCCCTCCCCCCTACAGTAGTCGTCGGCCTTAGAGGTGCAAAAGGTGGTGGATTTTTCTTCAAGCTTATTCCGGCGTTATATCTAGAGGCAGGAGTATACCAATTGTTGTTGTAAATTAGATTTCATCTTGTTTATAAATTTCGAATTTAGTGAAAATCATTAAAACCCAAAAGTGATCCGATTGTGAATCCGGATATGTATTTACGCTTTCACTGCGCATGAGCCAGGATTTACAACACATATATGTTTCGAATTGATTTAGTTTTGCTAAGTTTCTGCCTTTTATGGTGATGTGGAGCGGTTCCGAGTTTTTTTACAGTATCTACTAAGAAAATACGGTTCTTTGTTGTGTAATGGTGGCTAGGGTCTTGATTGAGTAGGGCTTGCTGCGATTTGAGGGGCCATTGGAGGAGGATTTGACGTAGTTAGGTTCAAGTAATATGGAGGTGGAAGTGGTGATATGGTGGTGGTTGGGGTTTTGGTGAGGAAGAAGGAGAAGTAAGGAAGGAGAAAAAGAAAAGGAAATAGGAAAAATAATAATAAATTTGATTGGGAGAATTTGAATAATTACATTACTTTAGAATTTGAATTTGTTCATTAATTTTCTTAAAAAAAATTAATTTAAAAATTATAATGTGAGAATTGTTGATTAATTATTATTTACTATTAAATCTTCTTTATGAAAATATAATTTAAGTATTATTATTATTCAAAAGACAATAATTATTAATGTAATAATGAATATTGTGTTGGGAAATATACATGTAGCCCGACTAAGCACAGCGAAAAATTAAAATTTTAGTTTCTAGTATTTAAACATGCGAGTTTATTAATCCTACGGGCTTATCACGTACCATAGGCTTGCGCATTTCTACACTAGTTATTTAGAACTTGAATAAAAAAGATCTTACCTTATTCGATTTTTCACAAAAATCGAAGAGATTCTTCTTCCTTAACGTAAGCTCCCTAGCTTGCTCCTTGTTTTTTAATCTACTCCTTCGTTTTTCCCTTAGATGAAGATTTCGAATTCCTCCACCAAAACGCCTTTGATCAGATTCTTGATTCACTTCAGAGACCCAAGTGTTTCTCCTCTAAAGTTGATCCACACCCCGGATACCCACTCGTTTATAATCTTTAGCTAGGTTGATCTATAAACGTTTATTCTAACTCTAAGGAATAGTGTATGGGATTAAGGTGAAAGCAAAAATTACTTCTCTAAGTATTTTGGAAGAATTCTTGAATTCAAGATCTTGATGAATAATCAAGAACTCAAGAACACTATATGAGAGAGAGAAAAAGAGAAACGATTTTTCTATGCAAGAGGAACAAAAATTTTGGCTTCAAAAGTCATCATCCTATTTTCGTTCCATACTAGTCATATATATAAGACTAAATTCTTGCAATTCTTTCCCATGTAGAACTCTTCTACATTAAACTTTTTCCATGTAGGAATAGAAGACTAATTAATTCTCAAATAGGACTCTTCTATTTTAATTAGTTTTCTTTCTCTCTAAGAAATCTTATTTCCTTATAGAAGAAAATTAATTAAACTCTTTAATTATTTTCCTCCACCAAATTTTCGACCAAGACTTAATAAAATAGTCTTTTAATAATTAATCCACCATACTAGATTAATTAAAAGTCACTTCCAATTAAATTAAATGCTTTCTAGACTTAAGCTTAATTAAATTGATCTTATCAACTTAATTAATTAATTTATCCAACACTTGAATAAATAAAAGTCTTAATTAATTAATCTAATTAATTAATATATTAACTCAACTACTTTGAATTAAATTTCCTTAATTAAGAAATGGATTTGTCCGAGTATTGTGTGTGACCCTTTAGGTTCACCAATATACTAGTAATGAGCTCATAACCTTTATGATTTAATTTGGACAATTAAATTGTCTCGATTAATTAAACACTTTTAATTAACCATCTTATTATTTAATCTCCATTAAATATAAGATACTCACAAATCAAAGAAAAGTTTCTAGCTACTTATCTTGATGACCTAGATGTAGGCGATTCAAAGTGAACCTTCCAATCGCGCATTCCATGCAAGTGAGATTCTTCCATCAACTAATTTCTCAATTGAATTAAGGATCGAGGAATCTTATTGGTCGAGATCCTTTTAAATTCAATCTTAATAATTCAAATGTGTTTGACTAGTGATTAATTAATTAATTCAAGAAACTCATTTCTTAATTAATTACTTACTTGCCTTGGCCAAGGACTAACTCAGTCAAATCACTTAGAATTATATAGGAAATTCACTTGTTCATCTAGACAAGTGATGGATCCTTTGTTGTCAACACCAACCTCCATATACGAGTCACTACACCTAATCACCAGTCCATATGTGTCCTTGTAAAAGAACTGGCACAAGAGTCAAAGTGCAGTTAGTCAATATACAAGATTACTGTGACGGCTCAAGTCAAAAAATTAATCTTGCACTATCGTGATTGAGAAACTCCTAATTCGACATATATAGAAATAATTCCAATTTAGGAAGTTTCAGTCAGGGTAATCAGTGAACTTGTTCTCAACAAGCACCCGCGTATGTGCATTTGTGTCAACTACACTAATGTCTATAAAACGAGACATTCTCTAATTAAGAATGTGCATTATAGGCGCAAGTCTATCCGAATTATCAATGTCTCATCTTGATAATTCTATGACTTGGATGGTATTTAGAAATCACAGCCTTAGAGACTTGTTTTATGATATCCATCCAATGAGATATCAAGTCCCATAGCTATGTATGAATTCTAGGGACTTCATCATACGGTTATATAACAATATAAACATAAGATGAAGAAATGTCTTTTATTAATATAATGTAAAACGAAATTGTTTATTACAAGAATAGATAAAGAAAACCTATCTAGGATTGGCTCGCAGGGCACTATTCTAACATATTGAATCAATAATTAATTAATAATTTATTACCTACTCAGTTGAAATATTTCTTCTATCGTTTAGGTGATTAAAAATGACTTAATTTTAATTATTTGATCATTTGTAAAAATAGCTATCCATTATTAATTTAAATTAACTAAAAGTTAATAAGATAAACTTAAAAGAAGCAAAAAAATTAATAAACTAAAATTTTGGGTGGGGTCTAGTTGACTCGGGGGTCTGGTTGAGTGGCCGATGACCATGGACACGGAGTCACATCGACCTGGTATGAAAAAATGTTGACAGGTGATGGTGGCGCGATACAGGAAGGGTTGTGTGATGGTGGCATAGTGGAGTCCACCTATATAGTAAGAACACTGAGGTGGTGGTAGCTGGCAGTTAGGATTTTGTGTGAGGAAGAAGAATAAGAAAGAAGAAGAAAAATAAATGTTAAGAGAAAAATAATAATAAATATGATTAAAAAAGTTTGAATAGATGCACTCTTTTATGATTTGAATCTGTTTATAATTTTTAAAGTATTCATTTTAGTTTTTTATTTGAAAATTATAATCAATGGACATGTTGATTAAATCAATATTAATTGTAATTAACATTTTTAATAAAAATACAATTCAAGGTATTATTATTAAAAAATTAATAAATAATTTTTTTGGTGCAATAATGAATATTTAATCAATAATTGAGAAGATAAAAAATGATCAAAAAAGGTGATATATATATACTGCTAGGCTCCAATGACTAGTTACAATGGTCATTTACAGTGTTTTCTTACAACAATATCCCATGCATTATTACGTAATTACAATACACTTCTAGGGGAATTATCGTCATAAGAAAATTGATCAAATTGGCCTTGGTCAACCCTGGGGTTATTCAAATCTTTTTGGATGACGTCAACACCATTTCCAAGGCAAGAAAAAATCTTGAGGGGTGTGTTGGTAATGGTGTATGCTCTGATAGGGGAGTTTTGTGTAATTTCAAGATTCAAGTTTTGTGTAACATCGAATCTATAGATAAAACAACATAAATACGTAAACGAGTATTTTAGACAGCTTATTACTATAATTAAAGCATTGTAAAATGAAGTAAAAAGGGTCTTGTTTAAATAAAGTTAAATATCTTCATTCTATATTATTTATAATAAAAAAAACTACAATTAGATTTTCTTATAAATCCAAGGGCAATTTTATCTATTGCACTAAAAAAATTATTAAAACGGAGTGCCATTATATTTTTATGGAGTGCTAATGTTTCATTGGTAACTGTGGATATATATTATCCTCATCTGTAACTCTTGGTAGAAAAATAGAAAACTTGATATTAGTGTACATATCCTTCCCAAAAACTACCTGAAACCTACAAAAACACCAAAAATGAAAGAAACCTCCAAAATCTACAAAACCTGTTGAAGTAAGGGGAGTGGCTATTGAGATGTGAATGCAACATGTAATTGCATATAATACTCATTCCTTTCATGCTTATGGAATATGGGACCTTCCATTTCGGGTAGTGATGAAAGATTCAACTTATGTGCAACAACAGAATTCTACTAACAAGAAATTGCAGCACATTATTTACTGAAATCTCCTTCACTGCCAAAATATGCCATCAAGACAAGACCATACAATGAAATTAATATCAGTGAATATCATCACAAAATTGCATACAAAATGAAAGCAAAGAGTTGTTACCCATTACTTGTTACTTAGGATAAAGTTGTTGAAATATCAAGCAAAAGATTTGATAACAGCATTATTTAATGCAGTAAATGAAACACGAGAACTAGACGACTAAGCCTCGTTTTTGCCTGTAGTTAGCATTGCCCAACGCTTCAATTCTCAGTGTCCACGAGTGACATATGCCAGTGAAACAGCAGCTAAGAGGGTTGTCGCTGATGACAATACAGTCCAGAAGCTCTTCTTCTTATGTGCTTCTTCCAGAGACTTCTGCAGTAACTCCAATTGCCTCTTCATATTCTCTACTTTACTCTCTTTACTCTTGAAAGCATTCTTTATCATTTCCATTTCAATCACATATGCCTTCGTCTCTTCACCATTTATCTGTTTATCATCACAGGCATAACTCCCATCCTTTGAACAAAGGGCTGATGTGTCCTTTAACATCTTCAGCATTAGCTCTGCATTTGAATCTGCAACTTCAACTTTACCCTTCATCAAATCAAATTCATTTCGAGCCTCTTTTATTGTATTTTCTAAACGAGTAATTTCTTTCTTTAGCAACCCACATTGGCTTTCGAACTCTATCTTTTCTGCAAATGTAGCATCATACTTCGCCTTTGCTTCCCCACCAGCCTTGAGGTTTTCATGAATTTGATTCTCCAACTCTACAATCTTTTCCTTCAACCTTGCACCATTATTTTTCTCTTCACTTAGACAATTTTCAATTCCATCCCTCTCAACTTTAACCTGCTCAAGCTTGCATCTAAACTCCCCAACTTCAGATTCTAGCCTCACAATGGTCTCCAATTGAACCCTGCTAGATTCCTCCAATTTGAGAACAACAGCCTTGAGTGCACCTACTTTGTTTTGCAATTCACCAACTTCAATATCCACTCTACCTTTAGCCTCCAACAACACAATCTTCTCATTAACCATGTCCTCTATTTTGCAACGTTGGTCATCTAATTGCTTCAGTGCCTCGCCTAAATCTTTCTCAATCATACCTTTCTCATTTCTCAACCCCTCAAGACTCTTCTCACTCAACTTCCATTCTTTCACTAACTGATCAATCTCCCTTATCATATCCTTCTGCCTCTCCTCACCTTCGACACAATTCTTCTCCAACACGGCCACATTTGCACGCAGTTTCTCCTCCTCCTTTTGCAAACCGACAACCATCTCGTGGAGTCCACTCACAGCATCCTCCAACGCTTGTCTTTTAAGCATTTCCACATTTTTCTCCCCTTCAATCCTTTCCTTTTCTCTCACAACAGAAAGGAGTTGATCCTTCATTTCCTCTATCAACTTACCCGACTCCACTAAACTCCTCTCCATCAAATCTTTCTCCCTAGTAACCGATTCAACCATCACTCCCCTCTCTTTGCTTTCCCCCACAACACTATTGTACGCAACCCGTAACTCTCCAATCTCTCGTTCGATCTCTCTCTTTCTTCCCTCAAACTCAATCAAATCAGCTCTCAACCCTTTCTCCTCCTCAATTTTCAAATCGAGCTCATCCATCAAACCATCCCTCTCCACACAAACTCTCCTCGAAACCTCTTTCTCACTTCCCAATGCATCTTCAATCTCAGTCAATTTCCCATTCAACCTCCCAATCTCACATTCTTTTTCATTAACCACTCTCTTCAACTCAATCATTTCACTCTCCAAACCCTTCATTTTCCGCTCAATCGCCTCCCCCTTTTGACCGGCTTGAACAGCAACAAACACAGCCACCACACTCCTCTCGAGCTCCAACCTCGCAGCCCTCTCACTCAACTGAGTCAACTCGGACTTCAAGGTCTCTCTCTCCGAGTTGGACGTAGTTAGCTCCGATTCCAGCGACCCTTTCGACAGAATGAGCGAGTCGACCTGCTGGCGGCGTTCAACTGCCTCCTTGAGCAGCATTTGATTGAGAGATTTGAGGCTCTCGATCTTCTCCGAAGCGTCAGAATCCATAGTTGCCGTGGCCTGTTGATGATGGGGTTTTACAAAATCGTCTTGATTTTGCAATGGCTTCTCGCTGTGAGAATTGGATACTTTCTTCTTTGCCATGGCCTTTTTTCTCCGAATATTTTGGTGGAAAAGGGATGGAAGATGAGAGGTGTAGGGTTTTCTGGGGTTTTACTTTTTTATTTTTTTTTCTTTTTTATGGCTAGGGAAAATGTAAAATGCGAAGGAGATAAGGTGGCGGGCAAAGTGAGAAAGAGAGACGAGAGCGATGGGGGCTGTTACTTATTAGGGTTTGTTTTCGAATTCAAATTTTGGGAGGGGCGCGAGAAACGAGGAATCTTATTATCCTTTGTAGCATGTTGTTGATTGGTGGTGGATGGAGTGAAGTGCGTGTGTGTGTGTGAGATATAAATTTTGGCATTAGTTCCGGGAGATGTGTGGTTACTAGCCACCGCCCTTTTCCTTCTTCCACCTGTACGGCCCTTTTCTTTTCTTTTTATGAATTTCCCACCTCACTATTTCCTCTGAAAAATCCTATTTATCCATGTGATAGTCCTAATTATTCAAAAGCCTCCTTGTGATATAAAAATTCACAGAACACCTTTTTATAAAGAAATAATGGTACAATTTAACCCCCTATGTGCCTCACTTGCGCGTAGTACGACTGGTTATAATTTTTTTTTATTTTTTTAGACAATTTTGCCACTAATTAACAACCATTAGATCAAATAAGATAAAATCAACGGTCTAAATTAATATCTATATATTCTTTAAATTTGATTAATCACATCCATAGATCTAAAAGATATCAACGGTCCATATTAAACATATTATATTTAATTATTTATTTAATTTAAAAACATATTTTATATATAAGGGGTTATTGTAAATTACCCCCCTGTGTTAATCTGAAAACGTTAAAAAAAACCCCTCTGTTAAATAAATATGCAAAAACAACCCCCTGTTAATTTTAAAGTAGTTCACTCTCCAATTCCTTTTGTTAGAGTTAACAGTGTTAACTTTTGCAATTCCCGTTATACCCTTGTATTATACAAATTTAAAATTTAAATTTTTGGCCATTGGATCAAGATTATATCCACACATTATTAACCATTGGATATTATCAACTTAGATTCAAATGAATAGCCTAGATTTAAGTCTACTTTTTACCCAAAAATCTATCAATGGTCATCATTTTATTCATTTTCCTAAATCACAATTTTTCAAATCAAAAAGTTGTTGTTTTTCATAAAAGAAAATAAATAAATAAAGTAAAAAAACATAAACACACAGCCTATATCTCAAACGCACGGTGTCAGTGTCTTGGATGGTGGTGGCAGTTCACGACGGTGGTGGATAGGTTGGGTGAGGCGACGGTCTACAGGTTGGGCTTGACGGCGGCGGTGGCAGGAATGATGGTTTGGAGCGAGATTAATTGGAGAAAAAGGAAAATGGAGAAAGAGGCATCAATTCTGTCCGAAAAGAGGGAAATTGGCGGTGGTTGGGATACGAACAATGGGCAACAGATAGCAGCGGTGGCGAATGGTGTTTTGGAGTGAGTATTGGGTGGTGGGTTGTGGTTTAGGCGGCGGTGGTTTTAAGGTGGCAATGGTTTGCGGTTTTGGTGGTAGTGGCCGGGACATGTGTGGATGAAGAGGCGACGTTTTGAAATGGCAGAGATGAAGGATACGATGGAGGTGGGGCATGGGTGGTGGAACGGCGACTGCAAATCTGAAAATTTGAAGTTGGTCATCAATGGCTGCGATGGGGGTGAGGGGGGGATGTTAACAATTTTAGACCTCATTTGCAGGGGTGTTGCAAATTTAGACCCCTTATGTCTGTCTTTTCTTTTTTCTTTATTTTTTACGGCTAATTCCATGGGTAAAGTCCAAAATATCCCTGAATAGTAACACCTTGTCAGCCTCTATCACTGTTGCATATTTTAAAGATTTACAAACCAAGTCCCTTATTCTTAAGAATAATACCTTTAGTCCTTTAATTTTTAGGTTTGATTTATTTAGTCTAGAATATATGAAAAACGATATAAGTTAAAAGTAATTAAATAAATTACAAAGGTAATTAGCATAATTAAACAATAATTACAAAGATTAATTACAAAAAGAAATTTCAGGGTGTCTATTTTCTTTTCAGACTATGAATTAAAACTCATATTCTATCATTCTCAAATAAGAGGAATGCTTCAAGAATCCGATTGCTTCATCAACGAAGACTTATGCTGGAAAGAAATGAAGTACCTATCTTACTCTTTTGAAATTTAAAATATCAAGTTAATTCATTTGATAAATTTAAAAACTCTCAAGAACCCTACTCTGATACCAAATTGCTTGCACGCTGGGGGGAATTATCCCGCACATTTTGTCTCCCGACCAGTATACACCGAGAAGGTAAACAAAATCTTCCCAAAGCAGTATCAAAAATTATTGAAAACAAGAATTTGTACAGCGAAAGCATATTTTTTAGACGATGAAAAGGTAGAAGGTTACTACTGTTCATCGTCATTTTGAGCATTTTTAATGTTTTTGTATTTTTTGAACATGCGAGAATTATAACATTTTTTAAATAGTAGGGGAATCCTGTCCCTAGGGGTGGTTTACTCACTATGCATAACTATAAAGCATATAAAACTTACTGGAAATATTGCACACAAAGAAGATATTTTATTATAAGAAAGGTGGAGAGATTCTTTAGCAATCAAGAAGTGTGTATTGGAGAATGTTAAAGGACGAGTTTTTACAATGAGGGGAGGAGTACTTATATAGACTCCGGATTTGAAATACAATACATTAAAGTGAAAGGAAAAAATTTGATATCCAAAACAAGTTGCAGGTAAAGCTATACAAAACCTGCAATTATTGTAGAAGTGGAAAAACAGTGTCTTATTAAAGAAATGCCACAGGTGGCAAAAACAAATAGTGAAAATGTACAGAAACCTTGCATTATTGAAGCTGGTTGTCTGAATGTTGTTGTAGTTTTTTTTTTCTGTTTGCAGCATTATTGATTCTTTTATTGTTGCTCCATAAGTTGAAATTTTTGCTGCTTTTAATACTGCTACAAATTATTGTCCTTACTGGTGCTTTATGGTCTTTGTCTGGAATCCAATGCTTTTGTCCTTATGCTAAATTATTGCTCCTATGCTGAAGATGGTGAATAATTGTTGAATCTATTAAAGCTTTGTCTTCTAATATGCATCTCGGTTGGTTCCTTCTAGATCTAAATTATACTCTAAATTTGGATCATACATTGGTTGATACTCCACACTTGTTATTAATCTTTTTCCTAGTGTTGTAATACGATGCTTGCATTTGGTCCTCGCCGGAATAAATATGTTGTGATGAGATGCCTGAAAAATAAGCTTAAGGTCCGAATCTGAATTGGGCATCATGTAATGTCGCTGCGTTTTCCTCCGTATTTCAAAAGCTAATTTGAGCTCTTCTATGTTTGCTAAGGGATTAATGGCTTCAGGGAAACTCCACAATTTTGACATTGGTTTCCATTTTTCATAATTCTCGGTTATTGAAATAAATGAATGTCCTATTTTTACCCCTGTAGTATTCCAAATTGGAGGTAAAGAAACTATATCAAGCTTAAGACTTTCTGCTCTTTGCACAAATAGGAAATTGACAGCATCTAAAAGATGTCGTCCTAGATGGGTCACTTGTACTGGATCTGATACAAGTATTTTTGATACAAAACCATAGTCTAATAACCGTTGGACGCTGATAAAATTATCATCTATCCATCATTCTCTAAAAACTGATGCATCTATGTGAACATTAGACCATGAAAAGTATTTAAGTGTGTAGAATTTTAGTGACCCTTCATGGCGAATAAGTTCTCCTTTCCATTGTAGTAGGCGGGTTTTTGAAACTATTCCTTCTATCTGCTGGTTGATAACAATTTGGGCTACCTTTAACATTTTTTAGTAAAAAAATTCTTCTACTTTCTTCCAGATTATAGTCTGAATTTCTTCAAGTAAAGCTAAAATTGTTTGGCAAGGATTAAAAAAAGCTCGAACGGACAAATATTGGTGGGATTTATCTTTAATCTCCTTTGGAACATCATTTTGTTTAGGGTTTATTAAATGGGCTGATAACTTTTGATGTTGGGCTAAAAGGTCTTGATAAAATTTGTTAAGATTGGTAAACTGTTTGGTTATGGTCTCTAGGTCATCTTCGAGTGACTCTACATCTGGGCTTATAGGCTGCTTTCCTTTTGAAAGTATTTTGGGCTTTGCATTTTCGCCATTGGGTTGAATGTAAAAATTTGGGCCTAGGAGTCCTTTTGCCGCTGTTACTGCTTCATGAAAATGTTTAAAGGGCTCCAAGTATCACTTTGCTACCTTCTGAATGCTTTTTAGTGCTCGTTGATAATCTTCAAAAATTCCCACTGGATCTGCTCTAATAACAAGATAAACTGCTGCTTCGTCTATTGGAAAATCTTTGTTTACTTTTTCAAAACAATAACAAAGTGCGTTTAATGTTGTTAATTTTCCGGCAGAAGGATGAGCTTCCCATAGAGTATTGAGTAAAATACTCTGATCTTCAGTTATATGAGGGGTATCTTTTGGAGCTTGAAATTATGTCTAACTAGAAGTGCTATTTTGCGAAAAGTTTTTAAAACTGGTTTAGGAAGAACGCTTTGTGTAATTGGATTGAAAAACTGAGTTTCTATTGTGAATGCTGGTCTATTCTGGCTATTTTGTTGAAAGTTAGGCCTGAAAGTTTTAGAGTATATGCCCTCGAATGCCATAAAGAGGATAGATTTATAGGGCATAAACATTGTAACTAAACTATGATTTTTCTATTAATATAAGGCAGTTGATTGTTGTTTTCTTATAGGCATTTATAAGGTGTGAATAAACAACGTAAAATCCTTGATGACAAGGCGAACCTTCTACCTCCTATGGGATAGGAGGAAATGCACTAGAATGGTTTGACCCTTGACATCTTAAAGGGTTCGCAAGTCTAAGAAATATTGATTGGGCATCAATAATGAATAAAGACTTGTACGATGTAAGTTTCGACAGAGAAAGTGCTAGTCGTACACTATGGAAATGGTAGTTGGAACTTATATCATAGACGTGTCAGTTGGACTGATATGTTCGAACACGGCTCGCATCAATTCATCACATGGGTATTCACTCATTGACAATCAATGATGAAACTGATAAGTAGTGATAGGTACGTGTGAACCTCTGACCTGAGAAATCGAGTTGAAGATGTACTTGTGACATTAAGTCTGTCATTAGAGTAGTTAGATTCAAATCACCTGTTGGTGGAATCGACCTCGAAGTGCGACTTGATGGGCAAGTAGCATTGTTAATCGATTTGCAATATGAAATTTATTCTCTCATAAGTGAATGAGTAAAATATCCTATGCGATCATGAATAAGTGAGGATGAAAGTCTATGGCCAAAGCATTTAAATACCTCGACTTATTATGAGCTTAGGCATATGGTCAAGTTATATGAGTTTGACTTTAAACCATGACTTTTACTTGACTGGGATATAAGAATAAAAGGTTTATACACGTACGGTATTCACGGCGTAAAGGTTTGGAATGATCCTGTTCATTCGTTCTCAATTGGGTTACGGTGTGAGCCACGAGACTGGCTAAGTGTCACTCACACCCCTTTGGATTCCTCCCAATTGCCTTTTGAGATGAACCTAAAAAGTCGCGCTTAAAGGAAGTGCAAAAGGAAAAATATGGGAAAAAGACTTGAGAGAAATTCACAGCATTGGATGCCGTAATTAATTAATTAAATTAATGAGTTAATTAATTTCTTGGAAAAATTGAATTATAAATTAATTAGGAATTGAATTAATTGGATTATCAATTTATTTATTGGATAAATAAATTATCCGATTAATTAATTAGCAAGCAAGACGAAAGAAGTAGCTAGGCTTTTCTTTTTCAATTTTATGATGGCCCATTGGCTTGGGCCCTCTAGATAAAAGCCCATAGTCATGTGTGTTGTTTTATTGCTTTCGATGCATGTTCATTAGTTGTATGAAGCATGTGTATTATCAATATGCGTTATATAAATTGGTAAATGTGCAAAGTGAGACGAAATAAATATTTTGAACATGAATTCTCCCAAACAAAAATAATACTAAGTTAGTAAGGGGTGCTAGGCATCATTTCCCTCCACTAAACTTAATAAGATTAAGGATTAAATCCATATGTGGCATCTTCCCAGTAAGTGGGGGTCATATATTAAGATTTAATTCTAGAATTTTATTAAGTGCATTGGATGTCTTAATCGAGACATATTTTACCCCAAATATCGTTAAAGGTTTGCAAGATGAAATTCAAATGTTAGATTATGAGGAGTTAGTGGGAATGAACTTAGATAGTCCACTTGACCAATAAATCGTTAAAGGGTTGTGGTATTTGTGGATTATGGGATAAATATGATTGAACCGTCTATTTGATAGATTGATGTTTGACATCACTTTAATTAAGTAATGGACCAAATATCGTTAAAGGGTTGTCATCCATTATATTAATTAAAGAACTCAATCCCCACCACGAAATTTTCATCAACGATCGCTTTCGTCATTTCACAGTGGGTGTGTGGAATTTTGAAAAATGTAGTGGGAGCCAAGTTATAAGTCGAAGTCCTTGATTTTAAACTTGGTTTTAGTTTAGTTCAATAATCTAATTAAGTCTGGCTTATTTTTTGCAGTTATTTGTTTTATCTCTCTCAATTTCAAAATGACAAACAACCCACTTTCCGTTTTACTCGAAAAGAATATCCTTACCGGGCCCAACTACGTGGATTGGCTAAGGAATTTGAGAATAGTTCTCAATATGGAGTCTCTAGGATACGTGTTGGACACTGATATCCCTGCTCCACCTGCCAGAACACGTGCCAATGAGGAAGAAGTCCAAGCTCATGAAAAATGGGTAAAGGACGACGTCCGAGTGCGTGGGTACATTCTTGGCTCTGTGACGAATGAGCTACAAAGGTCCCACAACAAGATGACCATAGCGAGGGCTATCTTGGCGCACTTGGTCGAGCTCTATGGTGAGCACAGTAGGACTGCTAGATATGAAATATCTAAAGAGCTCTTCGGAGCCAAAATGAGAGAAGGTGAGAAGGTTGGGGATCATGTCCTCAAAATGATATCGAGGATCGAGAGATTGGAAGTTCTCGATTTTACAATGAACCCACAACTTCAGACCGATCTTATCTTGCAGTCCCTTCCTGATTCTTTTTCCCAATTCGTCATGAACTTCAATTGCAATGAGATTGAATGCAACTTAGCTGGGCTAATGAATAAATTAATCATCGCACAATCTCAATTGAAGCCCAAGGGAAAGGAAACTGCCTTGGTTATCACTTCTGGGCTCAGACGGGCGAAGAATAAGAAGAGAAAAACCAAGAAGCAGGCTGGCGAGCTTAGAGCTCAGGGTGGTGTCGATAAAGGAAAAGGGAAAGCTCCTGTGATTCGCAGGAGAGAAAGGGGCCACAAAAGACAAACAGATGCCTACACTGCGGTGAGCTGGGCCACTGGAGAAGAAACTGTCCGAATATGGGGCCTGGAGCACAAGGTATGGAACTTTATGTTCATAAAACTTATTGTTCTATGACCGTCTTCTCTACATCTTGGATTCTTGACTCTGGAGCTAGTGCTCACATATGTTGTATGAATCAGGATCTGATGTGAGAAAGGAAGCTGGACAACGATGAGGTAAAGATCAGAGTAGGCAGCGGGCAAAGCGTCGCGGCTACTGCAATAGGATCTACCTCGTTGTTTTAAAATTCTGGACATGTACTATTACTGGATAATGTTTTGGTTTTGCCTAATGGCCTTAAAAACATTGTTTCTATTCCCATTTTAGTTAAGAATGGTTACACTTTCTGTTTTATTGATGAACGATGCAACATTTATTATGGTAATAAATTTGTAGGCTTTGCTTCTTTGATAAATGGATTGTATTTCCTTAGTGTCCAGAATGAGTATCCATTGAATACTATACAAAGGAAACATAGTAGGCTTGAAATAAACCAAGGATTGATATGGCACCTTCGACTAGGCCATGCTGGCGAACAAAAGATTCGCAAAATGGAAAAAGATGGGATAATTGGCCCACTGGGATTGGATCCCTATCCTACTTGTGAATCTTGTCTCAAAGGCAAGATGGCTAGATCGCCTTTAACAGGGAGCTTTGAAAGGGCCTCACAAATCTTAGGTTTAGTGCATACTGACGTTTGTGGTCCATTTGGAGAAATGGCCAGAGGAGGTTTCCTTTACTTTATCACCTTCACTAACGACCATTCTCGATATGGTCTAGTGTACCTGATGAAGCATAAGTCTGAATCCATTGATAAATTCAAGGAATTCAAGGCTTTAGTGGAAAATCAAACAAGTCAACGTATAAAAAATCTTCGATCTGATCGAGGAGGACAATATATGAGCGACGAGTTTAACTTATACCTCAGAGAGAATGGTATAGTATTGCAACTCACACCTCCAGTGACTCCACAGTTGAATGGAGTAGCAGAGCGAAGGAATCAAACCTTGTTGGACATGGTTCACTCCATGCTTAGCTACACTGATTTGCCCATTTCACTGTGGGGTCACGCGCTGCTTACAACTGCACACATTTTAAATAGATGTCCGCCCAAGTCCGTTCCTATGACTCCCTATGAAATGTGGAGAAATAGGAAACCAAGTCTTAACCATATAAAGATTTGGGGATGTCCGGCTTATGTCAAAAAGACTAAAGTGGACGTTGGAGGCTAGATCCTTAAAAGGACGTTTCGTTGGATATCCTGGAGATTCTATGGGATACCTCTTTTACCTGCACAATGATCAAAGGATCATTGTAGCCTTACAAGCTCACTTTCTTGAAGATGAGTTCATTCAAGAAGGAGGAGCGGGTAGAAAGATTGTTCTAGAAGAACAAAATGAAACCCCACTGGATACATCTACACAGGGAGTGAGAACCGAACCTTTTGTAACACAACCACAACCATGACGATCGAATAGAGTATCTCAACCGCCTGAGATGTACGGATATCTAATGCAGAGGGAGTTGGATCTCCATTCTGTGTTAGAGGAGGATCATGGAGATGATCCCTCCACTTTTGATCAAGCGATGGTGGATGTGGATGCTGCTAGATGGTGTGAAGCTATGCAAACTGAGATCGATTCGATGCATGCAAACCAAGTCTGGAAACTTGTAGACCAACCTGAAGGGGTAAAACCAATCGGGTGTAAATGGATCTACAAGAGAAAGATTGGTGTTGATGGCAAAGTAGACACCTACAAAGCAGGCTAGTGGCGAAAGGGTATAGTCAAAAGGAAGGAATTGACTACCAAGAAACCTTCTCGCCAGTGGCTATGATCAAATCAATAAGGATTCTACTTGCAATAGCAGCACACCTAGATTATGAAATATGGCAAATGGATGTCAAAACTGCTTTCCTAAATGGATTCCTAGAAGAGGATATCTATATGGAACAGCTTAAAGGTTTTGAATCCGAGGAGCATATTCATAAGGTGTGTAAACTTGAGAGATCCATTTATGGACTCAAACAAGCGTCTCGTAGCTGGAATCTACGTTTTGATGAGGTTGTCAAAGGATTTGACTTCATCAAAAATGAAGACGAGCCATGTGTTTACAAGAAGGTCAGTGGGAGCAAGTTGACATTCCTAGTGTTATATGTAGATGACATATTACTCATTGGGAATGACATAGGAATGCTCACCACAACCAAGAAGTGGCTTTCGAGTACATTCTCCATGAAAGACTTGGGAGAAGCGACCTATATTCTGGGGATTCGGATCTATAGAGATCAAACCAAAAGAATGATAGGACTTTCTCAAGCCCTTTACTTGGAAAAGGTCCTAAAAAGGTATAGGATGGAAGATTCTAAGAAAGGGTTCCGACCAATGAGACATGGGATACATCTTTCGAAATCTATGTGTCCTCAAAATGAGGAAGATAGAAAAGAAATTTACATTATACCCTATGCATCTGCTGTGGGCAGCTTGATGTACGCGATGCTCTGTACTAGACCCGACATTGCTTATGATGTGAGCGTTGTTAGTCGATTTCAAGCAAACCCTGGTAAGGAACATTGGATAGCTGTGAAGAATATCCTAAAGTATCTGAAAGAACTAAGGATATGATTCTCACCTATGGAAGTGGTGACCAGAGGGTGGACGGGTACACTCATTCGGATTTCCAATCTGATGTTGATGACCGGAAATCCACCTCGGGAGTTGCATTTACTCTAAATGGTGGAGCGGTGACTTGGAAAAGTTCCAAGCAAAGCACAACCGCAGACTCCACCACAGAGGCTGGATACATAGTTGCCTCGGAGACAGCTAAAGAAGTTGTTTGGATTAGGAAGTTCATTGAGGAACTTCAAGTGGTTGCCACTTTATTGTGACAACATCAGAGCTATAGCGCAAGCGAAGGAACCTAGGTCTCACAATAAATCAAAACACATAAAGAGAAGATATCACATCATAAGAGAGATCGTTGCACAAGGTGAAATAGTTGTTCAGAAATAAGTCTCAACCGACAATGTTGCTGATCCATTGACCAAGCCATTGGCACAGGCGGTGCTGGAAAAACATCTAAAAAAGATGGGTATTAAATACCACAGCAAATGGCATTGAGTGCAAGTGGGAGATTGTTAGAGTATATGCCCTCGAATGCCATAAAGAGGATAGATTTATAGGGCATAAACATTGTAATTAAACTATAATTTTTCTATTAATATAAGGCAGTTGATTGTTGTTTTCTTATAAGCATTTATAAGGTGTGAATAAACAACGTAAAGTTCTTGATGACAAGGTGAACCTTCTACCTCCTATGGGATAGGAGGAAAGGCACTAGAATGGTTTGATCCTTGACATCTAAAAGGGTTCGCAAGTCTAAGAAATATTGATTGGGCATCAATAATGAATAAAGACTTGTATGATGTTGGTTTCGACAGAGAAAGTGCCAGTCGTACACTATGGAAATGGTAGTGGGAACTTATATCATAGACGTGTCAGTTGGACTGATATGTTCGAACACGGCTCGCATCAGTTCATCACATGGGTATTCACTCATTGACAGTCAATGATGAAACTGATAAGTAGTGATAGGTACGTGTGAACCTCTGACTTGAGAAATCGAGTTGAAGATGTACTTGTGACATCAAGTCTGTCATTAGAGTAGTTAGATTCAAATCACCTGTTGGTGGAATCGACCTCGAAGTGTGACTTGATGGGCAAGTAGCATTGTTAACTGATTTGCAATATGGAATTTATTCTCTCATAAGTGAATGAGTAAAATATCCTATGCGATCATGAATAAGTGAGGATGAAAGTCTATGGCCAAAGCATTTAAATACCTCGACTTATTATGAGCTTAGGCATATGGTCAAGTTATATGAGTTTGACTTTAAACCATGACTTTTACTTGACTGGGATATAAGAATAAAAGGTTTATACACGTACGGTATTCACGGCGTAAAGGTTTGGAATGATCCTATTCATTCGTTCTCAATTGGGTTACGGTGTGAGCCACGAGACTGGCTAGGTGTCACTCACACCCTTTTGGATTCCTCCCAATTGCCTTTTGAGACGAACCTAAAGAGTCGCGCTTAAAGGAAGTGCAAAAGGAAAAACATGGGAAAAAGACTTGAGAGAAATTCACGGCATTGGATGTCGTAATTAATTAATTAATTAATGGATAATTTAATTAATTAATTAAATTAATGAGTTAATTAATTTCTTGGAGAAATTGAATTATAAATTAATTAGGAATTGAATTAATTGGATTATCAATTTATTTATTGGATAAATAAATTATCTGATTAATTAATTAGCAAGTAAGACGAAAGCCCGAAGGCTTCCGAGTCCACTAAGGGGCAGCCAAATAAACGCCCAAATAGGACTCTTGCATGCTAGGGTTATTGTTTCATAATGATATAAATATATCACAAGGTGAAAAATAACACAAGACAACTTACATAACTTTCTCTCCAAGAAAAAGTCTCCCACCTCTCTCTCTCTCTATCTAGCCGTTTTTGACAAGGAAGAAAGAAGGAGTTTTTCGCTTTTGATTCCGGCATGACGAATTAGAGACGTTGGCAAATTCGGCGTTAGAGAAAAGGATCACGTTTAGAAATCATCATACGCGAGAACGGTAATCTTTCTATACACAATTAAACACGAGGATTAGAGATGATTCGGGCTTTGGGAATTAAATTTACTTTCCGCTGCATTTTATTCGTATAATTCCCAACAGAAAGCTGAAGAGGGAGGTCTTGTTTGTTGGTTGTCTTGGTTGTTGGAGGCCATGATCTGTAACCCAGAATTAAAGTTAATTGTCTGCTTAATAAATCTGCTATGCTATTATTTGATCCTTTAGTATGTTCAAATTCTACTTTATATCTGTTACCTTCCATAGCATTTCTAAAATTTAACCACCTTTTACTATTTTGTTTTTTAGAATTTTCATTTTTTATGAATCTAACCACAACTTCACAATCTGTTCTAATGGTAAAAGGTTTATTTAAATATAGTCTAAAATGGTCTATTGCTTTAACTATTCTTACAATTTCATAATCTAAACTGGTCCAATTACTTCCTGTTTTATTAAAGTTACCACTGGAATAAGCTGATATTTTTTCTTCACTTTTTGGAGAAAATTTATGAGGTTTACATTTTAATATTGCTCCCCATCCTTCTATAGAATTATCTACTTCTATTATGACATAATCAGAATATAAAGGTAATTCTAAAGGTTTTAAATCTTTAATTATTTCCTTAATTTTTTTAACTAAGTTAATATCTTCCTGATTAAAGTGTCTTTGGCCTGATTTTCTGATTTTCTTATATAATGGTCCCACTAATTTACTAAGTTTAGGAATGAATTTTCTAGAATAATTCAATATTCCTATAAATGCTTGTATTTGTTTTAAGCTTTCTAGTTTATCTGGGAAATCTAAAATCTTTTGAGCTGTATGAGGTTGTAATTAATCTGTCCATTTCCTATTTCCAAACCTAAAAAGCTTATTTTTCTCTTAAAAAGCTCCATTTTCTTTTTAGACACTACTATTACATTTTTTTCTATTAAATTAAACACTTGTTTTAAATGATCTTGATGTTGTTTAATACTTTTAGAAGCTACTAAAATGTCATCTATATATACTAAACAGAAATCTAAATGTTTAAATATATTATCCATAAAACTTTGAAATATTGCTGGAGTATTTTTTAAACTAAAAGATAGAACATTTCACTCGAAATGTCCTTCACTACAGCTGATGCTGTCCATTTTTTGTCTTCTTCTACCATTTTAACTTGATTGTATCAACTTTTTAGATCAAATTTTAAATTTTATTTTATTTTGTATAAGATTAATTAACCCATCTTTATTAGGTATTCTATAAGCATCATCTTCTGTATTGTCATTAAGTATCTTATAATTATATACTATTCTAGGTTTTCCTCTTTTTATTTCTGCATTATTTCTTACTATAAAAGCTGCCGATCTATGTGGACTATCACTTCTTCTTATAATACCAATTTCTAACATTTCTATTATTTGTGTTTTGAATTCTTTTATATTTTCAGGAGTATATTCTACAGCTGTTGTTTTTATTACTATATCGGGGTTTAAGATGTTTAGTTTAAAAGTATAATTTACTTTATTTTTGGCTAAATCATCTCCTATAAATCCTAACATTTCTAATTCATGCAAAATTCTTTCATTTTCTAGGTTTAAAACTTCTAATCTCTTTCTTATATCTCTAATTTCTTCATCTAATAGGATGTCTATGGTTTCAGATTCTATATTATTTTGTTCTAATTCTTTGAAAAAATCTAAATCATTATTACCATGTCCACCAAGCTTCGCAGTCAACTCTGATTGTTTAATGTATCTATTAGTTAGGAAAGTATAATTATGTTTGCTAATAGTAATATAATTTTTTCCTAAATATACTTCCATTTAATGCACAAATAAAGTTTAACCCTAAAAGGAATTCTTGGCTTTTTATGTTCTCTGGTGCTATAAGTATTTGTCCTAATGTATATTTGCTACTATAATTTCCTGAAAAATCTTTAAATTGTATTTCTATGTTAATTAACTCTTTTGTTATTCTCATTAATCTATTTTCTGCAGTTCTACTAGTAACAGTGTAACTTAATTGTGCTTCAAATTCTTTAGGTACAAGACTAGAACTAAGCATGCTTTTTGTACTTCCTGTATCTAAAATGAGTTTAGTTTCAATATATTTTTCTTAATTACACCATATTTGACAATCTAAAAGTATTAAACTACTAGTATAGGGTACCTATATTTGGGGTTCATAAGTTGTATTTTGTAAATGGTTTTTTCTAACTGTTGGTTAAGTTTATCAATTTTTTCGATAACTATACCCTTTCCTTTAGTCTGATTATTGTTTATATTTTTATTATTTTTTAATTTTAATTCTATTAATTGTATTCTTAAGTCTAAATTTTCTATTTTATGGCTTATAATTTCTATAGTTTCTAGTTTTTTACTAGGTTTAGGGGATACATCCATTTCTATATTATATACGTATTTAGCACAAATAAAACAAATCTCGTCAAAACATACATTGCACTGATATCTTAAATGCATATCAGAATATAATCTACAAATATTACAGGCTATACTCATAGTTCATTTTCCATTTATATATTTATGTTCACATGAATTATTCATATAGGTATATTCTATTATATTTGGAATTTTTGGTCCTTCTTCACTTACTATACTAAATATGCTTTCATTATCACTTTTATTACCATCTATACTTACTACATCTTCATCTAATTGTTCTGCTATGGCTGCCCTTTCCATATTAAATTGTCTTTTCGGGCATCTATTAGCTAAATGTTTAGGATCTCCACAAATATAACATGTGCATTTCTGAGTTGATGGCTTTTTTAACATAATTAGGGGGTTTTCTTCCTTGTCTATATTGTCTAAAACTCGATTTTGGTTTATTTGATTTCCTTAATATTTTTCGTTTTGGCTTAAAGTAATTCTTCTGTCCATATTGTTGTGGGATGTATATAGCTTTTCTACAAAACTCATAAGATTGTTTTTTAATTTGTTGTCTAATAAATTTTTCTTTACACCATTCCTGAAGTTTAAAGAAAGTATATTGTACTTTAGGTCCTATACCTAATCCTATAAGATTACCATTGTTGTTTATCCATTCTTCACGTATTCTTTTTCCTAAATCTTGTGGTAATTTCGTAAAATATCTATTACATAATTTTTCATCAAATGTTTTATTAGCTTCTCCTATTAATCTTGTAAAATCCTGACTAAAAGGTATAATATATTTCATAACGGTTATAGTGAGTTGTTATAGGTTTCTAAGTACCGTATCTTGTATGAATGTATTTTCTCTTCCTGGATCTATTCCTATAATTATAGTTCTAATAAAACTAGTAAAATTATAAGGATTATTTCCTAATGCCTTTATTTTATTAATTCTATTAGGATCCTTTTTCTTCTTATTTACCAGATAGATAATGTTGTAGGTTCTAAACATGTTTCTAAAAAGTTAAACATATCCATATATGTCTTTTTATTTATTTCGCAATGTCTTACTATATATTGTTCTCATATATTTACTTCTTCTGGCCACATTTGTGGACTTTCTAATTCAATTACTAACTTGGTTCCACTCATGGTTTTTTCTATGGGTTGTCTTGACCCTATATACTTATGTGGTTGGGTTGATCCATATTCATATGTTGGACTTTTCCATTCTGGTCTTTCACTCATTTCTACATTTCTAGCTGGAATTTCACTATAATCTAGTTCTACTCTAGTTCTTTTTCCTATATTACTACTAGTACACGCTTGGCTATCTGCCATAAAAGTTATTTCATTGCTACCTTTTTCTTTGAAGAAAATTTTAAATTTTACTTTTCCTGAACATATATCATCTACTAAAATATTGTTTAAATTTTTCTTCAGTTGATTCTAAATTTATATCTAAGTTCATTGCTTCAAAATACATTTCATCTACTAATTCTCTTAAATTATTTATCTCAAAATTCTTTCTTAATATTTCTTCCATATTTTTGGTCTATAATCATTTTTAAGTGGACTTTCTAACTGTCTAATTTCTTCCTCTATTTCTTCTATATTTTCTTCTTCCTCTTTTTCTTCACTTTCTATGTCAGATACTATTTCCCAATTTGCAAATCTACTAGTTATTCTAACTTCTTCTTCTTCTATAATATTCATATAGCTTGTTTCAGTTTCATTATCAGTTTCTTCTTCTAGATCTTCTAAATTTTCTTTGGGATCTTGCTTTTGGTAATTAAGAAATCTAATAGAAGTTTGACATCTACTATTTGTATACATTACACTTTCTCCTGAAATCTTAACCGTCTCATTTTCTTCTAGGTGTTTGGTTAATTCTCATTCTTCTCCATTTAAATCGCTATTATCTATATTTAAAGGTTTAATCATTTTTACTCCTACTGGGGCTAAACCATCTATTATTCCGTCTATGTTAATTTTATATTGAGAAAAACTATTATTAGTTACTCTTCCTAGAAATGCTATAGAAACAACTAAGTTATTTCCATCATAAGCTTTATACCCTCTAGTTTGTAATCCTATAGTAATTTTATTAATATCTTTAATACTTTTCATCATATTCTTCTAGGTGTTTGGTTAATTCCCATTCTTCTCCATTTAAATCGCTATTATCTATATTTAAAGGTTTAATCATTTTTACTCCTACTGGGGCTAAACCATCTATTATTCCGTCTATGTTAATTTTATATTGAGAAAAACTATTATTAGGTACTCTTCCTAGAAATGCTATAGAAACAACTAAGTTATTTCCATCATAAGTGATAAGAGGTGTTTTTACGTGTTTTTAAGACCGTAATTCTTATGATTTGGATTCACTTATTGCTTAAATCATGTCACATTTGCATTCAATAGGTGTGTTAAGTGAATACAGGTAATAAGTGAGAATACATGAAGAAAAGGGAAGAAAAACGATGTACAAAACAAGTTCAAGCATGTTTTTCAACACTTAGGCGGTTTATGCATCTCCTACCACATTCGAGCGATAATTCCGTACATTTCGAGACCGACTTAGACAAAGTTTCCTTCTAAAAAGTTTTAGATGTATGTCTTAGCTTCAAATGGGAACTTGAAACATCCAAATCGGAGGTCTATAGAGATAATTGTGAAGGAAATACGATTGCTGCACCGAACAGAAAAGTACATGTGCCAGGATACGCCCCAACGCCTTCCTAGTCATGCCTAGGCATGGAAAGTCCGAATGTTACTCCTTTTTCAGCCTAAATTTCAGCCTTATATGATGGGTAAGAATCATTTTTGGCCATAATTCAGCACATGTGTTGAGGGGTTGTCATAAGTGTGTTTCTTGGTAGATTTACTTTATGGGCGCCAAATCAGAAACAACCTCCATGTTGAAACGTAATTTAGGTATACTTAGAGACCGAATTGGACAAAATGTCCTTCTGCAAAGTTGTATATCTATGTGTTAGCTTCACATGGGGACTTGAAACATCCAATTTGGAGATCTGTGGAGAAGTTTATGAGGAAAATACTAAGACTGCGCTGGAAAGCAAGAAAATGGCAGCATGCATGTGTTTTGTTGAAGTTTTCACATGGTTATGCTTGGTGGAATTCTTAATGGCCGAAATTTCAGCATTTTTTAGCTGGTTGGAATCTTAAAAGCCAAATTTTAAGCATCACCTTAGGTGGAATTCTCATTGGGGAACTTTAATGGGAATTCTTAATGCATACTTTAGTGGAATTTTGGCTATAAAAGGAGGGGGAACCCATACTCTTCATCATTCACTATCAATTTCAGATTCTTGGAGGAGAGGAGGAGGAGGAATCAGTCCTCAAGCTTCATTCATCACCATTCTTCATCATTCTAAGAGGAGAAAGCTAGGAATTGAAGCTCCAATCAAGGGGCCATCATCTATCACATTAGAGGGAGTTTTTATAGCCTTTTCATTTCATTCATGTCTATGAACATGTGTATTTATTCATTATTGTTTATCATAATATCTATCATGAACTAAATTCATAAGACTAAGGCCATGTAAGGTCAAATTGTGATATATGCTTATAATAGATGATTGTTGAGGTTATACTTATATTGTTATGTGATGTGAATTTGTGTTTTTACCTATCTTGCATATACTTGATCACTATATGTTAGAATCTTATGCCTAGGTTGATATTTCGGGAGAAAATTAACTTAGGGTGCAAGAAATTCACATCATGACCCGCAACTAATGAGGAATTGCCCTAGACATAGGTAAAGATTCCCGGGTGAAATTGTTCGATTCTAATCGAGTGAACTCTAGTACGTTAATGCATGTTTAGTGGTTAGATTTCCGGATAGGAATATTTGGGAAATCACGATCTAAGCATAGGAGTTTATACGCGAGACATCGGTTATTCTCTACCCTCGGAGCTCTCACCATAACAATATAAGAGTAATTCTACAACAAGAGACTTTATAAGTATATTTGATCAATTTGGACCTAGCATGTGCCTTAGTCTCCCTTTATAATTGGTTTTAAATCACTTGTGCAACCTTGTTCTTATCTTACGCGTTTCACACTCATTTTACCTTTATTGTATTGATCTTTGTTGTTATAAAATCGTAAACTAGAATTCAAGTCCTTGTGGTTCGACAATCCGGACTTCTCGTCCACTTTTATTACTACACACGACTAGTGCACTTGCTATTATAGCACGTTAGCTGTTAGCGTGTCAATAAACTTTATACCCTCTAGTTTGTAATCCTATAGTAATTTTATTGATATCTTTAATACTTTTCATCATATTTGGAGCTACATAAAATATTCCTGCATTATTAGTCATATTTATTTTCATACTAGCAATTATTGTTCTCCTAGCATCAGACCAACTTTTATCGAATAATAAAACTAAAACCTTTTCACTGGTTCCTTTTCTAGTTAATCCTTTTATTCCTACAATAATTAATCCTAAATGTATATACTTTTGTTATAATTGTTTTAATTGCTTTAGACATTTCGGGCTAACTAAGCTTATATTTTTAGCATTTGTTGTAATTTTTATTTCTTTTTCTCTAAATTTCTTAATTAAATGTGTGTTAAAATCCATTTTTCCTACTTTGTATAATGTTTTAGGTTTTAACTTATCTATTCCCTTGTTGTTATACAAATTAAGACTTTCTTCTACGTCTATTATTTCTTCTAATTCTATCTCTCTAGTTGAGCTTTGGCTTCTCAATCCTCTAAATATTCTTTTAGTGAAAGTATTACTTATTTTTCCTTTTTCTTTTTCTTTACTACTTGATTCACTTATAGTTCTACTAGTACCACTAAATGTTCTCAACATTTTTTACCAATATATATATTTTTTAGGTTCCTTTTTAGGTTTTTCAGATTCGTCTAATGCTAGATTTGCTAATCGTTCTTCTATACTATCTTGTAAATCTCCATTAATTACTAGAGATACTGTGTCTATTTTAGTGCTTAATTTTTCTAATTCATTTTCTAATTTGTCTAGCCTTTCAAATATTTGTAAAACTAAAGCAAATTGGATATTCCAAAGTTTAGGGTATATTTTATCTTGATTACTAGTTCCTTGATAGGTAGTAAATCCTCCTTCCGTATTTAAATATTTATTTGCTAGTTCGATGGCTTTTTTATATTCCAATCTGTTTTCTAGATTGCTTATCCACTAACTATGCGTTCTATATTTTTTTAGAGTTTTATTAGTCTCTAAAATTTGGGCTTCAAATTTATTTATTTTTTCTATTACTTGACTTAGAGTTTTCTTTGTTTCAATTTCTAATTGGTTTATTTTACTATTTTCCAAGTTATATTTTAACTCTATTATTTCGTCTTTAGTAGGGAAAAACTTATTATTTTTTTAACTATTTTTAAAGTTTCCTCAAACTGTTGCTTAATATAATCTAAATTATTACTTTCACCTCTTTTTATTATTTATCTATTTATTAAAACAACTTCTTTTAATGATTCTATGGTTTTATAAAACTTTGTGTTTTCTAATTCTAAGTTCAATGCTAGAGATATAAATAAATCCGTTAAACTATTTAAGTGTTTATTTTCCTAATGTAAATTGTGCTTAAAACTTGAATCAAATTTACAAATAAATTTATGTTTATCTAAGGAGATTATGGCTCTATTGGCTAAACTATATTCTAGATCTAAATAATCTAATCTTTTAAAATTAGATTGATTTATTTTAATAAAAGGCTGCTATCAATAAATTTATAACTAAAAGAAATTTAATATAGTTTTGGTGATCTCGAAATCTAGGTGGTATGTTATGATAAGTATTAACCCAATTATCTCTCCTAATTATTACTTGGTTTCGTAATTCTAATATTAATTCTTGATTATTATAATCTAAATTTTTTAAAGTATTAAAACAATCAATAAAAGAGTTTAAAATATAAGCAGGTACAGACATGTAGATAAATTATGAGTGCAATAAAGAGTTTTATACAGATTTATAAAAGCGGGCTGGGATTCCCTTTCTTTAAAAATATATAATATTTCTTGCACGATTTTTAGATGTTTTTGTCATTTTTTGGGGCCAAAATAAACCATTTCTAAAGTTTGAGGACTAAAGATTTTGAATAATATAAGGGGATCTTGAGAAATTTGTTGATAAAGTAAGGAGAAAACTTGTAATTACCTTGTAATTTTAGTAAGGGTAAATTGGACTTTTCCAAGCACATGGGTCCCATAGGGAACTATTTTTGTTTAACTATTTCAAAGGGGGTTAAATGTGACTTGCCATATGCAATTGGGGGTTAAAATTGCTAAATTCCCGGTGAGGGGAGAAAGAAAGAGAAGAAGAAAAAAGAAAAAAAGAAAAAGAAAAGGAAAAAAAATAAGGATAAAGGAAGGAAAAATGGAAAAATTAATTTGGGCTTGGGTTTGGGTCACCCAAATCCAATATATTCTACCAAATGGACATACCCTACCCATCTACCTATATTTAATTCATTTATTTACTTTTATTTAAATTAGAGGGTTAAAATTGTCTTTTTATGCATAAAAAATAATCTCAATCTCAGCACGCGCGCGTGTATACCAAACTCAGGTAATTATTGACAGAGGGGGAGGGGGGGTTTACGCAGGGTTTAATAAAATACGGGGCTTGATTTGCCTTTTTTTAACACATGGGGGGATTTAGCGTTTTCAGATTAACACATGGGGTAATTTGCAATAACCCCTATATATAAATATGTACTTTTTAATTTATAAAGATATATTAATAATATATTTAGGGAAAATTACACTGAGTACCCCTGAGGTATTGCCTAATTACGGTTTACACCCTCTAGTTTAAAAAATTACATCTAACATTCTAAAGTTTCCTTCCGTCCAACAATCGGCACCTTCCGTTAGGGTTTCAGTACAGCGCCGTTAAAATTTTTGTGAACTTCCGAAAATACCCTTTATTTTGGGGGGAAAAATTTTTGAACCTGAAAAACCCGAATTTTTTGGACAATTATACCCTTTTGGTGTTATTTGTAATATTTTGTAAAGGTGTAGATGTTATATGTAATGTTTCAATATTTGAGTTATAATTTCAATATTATTTGAAAATATTTTAATTATGTTTTATAATTTTTTCGAAAATAGTTTTTTATTTGATTTTATTTTTGATAATTTCAGAAATAAATAAATTAGTATTATTTGATAATTTCAGAAAATAGTTTTACATCAATATATGAAACTACAGGATGCTAGATGTAATTTTGTAAACTAGGGGATTAAACCGTAATTAGGCAATACCTTAGAAGTACTCAATGTAATTTTTCCTTAGGGGTAACATGGTAATTCAGTCTTTTTCATTTTTCTAATGTTTTCTCTCTTTTTTTTTTAAATATTCTGTTAGGGGTATTTAGGTCAATTTGCAACTTCTGTACAACCTTACATCAATATGTGAAACTACAGGATGTTAGATGTAATTTTTTAAACTAGGGGATATAAACCGTAATTAGGCAATATCTCAGGGGTACTCAGTGTAATTTTCCCTATATATATATATATATACACACACACGCATATAATATATAAGTATATGTATGTATACCTGCAACATGGCTACCACCCCCACACCACCACTCATCCTCACGCCGCCGGCCGCCGCCATGTTCAGCCACCGCCACCTTCTACAACTCCGTCGCTGTCGCCACCTTCTACAATGCCGTCGTCGTCGTCCTTCTGCAAATCGAAGCTCGTCGCCGTCGCCGTCCTCCTGCAAATCGAAGCTCGTCTCCGTCGCCGCCCTTCTGAAAATCGATTTGTAGAAGGACCAGTGATAAAAGACGGACAAGAAGGACCATGTTATATATATTCAACATGTTCCGATTTGCAGGCCGGAGATTTGGCGTGGACGGCGGTTGCTTTACATAGTGCAATCGGCGGCAGTATGGCGGTATAGGTTTTTTTTTTGGGAGGGGGGGGGGGAGTGCTCAGCCAATGTTAAAACCATGGTGATGGTGGTGTTTTTCTATTGCAGGTGTATTTACATATAATTATGTATATGTATATATTATTTATTTTTTAAAATATAATTATAAATTAAATTCAAAAGTATAGTTTTTGGTGGTGGAGGTGTAGAGATAAAAAAATTAGGGTTGAAGTTTTAGTTTTGGGGAAGAAGATTAGAAAAAAAAATTAAAATTAAAGTAATTATAATATAAAATAAAATAAATCTGGTGTAAATAATGACAAAGTATAAGGGCATTTTTATCTTCACAATAAAATTTGTAGGCAAAATTAGTCGAGGGAGGCAGTGAGTAACTTTATGTTTTTCATAGTGGAGTGTTCTATGAATTTTTATATCACGGAGGGCTTTTGAATAATTAGGACTATTACATGGGGGGTAAATAAGATTTTACTCTTCATTTATTAAATTCTCTTAATTCAAGAGGGAGGAGAAACCCTACATATTTAGCCCGACAAATTTGGGTTGATAATTATAATTTTGAGTTATAAAGACTCTATCTAACTCCATAAAGGAGGTGAGAACCATAACTTGTGGCAGCCTAAATTCGAACCCAGGACCTCTCACATAAAGTGAGAGGTGGATACCACTAGATCAACAGGTCTTGGGTCATTTACTATATTCTCTATTGAGCTCATTTTCCGTATTGTTATCATTCCCGACCGTTTCATATCGCCTACTTTGATATACATTAAAGTGTGATTGTAAGTTGTTACATGATAAATAATAATATCATTATTTTAATTTAGGGATAATTACACTCACATCCTCTCAATAATTGAGTAATTACACAAACATCCCCTCATTAATTCACATAATTACAAACACACCCCTCGACCCACTTTTGGATTACACGGTCACCCCCTGACAATTTTTGCGGGGAGATTTTTTATGACATCATCAAAGATCTTTTTGACTTTCCCCAAAATACCCTGGTCCCACTTGATCCAGCTTGAACCAAAAAATCCAGAAATTGTGATTGCCCAATATACCCCCAGGGGAGGTATGTGTAATGTTTACCTATTTTTCGGGGGTGTCAATGTAACATTTTTATAAATCATGAAAAAATAAAAATTAATTATAATTGATAATTGATCAAACAAAAAATTCACTAATTATAATTTTTAAATTAAAAATGGTAAATTATAAATAAATTCTCTAAGAATTATTTAAGCTATTCAGTTAATTAGTCAATTAAGAATATTATTTACGTATAATTAATAATTAATCAACTATAAAATTCATAAAATATAATATTTAAACAAAATAACTAAGAATGAACAATTTATAAACAAATTTAAATTACTTACCACTTAACTATTTAATTAATTAGTTTAAATAAATAATAAATTAGTATTTTTTTTCAAAAAAATAAATAAATAAACAAAAAACTAATTATTTCAGAATAAAAAGGAATTAACAATATATTGTATTTAACAATTATTTAATTAATTAATTTTAATTAAATTATTATTTTTACAAATCATTCACTAATTTACAATTATTTGTATTCAATAATCACTCGTTCAACTTATTTTTTTTTAGTTATTATAATATTCAAATTATAAAAAAAATGATTGATAAATAATTAATATTATTCGAATTTTCAAATCTTATTAAAAATTAATTTCCTTTTTTCTTTTTTCTTCCCTTTTCTTCCACTTTCATCTTCTTCAGTCAAACCTACCTACTATTGGAAAAGGGCCACCGGAAACCTAAACCTAAACCCACCGGCAAAGGACGCCACCACCACCACCACCAGCCGCGTCCCCATCTCCCACACCCAAAGATCCAAACCCCACCGCGCATACGCCTTAGCCAGTAGAAGCTCACTGGCGCACCCCACAAACTCGCGGAAGAGTAGGGTTTGGTTGTTAAAAGAGTCCTCAATTCATCAATGGCGAAACCGAGCCCCGCCAAGAGAACAGCGGCCTCCGGCGCTCCAACCTCCATACACGATCTCCCTCAAAATCTACTCATCAAGATCCTCTCACTTGTCCACACATACGACGCCATTTGTTTCTCCTTCGCCTCCCCATATTCCGCCACCTCTGCCACTCCATCCCCATCCTCAACTTCACTATCTCTAATTTCCCCTTCTGTATTCACTTCCTCCAAGCGCGAATCCTTCGCTGATTTCGTCAACCAAACCCTACTCCTCTGGCGGCTGTGGGATGTGGGGAAGGGGTGGTGGTGGAGGTTAGGGTTTAGGTTTGGGTGTAGAAGAAGAAGAAGAAAGGTGAAGGAAGAAAAAGGAAGATGAGTTGTGTTATATATACATATAATATATAGGGGTAAAGAAAATAATTCACCCGAACTTTGCGTGTCTATACACTTTTTTATCTAAACTATTTTTCATAACACTTTTTTATCTCAATTCCACGGGTTTTACACTTTTCTATCTATTAGCATATTTCGGAGGAATATTCCGTCGGAGTGAAATTTAAAGAAACTTTTTTCCACACTTTTTTGTCCGAACTATTGTTTGTTTACACTTTTTAATCCAAACTTTGTGTTTTTTCACATTTTTTTATCTAACTCCGCCGTTTGTGCTGTAACTCCGATAGAATATCTCGTCAGAATATGCTAATAGATAAAAAAGTGTAAAACCGGTGGAGTTGAGATAAAAAAGTGTAACAAAAAATAGTTTAGATAAAAAAGTGTAAAAACACGCAAAGTTTGGGTGGATTATTGTCTTTACCTTAATATATATGTGTGTATGTGTGTGTATATATGTGTGGCTGTGTGTATGTATATGTATATATATTGAAAAGAAAGAAGGAGATGAAAATGAATAAACGATAAGTGGTAGGGGTATATTAGTCCGGACACTATTATTTACTGTTCATGTATTTTTTTATTTTTCTAACTCCGAAAATTGAGGGGGCAAACGTGTCCTTTAACCTTTTCGGGCAGGCAATTCTGCCCGAAAGTGGGTCGAGGGGATGTGTTTGTAATTATGAATTAATGAGGGGAGGTTTGTGTAATTACCCAATTATTGAGGGAGTGTGAGTGTAATTATCCCTTTAATTTATGAGATTATATACAAATTCAATGACTCACACATCTATTTGCATATTACTAAAGCGGGTAATATATATTAAATTCCCAGGCTTCGCCAATTCTAGTTAAACTAGAAAATTAAATTGATTTCCATATGTGAAGTGAGTAATTGATATTTGATATCGATTAGGCGAACCAGTTCAATATGATTTAAGTGATGTGAGAATTAAGCCAATGAACAGAAAGATAGAAAGAAATGGAACTTAAAAAGTATCAATCTAATTCACAATGAATTTTATATAGGTCAAAATTCATTTTGCTCCCCTCTATCAAATACACTCAATCAAATATTCTCATCCCACCCCTGAAACCTTCAAACACTCCCCTCTACTATATATAAATACATTAAACACTCCTTGAATATATTGATGGACATAAATATCTTTGATTTATGTAAAATCATAAATTCATTTTCACCCATCTATTATAGTAGGGGTGTAACTTGAGCGAGCCAGCTAGAATCGAGCCCAATTCGAACTCGAGCTCGAACCAAATTTGCTCTTCTAGAAGCTCCCGATATATATTATAAATATTAATATATAATATATTATATTAATAATTTGGTAACAATACTAATTATAAATTTATAACTTAAATTTTCAACAAATAAAATCAGGTCCTCCTTTCTCCCACTCATCGACTTCAACAGTCAACTAAGCAAGCTTAAAATAGAGGTGAAAAAAAAATTGAAACTCTAGCCCATGAGCACCACTTTTCCGCTGCCAAATTGGCCTTCACTGCCGGAAAATTACTACCGCCTGCTTGAAGTCATTCTCTACCGGTGAAAAACCTCCGTAATTCCGCCTGAAATCGTTCTCCTCCTCAAGCCCTCAATAGCTCGCGCTGCCATGAACCACCACGACCCAGCCCGCGCATCACTGACGTGCTCAGCCACCACCTCCACCTTCTGAGTTCTCATTAATATACACCTCCTTTTCATTTGCGAGCAATTTTGGGGGTAGTAGATCTATAGAGTGAAGTGCTCCATAGATCTGCTTCAAGCTTGTTGCGGGCTTGCAGCAAGCTTGCTGGAATCTGAGCCCAAGCTCTCGAGCTCGAGTCGAGTTGGTTTTTTTAACCAGTGAGCTCGAGCTCCCAATACTTAAGCTCGACGAGCTTGAAATTCAAGCTTAACGAGCTCGAGCTTGAATAGTAAGACTCAAGCTCGAGCTTGGCTCGTTTACACCCCTATATTATAGTCTATAGCACTTTCCCACTTTACAATTAAATTTCGATATAATCTGACTCCAAAATTGATTTAAATGCTAAATTTATTAAATAATGAATCTTCAATATATGAAATTAACAGTAAAATATGATTGTAGTATTATGAATAAGACATACTAAACTTAAAAAAATCTCACATAAATATCTATGATCACTATTAATATACTGTTTTCTTTTATATATGCTATTACTTTATTTTTATTTAAAAAAACTATTGATAATCCATGTTATTCATTGTTAGTTTTTCATAAAGCTAATCATTTATTTTTCATATATTATATTACCTATTTCTATTATCTTTTTATTATATAACACGTACACACTTATTTATGAGCACAACTTTTTTTTTACGCTAATTAGTGATAAATGCTTCTCTTTCTTACTCTTTCTTTAATTAGTATAATTAGTATTATTATTTGAATAGAACGTGCATACATAGTTTAAGAGATATTAAATAAAATATTATAATATTTAATTATTACTTTTACGAAAAAGCAACTAAAATTAGAAAGCACAAAATAACAAGAATATTTTCTAATATCTATTAGCGCAACTAAGTTATTAAAGGAAAAAAAGAGTAAATTTATTACATTCTTTGTAAACGAAAAACATATAATAAATTACTTATACAAATTTACATAAAATAATTTAAAACTTATTTTTTATTCTTTCTATTTATTTAATTTATAATTAATTCAAGAGTTATGTATTTAATTAAATTATTCTTAATTAAAATTTAATCAGGGAGGGGACAACGTGCTAGATAGATTGTATTAGATGGGTTTTAGTGATTTTATCATTTCAAATCAAGGGTATTTACGTTTATTAATGTGTCCAGAGGGTGTTTAATATATTTTAATGTAATAAGAAAGGTATTTGAAGGTTTTAGGAGTAGAAAGGGTATTTAATGGGATTTGTATAGTACAGAGGGGCAAAATGAATTTTGCCAATTTATATTTGTAGCATCAAAAGTCCTAAAAAGATAGAAATGAAGGGGAATTTGCAGCTTTTGGGATGGATTGATTAATTTGTTGGGTGCCACGTGATCAAGATCTATGGCTACTAAGTATTGATAACAGTTGGTCGGAAGTTGGGTCGGGTTATTAGGTCGAGGCAACTCGGTAAAAGCACATGAAACTTTGGTCCTAGTGGAGAACTGGCCAATTGGTGTGGGTACTTTAGTCAAGTGCATGGTAGGGGAAAATACCCTACATCGGTTAGTCAGTTAGTCCCTATTTCTCCTGAATCCATCGAAGTTGAATGTGCTCTATTGTAAACTCTATTGCATCTTTTATTGAAAAATATTGGGTGAATAAGATATGTCTAACAAGAATTTAACAATTACACGTGTCATTCATACAATACACTAATTTAGATAAATTTTTCTTTTACACTTCTCATTTAAAATTCACGGAATGTACATTTTGAATTGATAAATTTTAAAATGAATTAGATGATTATTTGTCTTCTTCTTCATTCTCCACCACCAACCGCCACCGTTGCACCACCAACCACCACTTTATAACCATCGCCCCCCCACCACTCGCACTTGCACCGCCACCAAACACCACCATCGCCAGCGTCCCACCTCCACCACCATCGCCCATTGCCACCTAACGTCAAACACCCAGAAACACCATCCTCCGAGACCACCACTATCGTCTAATACTACCAAAAACCGTCATGCCGCCCACCCCACAATATCACCATGCCTGTGCCGATGCGACACCACTGCATATACTAACCACCACCACGGCCGCATCAATGCAAATCTTCCTCTGCCTTCACCGCTAGCAAAATCCGTACTGATTCATGTTTGATATGGTGTGTGGTGCGATCTTGATGCTATTTTGGAGTATTTGATGTTAGGTTGCAGCGGTGGTGGTGATGGAGGTATGATTCGTCGGAGTTGTGGTGTGATGGTGGAGAAAAAGGGAAGAAGACAATCAAAAGGTTTTTTTGACCTCAATATATTGTGTTAGTTTCAAATATTTGGATTTTTTGGGGTTAAGTGTAAACAAAAAGTTTCTCTAAAAAAAGTGTAAAAACGCGTATAGTTCGGATGAATTAATATTTTTACTCCTAAAAATAAATTTGAATATTTACATACACATATTGTCAAAAGAAATTGCTTTAATCGTAATTCGTCTTCCCCAACAAATCATTTCTTGATCTGTCTTGCTCCAAATAAAACATAATTGCATAGATTTGTATTTTATCTCGCGGTTAACAATTAAGGCTGTGTTTGGTTTTGTTTTGGAGGTTTTTTTTGGTGAAAAGATTTATTGGAAGTTGTGTATTTTGATGAAAATGTATTTGATTTTGTGTTTGATTTTATTTTCAGAAGAGACAAAAGTTACTGTAGCAGTCAAATCATGTAAGTTTTTGTCTGAAAAGTTATGTTTATAATTAGTTAATGATTGAAAAATATAAAATAATATAAATTTTAAATGATTATATTGTAGTTGATATAATTAGTAGGCGTCCTAAAGTAGAGACAAATAGGGAGACAATAGCTGATAATTTTTTTGACCAAAAAAATCATTTTTGGTCAAAAAAATAAGTTTTGATCAAAATTTTGGGCTATGTTTGGTTATGTTTTGGGATGGTATTTTGGTGAGAATTATTGGTGAAAATTTTACGGGGACACGTGCAATTTTGATGAGATTATGTTTGGTTATGTTTTGGGAGTTGTTTTTTGAGTGATTTTTTGGTGAGATAGTGTTTGGTTTTGTTTTGTCAAATCATGAGTTTTTGTCTGGTTTTTTTTGGTGAAAATTTTGATAAATATATATGTATATATGAAAAGATTTATTAGAAGTTGTGTATTTTGTATATATGAAAATGTAGCGCATATATATATTTGATTTTGATATATATACTTAAAAGAAAAGTTTATATATACACCATATATATATATATATATATTTAATTACAAAATTATATTTAATTTGAAAATTAAAAAAAAATTTTCAAATGTCGTTTCAATTTTTTATTTTTATTTTTTATTTAGAAGAGACAAAATTAATTTAATTTGCGTTAAAAAAAAAGACACTTGAAGATGTAGAACAGTGAAGACGACATGGCAATGTCGTCTTCATGTGAAGAAGACATTTTTTTTGTCTTCTAATTATATATAAAAAATAATATTATATATATATATATGAAAAGTTATATTTAATTTAGGAAAATTATACATTTAGTTGCAATGATTGATATATATAAAAATGTGAGAGAGAGAAAGTGTAGGGATGGCAATGGGACCGGGTTTAACGAGTACCCGTCCCGGACCCGTCCTTAATGGGACGAGAATGAGTCCAAAAAAATGGGACCGGGTCCGGGTCCGGGTCCGGGTATCGAAATTCAAGACCCGGCCGGGTCCGGGACAGGAAATGAGTCCAGTCGATTTCCCGTTCCGGACCCGTCCCGGTAGTATAATATATTTTTTTTAATTTTATATATATAATAATAATTATATCAACCAAACCCTAATACCTTATTCTCTATTTCTCTATTTCTTTTTGGTAGATGGACATATATATATAAATGAATAGGATGAAATTATGTGACTTTTATTTTAATTACCGGTTTACTGTAAAATTAATGAACTTATGTTGAATGTTTCAACTGCTTTTTGTTTTGTTGTTCATGTTTGTTGGTGTAGAAGAAGAAGAAGAAAAAGAAAAAGGAAGAAGAAGAAAAACAAGTTTTTTTTTTAAAAAAATAAAAATCAGCCGGGTCCAACGGGAAGGACCCGGACCCGCCGGGAAATAACCGGGTCCGACAATAGCTGATAACCCGTCCCATTCATGTCCCGTTGCCATCCCTAAGAAAGTGAGAGAAAGAGAGGAGAGAGAATGTGTCAGATAGAGTGAGAGAGTGAGAGAAAAAGAGGAGAAAGAGTATGTTAGAGAAATAGGGAGCACAATCATTACTTTTTTTTTGGACCAAAAATTGACAACTTTCTTGGTGAAAAATTGTGTGATCCAAACATAACTTGGCCAAAAATTCGGACAAAAATGGGCTTGAAAACATAACCAAACATAGCCTTGACATTTGAAAATAAAACCAAACACAGCCTAAACTTTTTGAACAGTTAATAATGGTGAACTCAATGATTGAACTAGCAATACAATTACTTTAGGCTTACTAACTTTATTAGCATTATTTATTTTGGGGGTAATTTGATGTCAGACCCAGTGCAATGGCCTGAGAATGAACTTTGTGTATATCTCTTTACACCAATGTATGTAGAAATCTCATACAATATATTTCATTATATGAAAGAGATAGACATTAAGATTATTGGATTGGTCTAATATAAAATTTTCGCTAATATAGAGTTATCATTATAAAATTTTGTGACTTTTGGGCCAACTGTTGAATCATCTGGCGAGTGGCAATTGACTATCCCAATCATTTATCCAACAGGTCGTGGAGTTGGATTGCAACTTGCAAGCAACAACTGCTCTTCATTTACTTAATTTACTCAAGTTTCCATAATCAATAGATAATGATGGTCAAGATGATAATTGATTTCATGATCACCAAAAATGTTTACTACTATTTTAATCATCACTACTATTATAAAGAAAATATGTTGAAGTGGAACGCTTTAATTTACTCCAATTGCCAACATAGGGCAGCGTCTCTAATGCTCTCTCATGGTTTAGATTAAAATCATTTTAATCTCTCATATTCTAAAAGTGTCGACTGAGTCTCTAACATTTAAATTAAGTTTCAATGTAGTCTCTAAAATCAATTTCCACCCAACTTTAATTTGGTGGAAAACAGGCCATGTTAATTAGACCGAGTGATTAAAATGAAATATTTGAAGGGCAAAACTGTCAATTCACAGTCCACATAAGTAATTTAACTTTTCAATACTATTCGATTTGGCCCCTTTCCTTTGGAGGAAATTGTGATGCACAATTCCACACTCTCGTCTATGTGAGCAGCTATTGTTGAGCTTATGAAGCTTAACAATGGTTGTTCTTGGTGTTAGATAGATAGCTTGCATATATAAAGATGTATAGTATGTTTCTTATCCCACATGAAAAACTTATTAAAATTTGGAACACTATATAAAGAAGGGCTCCACTTTAAATTTAAAATAGAATCTTGGAGGGAAAATTTGGAGGAGGCCAAAATATAGATATATTATATATATTTATATATCAAAGACTTGGCACTTGGCACTTGGCACATGCACGGATCCAAGGAAAATAAAATATTATTTTCGGATTTATTTATTATGTTGGAATTATTTTTTATTAGTTTATTTATTAAAGAGTTGCAATGTTTAGAAAATGATTTTCTAAAAGATGTCTTCTCTAGAATTAATTTTTGGAGTTATTTTGATTGAGTAGACACTTCCGAATTGGTGCAACCTTTAAAATTAAACTAGAATTCCAAACAACGCAACTATTCCGAAAAGGTATTTTATGTCTATATAAACGCATTTCCTTGTGCCAGATTTTATATCATAAAATTATTACTGCTTTCACTCTTACATATTAAAGTCTTTGAGTTGTTTTTGAAAGGAGACTTCTGAAATTGCTATTCGTTAAGTCTCGGGTGGTTTGTCGTATCCTAGAAGTGAATTTGCATTTATCCCTGGTAGCAAACGTGTAGTGGGGGCAAATATCACTTTAAGGAAAGTGAAATTACGCTTCAAACCATAGAATATAATATATTCTATAACACTTGGTGCTCGAATTTTTTGGTAAGGCGGCATTGATGGGCCTTAGTGATAATATATAGGGAGTGAACGGTGGGCTGGGGAGATGGGATGGGGACAGGGTGGCGGTAAGCGTGGAGTTGGGGTTGGGAATGGAGGTTGATGGCTGGAAAGTTCAGGTGAGTTGGAGAAGAAGGGACTAGAAAATACGAAAAGTGATAGTGTTAGGTGCCCGGCGAGCCATTTGTAGACTTGGCTATAAACTTATAAATACTATGACAACCTTGTTTTATTTTATATTAAACTCTTTTTGACACACTTCTTTGTCATTATTTACTTTTTGTTAGTATAGATAAAGATCCCATGGGTTATTCAAGGCTAAGGAAGCGATTGTGTCGACTGTGGAATGTTATCGAGGGTTGTAATCCTAAACTACATTCTAAGTTATAGAGACTGTGAGATGTGGGATATCACAGTCTCGTTAAGACTTGTTTGTGTAACATTCTATATTTTCGGCCCCTAATTTTATCGAAACTAAGATAAGAGTTATATTTCTCGTTAATTAGATTTAATAATTTATTCGATTCTAGCGATCCGTGCTCGATCCTAAATGTTTTATTACTTACTTGTATTGCTAAAATTATTCTCTATCTATATGTGAAATGTGCATGTAGTATTTACAATAATAGACTACTTTATGAGTGGTAGGCTTAAGTTTTACTCAATGCATCTGAATTACATTGCATATCTTTGAAGGATCTAATAGAGAATTTAAGCATTATCTACCTTGGACAATATAATAGGAATAAAGAAGGAAATGAAGTGAGAGTCTTACACCTCATACTTGAGCATATTGCCATAGAAAAGGAGGAGGAGCCACGTCTCTTCTACTAACATGAATCTCAGTAGTTTGATATTCTAACGACCTTTTGGACTACCTTCAATTAGTATTAGTTTCCTCTCAAAGAAGAAATAGAAGAAAGCAAGTCATTCGGAAGGAAGAAGATCAACTAAGACTATGAGGCTCCATCTTCTCTTATTCTTCCTTTAAGGATATATTTGTGATTCCAACGAGATACGAGGCGACGATGCTGGGTTGTAACTGTGAGGGTTTTTCTTTTTCTTGAAACTCTTTAATTACTTTACTTGTGACTGTCTTGTTTTGTTCTACAAATATCGTATCGGTTTCCTGATGATTGGTCCATGATGATTGTTGATTCCTAAATGTCAATATCTCGCTATTCCCGACGTTTATTCCATTCGTGTCTATAGTACATGTCTTGCCTCGAAATGATCTTCTGTCTAATCGGTGTTGATTCCCGCAAGTCTTATCGTACCAATATTGACTCCATATCTTTCGTAACTCATTGAAATCTTGTAATTCTTAGCTCTACTCCATCGGCAAAGGGATCTAAGTGCTATGCGGGGAAAAGTGCTACGCCGTGGGATCCACCTCTTGGGGCTTCAACGCAAAGTGCTACATGGCGGGAGCTACCTCTTGGGCTCGTAGGAGCCACCTCTAGGGTCCCGATGTCCGGCATCCATCAGCTATATGACCTTTTCTTGATTTAAAAGCTTTGACTCTTAAATACAGAGTGAAGGGAGCTAAGTGCTATGCGGGGTAAAGTGCTACGCACGTGGGAGCCACCTCTTAGGGCTTCGGCACAAAGTGCTACACGGCGGGAGCCACCTCTTAGTCCCGTAGGAGCCACCTCTATGGTCCCGACACTTGGAAATCAAGCAAAGTAAAGGGAGTTAAGTGTTATACGGGGAAAAGTGCTACGCGATACGGGAGCCACCTCTTGGGCACATAAGAGCTACCTCTAGAATCTCGACACCTGCAAATCTTAAAAGGTGTGAAACCTCCCGCTGGTATGGAATAGTGGGAGACGAAACACAATCATATGACATGAATCCAAAGTATATGAGTTATTCATTCTAGCTTCGTTATATGTTTCGTAATTGATGTTCATTGTTCTAATAGTTTATTTTCTTCAATGATTCGCTCGATACGTGTGATCTTGTTTCTTTTGTAATCTTTCGCTGCAGATTCCATTTCAAAGATAAAGGTAAAGCAAATTGTTAGCCTACCTCACTGAGTCATTCAGACTCACCCCTCCTTCTTTCTTCCTTTTAGACGAGCCTAGTATGTCGGGTACGGATGGAGAAAGGAGGAGTAAAGGAAGCATTAGTTCATCGCTATTAGAGTGAGTATGTTTTGGGATGTATGATTTGGTATGTAGATGTTTTGTCTTGGAGACCTTTGATTGATAGAGTTGTTGTTGACTTGTGTAAGACTGATGAAGGATGTATTGTTGGTTTACTTGGAATGAAAAATTTTAGTTTCAGCAGATGAAGTATTGGTATAGTTCCGAAGCTTAGCGCTGGCTTGAGAAAGGACGGTCTCTAAGATCGAGCTAGCATCGCGGTGTGGCGGGCCACAGGTGGTCGGTGGATGCCACAGTTTGTGTGTGACATTCTTAAAGGAGAATGTCTTGTTCCATGGGCATTGACCCACTAGTTCAGTGAATCATGAATGCACAAAGACCCATGCTTAGGTGAGCATAAGATTGAACAATCCCGCATGGACATCTCATTGGTTCTGTGTCGAACTTGAAGTCCTTCAGTTTGTAGAGTGATATTAGTCCTCTGACCTGAGATGTCATGGCTAGGATGTGTACTGCCCACAATACTTTGATATACACGTGCATTCCAGGAGAATCATACGACAGAGTATGTTCTGTATAGTCTGGTAGTATGACGGATCATATGATGATCATGGTTTTAAATTTCCTCCGAAATCCTGAAATTTCGACCCCAAATTTTGGGTTTTTGGGGGTCTCGAAATAAAATCTCACTTTTAATCTAATTTCGCAGAATATATCCGAAACTTCTCAAAATTTCTCGATAGTTTTGTCGAAACTCAAAATTTTAAATAATACAATATGACTTTGTAAAATATCCGACTAAATTTGGATCGAAACCCGAAATTTCCAGGACAAGCCATAGACTAGTCATTTTTGTAATTTAGGGCATGCGTGTTATTTTCTTTTCATGTACATAGGACGGTGGGGTTTCCTTTTATGATTGTATTTTGTAATTGTTGAAGACGAAGATGGATATGTTTGAGCTTGAAAACTTTGAAGACCTTAGTGTAGGGTCTGGGTCCTTAGATTAGATTAGTCAACACCTTGATGGCTCGGGGTGTTTTAGGATTGGCACCACTAAGATCACAATTACCGCTTTTATATAGCATGTTCTTAGTTTTGTTCCTTATGATATGTATGATGTGCTTGGTTGCATGATCACTTGAGAAATTATATGTAACTAAAATTGGTGAGACCTTGTAAATGAAACAAATAAAACCTCATAATAAATATAAAGTCCATAAATGGACAAATCGGGAACTTTGATGATCTCAATTAGATCCAGAGTCTTCCATCACTAGATGTGAGAGGAAATATCCGGAGGGTTGATATCATTGGCCACGAGTTGTGGGATTCTCTGTCAAGTTAAAGGTACTAATCTCGCCACTAGGACTTCTATTGAACAAGGAGGTTCAATAGAAGTGCACATGGGTTTCAATTTCGCTAAGGAGTCGGCCGTGTTGGGTTTGTACCCTCGATGCCAAGGAGGACTTAGAGAATAGGGCACTAGTTTATGTTGTACAACCTAATATTAATATAAAGGCATTAGTAAGTTGTTGATATGATTCTTAATGATATCTATAAGTCTTAAATGAACAACTAGTCCATGTGTGTCAAGGCAAACCTTCGCACTCTTGATAGTAGTTAAATAGATGGGCACTGGAAGGATTTGGTACTTGATCACTTAAACGGTTCACAAGTTGGAGAATCTCAACTGGGCATTGAGATTCATGTGGACTTGTATGACACATGCTCTGACAAGGAGTACCAGTCTAACACTATGGGATAGTGGGAGTTTGTGTCATGGATACATTGATTGGATTGGATTAGTGTATTCGAACATGGCTCATATTAATCCGATCACATGAATTTTTACTCAGTGACTGTCAATGATCAGATCACTGATTATGATAGTATGCGTGAGCCTTTGACCGGAGTAATCAAGTTGAAGATGTGCTTGTGACATTAAGTCTTTCATTAAAGTAGTTAGATCCAATTCACCCGTTGGTGGGGTCAACCTCGAAGTGCGGCTTGATGGGCAAGTAGCAGTCTTAACTGGTTAGCAAAATGGAATTCACTGTTTCAAAAGTAAACGAGAAGTATCCTATGCAATCATAGGTAAATGAGATTAAAGTCTCTGGCCAGAGCTCATGAACTAACCCGAGTTGGACACTGTGGGTAGTTTGGTATCTCATATTACTATGATACTTGAGCATAGCATCGACTCTTGTGAGTTTGACATATTCCATGACTCTCACTTGATCGGGATACGTCAGTGAAGGGCTTATACTCATACAGTATTCATAATCTAGAGGTTCGTAACGACATAGTCATTTCATACTCAGTTGGGCTACGTTATAGGGCCACGGTGCTGGCTAGGTGTCCACATCCTTTGGCATCCTCCCATTGCCAATTGAGATAAACCTTGAGAGTCGTGCTATAGGAATAGACAGGGAAATCGATTATTGGATTTGGAGGATATTTTGGTAATTTGTCCTTTGGAAGGACGAATTAATTAATTGGACGGATTGATTTAACTAGCTGTTTAATTGGATTAAACATGGTATTAAATTAATTAAGTTGACTAAGTCAACTATGATGTTATTAATTATTTAGTTAATTAATTAATTAGAATATTAATTGAATCTATGTATATTTAATTGGATAAATATTAGAGGGTTCAATTAATTGGGCTAAGCTGACTAAGTCAACATAGCCCAATAAAGGTCCAATTGGGCCTTAATAGGCGTGTGTTTGGTGGGCTTAAGTTGGAGGATTTATTTAATCCTCCAACACAAGCTCTAGAGACATGAGAATTCATAACTCAGTTCCTCCAGTAAAAATACAATACAGAGAAAATAAATTTTCTTCCACTCTCTCTCATCTAGCAGCCCCAGAGAAAAGAGATGGAAATTTTGGAGTCAATTCCGACGCGTGATAATCTAGAGATGAGACACGTGGACCGCTGAATGAAGATTCGCGAGGATTGACTGAATACACGATAAAGGTAGGTTTTCGTATTGATCTTTTTTATTAAAAGCAACAAACAACAAATTGATCTTGTCTTTGGGAATCCAAATAGGATTTTCAATTTCCACTTTGCATGATACCAAGATTCCCAACAGTGGTATCAGAGCCAAATTTGTTGGCTTCGTTAATTTTTATACGTGTGTTCTTCATGTTTATTTGATATTCGTGTTGAATGTGTATTTTAATTGATTTTGAATCAATATAATTGTGACCGAGAAATATGAATTTTTGTGATTTGGAATTACAATATTTGAGGCTGAAAAATTTGAAATTTTAGTAATTTGGAATCTTCTTGTTCGATTCATAAACCTGGAATTGTTCTGGGTTTGCAATATGTAATTGGGCGAAAAGCAAGAAAAGCTAAGATTGGATTTTTGGCTGTGAGAAAGACGCTGTCGTTGTTCGTCGGAGATGGGGCTCTGAATCCCGCTTGAAGGCACCGTGCGTTAACAAGTGCCGAATCACTATCGGCGAGTTCGCAAGCTGCTATCGGGAAACCTGCTTGGAGCAGATTTTTAATGGCGGCTTGATCGACACCGTGGGTGGCGCTTGAAGCGCCGCTAGGGAGTGTCAATGGCGACGTTGGGGCCGCGCTGAAAACGTTGCCGGTTGTCACTTGAAAGTCACCGGCTTTAATGGTCGCAAAAAGGGATTGTTGAAGTGGCTGAGTAATCGGCCATGGAAACGTCGGTTTTACACCGATATGGTGGTGGTGATAGTCGGAGGATGATGGGCGAAGGCGGTGGCACCGCTCCGACGATGGCGGCGCGACCTTAAGGAGGAAGAAGATGAAGGAGGCGGGTTGTGGGCTAGGGCATTTTGTTTTGTTGGGCCGAGTCCAACACAAATGAAATTGTATGTTGGGCTTGGTCCAATACATAATTAATTAATAGAGAGTTGAGCTTGGCCCACTCGAATTAATTAAATAATGCCTAAACTGATTTATTAATTAAAAGAGAGTTGGGCTTGGCCCACTAGGATTAATTAAACAAAAGCCTAAGCTAATTTTATTAATTAATAGGGAGTTGGCCTTGGCCCACTCGGATTAATTAAATAAATGCCTAAGCTGATTTATAACTTAATAAGGAGTTGGGCTTGGACCGCTCGGATTAATTAAATGAATGGGCCAACCTGATTTCAAAATTAAGAGGTGTTGGGCTTGTATTTAAATGAATAAGGGTTTATTTGGATATTGATCCAATAACACTCAATTCAATTAAATTGGACTAGACTCAATACCCATTTGTTAATTGGGTTTTTCCTTCTTCTTCTCAATTAAAGTCTTCAATTAAATTATATAGAATTTAATTTAAATAAATAAAATTGGATTTGATTTATATTAAATTAAATTGGTTTTAATTTACTCATTAAAATCAAATGGGATTTAATTTTTTTATTGATTAAATTGGATTTAATCTTTCCTATCAAAATTAAATTGGATTTGATTTTGTAATAAACTATATGAGATTTACTTTTATAATAAATTGAATTGGATTTGATTTATTTTAAATTAAATTGGATTTAATTTACATGTCAAAATTGAATTAATTTAATGAAGTTATTAATTAAATTGGATTTAATTTTGTAAATAGATTAAATTGGATTTAATCATATATCAAAATTGAATTAGTTTTAATTATGTACTTAGTTAAATTATTTTTAATTTTACATGAAAGACTTAGGAGATGCATCCTACATCTTAGGAATCAAAATCAATAGAGATAGATCAAGAAAGATGATACGATTGTCTCAGTCAATGTACATAGACAAAATGCTAAAGAGGTTTAGTATGGAGAAATCAAAGAAATGATTCCTGCCTATGAGTCATGGGATCCGGTATTCTCGATCCATGTGTCCTTCGACACCCCAGGAACGAGATAGGATGGCTCGCATACCATATGCTTCTGCCATAGGAAGTATTATGTGTGCAATGTTATATACAAGGCTTGATGTGGCTCATGCATTAAGTGTAGTGAGTCGTTTTCAGTCCGACCAAGGTGAATTGCTGGGTAGCCGTGAAAACAATCCTCAAGTACTTGAGAAGGACTCAGGATTTGTTTTTGATATACGGTGGTGGAGAATTGAAACTAGAAGGGTTCACTGACTCTAGTTTCCAATCTGAGGTGGATGATTTGAAATCAATGTCGGGGTTTGTATTCACCCTCAATGGTGGAGCAGTAAGTTGGAAGAGTACCAAACAGAAAACTACTGCAGATTCCACAACCGAGGCTGAATACATAGCTGCATGTGATGCAGCAAAGGAAGCTGTTTGGATTAGGAACTTCATCCAAGGGTTGGGTGCTGTCCCTAGCATTGTCGATCCAGTACCTCTGTACTATGACAATAATGGCTCCGTTGCTCAAGCAAAGGAGCCAAGGTCTCATCAAAGATCCAAACACATAGAGAGGCGATACCATCTGATCCGAGAGATTGTTTGTAGAGGCGACATATGCATGGAAAGAGTCGACATAATGGAGAACATAGCGGATCCACTAAATAAGCCCTTGTCTCGTAACGTATTAGAAGGACATCTTGAGAAGATGGGTCTTAGATACCAAGGAGATTGACTCTAGTGCAAGTGGGAGATTGTTAGAATAGTGTCATGCGAGCCAATCCTAGATAGGCATTCTTTATCTATTCTTGTAATAAACAATTTTGTTTTACATTATATTAATAAAAGGCATTTCTTCATCTTATATTATATTGTTATAACTATATGATGAAGTCCCTAAAATTCACACATAGCTATGGGTTTTGATATCTCATTGGATGGATATCATAAAACAAGTCTCTAAGGCTGTGATTTTTAAATATCATCCAAGTCATAGAATTATCAAGATGGGACATTGATAATTCGGATAGACTTGCTCCTATGATGGACATACTCTTAATTAGAGAATTTCTCGTTTTATAGACATTAGTGTAGTTGACACAAATGCACATACGCGGGTGCTTGTTGAGAACAAGTTCACTGATTACCCTGACTGAAACTTCCTAAATTGGAATTATTTTTAGATATGTCGAATTAGGAGTTTCTTAATCACGATAGTGCAAGATTAATTCTTTGCTTTGAGTCATCACAGTAATCTTTTATATTGACTCACTGCACTTTAACTCCTGTGCCAGTTCTTTTACAAGAACACATATGGACTGATGATTGGGTGTAGTGACTCGTATATGGAGGTTGGTGTTGATAACAAAGGATCCATCACTTGTTTAGATGAACAAGTGAATTTCCTATAATATTCTAAGTGATTTGACTGAGTTAGTCCTTCGCCAAGGCAAGTAAGTAATTAATTAAGAAATGAGTTTCTTGAATTAATTAATCATTAGTCAAACACACTTGAATTATTAACATTGAATTTACAAGGATCTCGACCAATAAGATTCCTCGATTCTTAATTCAATTGAAAAATTAGTTGATGGAAGAATCTCACTTGCATGGAATGCGCGATTAGAAACGTTCACTTTGAATCGCCTACATCTAGGTCTTCAAGATAAGTAGCTAGAAACTTTTCTTTGATTTATGGGTATCTTATATTTAATGGAGATTAAATAATAAGATGGTTAATTAAAAGTGTTTAATTAATCGAGACAATTTAATTATTCAAATTAAATCATAAAGGTTATGAATCCATTACTAGTATGTAGGTGAACCTAAAGGGTCACACACAACTCGAACAAATCCATTTCTTAGCTAAGGAAATTTAATTCAAAGTAGTTGAGTTAATATATTAATTAATTAGATTAATTAATTAAGACTTTTATTTATTCAAGTGTTGGATAAATTAATCTAGTTGATAAGATTGATTTTAAGTCTAGAAAGCATTTAATTAATTGGAAGTGACTTTTAATTAATCTAGTATGGTGGATTAATTATTAAAACACTATTTTATAGCCTTGGTCAAAAATGTGGTGGAGGAAAATAATTAAAGAGTTTAATTAATTTTTTTCTAGAAGGAAATAAGATTTCTTAGAGAGAAAGAAAACTAATTAAAATAGAAGAGTTCTATTTGAGAATTAATTAGTCTTCTATTCCTACATGAAAAAGATTTAATGTAGAAGAGTTCTTCATGAGAAAAAATTGAAAGAACCTAGTTCTATAAATAGGACTAGTATGGAACGAAAATAAGAAGATGACTCCTGGAAGCCAATTTTTTTTTCGTTCCTCTAGCATAGAAAATCGTTACTCTCTCTCCTCATACAAGTTCTTGAGTTCTTGATTATTCATCAAAATCTTGAATTCAAGAATTCTTCAAAAATACTTAGAGAAGTAATTTTTGCCTTCACCTTAATCTCATAGACTATTCCTTAGATAGAATAAACGTTTATAGATCAACCTAGCTAAAGATTATGAACGAGTGGATATCCTAGGTGTGGATCAACTTTAGAGGAGAAACACTTGGGTCTCTGAAGTGAATCAAGAATCCGATCAAAGGGTGAATTTTGGGGGAGGAATTCGCAATCTTCATCAAAGAAAAGAAGGAGTCAATTGATTCAAGCAACAAGGAGCAAGCTAGGGAGCTTACGTTAAGGAAGAAGAAACTCTTCGATTTTTACGAAAAATCGAATAAGGTGAGATCTTCTTTATTTAAGTTTTAAATAACTAGTGTAGAGATGTGCAAGCCTATGATACGTGATAAGCCCGTAGGATTAATAAACTCGCATGTTCAAATCCTAGAAACTAAAATTTTAATTTTTCATTATGCTTAGTCCGGCTATATGTATATTTCCCAACAGTGAAGTCTTTAATGGACAAATAAAGATTTCAAATACTTGTAGAATCTTAGCTCTGACATGGGAGTGCTAGTCGAACACCATGTGATGGTGGGAGCTTAAGACTGTAGGCACATCAGTGGAACTGATATGCTCGAACATGACTCGCATTGGTTCTGTCACATGGGTTTTCACTCTATGACTGTCAATAACAGAACTGATTATGCGCAATAGGTATATGGTAACCTTTGACCTGAAGTATAAGGCTGAAGATGCACTTGTGACGTCAAGTCTTTCACTAGAGTAGTTAGACCCAATTCACCCATTGGTGAGGTCGACCTCGGCATGCGGACTTAATGGACAAGTGGTAGTCTTAGCAGATATCTAATATGGGATTTGTTCTCTTATGAGTGAATGAGAATGTACCCTATGTGATTAAAAAATATATAGACATCAAAGTCTTTGGCCAAAAAAAAAGAGACGATTGTGCTAGGCACTTAATCGATCTCAATGATCTCGTATTATTATAATTTATACACATGGTCAAGTCCAGTGAGTTTGACATAACCATGATTCTCACTTGACCGGGGAACATGAACAAAGGGTTTATACATATACGGTATTTACGATTGGAAAGTTGTGGAATGATCCATTCATTTGTATTTCATTTGGGCTACGAAGTGGGTCACGTGACTGGCTAGGTGTTACCCACTTCCTTTGATTTTCTCTCATTGCCATATGAAACGAACCTAAAGAGTCGTGCTAAAGAATTAATGAAGAAAATTGAAAAGGATTTTCTATTTTATTGTTGAAGAGATTTAATTTATTGGATAAGTTAAATAATTAATTAATTACTTATTGGATAAGATAATTAATTGAATGGATAAGATTAATTATTAATTAATTTCTTAGAGAAATATATTAATGAATTAATTTTTCTAATTAATTTTATTCTTTAATTAATTAATTTATTTATTGGATAAAATAAATTATTAATTGAATAAAGAATTAATTAAACAAAGCAAGAGAAAAATTCGGGCCCATTAGGGCTAGTTGGATGATCAATTTGGTCTCTTTTGTTTTGTCTAGGTCAATAAATCATTGAGATATAAAAGACTTATCTTGACTTTAACCTAGACAATTAATTGAATTACAATTCATTGTAACTCACCAATATAGTAGAAGAAGAAAAATATCCTCCCACTCTATATACTAGCCATTGACCATATAGAGAAGAAAAGGGATTTTTCATCATCAATTCATGCATGATAATTTAGAGATAACGTGCTTCGTTGTTTGGATTTATTTACAAGAAACTTCGAGAAATCAAGACTTGAACAATATGAGGATTGAAGAATTCAAGAAGTTCATCAATTCAAAGTTTTGAAGAAGAATTGGATTCTTCTACCACCTCGCTTCATCGGGTAAGTTGAATTTATTCGTTAAAACAATTTTGGATTCAATTATGCAATTATAAAACATTTTGGGTTTTAGTTCAATTTTTGAAATCCTTCCGCTGCGTTTATGAGTTTTTTCGCGAAACCCAACAGTTTGGTGAATTATGGGAAAAGAAACTTTAAACATCTATTCGATAGATTGGTGTTAGACACTACTTTAAATGGTTAGTGGGCCATATATCGTTAAAGGGTTGCAATCCACTTAACCATTTAAAGAACTCAATCACTCACTTCGAAATCTATCCAACGAGATTTTCGAAAATTACACTGGGAGTGCAATGTTTCGAAAAATGTAGTAGGAGCTAAGTAAAATTAAAGTCCTATATTTTACTTGTGTACAATATAAACACCTAATTGATATCTTGGTTTATTTTCTGCATTAGTTTATATCTCTCTTAGATAAAAACCCATTTAGTTAATTATGCTCATTTTGTCAACACTTGCCTAATCAAATCAACTAACTTGGAACTTGAGGAAGTTACTCAGTTTAGCGTCATTGAATTGTATGCTTGAAGCAAGTATTACTCAAGTCTATGTATGGGACGATGAGTAGGGGCTTAAATATGAGGCGCACTGGGTATATAACTATGTGTTTTAAAAACTAAGTGTTCTAAGGCTGGTTTTCTCAACTTCTTGTATTCTACATTCTAGAGCTAGTGCTCATGTTTAAAGAATTAGAAAGAAGTACAAAAGTTTGGAATTAGTATACTGTGAAAACAGAGACTAGAGAGCGTGGTATGCTAAAAACAAAATGAATTGTGTGGCACCTAAGATTAGGTTATGACTTATAAACATAAGATTCACGAGTTAGGAGAAACGTGGGGGGTACTGGTGGTCCCAAGTGGCATACGAAAAGGTCTAAAAAGGGGGGGGGTTGAATAGACCCTGAAATCTTTTTCGACTTCAAAAATTTCGTATCACTTTTAAAGATTAGAATGCTTAGGAAGCTGAGTGCTTGGGTCAGGCGCTTCAATAAAGATAACTTAGACTTAGTGATTTTAGAAATTTACCAAAGTAGGTTAATGCTTAGATCGCTTAATCAGGGTAAGCACAGTGGAAATGATTTTAAATCTTTAGCGTTTGTTTTGGTTAAATAGTCACTTAACAGTTTAGCTTGTCCTTTTCAGAATAAATAAAAGAATATAAAGCAAGACAATGATAATAGTAAATGATACAAGAAATTATAAGGTTCACTGAGTGATGTAATCCCAGCTATGTCCTTCTTCTCCTTTTTCACTTGGAGGGAATTTACTAAGTTGATTGTCAAAGAATCACACAGAATCTTCTACAAGATAGTAAAGAGGTGAAAATGATCTCGGGCTCCTTGATCACACAGATTTTAGCACCAATGAAGATCTTCTTCTACAAGCTTTTCTCACTAAAAAATACTGTCTGTAAGGGGTTTCAACAACTTTCTCATTCAGATGAAAGGTTGAGGGTTTTGTCACACAGGTTTTGTTTGTTTTTGGAAAGATCAAACAACTTGGAATATCTCAGTAGGAGTTTAGGTTTCTTCTTTGGAAGATGTTTGAGAAATTTGTGACTGTCTGGAATGTATGTAAAAAGCTTGAAAGATTTTGGCTATGGAGTTTCAAAGCTTTTCTTGAGATAATATTTCAGCAAAGGTTTCTTGAGGTGATTGTTATTATTCTGTATCTTTAGGGTTTGTTGGGAGTAAGGTATTTATAGTCTATTCTTGAAAATTGTCCGTTGGACACATGTGAGCGCGTGTTCTTCACGCGGCGCTAGAATCAGCCTTTTCTCTGACATTCCTGAAATCCTGCTGGTTCCGATTGGACAGGAGCAGCTATAAACTCTGAAATATTGACAGTCTAGTCAAAATGTGGCTTGTCCATAAGTCATACTAGCTTATCACATTTAATGCTCTTATCAGGCATTTAATGTATTTGAATATATTTCCCGTTGGAAATAAATGTCCGTTGAATGATTGCATTTAAGTCTTTCATGACTTGAGGATTTGTTTCAAGTGAATCTGATATTGATTGCTGGATTGTTTTGAGCGCTTGATCCATAAATCCTGAAATAGTCCCTTAGCGTTTGATAGACGCTAAGAACAAATCTTCATCTTCATTTGACTTCAAACGCTGATCTTCAACTTCATCTCTAATAGACTCACCTAGAATTCTATTAGCGATTTGGTATTTAATACTTAGTCTAAAATCTACAAAGATAAAAAATTACAAGCCCAATCAAACTTACTTACTTTCAAACGCTTATACAATTGATCTACGAAAAACAGAAACTTACATTATACTTGGAGTCTAACATAAAGTCTTATCTTATCATCATCAAAATATCTAACATGAAATTCCTAACAGGTACAAGCCCATTGGGATTGGATCCCTATCCAAACTTAAGAATCTTGTCTCATAGGTAAAGGACCGAGTCTCCCTTCACAAGGAAAATATTAAAGGGCCACCCAAGTTCTAAAGTTTGTGCATACTGACGTCTATGGTTGAGAATATGGTGTCATATCAAGACACTACAATTGGATTGTAATGTCAAGTATATGATTGCCTAATCCGACCCCTTCTTATGAGAAGGTAGCATAGTTTCACAGTAGTTACTTCCAGCGACTCTATAGTTGAATGGGGTAGTAGTATGCAAGAACGAGACAATGTTGGACATGATTTATTCTATACTAAACTACATGGAATTACCCAAATTCATAGTGAGTCATGGGCTGCTCATAGGTATATCTTGAATAGATTGTTCTCCAAATTCACTCCTAAGGCACCATATCAGGAGTGGAGCAAGTGGAAGCCTAATCTTAAACATGTGATGGTATGGGAATTCCCAACCTACGTAGATAAGATAAAGGTAGAGAATCTGGAGGCTAAATCCTTAATTAGAAGTTTTGTTAGTTATCCCAAGGATTCAGTGGGGGAACTCTTTTTACCTATATAATGGTCAGAGGATCATTATGGCCTTAGAGGTCTATTTTCTTGAATATAACATCTTTCGAGAAATTGGAGTAGGTAGAAAGTTTGTTCTATAAGAACAAGACAAAACTTCGTAGGAAACTACTATTCAAGAAACCCAAACCAAGCCCATTATAACACAACCACTAATAAGTTGGTCTGGTAGAGTATCTCAGCCGCCTGAGATAGATGGTTGTCTGCTTTAAGAAAAACATAAGTTGTATGATGTAGTAGAGACGAACTATGGATACAATCCCTCTATGCATGACAAATCGATAGTGGATATGGACTCTACGAGAAGGCGTAAGGCTATGAAAGTGAAGATGGATTAGATGTCTTTGAATCATTCCTAGACTCTAGTAGATTGCCCTGAGAGTATTGTACTCATCATAGGAGAGTACATCTACAAGAGAAAGATTAATTCGAATGGCAAGGTCAGGCTGATGGTGAAATGGTGTAGTCAATAGAAGGGCATTGACTATGAGGAAGTCCCTTTGCCGCAACTATAATCAAATCCACTAAAATCTTACTTTCAATAGTAACACACCAAGATTATGAAAGTCTGGCACATGGATGTGAAGACTCGTTCATGAATGGATTCCTCAAGGAGAACATCCATATGGAACAGTCCAAGGGTTTCACATCTGAGGCTGATTCTCATAAGGTTTACATGCTGTATAAATTCAATTATATTTAAGCGGAACTCTCGTAATTGGAATCTTCACTTTGATGAAACAATTTAGAATTATGATATCAACAAAATGAAGAGGTATCATGTGTGTCCAAGAAGGCCGGTGGGAGCGAGATGTCATTTCTGGTACTATATGTAGAGAGTGCTCTACTTATGGGAAATGATGTGGGCTCATTGACTTGGATCAGGACATAAACATTGAGCATATTCTCCATGAAAAACTTAGGAGAAGCCACTTGTATCATTATAATTCGCATCTATGGAGGTTGAGCGAATAGGACGATGGGGCTCTCCTATGCCCTTTGCTTAGAATGAATCCTAAAGCAATTTAGGATAGAAGATCTGAGAAAGGGCTCTTGCATATGAGGAAGAGCAATGTGTAGACATAAAATCTATCATTAAGTAATTTAAAGGAACTTAGGATATATTCTTTATCTATGCCTATGGAGAACTCATAGTGGAAGTTTAGACTTACTTGGACTTAGAGTCTGACAAAGAAGATTAAAATTCCACTTTGGGTTTCTATTCACCCTCGACTGTGGAGTAGTGACTTGGAAGAGTTCCAAGTGATTACCCTACTAACTCCACTACTGAGAATGAATATGAAACTGCCTTGGAGCCAGTCAAGGAAACTATTTGGATCTGAAGTTCGTGGTGGAACTTCTATAGGTCCCCAGTGTGCAGCTTGGATTGTCACTTTACTGTGACGAAATGGAGCTAACACGAAGGTTAGAAACCGAGGGCTCACAAATCCAAACATAATGTTAAGAGATACAACATCTTTTGATGGATCGTTGGAGAAGGCAATTATAGCCTTGCAGAAAATAACCTCAGTCGGTAACACGACTGACCTATTCACTGGCCACTATCATAGGCGATGCTAGAGCGACATCTTTATAAGATGGGTATTGGATACCATAGCGATTGGCATAGAGTGTAAGTGGGAGATTGTTGGGTTTGTGCCCTTGATGCCAAGGAGGACTTAGAGAATAGGGCACTAGTTTATATTGTACCACCTAATATTAATATAAAGGCATTAGTAAGTTCATATAATTCTTAATGGCATTTATAAGTCTTAAATGAACAACTCGTCGAAGTGTGTCAAGGCAAACCTTCGCACTCTTTATAGTAGTTAAGGAGATGGGCACTGGAAGGATTTGGAACTTGATCACTTAAATGGTTCACAAGTTGGAGAATCTCAATTGGGCATTGAGATTCATGTGGACTTGTATGATACATGCTCTGATAAGGAGTGACAGTCTAACACTATAGGATAGTGGGAGTTTGTGTCATGGATACATTGATTGGATTGGATTAGTGTATTCGAACACGGCTCGTATTAATCCGATCACATTGGTTTTCATTAAGTGACTGTCAATGATCAGATTACTAATTATGATAGTATGCGTGAGCCTTTGACCTGAGTAATCAAGTTGAAGATGTGTTTGTAACATCAAGTTTGTCATTAGAGTAGTTGGATCCAATTCACCTGTTGGGCCTTAATAGGCGTGTGTTTGGTGGGCTTAATTCGGAGGATTTATTTAATCCTCTAACACAAGCTCTATAGACATGAGAATTCATAAATCAGTTCCTCCACCAGAAATACAGTACAGAGAAAATAAATTCTCTTCCATTCTCTCTCATCTAGCCGCCACGGTGAAAAGAGATGGAGATTTCGTGAATTCTGACACGTGATAATCTAGAGACGGGACACGTGGACCGTTGAATGAAGATTTGCGCGGATTGATGGAATACGCGAAAACGTAAGTTTTCGTATTCATCTTTTTAATTAAAATCAACGAACAACAAATTTGATGGTCCCAAGTGGCATACGAAAGTGTCTAGAAGGGGGGGAGGGTTGAATAGACCTTGAAGTCTTTTCAACTTTAAAATTTTCTTATCACTTTTGAAAATTTTTGAATGCTTAGTATGCTGAGCGCTAGGTGAGGCACTTCAGGATTAGACAACTTAGACTTAGTGATTTCAACAATTACCAAAGTAGGGTAATATTTTAATCGCTCAATCAGGGTTAGCATAACAGAAATGATTTTAAGCTTAGTGTTCTCTTTTTCCAATTAGTCGCTTAACCAATTTGAATGTCTTTTCAAAGAAGTAATATGAAAATGTAAAGTAAAGCAATAAAACAGTAAATAACACAAGATGTATAAGGTTCACCGGTTGATGTAATCCCAGCTACGTCCTTCTTCTCCTTTGTACTTGGAGGAAATTCACTAGATTGATTATCGAAGGATCACACAGAGGCTTCTACAAAATAGATGAAAAGGAAGATGATCTTGAGCTCCTTGATCACACAGACTTCAACTCCAATGAAGACCTTCTTCAATGAGCTTCTTTTACACAAAGATACTACTTGTGAATCAACAAACTTTCTCGCTCAGATGCAAAATGTTGAGGGATTTGTCACGGGTTTGTTTGAAGTTGGGAAGTTCAAACAACTTTGGATATCTCAATAAAATTTTAGGGTTTTTCTTTGAAGATGTTTGAGATATCTATGACTGTCTTTTGAATGTATAAAAGCTTGAGAGGATTTTCGGCTATGGAGTTTATAAGCTTTTCTCTAAAATAATTTTAGCAAAGTTTTGAATTTTTTCTTGTGTATGTACGTGTGTAATTAGGGTTTGTTGGAGGGTACTATTTATAGATATTTCTTTGGATTTGTCCGTTGGACACATGTAGGCGCGTGTCTCTCACGCAGAGCGTTAAACAGTCCCTTTTCTGACATTCCTCAATTTCTGCTGGTTCCGATTGGACAGGAGCAGGTTTTGTACTCTGATTTTTAACAGTCTAGTCAAAAGGTGGCTTGTCCAAAAGTCATAATAGCTTATCACATTTAATGCACTTATCAGGCATTTAATGCATTTGAATTTATTTTCTGTTGAAAATAAATGTCCGTTGATGATTGCATTTAAGTCCTCCATGACTTGAGAATTTATTTCAGGTGAATCTGATCCTTGATCGCTTGAATCTTTTGAGCGCTTGATTCAACAACCCTAAAACAGTCCTTTAGCATTTGACAGACGCTAAGAACAAATCTTCATCTTAACTTGATCTTCAACTTCATCTTTGATAGACTCACCTAGAATTCTATCAGCGACTCTGTTTCGAATACTTAGTCTAAAATCTACAAAGATAAAAATTACAAGCCTACCAAAATTACAAACTTTCAAACGCTTACACAGTTGTTCTATGAAAACATAAACTTACATTATTTTTGGGGTCTAGCATAAAGCCCTCTTCTTGTCATCATTAAAACCTCTAACATGAAATTTCCTAACAATTTCACCCTTTTTGATGATGTCAAGACCTTAACTCTTATAACTCTTTTATAGTTTAAAGAAAAGCCAAAAATAAATATAAGTTATGTTAGAAAGTTAGATAAGTTAGCTGTTATTAGATTAGCCTCAACAAGATGTTTCAGCGATAAATCACATTCATTCATATATAAAAAGTTTAAAGAATACATGATTTATGCTGAAAAAGTAATCATAAAGAGCGACATCATACACAAAGAAATGAAAGATAAAAAAATAAAATTATTTCCTTTGTAGCTTCTTGGAAGCCTCTTTTTCCTAGAGAATTTCATTCGCTAGATCCATAAGGACTAGGTCGATGTCTGTCATTGTTGTATGATAGACTTTCTTATTGTCCTCACTTTTCCTTTTAGCGCTTAAATTTAACTCCATCAACCTTTCCACCCATTCCCTTGGAGGGATCCCGAGTGTTCTGATTAGATCATGGTAAATATCCTGCATTCGGTCGTTGGAAGGTTTCCAATTTAGATGTTTCCTCAGCAGTGCCGCATATGGGTGAAATCGCATACCTTCTAAAAATTCAACATCAAGGTCTGGAAGCCTATGCCTGCCTCGGAAGTATCTGGGCTTACGCTTCTTAGTGAGCATCTTCTTAAACTCACTATCTCTTCAAACATGGAATGCCAATTTTTGTTGTTTGTTTTGGATATTGGCTCTAGTGAGGCTTTTCCTTTGGCCTTGGACTCTTGATGCTTTTCTTTATCTTCCCCCTTCTTAGCACCATCAAGGAAAGTCTTGAGTTCAGCAATATCTCTCTGCAACAGCCTAACTTCATCAACAAGTAGCGCGACTTGTTCAGCAATAGTCTGGGCAACAGAATTGGAAGTATTGTGTCCCTCAGTGTCTGCTGAGGTGTTCTGTTGTAATGAGCGATTGAACTCCTCAGATAAGTCAGTGATAAGCTGAACCATGCGATCAAGCATCGAAACAATACTCTTCTTACAACATTTGCAATATCACGGCTTTGAGTGTCAGAGACTAACTTGATATGTAGATCATCATTGTTAAGCATCTTCGAGTAGGAACCCTCGATAGTATTGAGCGAGTTCCGAATGGCTCGTCTAAAGTCTCTTGCCTCTTGATCACTTTTCGAGTCTGAGTCTGATGAAGAAGAAAGCTCTGGGGACGGAATAAGTCCATACGAGCTAGAGCTAGAAATGACAGCCTTTCCTTTGGATTTATCTCTGATGAATGGCTCCTCGGCCATTTCAGCGCGTACTTCTTCTATCGCTAACTCGAGAGATTGAGTCGTTTCCTCAATCTAAAAAACTGGTTCAACAATGGACGTATCAACCACTGTAACACAGGGGGCATCTGTCATCTGAATATTAGCGCTTGTAACTTCAGCGTCTGCAATAGTGGGATCTAGCCCTGCTTCAACTTTTGTGAGCTCCACAGAAATATCTCTTCTCACCGACACAACCCAAAGTGAGCCAATTACTTCCATTACATGCCTTGGACTCTGATAAAAGGTTCTCGGAATAAACATCACAACGTCTTCGTGCGCTTCAGTACTCAACGCTAGATCAGTGTCTTCCGGGAACTCTACTCCAGTAGTGTAAAGCGTCTTGTAGTCCAGCGAAAATGGCATGAGCGCTTGGGCTAGCGCCTGATCCATTGGCCTGATTAAAGAAATAAACTTGGACACTTGGATGTTATGTTCGCAAAATAAGACGGGATGTAAGTTGTACCCACGGAAATCACTAAAACCGAAGTGTTGGTTGAAAGTGACATCCAGCGATTGAGCGTTCTCTTCTCTACAATCGCTCGTCTTTCACGGTGAAATTCTGTAAAATGATCAGTCAACTAAAAGTGGGCTTCGCTTGGTCCTGGAAGGGCATCGCGCTTACTTGTAGAAGTTTTTTCATTTAAGTCAATTTGGGTTCGCTGAGCAAAGTGTAACTCATAACCCTCTTGACCTATTTGTCTAAGTTGTTCACAGATGTAACTTTCCATGCCTCTTCGAAAGTAAGGTAAGGCATCTACAGGACCCACAAGCGACTCGCGCCTCTGCAACAAAAATAAGGCATATGCTCTACGCCTATAATCTATTCCCAAATTGAACAAAAATGAATACCTGATCATCTCATCAATAGTATGACATTGCAAAACAAATTCCTCTGCCCATATGGATGTATCCAATATCCAGAATTTTCCAAGAGTTTCAGCGAGTTCTGTATCAATCTTTGTAGCGAGCAGTTGCTTGAATCACTGCTTCTCTTCTACATAATTTTCTGCCCAATTTCTGACAAGAAATTCTCTAGCTTCATCCTCAATCCAAAAGTGGATAAGGTTAGGGTGATCTTGAAGCATAACACCCTTTCCTTTCCATAATTATAGAGAATTCTTGGAAGTCTTGTTGACTTTAGAATGAACAACCTTGGGGAGCGCTGAATAGCCGATCTTGTTCAGCTGTTCCTCATCTGGATTTTTTCCCCAATCACCCATGTGAGGATTCCTTATCTAGACAGGAGTTCGGCAGAATGGATAGTGGTGTTCCATGCTTTTGCCGACTTCTTGAAAGCATTTGCTCTCGAACTCTGCCAGATCCTTTTGTGGAGTTTCCAAATACTCCAAGCGAGCAATGATCTCTTTCATCGTAGTGACTCCGCTGTTTGCAAGCGTTTTAAAAATAATAGACTTCTGAGCGTCTGAAAGAGATGGATTGTGGAGGGTAGTCTTAAAATTGAGCTCCATATCAATCAATTGCCTAAGCGTCGTTTCTCTCCAGGCATAATAATATTCCTAGTCTTTGGTATAGCCTCTAGGAAAGATATTGACTGCTTGAGGAGGAGGACCAGTTGGTGTGGGGATAAACTCGGCCACTTCTGTCGACCGCTTAGCATCCACAGTCGCTTTCTTTATTGGTGAGATTTTAGCTTCTGGAAGGACAGTGTCTAATTATCTCGCGATTCCACCATCGTTGATAAATCAACTTCCAAATCTAGGTTTGCCTTTGAATGGGGTGGTGCATCAACAGCTTGTGCACTTTGAGCTGACATATGCAAGAGTTTGAGAAACACAAAAGATTTCTACCAAGTAGATTTGAGATATAACATACATAAAAGCTTACCCTGAGGACTATCTTCGACTACAGGAGTTGCTTCATCTATAGGAACTTCTGTTTCCATAGCCTTAGGCTCTGGGACTTTTTCAACTTCAAGGTGTAAAGAAGTGGGGGGATCGGCACGTATAGGAATATTGAATCCTTTTAATAAAATCAGAACATACTGGTTGTTATATTCTCTATAGGTTGAAATACAATTTATCCTAGCGTTAAGAAGAAAAACACAAGGAAAGGATAAAGTACATTGTCTAAGATAAGTACTTACCCCGATCGCTAGCTAACTCCATTGAGAGAGCTTCAGGAACGGGTTCTGCAATGGGTTTAGCAATTAGTTCAGAAGGTGGAGGAAGAGATGGAACACTGGAAGATTCTTCAAGCATTGGTTCGGCTGGAACGCTTGTAGAACTTCTGGAAGTGGACCAGGGTGTGTGCTTACGAGCAAGCGACACTTCTATTTTTTTAGCTTTTTCTTTGATCTCGGGCAAAATAGTAGTCACTGGAGGAGGAGAAGGGGTTTTCACTTGGGGAGGGGAAGGAGACTTTTCTTTCTTCTTCTCTTTCTTGCCCTTCTTTTTGTTTCTTCACTGGTTGGGATGGCTCAGCGACTTTCACAGCAACCTTTCTCTTGGGTCGCTTAACAACAACTTTTGGTGGCTCATCTGAAGAGGAGGAACTCTCTTAATCCTTGTCATCACCACGAACTTGACCTTTACCTTCAGCAAGGTCTTTAGCCAGGAGACGCTCGCGCTCCTCTTTCAGAATCGCTGCACCACCGCGATGCTTAGGGCGTAGCAACTCACCAATCATTTTCTTGCCATTAAAATTGGTAGCCGGTAGATTGGATCCCTTATAAGTAGCGAATCCACAAGCGCTAAGAAGAAAACTTAACAAAATCCCGTATGGCTTGGGATTGACGGACGTTTGCATCGCTACCTTAAAGAGATTAAAAGCGTACAAAGCCCAGTTGACATTCAACCTGGTCAACACATCAATCATCATCTTAAACTGGATTATGGAAATCTTATCAAAGGACCCCTTTCTGCACTCTATCATCTATGCACAGATGTCTGCTAAAATGACATAATCTCCCTTCATGTCATTTTTCTTGAAATTTGATGAGTAGTTTGCATCTGCTTCATCACGTTGAACCAATTCCCACACCTTGGTTGAAGCACCCATGGACACGTCTTCCACTTCACATCCCTCAGATGACAGTTTTGCAGTAAGGACAAAAGGGGTTTCAAGAGATGGAAAAGAACAAGTGATGGAGTTGCCGTCTGCAGAAATGACAGCATTCTTGGAGAAATGTTTAACTTCATCCTCATGCAAAAGAGAATGAGAGGTCAAAAGGGTTTTCAGACCGGATTCATCAATGAGAGCAAGAATGTCCCTCATCGGAAAGTTTTGGTTACTGAACAGGTAGTCCCAGTTAAGAAGGAAACCTGCGTTGAAACCCATTGGTTTGGTAGCTTTTCCGACAAGAGAAGAAGATGACTTTGGTGGCACCATTGAAGACTTTTAAGAACTTTTGAGGAGAGAGAATAAATTTTTTTGCCTTAGAAAGAAGATGAATTTTTACAGCAGGAGATTTTGGAAGTGATAAATTTTTTCAGTAAAAATTCAAGGAGTTTAAATATAGGGCACAAGTAACTCCTCAATTTCTTTGATTTGTGCCACGTGTAACGGTAGTTAATTTAGAAATAAAGTTCATTGAATTTGGGCCATTTAATAATAAAGATGGATGCAAATGAGGCGAAAAATTAAGTTAACTGCTGTAAATAATAAACTTTGAAATCCGAAGTTACTTTTTCAAAAATGTTTTAAGTTTTTGAAATTTTGAGCGTGGGGTGCACGTGCCTGTTGGTACACTGACACGTACCCAGGCAAAGTACACATGCTGAACCGCCTATTTTGGTTAGTGGTAAAAAACTGTCAGTTTGATGTGATGGGAACGTGTGGGCAGTTATCAAATCTTATTTTTTGGACGTATCCACATGCTACCCTCTAGAGATGAAAACAATGCATGTTTTTCTGGAAAAGTTACTTAGTGTTTAAGTGGGAATATTCTTAACGCTGAAGTCTTTTTGAAATTACCTCGAATGAAATTTAACCGCTGTTTGGAAATGAAACCTTTTATTTTATGAGCAATCAAATTTTCATGCATAACGTAAACGCTAATAATCAATGCATAAAATTTTCAAAATCATTTTTGATCATAGTCGCTTACTAATGGGAATAAGTACACTATTAAAGTTCCCCCTAAAATTGATAACTCATTTCAATCAAAAAAACGCTTTAGACATAGTAATAAAGTGGATCCCCCCTAAATTATATGTCTATAAAAATATGATGCTTCATGATTAAGGGTTTAAATCAATCATACCTAGTTCACTTCTCAAAGTGAGAAAACATTGTTCGTTGAGTGCTTTGGTGAAGATATCTGCTAATTGTTTGTCAGTTCCAATGAAGTGCATAGAGATATCTTTCTTTTGAACATGGTCACGCAAGAAATGGTAGCGAATGTCAATGTGTTTAGTTCTAGAATGAAGGACTAGGTTCTGGGTCATAGCTAAAGAGCTTTGGTTATCACAATGGATTGGGGTAGGACCTAAGAGGATTCCATAACCTTTAAGTTGTTTCCTCATCCAAAGGATTTGTGCACAACAGCTTCCAGCGCCTACATACTCTGCTTCAGCGGTAGAAAACACTATGGATTGTTGCTTCTTACTATGCCACGAAACCAGTCTATCACCTAGAACTTGACATGTACCACTAGTGCTTTTTCTATCTATTTTGTATCCTGCAAAATTTGCATCTGAATAACCAATTAGTTCAAAAGGAGAGTCCTTTGGATACCATAAGCCCACATTTTGTGTGCCTTTTAGGTATTTAAGGATTCTCTTGGTAGCAATTAAGTGTGACTCTTTTGGATCAGATTGAAAACGTGCACACATGCATACCGAAACATAATATAAGGTCTACTAGCGGCAAGATAAAGAAATGATCCAATGATACCTCTATAATTAGTGATATCAATTTTTTTCCCACTTTCATCTTTATCTAACTTAAGCGTTTGGCTCATTGGAATTTTTGAAGATGATGCATTTTCCATACCAAATTTCTTAATCATATCTCTTGTATATTTAGCTTGTTTTATAAATATGCCATTATGGAGTTGTTTAACTTGTAATCCTAAGAAAAAAGTTAATTCACCCATCATGCCCCTTTGAAATTGATCTTGCATCATTTTTGAAAATTTCTCTCACAATTGCTTATTGGTAGATCCGAATATAATATCATCAACATAAATTTGGACTATGAGAATATCTTCATTATAGGTAATTTTAAATAACGTTGTGTCAATGCTGCCTTTTGAAAAACCTTTACCTATAAGGAAGATAGAGAGTGTCATACCATGCTCTTGGTGCTTGTTTAAGACCATAGAGTGCCTTATCCAATTTGTAGACCATACTTTTGTCATGGTAGTTGATGAATCCTGAGGGTTGCTCCACATATACTTCTTCTTGGAGTTTACCATTCAGGAAAACACTCTTCACGTCCATTTGATACACCATGAACTTATTGAATGCGTCAAATGCTAGGAACATCCTAATCGCTTCTAGACGGGCTACTGGGGCATATGTCTCATCAAAATCAATACCCTCTTCTTTGCAATTACCCTGAGCGACTAGTCTAGCCTTGTTCTTATAACCAATACCGCATTCGTCCATCTTATTCCTAAAAACCCATCTAGTCCTAATAACTCCTTGGTGAGTTAGTTTTGGTACTAGCGTCCAAACCTTACTTCTCTCAAATTGGTTAAGCTCTTCTTGCATAGCTTCTACCCAACTTGAATCAATGATTGATTCATCCACTTTCTTTGGTTCCATTTGAGAAAGGAAACTTGCGAACATGGCCTCATCGATTGTAGCGGCCCTAGTTCTAACAGGTGCTCATATGTCCCCAATTACTAGTTTTGGTGGATGGTCTCTAAGCTATTTTTGATCTGGTTGGAACGGGTTGAGAGACTCTTGATCATCAATCGCTTGTTCCTCTTGCACAGTCGCTGAATCATTCACAGTTCTAATTTGCTCTTGATAATCATTCTCTTCATGATCATCAGCGTTTCTTACAATATCATCATTAGTAACCTCACGAGTAACCTTAGGATTAGGCACAAAGATCTCATCATCCTCATCATCATCACCAAGATTGATTTTTGACGCTTGTTGGACAAGATCTTCAATTCTTACATCATCAATATTAACCTTACTCGGCTCTTGCCTTCTTGGTTAGCATCATCAAACACAACATAAATGGATTCTTCAATCTTTGATTTGATCTTATTTAGAATGCGAAAACTCAGCTAACATTGTCTTAGCGGCTTCTCTAAGCGTTCTGTTTCGTCGCTCAGCCATTCAATTTTGTTGAGGTGTTCTAGGAGCAGAATACTCATGAAGTATTCCAAAATCTGTTCAAAATATCTCAACAATATGGTTAGTAAATTCAGTTTCTCTGTTGCTTCTAATTCTCGTCACCTTTAAATCTTTCGAAGTTTGTAATTGATGAATTAGCGATGTGAGCTTGACACTAGTTTCATCTTTGGTTGCTAAGAATTCTACCCATGTATAGCGAGAGAAATCATCAACTATTACTAGCGAATACTTTTTACCACTAACACTCATGATTTGAATAGGACCAAACAAATCTAGATGCAATAGTTCAAGAACTCTAGAGGTAGATAGATGAGGTTTCTTCTTAAATGATGATTTATCTTGTTTACCCATTTGACATGCATCACATAAGCGATTTCTATGAAAGGAACCTTTAGGTAATCATTCTTTTAGATTTAGCGATATTAACTGAGAGATTGCCTTAAAGTTGAGGTGATTCATTTTTCTATGTCATAACCAACCCAATTCATTTTGACTTTTAGCAACAAAGCATGTAGGGATGTTATCTATTGTTGAACCCCAATCTACCAAATACACATTGTTTGTTCTTTTACCTTTCAATTTAGTAAATTTAGTCTTAGCATTATTAATATAGCAACAGTCGCTTGAAAGCATATACCTTTGGTTTTACCTTTGGAGTTATCACCGAAAACAACTTGAGGACCATTGGTTGCATGACAGTTGACCAAGAGATCCTTTAAGCCAGCCATGTGCCTTGACGACCCACTATCAACGTACCAAACTGATGTATCGATGTTGGCTCTACTTACATGGGTTTAAAGGGCAGTTCTAATTCTTCTTAGGTACCTATTTGTTCTTGGGTACTTCAATGTTAGTAGCTTTAGTTTGAATGAAAACTTTCGGAACCCATATCTACCTGGTCTTCATTACAGAAAGATTGACCTTCTTGGGTTTTGGTTTGTGTTGTGTGTGCTTCTTAGGTGTATAATAATATCTTCGATTATAATAGTAATCATAGTCGTAATCATAATCATAATCATTATAGTATCGATAATATGATCTAGATCTTTGAGGATATTGACACTGGTATTTCCTCGGCATTGGCTTAGGAGTCGCTTTTGGCTATTGACGCTTAGCGTTTGATTCACTTGTAGAAGGTTTATCCTTAGCCTTTTGAGCTTTTCGATGGACCTTTTTTTGTGAATCATTCATTTTCATCTTCTCCTTGTTGCCTGAGTTGGTGTTCGCCTTTTCATTTAGCCTCTTACCATTGTCTTTGAGTTCATTCAGCATTTGACTGTTTGAACTCTTCTCAACAAAGAATACACCTTTTCCTTTGTTGGTTGCCGTAACCTTAGATGCTTTTGATTTCTGACCAAATTTATCACAACCTAAACCGATTTCTTCACCAAAAATTCTGGTTACTTCAGTCACATTATCTAGCTTTCTTGATGCTTTTGATAATGATGAGATAAGCTGCTCTGATTTGGCAAGTTTAGCGATAAATTCGGCTTCTCTCTTGACTATTATATCAAGATCACCTTTTAATTAAATAATTTTACTCTCAAGCAATTGGTTCTTCTCAATGCATTGTTGCTGAACTTGCAACTCTGCCTTGAGCGTCACGTTATCACTTGTGACCGATGAAATGATATCAAAGTGATTTTGATATAACTTGGCGACATCTTGAAAATCTTTGTAATATTCATTTACTTTGTCAAGTAATTCATCGTCAGAAAGTGGATGAGATGATTAAGTGGTTACCTTAGATTGCGAGTCATCAGACTCTTCTTCATGTCTAGCCATGAGATAAATTAACGCTAAGTCGCTTGATGGCTCATCATCACTGCTTTCATCTGATGATTCCAAGTCCTCTTCAGGCACGGAGAATGGATCAGACTCTGCTAGCAAACCTTGTTGATGAAGATTGCTCCTGAATTGGTTTCTATCCACATGATCTTGCCTTGTGGGCTTCGATTCATTCGGATAAGGGCAATTTACCTGGTAGTGCCCTGGTTTCCTGCAGTTATAACAAAGGTTAGTTTTCATTTTCTATTCAGTTGATAACCTTTTGGAAACCACTGGCGCTGAGAGATTTTGAGTCGGAGACGAAGGCACTTAGTATTGAACTGACGCTAATGGTTGAGGAACAGAATACACTGGCGCTTGATACTGGGGCGCTTGTGCAGGGAGAGGGGTTTGAAATGAAGTTTGTCCAGAGGGATTTTTCTTTTCATATCTTAGAAATTTCTTGACTAATAGTGCCATTTCCTTCTCCTCATTGGATTTTGTCGCTTTCACCTCGGTGACTGCTTTTCCTTTACTTTTTGTGGTAGCGATCAAAGCTCCTGATTCAGTCGCTGAAGTCATCATGTCGCTGACTTCACCCAATTCAAATTCAAATGCCTTTAACTCCGACAACACATGTTCTGGAGTTAGAGTCTCTAATGTCTGGGATTCTCTCATGGCAACAGTCTTTATCAAATATTTGCTTGGAAGACTGATAAGAGGTGTTTTTACGTGTTTTTAAGACCGTAATTCTTATGATTTGGATTCACTTATTGCTTAAATCATGTCACATTTGCATTTAATAGGTGTGTTAAGTGAATACAGGTAATAAATGAGAATACATGAAGAAAAGGGAAGAAAAACGATGTACAAAACAAGTTCAAGCATGTTTTTCAACACCTAGGCGATTTATGCATCTCCTACCACATTCGAGCGATAATTCCGTACATTTCGAGACCGACTTAGACAAAGTTTCCTTCTACAAAGTTTTAGATGAATGTCTTAGCTTCAAATGGGAACTTGAAACATCCAAATCGGAGGTCTATAGAGATAATTGTGAAGGAAATACGATTGCTGCGCCGAACAGAGAAGTACATGTGCCAGGATACGCCCCAACGCCCTCCTAGTCATGCCTAGGCATGGATAGTCCGAATGTTACTCCTTTTTCAGCCTAAATTCCAGCATTATATGATGAGTAAGAATCACTTTTGGCCATAATTCATCACATGTGTTGAGGGGTTGTCATAAGTGTGTTTCTTGGTAGATTTACTTTATGGGCGCCAAATCAGAAACAACCTCCATGTTGAAACGTAATTTAGGTATACTTAAAGACCAAATTGGACAAAATGTCCTTCTGTAAAGTTGTAGATCTACGTTTTATCTAAACATGGGGACTTGAATCATCTAATTTGGAGATCTGTGGAGAAGTTTATGAGGAAAATACTAAGACTGCGCTGGAAAGCAAGAAAATGGCAGCATGCATGTGTTTTGTTGAAGTTTTCACATGGTTAGGCTTGGTGGAATTCTTAATGGCCGAAAGTTCAACATTTTTTTAGCTGGTTGGAATCTTAAAAGCCAAACTTTAAGCATCACCTTAGGTGGAATTCTCATTGGGGAACTTTAATGGGAATTCTTAATGCATACTTTAGTGGAATTTTTGGCTATAAAAGGAGGGGGAACCCATACTCTTCATCATTCACTATCAATTTCAGATTCTTAGAGGAGAGGGGGGCAGCCCCTAATCTGATTTCTCCACCATTCATCACCATTCTTCATCACTCTTAGAGGGGAAAACTAGAGGAAGGAAAAGAGCTTGGGGATTGAAGGCTCAACTTCAAGATCCATCATTATTCACTTTTGAGGGAGTTTTTATAGCTTTTCATTTCAATTATGTCTATGAACATGTGTATTAATTCATTTATGTTTTTCATATTATCCATTATGAACTAAATTCATAAGACTAGGGCCATGTAAGGCCAAATTGTGATATATGCTTATAATAGATGATTGTTGAGGTTGTTCTTATATTGTTATGTGATGTGAATTTGTGTTTTTGCCTATCTTGCATATACTTGATCACTATATGTTAGAATCTTATGCCTAGGTTAATATTTCGGGAGAAAATTGACTTAGGGTGCAAGAAACTCACATCTTGACCCGTAACTAATGAGGAATTGCCCTAGACATAGGTAAAGATTCCCGGGTGAAGTTGTTCGATTCAAATCGAGTGAACTCTAGTACGTTAATGCATGTTTAGTGGTTAGATTTCCGGATAGGAATATTTGGGAAATCACGATCTAAGCATAGGAGTTTATACGCGAGACATCGGTTATTCTCTACCCTCGGAGTTCTCACCATAACAATATAAGCGTAATCCTTCAACTAGAATCTTTATAAGTATAATTGATCAATTTGAACCTAGCATGTGCCTTAGTCTCCCTTTCTATTTTGTTTTAAATCATTTGTTCAACCTTGTTCTTATCTTACGCATTTCACACTCATTTTACCTTTATTGTTTTGATCTTTGTCATTACAAATCTTAAACTAGAATTCAAGTCCTTGAGGTTCGACAATCCGGACTTCTCGTCCACTTTTATTACTACACACGACTAGTGCACTTGCTATTATAGCACGTTAGCTTTTAGCGTGTCAAAGACTTCTAAATATCTTGTTGACCATCTCCTTGTTGGTCAACTCTTTTTCTAGTGACGCTAACTCTGTGATGAGCAAAGTGAACCTTGCGTCCAATTGATCCAGCATCTCATGGCAACATGTTTTGGAGTTAGAGTCTCTAATGTCTGGGATTCTCTCATGGCAACAGTATTTATCAAATATTTGCTTGGAAGACTTCTAAATATCTTGTTGACCATCTCCTTGTTGGTCAACTCATTTTCTAGTGACGCTAACTCTGTGATGAGCAAAGTGAACCTTGCGTCCAATTGATCCAGCATCTCGTTGGGCTGCATCTTAAAATCTTCAAATCTTTGCATGGCTAAGGAGAGCTTGTTCTCCTTCATCTGAACCTCCACACAAAATGGACAATTTATCCCATATCTCTTTTGAAGTCTTACATTGCTTAATCTTATTGAAAAAGAGCGCTTCGTCCAACATTTTCCAAGTTAGCTTTTTTTCTATTTTCTGGCGTCCATTCTAACTTAGGTTTCTCGACATAACCATCTGGAGTTACTTCAGTCGCTCCAGGGGCTCGAGTGATGACTTTCATGATTTGAATGAGGCCATCTGTAATTACATCACACATCTCATTATCGCATGAACGAAGATAAGCGAATGCTCTAAGTTTCTAAGATTTATAGTTTGACTCAATCAACTTGGGCATTTTGTTAAAAGCCATAATAAGAGATTCTCAATCAACTAAGTTTTTGAAAAGTGGATCTAAACAAGCAGTTACGCTCGAAAATGCTTAGGTTTCTACTTCAACCGCTCTGATACCACTTGATGGTCCCAAGTGGTATACGAAAGGGTCTAAAAGGGGTGGGGGGTGGGGTTGAATAGACTCTGAAATCTTTTTCGACTTTAAAAATTTCGTATCACTTTTGAAGATTTTTGAACGCTTAGTAAGCTGAGCGCTAGGTCAGGCGCTCCAGGATTAGAGAACTTAGACTTAGTGATTTCAACAATTACCAAAGTAAGGTAATGTTTTAATTGCTCAATCAAGGTTAGCACAGCGGAAATGATTTTAAGCTTAGCGTTCTCTTTTGCCAATTAGTCGCTTAAACGTTTTTATGCCTTTTCAAAGAAATAATATGAAAATGTAAAGTAAAGCAATAAAACAGTAAATAACACAAGATGTATAAGGTTCACTGGGTGATGTAATCCCACCTACGTCCTTCTTCTCCTTTGCACTTGGAGGAAATTCACTAGATTGATAATCGAAGGATCACACAGAGGCTTCTACAAAATAGATGAAAAGAAAGATGATCTTGAGCTCTTTGATCACACAGACTTCAGCTCCAATGAAAACCTTCTTCAACAAGCTTCTTTTACACAAAAATATTGCATGTAAATCAACAAACTTTCTCACCCAGATGAAAGATGTTGAAGGTTTTGTCATGGGTTTGTTTGATGTTGGGAAGTTCAAACAACTTTGGATATCTCAATAGAAGTTTAGGGTTCTTCTTTGAAGATGTTTGAGATATCTATGACTGTCTTTTGAATGTATAAAAAGCTTGAGAGGATTTTTGACTATGGAGTTTATAAACTTTTCTCTCAAATAATTTTAACAAAGTTTTGACCTGTTCCTTGTGTATGTACGTGTGTAATTAGGGTTTGCTGGAGGGTACTATTTATAGAGATTCCTTGGAATTTGTCCATTGGACACATGTAGGCGCGTGTCTCTCACGCAGCATGTTAAACAGTCCCTTTTCTGACATTCCTCAATTTCTGCTGGTTCCGATTGGACAGGAGCAGGTTTTGTACTCTGATTTTTAACAGTCTAGTCAAAAGGTGGCTTGTCCACAAGTCATAATAGCTTATCACATTTAATGCACTTATCAGACATTTAATGCATTTGAATTTATTTCCCGTTGGAAATAAATGTCCGTTGATGATTCCATTTAAGTCCTCCATGACTTGAGAATTTATTTCAGGTGAATTTGATCCTTGATCGCTTGATTCAACAACGCTGAAACAGTCCTTTAGCATTTAGCAGACGCTAAGAACAAATCTTCATCTTCACTTGACTTTAGACGCTGATCTTCAACTTCATCTTTGATAGACTCACCTAGAATTCTATCAGCGACTCTGTTTCGAATACTTAGCCTAAAATCTACAAAGATAAAAACTACAAGCCTAACAAAGTTATAAACTTTCAAACGCTTACACAGTTGTTCTATGAAAACATAAACTTACATTATTTTTGGGGTCTAACATAAAGTCCTATTCTTGTCATCATCAAAATATCTAACATGAAATTTCCTAACAAAATTGATCTTTGCTTTGGGAATCCGAATATGATTTTTAATTTTCGCTGTGCATAATACCAGGATTCCCAGCAGCCAGCAGGCCATGAGTCGTGGGACACTTGGCTACTAATTGTTGTGAATCCTGATTCAGGCACATTGAATTTTAAAACATAATCGGACTCACAAACGGATCACTTTTGGGTTTTAATGATTTTTATGAAATCCAAAGATGAAATCAAATTTCAGTGATTTACTAACCTTTTTGAAGAATTCAAAATATCGATCTATGAATCCTAGACTCGTGCCTCAAGATATCATGTCGGGAGAAGTTTGAAGAAAAAAAATCCACCACTTTAGGCTCTATGGAGGACGACAGCTATTAAGAGAGGGGAGAGAGAATTTTTTCTCTTCTTTCTTTGATGTCAAGTCACTTATGAGAGTCTTAGGTTTTTTAACTAAGTATCATGTATTTACAAGAAATGATGGACTTGGAATTAATTAATTCTTTGAGCCCACCAACTCCCTATTTACAAGCCTACTTCATCATCCAATGGGCTAAATAGACTTTCAACTTAGTCCAATCATTAATTAAGTCCAACATATTTTAATTTAATTAAAATATAATATTAATTAATAATCATCTATTTAAATTATCTAATAATTAATTTAGGATAGGATAAATATAATAAATACATCTAATTATTTATTATTAATTTATTTTCATTAAACTAATTAATCAAATAAATTAATTTTTTCATCAAATGACAAATTACCTAATTTATGTATTTTGACAACGAAAGAATTGCTTCGCTCAATTCTTTGAAAGCGCGACTCTACAGATTCGTCTCAATTGACATTGGAAGAAAACCAAAGATGTGAATGTCACCTAGCCAGTTTCGTGAACTCACTCCGAAACCTAATTGAGATCATATCCATTAGATCAATACGAATCTTTTAGTCACAGACACCTTGTGAGTATAAGCCCTTCACTGTAATATCGCGATCGGGTGAGAGTCGTGGTTTGTGTCAAACTCACAGGACTCGATGTTGTGCTTAATAAATCATAGTAAGATGAAATTATCAAACTACCCTTGTGTTCCACACAAGTTAGTTTTCCTGCTTAGGCCAAAGACTTATAATATCATTTACCTATGATCGCACAGGACGTTAACTCGTTTACTACTCAAGGCAGGGAATCCCATATTGGCAATCACAGAACAATTGCTATTTGTCCATTTGAACCGCACTTCGAGGTTGATCCCACCAATGGGTGAATTGGATCTAACTACTCTAATAACTTGTTCAGAGTCATACGTACAATCTTCGTGAATCCTCAGGTCAAAGGCTCATGCGTACTACCATGACCTGTAACTCAATCATTGATAGTCATCGAATAAATTACCCATGTGATTGAATTACAGCGAGCCGTGTTGGAATATATCAATACCATTGATATTTTTATGACACAAGCTTCCACTATTCCATGGTGACTGACTAACACCCCTTGTCAAAGCTTGCGTCATACAAGTCTGGTCATAATGCCCAATTAAAACTCTTCGACTTGCGAACTGTTATTTAGTAATCAAGAAATCGACACTTCTAGAGTCGATCTCCTCAAACCATAAGGAGTAGAAGCTCCCTCTTGATTACTCATGACTTTCAATACTTTATTAATGCTATTAAGATTGATATGAACAAAGTAAATTCTTTTTATTAATTAACGAAAGTTTGTACAACATAAAGCTAAATGCCCTAAACAATCTAATTCCTCGATGTCATGGAGGGCATAATTCTAACAATCTCCCACTTAAACTTAATGCCAATCGCTATGGTGTCTAATACCCATCTTTTCAAGATGTCACTCCAGCACCGCCTATGATAGTGGCTTGATCAGTGGGTCAACAATGTTATTTTCTAAATCTATTCTCTGCACGGTGATATCGCCTCTTCCAACGATCTCTCTATTGGTGTGATATCTTCTCTCAATGTGTCTAGATTTATTGTGAGACCTGGGCTCTTTGGCTTGCGCGATGGCTTCGTTGTTGTCACTAGTAAAGTGGCAACGGGAGCTCCATGCTAGGAACCACTTAAAGTTCAGTCATGAACTTCTATATCCAAACAGCCTCTTTGGCAGCCTCTGAGGCAGCCACGTACTCAGCTTCAGTGGTCGAATCAGCAGTTGTGCTTTGCATAGAAATTTTCAAAGTCACTGCTCCACCATTTAAAGTGAATACAAACCACCCTGAGGTAGATTTGCGGTCATTGACGTCTGACTGAAAATCAGAGTCGGTGTTACCTTCTGGTCTAGTGCATAACATAGCATACATGAGACTTCCTACAGTAGATGCATAAGGGACTCCATTTGTTCTCTTTCGATCATCCTCACTTTGAGGACTCATAGATTTTGAGAGATGAGTCCATGTCTCTTAGAATCTTCCATTCCGAATCTCTTCATAACCTTTTCTCAATAGAGGGCTTGGGAGAGCCCCATTATCTTATTCGCTCTATCCCTGTATATGTGAATTCCAAGGATATAGGTGGCTTTTCCTAAGTCTTTTGGAGCACGTGCTTGAGAGCCATACTTTGACCAAAGTTAATTCATTTCCTATCAGTAGAATATGTCATCTACATATGAGACAAAAAATGATATTTTACTCCCACTAGTTTTCTTGTAAACTCATGGTTCGTCTTCATTCTTGATGAAGCCATAGTTTCGAACCTCTTCGTCAAAATGAGATTCCAGCTCCGCGATGCTTGTTTGAGTTCATGAATTGATCTATTCAATTTACACACCTTATGAGAATCTTCATTGGACACGAAACCTTTGGGTGTTCCATATAGATGTCCTTCTCGAGGAATCCATTTAAGAATCCGGTCTTCACATCCATTTTCCAGATTTCATAATCTAGGTGTGTGGCTATTGCAAGTAGAATCCTAATGAATTTGATCATGGCTACCAGGGAGAAAGTTTTCTCATAGTCAATAACCTCTTTATGAATATATCCCTTCGCCACAAACCTAGCTTTATAGGTATCTACTTTGCCATCTGAGCCAATCTTTCTTTTATAAATCCATTTGCAAGCTATTAGTGCAATGCCCCTAGGTCGGTCTACTAGAGTCCAGACTTGGTTCGAATACATCGAATACAACTCTGTCTTCATTTCCTCAAGCCATTTCGCAAAATCTATGTCCGTGATTGCATGTTCAAAAATAGAGGGATCATCTCTATAGTTTCCTTCTGCTACAACATACAAATTATGCTCTCCCTGGAGCATATAACCATCTCTCAGGCAGTTGAGATACTCTACTTGATCTACGTGATGGTAGTTGTGTTTGGGTAGGTTCATTTTGAGTCTCTTGAACAGAGGTCTCTAAAGGCGTTTCGTTTTGTTCTTCCAGAACAATTTTTCTTCCTGCACCACCTTCTCGAACGAACTCTTCTTCGAGAAAGTAAGCATGTAGTGCCACAATGACTCTTTGATCATCATGAAGGTAGAAGAGGTATATTATAGAATCCTCTCGAAAACCAACGAATCGACCTTCTAAAGATCTATCTTCCAATTTCTCCATCTTTATCTTTTTCACATAGGCTGGACAAGCCCATATCCTTATGTGTTTAAGACTTGGCGTCTTTCTACTCCATATCTCATAAGGAGTTTTAGGAATAGACGTAGATGGACACCTATTCAAGATATGTGCTGCAGTACGTAAAGCATGGCCCCATAATGATATGGGAAGATCCGTGTATCTAATCATCGATCTAACCATATCCAATAGTGTTCTATTTCGGCGCTAAGCTATCCCATTAAGTTTTGGAGTCGCAGGAGGAGTTAATTATAATACAACTCCCTGTTCAATTAAGAACTCACCAAATTCGGCACTTATGTATTCTCTACCTCAATCAGATCGTAGTGTTTTGATATGTTTGCCAGCTTGATTTTCAATTAAGGACTTGAATTCATTGAACCATTTAATGAATTCAGACTTATGCTTCATTAAGTATACAAGACCATACCTTGAGTGGTCGTCAGTAAAACGTTCTTAGGACTATACTTGGAGGGCATAATCCTAACAGTAATATGCTGTGAGAATTTGATGGGTCAGAATTAAACACGGACTAGTGCATAGGACTAAAGTTCCTAGGACATATATGAAATATAAGGTAAACATCTCGAGAACCACTTGGAGAGTGGATGGGGCTGTCGTGCCTGGTCAAATATTACCGCCAACCTCCATGAGTAGTGAGATAAGGCAGAGAGACATTTGGCAGCTCGAGCCCGCTGGAAGTCCGTAAATTTTCCATTTTTCATTAGTGGGGTGATGGAATTCGAAATGCAGTGGGAACACACTTGTAATTAAAAGTCCAAGATTGCATGTAGATATATTTTAAATCTGAATGCTGGTACGTGTTTTTCACTTTTCACATATACACAGGGATATTATGAGTATTCTTGATATGGCTTTAAGAATTCTGAAAACCAGTAGGCTGGATAACTCGGTGTCTAGCTCTAGATATGTACCTCGAGGCCAAGGAGCTTGACTATGTGATCACACAAGAAGTCCAATCTTGGCCTAAACCAGCTACTCGTGCTCGTACTTTAGAGTACTTGATTAAGCAGAGAGATTATGAGGCTTATGTGCAACATTTCATCTCGTCAGTGATGTCTGACATTATGGTTGAAACTTATGATGATGTTCTACTAGCCAAGAATCTCATTGATGAGCTAGAGAAAACATATGGAGATAAGAAACCGAAGGGTAGATGCTCTTGCTGCCATGAGATGGGACACTGGTATAAAGATTGCCCTACACTTCCTAGTAATCATGGGAAATGTATGTTTATTGTTGAGGTTAATTTGTCAATTAACCATACTTCTTGGGTGTTTGACATCGATTATGGTACTCACCTTTGTAACGATTTGCAGGTGCTGTCTAGAAGCAGAGAGGTGAGTGACGGGGACATGGTCCTCTGAATGGATAATAGATCGCCCGTCGCTACAGAGGCTGTTGGGCAAGTCACTTGAGTTCTAGAGGATAATAGAAGGTTTATTTTAAAAAATGTTTATTATGTTCCTGGATATTAAGAACCTTATTTTTATGTCTGTTTTAGACAAAGAAGGATTTTCTTTCAATATCAGTGATGAATTTTGTTCCATGTTTTTGGGTTCAAAATTAATTATAAGAGCATTTATGGAAAATAATCTTTATATTTACTCACATACTACTGCACTTACAATTCTGCTAATAAACAAAGAAAACATAAATCAAATAATTCACCCAACATACAAATTTGGCATGCAAGACTTGGTCATGAAGAAGAGGAATTGCCGACTTGTGAACCGTGTCTAAAAGGGAAGATGACAAAGTCACCATTTAGAGGTCAAATAGAATGTGCCAATGATCTATTGAAACTGATCCATACGGATGTGTGTGGACCACTCAACGTGAGTGCCATGAGAAATTATTCCTACTTCATTACCTTTACCTATTTTTCTAGGTATGGTTACATATATCTTCTGAGATATAAATATGAGGCCTTAGAAAAGTTCAAAAAATCTAGAAATGAAGTAAGGAAACAAATTGGTAAAAGTATTAAGGCTCTTTGATTTGATAGAGGATGAGAATACTTATTCGGGGAGTTTTTGGATTAATTGAAAGAGAATAAAATTCTCTCTCAATGGACATCGCCTGGAACACCACAGTTGAATGACATGTCCGAACGGAGAACTCAAACATTGATGGACATGGTTTGATCAATGATGATGTCCACAAATTTACTGACATCCTTTTGGGGTTATGCCCTGGAAACGACGACTTACCCATTGACTAGGTTACCGTCAAAGAGCGTGCCTGAAGCACCATACAAGATGTGGTACGGTAAATCACCCATGTATAAATATCTTAGGATATGGGGTTGTGCTGCTTATGTCAAGCAGCAAGTGGGAGATAAGTTAGATTCAAGATCCACCTTATGTAGGTTTGTGGGGTACCCTAATGAGTCCTATAGGTACTATTTCTATTACCCCTTGGAATAAATGGTTATTATTTCAAGGAAAGCAACCCTCACTACAAGAAAAATGGCCTTTTACTACGGGCTCTTTTACTACGCCAAGATAGGCATTTCGAAAGGTGGCTTATTGTTACAAAAGTTAAGGCGTAGCAAAAGAAATATTAAAACGGTGTAGTTTTGTGCTTTTATTACGCGTATACAGTGTAACAAAAAGTTCCATTTGTTACGCTCTATATTTTGTAATAAAAGCACATATGGATGTCTTTTATGCATTTAAAGTTTTAGCTCCCAAACATTTCCCTCCCAATTTTTTCACTTTGCCCTAAAAAAGTATTTTGTCATATATAAATTTCCTATTTCTTTAATCCAAAAAAAAATAAAAATTCCCATTTCTTTACGCAAAACTCAGGTTTCTGGTTGCTACTTTTCTTCACAAAGTTTCCCTAATTCATAGAAATTTCGTATGAGAATTTGAAATTTCAAGAACTAATTAGAAGGTGTTTTGAAGAGTTCGAAGGTAACAGTTTAATTGGCCCGATTTCTGTTCTTAGAAACTTTCAATCGAGGAATTTTCCATCCTTAATTCATTCTTCTGAAGAATGATATTGAAGGTGAAATTAGGGTTCATTCTCACTAGACGTTTTCTTCTTCAAAACTCATAAGTCAGAACTCATTGTGCGCTGATGTGTCTGGGTTTTGAGTTGCAGTCCATAATTTAAGAGGTAGTTTCACTTTTTTATTTTTATGTTTTGTCTTTGTTTTACATTAAAATGTTTGTATACTCAAAATACATATAATTATGGTTAAAACTTTTCTTTACATTTTGTAAATTGTAATTTATCCTATCGAATCTTAAACTTTAAGATATTAAGTTGGTTTAGAACATGATTATATATTTATAGGAAAATTCATATAACAAACAAGCAATCAAGTTCGCTTGAGTATAATTTTCCACCATATGTTCGATAATTTCCCTCAATGACCTTTCCATGTTCAAAAACTAGGGAATTGGAACCAGTCAGGCTGCTCGTATCACCATCTGGAATTCACAGAGAGTGGAAACTACTATACGTTTGACAGCAGGTAAAATTAAATTTTATTGTTGTTTTTCATATATTAGTTGTGCTCTTGAAGAGTTTTCTCAATAATATGTTGCATGACTATGTGTGAAACTTAGAGGGCATATTTTTTGACAAGGCTTGTGAAGCTGATGCTACATTTTATATGCTTAGCTAAGAAAAATGGACTTACTTGAAATGTAGATTATAGTCATAGAGCTTGAAATGCAGACTATTTCTTTACAACATATGTATAAAGACTTTGGGTAGCGATTGTATTCCTTAGCACATTGAGAGTGGTTTACACCTAATTTGCAAATCCAAGTCTTATTGATATGTCAAAGAATCAGTAAGGCCATAAACATTTTGAAACTTAATTATTACTTCCATGGTCATGTGACACCTAGGTAATTGAGTCTTCAATATAAACTTTTGAGTTTTGTCTTTCTATTGCAGAACCTCTGTACTTGTTAGTTCCCACATTCATACAACAGATGTGACTTCTTGCTTCTGTTATAGTTCATCTTTACAATAACATTGTGGACCTAATGATCTTTATAAGACATTACTGAAGGAGCTTGCTCAAACTTTGGAGAAACAATTTGATGGAAATATTGAATCTGGAGCTGCATGCATGGTGAGTACCATGGGATGATCAAACATGTTGGTTATGAGGAAATTTAATTTGATTTTTTTTGTATATCACTGTATAGGGCTTTGGTGAGTCAAAGTAAAAATTTTGTCAATTTTACTCTACCTTACATCTTCTTTGGATTTTTCTTTTCTTCTATTGTAACCTTCAATTGTAGCTTATTAACTGAAGAATAATGACATGTATATGCAATTTCTTTAGCTGTCTTGAAGAGTGTGGTTTGTGGTTACTTTTCTCGTGATAGTAGGCCTGCAAGTTTGATACTTTCACATAAAAGGAAAATTGGCTTATGTTAAAAAGTACTGGGTTTTCAGCTTTTGCTTCAGATTTATTTACTGAAAAGTACCGAGCTCTAGTTTTTGCTCCAAATTTCAGCTACAACCAAATTTGGAGTCAAGCCGAGTAGCTCTTGAAAGGAATTCAAGGCAAATTCAAACAAAATTATCTTGGCTGGCTCGAGTCTGAGTCGAGCCTTAACAAAAACCAATTTTTTGGAGCCAAGCCTGAACATGGTCGTGTGTAGTTTATTTGGGCTCGATTTCAGCCCTAGATGGCGCATGCTGATGGGCTCATAGGAGGAGGTTCTTGTGGAACAGGTCAGAAAAATGGTTTATTGTTCTGGTTACCTCTGCTTCCAGTGTTGTTTCTTGAAACTGTTGTAGCATGTGCGTATGGTTTCAGTGGACATGTTCCCTTTAATTTTTGGTTCATATTGTTATAATCATGCAAATTTTTAGCAATTAAGGTGTATTCCTAAGAAGCCAGAAGGTGAAGAATCTGAAGCTTGATGTCTCTATATAATCTTTTGTCTGTTAAACGTGTTATACAGATAGACATTTGGTTTGATTTTCCTTTTAATTAAGAAGAATAAAAGACTAATTTCAAAAGGACCTTGGTATTTTGTTTTTAATTAATTCTATTTCTTTTCATAAATTCACTTTCTGGCAATCAAGAATTGTTGACCTGTTTTCTCTTCCTAATTCTATTTTCTTCGTAAATCGTCATAAATGAATAATTCTAAAATATTATTTTCAAATTTAGCACCATCATGATTCGTATATTCTTTATTATTAATATTGTATATAAAGAGAATTAGGTGGGGATGAATGATAGATAGTTATTTGATTTTTCACTTGATAAATGTGGTAGGTTTTAGGATGTCTTTGTATGTTTCATGGATGTTCCATGTGTGCTCATATGTTATGTTCTAGAAAGACTAGTAAAATTAAAGTTTTTTTTGTTTTTTTTCTTGAATTCACGGATATGTATACTCCCCATAAGATGCATATATGATATCTTTTAGTTGTTTATTATGTAACTAAATGCAAGATTCGAACTGTCTTCTCGCTTGAAAGAGAGAAAGGCTCGTGGATATACTAAACTGGAGCAATAAGTGTATCGCCATAAGTGATAGTGTCCTAGGTAATACTAAGATACTTCACTTCATAAGTGTATCACAATAAATCAAACTCTTATTATTTGTGGTGCGTGTTTCTGCATAAAACAGATAGCAACTTAAAAGCATCAAAACATTGGATGAGTGAAATGCTCCCTCTCCTAAAGAACATGTGTTTTAAGTTAGCTACAAATTGGTATCTTGTTTTGCGAATTTTGTTAGTTTTTTGTGGATTTTTCTAGTGACTTTTCAAGGTTGTTGATTTAAGTCTTTTAGTGCATATAATTCTGTATTTGGGACGATTTCTTATTTGAAGGAATGTTGTGAAATCAGTTATGTATGTAGAATTGGAGTTGTCATGTAGTTAAATTATAATTTCGGTAAGATTATCATGTAATAGGTTGTTTTGGGACTCATTAATCAGATAATTTTGACATATTAAATGGTTGTGCTCTCGTATTGAATGAATAATTTGACTATAGATGCATGTTGGTGGAAAATCTAAAAAGTGAAGGCTATGCAAGATTATGATGTGAACTCAGTATCAAGATATGAGAATTCATTGAATTTTTTTTTTTTTTAACTTGTAGAAAATTTAGAAGCAGTGTATTATAGTTGATTAAATTATTAAAATTTAAAATAGTATGTCTAAAACTTGACTTCTTTTATTTTCTAGAATATCTTTTTATTTATAATTATAATTATTTCTCATTATTTTTTGTTACTTTGCAGGTCATGGAGATTTAAGAGACATTCGGAATGTTAATTTGGAAACTACATGAACAAACTTGTATTATGCAAACTACTCTTAATTTGTACGTGTTCCTGTTAATGTAGGAGTTGCAACTTGACTTTTTTTATGTTACTTGTAGACATTTTTGCACATTAGTGTAACTTTGGGTTATTACTATTATGTAAGATTGATAATTTTCTATGGAAAGTTTATGACTTTTATATATTAGGCGTGAAATATGATGGTTTGTAAATTGTTTATATATGATGTCATTTGATTTGATAAGACGCGATTCATAAAAGAACTTGATCATAGCAAAATATTTTTATAATGGTATAAGTTTTTACTACGCTCGAGTAGCCATGGCAGTTGGGTAAAGACTTGTAGTAAAAACAAGGTTTTTGCTACTACACATAAGGCGTTCCAAAAGGTGGACAATTTTACCATTTATTTCCTATGATTTTGGAAGCCTACTAAAAGCTATATTTTTCGTAGCAAAAAGTATTTGCTACGCCATTCAGTCGTAACAAAATTTTTGTAACGGTTGCATTTGGAACGACACTAAATTTGTAACAAATTCGTAACATTGCTATGAATTATCACATTTTGTTATGACTTGTATGTTGTAGCAAAAAGCCATTTTTCTTGTAGTGTCTTCTAGAGAAGGAATTCTTTAATGAAGAAAAGCCAAATGATAGAACTTGATGAAACTCAAGAAACACAAGCATCATAGGCAGTTGAAGAGAGGCACGATGAACTACAAATCAAAAGTACACAAGTTCCACCTCCAAAGAGATCTGAAAGGGTCCTAAGACAAACTGATAGGTACTATGCTCTTTTGGTGAAAAGCAACAAGGAGAGCCTTTGATTGGATGAAGATCCAATGTCCTACAGGGAGGCGAGATCCGATAAGGACTCAGGAAAATGGTTAGAAACTATGGAATCCATGTACTCCAATAGGTTTTGGACCTTGGTAGACCCACTACCGGGCATCAAGACCATTGGTTGCGAGTGGGTGTACAAATGAAAATTATGAGTAGATGGAAAGGTTACCACCTCCAAGGCTATCTTGGTGGCGAAGTGTCACACTCAGAGGCAAAGAATTGACTATGAGTCGACCTTTTCGCATATACCGATGACCAAATCCATTAGAATACTTTTGGCCATATATGCACATCTAGATTAGAATATTTGGCAGACGGATGTGAAGATGGCTTTTTCGAGGGGTAATATAGACGAGAAAATCAATATGGATAAGCCGGAGGGCTTCATATCTAGTGGGAGCAAGAACAAAGTGCACAAGCTGCAAAGATCGATTTATGGTCTTAAACAAGCTTTCAGAAGCTGGAACTTGAGATTTGATGAAGCCATTAAAGGATTCGGGTACATCAAGAAACCGTGCATTTACAACAAAGTTAGTGGGAAGGCAATTAGTTTTTTAGTACTCTATGTTAATGACATTTTACCCATTGGGAATGATCTAGGAATGTTGCAATGAACAAAAGGTTGGTTGTTGACCCAATTCTCCATGAAAGATATGGGAGAAACATCCTATGTTCTAAGTATAAGAATACACCGAGACAGAGGTAATAGGTTGCTTGGACTCTCCGAGTCTGCGTACATAGATAGAGTTTTGATAAGGTTCAAAATGGAGGAATCTAAAAGAGAATTCCTACATGTGAGATATGTGATATCCCTTTCCAATTCTATGTCCCCAAAGATGCCAAAGGTAAGATAAATCATGTCACTCATACCCTATGCATCGGCAATAGAGAGCATTATGTGTGCTATGATATGTACAATATCAGATGTGGCGTATGCACTTAGTGTGATAAGCTGATTCCAGTCTACTCCAAGATCGGACCACTGGACCACCGTGAGGACGATACTAAGGTACTTGAGACATACTAAGGATCTTTTCTTAGTTTACAATAGAGCATAATTGGAACTGGAGTGTTATACGAACACAATTTTCAGTCAGACATCAATGACTTGAAGTCAATATCAGGATTTGTGTTCATACTCAACAGAGGAGCTATAAGCCGAAAAAGCTCCAAGCAGGAGATGACAACTGACTCCACTATAGAAGTTGTTGCTTAAGTGGTAAAGGAGGCTATTTGGATGCATAACTTTATCCAGGAGCTGGATGTAGTTCCATCCCTTGTAGATCCCGTATTGATGTATTGTGAAAATAATGGAGTATAGCTCTTGCAAAAGAGTCGAGGTCTCAGCAACGATCTAAGCACATTCTTAGGCGATATCACTTGATTAGAGAGCTAGTTGATAGAGGCGACATTCGAGTAGATCGAGTTGACTCAGCAAAAACTCACAGACCCATTCACCAAGCCACTGAGTTAGGAAGTATTTCAAAGACATCTGGAAAATATGGGTCTTAGATATATGGGCAATTAACTCTAGCTCAAGTGGGAGATTGATAGTGTTAGGTGCCCGGCGAGCCATTTATTGACTTGGCTATTTACTTGTAAACACTATGATAATCTTGTTTTATTTTATATTAAACTCCTTTTGGAACTCTTCTTTGTCGTTATTTACTTTTTGTTAGTATAGATAAAGATCCCATGGATTACATAAGGCTAAGGAAGCGGTCGTTTCGACTGTGGAACGCTCTTAAAGGCTGTAATCCTAAACTACATTCTAAGTCATGTGAGATGTGGAATATCACAGTCTCATTAAGTTTTTTGTGTGTGTCATTCTCAAAGGAGAGTGTCTTGTTCCATGGGCATTGACCGGCTGGGTCAGTGCATGCACAAAAATCCATACTTAGGTGAGCATGAGATTGAACGACCCCGCAAGGACATCTCGTTGGTTTTGTGTCAAACTTGAAGTCCTTCGGTTTCGTAATGTGTGATTAGTCCTCTGACCTAAGATGCCATGGTTGGGATTTGTACTGCCCACTATACTTTGAAATTCACGTGCATTCCAGGAGAATCATACAGTGTCGTATGTTCTTTATAGTCTGATAGTATGACAGATCAGATGACGTTAGATATGGGGTTTATCCAGGGTGTGACACCGGGTATTTCCTATGTTGTTGTGTAAATCTAAATGATCGATAAAAGTCTCTTATCAGAATGGTATCTTAAAAGAGGGAGTGGTCATCCCTACTTAGAAGACTGAGTTATTAGATTTCCAACACAGACATAAATTCTGAAGTTATTGGGGTTTCGAACTTCGCCAAACCCTAGATTTTAGACTGGAAAAAAGATGAAAGGATTCGACTCATGTGAAGATTGTAACCTGAATAGGTTTTGGTTTTCATTATTAACATCTAGGAAGTCATGACGACGTTGTTAGATATCGATCCATGACCAATAGCTGCCTTGAATTAATTTGATGAAATTAATTCAAGGCCTACTTAATTGAGCCTTTGAGATATGACCTATTGTTGGCTTGTTAATGAGCCTAGGGGGTCACAAACTTAACTTAGTGTAGTACCTAATGGCTAAATTAATTCTTTGTGAATTAATGGACAAATTAATTAATTAGAATTAATTAATCAAGGAAAAAGAAATAAAATTATTTAAGTTGTCTTAATTAATCAAAGTCTCTAATTTAATATTAGAATATTAAATTAAGTGGGAGATAAATTAATTTCATTTAAAGAAGAGAAGTTTTAATTAAGTTAAGCTTAATCAAATATTTAATTTGGTCAAGTCAAATTAATAAATTAATGGACCAATTAGTTAATTAATGTCTTGGGCCCAAGATTTAATTAAGTTAAGCTTAATCAAATATTTAATTTGGTCAAGTCAAATTAATAAGTTAATGGACCAATTAGTTAATTAATGTCTTGGGCCCAAAAGTCAAAGGAAAAGAAGACAAGCCCGCTAGATCACTTGATCTAATGGAACACGTCCACTTGGACGTGTATAAGGGGAGGATTTGATTCTCCCCAGTGTATACGCCTCCCTAAAAGATTCATAGTAGTGAATTTTGTTTTCTTCCTTCTTCTTCTCCTTTGTATTAGAGATAAACACTTTTTCCTATCTTTTTCTCCATAAGCCAAAAGTTTTGAAATCTTCTTAGCTAGCACTGATAGAAGAATTCAAGAGTAAAAACTAAGGTGTGGATAAACTCAGAGGCGTAACACTTGGAGCGATAGAGCAGATCTGTTTGAGGGATTTGAAGCTATAGAGTAAGCTTAAAAAGATTGTTGATGTAAGTTCTTCAAGATGTTAACACAAGAAAACACCCTCTGTATGGTTTTTGAATCCGATGGTACCATGTTTACATTACCCTGTTTAGGGGATGCTTGTATTTAATTGTATTTTACTTTCACTGCGGTAGCATCCCCGGGGTGGTCCCCACAAAAAGAAGATTTATAGAAAAGGAAATAGATGATAATTTTGAAAAAGAAAGAAAAAAAATATAATATAGTTAAAACGACGATTATACCCTTCAAATATGTTATGTGTTGCGTATGTGACCTACTTTCCCGCCAAATTGACTAGAAATTGATCCGAGGACTACATTGGAATTGAATTTAAATGTAAGGGACTTAATCGACACGATTCGAAAATGAGGGACTAAACTAATTTTACTTAAAATATAAGGGATCATTGATGATATTATCCCATTCTCAAATTTATTTTTCACGTAAAAAGAATGTCGAAATCTCATTTTCGGTACTATAAGTGGTTGCCTTTTGATACCATCGGTTTTCAGAATCTCATCTTTAGTAAGAAGTGGTTATTTTATCTTAGTTTGGTACTCTGTCAACTTGACAAACGGAAAATGTTTGAAAAACTACACTTTAAGCCCCATATCATTCGAAAACTCACCAAAAATCTGCAAAATTTCAAAATAAATTAATTTTTTTTTGGAAAATTGAAAAAAAAAAGGGTGTGCATATAGTATATCTTTGTTTTTTCTTTTTTCTATCATCTATACAATATATTTCAAATGGCATGATTTAATCTTATTTTTTATACTTTTTCTATCTTATCTAATTTTCATCAAACAATATGGCATTCGGTCGTTTTGTGTTTGAATAACATTTCTACGTTCTTTTTTTTTTGTTAATACAAGTTTGGGTAGGATCGGCTTCGGTCACCTACCACGGATCAGGGTACGCTTCTGGGACTAATTGTTGCTTATAGAGGTATTTACACATTACCCACCAATATTATTATCACATCAGCAAAGGGAATCAAACCCACAACCTTCTAACATGAAGTGCTCTATTCCTTACCAACTGAACCAACGTGCATTGGTGTTCTACTTTTTTTCTTAGATTACAAATATATTCAAGATTCTTTCAACTTTTTTCAAATTGTTTTTAGCTTTTTGGTGAACTTTCGCATGATAGAATGTATTTGGATCAAAACCCAGAAGCTACGGGACTAAAAGTGTAAATTTCCAAAGCTTTTTCGTTAGTCAAGTTAACAAAGTACCAAAATTGAAACAAAATGATTACTTTTGTATCAAAAATGAGATTTCGAAAACAGCAGTATCAAAATTGTACAAGAGACCACTTATAATACGGTACCAACAATGAAAAATTCCCTAAAAAAAAAAGTTGCATATTCTATTATTCTCATTGTAAACGGGTTATGGCGTGAGTTGAGTCACATCAATAATGACCTCACCGTTAGACCTGTCAATCAAACCGAGCGAGCCGAGCCTGGCCAAGCTCACGCTCGGCTTGATATTATGCGAGCTTTTATCACCAATGCTTGAATTTGTATGAGCTTTTTTATTTCAAAGCTCGGACTTAACTTGAAAATTGAAACGAACTTCGAGCCGAGCTCGAGCCAGCCCGAATTTGTTCTCTTTTGAAAAACTTTAAGTAAGAAAGTAATCTAATATATAAATTAAAAAAATAACAATGTTAAAAACATAAAAAAATCAACATCATCCATGTTTTAATGACAAATCATAACTAAAATGTACCTTGAAAGATCTCATTTCATTGAAATATATGCTCCACGCATTATTTAAAATTAAAAAATATCATAACTAAATATACAATAAACTTACTTACAAAAAAAATTGCTTTTGCCGTGAGTTGTGAGGAGAAATAAATGAAATACAATTTTTGAAGATAAAAGTTAGCAGCCCTCCAATGTCAGTTTATGTGAATTGTCATATATTTGTATTGAATACGGTCTGATAGGTTTAAATTGATAATTTTTTACTTTTTTAATTTCTTGAGTATAGTGTTTTATATTAGGAAATTTTAGAATTGAATGTTGATTGATTTTAAGGATTCTATTCCTTAATTTTAAATTTTGATATTTTCTGTGCAATCTAGAATTATTTACAAAAAAGTACTATATTTTATTTTCGTATATAATATATAAAACATATATATACATGTCATATTTTCTTTTACGAGCCCTAACCCAATTCAAGCCGAGCCTACTCTCTCTCACGCTCGGCTTGAATTCAAATTCAAGCCTTATCCTTGGGCTCTAGCTCTGCTTGAAAATTGTCAAGCCGAGCTTACGCGCTTCGAGCCGGCTTGAGCTCATTGACAGTCCTATTCATCGTATTATATAAATCCACTAATTATGTGTTAAAAAAATTTCACTAATTAAGCTTATCATTGCAACAGCTCAAATTCATTATATTTATGTGCATCTTAACTAAGTTTAATAATTTATGCTAATATAATTTATAGAGAAGGGCGGTTGGTCGGCGCCAATGAGTGGGTTGAATGAACTCATAGTAGGGCCGTAGTCGGCAAAACCTAATGCTAATTGCATTACTTTTGCACTATATAAACCACTTCAGTATGGAAGCTTAACACTCAACAAATTAAAGCTTTTAATTACAAAGCAAATTAGATTTTCAAAGTTGATTTTCTTTTTCCTGGGAATTTGAGAAAGCAAAGAAAAAAAAGAAGTAGAATGGTGAAGATAGCTTTTGGTAGCATTGGTGACTCATTGAGTGTGGCATCTATTAAGACTTATGTGGCTGAGTTTATTGCAACCCTTCTTTTTGTTTTTGCTGGTGTTGGCTCTGCCATAGCCTACAGTACGTAACTCCCATCTTTCAATTTTCATATCTACTTTTATTTAATTCTAAGACGCGTTTGTTAGGACGTACTAACATATTTATTTGTTAGTATGACTAAATATTTTGTGTTGCTGCTGAATCATTTTACTACAAATTAAATGGTGGTTTTGCTTGCGTATAGACAAGCTGACATCAGATGCGGATCTGGACCCGGCGGGTCTGGTGGCTGTGGCCGTGGCGCATGCATTTGCACTGTTCGTGGGTGTGTCTATAGCGGCCAACATATCCGGGGGCCATTTGAACCCGGCTGTCACATTCGGATTGGCTATCGGAGGCAACATCACCATCCTCACTGGCCTTTTCTATTGGATCGCTCAATGTCTTGGCTCTGTTGTCGCTTGTCTCCTCCTTAAATTCGTCACTAATGGCTTGGTACGTCGTCTATTATTTTTATATGTTCCTTTAAATTCAAATATTTTAATAGAATTTTCGAGTAATTTATACCAAGATTAACTATTATCTTCAATTAAAAATAGATTATTATTATTATTGTTGTTGTTGTGATTTGAGGTTATATATTATTATTATTATTTCTCACCCCTGTAGCTGGAAAACGAGAAAATTATATGGTGATATCGGCTATTATACAAAGATGAAAGAGTGAAATTTTGGTCACTGAATATTAAAATATTTTTGATACCCATTCTATGATTAATTAGTACATAGGAATATAATATTATATGTAGTAGCTGTTATGCTAAAAAAAAAAGATTAAGTAGGGGTGATTATTTACATTATGTAACGACCAATCATTAGCATAAAGTAATCATATTCTATAACTAATACGGTAATACCTAATCATCTATCATTTCATGACACTGACACTTTATATTTGTTACTGAATAGACTAGTATTTTATTGTGTTTGGTGAAGCATCCAATTAGTTAGGACTTTCTCTACATGTTTGACCTGAAATAAATGATGACAAAAAACCTACTTTAGATAATCTGTATCATGTTTGGACTTGGTTTAATAGTCAAGTTTATACAAGAACAAATATTTGTTTAAATTTGCATAATTTCTCAAGAAAACAAACATATAAACTCTTAAAATCAACTATAAAAAAGTGAAACTATGATAAAAAAATAAAAACTATAAAAAAGTAAAATTATAGTAGCCCAATGAATAGCATGAACTTTACCGGATAGAAAATGGAAACAACAAACTCAATAACCAACAACGGCTATTTACAAACCAAACTCAACCATCCACAACATATTCAACTGCGTTTAAAATTTTCCTTACGTTTTACAAGCCAAGTTCAATTAATCCACCTTGAAAAATTCATCTAAGTTATTGACCTAGTTAAAAACTGAATCGCGTCTAATTTAAAAAACTTAAATTATTAGACACAGGATACGTACATTTAATATTTAATATCTCAAACTTACACTTAAATCTCATTTACTATTCCATAGCTCTACACTAAATCATCTTGTTCCTTAAAATCCCTTTTATTCTTTTATATAATATTTGAAAATAAATTTTGTGTTTATGTGGTGCAGTCTATTCCAACTCATGGAGTTGCATCTGGAATTGGTGCAATTGAAGGGGTAGTAATGGAAATTATCATAACCTTTGCATTGGTGTACACTGTCTACGCCACAGCTGCAGACCCTAAAAAGGGGTCACTTGGAATAATCGCACCCATTGCAATCGGGTTCATAGTTGGGGCAAACATTTTAGCAGCTGGCCCATTTAGTGGAGGATCCATGAACCCGGCCCGATCATTTGGCCCAGCAGTTGCAAGCGGAGACTTCTCTCAAAATTGGATCTATTGGGTTGGCCCACTTATTGGTGGTGGGCTGGCGGGTCTTGTTTATGGTGATATCTTCATCCAGGCCCATGCCCCACTCCCTACTTCTGAGGATTATGCTTAATATTTGAAAAGAAAGAGAAGAAATTCTCCTTTGTTTAATTAAAGTTTCTTGGTTTTCCTATTTTTCTTTAAATGTGTTGATTTAAGTGGTGTCACTGTAAAGTGGTGTGCATTTGCTTTTGAGTTTTATTTTCTGCTCATCCAAGGAGCTTGTACTTCTCAAATTTTAAATAAAAATTGTAGATAAATTTAAAGATTTCTGTATTTGTGTTCGTTTTCTTTCTTTAATTGTTGAATTTCTTTTGGGGTTGGAGAACCGGAACAAGCGGAGTTTATACCGTTTACCTCTCATATGAAGAATTAGGGGTATTCAATCAAACCGCTAGACGGCCCCAATTGATCTCCTCAACCCAAACCATATCGTAAATGGCGAGTTGACGATTTAATGAGTCAGTCTTGGGGTACATCTAAAAAGATCTCATTTTTATAACCGCAATGATATATATTTCATCTTTAAATTTTTATGTACTGCAAAAATTGCGCCCAACCGCAATGATATATGTTTCCTGTATACTTATATATATTGTGTTAATTTATTAATCACCACTATGTAATACCCCTCATTTCAAAATGATAATTGATTTTTCATTTGCTCAAATATATTGGTACTATATTATAGTAAGTATGCATTTACTAAATTTGTCACGGATAACCAATCTAAAGGTTGAAAATAAATTATCTTTGATAAAACGCGATGATAGTTCACATAAAAATAAATTTTATTGGAGGATAGAAACCAATAGATGAAAATTGATCTCTACTCATATGTTAAATTCCACTGCTTAGTTTATGCTATCTTTTTAATTATTCAACGAAAGTTCTTATGAACATTTTATTTAATAAGAAATTGATTGTACTGTTAATAAAAATTTTTATTTTTTTCAGATTATTTTCGAATGAAATTTGGTGATGACCAAAAAAGAAAAAGAAAAAAATAACTAAAAAGAAATTGACATTTCTTAGTTCTTAGAAAAAGAATATAATATTTATGTGAAAATTGTAGTATAACTTTTAACATAAAGACTTAAAATGTATGTTATTAGATTATTTTTTTCGATGCCGTGTAACTAATAATTAAGATTACAAATTTACAAAAAATTAAGTTTTGCTCGAAAGACTTATAATTTTGTAGTCACGAATCATTTTGATACTTTAGCATTGTGTAATTTCGAAGAACGAATATACTTATGCTAGAAAACATTATGAATCATGTCCTTTCATTAACGACAATTTAAAGTTGTACACGTTGGAATTATATTTTTTTTTGTAATGAGTAATACTTTTTCAAGCCATATTTTACATACTTCAATTACATTTTACTATGTAAAATATATAAAATATAATCATGTATGGAAGCATAATAAATATATTCGAAGTTTTAAATAATGCACATGAAATTTAATACTTAATGAACAACTTAAGGAAAAAAACAGGAAAAAAAAATGATCAAGTTCCATAACATAGGATTTTTGTTCATCCTTTGCCGTAATAATATCTCAGGGTTTGAACGAACTAACTAGAAAGATTGTTAGAATCACCTAGAGGATCAAACCACAAGAACGGCCCCAACTTGCCCCAACTCAAATAGACCGCAAGTGCAATTTTGCTATTTGTTGGGTTGGACTTGGGTTAAAGACTTCAAGGCCGCAAACCGCACCGTTCAACTCCTACGAAGAATGAATAGCGACCGAATAGTTTGGGCAACATTTGGATCATGGGAGTAGGAAGTTTATAAATTAATACATATTACAGACATATCAATTTTTACCTAATGAATGAGAAGATATTGCTAAGTTTTAAAAACTATTAAAGCAATAATTTTATCACAAAATCTTTTTTAGATTACTTCTCTCCATTTTCTTTTCTAAAGAATCCTAACTTCTTTTTTAATATTTTTTTAGCACTACTTGAAGTTTTCTTATTAATCCTTCTTACATGATTGATAAATTTTTTTACCATTTTCTACGGAAAAAAACGATAAGCTAATCTAGACAATTATATTGTATATGAGAAATAGTAAAATTCATATTTATCTCTACGTCAAGCAAGTTGATTGCTTTGTTGACATATTAAAGCATAATAGAAATTCAAATCGTATCTGCTTGACAATCGTACATATGGTGTTGCTAGCAAAACAATCGAATTATGTGTTTCACTTGTAATACGTATGTTAGGAAATTTCATGTTAGATGTTTTGATGATGTAGGTTTAATGTTAGACCCCAAAGATTATATAAGTTAATCTTTAATAGAATATATTTAAAGCGTTTAACAAAGTTATTGAGTTGTAATTTTTAGATAAGGCCTTTTATCTTTATAGTTTTAGACTAGTATCTAGCGCTTGAGCTATGATAGAATTTTAGGCAAGTCTATCAAAGTGAAACCGAAGATCAGCGTTTGAAGACTTTAAAGATAAGAGATTCTTTAAGCGGTTGCTAAGTGCTTGAGAATCATTGAAGGTGAACAAACCATAAGCTTCTGGATTCACTTGAATTAAATCCGAAATCAACAAGGACTTAAATACAACATTCAACGGACATTTAATTCCAATGGGAATTAAATTCAAATGCATTAAATGCTTGATAAGAGTATTAAATGAGATAAGGACTACTGATGTATGGGTAAGCCTTTCCCATTGGCTATCAACTCAAAGTAAGCCTGCTACCAACTTTGTGCAGCAGAATTTTCAGAGATATCAAAAAAAGACTAGTTCACGCGCTTTGTGCTGAACACGCGCCTACATGTGTCCAACGGACAAATCCCAAGAAGTTCTATAAATAGATCCTCACAGCTCAACCCTAAATACTAAGAAAATCATCAAAATCTTGATATACACTTACACTGTTGACATCTATCCATATACAAAAAGCTTAAATCCTCCATAGGAAAAAATCATTCTAAGCTTATACATCTCTACAACCATACCAATATCTCTTACCTCTTCTCTTCTAAAGAAATATTCTAAAAAGTGTTTAAACTTTCCAAATCAAACAAACCATTGATAAAATCCATCAACCTCTTCAATCCGTGTGACGAAGTTGTTGAAGACGAAGCATTATTTCTGAGTGAGAGAAGCTTGTCAGAAGAAGATCTTAGCTGAGTTAACGGGAACTCAAGATCAAGTTTTCACCATTTGCTATTATGTTTAAGCTATCTTTGTGAAACTTTGTGATTCATTATAATGAATTCCTCCTGTGTGGAAAGGAGTAGATGGACGTAGCTGGGATTATATATACCCAGTGAACCTTTCAATTCTCGTGTCATTTAATCTTTACTATTCTATTGCTTTATTTATTATCATAGCATCATATTATCATAAATCACACTTTTACAAACTAAAATCAACTTAGCATTTATCCAAGCGCCAAATCAATCTTATTAAGAGACTTGTAAAAATCTTCTGCTGTGCTAACTCTAATATAAGTGCTGAGCGCCTGATCCACTTTTGATCAAGTACTCAAAACTGTTATCTAAGTTATCTTTCTAAAAGCAAGTCTTAAAATTTGAAAAACATTTCAGGGTCTATTCAATCCCCCTCCCCCCCCTTCTAGACCCTTTCGTATGCCACTTGAGACCAACAATATAAATAAAAGCAAAAAATCTGTTCAAACATGCTAATAATAAGAACTGTTAAATTCTTAGTAGCTTCATTCACCCTTGTTATTTCTTTTTTCCTATGTTAATATGGAACTAAAGGATGTAAGATAAAGGGATAAAATTTTATTTTACTTCGAGAATTTGAAATTCTAATTTGGCAGTTTGGTCTCTCAAGACAATTTTCAGCACTAATATTCAAAAGTTAAAAGATAATTATTTACTTTTATCCTTTAATAACCAAATTTAAAACAAAAATGACAATTGTCCATTTTGTGGTAAAATTGATTTTAATTATTGAGTTTTTAATTTGTATTAATATAATCCCTCAGATCAATCCTCAGAGAGTAAAGTCAAGATTACTTTTATTGTATTAAAGTTAAGTTACATCTGATATTCTGCACATTATGCTCAATCCGATGGAATGATCGTATTTATACAAAGATCATATATCGTAAAGAATAAATATTTCACCTAATCGATAATTTTATGGAAAATTATAGAATGAATCATGAACTATAGTTGTTGTTTGTCCCAAGTGGCATACAAAAAGGGTCTAATGGGGGTGGGGGGAATTGATTAAGAAAGACAACTTAGATAATAACTTTGAGCACTTGATCAAGATGGATCAGGGGCTTAACACTTATATCAGGGTTAGCACAGCGGAAGATTTGTACAAGTCTCTTACTATGAATAAACAAGCACTTAGAAAGTGTTTGGTTGCTTTTTTAGATTTATGAAAGTATGCTTTATGATAATGTGAATATATGATAATAGATAAATCCTAAAACAGTAAATAATAAAAGACACGAGAATTGTAAGGTTCACTGGGTTTGTGCAATCCCAGCTACATCCTTCTACTCCTTTCCACACAGGAGAAATTCACTATAATGAATCACAAAGCTTCACAAACACAGCTTCAAAAAAAATAGCAAATGGTGAAGACTTGACCTCGAGTTCTCTGATCACAAAGATTTCAACTCGGCTAAGATCTGCTTTTGGCAAGCTTCTCTCACTCAGAAATACTGCTTTGTCTTCAACAACTTCGTCACAGACTGAAGAGGTTGATGGGTTTTATCAAAGGGTTGTTTGATTTGAAAAGTTCAAACACTTTTGAAATATCTCTTTAGAAATGATAGATCTTGTATGAAGAGGTAAGAGATATTGATTTGGCTGTAGAGATGTATGAGCTCAAAGATATTTTGGCTATGGAGGATTTGAGGTTTTAGGGATAGATTTCAATAGCGTAAGTGTATATCAAGCTTTTGATAATTTTCTCGGTGACTTAGGGTTGAGCTGTGAGGATCTATTTATAGACTTTTATTGGGATTTGTCTGTTGGACACATGCTAGCGCGTGTTCAGCACGGAGCGCGTGAACTGGTCTCTTTCTGACATCCCTAAAAATTCTGATGCGCAGAGTTGGTAGCAATCCTACTTTGAGTTGGCAGCCGATGAAAAAGGCTCATCCGTACATCAATAGTCCTTATCTCCTTTAATGCTCTTATTAAGCATTTAATGCATTTGAATTTAATTCCCATTGGAATTAAATGTCCATTGAATGTTGCATTTAAGTCCGTATTGATTTCAGATTTAATTCAGGTGAAGACAGGCGCTTGTGGCATGATCACCTTGAATGATTCTCACGCTCTTGGCAGCCGCTCAAAGAATCTTTTATCTTCAAAGTCTTCAAACGCTAATCTTCAATTTCACTTTGATAGACTCACCTAGAATTTTATCATAGCTCAAACACTAGATACTAGTCTAAAACTATAAAGATAAAAAGCCTTACGCTAAAAATTACAACTCGATAATTTTAAACACTTAGACATAATCTAACAAAGATAAACTTACATAATCTTTGGGGTTTAGCATAAAACCTATCTTGTTATCATCAAAAAATCTAACATGAAATTTCCTAACAGTTGCCTTAAAGTGGGTTGAATTAAGTTTTATTTAAAAAAAAAACTCTCTCTCAAAATCTCTAGTCATCTTTTTACACTCTTCTTCTCTACCGACGAAGGTTTGGTGAAGCAGTTGCCTCCATCACCACTGTTGCCCATGAAACAAGGCACTCTCCCATGAGAATGTCTTACACAAATAAGTCTTGACGACATTATGGTATACTATATCTCATAGTTTATATGACTTGGAACTGTGTTTTATGATCACAACCATCGAGAGCATTCCACAATCGCCACTCCTGACACGAAAAATCCTTACGTGTATTAAACAGCAAGTGGACTGGTCGTGTGTAGTAATAAAGTGGACAATAAAGTCCGGGTTGTCGAACCTCAAGGACTTGTATTTTAGTTTATGATTTTAAAGCAATTGAAGAACTTAAACTAAAACAAGAATTAACTAAAATATTATGGAAGTAAGATATAAGAAACAAGATGTCGAAATCAAGATAGCTATGGAAGAGAGCAACTAAGACACATGTGTTGGCATAAATTAATCAATTTTCATTATAAACATGTTCTCATATTATTAGACTAATGTTGCTTTGGTGGAAAAAACCTTAAATAATTACTACCCGATGTCTCGGCTGTAATAATCCTATGATTAATTGATGGTTCTCTAGATATGTCTATCCGAGAATCTAACCAACAATCATGCATTCAAGTTCTAGAATTTCCCCGGATTAATTCGGCTAACTGCACCCGGGAATCTCTACCTATCTCTAGGGGCAATTCCCTATTTTTTACGGATTATGTGATGATCCTCTTTGCACCTTAAATTACCTTCTCTTGAACGAATAATTTAAGCAATAAATCATGCATATGGTAGCTAAGCATATGATGCATTCAAACAAGATCAAGACACAAAACAACAATAGAATTAATATGAAAAACACAATTTATAACTCAATTATCATAATTTAGCCTCAACATGACCTTAGTTCGAAGAATCTATTTCATCATAAAAGATAAAAGATAGGAACTTAAATTAAGATTCATATTCATAGACAAAAACAAATCTAAATCTAAGAAACTCCCTCGTATTTTTTATGGTTGAACTTCGATCTTCATCTCTTCCATGCTTCTTGATTTCTTCACCTTCAAAGGTTCTTGATAATCTTCATAACTAATCTAAGGATGATGAAGATGATGATAGGATGTGTTTAGGCTCCCCTAATGGGGAATGTGTTTTCAAGTGTGTCATAGGATGGTCTTCAATCCTCCTTTTATAGCCAAAAATCCACCTACCAAGAACATGTGCTTCCATTCTCTTTTCTTTCCACCTACCATTCTCTTGCTTTCCATCTACCAAGAATGTGAACTACCATTCTCTTGTTTTCCACCTACCATTCTCTTACTTTCCTCCTACCAAGAATGTGAGCTACCATTCTCTTCCTTTCCATCTACCAAGAATGTGAACTACCATTCTCTTGTTTTCCACCTACTAAGAATGGGAGCTGCCACTTTCGTGTTTTCCAGCGCAGAGATAGTGTTTTATTCATACAATTCTCCACAGACCTCCAAATTTGATGCTTCAAGTCCCCATGTGAAGATAAGACATACATCTACAACTTTGTAGAAGGACACTTCATCTAATTCTGTCTCTAAATATATCAAAATGACGTTCCAATGTGGAGGTTGTTTCTGATTTGGCGCCCAGGTGTGCGGAAATGGTACTAAAATATGATTTTGGCTAACTCCAGCTTGTTTCTTGCTTGTTTGGTCGTAGAGGTGTGAAACATCTTGGCCTAAACTTATTTTATACGTCCTTTTTCCACCCTTTCTTCGATTGTATCCACTTAAGGCCTGAAGTCACTTAATGCACGAATTAAACGCACAAGTGACAAAATCAAGCGATAAATGAACCTAAAACATAAACGCAAAGGGGCTTAATAACACGTAAAAATGACTCCTATCAACTCCCCCAAACTTATCAATTGCTCGACCTCGAGCAATAAAAGGTCTAGGGCACAAAAATCATCATCAACCAAAAAGAGAAAACAAAAACAACAAACGAACTCACTTTCGTGGAGTAAACGATTGCACTTAGCATGTGCAACAAGCCTTTAAACCTTTAAGTTACCTCAAAGGACGAGTTATAGTCTCGTGAGGGTTTGCAGACGATATACCCACAAAATCTAACAAACTTTCAATCTCAACCAGATGAATACATCTCAACATAATTAACAAGAATAAATGGCACAAAATCATCCTTTTACAGCTCACAAATATATATACATATCAACTACTTTTGCTCATGTGACACCAATACTGGAAAAGACTCCATAGGGTGTAGTGAAAACAAATCTAAGGTATTATAGTCGAGAGGCATCCTTACCAAATTTTGGACATTAATCCCATATCTATCAACTTTATGATCAAACACAAAGCATAAGAATCATAGAAAATTTCATAGCCATTTAAATTTCATTATCTCAAACATTCAAACTTTCAATTCATATGAAACTTTCCAATTAACTTCATTAAGGCTAGATCATGTGCCATGTTTTATTCCATTAGGCTTTCTATGGCACCCATGTAACAAGCTTTAGATCAATGACTCCCAAACTAGATAGTTTTGGGGCATTAAGTGTAAAGACACTCCTAAGGATTTAATCACTCGAGTGTCAAAGGCCACGAAATAAAACTAGATCTTTTAAACAATTCGCTTCTTTTTGGCTTGAGCTTAGCTCAAATTAGCATAATAGTACAGTATATAGGCATGAAACTTTTCACCTCCAGTACATATTAGCCTGACCACTTGTGGTCATACCAAACTTCAACCTTTTTAATTCATTGTTTAGCATAAAAAAATTACTACTCAACTTATAACCTTATGAAAAATCTAAGTTAATTTTTTCGGGAAAAACTCCTTAAGTGTCTCAAGATGGTTATCCTCTCAACTCCTCTACCCTCGATTTATTGTGCAATGTGAATCATCTAAGAAATCAATCCTAGTCTAGGGTCTCCATGAGCAATTTCAAAGATATATATGTTCATTTAAATTCAAATTATTTCAAAAAATCATGCCATTTTTTAAAGTTAATCAATTTAAATGCATCAATTGGAAGGACTAAAAAAAAAAACAAAAAAAAAACCATGCTTGATTTTCTCAACATAAACACATATAAACATGATAGCATATAAATTCCCCCAAACTTGAGCTAAACGAGGTACACATGACATGACAAAAATAGCAAACACATGGTGATCAATCATATGAATGTATTAAAACCACAAAGTACTACCCACATATATCCCCAAACTTAAACTCAACATTGTCCCCAATGTTGTCTCACATAAACGCATGCAAAAGGTATAAGAGTACTTACAATCAAGGATTGGTGAAAAACAATCCTTCATCACAAATATGTTCCAAATCAAACCCATCTCATCAAAATAGTCCTCTCAAAACAACGAGAAATTGCTACTAACATGTTCAACATACTTATCAAACAAACCATTAAGCATATTAAAACACATGCCAAAAGTGCATGCTTAGACAAAACAAATAAAACGAAAAGCAAAAAAAAAAAAAAAAGCAAAAAAAATAAAAGAAAACTCACAAAGCTTGGGTTGCCTCCCAAGAAGCGCTCTTTTAAAGTCACTAGCTTGACTTTATGTAAGAGATTGACTCAAGGTGGTTTATGTGTGAATGCCTTATTCGTTCTCCAATCCACTATTGGGTATCGCTTCAACCTTTTGCCCTTTGTAGTGAAGATTGACCAATTATTTGTGCTACATATCCTAGGGTTAGACCAAGCAATCATCCACTCACGAGTTTTTTTATGGTCCCTCAATGCCTCTATTACCTTTTCTTCCTCATGCTCCGGATGGTGGTGCAGATTTTTCTCCAAGCTAGAGATAATGTCTCGTTTTTCTTCACTAATCACCTTGACATATTTCCGCTCCATCATGTATGCATGTTGAAGATTATTGGCTCGTTTTTCATGAAAGTGCCCAACACTAAAAGGATCAAAAACATCAATGTGTAAAGACAAATCAAAATCAATTAGATGCTCAAAAACCTCATAGTTATCGAAATTAACCATGTCATCTCCTACATTCAATAACAACTTACCATCGTCGGCATCAAATACCGATTTACCTGTGGCTAGGGAAGAAAGTAAAGAAATGTCAACACCCTCAGAAAGGATAGGAGTCGAATGCTCATCGTTGGAGGAATCTGCTTTCGAATTTTCCAACTTCATTTCATTCAACGTCACGGTGTTGAATTCCTCCTTTTGATCTATCTCAGTGGTACCAAGCAATGCCCATGGTACTTTCTCAGATATGTCGCTCGTTAGTTGCTTGAGTTGATGATTCATCTCCTTCATTTCCCGCCGTGCGTCCTTCATCATAAAGTGGAGCTCTCCAATGGTGTTATCAAGTTGTTCCTCCGGAGTAGGAATTCTTTCTTGGTAATGTTGTGGAAAGAACCCTTGTGCATAACACGCTTCAATGACGCTTTGCAGCCATAATTGATTCTCCGGTAGTGTCATATCAGGAAAATTGCTATCCTTTGCGAATTGAATGATGCTTTGCAGCCATAATTGATTCTTCGGAAGGGTCATATCTGGAAAATTTCTAGCCATTGCGAGGTAATAGTGTAAGAAAAAAATTAAAAATAATAATAATAAAAAAATTTAATAAAAATAAAATAAATACTTAAAACTTGCAATAAAATCAAAAACTAAAATTAAACAAGTTCGCGGCAACGGCGCCAAAAACTTGACACGAAAAATCCTTACGTGTATTAAACAGCAAGTGGACTGGTCGTGTGTAGTAATAAAGTGGACAATAAAGTCCGGGTTGTCGAACCTCAAGGACTTGTATTTTAGTTTATGATTTTAAAGCAATTGAAGAACTTAAACTAAAACAATAATTAACTAAAATATTATGGAAGTAAGATATAAGAAACAAGATGTCGAAATCAAGATAGCTATGGAAGAGAGCAACTAAGACACATGTGTTGGCATAAATTAATCAATTTTCATTATAAACATGTTCTCATATTATTAGACTAATGTTGCTTTGGTGGAAAAAATCTTAAATAATTACTACCCGATGTCTCGGCTGTAATAATCCTATGATTAATTGATGGTTCTCCAAATATGTCTATCCGAGAATCTAACCAACAATCATGCATTCAAGTTCTAGAATTTCCCCGGATTAATCCGGCTAACTGCACCCGGGAATCTCTACCTATCTCTAGGGGCAATTCCCTATTTTTTACGGATTATGTGATGATCCTCTTTGCACCTTAAATTACCTTCTCTCGACCGAATAATTTAAGCAATAAATCATGCATATGGTAGCTAAGCATATGATGCATTCAAACAAGATCAAGACACAAAACAACAATAGAATTAATATGAAAAACACAATTTATAACTCAATTATCATAATTTAGCCTCAACATGGCCTTAGTTCGAAGAATCTATTTCATCATAAAAGATAAAAGATAGGAACTTAAATTAAGATTCATATTCATAGACAAAAACAAATCTAAATCTAAGAAACTCCCTCGTATTTTTGATGGTTGAACTTCGATCTTCATCTCTTCCATGCTTCTTGATTTCTTCATCTTCAAAGGTTCTTGATAATCTTCATAACTAATCTAAGGATGATGAAGATGATGATAGGATGTGTTTAGGCTCCCCCAATGGGGAATGTGTTTTCAAGTGTGTCATAGGATGGTCTTCAATCCTCCTTTTATAGCCAAAAAATCCACCTACCAAGAACATGTTCTTCCATTCTCTTTTCTTTCCACCTACCATTCTCTTGCTTTCCATCTACCAAGAATGTGAACTACCATTCTCTTGTTTTCCACCTACCATTCTCTTACTTTCCTCCTACCAAGAATGTGAGCTACCATTCTATTCCTTTCCATCTACCAAGAATATGAACTATCATTCTCTTGTTTTCCACCTACTAAGAATGGGAGCTGCCACTTTCGTGTTTTCCAGCGCAGAGATAGTGTTTTTTTCATACAATTCTCCACAGACCTCCAAATTTGATGCTTCAAGTCCCCATGTGAAGATAAGACATACATCTACAACTTTGTAGAAGGACACTTCATCCAATTCTGTCTCTAAATATATCAAAATGACGTTCCAATGTGGAGGTTGTTTCTGATTTGGCGCCCAGGTGTGCGGAAATGGTACTAAAATATGATTTTGGCTAACTCCAGCTTGTTTCTTGCTTGTTTGGTCGTAGAGGTGTGAAACATCTTGGCCTAAACTTATTTTATACGTCCTTTTTTCACCCTTTCTTCGATTGTATCCACTTAAGGCCTGAAATCACTTAATGCACGAATTAAACGCACAAGTGACAAAATCAAGCGATAAATGAACCTAAAACATAAACGCAAAGGGGCTTAATAACACGTAAAAATGACTCCTATCAACTCCCCATGTGCGTGATCGCTCCCCTAGCAGTAAGTGATCTATGTGATCTTTATCTAAACTAATGAAGCATATACGATAAAGAAAAGGTTGCTAAAACACATTTGATATAATATAAAAGAGAAGACTGTCATAGTGCTTACAATCTAAGAGTTAAGCCACTAGATGGCTCATCGGGAACCTAACACTATCAATCTCCCACTTTTCCTAGAGCTTGCTACCCACATATCGAAGGCCCATCCTCTCTAGGTGTCCTTAGAATAGATCTTGACTTAGGAGTTTGGTAAAAGGGTCTGCTAAGTTTTCCACTGAGTCGACTCTTTCCACTTGAATGTCATCTCTGTTAGTGATCTCTTAGATTAAATGATATCGCTTAAGGATGTGCTTGGATCACTGGTGAGATCTCACCTTGATAGGTTATGATTTTGTGTATTTTAAAGACCCTTAATAGCGATATTTACATGGATTTATGCATGATTCTATACCCCATATGTGTTTTATTTGTCTATTTAGTGAGTACAGGTGAAAATCATTGCAAATTATGAAAAAGAGTGAAAAAGGAGCTCAAATGAAGATTTGAAGAAAAATTGTATTCTGGAGTTGACGTTCGAACGTGTGGATTCCCATGTTTGAACGTGGGATTGAAAGTCAACAATTTATTGGAGGAGTCAACGTCCGAACATGGTGAAAATGGACGTTTGAACGTCGTGGTCGGCTGACAGGTTTTTGGAAATTTCCAAACTCTATTCCACAAAAGAGTCTTTCTTTCCACTCTTATAAATATCAAATCAGTTCTTTATGGTTGAGAGACGCTTTTAGAGGCTTAGGGTTAGAGAAATACATATTCTACATGCTTTTGTGCCCTAGGAGAGAAGAAAAGAAGAGAAGATTGAAGATTCAATTATAGGGAGTTTTAATTTCTTGTTATTTATTTTCATGGATGTTTTAGTTTGTCGTTCTTATATTATGAGTAGCTAATTTTTAGGCTAAGGCCATGCTTAGGCCAAAACATGATTTTTGATATATAAAAATATTTTCTTTGTATGGATGATTATTGTTACTTTGTGTGTTAATCTTGTTCTTAATGCTTCATATGTGTAACTAACATATGTATGATATATTGCTTATGTTATATCACTCCGGAGAGGGTAATTTAATGTGCAATAGAGATTAGTACATTTTCTAACTTAGTTGATGCTAGGGATGGCTACATACTCCGGATGCTATTAATCGAATTTAATCTGGGGAATTTCTAGTTCATTAAGGCATGCATATTATTGTTATGCCCAATCAAGCATAGGTTACCAACATAGAGAGATCGAATTGGTAAATGATCTTAAGGAAAATTCCACCTTAGTAACAATAATCTGAAATACGAGAATACTTCTATATATGATAATTGATTGTTTTGTGTCGATGCATGTGTCTTAGTTGTTTTTCTATATCTGTTTCTTTAAATCATAAATCTGCGTTTCTAGATATTAAATATCATTGTTTGCTTAGTTTAGTTTAATTCAAATTAACTTGATTTAATTTCGCAAGTACTAAAATTCTAGTCTCTGTGGGATCGACAATTCGAACTCATAATCCACTTTATTACTACACACGATCAGTCCTCTTGCTGTCTAATATACGATTGGGTTTGTCGTGCATCAAGTTTTTAGCGCCGTTACCGGGGACTTGTAATTTTAGTGTCGTCTTTATTTCAAGTTTTGTTATTCTTGTTTTCCATATTTTAATTTTGTTTAAGTTGAGTTTTAATTCGACCTTTGATTTGCTCATCTTATAGGTTTATGACCCAATCTTCCGGAGGAGATCTTGAGGGAGCAGATCCAGAAATTGAGCGTACGATTAGAGCAAACTGAAGGACTCAAGCAATTGCTGGAAATTTTCCACACATGAATCTTCCAGATCACCGAGAATGGCTACAAAACACCATCCAAGCCATGCAGCCGACAACACCAGCTCCACTACCGTCAGTCCATGGTAGTCAACCACCTCGATTACACACTTTACTGGGACCAGTTGTTTTACCACCCTTCCATTCACCTAACTTCCATATCCCCTCACATCTCTTTAGTATGATTCAAAATGATACTTTTTATGGAGATCCAAGTAATTCACCTCATGATCACTTGGAGAATTTTGAGAATATCTTGTTAACCATGCAATTTCACCCAAGAGACTTTGATGCCATTCGACTGAGACTATTTCACTTTTGTCTCAAAGATAATGGGACTACTTGGTATCAATCGTTGCCTTCCTAGTCTATTACTACATGGGGAGAGCTCATGGAGGAGGTTTTGAACAAATTTTTCCCACCCTCAAGGATAAATGAGCTCCGAAGCAACATAAAAGGGTTTAGGCAGAGAAAGACTAAGTCGTTGGAAGATGCATGGGCTCGTTTTAAGGGAATGATTTCCGGATAATAATTATTTAATGGATGAACTAGTACAACACTTGTATGATGGGGTGCAATCAAGGATTAGTTACCTTCTCAATTCCAGAGCCAGAGGTGATTTTTTGGGATTAGATAATACGTCAGTTTGGGAGAAAATTAAAATTCTAGCTCTAGACTATAAAAAAGTTTGAGAATGAGCCCGTGGAGAAAACAGTGCTAGAGGTAAACTACGTAAATCAGCAAAGGACACATCTGAACTTTAGAGGGGTTGCAATTTTCCTAGGAGGACAAAAAATCCACCCCAAGGAAATCTGGAGCATATCAAGCACCTCGACCACCTTTTCACCAAAATAATGCCCCCAGGAAAGTGCAATTTCAATGATCTCCACAGTCAAAGAGAAGCTCGATGCTCACATCCGCAAGTCTGATGAATCTTTTAGAGAGTTCCACTTGATGCTAAAGGACTTGTCAGTGGGAATGAGAGAGATGCAACATCAATTGGTTAAGTTGTCAAGTAGTGTATCTGAAAGAGCACCGCGAACATTGCCCAGTGATACTAAGAAGAACTCGAAGGAGCAATACTTTGCTGTGACACTGAGGAGTGGCAAGGAACTGAAAAATGCTAAAAATTATACTCAGGAGCCCACGCCGGAATGTGCCAGACCAGACATTCGGACCCCCAAAAAAAACCTCAAAAAGGAGAACTCACTGCATCGGTCGTCCGAACGTGGAGGGACTAATGTTCGAACATCCAATGTAAAGGACTCTAGTTGTAAGAATTTTTCTCCTAAACCAAATACCCCCAATGAGATTCGTTTTCCTTTCCCCTTGGCCTAAAAGGTTAAAAAGAATGAACATGATAAGAGTTTCTTTCGTATTCTTGAAAATCTGCGCATTAACGTTCCTGTTGTAGATGCTATTTTGCATATGCCATTTTGCAGATGCCTAATTTCACGAAGTTGTTCAAGGAAATTCTATCTAACAAGAAAACGTGGGAGGAGATGAGAACTATGTACTTGACTTAAGTATGTTCGGCTGCTATACTGAACAATCTACCAAGGAAGTGCAAGAATCCGGGAAGTCTTTTTATTCTATACACCATAGGCTAGATGAAGTTTGATCGAGCACTTTGTGATTCTAGGGCCGCGATCAACCTACTTCTGTTGGCGTCCGATTAAACATGTGCAGAGGAAGAATGTGATCCCGAACGCCACCTTAGACATCGTTTGTGAGGTTTTGATATTTTATTTTCAGATTCCATCATTAATCCAATTAATGAAAGCAAATTAAAACCATACCTTGGTTTTTTGAACGAGAAATCCTTGTTCTCTTTGAACGATGAATCTTCCAAGATCCCTCGTCTCTAGATCGACACGCGAAGCAGTAAAAAATCCTACTTTTCTCCTCCTCGATGGCGGCTAAGTGGTGGTGGAGAAAACCTTCCTTCTCTTTGTATGATATGAGAGGCTAGAAAACTCTTATCGGACTTTTTCACGTAATCTTTTACTGCTAAAAATTGAATTCTCTCTTAGAAATTGAAGTCGCAGGCTATTTATAATCCTCTAGAAACCCTAGATGTCTCGCCTCAAAGGCCCATCCGAGTGGGTTAAGTCTAGCCTAGCTAACTTGGCCTGTTGTGAATAAAATTTTGCTGTCTGGCATCAACGTTTGAACGGTATCTGCCTAACATCAAAGTTGCGATGTTCAAACGTTGAGCCTTTTTGTCATCAAATGACAAAGCTCCATACATGAAGTGATTTTCTCATTGCTTTTTATAGCGTGACTCTCTAGGTTCATCTCAATTGGCAATGGGAGGATACCAAAGAATGTGGGTGACACCTAGCCAGTCCAATGGCCCCACATCGTTGCCTAATCAAGTATGAAATGAATAAATCATATGAACCTCTCGATTATACTCTCCATACATGTATAGACCCTTCACTCATTTATTCCGATCGAGTGATAGTCGTGGAATTTGTCAAACTAACATTACTCGATACTATGCAATAAATCATAGTGACTTGAAATGAAGAAACTACCCTCCATGTCTTACATGAGTTAGTTTATATGCTTTGGCCAAAGTGTTTCATTTCAGTCACCTATGATCACATAAGATATCTGCTCATTTACTATCGAGACAGTGAATCCCATCTTGGCAGTCACTTCACAACTGCTACTTGCCCATTAAAGTCGCACGTCAAGGTAGGGCCCACCAAAGGATGAATTGGACCTCTCTACTCTTGTAACAGACCCAACGTCACATGCACATTGTGTCATCTACTCCTCAGGTCAAAGGTCCACATGTACCAATATAACCAATAATCCAATCATTGACAGTCAATGAGTAAAACCCATGTGATTGAATTATTACGAGTCATGTTCAAATATATTGATTCCATCAATAAATCCATAACACAAACTCCACCATCCCTTGGCGTTCGACTGGCACTCCTTATCAAAGTATGTGTTATACAAGTCTTTATAGATCTTGATGCCCAATCAAGATGTTCCGCCTTTCAAACCCGTGTTTAGTGACTAAGTACTAGGTCCTTCCAGTGCCCCTCTCCTTATCCCATAAGGAGTGGAAGACTTACATTAGTATAATAGAACTTTAGGTTTGTTCATTACATTATAGATGCCAATTAGATTTATATAAACAAACTAAATGCCTTTATTGATAAAAATGTGCATAATACATCTTATAGCCCTATTATAGTTTATATACTCATTGGCATCGAGAGATAATCCTATCAATATCCCACTTGTACTCAATGCCAATTGTTGTGGTATCTAATACTTATCTGCTCAAAATGTTATTCCTGCACCGCCTGTGGTAATGGCTTGGTGAGTGGGTCAGCCACATTATCTGCTAAGGCTACTCTGTGCACGGCTACATCACCTCTTCCAATGATGTCTTTCGTTAGATGATATCGACTCTCAATGTGTTTGGATTTGTTATGAGACCTTGGATCCTTAGCTTGTACAATCGCTCCATTGTTATCACAATATAACGTTAATGCGAGATTCATGCTAGGGACCGCTTGAAATTCACTCACGAACTTCTTTATCCAAATAGCATCCTTGGCAGCCTCCGAGGTAGCCACATATTCAGCCTCTATAGTGAAATAAACTATTGTGATTTGCTTGGAACTTTTCCAAGCCACAGCTCCACTATTAAAGATGAATACAAACCCAGAAGTGGATTTATGGTCGTCTATATCAGACTGAAAGTCTGAATTCGTAAAACCATCTATTCTAAATTTTCCATTCCCATACATGAGTGTCATATCCTTAGTCCTTCTCAAGTACTTCAAGGTACTTTTCACGGCTACCCTGTGTTCTTTGCCAGGGTTTGCTTGAAACCTACTTGCGATGCTTATAGCATACACTAGATCAGGACTTGTACACACTATTGTATACATAAGATTACCCACTACAGAGGCATATGGTATGTCATTCCTATCCTTTCGATCTTCCTCATTTTGAGGACTCATCTTCTTGGACAAATAAATGGCATGCCTCATTGGCAAAAACCACTTCTTAGAGTTTTCCATCCCAAACCTCTTCAGGACCTTCACTAAGTAGAGGGCTTGGCAAATCCCCATAGTCCTATTCGATCTATCCCTATAGATTCGAATTCCTAAGATATAAATCGCTTCTCCCAAGTCTTTCATGAAGAATTTGCTTGAAAGCCATGTCTTGACCGTAGTCAAGAAGTCAACATCGTTCTTTATTAGTAGAATGTCATCTATATATAGGATTAAGAACGATACCTTGCTCCAACTGACCTTTTTATAGGCACAGGGTTCATCTTCATTTTTGATAAATCCATAGCTCCTAGCTTCTTCATCGAATCTAAGATTCCAACTACGAGATGCCTGTTTAAGTCCATATATGGACCTATTCAGTTTGCACACTTTATGACAATCCTCTTGGCATGTGAAACCTTTGGGATGTTCCATATGGATATCCTCCTAGAGGAATTCATTTAAGAATACGGTCTTTACATCCATCTACCAGATTTCATAATCTACATGTGTAGCTATTGCAAGAAGAATTCAAATGGATATGATCATGGCTACAGGTAAAAAAGTTTCCTATAGTTAATGCCATCCTTTTGACTATATCCTTTCGCCACTAGTTTGGCTTTATAGGTGTCGGCCTTGCCATCCGGACTAATCTTTCTCTTATAGATCCATTTGCACCTGATGGGTATTATATCCTTGGGTCTATCTATTAGATTCCAGACTTGATTCGAATACATCAAATCAATATATGCTTTCTAGCTTCTATCCATTTCGTAGAATCCATGTCCTTCATTGGTTGATCATAGGTAGAGGGATCATCTCTATAGTTCACCTATGCTACAACATGCAAATCATGTTTATCTTACAGAAGGTAACCATATCTCTCAAGTGGTTGAGATACTCTACCAAATCGACGCACAGAAGGTTGTGTCGTTATGGGTTCGGCTCGGGCTTCTTGAACAATTATCTTCCCAGATATTTTATTTTGTTCTTCCAGAACAATCTTTCTACCCGTCCCTCCTTTTCAAATGAATTTATCCTTGAGAAAAGTTGTTTGTAATGCCACAATGATCCTATGATCATCGTGCGGGTAAAAGAGATATCCCATAGAATTGTCGGGATAACCAACGAAACGTTTTTTAAGGGATACATTCTCCAATTTCTCAACCTTGGTCTTCTTTACATATGCAGGGCAACCCCACACTCTTATGTAGTTTAGATTAGGCTTCTTTCCACTCCATATCTCATATGGTGTCTTAGGAACTAACTTGGAGGGACATCTGTTTAAGATGTGCACAACCATAAGTAACACAAGGCCCACAAAGAAATGGGCAAATCAGTGTAGCTGAGCATGGAACGAACCATGTGCAACAGCGGTCTATTCCTTTGGTCTGCTACACCATTTAGTTTTGGAGTGGCCGGAGGGGTGAGCTGTAACACTATACCATGTTATCTCAAGAACTGGTTGAATTCGGCACTCATACACTCGCCACCACGATCCGATCGGAGTGTCTTGATACGATGCCAGTTTGGTTTTCCACTAAAGCATTGAGTCTCATGAACCTTTCAAGGGATGCAGTCTTGTACCTCATCAAGTACACATAACCGAACCTAGAATGCTTGTCGGTAAAAGTTATGAAATAGTGAAAGTCATTGCATGCCATCTCTCCAATGGACTACAGAGGTCGGTATGAATCAAACTTATGTCTTCAGTTGCCATTTCAAAATGCCCTGTGAAGGGAGATTTGGTCATCTTTTTTTTCAAGACAAGATTCACATGTCGGATAGGGATCTGATCCCAATGGGCCTATAATCCCATTTTTCTCCAACTCGTGCAATCTTTGCTCTCTAGCATGACCTAGTCTTAAGTGCCAAATTAGTCTGGGGTTTGAACTTTTCATACCATGTTTTCTAGTGATAGTGTTCACAGTGCATTTATTTTGGACATTCAGATAATGCAATCTATTTCTTAAAGACGCATTGCCAAGACATTTATAAAAAGAATATCCCTTCCTAACAAACACAGGAATAGAAATAATATTCTTCAGCCCCTTGGAAAAAAACAAGACAATCATCTAAGAATAAAACACGTCCAGAAGGTAAATAAATGCTAGTATATCCAATGTGGGTAGTCGCAACACTTTGTCTGCTTCCTACATTGATCATCACCTCCTTTACTCCGAGTTTCCTACTTCTTTCCAGATCCTGATTCATAACACATATGTGACCACTAGCTTTTGTGTCTACAATATAAGAAGATGAAAAGACGGTAAAAGAACATTTACTTTTCAAAACATTAAGTTCTATACCTAAGGCACCGTTGTTTTTCAGCTGAAGACAATCTCATTTCCAGTGGCCCAGCTCGCCACATTGGATACACTTGTCCGTTGCTTTTGGGCCCTTGCCCTTATGTTAGGGGCTTTACCTTTTTCTGTATCATCAGAAGTGTTTTTCACTCACAATGCCTTCTTGCCTTTCTTCTTCTTAAAAGGCTTTGATGGCCCAACAGTAGAAATGGCCAAGGAAGTCTCCTTCCCCCCTTGGGCTTCATTTGCACTTGAGTGTTCATGAGTTTGATCATTAGCCTAGACAGTGTACACTCAATCTCGTTCATGTTGAAGTTCACAATAAATTGTGAAAAGGAATTGGGAAGTGATTGCAGAATGAGGTCAGTCTGAAGGTGGAAATCCGTAGTGAAGTTAAGAGCCTCCAATACCTCAATCATGGATGTCATCTTAATGATGTGGTCTCCCACTTTCTTACCCTCTCCCATTCTTGCCCTGAAGAGCTCCATTAATATCTCATATCGGGCAGTCCTACTATGCTCTCCATATAGCTCCTTGAGATGTAACAATACGTCCATTGCGTTGTCCATCTTCTCATGCGAACGCTGGAGGTCATTGTTCATCTAGCCTAGCATGTAATCTCTTACTCGTGTATCATCCTTGATCCACGTGCTGTAGGCAGCATGCTCATCCTCAGATGATTCTGCCCTCGGGGCAGGAGGAATGTTAGCCTCTAAAACATAATTGAGTGACTCTAAGCTGAGGATTATCCTTAGGTTTCTCAGCCAATCAATGTAATTTGGTCCAGTGAGGACATTCTTTTTTAGCAGTACAGAGAAAGGGTTATTAACCATTTTTAGAGATAAAGAGATTGCTACAGAAAATAAAAGCCAGATTCGATTAAATAGTTGCATTAATGCTCAAGTTAAATTTTTAAGGACTTTTAATTTTAACTTGTCTCGCACTATATTTTTTGAATAATTGCACTGTTGGGAATTCTGGTATCATGCATAGTGAAACTTTAAAATCATATCCGGATTCCCAAAGCCAAGATCAATTTGTTTTGTTCATTGATTTTAATGAAAAAGATGAATACGAAAAACTTACCTTTTGCCTATTGAATTAATCCTCGTGAATCTTCGTTCAACGGTCCACGTGTCCCATCTCTAGATTATCATGCGATGGAATTAACTCTGGAAATCTCCATCTCTAACTCTATAGGCTGCTAGAATGAGAGAGAGAGAGGATGAGAGTTTCTTTTCTCCGTATTGTATTTTTGGTGGAGGAATTTCATTTAATGTGTTTGTTGTGTTCTCTGGCTTGTGTTAGAGGATTAAAATATATCCTCTAGCTTAAGCCCACCATTACACGCCTATAAGGCCTTATTGGACGATTAATTGGGCTATGTTGACCCAGTCAGTCTAATTAATTTAATCATCTAATATTTAGTCCAATTAAATATATATTGATTAAATCAATATTAATTAATTAATTAATATTCTATTTTAAATATTTAATTAACCTAGTTAATTAAATATTCAAACTAATTAATTTAATTTATCATTCTTTAATCAAATTAAACAACCAATTAAATTAATTTGTCCAATTAATTAATTCATCCTTCCAAAGGATAAATTACCAAAAATGCCCTCCAAATACAACAACTGATTTCTCCGTCTATTTTTTTTCGTGCGATTAGGTTTATCTCGATTGGCAATGGGAGGATACCAAATGATGTGGGTGACACCTAGCCAAAATTGTGGCCCCATATCGTAGCCCAATCGAGTACGAAATGATCAAGTCATTACGAACCTCTAGATTATGAATATATGAGTATATGTTTTTCATTGACATATCCCGATCGAGTGAGAGTCATGGAATATGTCAAACTCACAGAACTCGATGCTATTCGAAGAATCATAGTAACATGAGATTACAGAACTAGTCTACGTGTCAAACACGTGTTAGCTTATGAGCTCTGGCCAGAGACTTTCAATCTAATTTATATATGATCGTATAGGATACTTCTCGTTTACTTTCGAGATAGTGAATTCCCTATTGGCAATCACCTCACAACTACTACTTGCCCATTGGAATGCACTTTGAGGTTAGCCCCACCAACTGGTAAATTAGGCCTAACTACTCTAATGACAGAACCAATGTCACAAGCACACTGTGACCGTGACTCATCAGGTCTAAGGCTCATGCATACTATCATAATCAGTAATCCGATCATTGACAGTCACTGAGTAAAAACCCATGTGATTGGATTACTTCGATCCACGTTCGAATACACTGATCTAATCAATGTATCAATGACACAAACTCCCACTATCCCATAGTGTTCGACTGACACTCCTTGTCAAAGCATGTATCGTACAAGTCCACATCAATCTCAATGCCCAATTGAGATTTTCTGACTTGTGAACCATTTAAGTGATCAAGTACCAAACCCTTCCAGGCCTATCTCCTTAACTACTATAAGGAGTGGAAGGTTTGCCTTGATTCACATGGACTTAGTTGTTCATGTAAGGCTTATAGATGGCATTAAAACTTATATGAACATCACACTAATGCCTGTTCATAAATAAAAGGTTTGTACAATATAAACTAGTGCCTTATTTTCTAACTCCTCATTGGCATTGAGGGAACAAACCCATCAATACTCCCACTACAATAATCAAAAATCCCGTTGGATGGACTTCATAGTGGATGATTGAGTTCTTCAATGAATCTAATGAGTTGCAACCTTGTAACCATATCTGGCTCATTGATGCATTGAAGTGGCCTCCAAGCTTATTAGTCTAACTAACATCTCAACCCCTTTGGTTCATGGATCATCTAAGTGGTGATCCATCGAAGTTTAAACCTATCAACCCCTATTGTTCTAACAATTTAATTCCACCTTGCAACCTTTTAACAGTATTTGGGGTGAAATTTGCTTCGACAAATGGCATCTCACGCACTAAAGATGATCAAAATCATTTCTTAATGTATGACCCCCTTTTGCAGGGAAGATGCCATACGTTAGATGTGATTTCATCATCTAAAGCTCGATGGAGAACCGAGATATCCAATACCCCTTCCCTACTTAGTATTTTAAGTTGGGAGAATTTAGACAATGTATGTCCTTTATGGTCTCACTTTGCACATTATCATGTTTCAATCTCATTAAAACATTCACCACAATTATGAGCACAAAATAAAGCAGATATAACCTAGTTAAATCTACCAACACATAGTCCATGGGTATTCTAGATTGACCCTACCTAGTTAAATCTACCAACACATAGTCCATGGATATTCTAGATTGACCCTGGCCAAAAAGTCAATTAGGGTAGGGGGATTATACTATGCTTGAGCTTTCACTTTCTCCTTGCTCCAAGCTTAAGAGAGTCCCCAAGCTCCAAAAGGCCTTATCTCTACTAATAATACAAAAGAAAGCCTATACAAGATTCTAATGCAATAAAATTAATATACAACACTGGGAGGCTCAAACTCCGTCCCAATACAACCCAGATAAAACAAACCCTACACCCATGGACTACGTCAACCATAACATACATCAAAGCACGTAAATAAACTACTCATTTTCGTGTTGGCATTTTAAAGACAAACTTAAAATCCAATTTTAATTCATCTTTCGTTGAGAAAAGGTAATTAAATTAAAATTCAATTTTAATTTTTTTATACTTTATTTCAAAAAACGGTAGACCCATTGGTGGTCATACAATCTAATGTATGTTAAGCTGCTGTGTTTCTAACACACTGCTTCACTCGTCCGAACGTCACTCCGTGCACGCTCAAACGTGTGTTGAAAATTTTTAGAAAAAATTCGGCATCCAACGTGCCCTTGGCAACGTTCGAACGTGGACATCTAAGCAACGTTCGAATGTCGCGTTGTGTTCAATTTTTAAACTCGTTTGCATGTCACGTTCAAACGTTATCTCATCAACATTCGAACGATGAATTCTGATAGCAGACAGTTTTGCGATTCTAAATCGTGTTCCATTAATTTTGGCAACTCCCCGAGCCCTGTTTTAGCCATCTCAACATAAAATAACACATATATATATTGCAGATTCAAATCAAATCATCATTGTCAACATGAAAATAAGTGCGTGTAAAACATCTAAAACATCAAAAATCGGCTCTGATACCACTGTTGGCGTCCGGTTAAATATGCACAGGGGAAGAACAAGATCCCAAAAACCACCTTAGATATTGTTTATGATGTTTTAATGTTTTATTTTCAGATTCCATCATTAATCCAATTAATGAAAGCAAATTAAAACCATACCATGGTTTTTAGAATGAGAAACCTTTGTTCTCTTTGAACGATGAATCTTCCAAGATCCTCATCTCTAGATCGACACGTGAAGCAGTCGAAAATCCTCCTCTCCTCTTCCTTAATGGCGGCTAGGTGGTGGTGGAGAGAACCTTCCTTCTCTTTGTATGATATGAGAGGCAAAAAACTCTTTTCGGACTTTTCACGTAATGTTTTACTGCTAGATGTGTGGCCTCAAAGGCCCCTCCGAGTGGGTTAAGTAAGCCTAGCTAACTTGGCCCTTTGTTAATAAGATTTTGCTACCGGCATCAACGTTTGTACGTGCCCTTGACTAACGTTCGAATGTTGAATCTAAGCAACATTTGAACGTTGAGCCTTTTTGTCATCAAATGGCCAAGCTCCATACATGAAGTGATTTCCTCATTGTTTCTTATAGTGTGACTCTCTAGGTTCGTCTCGATTGACAATAGGAGGATACCAAAGGATGTGGGAGACACCTAACCAGCCCAGTGACCCCACATCATCGCCTAATCAAGTACAAAATGAATAAATCATATGAACTTCTCGATTATACTCTTCATACACATATAGACCCTTTAGTGATGTATCCTGATCGAGTGATAGTCATGGAAGTTGTCAAACTAACATTACTTTATACTAGGTAATGAATCGTAGTGACTTAACATGGTGAAACTACCCTCCATGTCCCACATGAGTTAATTTATATGCTTTGGCCAAAGTCTTTTATTTTAGTAAACTATGATCGCATAGTATATATGCTCGTTTACTATTGTTAGGAATTTCATATTTGATGTTTTGATGATGACAAGATAGGATTTTATGTTAGACCCCAAAATATAATGTAAGTTTTTGTTTTCATAGATCTATGTATAAGTGTTCGAAAGTTTGTAATTTTATTTAGGTTTGTAATTTTTATCTTTATAGATTCTAGACTAAGTATTAGATACCGAATCGCTAATAGAATTCTAGGTGAGTCTATTAGAGAAAAAGTTGAAGATCAGCGTCTGAAGTCAAATGAAAATGAAGATTTGTTCTTAGCGACTGTCAAACGCTAAAGGACTATTTCAGAATTCATGGATCAAGCGCTCATAGCACTCTAGCGATCAGTATCAAATTCACCTGAAATAAATCCTCAAGTCATAAAGGACTTAAATGCAATCATTCAACGGACATTTATTTCCAACGTGAAATAAATTCAAATGCATTAAATGCCTGATAAGAGCATTAAATGTGATAAGCTATTATGACTTGTGGACAAGCCACCTTTTGACTAGACTGTTAGAATTTCGGAGTTCAAAGCTGCTCCCATCCAATCGAAACCAGCGGGATTTCAGGAATGTCAGAGAAAAGGTCGAATCATGCGCCGCGTGAAAGGCACGCTCCTACATGTGTCCAACGGACATAATCCCAAGAATTGCCTATAAATACCTCACTCCAGCAAACCCTAAAAGAGAGAGATATACGTACATGCACAAGAAAATTTTGCTGAAATTCTCTGTCAAAGAAAAAGCTTAGAAACTCCATAGCCAAAATTCTTCAAGCTTTTTACATACATTCCACACAGTCACAAATATCTCAAACATCTTCCAAAGAAGAAACCTAAACTCTTACTGAGATATTCCAAGTTGTTTGATTTTTCCAAAAACAAACAAACCCTTGTGATAAAACCCTCAACCTTTCATCTGAGTGAGAAAGTTGTTGAAACCTCTTACACGCAGTATTTCTGAGTGAGAGAAGCTTGTAGAAGAAGATCTTCATTGGTGTTGAATCTGTGTGATCAAGGAGCCCGAGATCATTTTCACCTATTTACTATCTTGTAGAAGATTCTGTGTGATTCTTTGATAATCAACTTAGTAAATCCCCTCCAAGTGAAAAAGGAGAAGAAGGACGTAGCTGGGATTACATCACCCAATGAACCTTATATATCTTGTGTCATTTACTTTCATTATTGTCTTGTTTTATATTATTTTATCTGTTCTGAAAAAGACAAGCTAAATCTTCTAAGTGACTATTTAACCAAAACGAACGCTAAAGCTTTAAAATCATTTCCGCTGTGCTAACCCTGATTAAGCGATTTAAGCATTACCCTACTTTGGTAAATTGCTAAAATCACTAAGTCTAAGTTATCTTTACTGAAGCGTCTGACCCAAGCGCTCAGTTGCCTAAGCATTCTAATCTTTAAAAGTGATACAAAATTTTTAAAGTCGGAAAAGTCTTCAGGGTCTATTCAACCCCCCCTTCTAGACCTTTTCGTATGCCACTTAGGACCACCAAGTGGTATCAGAGCGGTTGAAGTTGAAACCTAAGCATTTCCGAGCGTAACTGCTTGTTTAGATCCAATTTTTCCAAACTTAGTCACTTTAAAGCTTTCTCTCAAAATATCTCATTATGCTTTTAACAAAATGCCTAAGTTGGTAGAATCAAATTATGATTCTTGGAAACTTAGAGCATTCGCGTACTTATGTTCTTGTGATAATGAAATGTGTAATGTAATTTCAGATGGCCCCATTCAGATTATGAAAGTTGTAACTCGAGCCCCTGGAGCGACCGAGGCTACTCCAGATGGTTATGTCGAGAAACCCAAGTTAGAATGGACGCCAGATGATCGGAAAAGAGAAAATCTAAACAATGTTGGACGAAGTGCACTTTACTCAGCGTTAGGAGACAATGATGCATTGTTCAACAAGATCAAGCAATGTAAGACTTTCAAAGAAATATGGGATAAGTTGGCTATAGAATGTGAAGGTTCAGCACAAATGAAGGAGAACAAGCTCTCCATAGCCATGCAAAGATTTGAGCATTTTAAGATGAAGACCAATGAGACGCTAGAACAATTGGACTCAAGGTTTACTTTGCTCATTACAGAGTTAGCGTCATTAGACAAAGAGTTGACCAACAAGGAAATGGTCAATAAGATTTTCAGAAGTCTTCCAAGCAAGTATTTGATTAAGATTGTTGCTATGAGAGAATCACGGACATTGGAGACTCTTACTCCAGAACATGTATTTTCAAAATTAAAGGCATTTGAGTTCGAATTAGGTGAAGTCAGCGACACATTGACTTTAGCGACTGAATCAGGAGAATTAATCACTACTACCAAAAGCAAGGGTAAAGTGATTAGTGAGATAAAAGTGACAGAATCAAATGAGGAAAAAGAGATGGCTTTATTGGTCAAGAAATTCAAGAAATTTCTAAGATATGAAAAGAGAAATCCCATTGGACAAACCTCATTCCAAACCCCTCCCCCAGCACCAATGCCTCAGTATCAAGTGCCAATATATTCTGCACCTCAACCAGTAGCGCCAGTTCCTTATCAAGCGCCTACAACTCCTACTCAGAATCTCTCAGCGCCAGTTGGTTTAAAGCGATTAACCACAGAACAGAAAATGAAAACTAATTTGTGTTATAATTGCAGGAAACCAGGGCACTACCAGGTAAATTACCCTTATCCAAATGTGTTTAAGCCCACAAGGCAAGACTATGCGGATAGAAACCAATTCAGGAGCAACCTTCGTCAACAAGGTTTGCTAGCGGAATCTGAACTATTCTCCTCACCTGAAGAGGATTTGGAATCATCAAATCAAAGTAGTGTTGATGAGCCAACAAACGACTCAGCATTGATTTGTCTTATGGCAAGAGATGATGAAACGTCTGACGATTCACTACCATAGGTAACCACTGAACTATCTCATCCTCTTTCTTATGATGAATTACTTGACAAAGTTAATGAATATTATAAAGATTGTCAAGATGCCGCCAAAATATATCAAAATCACTTCGATATTATCTCATCTCTCAAAAGTGATAAAGTAACGCTCAAAGCAGAGTTGCAAGTTCATCAACAATGCATTGAGAAGAACCAATCGCTTGAAAGTGAGATTACTCAATTGAAAAGTGATCTTGATATAATAGTCAAGAGAGAAGCTGATCTGATCGCTAGACTTGCCAAATCAGAGCAGCTCGTCTCATCATTATCCAAAGCGTCAAGAAACCTAGATAATGTGACTGAGGTAACCAGACTTTTTGGTGAAAAGACCGGTTTAGGGTGTGATAAATTTTGTCAAAATTCAAAAGCGTCTAAGGTTACGGCAAACAACAAAGGAAATGGTGTTTTCTTTGTTGAGAAAGGTTCACAAAGTCAAACACTAAATGAACCTAGCGACAATGGTACGAGGCCAAATGAGAAAGCCAAAGCTGATTCAGGCAAGGGTGAGGCGAAAGCAAATGATCTACAAAGACGGGTTCATCCAAAAGCTCAAAAGGCCAAGGATAAATCTGACCACTGTGAATCAAGCGCTAAGCGACCAGCACCAAAAGTGCAACCCAAGCTAGCGCCAAGGAAATACTAGCGTCAATATCCAAGGCAGTCAAGATCATATTATCGATACTATGATAATTATGATTAAGACTATGATTATGATTATTATTATAATCAAGGATATTACTATACACCCAAAAAGCACACACAACACAATGTGAAACCCAAGAAGGCTAGTATTTCTACAATGAAGACTAGGCAAATATGGGTTCCTAAAGTTTTAATTCAAACCAAAGCTACTGACATTGAAGGACCCTAGACAACATGGGTACCTAAGAAGAATTAGAACTATCCTTTAATGCCTAGAGCCAACACCGATACCTCATTATGGTATTTTGATAGTGGATCGTCAAGACACATGACGGGTTCCAAAGATCTTCTAGTCAACTATCAAGCTACCAACGGTCCTCATGTTATATTCAGTGATAACTCCAAAGGTAAAACCAAAGGTATAGGTATTATGAATAGGGGGAACATCATGATTAGTGATGTATATTATGTTGAGGGACTTAAGCATAATCTGTTGAGTATTAGTCAATTTTGTGATAAAGGCTTTGAAGTAAAATTTTCAAGTGACTACTGCTATGTTAACGATGCTAAGACTAAGTTTACTAAATTAAGAGGAAAAAGAACAAACAATGTATATTTAGTGGATTGGGATTCTACAATTGATAACAACCCCACATGCTTTGTTGCTAAAAGTCAAAATAAATTGGGTTAGTTAGGGCATAGAAAAATGAATCACCTCAACTTTAGGGCAATCTCTAAGTTAATATCGCTAAATCTTGTTGAGGGATTTCCTAAGGGTTCCTTTCAAAAGAATCGCTTATGTGATGCATGTCAAATGGGTAAACAAGTTAAATCATCTTTTATGAAGAAACCATGCCTATCTACTTCTAGAGTTCTTGAACTATTGCATCTAGATTTGTTTGGTCCTATTAAAATCATGAGTGTTAGTGGTCAAAAGTACTCGCTAGTAATAGTTGATGATTTTTCTCGCTATACATGGGTAGAATTCCTAGCGACCAAAGATGAAACTAGTGTCAAGCTCACATTGCTAATTCGTCAATTGCAAACTTATAAAGATCTAAAAGTGACAAGAATTAGAAGCGATAGAGGAACTGAATTTACTAACCAATTTGTTGAGGAGTTTTATATAGATTTTAGAATACTTCATGAGTATTCTGCCCCTAGAACACCTCAACAGAATGGAGTAGCCGAGCGACGGAACATAACACTTAAAGAAGCCGCTAGGACGATGCTTGCAGAGTCTAAGCTGCCTCAAAGGTTTTGGGCCAAAGTTATCAATACCGCTTGCTACACTCAGAACCGGTGTATGATCAACAAGCAACATGAGAAGACTCCATATGAGTTGTGGAAGGGACGTAAGCCTAACGTTTCATATTAAATCTACGCAGATTCAACAACTCCAACGGCTAGACGAAGACGGCGAGCATTGATGACTTCTCGTTTCCAAGGGAGGGGCAAACAGTGTTTCAAACTCCCCTGCCCCATCCTTTGACCCTGCTCGTTGGCTGCATGGATACGGAACTTGATCCCTCGTTCCTCCAGGCGATACCTCCCGAACAGCTGATTCAAGTGCAAAACCTTTTTGTCCAATTATTTTCATGTATTTGGTTCAAATGTTTCATTCATAAAAATGGATCCCACAGCCTAAAGACATTTGATCCTAAAACGGATGAGGGAATCTTTCTAGGCTATGCCAAGAATGGAAAGAGTTTTCACATCCTAAATAAGATCAAATCGAAAGTTGAAGAATCCATTCATGTCGTGTTTGATGATGCTAACCAAGAACCGAGTAAGGTTAATCCTGATGATGTAGGAATTAAAGATCTTGCCCAACAAGCATCACAAATCAATCTTGGTGATGATAGTGATGATGAGGAGGATGATGAGATCTTTGTGCCTACTCCTAAGATTACTCGTGAGGTTACTAATGATGATATTGTCAGAATCAATGATGATATTGTCAGAATCGCTGATGATCATGAAGAGAATGATCATCAAGAGCAAATTGGAACTGTGAATGATGCAGCGACTGCGCCAGAGACTAATGAGAATCAAGCAATTGACAATCAAGAGACTCACAATCCATTCCAACCAGACCGTAAATGGCTTAGAGACCATCCACCAGAGTTAATAATTGGAGATATGGAAGCACCTGTTAGAACTAGGTCAGCTATAATTAATGAGGCCATGTTTGCAAGCTTTCTATCTCAAATGGAACTTAAGAAAGTCGATGAAGCGCTCAGTAATTCACGTTGGGTAGAAGCGATGCAAGAGGAGCTTAACCAATTTGAGAGAAACAAATACCAAGACCAACTCACTAAGGAGTTATTGGAACTAGATGGGTTTTTAGGAACAAGACGGATGAAGATGGCATTGTTATAAGAAACAAAGCCAGATTAGTCACTCAGGGTTATTGTCAAGAAGAGGGTATTGATTTTGATGAGACGTATGCCCAGTAGCCCGTCTTGAAGCGATTAGGGTGTTCCTAGCGTTTGCCGCATTCAACAAGTTCACAGCATACCAAATGGACGTGAAGAGTGCATTCCTGAATGGTAAGCTCCAAGAAGAAGTTAATGTGGAGCAACCATCAGGATTCATCAACAACCATCGGAAAAGTATGGTCTACAAATTGGATAAAACACTCTATGGCCTTAAACAAGCACCAAGATCATGGTATGACACTCTCTCTGTCTTCCTTATAGGTAAAGGCTTTTCAAAAGGCAGTGTTGATACAACGTTATTTAAAATTACCCATAATGAAGATATTCTCTTAGTCCAAATTTATGTTGATGATATTATATTTAGTTCTACTAATAAGCGATTGTGTGAGAAATTTTTGAAAATGATGCAAGATCAATTTGAAATGAGCATGATGGGTGAATTAACTTTCTTCTTAGGATTACAAGTTAAACAACTCTCAAATGGCATATTTATAAACCAAGCTAAATATACAAGAGATATGATTAAGAAATTTGGTATGGAAAATGCATCATCTCCAAAAAATACAATGAGTCAAACACTTAAATTAGATAAAGACGAAAGTGGGAAGAAAATTGATATCACTAATTATAGAGGTATCATTGGATCACTTCTTTATCTTACCACTAGTAGACCTGATATTATGTTTTCGGTATGCATGTGTGCACGCTTTCAAGATGATCCTAGAGAATCACACTTAAATGCTACCAAGAGAATCCTTAAATACCTAAAAGGCACACAGAATGTGGGCTTATGGTATCCAAGGGACTCTCCTTTTGAACTACTTGGTTATTCAGACGTAGATTTTGCAGGATGCAAAATAGATAGAAAAAGCACTAGTGGTACATGTCAATTTCTAAGTGATAGACTAATTTCGTGGCATAGTAAGAAACAACAATCCATAGCGACTTCTACCGCTGAAGCAGAGTACGTAGCCTCCGGGAGCTGTTGTGCACAAATCCTTTGGATCAGGCAACAACTTAGAGATTATGGAACAATCCTAGGTCCTACCTCAATCCATTGTGATAACCAAAGCGCTTTAGCTATGACCCAAAATCATGTCCTTCATTCCAGAACTAAACACATTGACATTCGCTACTATTTCTTGCGTGACCATGTTCAAAAGAAAGATATCTCCATGCGCTTCATTAGAACTGACAAACAATTGGCAGATATCTTCACCAAAGCGCTCAACGAACAATGCTTTCTCACTTTGAGAAGTGAATTAGGTATGATTGATTTAAACGCTTAAATCATAAAGCATCATATTTTAAAGGCATACAATTTAGGGGGAATCCACTTTATGTCTATGTCTAAATCATTTTTCAAATTAAAATGAGTCATCAATTTTAGGGGGAACCATAAAATTATACTTGTCTCAACTTATAAGCGACTGTATTAAGAAATGACTTTGAAAAATTGTGCATTGATCACTAGCGCTTATCTATTATGCATGACAAAATCAATCTCTAATAAAATTGAATAAAAATATCTTACCAAAAGTGAATGACTTTATCAAAAAGACTTCAGCGTTAAAAAATTCCCACTTTAACGCCAAGTAAATTTTTTAAAATTCATGCATAGTTTTCATCGCTAAAAGTAGCGTGTGGATAAGTCCAAAAGATTAGATTTGACAACTGCCCACACGTACTTATCACATCAAATTGACGGTTAATAATTCCTATCTAAAAACTAAGTGGTTCAGTAACTGCACATGTCGGAGTACGTGTCAGTGTACTACAGGCGCGTGTATTTCACGCTGAAAATTTCAAAATTATTCAAACGTTTTGAAAAGTAACTGCGGACTTCAAAAATTTATATTTTTGGTTATTACCCTATTTTACCGCACTTTTTGACATCCGTATTTATGTGTAAATGGCTCAGATTTAATTTTTGTTCTTTTCAAAATTAACTTCTGTACACGTGTCATTCATCTACTAGTTGAGGAGTTATTTTTGCCTCCTATTTAAACCCGTCACAACCTTTATAGTAAACTTTTATCACTTCCAAATTTCTCCACTGTAAAAGTTCTTTCTCTCTAAAGGCAAACAACATATCTTTTCTCTCCTCAACTGAAGCTTTTTAAGTTCTTCAATAGCACCCAAATCTTCAAAATCTGCTGCCGAAAAATCTTCCAAATCAGAGAAACTAGTCACTGTTAACGCCGATTTTCTTGTTAACTGGGACTATCTATTTGATAACCAGAACTTCCCTCTTAGGACTGTTCTTCCACTCGTCCAGGAGTCTGGTTTGCGTGATATGATAACTACCATTTTCAACATCTATGAAGAAGAAACCCTTTTCTTTTTCAAAAATGCAAAAATCTCCGACGATGGAAGCTCCATTTCCCGCGTCTTTCCCTTTGTTTATGAGACCTTTGTCCTCACTCCTGCTCTTATTTCATCTTTACTTGTTCTGCCAAACGACGGTGGCAAAGTTGAAAATGTTACTCTTAGTGATGCTACCAAGGTCTGGGCGTTGATCAAAAAGGATAAAGTTGAGGCTGCCTACGAACCCAACTTCAAGAAAAATGATGTGAAGGGTGAATATGTCATTCTTGCGGACATATGCGCAAAAATGATCGAATGCAGAAAGGGAAGCTTCGATAAAGTTTCAAAAATCCAATACAAGATGATGGTGGCCATTCTGACTAAACTGAAGATAAATTGGTTGCTTTACATTTTCAATCGCTTCAAAGCAGCGATGGCCAAGTCAGTAAATCCCAAGCCTTACGGGATTGTTTTAAGTCGTATTCTTAGCGCTAGCAGTTACACCAACACCGCTGGAAAGAAGGTCCCAGTGCTAAAGTTCTATGGAAAGAAGACAATCAGCGAGCTGCTCAAGCCAAGAAGACGTGGTGGTGCAGCGGTTCCCAAAGAAGAGGGTGAGTGACTTCTTACTGAAGGAGCTATTCGTAGTGATGATGAAGATCAAGCGTCTTCGTCTTCATCATCATCTTCATCGGAAGAAGCAGTAGTGGTTAAGCGACCAAAATGAAATATTGCTATTAAATTCGCTGAGCCAGCTAAGCCCGCTAAGAAGCAGAAACAGAAGCAGAAGCCAGAGCTAAAGAAGAAGAACCAGCGAGTGTTCCACCTCCTTCTGATGTTGTTCCTGAAATCAGCTCAGATCCTAAAGCTGATGCTCAATCTGAGAGGCTTTCCTGTGTTCGGGGTAAGTACTTGTGCTAAGCAAAGTAGTTTATCCTTTCCTCGTTAGTTTCTAAGTCTCTAACGCTAGGATAAATCCTTTTTCAGGCGAGTGTGAAGCAAATATTCAAATTGTTCTCAACACTCTTGAGGATTTGCATATTCCCATCCATGCTGATCCAATTACTTCTTTTCTCGATTTAGATCTAAAAGAAGTTATTTTGGAGCCTGAGGAAACTGTACCAAACGTAGAAACAGATCAAGTGATTGCGTCAGTCGATGATAGTCCTCAGGGTAAGCATTTTAGTCTTCTCTTTGTAATTTCTACTTAGTAGAAATTATGCTTGCTTTTCTCAAACGCTTGCTTGTATCAGCTCAAAAAGCACCAGACGCTGATACACCTCCACCTTCCGAGATTCCTGTTGAATTAGATATAGACATGGAAGCAGTTGTGGATATCACTAAGGAAGTAGCTCAAGCCCTTCCTGACGCTGAAACATCTCCAGTCAGTGAAGCGACTCTGCATGCTGAGCGGTTGATAGAAGTGGCCCCTATCCCAACAGAATCTATTGCTTTCGTTCCCACTCCAACCGGATCTCCTCCCCATGTCATCGATTTCTTTCCTTGCGGATATTCTGCCGAACTTGAAATTTATTATGCCGCTAGAGAACGGGACACCCAGACCCTTGCGGAATTGGAGATAACTTTTCAAGATACTCTTCATAATCCTCGTCTCTCCAACACAGAAAAGTTTCACTTCTTTGAAAGACTTGCAGACCTTGATCTCTACACACTGGAGCATCTTCAATCTCGATTAGAATATATTCGAAGACCAGCGATCAACAGAACAGATTTTGACCAAGCACGTTTTAATTTCACCGGTCGCTCTGATGAGTCCTTTTATCCTCTTCGGTCAAACAAAGTTGTTATCAAAAATCCCCACATGGGCGACTGGCTTAAAAACCCCGATGAAGAGGATCTCAACAGGATTGGATACTCGGCTCTTCCATCAGTCGTCAAATCTCCTCAGAATGCTCTCTCTCCTAATCCACTTAAGCTTTGGAAAGGAAAAGGACCGATTGTTGTTGAGTGTCTAAATCCAATTAACTCGTGGATAGAAGATGAAGCCCGTGAATACCTTGCAAGATTATGGGCTGAGGATTACGATGAAGAACTGAACGTTTTGAGAAATTCCTTGCCACCAGAAAAGATCAGAAGAAAGCTAACAAGCTTGGCAAGCATGGATGATGGATACAGCCAGATGGGCTGAAGAGTTCGTTTTACACTTCTATACTCTTGAAGAACTTGTGAGATATCCATTCTATTTGAATTTGGAATTGAATACAGACGCCGAGGGTTTGCTACCTTTTTACTTCAACAGCGTCAGCATATTGCCGGAAATGTTAGCGATCTGCCAGTTTACAGGCAACCTATCGAGAGCTACATCCGCCAACAGCTAGCCTTATTCAGTCAAGGTGAACGATATGTGTTTCACCCTCTTCGAGCGTTTGTTCAGCGCATCTTTCCAGATCCGAACAAAGAAGCCTCCACCAGTTAAAAACCGCTTCTTCTAGGGCAAAGTGAAATTCTTGTTAATGTTGCAGATGAACACGCTGAGTTTGCTAAATTCTACCGAGATAGAAGAGCAGTGATAGAAAATGCACAAGTGTTAGATATCACTTTCAACCACTATTCAGCGCTAAGCGACTTCCGAGGATACAATCTTCACCATGTGCTCTTTTTTCAACAGAACATTCAAGTGGCCAAGATGATATCGCTGATCAGGCCAGTGAACCAAGAAGCAGCTCAAGCGCTAATGCCATTTATTTTAGACTTCTACAACTCTTATACTTCAGAAGTTGATCTGCTGGAAGGAGTGAAACTTGCACTAAGCAATGAAGAGCGTGAAGACACAATATTTTTTATTCCGCAGACCAACATGATAAGTCCAAGGCATGTGATGGAAGCGATTGGCCCAATCTGGGTCATTGCTGTTGAAAACCCTTCTCCTTCCGTCAAGATTGTTAAAATAGAAGAGGATCAAACTCCTGTTGTGGACATCGCTCAACCCACAGACGCTGAAATACAAACAGAAGTTGCCCCCAGCGATCCAGCAGTCGAGGTTCCTCTTGTTAAACAAAGAGTTCAGATTGAGGCAGCTACTCAATCTCTTGTCTCAGGGATAGAAGTTCATGTTGAAATTGCTGAAGAGCCTGAAGAGCCATTTATCAGAGATAAAACCAAAGGCAAGGCTGCAGTTTCTAGCTCTTACGGACTCATTCGGTCTCCTAACTGCTCCTTCTCGAACTCAGACTCGAACAGTGATCCAGACACTCGAGATTTCAGACAAGCAGTGCGGAATTCACTTAACAACATTAAAGGTTCTTGCTCAAAGATTTTGGATACAGCTGATAGGCAAATCCAAATTATTTTTGACACTTGAAGCCATGATATTTCAAACGCTGCTACAAAGAGCACAATCGCAATCATGGATACCATATCACCGCTGATCACTTCGCTTTCCGAAGAATTCAACCGGACGCTTGCACAGAATGCTTCGACTGACACTGAGCGACACACTACTTCCGATCAAGCCTCTCAAAGTATCGCTGAACAAGTTGCCCTTTTGATTGAAGAAGTCAGGCTTATGCGCCGAGATATCGCTGACTTGAAGACATACTTTGCTGATGTCAAGAAGGGGGAAGATAAAGAAAAGTCCAAGGCAATATCTAAAATAGATAATAAACACTGGTGATCAATGGTTGATGAAATAGTGAGCATAAAGAAGATGCTAACTCAAAAGAGAAAGCCAAGATATTATCTAGGAAGGTACTTGCTTCCGGACTTGGACGTTGAATTTTTGGAGGGTATGGGTTTTCATCCTTATGCTGGAACGCTTAGACGACCTATCAACTGGAAACCATCCAACAATAGAAGACAAGACATCTATTACGACTTAATTCGTGAACTTGGTATTCCTCCAAGGGAATGGGTGGACAGGCTGAAGGAACTGAATGAAAGTGCTAGACAACGAAGGCATGACTATGATGAACTCCAACATACCACCATGATAGACGTTGATCGACTCCTTATGGACTTAACAAATGAAATCTACCAAGGAGTAGAAAGCACAAAGCGATAGAAAAAATGAATGCTTTATATTTCTGTTATCGATTTCAATTATCTTATATTCAGTATAAATCTTGTATGCTTATCTTTCTATATAAATGAATGATTTATCGCTGAAACAACTTGTTGAGGCTAATCTAACATTAGCTTACTTTACTAACTTTCCAAATGCTAACTTATATTTATTTGGGCTTTTCTTTGAACTCTTAATCTATAAAAGAGTTATAAGAATTAAAGTCTTGACATCATCAAAAAGGGGGAAATTGTTAGGAATTTCATGTTAGATGTTTTGATGATGAGAAGATAGGATTTTATGTTAGACCCTAAAATATAGTGTAAGTTTTTGTTTTCATAGATCTATGTATAAGCGTTCGAAAGTTTGTAATTTAATTTAGGCTTGTAATTTTTATCTTTATAAATTTTAGACTAAGTATTAGATACCGAATTGCTAATAGAAATCCAGGTGAGTCTATTAGAGAAGAAGTTGAAGATCAGAGTCTGAAGTCAAATGAAGATGAAGATTTGTTCTTAGCGACTGTCAAATGCTAAAGGACTATTTCAGGATTCATAGATCAAGCGCTCATAGCACTCTAGCGATCAGTATCAAATTCACCTGAAATAAATCCTCAAGTCATGAAGGACTTAAATGCAATCATTCAACGGACATTTATTTCCAACGTGAAATAAATTCAAATGCATTAAATGCCTGATAAGAGCATTAAATGTGATAAGATATTATGACTTGTGGACAAGCCACCTTTTGACTAGACTGTCAGAATTTCAAAGTTCAAAGTTGCTCCCGTCCAATCGGAACCAGCAGAATTTCAGGAATGTCAGAGAAAAGGTAGAATCTCTCGCCGCGTGAAAGGCACGCTCCAACATGTTTCCAACGGACATAATCCCAAGAATTGCCTATAAATACCTCACTCCAGCAAACCTTAAAAGAGAGAGATATACGTACATGCACAAGAAAATTTTGTTGAAATTCTCTGTCAAAGAAAAAGCTTAAAAACTCCATAGCCAAAATTCTTCAAGCTTTTTACATACATTCCACACAGTCACAAATATCTCAAACATCTTCCAAAGAAGAAACCAAAACTCTTACTGAGATATTCCAAGTTGTTTGATCTTTCCAAAAACAAACAAACCCTTGTGATAAATCCCTCAGCCTTTCATCTGAGTGAGAAAGTTGTTGAAACCTCTTACGGGCAGTATTTCTGAGTGAGAGAAGCTTGTAGAAGAAGATCTTCATTGGTGCTGAAATCTGTGTGATCAAGGAGTCCGAGATCATTTTCACCTATTTACTATCTTGTAGAAGATTCTGTGTGATTCTTTGATAATCAACTTAGTAAATCCCCTCCAAGTGAAAAAGGAGAAGAAGGACGTAGCTGGAATTACATCACCCAGTGAACCTTATATATCTTGTGTCATTTACTTTCATTATTGTCTTATTTTATATTATTTTATCTATTTTGAAAAAGACAAGCTAAATCTTCTAAGCGACTATTTAACCAAAACGAATGCTAAAGCTTTAAAATCATTTTCGCTGTGCTAACCCTGATTAAGCGATCTAAGCATTACCCTACTTTGGTAAATTGCTAAAATCACTAAGTCTAAGTTATCTTTACTGAAGCGTCTGACCCAAGCGCTCAGTTACCTAAGTGTTCTAATCTTTAAAAGTGATATGAAATTTTTGAAGTCGAAAAAGACTTCAGGGTCTATTCAACCCCCCCCCCCCTTTCTAGACCCTTTTGTATGCCACTTGGGACCACCAACTATTGAGACAGCGAATCCCATCTTGGCAGTCACTTCACAGCTGCTACTTGCCCATTAAAGTTGCACTTTGAGGTGGGACTCACCGAAGGCTGACTTAGACCTCACTATTCTTGTAACAGACCCAACGTCACAAGCACGTTGTGTCAGCGACTCCTCTGGACAAAGGTCCACATATACCAATAATCCAATCATTGACAGTCAATAAGTAAAACCCATGTGATTGGATTATTACGAGTCATGTTTAAATATATTGATTCCATCAATATATCCATAACACAAATTCCACCATCCCATGGCGTTCGACCTGGCACTCCTTGTCAAAGTATGTCTTATACAAGTCTATATAGATCTTGACGCCCAATCAAGATCTTCCTGTTAGCAATTTCATGTTAGATGTTTTGATGATGACAAAGAGGATTACTTGTTAGACCCCAAAATATATAAGTTTGATTTTAGTAGAATCATGTATAAGCTTTGAGCATTAGAATTGTAATAGGCTTTACATGCTTTGTTTTATTTCTATTCTAGAGTGTTAGGCTAAGTATTTTTAGGCTGAGCGTTTGATAAATTCTGAGTGAGCTTATCAATAGTTAAGTCTGAAGATTCAAGCGCCTGAAGTCTGAATGAAGATAAAGATTCCAAGCGTCCGAAATGACTAACAATTTCAAGCGTTCATTAGGACAAGAGTTATTCAAGGATGAATAAGCATCTATCAATGACTGATTTCATCTGAATTTATTTCTAAGTTCAGAAGGAGTTTAATGCAAATATTCTCAGTGCATTAAATACGAACGGGCATTTAATTCAAATGCATTAAATGCTGATAAGAGCATTAAATGTGATAAGCTCTTTCGGATGTACGGAGAAGCCACCCCATTGGACTGTCAACTATTCACAGACTGCAGCGCCAACTTTTGTGCAGCAGATTTTCAGGAAAAAGGACAAAAGTTGTTTACTCGCGAAAGTGAGAGACATGCGCCTGTGCATGTGTCAAACAGACACTTTTTCCAAGAATGCATATAAATAGGACTTCAACAACAAGCCAAAACCACCCGAAAAATTCCAAGCAAAATTGCTGTTGAACTGAAGTCTCATTCCTTAAATTCTCAGAAAAGCCAGAATATTCAAGCAAACATTCTCTTTGCTTTTCTTCAAATCCTGAGATAGTCAACCAATATCTCAAACTTTCATTTTGAAGAAACCTACATTACTATTGAGACATTCCCAGTTGTTTGAACTTTATCAAAATCAAACAAACCGTTCAGAAAAACCCCATCCAAACCTCGCGATCTGTATTAAGTCGAAGTTGGTACTTGCTTTATTTCTAGGTGAAAGAAGCAAGGGGATAGAAGTGATTTGGAGCAGAAATTTGTGTGGTCAAGGAGCTCAAGTCATCGACATCCATCTCTCCCTAATTTGTAGAAGATTCTGTGTGATTCTTTGAGAATCATTTTAGTGGATTGCCTCCAAGTGTTCAATGAAAAGAAGGACGTAGTTGGGATTACACCACCCAAAGAACCTTACAAATATTGTGTTATTTATTTTATAGTCAATTTCCTTATTAACAGAATCATTGCATACAACGATTAAGTAAAACACAATTAAAAGCTAAGCAACTAAAAAACAGTTTGTGACGCTAAAAGCTTTCAAACAAGAAGACTATCAAATCAATTTCGCTGTGTTAACACTGATCAAAGAAGTGAACGCTTAAACCTATTTGGTTATAGTATTCAAATCTTGAAGTCTAAGTTATCTTTCTAAAAAGGGTCTTCAATAGACGCTTAGTCAAGCGCCTGTTCAGTACCAAGCGTCTGCTCAAAATCCTTCAACACCCGTGGTCTCAAAACCACAAAATGCAAGATTAACAAATGAACGAAAGATGAAAACTAATCTTTGTTATAATTGCAGGAAACCAGGGCACTACTAGGTAAATTGCCCTTATCCAAACGTATCTAAGCCTTGAAGGCAGGATTACTTGGATAGAAACCAATTCAAGGGCAACCTTCGTCAACAAGGTTTGCTAGTGGAATCAAAACAAGCGTCCGCACCTGAAGATTTGGAATCATCAGAGGAGAGTAGTGATGATGATGAGCCAGTGGATGACTTAGCGCTTATTTGTCTCTTGGCCAGAGATGATGAAGCGTCCCCTGAGGTAAGCACTAAATTATCTCTTTCTCTTTCATATGATGAATTGCTTGACAAAGTCAAAGAATATTATAACGCTTGTCAAGATGCTGCTAAAGTATATCAAAATCACTTTCACATCATTTCATCACTTAAAAGTGATAATGTGACGCTCAGCAGCAATGCATTGAGAAGAACAAATTACTTGAAAGTGATATAACAAATCTAAAAAGTGACCTTGATATAATAGTCAAGAGAGAAGCTAAGCTGATTGCTAGACTTGCTAAATCAGAACAGCTTGTCTCATCATTATCAAAAGCTTCAAGAAATTTGGATAATGTGACTGAGGTAACAAGATTATTTGATGAAAAAACTGGTTTAGGATGCAATAAACTCAGTAAACAACCAAACAAATCTAATGTTACGGCAAACAACAAAGGAAATGGTGTTTTCTTTGTTGAGAAAGGTTCACAAGGTCAAACACAAAATGAACCAAGCGACAATGGTATGAGGCCAAATGAGAAAGCCAAAGTTGACTCAGGCAAAGGGAAATGATTCACAAAGACGGGTTCACCCAAATGCTCAAAAGGCTAAAGATAAATTTAACCACTGTGAATCAAGCGCGAGGCATCCAGCACCAAAAGTGCAATCCAAGCCAGCACCAAGGAAATACCAAAGTCAATATCCAAGGCAGTCAAGATCATATTATCGATACTATGATAATTATGATTATGACTATGATTATGATTACTATTATAATCGAAGATATTATTATACACCCAAAAAGCACACACAACAGAATTTGAAACCCAAGAAGGCCAGTATTCCTACAATGAAGACTAGGCAAATATAGGTTCCTAAAGTTCTAATTCAAACTAACGATGCTACTAATGTTAAAAGACCCAAGCAACAACGGGTACCTAAATAGAAATAGAACTTCCCTTTTGATTGCAAGTACCTATAGATAGAGCCGATACATCTGTTTGGTACTTCGATAGTGGATCGTCAAGGCACATGACTGGTTCCAAGGATCTATTGATCAACTATCGAGCTGCCAATGGTCCCCAGGTTGTATTTGGTGACAACTCCAAAGGTAAAACCAAAAGTATAGGTACTGTGCATAGGGGGAACATCATGATAAGTGATGTTTATTATGTTGAGGGTCTGAAGCACAATTTATTAAGCATAAGTCAATTTTGTCATAAAGGCTTTGAAGTCATAATCTCAAGTGACTGTTGCTATATAAATGACGCTAAGACTAAGTCTACTAAATTGAAAGGTAAAAGAACTAACAACGTATATTTGGTAGATTGGGGTTTAACAACTTATAACAACCCAACATGTTTTGTTGCTAAGAATGAATCTAAAATGGGTTGGTTATGGCATAGAAAAATGAATCACCTCAACTTTAAGACAATCTCTCAGCTTATAAATCTAAATCTTGTAGAGGGATTACCAAAAGCACCATTTCACAAGGATCGTCTTTGTGACGCTTGTCAAATGGGCAAACAGGTTAAATAATCTTTCAAGAGAAAGCCTCATCTATCTACCATTAGAATACTTGAACTACTTCACATGGATCTGTTTGGACCTATTCAAACAATTAGTGTGAGCGGTAAAAAATATACGTTGGTAATAGTAGATGATTTCTCTCGATTGACTTGGGTGGAATTTCTTTCATCTAAAGATGAAACACGTGACAAGTTAACAACGCTTATTCGGCAACTTCAAACATTGAAAAATCTTAAGGTTATAAGAATAAAAAGGGATCATGGTACTGAGTTTACTAACAAGGTTGTTGAGAAGTTTTGTGCAGAGAATGGAATACATCATGAGTATTCAGCTCCCAGAACTCCCCAACAGAATGGTGCTGCTGAGTGCCGGAACAGAACGCTCAAAGAATCCGCTAGGATGATGTTAGCAGAGTCCAAGCTTGCTCCTAGGTTTTGGGCTGAAGCAATCAACACTGCTTGTTACACTCAAAACCGTTGCATGATCAACAAACAGCATGGGAAAACTCCATATGAACTATGGAAGGGACGTAAGCCAAATATTTCATATTTTCACGTCTTTGGTTCAAAATGTTTTAGCCATAATAATGGATCCCAAAGTCTAAAGACATTTGATCCTAAAGCGGATGAGGGAATCTTTCTAGGCTACGCCAAGAATGGAAAGAATTTTCGCATCTTAAACAAGATCAAATCAAAGGTTGAGGAATCTATTCATGTCATTTTTTATGATGCTAACCAAGAACCGAGTAAGGTTAATATGAATGATGTAGGAGTTGAAGATCTATGTCATCAAGCATCTAAGATTACCATTGATGATGATAGTGACGACGATGATGAGACCTCAGTGCCACCTCCTAAGATTACTCGTGAGGACATTTCGGATAACAATGCAAGATCTGCTAATGATCGTGAAGAGAGTGATCATCAAGAGCCAACAAGAATCTGTGAACTTGAAGTGCCTACGCAAGAGGGTAGTCAAGCATGTAACACCCTTACCCGAAATACATAGAGAATAAAAGCACACATTTATATTTTACCCATTCGACCATCATATACAAGCGGAAGCATCAAACTTTGCTAGTTTCACAACTTTCACACATGAACATAGGGAAAATATATACACATCTAGGAATTATCCTTTACAAGCGACCAAAAGAAGCCCTATATGATATGCAAATGATGAGCTGAGGGAGAAGGACTTGAAAACTAGCCAGCCGACCTTTGATCCATGCTTCAGCTTTATGTACACAACTTCACGGATTGATACTATCTACAACACTAAAAAAAAACACATTGCGTTTGGTGAGTCGCAAACTCAGCAAGTATAATCAAGTAACGAGATATTTAACATCCCATAAACACACAAATCAGCAACCAATCAATCATTTGAAGTCACCTAAGAACATCATCCATAATCATTTCCCATTCAATTCCTATCATTCAGAAACACATGATGCACGTGCATACTCATTTTCTTTTACTGTTAATGGCCTTCTATAACCAAGAGTAGTTCGTGATCACGATAATGGCCATGGCACTCTGTAATTCATATAACACATGGGAGTTCAGTGAACTCGGGTGGCCGTACGGTACTCTGTGGTCCAGTTATACTGGAAATTCTTTGAACACATGGCTCAGGGTTATTAGCAGCCATAACAGAACCTTTTATCTCGGATGAATGCATGTTCATATCATGTATCTCATTTTCAGCATCAAATCATCAACAACATTTTCACCATGTTAAAGTTCATGTAGTTCACATATATTACACAATGAATTATATTCACCACATTCATTTCCATCACCCAATCATCATATAACCATGTTCACAACACCATAAGCTTCACGATCAACACACGTAGACCAATAAAGGATTCATTTACAAATATCAATCAAAGGAATGAATTATCAAGTCACCCAATTATACTCACAAATAGTGGTTCGTCGAGGTATCTTCGTCTAGTTGGCGTTTTCAGCTCCTCTATTGGAATCTCGACCTATTAAACACATCAAAATGCATAACTACCTTTGATATAACACATTGACTAATATGACATAGTAATTCCAGATTTAATTTCCTTGTCACTTTGGGGATTCGATTAACGAAACAGCTGTCCCAACAGATTTGTTTTAGAACAGACACCTTATATTCAAATATTCGTGTAAAATCCCCTGTTTACTGAAACATTCCAAAATTTATATGACGTCTCCATAACATATGTATACAGCTACTGTAAAAATTTTAGAGTAAACCAAAATTTCTATGTTCACGAAAAACCTTCAAAACAGTAACAATTTTCACTTCCGCCGAACAGACTGGCGATTTTGTTCAACGATTTTTAGAAAAAACCACAGAACTCCAATCTTTACGAAATTTTACAGAGATGTTCAAGACACAATCAAGTTTATCCAGAAAATTTCACATAATCAAAATCGCACGTTTAGGTACCTACTTACGGCTTTAAAATCTAACTGCAGAAACTGAAATCTTGTAGACTGGGTGTCAAACAATTTGACTAATATATATACATGCTAGAATACATTCAAATTCAGGTCTTCAAGGTATTATACACCTAAAATATCAACATACTTCACTTCACTTCAAACATACATACATACTATGAGAGTTAGCTATTATATACCTTATGAGAGGAATAAGAAAGGATGATGCTTCTTCCTATTTGATTTTCTTTCTTTAGCTTTTCTTGTAGTTGAGGTGAGATAGGAAGACTGAATTTTTTTTTTGTTTTTGAGAGTTTTCAGGCGGTGTGTGAGGGTGAAAATGAGATGATGTTTCAATAGGAATGAGCAAAAGAAAGGTAAGCATGCACTTGGGTTGCCACGTATGGAGGTGATGCAGCAAGGTAAGACACTAGCACTCTTATATTCTATTTACTCTATATGGCATATATACATGCATTTATTTATCTAGCCATCTATGTATCTATATATATATTTAGTTATTCGACCAAATAGTAGAATATTTAGGGTCGAGTACGAATCGCGAAAATTGAATAAATTGTACAGTCTAATTAACGAAAATTATCACTCTACCAAAATGCATGTATTTATGCTAATGTGTGATTTAATGAAAAGTGAGGTTTTGGGTCATGACAAAGTATCTGATTGTCAAGCGCCTGTTCAACCTCTTAACTCTTTCCAACCAGACTATGGCTACGTAATCATCCACCTGAGCAAATTATTGGAGATATTGAAGCGCCTGTTAGGACTAGAGCCGCTACATTCAATGAGGCTATGTTCGCAAGTTTTCTATCTCAAATGGAACCTAAGAAAATGGATAAAGCGCTAAGCGACCCAAATTGGATTGAAGCCATGTAAGAAGAGCTTCATCAGTTTGAGCGTAGTAAGGTTTAGACGCTAGTACCAAGACCAACTCACCAAGGAGTTATTGGAACTAGATGGGTTTATAGAAACAAAATGGATGATAATGGCATTGTAACAAGGAACAAGGCCAGACTCGTAGCTCAAGGATATTGCCAAGAAGAGGGTATTGACTTTGATGAGACATATGCTCCTGTCGACCCGTCTTGAAGCAATTCACATGTTTCTAGCGTATGCAGCGTTCAACAAGTTTACAGTGTATCAGATGGACGTGAAGAGTGCCTTCCTGAATGGTAAACTCCAAGAAGAGGTATATGTGGAGCAACCACCAGAACTCATCAACAACAATGGTAAGGGTATGGTTTACAAGCTAGACAAAGCACTTTATGGGCTTAAGCAAGCACCCCGAGCATGGTATGACACTCTCTCTACCGTTCTTATTGGTAAAGGATTTTCCAAAGGCAGCGTTGACACAACGTTATTTAAAATTTCCAATGACGAAGATATTCTCTTAGTCCAAATTTATGTTGATGATATTATATTTGGTTCTACCAACAAGCGTCTGTGTGAGAATGATAAGTGCAATATTTATATATTTTATTACCTCTATCTTTAGCATTTTATTGTGATTATATGGCCATTGTAACTTATTTTATCTCATTTTGTGATTTGGGCAAGATTTGAAGTGCAAAATTTCAATTTCAATCAAAATGACAGATTTGGCGATGTTTCGGAAATACTGATATATCTAGAGATGCAGACATTAGTTTCTATTGAATTTTATCTAGTTGGAAAGCTAAGACAAAGGCCTATATTTCTTATGAAGAAGTCCAGACCCAGTTCGGAAGTTAAAGGGCTCGAAAGTGTTGAAGAATTTAATGAAGATTTCTGTTCTGGACTGGAATGCGCAGCTTTGGTGAAAACTTCATAACTAGAGTTATGTGTCTTAGATTCAGTCAAGGCCAGTTGTAAATGAAAGCTAACACATAAAGCTACAAATGTCTAGAAGGAGTCAAAGTCAGATTAGATGATGTAGAGGCGACAAATTAGAATGTAAAGGGAAGAATATATTCTCCATGATTTGATGTTAAAGAGAAGAATATATTCTCCATACTTTGATGTTAAAGGGAAGAATATATTCTCCATGCTTTGATGTTAAAGGGAAGAATATATTCTCCATTTCTTGATAAAGGAAGAGAGAATATATTCTCTCTATGATTATGTCATCTTTTCATTGCCTATATATATATCTTGCAAGAGTTGAAGTAGGACAAAAACAAAAAGAAGAAAAAAACAAGGAGAAGAGAGTTAGAAAAATAGTATTTTCAAGTTTTATGCTTACAATTATTATTAGCTAAGTTTTTATTTCGATTCAAGAGAATTCCAATTATTCATACATTGTGAGACACGAAGCTTTTATTTTAATCTATTCACAGTTTGATTATCTTTTGTTACTTGATTTAAATTCTTACAATTGTGTATATGATTATCTAAGATGCATATTAGTTGATTATATATGTCAATTGGTTGCTAACAAATCTTCATAATCCGTAATTGTTATGTTTGATTTGTGCATGTAGCAATTAGGTTTTCATGATTAGGTTCCCAATTTTCGTTGATAACCTAAGGGAAACATTGGAGTAAATTAAATAGTTGGCGCTTGCTTAAACTATTGTTTATCCTTAGTCGCTTCTAATTCGTTATGTTATTATTAACATGATTAGGATTGCTTAATGCCGAGTCAGTTGATAATAAGAATTCAATCGGGTGCTGGGCTTTGGTTAATGATATAAGGAAGATTATAGGGATCTAGATAGCTGGTTATTTAGATTCTTGGCTAAGCAATCAATGAGTGGATAGAAATTTAGGTGTCTATGATCAATGTGTGAATTAAGGGTTGAATTTCTCTTGAATCGTATTTTCCATTAATTGAATTTTCAAGCATTTATTTTCTACAATTTTAGTTAATTAAATCTTCAAAACCCCTTTTGTTATTTGATCAATCAGTCTCTAGGGTTCGACCTGGACTTACGAGTACTACAGATTCTTGTGAGAACAGTAATTATATTTTGGTGCATTCGACACGTACCAAATTTTGGCGCCGTTGCCGGGGACTAATTTTCGATTATGAAGGGAGGTTTTCAATAGCATACAATAGAGGAAGTTTCATTGATCAATCCAACTTACTTGGATTAAAAGGCTGCAAAGTCGAGCCAACGACTTTAAAAAAAGGCGCTGCTTGGGAGGCAACCCAAGAGTGGCTGAACGACCACCATCAGATTTGCTTTCTTTTTCCCTATCTCTTTTAATTTCGTTTGTTCATTTTTTTATTTATTTGTATTTATTTTCATTTTGTGTTGCATTGAGAACAATGCAGATTTTAAGTGTGGGGGAATTATGGTTAGTTATTTGTTTTATGAGTTAAAAAAAAAAACAAAATTTCTTTATTGTGCAACCAAGTAAGGTAGTGAAAAATTATTTTCCTTCATCAGTGGTTGATTGAAAAATAAACTAGATTCAATACAGAAGTTAAGTAGTGTTTAAATTGTTCTGATTGTTGAAGTACAGGCTTTTAGAGAAATTTGTGTGAATTCGTAATTTAGCATAACTTTGTATGTGACTTTTGACTTGCTGAAATCCCTTCAAATTCCTCAAGGTTAATCTGGTTGATAGTGATTTAAAATAATAATGGATGAAATTTCTCGATGTAAAGCTTGAGGCGTAAATTGCGTAATGTTGAAGATATAGTATAGCGCCTGGGATTATCTACACTGAAGGGATTAAGCCTGAGGAGTTTTCAAGCTTGGTAACCTAAGACTATCTAGTCTGGGATCTATCGGCCCAAACCTGCTACTGTGTTGGAAATCTAATAGGGCTATTCAAAGTATGTCCAGAATGAAATGATCCGCTTGTTGAGTAATCGGGTGCATTCATGAGTAATGTTTGTATTCGCGTCAAAAGACAAGTGTGTGCTTAATAATAAAATGTTGCTCGTTTTAATTTATTATTTATGATAGAGGAAATATAAAGGGATGATGTTAAGTTAGATGTTGCATTAATAGTATAGCGGTTACGAAATTAAGTGAATTCTTGAGAAGTTTGTGTGAATGCAAGAGTAATGGTGGATACATGATAGACCTTTCTATCGAATTTTGTTACGAATTGATGTTTGGAAAGAAAATTTCATGAACTTGCTTGTTTGTACATTGAGAGATTGATTTTGTGGGTATATCTTCTGCAAACCCTCACGAGACTAAACTCGTCCACTAGGGGTAACCTAGGGGTTTAAAGGCTTGTTGCATATGCTAAATGCAACCGTGTTACCTACGAAAATGGTTGGCTTTAGTTTTAGTTGTTTTTTTTTCTAGTTTCTCTTTATCTTTGCCCGAGGACGTGCAAGAGCTAATTGTGGGGGAATTTGATAAGTGCAATATTTATATATTTTATTACCTCTATCTTTAGCATTTTATTGTGATTATATGGCCATTGGAACTTATTTTATCTCATTTTGTGATTTGGGCAAGATTTGAAGTGCAAAATTTCAATTTCAATCAAAATGACAGATTTGGCGATGTTTCGGAAATACTGATATATCTGGAGATGCAGACATTAGTTTCTATTGAATTTTATCTAGTTGGAAAGCTACGACAAAGGCCTATATTTCTTATGAAGAAGTCCAGACCCAGTTCGGAAGTTAAAGGGCTCGAAAGTGTTGAAGAATTTAATGAAGATTTCTGTTCTGGACTGGAATGCGCAGCTTTGGTGAAAAATTCATAACTAGAGTTATGTGTTTGGATTCAGTCAAGGCCAGTTGGAAATGAAAGCTAACACATAAAGCTACAAATGTCTAGAAGGAGTCAAAGTCAGATTCGATGATGTAGAGGCGACAAATCAGAATGTCAAGGGAAGAATATATTCTCCATGATTTGATGTTAAAGAGAAGAATATATTCTCCATGCTTTGATATTAAAGGGAAGAATATATTCTCCATGCTTTGATGTTAAAGGGAAGAATATATTCTCCATGTCTTGATAAAGGAAGAGAGAATATATTCTCTCTATGATTATGTCATCTTTTCATTGCCTATATATATGTCTTGCAAGAGTTGAAGTAGGACAAAAACAAGAAGAAGAAAAAAACAAGGAGAAGAGAGTTAGAAAAATAGTATTTTCAAGTTTTATGCTTACAATTATTATTAGCTAAGTTTTTATTTCGATTCAAGATAGTTCCAATTAATTCATACATTGTGAGACACGAAGCTTTTATTTTAATCTATTCACAGTTTGATTATCTTTTGTTTCTTGATATCAATTCTTACAATTGTGTATATGATTATCTAAGATGCATATTAGTTGATTATACATGTCAATTGTTTGCTAACAAATCTTCATAATCCGTAATTGTTATGTTTGATTTGTGCATGTAGCAATTAGGTTTTCATAATTAGGTTCCCAATTTTCGTTGATAACCTAAGGGAAACATTGGAGTAAATTAAATAGTTGGCGCTTGCTTAAACTATTGTTTGTCCTTAGTCGCTTCTAATTCGTTATGCTATTATTAACATGATTAGGATTGCTTAATACCGAGTCAGTTGATAATAAGAATTTAATCGGGTGCTGGGCTTTGGTTAATGATATAAGGAAGATTATAGGGATCTAGATAGCTGGTTATTTAGATTCTTGGCTAAGTAATCAATGAGTGGATAGAAATTTAGGTGTCTACGATCAATGTGTGAATTAAGGGTTGAATTTCTCTTGAATCGTATTTTCCATTAATTGAATTTTCAAGCATTTATTTTCTACAATTTTAGTTAATTAAATTTTCAAAACCCCTTTTGTTATTTGATCAATCAGTCTCTAGGGTTCGACCTGGACTTACGAGTACTACAGATTCTTGTGAGAACAATAATTATATTTTGGTGCATTCGACACGTACCAAATTTTGGCGCCGTTGCCGGGGACTGATTTTCGATTATGAAGGGAGGTTTTCAAGAGCATACAATAGAGGAAGTTTCATTGATCAATCCAACTTACTTGGATTAAAAGGCTGCAAAGTCGAGCCAACGACTTTAAAAAAAGGCGTTGCTTGGGAGGCAACCCAAGAGTGGCTGAACGACCACCATCAGATTTGCTTTCTTTTTCCCTATCTCTTTTAATTTCGTTTGTTTATTTTTTAATTTATTTTTATTTATTTTCATTCTGTGTTGCATTGAGGACAATGCAGATTTTAAGTGTGGGGGAATTATGGTTAGTTATTTGTTTTATGAGTTAAAAAAAAAACAAAATTTCTTTATTGTGCAGCCAAGTAAGGTAGTGAAAAATTATTTTCCTTCATCAGTGGTTGATTGAAAAATAAACTAGATTCAGTAGAGAAGTTAAGTAGTGTTTAAATTGTTCTGATTGTTGAAGTACAGGCTTTTAGAGAAATTCGTGTGAATTCGTAATTTAGCATAACTTTGTATGTGACTTTTGACTTGCTGAAATCCCTTCAAATTCCTCAAGGTTAATCTGGTTGATAGTGACTTAAAATAATAATGGATGAAATTTCTCGATGTAAAGCTTGAGGCGTAAATTGCGTAATGTTGAAGATATAGTATAACGCCTGGGATTATCTACACTGAAGGGATTAAGCCTGAGGAGTTTTCAAGCTTGGTAACCTAAGACTATCTAGTCTGGGATCTATCGGCCCAAACCTGCTACTGTGTTGGAAATCTAATAGGGCTATTCAAAGTATGTCCAGAATGAAATGATCCGCTTGTTGAGTAATCGGGTGCATTCATGAGTAATGTTTGTATTCGCGTCAAAAGACAAGTGTGTGCTTAATAATAAAATGTTGCTCGTTTTAATTTATTATTTATGATAGAGGAAATATAAAGGGATGATGTTAAGTTAGATGTTGCATTAATAGTATAGCGGTTACGAAATTAAGTGAATTCTTGAGAAGTTTGTGTGAATGCAAGAGTAATGGTGGATATATGATAGACCTTTCTATCGAATTTTGTTACGAATTGATGTTTGGAAAGAAAATTTCATGAACTTGCTTGTTTGTACATTGAGAGATTGATTTTGTGGGTATATCTTCTACAAACCCTCACGAGACTATAGGGGTAACCTAGGGGTTTAAAAACTTGTTGCATATTCTAAATGCAACCGTGTTACCTACAAAAGTGGTTGGCTTTAGTTTTAGTTGTTTTTTTTCTAGTTTCTCTTTATCTTTGCCCGAGGACGTGCCAGAGCTAAGTGTGGGGGAATTTGATAAGTGCAATATTTATATATTTTATTACCTCTATCTTTAGCATTTTATTGTGATTATATGGCCATTGGAACTTATTTTATCTCATTTTGTGATTTGGGCAAGATTTGAAGTGCAAAATTTCAATTTCAATCAAAATGACAGATTTGGCGATGTTTCGGAAATACTGATATATCTGGAGATGCAGACATTGGTTTCTATTGAATTTTATCTAGTTGGAAAGCTAAGACAAAGGCCTATATTTCTTATGCAGAAGTCCAGACCCAGTTCGGAAGTTAAAGGGCTCGAAAGTGTTGAAGAATTTAATGAAGATTTCTGTTCTGGACTGGAATGCGCAGCTTTGGTGAAAACTTCATAACTAGAGTTATGTGTCTTGGATTCAGTCAAGGCCAGTTGTAAATGAAATCTAACACATAAAGCTACAAATGTCTAGAAGGAGTCAAAGTCAGATTCGATGATGTAGAGGCAACAAATCAGAATGTAAAGTGAAGAATATATTCTCCATGATTTGATGTTAAAGAGAAGAATATATTTTCCATGCTTTGATGTTAAAGGGAAGAATATATTCTCCATGCTTTGATGTTAAAGGAAAGAATATATTTTCCATGTCTTGATAAAGGAAGAGAGAATATATTCTCTCTATGATTATGTCATCTTTTCATTGCCTATATATATGTCTTGCAAGAGTTGAAGTAGGACAAAAACAAGAAGAAGAAAAAAACAAGGAGAAGAGAGTTAGAAAAATAGTATTTTCAAGTTTTATGCTTACAATTATTATTAGCTAAGTTTTTATTTCGATTCAAGAGAATTCCAATTAATTCATACATTGTGAGACACGAAGCTTTTATTTTAATCTATTCACAGTTTGATTATCTTTTGTTTCTTGATATCAATTCTTACAATTGTGTATATGATTATCTAAGATGCATATTAGTTGATTATATATGTCAATTGTTTGCTAACAAATCTTCATAATCCGTAATTGTTATGTTTGATTTGTGCATGTAGCAATTAGGTTTTCATGATTAGGTTCCCAATTTTCGTTGATAACATAAGGGAAACATTGGAGTAAATTAAATAGTTGGCGCTTGCTTAAACTATTGTTTATCCTTAGTCGCTTCTAATTCGTTATGCTATTATTAACATGATTAGGATTGCTTAATACCGAGTCAGTTGATAATAAGAATTTAATCGGGTGCTGGGCTTTGGTTAATGATATAAGGAAGATTATAGGGATCTAGATAGCTGGTTATTTAGATTCTTGGCTAAGCAATCAATGAGTGGATAGAAATTTAGGTGTCTATGATCAATGTGTGAATTAAGGGTTGAATTTCTCTTGAATCGTATTTTCCATTAATTGAATTTTCAAGCATTTATTTTCTACAATTTTAGTTAATTAAATCTTCAAAAACCCTTTTGTTATTTGATCAATCAGTCTCTAGGGTTCGACCTGGACTTACGAGTACTACAGATTCTTGTGAGAACAGTAATTATAATTTGGTGCATTCGACACGTACCAGAGAAATTTTCAGAAATGATGCAAGAACAATTACAAATGAGCTTGATGGATGAATTAACTTTTTTGTTAGGATTACAAGTTAAACAACTCCCTAATGGCATATTTATTAACCAAGTTAAATATACATGTGATATGATTAAGAAATTTGGTATGGAAAATGCATCATATTCAAAAATTCCAATGAGCCAAATGCTTAAGTTAGATAAAGATGAAAGTGGAAAGAAAGTTGATATCTCTAATTATAGAGGTATCATTGGATCACTTCTTTATCTTACTGCTAGTCGACCTGATATTATGTTTTCGGTATACATGTGTGCACGATTTCAAGTTGATCCTAAAGAATCACACTTAATTGCTGCCAAGAAGATCCTTAAATACCTAAAAGACACACAAAATGTGGGCTTATGGTATCCAAGGGACTCTCCTTTTCAACTAATTGGTTACTCAGATGCAGATTTTGCAGGTTGCAAACTAGATCGTAAGAGTACTAGTGGTATATGTCAATTTCTAGGAGATATGTTAGTTTTATGGCATAGTAAGAAACAACAATCCATAGCTACCTCTACAGCTGAAGCCAAGTATGTAGTCGTAGGAAGTTGTTGTGCGCAAGTGTTATAGATGAGGCAACAACTTAGAGATTATGATATAATCCTAGGTTCAACCCCCATTCATTGTGATAACCAAAGCGCTCTAGCCATGACTCAAAACCCTGTTCTTCATTCCAGAACTGAACATATTGACATTAGATACCATTTTCTTCGTGACCATGTTCAAAAGAAAGATATCTCCATGCACTTTATTGGAACTGACAAACAATTGGTAGATATCTTCACCAAAGCTCTCAACGAACAACGTTTTCTCACTTTGAGAAGTGAATTAGGTATGATCGACTTAAATGCTTAATCATTTTCTGCATCATATTTTATTAGACATGTAATTTAGGGGGAATACACTTTATGTATGTCCAAAAGATCTTTGAAAAGTTGTTACAAGTTAACAAATTAGGGAGAACCTTAAAACTGTACTTTAACCTAACTGCAAGCGTCAATGATCAAAAACTTTCATATGTATGATCATCAACGCTCAGTATTATTTATACATAATATGTTGGACGCTCAAGCAAAAAAAGACTTTGATTACAAGCGTTAACATAAAACGGTTACAACAAGCATCAACAAGTGGTATTTGTTAAGCGTTGAACTTATTCCCTTCAACACTTAATATAAAATTATTTGTAAAATTCATGCATAAATTTTACACGCTTCTTGACGTAGTGGATAGACTCAAAAGTCTATTTTGAACTCTATTCACACGTTTCCATCACATCAAGCTAGCGGGTAATAAAAACTTTTCAAAATGACGGTTCAGAGTAAGTACATGTCTAGGTACGTGTCAGTATACCATCAGGCCCTTGCATTACACTCTGAAAATTTCAAATGTTTTAAAAACTTTAACTCGGACTTCAAATCTTTATATATGGGAGTTATCAAATGTAACTTCCCTCTCTTGCTTAATACTCGCATCCGCAGTTAAAACTTTCATGGCTGAGATTAAATAACTTTACACGTGTCTAAATCCTACTAAGACGAGAGAACACAAGTTTCAAAAATTCCTTTACTATGTCATTTAAAACACAATTTCTGCAGAAAAATTATTCACTCTTACTCAAAGATTTCTGCAAAATTACTATCTCTCTCTCTTCTTCAAAAAGAAAATCTCAGTTCATCTCTTTCACTAAGATGGCACCAAAGAAATCTACTGCTACTTCTGCCGAGCCTACCATCAAGGTTACTGAAGGCCTTGTTGTCGACTGGAAGTTTCTATATGAACAATCTCATATTAACCTGACAGAAATGATGGACTCTATCACCAAGGCTGGGCTTAAAACATTCTTGACTCAATACTCCTATCTATTTCCGAAGGAAATTGACACCTTCTGGAAAACTGCCAAACTCTCCGAAGACAGGAAGTCGATCTCTTGTCTCATTCCTCTATCCAAGAAGGAGTCACCAAAAGAATTTGTACTGTCTGCTGCGTCCATTGCCAAGAACTTCAATCTCCCAAATGAGGGTGAGGCATTGGACTGTGTTACTCTAGAACAAATTAAAGAAGCATGGACTACTATGAGTGCTTATGACGGTGTACCATACAAAAAGCACTTCAGAAATAAAGAATTAGTATCTAAATACCGACCGATGGCTGATTTCTGCAGCAAAATCATAGAATGCAGAGTGGGTACTATTGATAAGGTCAACCCAATACAATTTCAGATGATGACAGTGATACTCCTCAACATCAAGATCAACTTGAGTGAGTATGTCTTTGGAAGGTTTCGGGACTGTTTAAGTGCCCCAAATAAACCTTATGGACTTATTTTGAGTGACCTGCTGTATCGCTCCAACTGTGTCTACTCTTCCTATCAACCTCTGAATAAGGCCAAGTTGCTGGGAAAAAGGATTCTGAACAATCTCTTCAATCCTCCCAAAGTTGGTGCTTCTAGACCACTGTCTGAGCGTCTAGAAGTACGCAAAGCGTCAGACAAAGAAGCTGAGCATCCAGTTCTAGAAGAAGTCGTGAAGCGTCCGGCTGTTACTAAGAAGAGGGCTCCCAGAAAGCCCAAGCCTCAAGCTATTCCGTCTTCTCAAAAGGATAATGAGAAAACAGACGAAGACGAGGAGGACAAGATTCCTCTAGTTAAGCGGAGGAAGTTGGAAGGTATAATCAAACAAATAGACTTCGAAGAACCAGCTACTGCTCTTCCCGCTCAAACGCTGAAGCTCGTTGAAGGAGTCAACGTGAAAAAGATCTTTAAGAGTTCCAGGACAAGCAAGCGTCAAGCTGCTCTAGCTCCTAAAGAGCCTGAGATTATCGAGCCAAGCGCTCAAGATATTGCTGCTGAGCCGAGCTCTCAAGGTAAGTTTATTTCTCCCCGCAACATTTCTTTTCCTACATCTGTAGAAGATCCTGCTCTTATAGAGGATAATTCTTGTGCTACAACTTTAGTTCCAGCTGTTGCTGAAGCATCAATAGACGTCCACCTGGATGTTGAGATGACAGATGTTGTGGCTATTGCCATAGATATTGCCGCCAAAGTTGTTGCAATTGATGCTGAGAAACCTGCTCCCAAAGAGGTTCAAACATCAACTGCTCTTATTCTGATTATAACAGAGGCACACTCAGAACGTCAGAGCGTTGCTGAAGACGTTACTATACCCCAGCACTTCTTCGAGCTGGACCCACTAAAAATGATTGACCAGTCAATCAACTACCTGCCTCCAGCACTTGAAGAAGACTTCATCCCCGCAGGCTATAATGAAGAAAGATACGTCATTGCAGAAAATGAAATAGTCGTGCTGATTGACATAGATCAGATAATTCGGGACACCTTATTTGATACTGAGTTGACCGAGGTAGAGAAATCCTACTACTTGGCTCTCTAGCTTGGTAAAACTCCTGGCAGATCCCTACATCTTTTGCCACCCAAGAAGCAAGGAAAAGTGGTAGAACTCCCAGAGCAGATGTTGATTTGGGCCACTTTCGGGATATGGGGCACAACAAACCAACTATTTTTGCTCCAAGAGACTTCAACATAAGAGTGTATGAGCGTATACCTGTTGAGCTTCTTAATCCAACAGAGGAAGTTCTGAACAAAAAGGGTTATACTCACTTTTCTAGTGTAGCCAACAGTACATCAAATCTGCGCTCAGCTCATCCACTTCATCTCTGGAAGAATAAAAGGATTCATGCTGGTGAGCGTCCAGCTTCTGTGACCGACGTGATTCAAGTCAGGGCAAATGCTTATTTTGACAGTGTTTGGAATGTAAGCTATCACACAGATAAGTACCGCTTTGAATCCATCCGGGATATACACCATGAAGGTATCTGAGCGATAGTCAATGTAGGTACTGACTACTGCATGAGTGAGGTTAACTGGGTTGAAACGTATGTTGGCTATAAGTTCACATTTCAAGAATTGGTCCAAGTGTCTCATCTCTTCGGCATAGGCATGCATGACAAGAAGCGTCAGTTCGCCAAGTATTGCCTTAAGAAGCATCAAGAGAGAGTTGGACCTGTTGCCAAGTTACCCAAAGTTCGTCAACAGATAGAACTGTTTCCGCGTCAAGCGCTGCATGGGCTCTCCATCACTCCTCTTCATTTCAACGCTCAAGCGTCAACCAATGGCAGTTCATCAGTGACTTGCGTGAACTTCTCTCCAAGCCACTATGATGACAACTTCAGATTGATGATGAAGATTATGGCTCCCATTCCTCACTTCGACAAGATCTTCACTGAAAACCTATGGAAGCCAAATGGCTCGAGGATTTGCAACTTCCAAGGTTATCCACTTCTACCTTTTATCGGACAGGAAGTAAGCGAGCATTATGCCTATGTTCTCTCTTTGCTTGAACGCAATCAAGGCATAGCTCAAGCGGTGTATCCGTATTTGGAAAACTATAACCGCATGTACATGCCAGAAGCTCACAAATTCAAGCGTCTTCCTACAAATCGAATTATTGGATTTTCTTCGCATTACTGCCCGAATACTTTATTTTTCATTCCATAGCCGCAGTCAAAGATCTTTCCAAATCATGTATTGGACATCATGGGTCCAATGTATGTCCAAGCTCGAGATAGTCCACTTCGCACCTTCATTCAAGGGACTTGTATCTCTCGCTCCAGACTGACTGAACTTCTGGAAGCTGCTTCAGATTCCTATGCAAATATCGCCAATTGGAACTTCCAATTCGATGACTTCCGCCAAAAAGAGTCAGCGCTTGAGGAAGAACCTATAAATTTGGTTGAAGAGTCTGCACCAGAGTCTGTCTCAGAAGTTTCCAGTCTTTCAGCGTCTGCTAAAGAACACGTTCAAGCGTCTCCACCAGAGGATGATCCTGACGCTTCTGAACAAGTTTTTAATATAGTTGAGGATCTTCAACTTGATGTACGAGGTACAGTCTTTGATCCAACATATCAAGCTCCCCTAGACTCACTCAAGCACACATCAAGATTTAAGCGACCGGCTTCTCAAGCGGTTCCTTCGGATGTGAGTCAATCTTTTGGTCCTTTGCTGAAATCAGTTCTGGAGGAGGTAAGCAATCACACTACTCACAATGAAGAATCCCTCCACTAGATCAAGACTGACTTAGCAAAGATTGAATCTCAGACCATGACCGCTCAAATAGGTCACATGAAAGGTGCTGCTCAAGCGGCAGTTGGAGAATGCAGAAAGGAATTTCAAGAACTGCATGATGCTACTATGGCAAACCAACTGGCCATGAAGGAGCATTTTAATAAGCGCTTGGATGATCTTTATGCTACTGTCTCACAAATTTCTAGTCAAGTTAGCCTGCTAACCGAGCATTTTCTAAAGGTTGATGATGGCAATAAGGGGGAAGGACAGAGAAGAGGGGAGAAGAGGAAAGTAACCAGTTCAAGAGCTTCCAGCCCTCCGCTTAAGCGTCAAACCTTCTTTCAAATTTTTTCCAGTACCTTCAAGGGCATTGCTTGAACAGTTTGATATTCCCTTCTGTAGACCGCCTATTCCAAAGCCTTCTAACCCAGAGATCATTGCTAACAAGCAAAAGAAGTCAGATTTCAATAGAGCGTTCAGAGTATGCCTAAAGATGATTGGCATCGACCCAGCTGAATAGGATAAGCAATTTGTTGCTTATAAAAAGAAACAACAAGAAGAAAAGAAGACAATAATAAATAAAGAACATGCTGCCACGATTAGGCTTGAAGAAAATATTTCTGAAGCAATCAGGGCTGAGGTAAATGGAAGACTAAATGCTCAAGAAGAAGAAGATAATTAAGAGCTTATTTACTTTGCATTATCTATATTCTTGTCTCTTAAATTTTTTTTTTTGGCTGTAAAATGCGTGTAATCATGCATATATATAAAAATGCATTTTTCTTCTGAAACATCTCGTTGAAGTGTAACTAACATTAACTAACTTTTACTAACCAAAGCCAACTTTTATTTTTGCTGTCTAACTCTTGAACTATAAAAGAGTGCCATCATCAAAAAGGGGAAAATTGTTAGGAATTTAATGTTAGATGTTTTGATGATGACAATGAGGATTACTTGTTAGACCGCAAAATATGTAAGTTTGATTTTAGTAGAAATCATGTATAAGCTTTGAGCGTTAGAAAATAGGCTTTACAAGCTTTGTTTTAAGTCTTTTTAGACTGAGCGTTTGATAAATTTTGAGTGAGCTTATTGTTAACCGTCCGTAACAACACGGAATCGAACAAATAATATAGTGAAAGTAAGATCGTCTCCACAGGGAAGGTTATCAAGTACCAAACAAAGTTTATCTTATTATTTAGACTATTGATTATCAAAGATTTGAGATTTTAACTAATTAAAAGCAAAAATTTATAAAAAAAAAATTAATTATAAATAATTAACACAAATATAATTAAAACGAACAATCAATTAACGAAAGGCCTAGGGATTAAGATTTCATCAAGGTATTTCTATGGATTATTGACTTTCAATGAATTATCATTCTTGTTTAAATTAAAGACCCAATTTCCTTAATTACATGAATACTCTCCCGAGATCTTTATGAGTACCCACCTAAATTAATTAACGTCACTCCCATGATCAAAAACTAATTTAAATGAATCCATTAAGTTCTATGAATATTCTTTAACTAGTCTCATGCAAAATTACCAATATCCCTATTAAGCAATTTACACATGTCTATTAAATCTGAACCAATAAACTAATTCACCTCCCGGTACTTCTTAATTTATCTTAAATCATGCAATTGGTGATCAAGCAATTACAAGCATTAAACACTCATCAATAGATAAACCAAACAAGAAATCACATCCATAAATCATCAATAATCCAAATCAATACACAAGACTACATCTTAAACCCTAGAAAATAATTTAGCTATGCATAATTAAAGAAAAACAAGAAATAAATTGCATAAACATAAAGTTACTCATGTTCAACAATGGAGGATTGGAAGAATACAACTTGAGAAGATGAAGCTTTTCTCCAAGAACTCTTCTCCAAGAACTCTCTTCTCCTCTTCAAGATCTATTCTCCAAGATCTACTTTTTTTCAAGAATGATGATCTCCCACCTCACTCTAGCCTATAAAAACGTTTTTGCCACTTTATTTAACTAAAAAGGAGTCTTAGATACATAAATTATGCCCATCCAAGTCATAAAATCGGCACACAAAAATATAAAAATCCGCAGCTGCACAGCTGTGCAGAATATCTGCACAACTGTGCAATCTGCCTGTGCAGAATTTTTTCTCTTCATTTTTCTTCAACGAAACATTCTCGTTTGGCCTTTCCAATGCATTTCTTCACATCCTCTTGGATAGCCTTCATTATTCTCGTAATAAATACTCCTTCAACTCATCAAAATCATCGTTTTTATGCCTACAAAAGCATTGAAACGACTTAGAAATCAAAATACGTAAATTAGGCTAAAAATAAAGGAAAAGACTAACAACAAGGCATAAAATAAAAATAAATGTGAGGTAAATCATAATGAAAATATGTAAAATATGAGACCTAACAAACACCCCACACTTAACCTTTACTCGTCCTCGAGTAAATCCAAACAAAACAAAAACAAAAACAAAACTAAAGATAACACCACTTTCTTAGGGAACACGATTGCACTTAGCACGTGCAACAAGCCGTTAAACCCCTAGGTTACCCGTAGTGGACGAGTTTTGTCTCGTGAGGGTTTGCAGAGAATATACCCACAAAATTCATGACATTCGTCTATCTGCCTCATCGTTCATCAAATCAGCAACTAGTCACAACATTTATGACTCCCCACAATCATCACACATAAACCAATAAACACGTAGAATCATTATTTTTCAACATATGAACATCTTTACTCTCAAGTCATCACACTAATCCCAAACAAGTTCAATTTCATATACATCCATTCGTGCTTGATTTATGAATTCTAGCAAGGGAACATTTCGGATATTTCAAGCAAAAACACAACATCTATCATATTTCATCTTTATTCTTTCTCCTTCATTCACAATCGATCAACCCGTGCAATGTTTCGCTAGTCAAGCTTTCTATGTCACCCTGGTAACGAGTTTTGGGCCAATGACTCTCAAACCAATTGGTTTTAAGGCACTAGGTGTCAAGACACCCCAACGGACTTAATCACTCGAGTGACAAAGGCTAGAAACGAAACTGGGTGATTTTAGCTTTCATTAACCACGAAATCAACTTTTTCGCACTATTTTTCTTTTTCTATTTTCTCAACTTTTTTTTTTATTTCTTTTCTTTGCTTCTTCAACTTTTCTCCAAATATCACCATGTATCAAAAATATGTAATCGCTTTTATCTCCCCGATCAATTCCCTTTACTAGAACTCGTGTGTAGTGTGTAAAGATGCATAGAAATTTTACAAATTTCAGGCTCAGCGATCAAACTCAATAAAAAGAGTATCCATGTACAAGAATCAGATTCATATGTTTATATAGTCAAGAGCTCAAATATGTGAACACAAATATTATGAACAAGTTAACCAATTTTCAGCAATAACTCAACAAAAATTTGTCGTATGCCCAATTCTTTCACCAATTTTCCACATTACCCCACACTTTGAGCAATTCAATACACGCAATACTCAACAAAAAAAAATGTAATACGTCCGATTCTTTCACCAATTTAACAACAAACACCCCACACTTGAGCAATTCAATATACGCAATCACAACCTCACAACATGCAATCAATCACCCCACACTTAAAATATCACATTGTCCTCAATGTAATCAAGTGAAACCGATAATCAAGAACGGAAGCAAAATGTAATGAAAAGAATAGTGAAAGAAATACTTTCCTATTAATGTGCAGGATGGCCTGGGAGTAGGTATCGTGATGGTTGCTCGTGGTAGCATCCGTGGGGATCAGCTTTAGAGCCTGGTCAGTGAAAGGCCCTGTTCCTGTTCGAGCCCGTTTTGACATAGTGCGAAAGAAACCAAACAATGGGCTGCTGGTGGAAGTTAAATTTGCACAGTCCAAATTTTCCCACCCCAAAGCAACAGTCAAACGATAGATCGGAGGTGGATCTGTCGGAGAGGGGTGGTCGAAGGCGGCGGGTGTGATAGGGTGGCGTTGACGGTGGCGAAAACTGATCGAGAGAGAGGCAGAGCTGAGTGGGTAGCGACCGGCGCGCGGCGGTTCGGTGTTTGAGATGGTGGCGCGGCGATTAACGCGACGGTGGCAGTAGCGCGGTTGAGCAGTGGTGTGTTTTGAGCGGACGGCGGCGTGGTAGATAGAAGCGGCGCCAGCTCCGGTGGAAACGTGGAGACGAGCAGCGGCTGTGTGGTGGGGATGTGGTGGTGCAGCGTTTTGCGTCGGAAGAACTGCGACACGGTGGAGTGGATCTGTGATTTGCTCCGGCTGTTGGAGGGGGTGAAACGGTGAAGACGACGTGCGGCTTGCGGCGGTTGACCGTGTGTTGAAGAAGACGGAAGTGAGACGGCGCCGGTGAAGAGAAACGGCGGCGTGGTGGTTGGCTGGAGAAGACAATGGTGGCAGTGGTTGCGAGTCGAGAGAGAGACAGAACGATGGTGTCGGAGGTTGAGGGGCGATGTCGGCAGTTTATGTGAGCTGCTGCTGGAGTGTGTACGGCGGCGAAGGTGATGGTAGAAGGTTGACGGCGTGGTGGGTGAGAGAAACGGGAGAGATGGTGGCTGTGAGAGAAACGGGAGAGAGAGACTGAATTGAAGGAGATGGCTGAAATTTGAGATTTGTGAGGGGGTTGACTGGTTTGGGGATTTTGACCCAAATTTCAAATTTCAAATTTTTTTTTTTCGAAATTTGTACAATGCAAAAGTGCGAAAATTCTGCACAATTGTGCACGAAAATTGCACAACTGTGCACCTAAAAATTGTTCTAAGTGCGAAAATTGTGCACAGTGGTGCGAAAATTGGCACAATTGTGCACCTGATTTACATTGTATAATGCCCACACACCTCGGTTTTCATGTTTTTTTTTTATTTCAACAAGAATAGTTTGCATTAGTAAAGCATTTGAGCACCGAAAAAAATAAAATAAAATAAAATAACATAAAAATTCCAAACATAAAATATTGAAAACAAAATAAGCAGAAAAAAGAAAACGACAATGACAAAAACAACGAAAACTCTTGGGTTGCCTCCCAAGCAGCGCTTGTTTAAAGTCATTAGCTCGACTTAGACAAAATTATTGTTGAGTTTTGGCGAAAGAAATTGTTTTCCCTCGAGGAATATCATCGCTTGAAAAATACAAAGCACGATTAATTCTTTTCATATCAGATATATTCCAACCTATTCCGTCTTTCTTCCATTGTAAATCAGTTAACCATCGGTCCATATCAGGTGTACCAATTATAGCATTTACAATAACAGATAGAAACGTATTGTTTCCAAGAAGAACGTACCTGAGATATGGTGGAAGAGATTTAAGTTTTACTTTAGGTCTAGAAGATATTTCGCGATACGACTCCATTGAATCTCTTTTACCTTGAGCAATTTCTTCCTTGATGGCCTCTTTAAATACATCCACTGAATAACATTTTTCTTCAAAAGGCGGAGATTTCATCACCTTATTTAAGTCGAACTCCACCTTCTCCTCTCCAATGTTCAACGCTAGCTTGCCAGCACGCACGTCGATGACGGTTCCCGCAGTTGCGAGAAACGGTCTTTCAAGGATGATTGGTGTTTTTGAATTTTCATCCATCTCAAGCACCACGAAGTCACATGGGATGTAGAACTTGTCCACTTTCACGAAAACGTCTTCTAATAGTCCCATAGGGCGTTTTATGCTCCCACCCGCCAATTGAAGTGACATATTTGTGTTTTTAAGCTTTTGAAAGCTTAATTTCCTGCAAATTGAATAAGGCATTAGACTAACACTAGCTCCTAAATCACAAAGTGCTTTATCAAAGTGGAATTTTTCAATAGTGCAAGGAAGTGAAAAACTCCCTGGATCCTTTAGCTTTGGAGGAATGTTTCGTTGGATTATGGCACGGCATTCTTCATTCAAGGAGATTGTTTCCACGTCTTCTAATTTCTTTCTATTGCTCAACAGCTCTTTGAGAAACTTCTCACAAACAGGCATCTGAGCCCGAGCATCTGTAAACGGAATGTTGCGGTTCAACAGTCTAAGTGTTTGAAGAAATTTCTCTTGCTGCTTGTCCAACCTCTTGTGTTGCAACCTTTGGGGAAATGGAATTGGAGGAACATATGGTTTCACATATGGCTTCGGGATAACCTTTTCTGGCGCAACCTTGTCAGAAGATTCAAAGATTGAATTATCTTTCGTCACAAATGCATCTCTGTGTACAGCATGTGGTTCAAATTCTTCAATTATATTTTCGTTTATCAGAGTTACTGCATTACACTGTCCTCTCGGATTCTCCTCTGTTTGGCTAGGCAGTGTACCTTTTGACCTCGAATTCATAGAACTTGCCAATTGTCCAATTTGTAATTCCAAATTCTTCGTTGTTCCCACTACCAGATCAATTTTTGCTTCTAGATTCTCAAACCGTTTTGCTGTTCCATTAGCGAGCTTTTCAATGACTAATTCCCAAGCTTGTGGTTCTCGAGGTGGTGGTCCCTGTTGATTTGGTTGTTGAAAATTCTGAGGACCATGCTGTTGGAAACCTGGAGGAAACTGCTGTCTAGGAGGATTTTCTTGAGCTCCTTGGTTCCCTTGGCCTCCCCAAGAAAAGTTAGGGTGATTTCGCCAACCCGAATTGTAGGTGTTCGAAAATGGATTTCCTTGCTGCTTATTTTGATTGGATAAATAGTTAGTTTGCTCGATGAGTGGGCAATCAGTTGCCATATGAGGTGCCCCACAAACATCACAAGCTAAAGTAGGCTGAGATACTGCACTAACATTTCCCTTGAGTCCCTCCATGTGCTTGACAAGTGCTTCAATGTTAGCATTTAGCAATGTAATGTTATCTACATTGTGTATGCCCGATGTTTTCTTTGCAGCCCGACTATCACTTGCCCACTGATAACTGTTGGATGCCATTTCGTCCATAAGAGCCAATGCATCATCCGGATTCTTTGCCATAAAACTCCCTCCTGCAGCTGCATCGATATTCATCCGGATACTATGTGACAAACCATTGTAGAAAGTCTGCACAAGCATCCAACTAGGAATACCGTGATGTGGGCATTTTCTGAGTAGTTCCTTGTACCTTTCCCATGCTTGATAGAGGGTTTCACTATCAGTTTGCATAAATCCTGTGATTGCATTCCTTAACTGAGCGGTCTTAGCTGGGGGAAAATACTTGGTGAGAAACGTAGTCGACAAATCAGCCCAAGGGGTGAACTTATTTGCCGGCTGGTTTTTCAACCACTCTTTAGCTCTTTTAGATAGGGAGAACGGAAAGAGACGTAGTCTTATGGCATCTTCAGTAACGCCATTCATCTTGAAAGTGCTGCAGATTTCCAAAAAATTCCCCAGATGGGAATGAGGATCCTCCCTCTCAATATCTCCCTCAAATGCAATGTGTTGGAGCATCTGAATAATAGCCGGCTTCAACTCAAAGGTGTTGGCCTGAACAGTTGGTACCGCTATGCTGGAGGTTAAGTTCTGATATGTTGGTGTAGCATAATCTCGGAGAGTTCTCTGCTCCTCAGCCATTCTGAAACAATAATATCAAGTATCAAAAGTTCAAACAAATAAAAATCCAAAACAAAAATAAATAAATAAAGAAAAATGTCTAAACTAATAAGAATCAACTTTTTATTGATATTGACTATTTGTTGCCTTCCCCGGCAACGGCGCCAATTTGTTAACCGTCCGTAACAACACGGAATCGAACAAATAATATAGTGAAAGTAAGATCGTCTCCACAGGGAAGGTTATCAAGTACCAAACAAAGTTTTTCTTATTATTTAGACTATCGATTATCAAAGATTTGAGATTTTAACTAATTAAAAGCAAAAATTTATAAAAACAAAATTAATTATAAATAATTAACACAAATATAATTAAAACGAACAATCAATTAACGAAAGGCCTAGGGATTAAGATTTCATCAAGGTATTTCTATGGATTATTGACTTTCAATGGATTATCATTCTTGTTTCAATTAAAGACCCAATTTCCTTAATTACATGAATACTCTCCCGAGATCTTTATGAGTACCCACCTAAATTAATTAACGTCACTCCCATGATCAAAAACTAATTTAAATGAATCCATTAAGTTCTTTGAATATTGTTTAACTAGTCTCATGCAAAATTACCAATATCCCTATTAAGCAATTTACACATGTCTATTAAATCTGAACCAATAAACTAATTCACCTCCCGGTACTTCTTAATTTATCTTAAATCATGCAATTGGTGATCAAGAAATTACAAGCATTAAACACTCATCAATAGATAAACCAAACAAGAAATCACATCCATAAATCATCAATAATCCAAATCAATACACAAGACTACATCTTAAACCCTAGAAAATAATTTAGCTATGCATAATTAAAGAAAAACAAGAAATAAATTACATAAACATAAAGTTACTCATGTTCAACAATGGAGGATTGGAAGAATATAACTTGAGAAGATGAAGCTTTTCTCCAAGAACTCTCTTCTCCTCTTCAAGATCTATTCTCCAAGATCTACTTTTTTTCAAGAATGATGATCTTCCACCTCACTCTAGCCTATAAAAACGTTTTTGCCACTTTATTTAACTAAAAAGGAGTCTTAGATACATAAATTATGCCCATCCAAGTCATAAAATCGGCCCACAAAAATATAAAAATCCGCAGCTGCACAGCTGTGCAGAATATCTGCACAACTGTGCAATCTGCCTGTGCAGAATTTTTTCTCTTTATTTTTCTTCAACGAAACATTCTCGTTTGGCCTTTCCAATGCATTTCTTCACATCCTCTTGGATAGCCTTCATTATTCTCGTAATAAATACTCCTTCAACTCATCAAAATCATCGCTTTTATGCCTACAAAAGCATTGAAACGACTTAGAAATCAAAATACGTAAATTAGGCTAAAAATAAAGGAAAAGACTAACAACAAGGCATAAAATAAAGATAAATGTGAGGTAAATCATAATGAAAATATGTAAAATATGAGACCTAACACTTATCAATAGTTAAGTCTGAAGATTCAAGCACCTGAAGTCTGAATGAAGATAAAGATTCCAAGCGTCCAAAATGACCAGCTATTTCAAGCGTTCATTAGGACAGAAGTTATTCAAGGATGAATGAGCGTCTATCAATGACTGATTTCACCAGAATTTATTTCTAAGTTTAGAAGGAGTTTAATGCAAATATTCTCAGTGCATTAAATGCCAACGGGCAGTTAATTCAAATGCATTAAATGCTGATAAGAGCATTAAATGTGATTAGCTCTTTCAAACGTACAAAGAAACCACCCTATTGGACTGTCAACTATTCACAGACTGCAGAACCAACTTTTGTGCAACAGATTTTCAGGAAAAAGGACAAAAGTTGTTCACTCGCTGAAGTGAGAGACATGCGCCTGTGCATGTGTCAAACAGACACTTTTTCAAAGAATGCCTATAAATAGGACTTCAACAACAAGCCAAAACCACCCGAAAAATTCCAAGCAAAATTGTTGTTGAATTGAAGTCTCATTCTTTAAATTCTCAGAAAAGTCAGAATATTCAAGCAAATATTCTCTTTACTTTTCTTCAAATCCTGAGACAGTCAACCAATATCTCAAACTTTCATTTTGAAGAAACCTACATTACTATTGAGATATTCCCAATTGTTTGAACTTTATCAAAATTAAACAAACCGTTCAGAAAAACCCCATCCAAGCCTCGCGATCTGTGTGAAGTCGAAGTTGGATACTTGTCTTATTTTTGGGTGAAAGAAGCAAGGGGATAGAAGTGATTTGGAGCAGAAATCTCTGTGATCAAAGAGTTCAAGTCATCGACATCCATCTCTCCCTAATTTCTAGAAGATTCTGTGTGATTCTTTGAGAATCATTTTAGTGGATTGCCTCCAAGTGTTCAAGGAGAAGAAGGACGTACTTGGGATTACACCACCCAACGAACCTTACAAATATTGTGTTATTTACTTTATAGTCAATTTCCTTATTAGCAGAATCATTGCATACAGTGATTAAGTAAAACACAATTAAAAGCTAAGCAACTAAGAAACAGTTTGTGACGCCAAAAGCTTTCAAACAAGAAGACTATCAAATCAATTCTGATGTGCTAACACTGATCAAAGAAGTGAACACTTAAACCGTTATGGTTATAGTATTAAAATCTTGAAGTCTAAGTTATCTTTCTAAAAACAGTCTTCAATAGACGCTCAGTCAAGCGCCTACTTTTCAAGCGTCCAACACTTTTTAATAAGAATTTTTGAAGTCGAAAAAGACTTCAGGGTCTATTCAACCCCCCCCCCTTCTAGACCCTTTCGTATTCCACTTGGGACCAACACTTCCAACTTGCGAACCCGTGTTTAGTGACTAAGTACTAGGTTCTTCCAGTGCCCTTCTCCTTATCGCGTAAGGAGTGGAAGACTTACATTAGTACACTAGGATTTTATGTTCGTTCATTACATTATAGATGCCAATTAGACTTATGTGAACAAACTAAATGCCTTTATTGATAAAAATGTGCATAATACAACTTATAGCCCTATTACTGTCTATATCCTCATTGGCATCGAGGGCATAATGCAATCAACTTTCTTAAACACTCTTTCAAAAGTTAGATCTCGAAACTCCGAAGCCTAACACTATGCGGTTGCAACTCGTGAAAATCAATCAAGCAACCCATAGGAGTTATTGACGATGTAATAGTCAAGGTCAACAAGTTCTACTTTCTGATCAACTTTGTCGTTCTTGAAATGGATGCAGATTCTGAAGTCCTTCTAATCCTAGGAAGACCATTCCTAGCCACTGGTAAGGCTAAGCTTGACATGGCACATGGTAAGCTCACATTGAATTTTGGGGACAAAACGGTAACTCTAAATGCATATCATAGTTTTAGGAACTTATTTCATACTGATCATTATTCAAAATTAGATGCCATTGATCCTTTTCATGTTAAGAATTGTCAGTAACACACATCTGATGACCCCAGGAAAAGGAGAAGTAAGGAAGTTGTGAAGCATGATGAGGAGGATGCAAACTCAAGCGATATTGGTTATGAGATAGCCACGGAGGGTAAGAAGCTACTATACGACGCACCAATTGATTGGAGACTAGACAAGGTCGATGTCCCGCTCCATGGCCCGTTGAACTAAGTCGACTCTACATAGTCAAGCTAGTGACTTTAAAAAAGAGCTTCTTGAGAGGCAACCCAAGTCTTTTGTTTCCTTTTTGTTTTTTTTCGTTCTTTTCTATTTTTCGCTTTTCATTTTTAAGCTTTGGCTTTGTTTTCTTGCAGGCAAATTGGTAGAAGCTGAAAAAGTCTCCTGTTCCAAACGTTTGAACATGCTAATCTCAATATTCCAGCATTGACTGGTCCATGCTCGAACGTCACATGTCAAAAGTTCGAACGTCCTGTATGTAAAATTCTTGGGAGCCCTTGTCTCAAATGTCCGAACATGCCATGAATGACGTTTGAATGTCCAACATGATAATATTCAGCAAGTTTGGGGGTATTTTAATACTCCACTTGCAAACTATTTCTTCTTTCCCAAGTAACTCCCGCCAAACACTCCATAAACCTCCAAACTCCATCCCTACAATCTACAATCACTATAAAACCCCTAGTTTCGTCATAATACTTCACAATATCATTATCTCATACCTATTACATCACATTCATATACAAATGCATCCATACAAACCCATATTAAACCCACCCACCTCAAATCAAAAATTGCTCATGCCTTTATGCAAAAACACCACATAAAAGATTCCATAGTCATTATTAGGAGTTGTTAGACACAATAATCCGTCCCCAGATTTGATCTGACGTGAAAACCTCACAGAGAACCAGTTACAGTACAACGTTCGAATGTGGTGGGCCCGACGTTCGAACGTGGCGTGCAATTTTTATGCTCGTCCTTCCTATTATTTGTCTTGTGAGTGATTGGCTTGATCCTTCTCTTATATATTATTTGCGGTAGCCATGTGGGCCTTTTTACTATTTTTGTTGGTATTTGTGGTATTTGTTTTGTTGTGGTGTTTTGTTGGTTTGAGTTGTGGAGTGTTTTTGGTGTAAGTTTAGGGGATGTTGAAGTATTATTATGGTGAGACTAAGGTCGGGAAGGATTTTTCAAAGAGAGAAATCGGAACCAATGAGGGGTGGAAAGGTTAAAAAAGAAATCGGAACATCAAATGTTCCACAAGATGAAACATTTCGAGTTCAACATTTTTGCAAGCAGTTGGAAAACGGAGAACTACTTAAAGAACGGTCTATTAGTTTACCAAGATTATTTGTACTAGATGTGATACACCACTTACGATTGTCCTACATTGCCACATGTCCGAGGTTGATTATGCTTGCATGGGTTAGGGAATTCTATGCAAGTAGTGCAAGCAATGAGTCTAGAGAAAATTACCAGATTGGTGTGTACGAGCTAAAGGTGAGAGGAGTAGATGTTGATTTTTCAAAGGACAAGGTGAACAAATACATGGGCCTACCTACACCGGAACATTGTGAGTATGCGTCATTACTTGAGCGAGATGAAGCAAAGATGTTTGATTGGGGAATTATGTTGAAGGAGATTGCTATAGAAGGAGGTACGTGGAGAAAAAGAAGTACGGAGATATTACCAAGAGAACTAAAGCCAGAAGCCTTCTTTTGGTTTGACTTTATACGGTATTGTATCCTACCTACCGGGAAACAGATCATCAGTGAACAAGGAAAGAGCACTACTAGTCTATTGCATCATGATGAGGAAAAGAATAGATATGCCACAATTGATCTTCAATGCTTTGATGAGTCGAGTAAGGAAGATGGGTTGTGAGATGATTAATCCTTCACTCAAGAAAAAGACTCCCTTTATCTTTCCGTCTTTGATAAGCATATTTTGTTTGAAACAAGGAGTAAGGCGAGAAAATAATGAAGGATTTAAAGTACCGGGATCGGCTATTGCTTATAGAGAAGAGCTTAAGAACAAGGCTCCGATGCCTAGATATACCCGAGATAGAGGGGAAAGCTCAAGGACACCTTCCAATCCTATTTCCCTTGATATTATTGCACAAGACATTACTAGATTATGGAAAACATAAAGGGAAATAAGGGCGACTCAATCAATCACTATGGCAAATATGAGGAAGATAGTGCAATACTAAAGGGATTTAGCCTAAGCCATGAATCAAGCCGCAGGAAGCCTAGTTTTCTCTTATCCACCAGTGCCCATGTTCAATCGCCTACGTAACCCCAAGAGTGATGATGAAGAGGAGACCGCATCTGTTCTTCCGGGTGTGCGGAGAGACACTTGATATCCTACCTTTGCTAGTTGAATTTTTAGTTTTGTTTTCTTTCTTGTTTTTGTTTGGTTCTTTTGGTTCCATTGTTTGTGACCATGCACTTTTGGCATGTGTTTTTCTTATGCTTGATGGTTTGTTTTGATGAAGTATAGCGAGTATGTAGAAAAATTTTCCCATTTCTTTGATATGCCTATTCTACCATGAGGAGTTGGAGCTAGTGGATTGCATGTGAGATGAAGGATTGTTTTTCAACGTCATTGGTTGTAAGTATTTTGTATACCCTTTTACATGTTTTATGTGAGACAACATTGAGGACAATGTTGAGTTTAAATTTGAGGGTATTTGGGTAGTACTTTATTGTTTTTATATGTGATGTGATCTTGTTTTAGTTTAAGTTTGGGGGAATGATTGCTATTTTATGTTTTATATGGTTCTATGTTGAGAAAAATCGAGTGTGAAACTTTTTTAGCCTTATAATTGATGCAATAAGATTGATTAACTTGAGACAATGGCATAATTTCTTGATTAATTTTGAATTTAATGGAATTTACATATCTTTATTTTGCTCGTGGGACCCTAGTAATGAGAATAGATTTTTCTTAGATGATACACAATTTGACATAACTCGAAAGTAGAGGAGTTGAGTGGATAACCATCTTGAGACACTTAAGAAATTTTTTCCGAAAATACTCACTTAGATTTTTCATAAGGTTTCAAGTTGATTAGTTGTCTTTGTATGCTTAATGTTGAAATAATAAGGTATATGATTGGTATAACTTGAGAAGTCAGGCTAATATGTACTGGAGGAGAAAAGTAACATGCCTACATACTGTACTATTATGTTAATCTGAGCTTTGCTCAAGCCAATTGGAAGTAATTTGTTTAAATGATCTAGTTTTAGTTCGTGGCCTTTGACACTCGAGAGATTAAGCCCTTAGGAGTATCTCTACACTTAATGTCCTAAAGCGGTCTGGTTTGAGAGTTTTGGCCTAAAACTTGCTACATGGGTGCCATACAAAGCCTAATGGGATAAGATATTGCAATGATCTAGCCTTTAATGAAGCTAAGTTGAAATTTCATATGAGTTTAAAGTTTAGTTTTGTTCGAGTAATGAAATTTAACTGGCTCTAAGGTTTTCTATGATTCTTATACCTTGTGATTAATCGATGTTGATAAAGATGGGATTAATGTCCAAAATTCTGTAAGGATGCCACATGACTGTAATGAGCTTTAAATGGATGATCTAATACCATTATTTTTTCGTTGATTATGTTGATTTGTATTGATTGGTTCAGGCTGAAATTTGTTGAATTTTGTGGGTATATCATCTGCTGATAGGAGTCATTTTTACGTGTTTTTAAGCCCCTTTGCGTTTATGTTTTAGGTTCATTTATCACTTGATTTTGTCACTTGTGCGTTTAATTCGTGCATTAAGTGATTTCAGGCCTTAAGTGGATACAATTGAAGAAAGGGTGGAAAAATGATGTATAAAACAAGTTTACGCCAAGATGTTTCACACCTCCACGACCAAACAAGCAAGAAATAAGTTGGAGTTAGCCAAAATCATGTTTTAGTACCATTTCCGCACACCTGGGCGCCAAATCAGAAACAACCTCCACGTTGGAACGCCATTTTGATATTTTTAGAGACAGAATTGGATGAAGTGTCCTTCTACAAAGTTTTAGATCTATGTCTTATCTTTACATGGGTACTTGAATAATCCAATTCGGAGATCTGTGGAGACGTTTATGAATAAAACACTATCCCTGCGCTGGAAAACACGAAAGTGGCAGCTCATGTTCTTGTTAGGTGGAAAACAAGAGAATGGTAGGTGCAAATTCTTGGTAGGTGGGAATTCTTGTTAGGTGGGAAACAAGAGAATGGTAGGTGCAAATTCTTGGTAGGTAGAAATTCTTGGTAGGAGGAAAGAAAGAGAAGGGTAGCTCAAATTCTTGGTAGGTGGATTTTTGGGTATTTAAAGGGGAGTGGGGAGCTCATTTGAGAACATCAAAAAAAATCATCCTTTGAGAGTGTGAGGACGAAAATTCAGGGGTTTGGGGGAGAATTCTCTTGGTTTTGAGTCATCCTATCATCATACTTGAAGAGCTAAGAAGAGGAAAAGGAGGGATTCAAGCTTCCAATCAAGAATCGATCATCAATCCAAAATAGGGAGTTTCTTAGTTTGATATTCATCTTTATCTATGAGTAATTCTATATTTTTATTGTTTTCCCAATTTCAATTATGAACTAATTTTCCCTTAACTAGGGCCATGTGAAGGCCAAAGTTATGAGTATATATATATATGATATTATTCTTCGTATTAATTCTACAATTGCTTTGTGTGTTGATTTTGTGCGTAATTACTTGCATATGTTTGATCGCCATATGTTTGTCATATTGCTTAACTTAATAGTTTGAAAGAATATAAGTTAGGGTTCAAAGAAATCATCACATCATCCGTAAAAAATAGGGAATTGCCCCTAGAGATAGGTAGAGATTCCCGGGTGCAGTTAGCCGGATTTATTCGGGGAAATTCTAGAACTTGAATGCATGATTATTGATTAAATTCTCGGATAGACATATTTAGAGAACTGTCAATTTATCATAGGATTATTACAGTAGAGACATCGGGTAGTAATTAATTAAGGAATTTTCACCAAAGCAATAGTAGTCTAATAATACGAAGAATAGTTCATATTTATATTAACAAGTAAATTTGGTTGAAGCATGTGCCTTAGTTGTTTTATCTCATAAGAATCTAAATCTATTTGCTAAGTCTCGTTTTCACATTTTTATTGTAAATTAATCACAATCTTTTAATTCAATTTTAATTGCTTTTAAATTCCTAGCTTTAAATAATCTTGTCTCTGTGGGATCGATAACTCGGACTTAAAGTCCACTTTATTACTACACACGACCAGTCCACTTGCTGTTTAATACACGTAAGGATTTTTCGTGTCAAGTTTTTGGCGCCGTTGCCGGGGACTTGATTTATTTTAGTTTCGGATTTTATTGCAATTTTTAGCTTTAATTTCTTTTGTCGTTTTATTATTTTCTATTATTCTTACTGTTATTTTCTATCTTTAAATTTTTGTTGGTTTGCTTCTTTGTTTCAAACAGGTTGATCTTTTGGTGAATGACTCGAGCCTCAGGAGAGGCTATAGAGGAATTTGACCCTGAGATCGAGCGTACGCTTCGTGCAAGCCAGAGAAATCGAGCTATGGCTAGCAACTTCCCTGATATGAATCTGCCCGAGAATAGAGAATGGTTGCAAAATCTGTTCCAAGCTATGCAACCGGCACTACCAGCACCACCTCCATCTGTTCGTGGTAATCAGCCAGCCCGTGTACACACTACGCCGGGGCCTAGCTCCATAGACGTGAATTTTAAGGATACATATGGATTCTCCCAAGTTTTTCATGGAGAATATGCTCGATGTTTGTGTCTTGATCAAAGTCAATGAGCCCACATCATTTCTCTACATATAGCCCCAGAAATGACATCTAACTCCCGCTGGCCTTCTTAAACACACATGGTTCATCTTCATTTTTGATGATATCATAATTCCAAATTATGTCATCAAAGTGAAGATTCCAACTACTAGTGGTTCGTTTAAATCCACAAGTGAATTTATACAGCATGTAGACCTTATGAGAATCGGCCTCAGATGTGAAACCCTCAGTCTGTTCTATATGGATGTGTTCCTTGAAAAATCCATTCATGAACGAATCTTCACATCCACGTGCCTGATTTTCATAATCTTGGTGTGTCACTATTGAAAGTAAGATTCTAGTGGATTTGATTAGAGTTGTGGTAAAAGTGCTTCCTCATAGTCAATGCCCTTCTTTTGACTACACCCTTTTCGCCACCATCCTGACCTTGCCATTTGTATCAATCTTTCTCATGTAGATGTGTTCTCCTCTGAAGTTTACAATACTCTCGGGGAGATCTACTAGAGTCTAGAATTAATTCAAAAATATCTAATCCACCTTCACTTTCATAGTCTTACACCTTATCATAGAGTCCATATCAACCATCAATTTGTCATACATAGAGGGATTGTATCCATGATTCCTTGCAGCAGACTACCATATCTCTCCAGCGGCTGAGATACTCTACCAGACCAACTCATTGGTGGTTGTGTTATAATGGGCTTGGTTTGGGTTTCTTGAATAGTAGTCTTCTAAGGAGTTTTGTTTTGTTCTTATAGAACAAACTTTCTACCTACTTCAATTTCTCGAGAGATATTAGATTCGAGAAAACTGACCTCTAAGGCCATAATGATCCTCTGACCATTATGTAGGTAAAAAGAGTTCTCCCACTAAGTCCTTGGGATAACTAACAGAACGTCCTTTTAAAGACCTAGCCTCCAGATTCTCTACCTTTATCTTACTTACGTAGGTTGTCTTTCCCCATACCATCACGTGTTTAAGATTAGTCTTCCACTTGCGCCATGTCTGATATGGTGCCTTAGGAATGAATTTGGAGGGACATCTATTCAAGATGTACATATGAGCAGTGGATGACTCATTATGAATTTGGGCAATTCCATGTAGTTTAGCATAGAATGAGTCATGTACAACAATGTCTCATTATTGTATACTACTACCCTATTCAACTATAAAGTCGCTGGAAGTATCGGCTGTGAAACTATGCTATGTTTTAATAAGAACGAATCAAATTGGGCAATCATATACTTGACATTACAATCCAATTGTAGTGTCCTAATATGATACCATATTTTCAACCATAGACGTTAGTACGCACCAAAATTTAAGACTTGAGTGGCCCTTTATTATGTTCCCTGTGAAAGGAGACTCGGTTCTTTGCCTATGATATAAGATTCTTAAGTTTGGATAGGGATCCAATCCCAATGGGCTTGTACCCCCCATGTTTCTCCTAACTCGTGAATCTTTTGTTCATAAGTCATAACCTAGTCTTAGGTGCCACACAATTCTTCTTGTGTATGTCTAGCTTATATTGCTCTTTAGTCTCTATGTTCGTAGTATACTAATTCCAGACTTTTGTACTTCTTTCTAATTCTTCAAACATGAGCACCAGCTCTAGAATATAGAATACAAGAAGTTGAGAAAACTGATCATAGAACACTTAGTTTTTAAAATACATAGTTCTATACCCAGTGTGCCTTATATTAAAGCCCCTACTCATCGTCCCATATTTAGACTTGAGTAATGCTTGCTTCAAGCATACAATTCAATGACACTAAACTGAGGAACATCCTCAAGTTCCAAATCAGTTGATTTGATTAGGCCAGTGTTGAAAAAATCATCGAGCATAATTAACTAAATGAGTTTTTATTTGGTATCAGAGTCAATCTCTGATTTCCGTATTTAATCGAATATGTGAATTATGTGTTTTTCGTATTTTTGAAGCATGATAGTTTGATGTGAAATTTTTGATTTTGAACCATGATTTTTTTGCGTTTATTCTTGGATATTATTGCATGATAATATGGTGAATTGAAAAATTGAATTGGGTGAGAAAACGAAGCCCGAAAGCTCCGTGTGATGCTACGTCGCTGTGCGCGCACATCTGGTGGCCTAGAAGCCATCTTGGTCGTGCGCTAGGCCGCGTGGCCCTCGGGGGCCTGGGTCCAGACTCGAGTCCGGTCGGGTAGGGTCGGAAATTTTGAGTCCAATTTTTTAAATAACCGAGTTTTGGGTTTTTTTAATTATCCGGGTGGGTCAAGGGGATGATGACCCGAATTTTAATTAAATGAGCCCAAATTGCTTTAATTAAATTATTGGGTATTCATTAAATTGGTTTTGGGCTTAATTAATTGAATTTATATATGCCACTAGTTGGTAATTTATGTTTGATGAAATCGAGCCCAGATTGATTTTTATTGAATATTAATTATTTGAATAAAATAATTAGTTAATTATTCTTGGAGAATTTTAATTAATTAATTAATTTAAATAATAATATCTCACTAGATGGTTTATTATCATAAATATCAATAAAATTTGGAATTTTATTCGAGAAATTAATTAGTTGGACTAATTAATTATTAACTTAATCACCAACAACGTTGCTTTAATTAACGGGAACATGTATTATATGATGGTGACATTATCCATGGGCTTAGGTTTCTTTTTGGATGTATTTCTTTCTTTTATGGGTTGTAAGGGCCGAATTTGAGCCCATTATTTTATTTCTAGAATTATGTATGGGATGTTAAATATTCTCATGCAATAGATAGAAATAAAATAGGCCTTGAAGAAGAGATTAATCAAAAAGGAGAGGTGGTTGGAGCCCAAGAAGAATAGCTAGGTTTATTTTTCATTTTATGATGACCCATTGGTTTGGGCCCTCTAGAAAAAGCCCATGGATATATGTGTTGTTTTTATTGCTTTCGATGCATGTTCATTAGTTGTATGAAGCATGTATGAAGTTAACCTGCGCTATATAAATATGATAATGTGCAAAGTGAGACATAGATAAATGTTTAGAACATGAATCCTCCCAAACAAAAATCATACTAAGTTAGTAAGGGGCGCTAGGCGTCCTTTCCCTCCACTAAATTTAATAGAATTAAGATTACCTAGTATATGGCATCTTCCCAGTAAGTGGGGATCATATATCAAGATTTAATTATGAAATTTTATTAAGTGCATTAGATGCCTTAATCGAGACATATTTCACCCCAAATATCGTTAAAGTGTTGCAAGGTGAAATTCAAATGTTAGATTATGGGAAAAAGAAGATTGGACCGTCTATTGGATAGATTGATGTTGGACATCACTTTAGTTAAGTAATGGACCAAATATCGTTAAAGGGTTGGCATCCATTACATTCATTAAAGAACTCAATCTCCACTACGAAGTAATAAACAATGATCACTTCCGTTTTTTACAGTGGGAGTGTGAATCTCAAAAAATGTAGTGGGAGCCAAGTTATAAGTCGAAGTCCTTGATTTTAAACTTGGTTTTAGTTTAAGTTACAAATGTCTAATAAAGTCTAGTTTATTTTCTGCAGTTATTTGTTTTATCTCTCTCAAAACAAAAATGACTATCAACCCACTTTCCGTTTTACTCGAAAAGAACATCCTTATCGGACCCAACTACGTGGACTGGCTAAAGAACTTGAGAATTGTTCTCAACATGGAGTCCTTGGGGTACGTGTTTGACACGAACATCCCAGCTCCGCCTTCCAGGACATGTGCCAATGAGGAAAAGGTCCAAACATGGGCCCAGGCGCACAAGGTATGGAACTTTATGTTTATGAAACTTATTATTCTATGACTGTTTTCTCTACATCTTGGATTCTTGATTCTGGAGCTAGTGCTCACATTTATTGTATGAATCAGGATCTGGTGCGAGGAAGGAAGCTGGACAGTGATGAGTTGAAGATAAGAGTAGGCAGCGGGCAAAGCGTCGTAGCTACTTGAATTGGATCTACCTCATTACTTTTTAAATTTTGGCCATTTACTATTTCTGGATAATGTTTTAGTTTTGCCCAATGGGCTTAAAAACATTATTTCAATTCCCGTTTTAGTTAAGTATGGTTATACTTTCCGTTTTATTAATGAACATTGCAATATTTATTATGGTAATAAATTAGTGGGCTTTGCTTCTTTAGTAAATGGTTTGAATTACCTTAATGGCCAGAATGAGTGTTCTGTAAATATTATGCAAAGGAAACATAGCAGGCAGGGAATTAACCAAAGATTGATTTGGCATCTTAGACTAGGCCATGCCGGTGAGCACAAAATTCACAAAATGGAGAAAGATGGACTAATTGGTCCATTGGGATTAGATCCCTATCCTACTTGTGAATCTTGTCTCAAAGACAAGATGGCTAGATCCCCCTTCACAGGGACTTTTGAAAGACCCTCACAAATCTTGGGTTTAGTGCATACTGATGTTTGTGGACCATTTGAAGAAATGGCTCGTGGAGGTCTCCTATACTTCATCACATTCATTGATGCCCATTCAAGATATGGTCTGGTATACCTGATGAAACATAAGTCTGAATCCATTGAAAGATTCAAAGAATTCAAGGCTTTAGTGGAAAATCAAACTGGTCAACATATAAAGACTCTTCGATCTGATCGAGGAGGAGAATATATGAGCGACGAGTTTGATGTATACCTTAGAGAGAATGGTATAGTATTACAGCTCACACCTCCAGCGACACCACAGTTGAATGGAGTAGCACAACGAAGGAATCAAACCTTGTTGGACATGGTTTGTTCCATGCTCAGCTACACTGACTTACCCATTTGACTATGGGGTCATGCACTGCTTACAGCTGTACACATTTTAAATAGATGTCCATCCAAGTCCGTTCCTAAGACTCCATATGAGATATGAAGAAATAGGAAACCAAGTCTTAATCACATTAAGATTTGGGGATGTCCTGCTTACGTCAAGAAGACTAAAGTGGACAAGTTGGAGGCTAGATTCTTGAAAGGGCGTTTCGTTGGTTATCCTGAGGATTCCATGGGATACCTCTTTTACCTGCATGATGATGAGAGGATCATCGTAGCTTTACAAGCCCACTTTCTTGAAGATGAGTTCATTTAAGAAGGAAGAGCAGGTAAAAAGATTGTTCTCGAAGAACAAAGTGAAACTCCAGCGGATACATCTACACAGAAAGTAAGAACCGAACCTTCTTTAACACAACCACAACCACGAAGATCAAGTAGGGTACCTCAACCACCTGAGAGGTATGGGTATCTATTACAGAAGAAGCTAAGTCTCCATTCTGTATTAGAGGAGGGTCATAGAGATGATTTATGATAAAGCGATGGTGGATGTGGATGCTACAAGATGGCGTGAAGCTATGCAAACTGAGATAGATTCGATGCATTCAAACTAAGTCTGGAAACTTGTGGATCGGCCTGATGGTATAAAACCAATTGGGTGCAAATGAATTTACAAGAGAAAGATTGGTGTTGATGGCAAGGTTGACACCTACAAAGCCAGGCTAGTGGCGAAAGGGTATAGTCAAAAGGAAGGAATTGACTACCAAGAAACTTTTTTGCTAATGGATATGATCAAATCAATAAGGATTCTACTTGCAATAGCAGCTCACCTTGACTATGAGATATGGCAAATGGATATCAAAATTGTTTTTCTGAAGGGATTCCTAGAAGAGGATATCTATATGGAACAGTCTAAAGGTTTTGTATCCGAGGATGGTATCCATAAGGTATGTAGGCTTGAGAGATCCATTTTTGGACTCAAGCAAGCATCTCGTAGTTGGAGTCTTTGTTTTGATGAGGCAGTCAAAGGATTTGACTTCATTAAGAACGAAGATGAGCCATGTGTTTACAAGAAGGTTAGTGGGAGAAAAATAACTTTTCTTGAGTTATATGTAGGTGACTTATTACTCATAGGGAATGTATAGGATTGCTCACCATTGTCAAGAAGTGGCTTTCGAGTACTTTCTCCATGAAAGACTTGGGAGAGGCAACTTATATTCTAGGGATTCGAATCTACAGAGACCGAACAAATAGAATGATAAGGCTCTCTCAAACCCTTTACTTAGAAAAGGTCCTAAAGAGATTTAGGATGGAGGATTCTAAGAAAGGGTTCCTACCAATGAGACATGGGATGCATCTCTCAAAATCTATGTGTCCTCAAAGTGAGGAAGATAGAAAAGACATGAGCACTGTACCCTATGCATCTGCAGTGGGTAGCCTGGTACATGCAATGCTGTGTACTAGACTTGACATTGCTTATGCAGTAAGCATTGTTAGTCGATTTCAAGCAAACCCTAGCAAGGAACATTGGATAGCTATGAAGAGTATCCTGAATTATCGGATGTCGATGATCAAAAATCCACCTCAGGGTTCATATTCACCCTCAACAGTAGGGCGGTGACTTGAAAAAGTTTCAAACAAAGCACAACCGCAGACTCCACAATAGAGGCTGAATACATAGTTGCCTCTGAGGCAGCTAAAGAGGTTGTTTGGCTTAGGAAGTTCATAGGAGAACTTCAAGTGGTTCCAAGCATAGAGCTCTCGTTGCCACTTTATTATGACAACACTGGAGCAATAGCGCAGACAAAGAGACCTAGGTCTCACAACAAGTCCAAACACATTGAGAGGAGATATCACATCATAAGAGAGAACGTTGCAAGAGAAGAAATATATGTTCAGAAAATAGCCTCAGCTGACAATGTCGCTGACCCATAGACCAAGCCATTAGCACAGGCGGTGCTAGAAAAACATCTGGAAGGGATGGGTATAAAATACCATAGCAAATGGCATTGAGTGCAAGTGGGAGATTGTTAGTGTATATGCCCTCAAATGCCATAAAGAGGATAGATTTATAGGGCATTGATTTGTAACTAAACAATATCTTTAATAATAAAAGGCATCTTCTTGTTTTTTCTTATAGGCGTTTGTAAGGTGTTAATCAACAATGTAAAGTCCTTAATGATAAGGCAAATCTTATACTCCTTATAAGTTAGGGAGATTGACACTAGAAGAGTTTGATCCTTATTTTTTAAAATTGGTTCGCAAGTCGAAGAAAGTATTGACTGGACATCAATACAAGATAATGACTTGTATGATATAAGTTTTGACAGAGAAAGCGCCAGTCGAACACTATGGAAATGGTAGTGGAAACTTATGTTATAGACGCCTCAATTAGACTGATGTGTTCGAACACGACTCGCATCAGTTTTGTCATATGGGTTTTCACTCACTGACAGTCAATGACAAAACTGTTAAGTTGTGATAGGTACGTGTGAACCTTAGACCTGAGGAATATTGTTGAAGATGTAATTGTGACATCAAGTCTGTCATTAGAGTAGTTAGATCCAATTCACCCGTTGGTAGGGTCGACCTCGAAGTGCGGCTTGATGGGCAAGTAGCAATCTTAACTGATTAGCAAAATGAGATTTATTCTCTCATAAGTGAATGAGCTAAATATCCTATGCAGTCATGAATGGATGAGGTCAAAAGACTTTGCCCAAAGCATTAGAGATATTCATGTTAGACATAAAAGTATACTCACTGACCTCGATTCATTAGGAGCAAAGCATATGGTCAAGTTCAGTGAGTTTGATTAAACCATGACTCTCACTTGACTGGGATATATGAATAAAAGTTTTATACTCGTACGGTATTCACAGCGTAAAAGGTTTGGAATGATCCTATTCATTCGTTCTCAATTGGGATACGATGTGGGCCACGGGACTGGCTAGGTGTTACCCACATCCTTTTAGTTTCCTCCCAATTGCCTTTTGAGACGAACCTAAAGAGTCGCGCTTAAAGGAATTGCAAAAGGAAAAATCATGGAATTGACTTGAGAATTTTCGGTATTGGACATCGCAATTAATTGATTAATTAATCATTAGAAGATTTTATTAATTAATTAAGTTAATGTGTTAATTAATTTCTTTAGGGAAATTAATTATAGAATTAACATGGATTTAATTACTTGTTTAATTAATTAATTTATTTGATAAATAATATTAATTAAATAAATAATTAAACAATTAAAATTGGACTGAGCCCGAGGGCTTTGGAACGCCCAAGGTGGGCGTCCATATAATGCTTAGTTACCTAGGTTATTATTATTCTTGTAGTAGTATAAATATACTACTTAGTGAAAAAAAATAACAAGCCACCATTATAACTTTCTCTCCAAGTAAACACTTCCAAGCTCTCTCTCTCTCTCTAGCCGTCTACAAGGAGGAAGAAGAAAAAGAGGATTTTTCGCTTTAATTCCGACGTGGTGATTTGGAGACAGTAGCAAGTTTGCTGTTCAAAGAAGGATCACAAAAGCTGATTCAGAAATCCAATTACGCGAAGAAAGGTACATGATTTCTTAACACTATTTAGATATACGAAATCGAGATGAACCACTTCGGATATATAAATTTCCACTGCGTTTTATTGATAAAAACCTAACAACTTCCTCATTGAAGAAGACCTCCACTGCCACCACTAAGAAACTTCATCAGGCCGCTACTATCTCTCGTTCCTTCATCAAGAAGCATGGAATTCTTAATCCTACCGTCATTGTTCATGAAAATATTAAAGCGAGATCTTGGTATTAGTTCACCATCCCACGATGGACTCGGTCCCCACACTTGTTAGGGAATTCTACACGAATGTTATTGCTCATGTAGATAAAGCGGTGAAAGTTCGGCGGATTACAGTTTCTTTTTCTCGAATGGCTATCAATGACCACTATCACTTACCCGAGGTCGATACTAGTGAATATGATGTTAGGATTATGCCCTCAGATGTCATAGAGGATAGAATGAGTAGGGCATCTATCTTGTATTGAACTTAATTATTATTAATAAAAGGCACTATTTAGTTTTTTCACTTAATTCTTATCTGCATCTATAAATTGTGTAATACGTTTAGCTCATGTTTTCAGTGCGATCCCTCTATTTCCTATGGGATAGGAAGAATGGCACTAGAGAGATCGCCTTGATTATTAAAACTAGTTCGCAAGTAATATGAAGTCTTTAATGGGCAAATAAAGACTTTGAATACTTGTACAATCTTAGCTCAGACATGGGAGTGTCAATCGAACACCATGTGATGGTGGGAGCTTAAGACTGTTGGCACATCAGTGGAACTGATATGCTCGAACACGACTCGCATCGGTTCTGTCATATGGGTTTTCACTCTATGACTGTCAATGACAGAACTGATTATGCGTAATAGGTATATGTGAACCTTTGCCCTGAAATATCAGGCTGAAGATGCACTTATGACGTCAAGTCTTTCACTAGAGTAGTTAGACCCAATTCACCCGTTGGTGGGGTCGACCTCGAAATACAGACTTGATGGGCAAGTGGTAGTCTTAGCAGATATCTAATATGGGATTTGTTCTCTCATAAGTGAATGAGAATGTAATGTGCTCTATGTGATTATAGATAAATAGAGATCAAAGTCTTTGGTCAAAGCAAAAGAGACGATTGTGCTAGGCACTTAATCGATCTCAATGATCTCGTATTATTATAATTTATACATATGGTCAAGTCCAGTGAGTTTGACATAACCATGACTCTCACTTGACCGGGGAACGTGAACAAAGGGTTTATACATATATGGTATTTACGATTGGAAGGTTGTGGAATGATCCATTCATTCGTATTTGGGCTATGAAGTGGGCCACGTGACTGGCTAGGTGTTATCCACTTCCTTTGGTTTCCTCTCATTGCCAAATGAAACGAACCTAAAGAATCACGCTAAAGAATTGATGAAGAAAATTGAAAAAGGATTTTCTATTTTATTTTTGGAGAGATTTAATTTATTGGATAAGCTAAATAATTAATTAATTAATTATTGGATAAGATAATTAATTAAATGGATAAGATTAATTATTAATTAATTTCTTAGAGAAATATATTAATGAATTAATTTTTCTAATTAATTTTATTATTTTATTTATTTATTTATTTATTGGATAAAATAAATCAGTAATTGAATAAAGAATTAATTAAACAAAGCAAGAAAAAAAATCCGGACCCCATGTGGTGCTAGAAGGATGATCATGTTGGTCTCTTTTGTTTTGTCTTAGTTAATAAATCATTGAGATATAAAAGGCTTCTCTTGACTTTAACCTAGAAAAAACTTTACAATTCACTGTAACTCTCCAAAGAAAAGAAGAAGAAAAATATCCTCCCCCTCTATACATACTAGCCGTCGTTCATATAGAGAAGAAAAAGGGAATTTTTTTTTTCATCATCAATTCGTGTGTGATAATTTAGAGACAACGTGCTTCGTTGTTTGGATTTATTTACAAGAAACTTCAAGAAATCAAGACTTGAAGAATGAGGATTGAAGAATTCAAGAAGTTCAACAATTCGAAGTTTTGAAGAAAACTTGGATTCTCCTACCACCTCACTTCAACGGGTTAGTTGAATTTATTCGTTAAAGCAATTTTGGATTCAATTATGCAATTAGAGAACATTTTGGGTTTTAATCAAATTTCTGAAATCCTTCCGCTGCGTTTATGAGTTTTTTCGCGAAACCCAACATATGATGCTCTTGTTGCAAATACGTATTAGGAAATGGTTAAGGAGAAATTATGTTATCTGGGCACTCAATGGACTTATACATCTACAGGGGAATTTCAGTCACTTCCTCGTTCCTCTATGCGATTGCTATCTAAGTTTTCGCTCCACTTTCTATGTGCACGCTTGCTACCAACTACTGAAATATCTCATGTCAAGTTGAATAGATTGAGGCTCCTCTATGCTATCATCACCGAGATTTCTATTGATGGCGAGTGTATTATTGAGCAATCCATTACCAAGTGTATCACTTCTACGAAGGGTCTATGCTCACCTTCCTTGATTACCGAGATTTGTGTTACCAAAGATGTCTGCATATTTCTATTGAAGCTCAGGAGGCACCCGCTACTGCCCTGACAAAATCTGATATTTTGGGGCTCCACAAGCTTGCCATTCCTCCATCAGTCCCTACTGGTGCCGTTGGCCCCTACCTTAACACTAACCAAAGAGTTAATCGCCTAGAGAATGAGCATTATGAGACGAGGAATGAGCTCCACCGGTTGACACAACATGTCTTTGACATGTCGAATTATGTGGTGGATTCGATGACGGCTACAGGGCAAGCACTCAACGCTTTGGTGGCCCATGCAAATTTACACCCATTTGTTTTTCCTGGTAGCCCCACTTGTTTCTCACCACCTGCGAGTCCTCGCCCTGCCCCCGGTTACCCTGAACATGTTGATGATGCAGATGTTGATGCAGCTGATGGTTCTGATGATGATCCTATGGCTTACGGGAGTTTTCTGTTTCCTTTTTTACATGCTTTCCTTTCTTGCTTTTGTAGAGTAGTTTTAGCTTTCTGTTTTGCTTCGTTTCTGTGTGTTCTACTATTTAGTCGTGCTTGATTGTTATCGCCTTGTTTTTATAGGTTCTTGGCTCTCATTTATTGGACTCTGAAGAAAACTGCCATCATTGACGCTCCCTATTTTTAGGGCAGTTTCTTACCCTCTTTCTTTAGTTTTTACAATACTTTATTTTCATGCACATTGGGGACAATGTGTCTGTCAGTTGGAGGTGAGTTTTTGCTCGTTCTAGCATGAGATGACTAAGCTTGCATTTATCATGCTTTATTTTGATACTAGATCGTATAGCTTCACTCACTAGCCAATGATGATGATTAATCGAACTTTGTGATGGTTGTATGCTTATGAGGGTATCAATCTATGATAATTTGAATACTTTGCGAGAACATAGCCAGTAATTGTGAGTTTTGATTTTCAAAGCACATTGAGTCAAGTTTATGTGAAATGTGTATGTTTAGGTTGCCATAGAATCTGAATTTAAATGGTGAATTTGAGTCACAATAATTTGTGAATTTAAGTTGAGAAGTGCAATGAAAGTGTAAAAGTGAAAATAATTTCTGAGAAGAGTCGTTAAGTTGCGGACCCCGTTCAATTCCAATTTGAGTGAGCCTTTTGGAGTCTCACTGTATTGAGTAGTGCTCTTAAATTTGATAAAGTGACCAAAGTCACTAATCTTGTGTGGGGCAATGGGACGAAATCCGCCGTAGAAGACGACTCCTCAATGACTTAAAATTGTCAATAAGCTATCAATGATGAAATTTATTTAAAACAATTGAGTAATTGGTTTGAATGATGAGATCTTGATGATATGTTTGCTTGAACAACATACAAATCATACAATTTGGCCATACCCACACACGTCGAAGCTCATGAGTTACTTGGTCTTGTTTTTGAAAAAGTTGTGATTGTTTGATTGGATAGATTTCCCTATTAAATTACATATTATCACCTTGTTTGATTTTTGAGACGATATGCGGGTGTTTTTACTTGAGTTTGGTGTAAAATCTAGCCTTAAATGTTTGTTTGTTATCTCATTTGATCGAGATGATCAAAGCTTAGTTGGGGGGTAGTTGATAAGTCCACATTTTACACCATATTTTAGGCCCCTTTTACTATGGTTTGGTTGGTATTTTAATCATTTTTTATCCCACCTTATGCTTTGATTGGTATTTATTGTTTTGTAGGATATGAGTTGATTTGAGCATAAAAGGGGATAAAAATGTCCAATTTTTGCACAGCGTTCATAGAACCGGGCAATTTTATTTATGTTAGAAGCTGAATTTGAGGAAGGTTTCTTCTAAAAATTTGCAGAGATATATTTTAGATTTATGTGGAAACTTGAATCACCAAAATACGAAATTTGTGGAGCAAATTACGAAGGAAACATGATTGATGCGATTTTGACGCAGATTATCTACGCCCGCGGGCGCAGATCCCATGATCGTGGGCGTCGGTCGTATTTAAGGGAAAATTAGTCTTTTGGGCATAAATCGTGGATTTAGGTCATATTTGACGTATTTAAGAGTCCCCGGGGCAGTTTCCAGAGGTTATTATGCGATATAAACTTTAGTTAGAGCCTAAGGAAGTAGAGACAACTTGAAGACTTCAAATTCACCTTCGAAGACAAAGAATTCAAGAACGGAGGTAACAAGTTACATCTTCGATAGGGAGATTCAATCTTTTTTGTTAGACTAAATTCATCATGTCTTTTCATATAGATTTAGTTTTTTTCTCGTTGATCATGAAATAATTCCCTTTTTACTAAGACTTATGCGACTGTTGTTTTTTATAGTCGGTTTATGAAATTCTAGCTTGTTGGATTATGATTTATGATGGCTATTGTTTATATCTGTTTTTAATGCGTGTGATTGTCTGGCCAACTTTTGCATGATCTTTTGCCTATGTTTAGGACTGGAAAGAAATAAAGGGTTCACGAGATATAAACAACACATAGTAAAACTGACTAGGGATGGATTCAATTTCTATCGTCGTAGCTAGCTTTGGAAAATAACTAGAAAGGTTGTGGAACAGAGGAAAGTTCACAAATTCCGTTAATGTGTAATTCTTAATACGTTTTTCATTATAGGGGTATAGGAAACCGTTAGGAATTATAGAGTTGTTACATCCAAGGGATTGGATAATAATTTACATAAGGAAATTTCTCCATAGCCTGAATACTCTGATAATCCTATTAATTAGAATTCATAAATCGAGTGGATAAATCAACTCGATCGGTAATGTTAGTCGCTTTTCCTCATAATATATCACATCTCTTAATTTTGCTTTAGTAATTTGCTTTTAGTTTAATTATTCATCTCTCAAAATATCAATTTGCGTAACTTAGGAATAAATAAAAGAGCAGTTCTAGTACTTAAATTAGCTATCTCTACGGTACGACATCTGGACTTTAATCTACTTTATTACTTGCATGACCCTAGTATACTTGCTAGGAATTTTCTGTGTCAACAAGGCACTCTCCTATGAGAATTTCATACACAAAGAAGTCTTGATGAGATTATAATATCCCATATCTCATAGTCTCTATGAGTTGGAACAGGGTTTTAAGATCAAAGCCATCGAGAGGATTCCACAATTGCCATTCCCTATGTGCGTGATCGCTCCCCTAGCTATAAGTGATTCATTGGATCTTTATCTAAACTAATAAAAGCATATACAATAAAGAAAAGGTTACCAAAAGCAATTCGATATAATATAAAAGACAACTCTGTCACAATGTTTACAATCTAATGGTCAAGTCACTAGATGGCTCGTCGAGCACCTAACACTATCAGGGTTGGAGCACCCTCCTTCAAGTTGTGTATCCGAACTTCAAATTTGACGAGATGAAGATAGATCTAACGAGACAAAAATGGAACTGATGAGATGAATACGTGCGATACATTAGCTTTTATATACTTTTTTAGTTTAGTGTTTTGTTTTCTCTCACAAATGAGAGTTTCGTCTCTCTTGAATAAGAGTGTGGTCTTTTGCACAAGATCTTTTTGTGCTTGTTTGTTATTCCTTAATTCTTTTTATCTTGATGAATCTTGATATCTGATGCTTCAATTGTTCTTGACTACATAGTTAGAGACAGTGTCTAAGTTGTATTGTTCTTGATGTTGTAAACTTTTATTGAATGAAATAATATGACCATTTTTCCTTCAAAAAGTGGGTTGAATTAATTACATTAATTCAAGATATACTTGGAGATTCAATAATTCACGGCATTGGGATTTTTCCGGAGTGGTTTTAGCTAGCTATTAGGGTATGGTATTCAATCTCCGGGTTTGTGCTTGCAGCAAAAACAAAAAATTAAAATTTTATTCACAATCCCTAAATAAGAATTAAGTAAGACATGGTACCATCAAATACACGTAAAATATACATATGAGGTTTTTGCGAAACTTACCAATTTCGTTGTTTCGTACCACAGAAAAATACCACTTGGCTAATCTGTTGCATATAATAGAGTCTAAACATAGAAACAGGAAAACGCCTTCTTCTTTTGTAGAGGACGCATCTTTTGCTTCTTCAAAATCTTTTGGGCTGGTTTAATATCTCAACTTTGCGATATATTTCTAATGGTTTCCACAGTTTAGCTTGTACTCTTAATAGTTCTTTATGTTCTAGTGTAGAACTAATGAATATGGCTTATGGAGAAAGAAGTTGGAATATTTTATCACAGAGCTCTAATGCAGAGATATAAGAAAAGAAGAAGAAAATATGCCTTGCATCTTGGGCGGAGAAGACAGCTACCGGGGTCTTAATGCCCTAGTCTATGCTACCCCTACTGTTAGGGAATCCTTACCCTAACAGTCTTCTTTTCCTTCTTTCAGTCTAACTGCCGTAAGCATCTAAGAACATCTTAAAAGCCTGCATGGCTAACCTAATGATAACATTAGTATAAAGCATTTATACCTAAAAAATTATATGTGATGCGAATTACCTACTAAAATGTCAATTCTCAAAGACAACTCAATTCTCCAATAACAGTAAAAATCTCTCGTATAAAAGAAAAATGGTTGTCGAGTATTTTTTTCATGAAAGACTTGGGAGAAGCCACCTACATTCAGGTGATTCATATCTATAGATATATAATCAATAGAATGATAGAACTTTCTCAAGTCCTTTACTTAAAAAAGGTCCTAAAGAGTTTAGGATGGAAGACTATAAGAAATAGTTCATGCTTATGAGACATGGGTACATATCTCCAAATTTATATTTCCTCAAAGTGAGGAAAATATAAAGGAGATGAGCACTATACCCAATGCATCTGCAGTAGGTAGCCTGATGTATGCCATGTTGTGTACTAGACCCCACATCTCTTATGTTGTAAGCGTTGTGAGTTGATTTCAAGGAGACCGGGCAAGGAACATTGGATTGCTTTGCGGAATATCCTCAAGTACCAGAAGAGGACTGCGGATATGATTCTCATCTATGGAGGTGGAGATCTGAGGGTTGACAGTTACACTGACTCAGACTTTCAATCTGATATAGATGACTGAAACTCTACCTCAGGGTTTATATTCATGCTCAATGGTGGGGCGGTATCTTAGAAGCGTTTCAAGCAAAGCACAACCACTGATTCCACTACTAAGGCTGAATATGTGGCTGCAAAAGAGGCTATTTGACTAAGGAAATTTCTAAGAAAAATTTAGGTGGTTTCTAGCATTGAGCTCCAGTTGCCACTTTACTGTGACAACAGTGGAGCGATAGCGCAAACAAAGGAACCAAAATCTCACAATAAGTCCAAACACATTGAGAAGAGATTCCACATCATTAGAGAGATCATTAGCAGAGGTGAAATAGTCATGTAGAAAATAGCCTCACCAAACAATGTTGCTAATCCACTCACCAAACCACTTTCACAGGCAGTGCTAGACCGATATCTTGAGAAGATGAATATTAGATACCATAACGAGTGGCACTGAGTGCAAGTGGGAGATTGTTAGGATTATTTCGTCAAATGCCTTAGAGGATAGATTGAATATGGCTCTTTTGATTTGTAATTGATACTTATCTTATTTATACAAGGCATTTCAATTGTTTTCACTTAAATCTTATTGGCATCTATAACTAGTGTACAATGACTAGTCCATGTAATCAAAGCGAACACTCTACTTCCTATGGGTTAGGAATTGGCACTAGAAGGGTTTGGTCCATGATTACTTAACTGGTTCGCAAGTAAATATGGAGTCTTGATTGGGCATCAAGACTCGGTAGTACTTTTACAACTTGAGCTTTGAGATGGGAGTAATAGTGAAACACTATGAGATAGTGGGAGCTTGTGTTGTAGATACATCAGTGGGACTAATGAGTTCAAACTCGACTCACATTGGTTCTGTCACATAGGTTTCACTCTATGACAGTCATTGACAGAACTGATTAATTGTGATAGGTATGGGTAAACCTATGACCTGGGGGATCACGTTGAAGATGCGCTTGTGACATCAAGTTTGTAATTAGAGTAGTGAGGCCCAATTCACCCATTGGTGGGTTCGACTTCATAATACGACTTGATAGGCGAGTGGTAGTCTTAACTGATCGCCAAGATCGGATTTGTTCTCTCATAAGTGAATGAGAACGTGTCATATGCAATTATGAATAATTGAGATCAAAGTCTTTGGCCAAAGAATTGGAGTTGCTTGTGCTGGGCATGAGAGAAAACTCAATGATCTCAAATTATTATAATCTAAGCATATGATCAAGTCCAGTGAGTTTGACTTCTCCATGACTCTCACTTGACTTGGACACGTGAACAAAAGGTTTATACTCATACAATATTCACAAGATGAAAGGTTTTGGAATGATCCATTCATTCGATCTCATTTGGGTTTTGATGTGGGGCACATAACTGGCTATGTGTTATGCACATCCCTTGGTTTCCTCCAATCTCCAATCCAGAGGAACGTAAAGAGTCGCAATTCAAATATTAACAATGAAAAATAATGGGAAAATTTTGGAGGGACTTAAAATATTTAATTTATTGGATAAATTAAATAATGTTGAGTAATTAATTATTCATTAGATAAATAAATTAATTATTCAAATGATGAGGTTAATTAATTAATTTCTTGGAGAAATAAATTATTTAAATAATTAAATTAATTAATTTATTTATTGAATAAATAATTAATAAAAATTAAAAGCAAAACTAAACATATATACTTGCCTAGGGCGAGTGCACACATGTAGTAGGCGTCCTCATGGATGCCTACTTGGGTTGGTTTGGGTTGCTTGTTTGTTTAATGGGTTTAAGTGATACGTATGTATATCTATCACTTAAGGCTTTCAACATAAGTCATCACGTATTCTGAGTAGCCTCCCAATAAAAAATCCCCTCCCTCTCTCTTCTCTCTCTAGTCATCTATGTAGAAGAAAAAGAAGGGATTTTTCATCAACTTTTCAGCTCGGTGATTTAGAGACAACAACATCTTTGTTGTTCGGATCAGAAACCAAGAATCAAGATTTGGATGTCAAGAAGGCTAGAATTTTCTGAGAATCGCGAGGATTGGAAAATCTCATCAGCCAGTATTTTGCGAAACGAGGAATTTTCCAACCACTTCGCTGTAAGAGGTGAGCTTTTTGTTTCTATCGGTTTGAATATGCAAATTCGAGATAACCACTTGAATTTTTTACATTCCGCTCTGTTTTTTATAACGTTACCCAACAGTAACCTACACCTCATACCATAGAGGTATTTATATGTGAGTTGATGGACTCTTAAATCTTATAAATACATGTTTTAGCCTCGTGGAGTGTGGAGTTTGCCTTAGAGTAGCATTTGTAAGACAGTTTATATAATTATGACATATTTGATATTTCTACATGGATTATGTTATAATTTAATAATATAATTAATATAGCCAAAAAATGACTATGTCATCTTTAATATGTATTTTGGGTAAAATGCACTTTGTACCCCCCTAATCTATTTATTTTGCCGCATTTAGGTCCTTAGACTATCAAATGTAACAAAATGGTCTCTTGACTTGACGAACGTTTCACTTTCCGTGACTTGATGTTGATGTGGCACTGGGTTTGACTGGGGCAATGTGGCCATTGAAAAACTTTGTCAATTTTACCTTCAGTCGCTTTGTATAATATGGATCATTTGCGTGCTTATATACTACTTTTCAACTATCTTGGCACCATTTTCTACTAATTTTTGTGCTGAAAATAATCCACTCATTTCTACTATGTTTTTATTTTAGTTTTTAATTCAAATGTTTAGTAGTACTATAAATTCACACATAATATGTATCTCACGTCATCCTTCAAGGCATTATATGAAAAAAAAGGATTTCAGAACATTTTGTCAATGCTGAAAACCTGCTGCAATTCACACAGCTTGGACAAAAAATTATTTGGGAAGGAAGTTCAGAGATTGCTTTGATTGGGATGTTAGTTTGAAAATTTTACTTCATTTTTATACTTAATTGTTTTACAAAATTAATTTTATTTTTATAATTGTAGAAATCAAATGGATGCAACTATCTACAATTGTTTGGTCTGAAACAAGTCCAAAGGGCTGTAAATTGGCCAAAGATATGTGAAAAAATTGGAAGAGAAAAAAAAGACCAAAGATTATGAATGACACGAAAAGTGGGAAAGAAAACCATTTGTACCTAAATTAGTTTTGTAAATGAGATGTAATAAATTGCATATTTGTTTATGACGTAACGGAAGTAATTAGTGTACAGATTGAAGATCGTGTCTATCAAAGCTTACGGACAAAGATTGAGTGAACTCAAAGGATTTGCAAAGAAATTCTTTTTTTCATTAACTCTAAATGATAATGATGGAAAAACAACTGCAAACACTTAAATACTTAGTTTCTATCCTACGCCATGGAAAATCCAAAAAAAAAAATATCCAACAAAAGGCGCAAAATTCAATAGACTCAAAACGACACGAAATTGACCCCAAAAATTCTCCAACCCATGGGGAAGCATAAGCTACGAAAAATGGCCCCGAAAGATGAAACCCAAAAAAACTAAAAGTCAACAAAATTTAACGAAAAATAGGAAAAAACACAAAGCCGGTAGCTAAATAAGCTGAAATTTAGCCTTAGGCGTGGGATAGGCTTTTTCTTGAAATGAGCTTCAATTTGGTAGGTCGTGGGTCCTGTAACTCTAAGCAGATTAAACATTACGGTCATTTGAAATTTTACTAACAAAAATAAACTACTAAAATTAAGTGCCAAAATAAAGATGTCTCCCCCGTTGAGAGGGAAAATTCTTGTATAAAGTGGGTTTTGGGCCCATCTGTGCACTTTGTGGATGTGATTAGTACACTTCACTTGTTTTTTAATTCAAAAAATAAAATAAGTAATGTATATTAATCACGTCCACAAGGTGCACAAGTAGGACCCAAGACCCGGTGTATACCAGTGTTTTCCCATGGAGAGGGTATTCTTGGTGTTTCATATTGATGTCTAACACCATTACCTTCCATCGATATCCGTCAAGTTGAGGGACCATTTTGTTACATTTGATCATTTAAATACCGAAATATGATAAAGTGAATAATTTAGGGGTACAATGTGTATTTTGCCCATTTATTTTTGACACATCATATATAATAATCTATTTTATATACTTATATATTTGAAAAGGGGTTAAGAAATTTGTTCGGCCCACTATCATTATGACACGACTTACCTATAAAAAATTGACAATGGTCTGATATAAATAGCGTTGTTTGAATTTTTCTTCATTAAAGTTAATATTTTATTTCTCCTACTTATTATATATGTCTCTTGCTCTTTCCATCTCTAATCTTTTAGTTTTCTTTTACTATCAAATACAAATATAATATACATATATACATATATATATATATATATACTATTTATTAACTTATCTTGGTTCATAAGTTTAAATTAACTCATAGAATCCTGAAAAAGTATTGTGCTTAATTGACATGGTATTGATTACTATAACTAAACCTTGAGGTTCTAGCCTTCCAGGTCCATGTTACTAAACCAGGGTTGGCTATTGGTACAGCTCCGATATTCTATAACAAATTGGCGTTAAATGTTATATTTCGTATATTTGTGGTGTGAACTTATATATTTTTTTAACAACATTATAAAAGGATATGGATCAAATACATTTCATTAGATTAGGTAAGATATAAGACTCAATCTACACCATTAATACCACTTGATCCCAAGGACTGGATTTAACCCAATTTTTCAGATTATATAATGTTTTTTAATGCTGGCAGGGGCATTTTAGTCAACAAAACATAATAAACTCATGTAGGATCAAAATCAAATCTCACTTATTGCGCCATAACAGATTCTGTTCTCCAAATCTTTGTTTCTTTCCAATTCAGTTCACAGAACAGAACGTAACATGTGTCTATGATAAATAAACACATCAGGGAATCACGTGTAATGAAACAATTAACTCCCAGCCATGAACTTTGGCAAAAGTTCTTGCTTCTGTTTCATTTCCGAAAACGAAGTCCATATACCTTAAATAAAAAATAGTAGCAGGCCCTCAAATCAGTATATCTCTACTTTTGAATTACGTAGGTAATTAAAAGAACTAAAATATGGGACTCACGGGAATACTTTCTCTTTGGACATCCTTGAAAAACTCACAGATAAATGGAGCAGAAAAATTCATAAGATATTGTATAATGTGTTATACCATATTGTATAATGTGTTATAATATACTGTATAATGATTTATATGATACTGTATAATTGAATATTTTTAATATGTTATAAATACATACTGTATAATGAGTTATAATATACTGTATAATGTGTTATAACATATTGAATAATGACTTATAAGATACTGTATAATTGAATATTTTTAATATGTTATAAACACATATTGTATAATGAGTTATAATATACCGTATAATGTATTATAACATACTGTATAATGGCTTATAAGATACTGTATAATTGAATATTTTTAATATATTATAAACACATACTGTATAATGAGTTATAATATATTGTATAATCTGTTATAACATACTGTATAATGACTTATAAGATACTGTATAATTGAATATTTTTAATATGTTATAAAACATATTGTATAATGAGTTATAATATACCGAATAATGTGTTATAACATACTGTATAATGGCTTATAAGATACTGTATAATTGAATATTTTTAATATGTTATAAACACATACTATATAATGAGTTATGATATACTGTATAATATATTATAACATATTGTATAATATATTATAACATATTGTATAATTAAGCGGGTTATTAAACTGAATATGCACACTTCATTATCTACAGTGACCTGATTCTCCATAAACAATTGGGGAAAAAAAAAAAACAGAAAGAGAACAAAACAGAAGCAAGACTGAGAAGTGAAGTAAAGCAAAAGTGTGTGCTGTACTGTGCTGCGCTGTCTCTGCGGGCCAAACCCAATTGCATTATTACTTACTTCAATACCTTCTTCTTTTCAATTTCTTTCACTCTCAATTCTCAAATATACTTGCATTTTTAAGAAAGCAAGCACGTAATAAGGCGAATTTAACTGGAGCTTAGGTAGACCAGAGAAGAAGTGGGAGTTTCAGATCTGAAAGAGATGACGATGAAAAAAATTGTGGGTCTGTGGGCTTTGAAAAATAATATTATTTGACTATTATACCCCTGATCCAATTGAAATTAATTTCCCTATTTTTTAATTCTTTTTTGGACTGTTGGATTTAATGGATCCAATGATGTAAATTGTGTCTTATATCTTATCTAATATAGGGTATGTATTAGATCTTGACCCCATTATAAAATATCAAATCAAACATAATTATAGAATAACAAATCCGAAATGTTAGTAGTGGCCTCACGCATTGTTTTAAAAATCGGCACGGACCGCCGACCAGGCAATATAATGGTTCGAGTCGAACCTTAAAACCGATAATAGCTAAAAACCGCTCAGCCCAGCGGTTGGACCGCCGAACCGTGTGAACTGGGCATGGGTCGCAAAAACCGGCCAAGTTTTATTAAGTATAAAAATTGGTTAAATCCCTAAATCTTCTACCAACTTAAACACAAGAGCTTCTGTTCCTTTCTGGTTTCTCCCTTCAAGCAGCAGCAACAACTTTGGGTGAGTTAGATTGAGTAATTGATTAGTTAGATTGAGTATTACAAGTAAATATTAGGGAATTTCTGACATTATAAATCAAAATCAAATAGGAAATTTCTGAAATTGTAAATTAAATCCAAATGTATTATTTTTGCAATTGTAAGAGGGAATTAAAATATATAAGCATGTAGCAGTGTAGCTTACGCATTACAGCCTTACATTGCAATTTTTGAAATTCTTGTAGTTGGGTTGAAATTTAAAATGAATTAATGTGATTTGTTAGGGGTGTTTCCTTATAAGTCTCTGGGTGTTTGCTTATTTCTTGTAGCTTGCAATTTCTTGCAAGTCTGTAACTTGCAGTAATTGTGTTGATTATCTTGTCATGTTTGTTTTTTGTAATACATATGACATGTTTGTTGAAATGACTATAAGATTTCATAATGAGATATTATGTTACTTTTTCAGTATCTCCAAAATAGAAAATGAGGAAAAATTTGGAAGAAAGTTAGCACGAAGATTTTTCGATAATGTCACGTACATATCTAAAATATATCTTTATACATTTTACAATAAGTGATATGAATTTTTTTATTGGATTTGTCATTTGTGGATGTTTAAATTCTAAGGATTGATTTTTTTTTATTTTTATTTTTGTTGCATACTTATGTATTTAATTATTTTTTTATCTACTTTGGATATATTGATAATTATTTATATAATAATTATGAAATCACCGATCCGACTATGATTGAACCATGGTCCGACCAGTGAACATTGAATCAATAGGTTTTTCGGTTCGATAACCGATCGGGTTTTTAAAACATTGCGGCACTCACGCATTTGTACACCTTATTTATGGAATTTACTATTTAGCATTCGCGACCAAGATTTAAAAAATTATTAATGATTTTCTGATCTTCTTGAAACATGCATTTATGGTGCAAGTCTACTATTGGTTTAAATATTTGAACTTCCTTACAGTGAGACCTTATTAATGACATATGTTGGATTAAATGTCAAACTTATCTGAATTTAGTTTTGATTTCTTTTAAATTCATAATTTAAGATACCCTACATTTTGGAGAAGCCACTGACAATATTTTTTACTATGTCCATCTACTTTTCTAACCCGTCCATTAGATAAGGTCATGCTTGGACGATGAATTTTAATAAAGGAACCAAATACTATTTACAAAAATTCCCCATTTGATGTTGAAGAAAATATTCCTCTTTAATTAGGGCAATCCATGCAATAAAGGAAATCATTATTGTTTCTTTTATCACATAGTATACATTACAGTCTTATAAATAAATTATCTTTAGGGTTTGTTTGAATGGGGAGATTTGAATTTGAGAATTGAATTTAAAGAAAAAATTTCATAGGACTATAAAATGGAATCATTTGAAATTCACCATGTGGATTGAGAGAACAACTCAATTTGGGCACCAAGGAATTTTAAATTCATTACAACTTGAAGTAATCCAAACAAACTCGATAGATTTGCTGATGAATTTAAAATCCATAATTTTCAAATTCCTCAATCCAAACACACCCTTATATTATTTGTTGCTGATGAATTTAAAATCCATAATTTTCAAACTCCTCAATCCAAACACACCCTTATATTATTTGTTATAATAGTCCGTCTGATTGGTGGTCTTGGTTAGTAGTGTAAGTGAATCCATTTGAACCAAACAAGGTCTTGCTTGAGATTTTATTGAGCTTTGAAAATTGAGTTGAGCTTGTTTTCATGGCTATCTAATTCGAGTTTGAATGAGTTTTAATTGAGTCAAACACAAATTGAGCTTAAAAAAAACTTCAAAATTTAACAACTGAAGAATGCTTTGAAACTTAATTATTATGTAAAAAAATCAAATTTCTAACAATCAATCCAAATCGAGTATCAAATAATTTCATTTGTTTTCCAACCCTAGTGTCATTCATGGTAATGGATTATATATTTTGAATAGAGGCATTTATTGTTATCTCAAGTTGCACGTGTTTGTAAGGACCCACTTCTCGTTTTGTTTGGTATGATGGTTACTTTTACCGACCATAGGAAAGTTTAGGAAGTCCAAAAGCCAACCTTTAGAATAACTTTATTCAACAACGTTAAACAATACAGGAATTTATGGGTAAGCAAAGCTAATTGCATGGTAATGAAGAAACATTTTCCCTTTTAATCAGGACAATGTGTTTTTATCATCACATGCAGAATGGAAACATTGGCCTTATCATTACAACATTCAACAGTCGTCTCCATACACATCAGTAGTATTAGTGTATATATATATTATGTTAGTATTACTTTCCAAGGAATAAAGTCCTGATTTTGTGGGAGGTTTCCAAACACGAGACAGTATGCGTGTATTGGTTTCAGGCGTTGTGTCTCTCTTCAAAAGTTTCTTCTCTCTCCTCTTCTCTCCTCTCCTGTCCTGCAAAGTGCAAATATATATATATATATGAACCAAACTTTCTTTTGCTCAAGACAACTATCATATGTAGCTTTTCTACTTGCTATTCACTCATCAAAATACTAAGCTAAATCTCTCTTGTCATTATCTCAACTAAGGTTATCATGCCTGCTCTCTCTCTCTCTCTCCAATTCACACAACATCATATCGACTGTACTAACATTAACCTCTATGTAGTTTCTGTTTTCAACAGGTAGTCCTGCACATTAAGTTCCCTAGCGAACAAATGAACAGTTTGTGTTGATTTCAGGGCTCAGTTATTCTAGAAAGGAATAGAGTGACCAAGGCAAGTTATGGGGTCTAAGAAGAGCGTCTCATATTGGCTTATGAAACATGCAGACGATGAGGATGATAATATTGACGCCATTTTACCAAAGACGCCCAACGAGCCAATGGAATTCCTTTCAAGATCATGGAGTCTCTCTGCAAATGAAATATCAAAAGCACTTTCTACAAAGCACATGCAACCTACTACTACTACTACCATACTCCACAACAATCTAACTCTCATCCCTCCTCAAAAGCCTTTACCACAACAACTCCTCGTAAGCAACTATTCTTGCTTACTTCATCTTTACACACACTTAGAATTCTCTTAACCATTGATAGCAACGTGTTGCAGATAGAGAAGCCGGTAGTAAATGGAAGAATAAGAGGAGGCGGGGCAATTGGAAGGTTGTTCCATCAGGATAAGAATAAGAGTAGTAGCAGAGTAGTGAAAAAGAAGGATAAAGCACGTATAGAGAATGCACATATGCATGCTGTTGTGTCTGTTGCTGGACTATCAGCTGCCTTGGCTGCAGCTACTGCAGCAACAGACAAATGTAGCTCAAAAATGAGCATGGCTGTGGCATCAGCAACTCAACTCTTGGCCTCATACTGCACTGAGTTGGCAGAATCAGCCGGGGCTGATTCTGACCGTATAACCTCTGTTGTAACATCAGCAATCGCCATTCGCACACCAAGTGATCTATTAACTCTCACAGCTGCAGCAGCAACTGGTATATATAAATCCTGTTCAGCTACTTGTGCAGATTTTTTCGAACATCACACTGTTCCCTGGAGAATAATATTATTTTCAAAATCCAATCCTAAAACGTTTCATATATTTGCATTTTGAATAGCTTTGAGAGGAGAAGCAGCTCTGAAATCAAGATTGCCCAAGGAAGCAAGGAGGAGCGCGGCAGCTATAAGCCCTTATGAAAAGGGCATAACAGTAAATTCACATTCTCCGTCACCTAATTTTCATTGTCAAATCGATGAAGAGGATTTTCCCTGTGTTGGTGACTTACTACAACTCACTCGAAAAGGTAACAGCTCTACATTCAAATTATCTGTACTCTTAATTAAATTTCATTCTATTCTGCACCATAAATAAAATTTTCATCCTCCCTTATTACTTAAATTCTTAGGCGTGCTACGATGGAAACATATCTCTGTATACATCAACAAGACAAGCCAGGTATACAGATAGCATAGAGATAGAGAATTACACAGATATACATACATATATACAATTCATCAACAAAATAGCATTGCCCAGCTGACTTAAAATGAATGAATGAATGGAGTTGCAGGTTACCCTGATGTTGAAGAGCAAACATGTCGGTGGAGCCTTTTCCAAGAAGAATAAATGTAAGTTTTCAACATTTCACTAAGAATGTCTACAACAGATCTATTATAGAGAAAAATAGTATTATCCAGATCAGTTTTATATACGTCACAAATATCCTCGCAGGTATTGTTTATGAAGTGATTGATGAGACCGGAGGATGGCCATTCAAAAAAGAAAGAGAAAATATGGAAGTATACTTTGGGTTGAAAACTGGTCAAGGTCTCTTGGAGTTCAAGTGCAAGAACAAAGTTCATAAACAGAAATGGGTGCTTGGAATTCAAAATCTTCTACAGCGCTCAAAAAGTCACGTTGAAGAAGCTGAGGAACTCCACTCCCTAAGAATGTTGAATCTCAATAAGAGCATATAAGCAGCTGTTCATTTTTCGTGGACGAAATTGTCTGTTAAAACTTTCTTTTCACTTCTCTTTATAATTCAAACACAATGAATATGGTACTCGCTTTCTTCTCCAGACAATGAGTGATGATACACACAGCATTGTTTGCTATAGCAGTCTTCCTTAGTAAAGAGTTTATACCGAGTCTGTCAATAGAATCAGCATTGATCATGTCAGAACCTTAGAACTTGTAGAGGTAAAAGAGTCTTTTCATCAGTGGCACTCAGTGTGAATTTCTTTCACATTGCTCGGATTTCTAAATTGAAGGTTACTTCCAAATATATTATATTTCTCTGCAATCGAAAAGGAAGGAGTGCATGTGTACTTCAAAAAGGTTATTCAGAAACTAACTAATACAGTTCGATAAAATGATTGTCAAAACCAGATTTTCCTGCTTAAATGTTTGCCTGGTACCTAATCATGTTAAGGATTTGTAAACTAATAGGAGTTTTTCGGAGCATGTATCTTCTTCCAAGTGAGAAAACCTAAGAAAAACTACAAATTCCTACTAGTTTTCCTTTCCTCTTCAGATTCTTAACCCAAAATTCATATCAGAAATCGGACAGATGAGAATTGAATAATACAATAAACTTTTTGAACTCAATAAAATCGGGTAAAATAGTCCGATTAGCTTTTTTGTTTTTGGGGGGTTGGGGGGGGGGGGGGGGGGTTGGGTTCATACTTACAAGCAAGCAGGTTGTACATGACACACCATGTGTTTGCCTGTCATTACCCTCAAAAAACAACAGTCCTGTTTTTCTCGTATGGCAAAACTCGCAGTTCGCAATATGACTTTATTGCTTTTGCAAGACATTGCTTCTCCAAGTTCTCTGATTTTTGTACAAAACTACGCAGATTATCTCTGTGGGAAACTCTCTCCACCTGACACCAATCAACACTAAAAATATTACTTACATCATCTTACCATATATCATCATCAATCGAACTTTACTTCTTTTATCTTACATAATTAATGTGAAAGAAAAATGTGTGCCCAAATGTCAAACTTGCTTATGCGGCGATATATAGGGAGGTGAGAGAAATATATAGGATGTCTCTTAAAATGGATAGAGTTGGTAATCATCTATTGGTTTGTGTAAAATTTGTCATGACTACTTATTGCTGTTCTTAGAAGTTAAAGCATTGCAAAACTTCTAGGTCAGCTTGGCAGTATAATTCCACCTATTAGATACACTAGCACACGTGAAAAAGTCAAGAAAGATGCAAGACAATGTCATTTTTCATTAACAGGAAAACAAGTAAAAAAGTTTCCTGATTTATCTACAAGGAACGTGCAGGCACTTGCCATAAAATGTACAAGAACAGAACAGAGAACTCAAAAGGCAAAGGTATAAGTAAGTTGCATTTTATTCATAAAAACAATCTGAAACCATGTCATCTCTTCTAGATTCATAAACTTACTGTTGCATATTACATAATTCAGTCAAAAAATCAGACGGGCCAACAAAATAGCAAGCACAAGGCAGTAATTGTTGCCACTTCTATCTATATTTTAAGGCTATTAATATAGGATTCTTGAGCCATTTCATGCGGCTCACACAAAATCTAACAGAAGAGAGGGAAAATTGTCAAAGCAAGAGCTTAAGCCTTAATCGTTATAAATATTTGAGTGAGAGCTACACATGGACATTCATGATATAACACATGGACATTCATGTTAACTTGACATAACACAGCAATGGAGCGAAAAGATGGAAAATCCACATGGACATTCATGTTAACTTGATATAACATAGCTTCAAAACATATGCACTCCAAATTTTGTATAGCAAAAATAGTATCAGCTTTAAAAGTGTTTGATGATTAGTTCAAAACACCTTTGCTGATCAAGTAATCAATTGAGCTGAGAATTCATAATTTGATTATACATGGATAGCTACAAATGAAAGAACATCAAACAAGAGTGCGAATACCATTTGCTCAATTATGGGGCCTTCATCCAGCTCTTTGGTTACAAAGTGACTTGTTGCGCCAATCAATTTCACACCAGCATCAAAAGCCTGTGAACGTTGTATTACAAATAAGCATGTATACTTACGGGTAACACTAGAAGCATCCATGGTAAGAAAATAACAAAATATTACCTGCTTGGAGGGATTCCCACCCTTGAAAGAAGGCAACAGGCCGTGATGAATGTTAATAATATCCTTTCCGTAGCTTCTTAAGAAATCTCCGGAGAGTATCTGCAGCAATTTTTTTGATATTTTGAAGCAGTCATTGTGATATGTAACAGAATGAGAGAGAAATTCTTTCAAGGGAAGTTAAATAACACCAAGCAACTACGAAAGCGTTTGGCTATACTTATAAGTTTAGAAACTAATATACCAATGTTAATGTTAATACTTACTTTTAAATAAAAAAAATTATATATATATATATATATTGCTGCATATTTTATTTGACAACACAAAAAATATTGCATGTATGGTACTAATTATGTGTGTAATATAACATTAATCTTAGAATAAAATCCAAAAAAGAAAGTATTTTAATATGTCAATATGTGTTATACTAATATTATTTTAATAAAAATGTTATATGTATAAATATAAGTCTCCATATATGTTAACGGGAAAAAAAAAAATCTTCAATAGCAAAAAATTGATATATTTAATTTATAATATATTCCTATAGATACTAACAAATTATATATATCAGTAGATACATACACATAATCACATATATAATGTACATACGCAGAGTACCTAAAAACTTTTATGTCTAGCATAAACATGCGTAGATACACACTTACACACTTATATATATTTATAATTAGATAGATAAACAACTCGGAATATATTATATCTTTAAACATATTGATAGATATATAAATTAATAGACACATATATGAAATATTTAATCCAGATTAACATTATATTATTAGATATTTAATATTTATAAGTCGAATAAGTCTAAACCCCAAAACTTTTGTGCAAAATATATTACTATTATTAGTAGCACATCCTCTATGGTCTTTTGTTGACAAAAACAGCTTATTGACACGTACCAAAACTGATCATCTTAGAAGCTTAGAGCATATTTTATCCACACATTCAAGAGTTTATATTTAAGATAAAACGTAAGAATTTATAAGCACTAAAAACATGTTATAAGCATATAAGCTCTTGAAAATAAGACTAGCCAAACACCCTCTAAATAAAATTTCAATAATATATGAATGCATCTATTGCACTGGTTTATATTACATTACTGGCACCAGTTTATTGGGGAAAAAATAGCAGGGGCAAACTGAAAGAAGAAAATCAACAACCCAAAGCGAGCCCAAAGGACTATGGCAACCTTATCTTTCAAATGAAGTGAATACAGTGTAATAATGCAAAAAAGTTAAGACTCTAGCTACCTGCATGTATCTAGCAAGTACTAGAAAGTCTGTATCCTTAACCAAATTCAAGATATCTGCTTCTCTTTTATCTTCATTGTTTGTGTCAAAATAATGGTAAGGAATTCCATGCCTTTCAAGAAATCGTATCACATGGGTGTTTGCACCTCTATCGTGATTGCTGTTATATATGCAATTATAGCATCGTGAATAACTTACTCATTAAATGAATAAAATTAATTAAAACGATGAAATCCTCCAAAGTTTACCTTATCACAGCTGTGATGTTAACTGGAAGTCTTCTGTCCTGCCAACCATGCAACAGATCAACAAGGCAATGGTCCTGATCAACACCCAAAAAAAAAAAAAAACAGAAGAACACTTAGGTCATAGTAATAAAATGATGTTTTGAAGAACAGTTATGCTGGTTAAGCTAGCTATCACATATTTACTAGACCCTTTAATACTTACATGGTCTTTAGTTTTACTGATATTCCACTCAAAAACTCTATTTTTTATAAAGGAGTTAATCATTTACCTCTCAATTGGAAATTCGAGAAGAAAATACACATTCTCGTGATTCATACGGATGAATAAATTATAAATTGAAAAGTTGGATATTAAAATTGCGATACATAATCTTGTATTTGGATGAAGAAGTCCAATTTAAAATGAGTAAATATACCTGCTTGGAAGCAAGGACTGCAATCTTATATTGAGGATCTAGGGTGGGCACCCGAACAACAGATTTCATTGCATTGAACGTCTTTGAAAGCTTTAAGAAATCCTCATCCATTTGCGGTCGTCGCCATTTAGCAGGGTCAAAGATGAACTCACTGTAACTTATAGCAAGATATTGTTGGTATGTACACGTGCATGTGAATCAAGTCTAACAAATAACTGAACTCAGTGTAAACATTTTCGAATCAACTACACAGTTGAAAACACTTTCCCTGCATTTCTTAGTCATTCTTTTTATATGTGAAAGCACAATTTGATTACTCGTGCTAGTTTTAGAGTACTGAACTACTCGTTAAACGAAATCTGGAAGGTGATGAACCCATATCCCAAAATCTAAAACAGATCCAAGACTTACTAATCTATTTATTGGTTATCAGCTCCCTTATCTTGACCAAGTGGGGATAATACATCAATGAGTTCTCTCTTTTATTTTAGTTTTAGTTTGTACTCTTTTTCTCTTCCCTTTTTTTTGGGGGGGGGGGGGGGGGGGGGGGTAGGTGGGTTATTAGACCTTTTCTTGATATCCTTAACTAAAGACCTATGATGCACGGATACTCCTAAATCGACCCCGTGCAGTATCGTACCCGTATCCGGCACAGATACTCTCGGATACAGTGTCCAGGCCATTTTTGAAGTGTTCAAAAATAAAAAGGAAAGAAAAAATTCTGGATATCGTATCCGACACAAAATTTGAGTTATCCAATACGTTTTGGATACCAGATAGAATATTTGTTTAATATTAGATAATACTTTTTGAACTAAAATAGGAAAATAGATAATATTTTCGGTCTTTTGTTAAAAATTAACACATAAAAATTAAATAAATGACAAAGAAATTTACAGAACTAGACAAAATTTTATTTATATCAATGCATTTATCAAATCAAATTTATTTTTATATATTATACATGCATATATATAGACGTATCGTATTCTAAAATTTCGAGATTTGCCCGTATTTCGTATCCGTGTCGAATGGTACCCGTATCCTCGTATCCGTATCCGTGCACCATAACTAAAGACCAAGTATATAAAATGTAGGTACAGCCTGTACAGCACACACCAAATTAAATTAATTAATTAATTAATTGTCCTCACAATAAGTTTGTTGCGACTAACTACAGCAGTTCAAATAAAACCACAATCTTCACAACAGATTTAAATGAGCTTAATTTCAGTTTAGACCATGTAAAATACTTAAAATTGATCTTTCATGGTTTCCAGACAATAATAACGATGAGTCAAAAATGTTTCTATAATTCTCTCTTGTTCAGCCCGGAAAGCTACATGAAGGACACAACCAGGAAACAGAACATGAGTTGCACACCTTAGTGGCATTGACTTAAAGTAATTCTTGTTTCAGACCTTATAACTTCCATCAGTAGATAGTCCCAACCATTGAAACGACCCCATAACATACATGTGCCAAATATGCTTGATGATGTAACGGTTTTGGTAAATCTTTACAGCCTCAACCACTCTTTACTTATTTGCTTTACAACTATCATCGGGTGCGTCAAACCAACAAGTCGTTGTAATAACAAGTTAAAAAATTACTCGTAGTAAGGTAATTGCAGGATGCAGCTGCAACAAATAAAATGTTTTTTGATAGACACAGAGCACATTAAGTGCCTACGCCAACTTTTTTCAACTTACTACCATAACTGTGACTACACTCTTCAGACTTATACCCTTCCTGAGAATAAATTCTTTGAATAATCAAGTCCAGTCAGAACACCATGAGACATGCATTGACAGAAGGATAGGTACACGCAGAAAGTATACTCCATGACTATAATTACCTCTTATGGTGTTTTGAGACAAATTATCAGAAACTGAAATCAGATTTGATACTGATTTTCACATAATTATTTAACCACATAAATGGTTCTTCTAACTAGTTTCAGATTTTAAATTAACAAATATACATTAACCACTTAACAGTATTGCTCAATGTGGCTAAATCCATTTTCCTGTAAACAACTCTTCGACTGAATAAATTATCAGTATTCACTTCTTATAATATAGATTTTTATATTTTGAAAGAGACATGCTATAGAGGCAGAGCAGCTACATTTAAAGACTGAAGAAATTCCTTCCACTATTTACATTTCAGCAGGACCTACAACAGTAACAGGTTTAAGAGATCTATCAGGAGATCCTATAAGTCAAACCAAATTTATCTGCATCCACAATATAATCGTGGAATGTCCATATTGTATAATGTGAAGCTTAGCATCATTATATGAGAAAAAAAGAAATACAAAAAACACTGTATTTTAACACAAGCTTCACCTCACACTTGGGGAAAGTTCACTTGCAAGAGTGAGACATGAATATATGAGTTTGTTAAAACCTAGAATAAATCCTAATACAAGCCATTTTCTTTTACAGGATTCTAGTTATCTTGCCTGAATGAAATAATCTTTTTGGAATTCCAGGAAATTCCTTTTAAGCTCCGCTCTGATTTTTAAATTCCCTCTGAGTCAAACAAACTTTGTCTTAATTTATATGTTATTAACAATTTGCATAAAAGGTTCTGTGTTGCAAATCGGGTCTATAGATAGAGCTCGACAATGTAAGGCCAATAAGCTTTGTAAAGTGCAAGTCCTAGGTGCCAAAGAAGTGGAAACTTCTACGTATCGGAAAGGCATAGGAACCAAATAAAAGAAACCATTCATCCTCTAATCTTATTGAAAAAACATTTATCGTACATGATATCAAATCAAATATAATAAACTATATGCATCGTGAAGATTATTATTTATCAATGACAAGCACGGAACTACATGAAGTCAATACTGATTAAACCTAAACCAATAAATAACCATACATAACTTGTTGCTCTGAGATGTTGCAAGTACATACAACTCCATAGAAAACTGATAAAGCAAGACTCAATACCAAGCTAAAAGGTTCACTGCCAGTGAAAAATTAGTCAAGATAAAACTTAACGTACAAGGAAATGAGTCGAATAAAGCATGAAAATACTATAAAAACACACAATGCAGTAAAAGGAAAGGGGAAGTGACCTTCTGGAGTAAAAGACCTTCTCTTTTTCGGGCACGAAAACATCAGCAGTAAGAATGTTGCCACCCTTTGAAGCTATACATTCTGATAGTTTGGCGACAATTCCCACTTCATCCTGATTATGCACAAACTCAACAATTAAAATTTTCTATCTGTTATGCCCATTCATGTTACATAACAATTTCCATATTTAATTTACATGCTGCTTATTAACATAACATACGGGTTAATCATTTAATTATATACAACAAGTGTGAAAATGGGAATATGAAAAGGGGTTAATGGGCTTACTGGGCAGTGGAAGACATGAATGCCATGGATGAGAGACGGAGAGGTGATGTCATCGAGGCCTTTCCCGGGAAATTTCAGGGATTTGAAGGACCTTTTTGCCAATACGTGAACTTGTGGGGAATTTCTTGCGCAGGCTCTTTGGAGGAGAGTACTCATGCTCGAAACGAACCAAAAACACACTTCCACGCACGGTGTGTGTGTGTGTGTGTCTGTGAATAGACGAGGGCCCATCAAGATTTGCACCTTAAGGGGTCTCGATGGTGAATCAATGCCGTTGAAGGTTGGTGGATTTGGGAGGGTGAACAAGTTTTGGTTATTTGGTAATTGCACCTTTAAATTAGGGAAAATTACATACAGACACCCTCATGTATTGTATAATTACCAAAATCTCCCCTTGCTTATTAAAACTTACCAACATACCCCTCATATTAAGGATTTCTCACAATTACACCCTATATGATTTTAAAGATTATTACACTCTTACCCCTATAAACCTTATAAACAGACCCTTGAGAGAGTGTGTTGGTAATTTTTATTAAATGAGGGGAGTTTTAATAATTATACAATAAGTGAGGAGGTCTGTGTGTAATTTTCCCTTTAAATTATCCTACTTGCCACATTTCACCCTCATCAACTCCAATTTCTGCCCAAGTTACAAATTTAACAATTTCTTTTTTTTTGAACAATTTTTACATTTTTATAAGGCGTATTTTTTTATCTCATAGAACATTGCAATTTTCAATCTATAGTTGATGGATCTAAAAATTAGTCCTAAAAGAAAAAGAATCTCAATAAATTTGATCTCATCGGTAAATATTGAATAGAACTTAACACATGGCTTGCATGCGCCATTACTTGAGGGTTTATAAAATTAAATAGGTTGTACGGGAACCAATATATTATGCGAAATTCGTAAAAAAATCTCAATCTTCGAAAATATATATATTTTTAAATTCCATTACATATTGGTTGATTTTCTTTGATAAAAATTATACAATCCACATTTAATACATAATAGGGGATCATGTATATAATTAAGGATGAAGTATGACCACTTCCAATGTTAACTACTTAGGAATCCATTAGGTTGGCCGGCGCCATAACGGCCGTTACTATGTGAACAAAAAATGTTAGATAAGTTATTGTATGGGTATTTCTTGGTATACATAACTGATCAATTCAATTATCATTAAACACGCATGCTGGTTCATATGGACTGCCTCTGTTGACTATAGGGATGTGATTGAATAATCAGCGTCCAGGTTCATCGATTATCACGCTATTGCAATCTAATGATACCGCTTGTCGCATTTTAGATGAAAAGTTATAAATTAAGTATTTTAATTCATTTTATGTAAGAACATTATATATATAACCCAAGATCCGAGACATGGCTAGGCCTGGTTAGGCAAGCAACACGCGCATAGTGGTCCGCACTAGCTAATTCTACAAGCATTTAGGACTCGCCCATTCTTTAAAATTAAATCTCATGTGCCCCAGAGCGCAAACCATATTTAACATTTGGACAATATTAAGTGACATCTCATAGTTTATAATTGTCATGTGCGATAACCAATCTTATTATTTTACTATAGTTATTTAATGAATTCAAACTCATGGTTCTATCTCTTTTTTATATGGACAATGAGTTAGACAACTTATTCTTTCACCATGATGACACATAGGTTACTTTCTATAATAACCTTGTTAATATTAGCTTTGATTTGATTTAATTAAGATAATTTTTAAATCATATGTACACTTTCCCTTAAAATTTGCTAATAATTAATTCATAGCATTAATTCTCGATAAATTTAAATGTACACATACAATGCCTTTTCCTTTTTGGAATTCAATTTTATTCAAACCAGAAATGCTTTATTGAATTCTAATGAAATTTATTGGTTTAAATATTAATTTTAAATCATGAAATGCAAATATTATAAACAATATTTGTTATCCAATAATATTTGTTGCACCTGTTTGCTTTAATATATATTCCTATTACTTATTATTTTAATTGTAATTCAGTTTTTATTTTTTCGCTCTTTATTACTTTCCATTACAATTATTATAATTTTGGGTACATTGACCTTTATAAATTAGTCATATGGTTGCTCTTCATAGGCATCTACACATATCTTCTTATCACCTCATCATCTATAAATATAATAATCTCTGATATGCCCGTAAATTATTACGACATGGTCTTGGGCTTTATTAAAAGATGGGCTCAAACGAAGGATGAAGCAGTGAACCAAAAATAAGAATGAGCCCAAATGTTTGGAGGAGGCTTCACAAAAGAGGGCTCAAAGGAAGCCTAGAAATCGGAGCATTGATTGTCTATTCAAAAAGGATAGTTGAGTAAGTCATAAAGAAGCCGTAAGATAGCTGAAAGGAATAATGGAAGGCATGGCTCAAGAAGGATAGCTAGAAGAAATAATGGAAGATTCGGATCAAGAAAGATAGCTTGAGGAAATAGGTGGAAGGCTCGGATCAAGAAGGATAACTCGAGAAGGGATAAGATTGGATAAAAATTAAATTGTATCCAATCTTACCTAATATCCCTCAAAGAAGGGGAGATGAATCATCAATTCCCCCCAAAAAATGGAGAAGTGGTTGGCCACTCCTAGAGGAAAGAGGTGAGAGAATTCGGCCATTGAGACCTATAAATAAGAGAATTTCCATTCTTTGTAATTTTAGATTCACAATTCAAGAAAAGAAAAGGTAGATTATTTCTATGTTCTTCATTTCCTTTGGAGAAAAATAAAAGCATCAAGGGAAATTTAAAGTGTTTTCTTTTGTCTATTTTCCATTAAAAGTTTGACATTCATTTCACAAAAATTACTCGTCTTCCATGAACGTTAGATTTCTCATACATATATAAATAAAATCGCGTTTTTAATTAGCACGACTTTCTTGGTGTAAAATCGAACCGCATCAAGTGGCGCCGTCTGTGGAAAAATTTGAGTTGAAAACGTGAGTTATGATTAAAATTTTTGAAGAAAATCTAGAAGTTTGACTCTTTTCCACTTTCCGATGTGGAAATATCGGTTTTGGAGTGAAAAGAATTATTTTTGACCAAATTAGGCGATTCTACGCAGTTTTGGAAATATCGACATATCTGGAGTTACATACATCCATTTTCAGTGATTTTTATACGAATGAAAAGCCAAGACAAAGACCTACAATAGTTATACGGACGTCCAGATCTAGTTCGGAAGTATGAAGGCTCGAAAGTATTCGTGAAGATGAAGCAAATTTGGTTACGGACTGGGCTGCGCAGTTTCGGTGGAAAAATCATAAATCGCGATTCAAGCCTTAGATTCGGTCAAGGTCAGTTGGACTGAAAATATCACGAGTAGGTCTACAACTTTATAGAAGGAAGTAAAGTCCGATTCTGACTGGATCCTTTGGGAAACAGAGCCCAAAGATATGGAAGAAAATCCTAGCAAGAGACCTAGCCATGGAGAAGACCGACGTACAAGGAGTTTTGGATAGAATCTAGCTATGCACGTCCCACATTCCTTGATGTAAAACCAAGGTGGTCTCCAATAGAGAAATGTGCCTTAGCTAGCTGATCAGGAGGAGTGCCATTCCTTTCACATGCGACTGCGATGACGTATGCACCAGGAGTTATACAGCCAACACACTTGTTAGCTATCCTGGGAGCCCCATGCCCTTCACAGGTGACTGCGATGGTGTGCGCACCAGGAGTTATCCCGCTAACACTCTTATCAGTTGTCTCGAGAGTGTCATTCCCTTCACAGGCGACTGCGATGGCATACACACCAAATTTAACCTGCCAGCACTCCTATCATCTACCCCTTATGAGCACCCAGGCCCAAGCGCGCATCACAAGGAGTTACCGAGCATACATTGTCGGTAAAAGAAAGTGAACCTGTCAATGGTGAGGAGCATCAAGGAGAAAAAGGAAGGCAGGAGTACACACTTGGTGCAATTGACAGCATCTCCTCGAGCTATATGGTAGGGGAAATGCTCCTTAGCTAGCGTACATGCGTCTGGTGCTCCCTGGCGCCTGGAAAATCATGGCATTACTGAAAAATGGACCTCCCAGGAGTTATACAGCCAACACACTTGTCAGCTATCTTAGGAGCCCCATGCCCTTCACAGGTGACTGCGATGGTGTGTGCACCAGGAGTTATCCTGCTAACACTCTTATCAGCTGTCTCGAGAGTGTCATTCCCTTCACAGGTGACTGCGATGGCATACACAGCAAATTTAATCTGTCAACACTCCTATCATCTACCCCTTATAAGCACTCGGGCCCAAAGCACCCGCATCACAAGGAGTTACCGAGCATACATTGTCTGTACAAGAAAGTGGATCTGTCAATGGAGAGGAGCATCAAGGAGAAAAAAGAAGGCAGGAATACACACTTGATGCATTTGACGGCATCTCCTGGAGCTATATGCTAGGGAAAATGCTCCTTAGCTAGCGTATATGTGTCCAGTGCTCCCTGGCGCCTGGCAAAGCATGGCATTACTGAAAAATGGACCTCCCATGGGCAAAGAGAAACAAGTTGAAAGAGAAGGCTTGGAGCATGCTGCTATTGGAGAATGCACAACATACACACTCTGTGCCCTACAGCCTGCTACTGAGCATGCCTCCATTGGAGAATGCACCCCAGCTAGCTGGTCAAAAGGAACATTATTCTCCATTGCCATGGCTTCAATCCTTTAAAGCTCATCGTAATCAGCAATCTCAACAAATCTACACTTCATCAGCCGAAGAAAATAAAGTCATTCCAACAACTGGAGAAGACCCGAGCTCGGTGCTATCATCCGCCCCCATCATTGGCTTGGAAGTAGTCTCAGTTGATCCCCAAACTATAGAGCCGCCGACACGTGTCTCTTCACAGCCGTACGTAATGACTCTTTAAGAGGTTAGAAATGAGACAATCCAATCATGTATGTGAGAAGACACACTAGAAGTATGGAGTCAAGTTTGCCCATTTTGCAGCAATCCATGGCAGAAATGGTGCCCAATTCCACTATCACCGATGTTGTGATAGCATCTACGCAGGTGGTTAATGACCCGATACCTCCACCGTTGGGCACGATGAACACCAAGCCTCCAATGACGTGCGTTCCCCAAGTTTCATCTTTTCGGGTGTTCTACGCAGGGAATGGCTTCCAAATAAATCATGCTCCCCGAGCTCCCGTCCTTCAGGTGTCCAACGAGAAAATAGCTTCCCAGCTGCATATAATCCGCAAGTTTCAAGCTTTCAGGCGTCCAATATGGCAAATAGCTTCCCAGCAGCATACTATTCGCGAGCTCCAACTTCCCAGGTGGCCGATATGGGACAAAGCTTCCCAACAACGTACAATCAGCAAGCTCCAGCTTCCCAGATGGCCAATATGGGAAACAATTTCCCAGTGACGTATAATCCACAAGCTCCATTTTCCCAGGTGGCCAATATGGGACACAGCTTTCTAACGACACACAATCAGAAAGCTTCAGCTTTCCATGCGTCCAGGGAAGGAAACAGCTTCCCCAGCGCTCCCTTATGCTCCGAATACGGTGGCTCTTCTCCTTATTGCCCCAAGCCAAGGTGCTCAGATGATGATGCCCATTCCAGATGTTGCTGCTTTCCAATTAGCTGGCATGAGAAATGAAGCCCAACCAATATTCTACGCCCCAAGGGCTCCACCAATGATGTTTTCGCCAGTTCATACAAGGATGGTGTCCCCTCAGTTAGCTATCTCGCGTGGTCCTCAGTTAAGGACAACACACTCTCATACAAGCATTAATGAACCTGAGAGAGAAGCTGTAAGAAGGCCTTATGACCATATGATGGAGAGGTCTGAGGGCACGCAGGAAGACATGAGAGAAATGAGACAACGTCTTGGAGTGAGCGTGTATAACCAGCCGAAGGGAATCCTCTTTGGGCCCCAGATACTACCTGACGAGCTACCCAATAGCTTCAGGACTCCTAATATGTCAGAATATGATGGCTCATCGTATCCTAACGAGCACTTGTGGAAATTCGAGAATTGTGCATTATTAAACCAGTACTCGGACGGGGTTAAATGCTGGGTATTCCTGACCACTCTAACACGGTCTGCCCAGCAATGGTTCAATCAATTGGCTCCTAATTCTATCAATTCTTTTAAGAAGTTCAGCTCAATGTTTCTACATCAATTTTCCAGCAGCAAGAAGTATCAGAACACTTCTCTTAGCCTATTCAACATGCGTCAAAAGGCTAATGAGCCCTTACAGGGGTATATTCAAAGATTTAATACAGTGGCCCTAGAGGTAGCCCCTGCCAATGCGGAGGTGTTAAGTAACGCATTTGCTCAAGGATTGAAGGACGGAAACCTTTTTCGGTCTCTAGCCAAGAAGCCTGCATTTAGTTTTGATAATATGCTAGCAACGGTAGAAAAGTATGTGAACATCGAGGAGGCAGCCATGATGAAGGGAGCTGAATCATTACCACCAAATAAGGATGGTAAAGATGTTAAGTTTGCACTAGGAGACCCTGAGCCGAAGATATGCGTCCTGAGGAGCGTCGATACACTTAATTCACGCTGTTGAAGGTATCGCCGTCGCAAGTTCTCATGGCTATAGAGCACAAGAGTTACGTGAAGTGGCCACGTAGTGCAGAAAAGGGGCCTGTGAACCCCAAACCAGACAGGTATTGCAGGTTCCACCGAGAATACGGTCACCACACTAACGAATGCCGAAATTTGTTGAATGAGATAGAAAAGTTGATCAAAGGTGGACACTTACAAGAGCTTATTTATCGGGACCAAGAAAATCCTCAAGGTGGCCCAGGAAGAAATGTGCCAATGAAGGGAAAGGTGATAACCAAAAAAGGAGTCATCAACATGATATCCGAAGGTCCCACTGACGAGGATTCGCATAGAGCAAGGCGAGCTCATGAAAGAGCTATACACGAAGGATGCCAAGCAGCTTTCCAAGAATTGAAGGCATACCTTGCTAATTTACCTCTGCTAACAAAACCAGTGCAGGGAGAAACTCTATACTTATATTTAGCTATCTCAGAGCATACCGTCAGCTCTGTGCTCATAAAGAAATAAGGGAAGGACCAAAAACCCATATATTGTCGAACGTTGCGAGGTGCTGAATCTAGATACACCGAGATTGAGAAAGTTGCCTTTACCCTGGTGACTACCGCAAGGAAGCTGAGGCCTTATTTTCTCACATACCATGTGGAAGTACGTACCAACCATCCTTTGAAGCAAATCTTAGGCCGCCCAGAAGTATCAGGAAGAATGATCAAGTGGGCAGTAGAATTGAGCGAGTTCGACGTCTCCTATTCTCCCAGACTGGCTATTAAAGCCCAGGCGTTAGCGGACTTTATCTCAAAAGTTCCTTCGACGCAACAGGACAGAAAATTTTGGCTCTTACCCATGGATGGTTCATCGACAATGGCTGGAAGTGGAGCTGGTATAGTGTTAACAACTCCTGAGGGTAACAAACTGGAGTACGCGATAAAAATCAAGTTCAGAGCATCTAACAACAAAGCTGAATATGAAGCCCTAATCGTTGGTTTGAGGATGGCTTTGAAAGTAGGAGCTAAGTACCTGGTGGTTTACTCGGATTCCCAACTAGTGGCTTGCCAAGTAGCTGGACAATATGAAGTTAAGGAATCTAGGATGATAGAGTATTTAAAGAAGATAGATGAGCTAAAAGGAGAGTTTGAGAGCTTCGCGATACGACAAATACTCAGTCAGAGGACAACAAACCAGATTACCTAGCCAAGCTAGCTAGTGCCCTAGTGGACTGCCATACGAGGCACGTCACCATACAATCGATGCCTAGTGCCACCGCAGAGGATTTCGTGTATGTCATTAAAGAGACTGGTGATTGGAGAGAACCCATTTTAAGCTACCTTCAACGAGGAGAGTTACCCCGTGACAAAGTTGAAGCTGCACCCATGCAATACAAAGCTTAGAGGTACACTCTCGTAGATGGAGTGCTGTATAAGAGATCATTTACACAGCCATACCTAAGGTAAATTTCTCGGAAGGATGAAGTGCTTATCTTAGAGGAGATCCATGGAAGACTTTGTGCCAACAATGTTGGGGGGACTGCTATTGTAGCTAAAGCAATCAGAGCTGGCTATTTTTAGCTCACCATGAAGGCCGACGCTAAGGACTTGGTAAGGAAGTGTGAGCATTGTCAAAGGCATGCTACCCTTCTTCATAAACCAACAGAACCAATGGGAGTCATGAGTTCACCATACCCCTTTGCCAGATGGGGGGTAGATATCCTAGAACCATTCCCTTTGGTGGCCGGGCAGAAGAAGTTCCCCTTGGTGGTAGTCGATTATTTTGGTAAATGGATGGAAGCCGAACCGCTGGCCAAGACCACGGAGGGTTCTCAATCGAGAACCGCAAGTGGGGGACTTAGGCCTCTAGAGAGCTGATGTTCTGAAGCCAGTAGGAAAACTGGGACCCAAATGGGAGGGTCCATTCAAAATAGTGCAAGTCCTTTCAGGGGGTGCTTACATGATAAAAGACATGGACGGAAGAAGGTTATCCAGACCTTGGAACATGCAGAATCTAAGGAAGTTTTACGTATGAAGAAAGATGAATAAATAATTATTTCAATTCCATTACTTTATATGTCATTGCAAAAGAAAGAAGCCCTGTGAAAAACCAGGCACTAATAAGCCCTGCGAAAAACCAGGCACCAATAAGCCCTGTGAAAAACCAGGCACCAATAAGCCCTGTGAAAACTAGACAACAGTAAGCCCTATGAAAAACCAGGCACCAACAATAAGCCCTGTGAAAAACCAGGCACCAATAATAAGCCCTGTAAAAAACCAGGCACCAAGAAAGAAGCCCTGTGAAAAACCAGGCACCAGGAAAGAAGCCTTGTGAAAAATCAGGCACCAAGAAAGAAGCCATGTGAAAAACTAGGCACCAACCAGGCACCAGGAAAGAAGCCATGTGAGAAACCAGGCACCAAGAAAGAAGCCTTGTGAAAAACCAGGCACCAGGTAAGAAGCCCTTTAAAAAATTAGGCACCAATAAGCCTTGTGAAAAACCAGGCACCACTAAGCCTTGTGAAAAAACAGGCACAAATAAACCCTGTGAAAAACCAGGCACCAAGAAAGAAACCCTGTGAAAAACCAGGCACCAGGAAAGAAGCCCTGTAAAAAACTAGGCACCAATAAGCCCTGTGAAAAAACAGGCACCACTAAGTTCTATGAAAACCAGGAATTAATAAGCCCAGTGAAAATTCAGGCACTAAATTAAAAGCCTCGTTTATTTCGAGCACTCAAGAATAACTTTGAGTATTCCAAGAAGTCTATGTTATCCCGAGCACCTCAAGATGCCTCGTTTGTTTCGTGTACCTAAAGAAGCCTCGTTTATTTTGAGCACCTGAAAGAGCCTCATTGATTGCAAGCACCTAAATGGCAAGCACCAGCAAAAAAAAAAAAAAAAAGACATCTTCAATTAAAGCAATCTGTGAAGCTTCCCGAAGGCAGAGCATTCCCTTATACATGGGGAAGTATTTTCTTTAAGCATTTATTTTCCTTAATCATTTTTATTTATGTCTTATTTACCATGTCTAATCTCCGGACAAATGTTACAGTGGTATGGACATTAAATAAGCACAGATATAAAAGGACACATACGAGATAATAATTAAAACAAAATCCTTAGAATATAAATACGAAATCTATGCCCCAAAAACAAGCATTACAATAAAAGGTTCAAATGGAAATACTAAAAACGTGATGCGATAACAACATGAAGAAAGGAATGGCTAAATATCACTACGAAGAATGTCTGAGTTGCAAGTTCTTAAGTTGTCTCAAGGAAGGGCTCAGGGGCCGCCTGCTCTTTAGCCATCTCGTTGCCAACCTCTCCATCCATAGGAATACTCAGAATGGCCTCTAAAGCAACATCATCAATCGCTGGCTCAGCAACTTGTCTGTCAATGCTATCCTAGAAGCATTCATTACTAAAACGCAACAACTCATAAACAATGTATTTTACAAAATACTAATGCAATGAGGAAAGTATCCAAAACAAGGTGTTAAAAACAGTGTCATCAAAGCCAAGTTCAATAAAAGAAAAATGGCAAAAGCAATGCGAAAGAGTTTGCACTACGAGTATTAATTTATGTCGAAGTTACTTCTTCAGGTACCTCGAGTGCCTCCTGAGTGGAAAGTTCATCAGCAACCTCAAAATAAAGACCATGAGCAGCCTCAAAGAAAAGTTTTTCAGCAACCTCAAAATAATATATGAAATGAAGGAAGCAAAGGAGAGAGAAAACAAGAAGAATGAGAAGGGGGGATTTTCGATCCCTCTTCCCCCCCCCAAGAATCGATCATTCAGGGCTTATGGGGTAGCCCATGAACTCACCTCAAGGTCACAAGGAGGAATTGACACACCCTGCACTCTTTTTCCCTTAGTCTTGGTTTTTTCCCATTGGGTTTTTCCAGGTAAGGTTTTTAACGATGCAGTCAGTGTATCAAGAAGGATCAAACCCTCTTTGGAATTATGACAATTTATTTTACTCTCGAGACTTTTTGAGCCTTTTTAATCCAAAATTCTCAAGAGTAGGGGGACTTATGATATGCCCGTAAATTATTACGACATGGTCTTGGGCTTTATTAAAAGATGGGCTCAAACGAAGGATGAAGCAGTGAGCCAAAAATAAGAAGTAACCCACTCCTAGAGGAAAGGGGAGAGAGAATTCGGCCATTGAGGCCTATAAATAAGAGAATTTTCATTCTTTGTAATTTTAGATTCACAATTCAAGAAAAGAAAAGGTAGATTATTTCTATGTTCTTCATTTCCTTTGGAGAAAAATAAAAGCATCAAGGGAAATTTAAAGTGTTTTCTTTTGTCTATTTTCCATTAAAAGTTTGACATTCATTTCACAAAAATTACTCGTCTTCCATGAACGTTAGATTTCTCATACATATATAAATAAAATCGCGTTTTTAATTAGCACGACTTTCTTGGTGTAAAATTGAATCGCATCAATCTCTATGAGTAAAAATGAGAATTTTTGAAGCAATTAGAGATTAAATTTTTTTTTGTCCCATTCTCATTCCTTTTTGATCAATATGTTTTTTTTTAATAAATAATCAATATGTGTTTTGCTTTTCATTCTTATAGATTTTATAATATTCTTACTCATTATCATTATATATAACTTTCTCTCAGTAATAATAATTATATATGTTCGATCTTTCTCACCTTATATATTATCTCAATATTTTTAATTATTGCTTTTGAATATTTTTTAGATTAAAAATTTATACTCGAATTTATTTATTAAAATGGTTATTTCTTAATCTTTTCAATTCTTCCATTTAAGCTGATGAATAGATTTTTATCATATAATCTTTAATAATTTTCATGTATTACTTCGATTAGGGATGTTCAAATCCTATAATGTCATGGGCATGTACATAATGCTAATACCGGAAAATTGGATTTTTCATCCTTTAAGTTGGCTTATTTTGAGGTTTGGTCCTCTAACTTGTCCTATTGCCAAATTAGTCCTTTATCTTGTTCCTTGTTACCAATTTTAATTCTTTTGTAAGATCAATTGGTAAATTTTGTAAAACATTTCTGATTTTAGCAAAATAACTTTTGACAATAATAAAGGCCCAACATACTTCCGAAATAAAATTAAATTTACATAAATCTATACCTCCTTTTGACCGCCTTATCGCCGGGTATTCCAAATTCCCGGTTTTACGAACTTTTCCAACCACACGACCGTAGCCAATGGTTCGTGAACCTTGGCTCCTTCAGCGATACACAACACAACCCAATTTTGTTTCCTACCTTTGGGCGTAAAAGGTATAAATATATATGAATATAATTGAAATTTTAGACAGCAAGTCGGACAAAGCCTTTTCTTTTACTGATGAAATACAAATTAAAATTACATAATATTATTCTACTCCGCTATTGGAGGAGAAAACCTTTAGCCTCTCATAAGAGGACTACTATTGGGGAAATCCTCATACACTCGTATATTAAAACTATAACAGAAGAAAGATTACAAATTTTCTTATGAATATTTGTTTATGAAAGAGTTGGAGAAGTTTTCTGATGTTCTCCATCTACTTCTATCTTCTCTTCTTATAGCCTTGGTTTCGGATTTCAAAGTCGGATCCAAATCCTCCTTAATTTTTAGACGTCATTGCTTTCATCTAATTTTGATAATGCGCGTGGGTCCCTGTGTTTGCCACTTTGTCTACCACGCTCGTCCTTTTTACAGCTGGTTTTCTTTTACAATTGTTTTCTTTTAATCAATCACATGATTGACTCCGCAATTAGTGCGCCTAACCTTTTAGGCCCTTTTCTTTTACATGATTTTACCGTGGTTTGTGAAAATCCCGGGGGTAAAATTTCTTTTTTTCCTTATCCTTGTCGGATTCGGGTTTCATCTTGGTAACCCTTATTTTTGTTCCAAATAAAGGTTTTTCTTGAAATTCACAACTTGAACATTCCCGGCTGTGCCATTAATCAACATGCATCATGTTGTAGGCTTTCTTCCTGGTTGCTTCAGTTGCTGGTAACTTGTTTTCCCAGATCAGCGTCCTTTTGTGTTCAAAGAGTTTTTCTGCGAATTCAGTACTTTTTCCTGTCATGGAATTTAACAGGAATGATCCATTCACCGGATTTGAAAAGATTTTGAATGGATACTTGACTTTGTCCATCTTTGTAAGACAGACCCACATCCCCCATGCTCTTCTGGTGGAAATATCATCTTCGTTGATAGAACTAACCAACGGAGCTTCACCTGTTGCAGCCTTAACTTTATTGTAGGCTGGCATATCTAGTCTCTGTAACATAATGAAATGAAACACTGGATGAGACCCTTTTCCTGTAATTTCTAGTTCTGCCGAAATAAACTTCAGCTCCAGAATATCACCCCTTTTGACATGAGGGTTATTTTTCCATAATCGTACACGGCACTAGAAATCCAATTCGGTAATTTGGATATCTCTGGAAAACCTGGTGACATAGTATGAATTGAAGCTAATGCCCCAAAACCATACCATTCTCTAACTTCTTCGGGTTTTGACCCTTCAAGCATCCAAATCCTAGGATATTTCCCTGACATTTCTACCAAGGACTTATTAGAATTAATTCCTTGTCTTGAGATTAATTTTTCCCAAGAATGCTGATAACCTTGCCAATGTAAATTAATTGGGTTAGTATTAACCTTAGAAATGCCTGTCTGTGGCCTAAGATTAATCTCTCCCTCTTTAACCCCAGAGGTTGTGGGTTGACTTGAAGCAATAGAAGGTTGCCCTTTCGATTGTTCAATTGTTTCAGTTTTTTCAGAATCTGAAAATGGACTTGTGTAAGTGGTATTTGAATTCACCGCTCCAGGTATAGAGTCCCGTTCTCTAAACGTAGGTTTCGAGTCCTGCTCTAGTAATTCGCGAGTCATCACTGAAGATGATGCCTTTCGAATTGGCTCTTGTAATGTATTCCATAGTTGAGTCATGACATACATTGTTCCCTTTATTGTGTCCTGGACAATGCCCAGATCAGCTCGTTGTACATGGCCAGCTGCCTCAGCGTTAGATGATAACTGTCCAAACATTTTGTCAAGCTCCTCAAGGTTTTCCCTGAGATGCTTGTATCTTGTGATGATGGAATTAGCTTCAGACACTTCCATCTCTTGTCAGAAAATCTGCAAGAACATTTTTATGAGATTTCACAATAATAATGTCAAAACAATAATATTGACATTCAGCTTGTCATCTGAGTATACGTGCTTTTTCGATTATTGATTCAAGTTTGTTTTTCAAAAAATCTTTTACATTCGTATTATCAACCTTTAATCTTAACTCTTTGGCTAGTAAAAATAATGGCCAATTTTTAAAGGCCTTCCAAACCGCAAAGAATTTTTTCTCGTTTATGTGTCAAAGACTGGCTTGTTGTTCAGTGAACACTCCTCCTGCATATCTACATGGTTCTTCTCCTGTAGTTGTTCTTTTCATGAGCACTACTGCCTATTTATAATCATTGGCGTCTGTATAGACTACCAAATCATCCTTGTTTGCGGTATTGTGATTTTAGGCAAGTTATTGCAAACTTGTTTTAACTCACGAATTCTCTGAGTGTGAATTTCTTCCCACTTCCATTTCGTGCTTTCCATTTCTTTTAAAAGAGATTGGAAATCTTTCTTGTGTTTTGCCAGATCTTTGATAAAGTTACCTGCAAAGTTAACAACTCCTAGAAAGCTTTGAAGCTGTTTTTTATCTTTCAGAATATTAGAAAAATTGCAGATTTTTTTCCACAATATGTTCCTAGAGTTCAATACCTGTTTCGTCAATAAGAATGCCAAGAAATTCAATCCTATTAACTCCAATTATTGCTTTCTTTTCTGAAATCACTAATCTTTCATTAAAACATGCATTAGAAAATATTTCAAGATGTTTAATATGCTCTTTCATATTTCTATATGCAATTAAGACGTCGTCAATATAGGCGAACATAAACTCGAAATAATCCTTAAACAGATTATCCATCTTTCTTTGATATATCTGGGGTGTGTTTGCTAATCCCATTGGAAGAACATTCCAGATATATTGACCTTGAGGAGTAGAAAATGCAGTATATTTTTTGGACACCGCTTCCATCTTAATCTGATAGAAATCAGATTTACAATAAAATTTTGAAAACACTTTAGCGTCCTTAATGCACTCAATTAAGTGTTCTCTGCTTGGGATGTAGTAACCATCAAACTCCAGTATCTTATTGATACCTTGATAGTTGATTACTAATCTCACCTTTCTTCTTTTTATTTCACCATGGTTTCTTACTAGAAAACCAGGGCCACTATAAGCAGAGACTCCAGGTTCTATGAGTTTAAGATCGATATGCTCTTTTATTATGGTTTGCATATCCTTCTTATCTTCCATATTCATCTGGATTGGCTTGTATCGAACATACTCATACTTACATTGTTCTTTTACTTTCAGAGTAGCTTCGATCTTGTTTTTATCCCACCATGCCAAAGGATTTCATTAAAGTTCCTTTGAATTAGTCTTTTAACATTTTCAAGAGAAAGCAAGCTTTCTTCTTCAATGTCAACCAAGGACCTATTCTGTAATTCTTTCTTAAGAAGTTGTATTTCTCCTTTAGAATTTTCATAACAGTGTCTATCCTCTTTCTCAATTAGACCATGTAGTCTAAAAGATATAAGAGCCTTTCCAAATCTCCGTTTATCCTTCATTTTAGGATGAGTTAATTTGGAATCAGCCATAAAATCACCACGTTTGCTGCGAAAATTAAGAGGCATTATTCAATTAAATGCCTTTGCTAATCGCATAACCCGTATATCATGACCACAATTCGTAGTAAAGACTAACAAGTTTTTGTGGTTATCTTGTACATATTTTGCAAATGTCTGAATAAAATTATTACCCAGCAAAATATCTGCTTCTGTATCATGAAAATAAATAGGTGGAAGTTTTACCTTGTACCAAGGGGTACCATCAGCTCCTCCTATCATAATATTTGCTTCTCGTATTCCTTTATTGAGAAGGAGGATTTTCTGATCAAAATCCCTTCCTGCAATAATAGGTAATGATTTCATAACATTGCTAGGAAAAACACCAGGTTTTGCTATACAAATCTTTGATCCAGAATCAATACAAGCTGCAAAGTATTCTGACTTATACTGTTCGTACAACATACCTACAGATATGTATATTGAAAAGGGCTTGTCATTTAGTCAACCTGAATAACATGTCCATCCAGGCTAAATTCCATCCCTTTACCTTTTCTTCCCCAAGGCTTATGTTTCTCAAGGAAGCTTAATCCCAAGGTGACGATCCCTTGGTCACGTCCTGCTATTCCTATAACATATACTTCATAGCCTGTCATTTCTAACAGAGCTTCGTATTTGCCAATAGTAAACTGTTGCAAATGATATAAATCATCACAAGGAAAGTAACTTTCTTTCTTTGTAATATCAAATATAACTTGCACTTCTTTCCATCCTTCAAGGCATCTAATTTTTACATTATCTACCCGAATAACTTGAGGAGTTGAATCTTTCATTAATTCTTTTCCTTTCAAACTCCTAATCCTTTATTCTAAAAAGGACATTCAGCTATTATATTCTGTTCTAGTACTCATTGAGCGATCTAGAACTGGATGGTCTCGGATTAAGATATCAACACCACCAATCCTTGGTATTTGAATGGGATCGGGTGCCATTACCTTAGAAAATTCTCAAAATTTCAATATACTATTTCCTAATAAACAAATCAAAATGATGAGTATTGAAAAGCGCATATGCAACTCTATATGTAATAGAATATGGTCTATTTCCTTCTTTCATAAGATCAGTTCTTTTGAAATCTTGATGAAGGGTTAAGACTCTACTAAAATCTTGGTCAGCTAGGTTATATGCAATCCTTGGATAAATATCAAACATAAGTTTGCCTGTATATAAGTTTCCTACCATTGTACCAGGACAACCATCTCTTAGGTTATTAATTCTCTTATCCATTATAGATAAATGTAATGGAGAATTAACACCTTCTTTAAAAGTGGCTTTTATTACAACTTCAATAGTTCCTATATGGATCCATTTCATTGTAACAGCTACTTCTTCTTTCATCCTACTTAATTCCTCCAGAATTTTTTCCTTTGGAATAAGTTGCATATCCATCACATTACCAGTTAATTCCATAGGAATTGCAAATTCCCAGAACTTACTTTATACATGATGTTATGCCGCATTTGATTTAATCCTATTTGATTTAGGATTCATCTAACTCCATTGACTCTAAACCCATCGCATTTTCCGATGTTAGAGTCTTGTCTCATTATCTTTTCCATTGTTTTATCTGTGATAGATGCCCTGGAAAAGAAACCTGATAGGCTATCCGATGTTTGGATCCTATCTCCTTCGTTGAAGTTATTCCGATTCGGTTGAAATTCCATCAGAATCACTTTCTATCTCTTCCTCATATACACTTTCATATGAGGGTATACTTTCGCATTGGTATACTAGTACCAAGTCACCGTAGAAAACTGCATCCAGTATGTCTGCAGTGGCTTCAAATTGTTTTAATTCACCACTATTTTGCGGACAGTCTGGTTAAATGTGGCCGCGAGCTCCACATGTCCAGCAGTTACAATCTTTGAAATTTTCATTTGTACGGGTTGTGCCTGTCTGAAAGTTCGTCTTGTGGGAGTTTTTTCGACGGATTTTTGTGATCCTTGGGAAGACACCCTTGTCGGTCCGGATCTTTAGCCAGATTTATAAGATCGGGTTTTAGATTTAGACCACCAAGACTTTCGCCTGAAAGAAGATTATCTTTTGTTACTGATGTTATCAGAGCGTATAAATTGTTTTCTCTTCTTTCTTTGCTCAATTGATTCTCCAATAATTGTTGGAAAATTATTATTGTTATAGCAAAGAGGGGTTTTCTTAATTTTTCCTGTAAGCTTCTTCATGTTCTTTTGAACAGAGGCTTGTTGACACCAGTCCTTTAGTTTGTCTTTTAAGAAAGACATTCGTCTAGCGACTGTATCAATTTGCCGTCTGGTACCTTGTAGGAACGAATTAACATTTTCCTCCAAGGACTGCAAATTTTTGCAAAGAACATGGGTGCAGCGATATCTGAAATGACATCCGCAAGAAAGAAATATTTTCGAAACCAATAGATATATTCATCTATTGCATAAATATTTCTACATTCAATACCATAGAGTGATTGGGTGTACTCTCTGGTTTTTCCTATGTTATTTTCACCGAATTATCCATCTCCGATAAAATGTAACTTAATTAACCTTCCGAATCTATCGGCAATTGCACTTTTAGATTCTCCGGCTAACACTTCTTGCTTAGATGTTTCTGAGGTGTGTTCCCAACCGACCTTTACAGATCCTTCTAAGCTTAACTCCATTAGTGTTATGAAGTTTTCTTTGTTGAGTTTCAGTGTAGTGGCAGCTATTTTCATAGCGGCTACCCATTCATCAATTAATTTTTTTATGTTTCTGAAATCGATAACATCCAAATTTAGGATAGTACCATAGTGTATTTTCTGGTACCCTATTTGGATTTCTAGCGTGATTCTCTAAACGTTCCTCCCAATACTGCGGGGGTTGCGTTTATGTGTAAATCATCACTTTCACGCATCAGTTCATCTGTTAGAGGATTATGTAATGTTGAACTTTCTCCTGGCGCTGGTAACATCAGGACAAATTCATTGGCTTTAATATTAGTCAATTCTATAATAGCTAGTTGAGAAAAAGATTCAGCTAGCTCTTAAAGATCATAAGGATCTACTCTTGATATATCCATATTATTTTATAGTTCTAAGTATATCAATGAGTAGTTCTTTCTGAATCTTAGGCTTCGGAATTTCCTTAGCCTTCCCCTTCTGATGTAGAAGAGGTAGACGTCCAAGTGCATCACCAATTCTATCCTTTTTAGATTTGGATGTACCGATAATACCGTGTCTTTCTTTCAAATCTAGAACTATTGCCTTTAGATCTGTTATAGATCTATTTAGATTTGGAAGAATCTTGAGGACTTCCTCAAGTTTCTGGTTCAAGTTTTCGATTTTTATAGGTAGATGTTCTAGCCTATGTTCGTAATCTTGAACTGTCTTTTAGATTTTTCTAAGATCTTTAGAAATCTTAGATGTATCCGGTTCAATTTCCTTCCAATTCATAATTAAAAGAGTTACATTTCTTTGTTTTCCCTGGCCATTTGCCTTGGATCTCTGCGGGTTGTAAATCCCTCGCAATGTTGTCTTGAAATTTATTATTCAGAGCTAATTTCTTTTGATAGTATCTTATCTCTACATGATAATCTGTCACTGGGTTTTTATACCTAGCGAAATCTTTTTGGCACTTAGCTGAGTCCCTTTTTACACGTTGGATGAGTTTATCCATCCTTTTAAACCATTGTTTATCTAGAATCTAGAAATACTACTTGTTTTCTTTGTAACGCGAATTATCGTTCGGTTTCATTCTTGTTTGACTCTCCTCCATAAGGGTTAAAACAACTTTATGTAACTAATTTAAATATTTCATCAATAAAATCTAGGCTTTGATACCATTTTTTGAAGCGTAAGTTTATTTTGCCTTATGATAGCCAAATACAAAAATTTTCCAGCCTTTTAACAACTTAGAGGACTAAAACTGCAAACAACTGAAGAGATAGAGGACCTTTTCTGCAAAGGGTCAAATTAAAGGATCAAAGTTCAAATGAGGCCTATTTAAAGGACCAAAAAACTAATTTGCCATGCTAATACTGCAACATTATACAAAAATTTTCCAGCCTTTTAACAACTTAGAGGACTAAAACTGCAAACAACTGAAGAGATAGAGGACCTTTTCTGCAAAGGGTCAAATTAAAGGATCAAAGTTCAAATGAGGCCTATTTAAAGGACCAAAAAACTAATTTGCCATGCTAATACTGCAACATTTGTCTGTTCCGTTTGAGAAGTATATGAATGGTGATTAAAAATGATTTAGAATTCAATTAGATTTATTACCATTCTAAAGTTTCATGTTAAGGTGTTCATTTTTTAACTATTAAGGATGAAATAAAAGTTTTAAGTTTCCTTACATTTTCTATTTGTCCACCCCTTATTACTAATAAATAATAATACTATAATGACAATGATCGCATGAGTGACCACAAGCGAAAATCACAAACATGTGTAATAGCTGAAGAACGGGGTATATCACTGACTATGAATTCTATAATACTTAGAAAATTGATTCCTATGGAATGGAGGGGGACAAAAACATGCTAAAAGGTAACATGCCACTTTTTTGTTTTATTTTTCACTAGGAAATATTGGTTCTTTCAATTTATTCATTTTATTTATAGAATATGCATACGAAATTTTCTAAATAATGCATATCAGAATTTGGGTTTAAATGACATGAAAAATTTACCAAAATTTGTCCATTATTTAAGGTATGGGCTTTAATGACATGCTTGATTTTATTTATATATAATATATTAGTTTAGTCAATATATTTACTTATTAATTTAATTTGTAGGCTCAAAGTTGATGGACGCCATAAAAGAAAAATTCACAAGGTAAACATATTCAAAATGTTATCATGTATCAATCAAACATTTTAGTGAATTGATTCATCTACGTATTTAAGATTTCATATATTTGTTGCAGTTCTATAAATGTATTGATGGAAATGCAATTGACCGTTATTGCAACAATATTGAGACAACTACTTTTGTGATTAATTCATTAAGTTTAAAAACAATTATGCTTATAATAATAGTAATCTTCATAAATGTGTACGTATGAGAAGTGGATGTCATCATAAATAGGTATAATTAGTTCCAGTATATTATTTATATCTAAATTTTATATTTTTTGTGTATACATGGATATGTTATTAATCTTAATAATGAATCTCTTTCTAATTTTCTTTTGACATGCTAATAATAAGATGTGAAGAAAACCTTCTAAGGGCAAGAAAGTTTGATTGGAGCAAAGAATCAAATTCACTTATTTTAATATTCTTCATTCAATAAATAATCACGAGATGGTATTGTGTAGATGAAGAGATTCAATTTGGGTAGCTAGGAATGATGTCAATCAAGAAAGCTTGATTGAAATCATTAGTGTCATTTGTTTGTAGATTATATGCATTAATACGAATTTATCAAGTATTGATATGTTTAGATATTTAAGTTAAATGTCCAGGATATTTTATTGTTCTATCATTACAGAATCTGCAAATACACTTTACATTTTGTAAAATAATTTACATATTATTTGACTTATACAATATCTTAAGCTACAACCACTTTTATTACAATTTTTATTGTTCTCAATATCATATGACATATTATGAATATAGATTAACATAATTTATATGTATATAGATATATTATTTTTATTTTTTTAAACATTCTCATAAATTATTTTCATTTATTCAATATTAAATAAAATTATTTTCTAAAATTAAAAATATGGCCCGTGCAACGCACGAGTTAAAAACTAGTAATTCATCTATTCATATATCCATATACTCCTAGTCCCCAACTCCATATACACCATTTAAATGCTTAACTTTGAACATTAATTTTTCATTCATCCCAAATTAAATTTGAATGATTAAATAATTCATCTTTTTTTAGAGTAGGTTAATCCTATTCGAAAAAGAATTTCATTACTGACTGTGGAACCCATTTAAATAATTGTCTAAACTTAGATAAATACAAGAAGTTCCAAACCAATTTTCCAATGCATTCAAAGACAAAATGCTTAATTTGTAACAGTATAGAAAATAAAATCGCTTCAGAGAAATTTAGGGACAAAATCTACAATGTCTTTTCGTAGCAAGAGATGATAAATTTTTTCGTCCATATTTTTACTTTTACTATTACAATCTGATCCGTATGTTTCAAATTATATTTAGTCCCTCATATTTTTCTATTTAAGTACTAATGGAACTACTCACAAGTACGCATGTCATGCATATAAATATTATGGTTATATTTAGTTTTATTATGGCGGTGTATTTTGGTGGGAATATTTGGTATGATTGTGTATTAGGAGTTGTGTAGTTTGGTGAATGTCTTTGGTTTTTATTTTGAGAAAATAATATTTTATTAGGAGTTGTCTTTGGTTTTTATTTTGAGAAAATAATAGTATTAGGAGTTGTGTAGTTTGGTGAATGTCTTTGGTTTTTATTTTGAGAAAATAATATTTTATTAGGAGTTGTCTTTGGTTTTTATTTTGAGAAAATAATAGTATTAGGAGTTGTGTAGTTTGGTGAATGTCTTTGGTTTTTATTTTGAGAAAATAATATTTTATTCCTTGTAGGAATGAGTTTGATTCATCCGTTTCCAAATGTTTTTTCAGTGATTTTTTGGTAAGTCATAGTGTTATTTTTTTTTCCCAAAGGAAGTAAAAATTACTATATCAATCAAATAATGTAAACTTTATTTATTAATAATTAGTTAATCACTGAAAGTTATATTATTGCATTTGTAATAATTACTGTATGGATGCATGTATATATATTAATTTATATATTCATGTGGTATGTATGTGTATTTATATATCTAAATATACATACAATATATATATATATACACACATGAGCTTATATATTAATTTATATATTAATGTGGTATGTATGTGTATTTATATATCTAAATATATACACAATATATATATACATGAATTTGTATGTAAATACAACTATATATGGTACACTATGTACACATATATAGCGGTATATGTATTGATTATATATTTATGTTTAGGCTGCTAATAATGCCAGAGTTGGTATCCTCTTGCCAGAGCAAATTCTTTTAAATCCCAACTTTGCTCCTCTTTGGTCAATGAAAAAGTCTGGGTTATTATTTAATAATCTCTCTCCTAGTAAATAATGGAACGATGGAACGATTCATCACTCTATCTATATCTATTCCTATTTCTCAGCATCATAACATATCTGGCTTATCTCACTTTATAGAAAATGAATTATCCAAAAAAAAAAAAGTCCTCCACAATAACTTTATGGAAATCTGTATTTAACACTGATTTCTCTCTTTCTCTCTCGTCACACGTTCTATTCTTCGTTTTTGTTGGATTAGACACGACTTTTGCATACGGAATTTGAACACCTAAAGTATTCGGGTTACGAAATATTATTGGATAATATTAATCTACATTCCGAGTAGATGGGTTTAGCATTTCGAATTTCTCAAATCAGATTAAAAATGAATGAGAAATTAAGTGCTAAAGTGGGGTGTTTGAAGTGGGTTATCCCACATAGGATATGGATCAAAGTTTGGAATGTTTTATAAACCATTGCCTTGAAACCAAGAGTTGTCCATTTGGGTCATAAGATTTTTGTGGGTTTTGTGAGGGAGAATGACCTAGCCATGGTCCGGTCCACCACACACGCGCACGCGCCGCCGCCCGTCCGCCCACCCGGATCGAGCCCAGGTCATGGGTCTTGGGCCTTGGGCCTTGGGCTTGGATAGGGCTTGAATTGTATTGGGTTTGGGCTTGCAATCTATTAATTTTTTGGAGAAAATTAATTCCACAAAATCTGATTCATTATTTATTCATCCAATAGTTGGAAAAATCTGAATCGTTAAATGGAGATTAATCTAACACTGGTCACGTTTTGATCAAGATAGCCTTCTAGAAGGTCCAACGTTCGAACATTGGGTTCGTAACGTTTGAACGTTGACTGCTTCTAGAAGAAAGTTTGAAACGTTAAAGCGTTTTTGCTGCTTTAAGTAGCAGAATCGATTTTGACCCAACGTTCGAACGTTGGCAGCAGTTTCTTTCTGCTATTGAATTCTCTCATTTAATTCTCGGGTTTTTTCATGCCTATATAAAGACCCCTCCAGCAGCATTGTTAGACACACCAAAGCAATCTGCTTTCTCTCATTTCTCACTCTCATGTATTCTCTCAAGAGTTCTAAGTTGCCTAAATTCGGTGGTTCTAAATTCGAAGTGGTCTCGTTTTTAGAACGTATATCGTTGTATCTTGGGACGTTTATTGCATATACCCGTACCACCTAGGCGGGGCAATTTAGCGTTAAGGATAGAGAGTTCTCTCTCGTCTCGATATAATTTTTTCTCCCTTATTAGCTGTTTTGATACGTTTGTGAAGTTTTGATCCAACACTTTTTACACAAAATTCAAGATATCTAGTTTTTTACTGATTGATGATTGTTCAAAAAGCTAAAAGGTGAAAATTAATACACGTATTCTTCATGCTCTTGTTTGTAACTCAACTCGGGTCAACAATTAACACCTAGATATGCTTGTACATTGTGTTACAAAAGCCCCATGCATTACAATGTGTGGAGAAATAATTAATCTGCCACAAGTATGAGGAGGCGGCAATGAAGGCGTAAATCAAGCTTTCTCCTTCCCTCTTCTCTACTTTCAAGTGTCTCATAGTATATAGTATATTGCTTCTATTTCTATTTGGAAAATGTATTCTCTCACACGTATAATACTAACATAATTTTATGGGCATAATATTGGAGTTTCAAATACATAATTTTATGTTAATGTTAATCTAAAAGAATGAAAAAATCAGGAGAAGGATAAAAGAGATTTGCTAATACAGTGATTGTTAATTATAATGTAAAAGGTTAAAAATGTTGGAATTTTTGGTGGACTTATATTATGTGCATATCACAATCATACACATTGGGGTACGCAGACGTGTGTGCATTGCAGTTTGAATTGTATATCATATATTAAATATAGTTTGGGCCTTAAATTAAGTGATCCAATTGAGTTTTTATAGGCCCAAGTCATCTTATTTAGTATGTGGGTTATATTTAATATGTGTAGAGACCTTGAGAACTGAATTGCAATTTATGATGGGATGTCTGCCTTTTGTGTCATTTTGGGCCCGCCTTTTAATTTATTTAATTCAAGGCCCAATGTTTGTAAAAGGTTTGTTGGGCTTGACTTAATGTTTATTTTGTGAGCCCAAAATATACTAAAGGGGTCTTGCACCCAGAATTCAGATGGGTTGGACATGGATCCGGGTTGTGATGGCCCAACCCTGTCCAGCCTGTTGACCGTTGACCATTGATTGTTGACTATTGACCATTGACCGTCATTGTTGAACGTTGACTGTTGACGTTAGATCTGATCGTGGTGGTGAATACTACGGTAGATATGACAGATCAGGTGAACAACGTCCAGGACCTTTTGCTAAATTCCTAGAGGAATGTGGAGTCGTCCCACAGTACACCATGCCGGGAAGTCCTAATATGAATGGTGTAGCTGAAAGACGAAACAGGACTTTAAAGGATATGATTAGGAGTATGATTAGTCATACCACCTTACCACATTCCCTCTGGGGAGAAGCACTTAAGACCGCAGTTTACATCCTAAATAGAGTTCCAACAAAAGCAGCGACCAAAACCCCTTATGAACTATGGACGGGTAAGAAGCCCGTGTTAAAGCATTTACACATTTGGGGCTGTCTAGCTGAGGCAAGGCCTTACAGGCCGAGCGAAAGGAAATTGGACTCAAGAACGGTCAACTGCTATTTTGTTGGATACTCTGAAAGATCACGGGGTTTTAAGTTTTATGATCCCACATTCAGAACATTTTTTGAGACGGGAAATGCCCGGCTCTTTGAGGATATTGAGTTTGAGGGAGAGGATAAGGTTAAAGACTTTGTCTTTGAGGAGGAATCCGTTACTATACCTCTTCCTACAGTTGTTATTGACCATGATCAGGATTTCATTTCTGACACGGTTCAAGAACAACATTCGGGACAACAAGACATTGTTGAAATTCTCCCTGAGGAACAAACTCAACAACCTCAAGAACCAATGTCATTAAGGAGGTCCACTAGAGAGAGGAGAAGTGCGATTTCGGATGATTATGTCGTATTTCTCAATGAACATGAGGCAGACATTGGCATGATGGAAAATGATCCAATCACTTTTCGTCAAGCCATTGAAAGTTCTAACTCTCAAAAGTGGATAGATGCCATGAGTGAGGAAATCAAATCAATGAAAGACAATGACGTGTGGGATCTTGTCCCAATGCCGAAGGGTGTAAAACCTGTTGGTTGTAAATGGATATTTAAAACCAAGAGGGATTCACATGGCAATGTGGAAAGATATAAGGCTCGTCTTGTCGCTAAGGGATTTACTCAAAAGGAGGGCATCGACTATAAAGAGACTTTCTCTCCGGTTTCTTCGAAAGACTCTTTTAGGACTATTATGGCATTAGTGGCGCATTTTGATTTAGAGTTATATCAGATGGATGTCAAAACAGCGTTTCTAAATGGAAACATTGAAGAAACGATATATATGGTGCAGCCAGAAAACCTTGTTTCTTCAAATTCAAGGGAAATGGTTTGCAAACTTAAGAAATCCATCTATGGACTCAAGCAGGCTTCCCGTCAATGGTATCACAAGTTTCATCAAATCGTTTTATCATTTGGTTTTGAGGTAAACGCAGTTGATGATTGTGTATACCATAAGTTCAGTGGGAGTATATATATTTTCCTGATTTTGTATGTGGATGACATCCTACTTGCCACGAATGATATGGGCTTATTGCATGAAACTAAGAAATTTCTCTTGAAGAAATTTGAGATGAAGGATCTTGGCGATGCATCTTTTGTATTAGGAATCCAGATACATCGAGACCGTTCTCAGGGTATTCTTGGATTATCACAAAAGGCCTATATCAATAAGGTACTTCAGAGGTTTGGCATGCAGGACTGCAAATCAGGTGATACCCCAGTGGCTAAGGGAGACAAGTTTAGTCTCAATCAATGCCCCAAGAATAATTTGGAATCTAAGGAAATGAAGGATATCCCTTATGCTTCGGCTGTAGGGAGTTTGATGTATGCGCAAGTCTGTACTCGTCCAGACCTCGCATTCATTGTTGGGATGTTGGGCAGATACTTGAGTAATCCTGGTATGGATCACTGGAAAGCAGCCAAAAGAGTTATGCGGTACTTGTAGAGAACAAAAGATTACATGCTCACATATAGACAGTCGGATCAACTTGAGATCATTGGGTATTCTGATTCCGACTTTGCGGGATGCCAGGATAGTCGCAAATCCACTTTGGGCTACATTTTCTTACTTGCTGGTGGAGCAATTTCTTAGAGGAGTGCTAAGCAGACACTCATTGCTTCCTCCACCATGGAAGCAGAATTTGTAGCAACTTATGAGGCATCAAATCAAGGGATTTGGCTGCGGAAATTTGTCACTAGGCTGCGTTTAACGGATGGTATTGAAAGACTGCTAAAGTTATTTTGTGACAATAAATCCGCAGTCCTTTATTCAAATAACAACATGAGTTCTTCTAAGTCTAAACATATAGACATTAAGTTTCTTGTTGTTAAAGAAAGAGTTCAGAGTGGTCAAATCAGTATTGAGCATATTGGGACAAACTCCATGATTGCGGATTCGCTCACTAAGGGTTTGACACCGAAGGTCTTTCACGAGCACACTGCTCGTATGGGTGTTGTACAGCTAGACAATGTCTAGATTCAGTGGGAGTTTGTAATATGTGTTTGCTCAATGTTTGGGATTTGACATATGTGTACACTTTGGTTATTGCTTAAGCATAATGTCTTTAGTTTTTTACTCTGAATGTTAAAGTTTTGATCTCAATATGGTTTCAGGTTGGACCAGTTGGAAATAGGCATGTGCAGATCACATTACATGTAATTTCCATGCTACACATCCATACTTGATCCAGGTCGTTAGTTACTTGACGTATGTGACCACTGATGGGTTTAGTTGCGATTAATGCGACGACAGCCTCCTTGATCCCTGTGTTAAATCGACTATGGACAGGATTGGATAGGATGATTAAATACAGAATGCTTGCTCGAGCTACTAAAGTTATAATGTATGATATACAGTTATAAGGGGTTGTGTATATGCACATATATAGTCCAAGTGGGAGATTGTTGAAATTTTTTGTGGACTTATATTATGTGCATATCACAATCATACGCATTGGGGCACGCAGACGTGTGTGCATTGCAGTTTGAACTGTATATCATATATTAAATATAGTTTGGGCCTTAAATTAGGTGATCCAATTGAGTTTTTATAGGCCCAAGTCATCTTATTTAGTATGGGGGTTATATTTAATATGTATAGAGACCTTGAAGACTGAATTGCAATTTATGATGGGCTGATTTGCAAATAAGTCCTATTTCAGCCATAAATAGGGGTTATGGTCCCCAGTTGACGTACGACAGAAAATAGAACTTTCAGTTCATACGGTCCTTTCTCTCTGGAATCCCGTCATTCAAAGAAAGGTTCTACGGAGTACGATCAACTGGAAGCCACAATCCTTCGGTGAAATTCTTCGCTATGGATTCAGGTACGCTTCCAGTTTATAGCTTATTGCGTGATTATCATGAAGTTTGAAGATTTGGGGCCATCAATTAATTTCCATAAAAAAAAAGGTTAAAAAAATTTGTTGATCTTCTTGACAGAAGATTTGTTGATGATCAATATTAATATATATTTAGAGCTCCAATAAACAAATTCTAATTTTAAAAAAAATGGCTGAAGGCTAAACGTGGTTTTATTTTATGAGTGGGCCCACATAAGATTTTAATTAATTGGCATTGCCCATGTTTCCATATAAATGTGCCTGTGATTTCGGGAAGTTATTAGATTCATCTGATTAATGAATTAAAATTCATTAACCAAAGGGAGGCAAAATAGGAATTTGAATGAATTTGCTCTGGCAAGAGGATACCAGCTCTGGCATTATCTGCTGCATTATGTTCATTAATCTATGTATGCGTGTTGTATATAGATGTATATGTGTGTGTATGTGTGTCATAAGTCATAACCAATAAAATATTCGTTTAAATAAAATATCGTACGGAAAAATAACTCAGATTGCATTCTAAAAATATAACAAACCAATCATCTACAGTAACTCATTAACTAACTCCATGTCGCTAATTAGTTGACCAAGTTGTGCTTGTCAGTGAATGACTTGGCCAATTTATTATAATGATGATGATGAATAGTGTGCATATTGAGCCAAGGTGAATCTTTGGTTTTATATGTGCATTTTATGGATATGAATAATACACATCACTTAATATATAATTTTGAATTAAAAATAAATGAGGTGTTTTATTCACAACCACAAGGTTCATAGGTGGAACCCAAGACCCGATTCATACAAAAATTTTCCATATCAAGGTCAACATTTTCCATCAGTACAGTCCTAACGTCCACCATTATGAGAGGATAAGTCATCGAAATTTGATGCCATGGAAATAATTAGATTATTAGGGGGTTGTGAATATATCGCAGGAGACCTGGATATTGTACCGAATTATTCCAGCTAAATTACACGATACTGTTGGAATGGTAAATTGATGATGATAAAAATTGTCAGACAGTGAATGTCATATGATGGATCACGTGGAGTAGCAGGACTGATCCAACGCACGACAAACTAGGTTTGGGAGTTGGTTAATGTATAAACTACACTCGGATGTATCGAGTTGCCTACGTACCCGATGTATGTGGGATCAAGTCATCGTAGTTCTTTTGTGGAATTACTCTCAATAGCCAGTAGATTTTTATTGGGGAAGTAGATAATCAACCTTTCCCAACTCATCTAAGGTATTTATATGGAGCTGATAGTGGGCTATGGGCCATGGGCTTCACTTCCTCAGTGACCCACCTGGCTTAATAATATTATTCTTAGACTAATAAAATAGCCCAAATACTCTTAATGAGTCGTCAACCATTTTTGGGCTTAACTAGTATGTTACTTGCTAACTTTAACCCACGGGCGATGCTCCGGACCCAAGCCAGTGGCGGATCTAATTACGGTAATGTCCCTAGACATTTTTGGTGCACATCATAATGCCCCCCACTCCCGGGTTCTATCGGATGTTGAATCCTGGAGTAGGAATTACACTGCGCTCATTAAACTATACAGTCTAACTTGGACTAGGGTGGAAGCCTTCAAAGCTCCTCCATCTACCCTTATTTAAATGGAGGTAGGTGAGAACCTTTTCACTTTCACCTCTCATTCACAACCTCACCTATTAAAAACTTTCAACTAGTGAACAACTCACTCTAGGAGGCTCTCACTTGTTTCACTATGGCTAGAGTTAACCTTGTGAAAGGTATACATCTTCCTCTAACTCTTCATTTTACAAATTGCTCTTGAATATTCAATTCTTTTGTAATTTGTCGTATAGTGGGGTTTCGTGTATGCGAATGGCAAATCAATCGAACCCCTTTGACCCGATGGGTGGTAGTTTGACGCACCCGAGATGTATAGCCCCATGACCCGTGTAAGGCACCAAGCGCCCCGCGGTCTCTGCGAGGCATGGATGCCTCGCAGTGACAGTGAGGCACACTCAGTGTTCTCTTTGGGCTTCTCGTTCGCACCTTATTATTGTGCTTCTATTGCGTGACTCGCGATCATTTCTTTTTAGGCGTTGTGAGTTCTTCATCATCATCCAGTGATAGTAGCTCGAGGAGTGAGGACTTAGAGTCACTGACGAGTGACTATAGAGAATTAGGGGAGTGGAAAGAGGATGCCCAAAGTTGGAAGTTGGAGCGGGATCGTAAGACGGATCTTGCCACTTGTTCTTCCACTATCACCAATAGCGAGCTACAGACGCTCTTTGAGGAATTTCCGCCAGACCTTAGAGTGCTGAAACCCAGGTCGGATGACTGGATCTGGAGTTCCCCAGGGGGTTTTGTGACTGTTTACTTAGAGTATTTTTGTATGGGTTTTAGTCTATCATGTGACCCCTTGTTGGGGATGATCTTGACACACTACCAAGTGTGTATCAGTCAGTTGTCGCCCAAGAGCTTTTTCCATTTTTTGAGGGCTTCATCCGACGTTTTTGGGATTACAGGATGAACGTGAGCCTTGAGGCCTTCCAGGCTCTTTTCAACGTCCGGATGATCCAGGGGGGACCATACATGTATTTCTACCTGACATTTTCATATAGATTTCTAAAGGGGAAAGCCAGAAGAACAAGTTCTTCTACTTCCCTATTCAGAGCTTGCCCATTCTCACTCCTAAGCAATGGTGCGAGAAACTCGCCCCTCATAAGCTCACTGATACTCACCACCAGCTACGGTTAGGTTTTATGGGGGCGGGCTATTTGAGACCCGCTACGACATTAAGCAGATATACCGCAGAGGTACTTCATTTTGTTTTACTCGACACCGCATTTTATGATTGTTATATTTTTTGGAGTGATGAGTATATTCTAGTACCACCAATTTATTTGTTGGGACACTGTGTTTCAGGAGCTAGGAGGCTTTGTAAAGCACCCGCAGCTGCCTCCGCTCTTTAGGGAGGGTGACAGGCCAGACGTACCGGCCCACTCGCCCTCCTTCAAAGGGACAAAACCCAGACCAAGGGGTAACAGACTCATCACCATCTGCTGTGGAGCCAGATCCCTTGGATTTTGATGCTATGATGTCTGGGTTAACTGCTAGGGGTTTTCGTGATTCCACTGTTGGGGCTTCCTCAAAAAATCTCAAAGGGAAGGCACTGGCAGAGGAGGAGGGCGCAATGGAGGCACTAGGCCGCTCCCCAGAGCTTGCTTATATCAGAGCTCCTCATCTCCCGAAGCGAAGTTGGGATGTTTCTTCCCCGAGCTTAGGTACCCCTGGTCGTGGCAAGGGGTTGTTCAATTTTGGGGCGAACCGCGACCTCACAATCCATTCTTTCTGTTGGGTTTGTGCCCTCGATACCAAGGAGGACTTAGAGAATAGGACACTAGTTTACACTGTACAACCTATAATTAATATAAAGGTATTAGTGAGTTGTTCATGTAATTCTTATTGGCATCTATAAGTCTTAAATGAACAACTAGTCCATTTGTGTCAAGGAAAACCTTCGCACTCCTTATAGTAGTTAAGGAGATGGGGCACTGGAAGGGTTTGATACTTGATCACTTAAATAGTTCACAAGTTGGAGAATCTCAATTGGGCATTGAGATTCGTGTGGACTTGTATGACACATGCTCTGACAATGAGTGCCACTCTAACACTATGGGATAGTGGGAGTTTGTGTCATGAATACATTGATTGGATTGGATTAGTGTATTCAAACACAGCTCGTAGTAATCCGATCACATGTGTTCTTACTCAGTGATTGTCAATGATCGGATTACTGGTTATGAAAGTATGCTTGAGCCTTTGACCTGAGTAATCAAGTTGAAAATATGCTTGTGACATCAAGTCTGCCATTAGAGCCTTTTGAGTGAAGCCAGGGCGTTAGAACAGTATTCTCTAGTCAGTCATTTGTCTTCTATGACTTCTCCTATTCCGCAGGGAGTTGGGAACTTAACCTTCGAGTAGAAAGTAGAAATAACCGCTCGAAAGAGGTTCAAGCTCGGTGGCCTCCCCAGTATAACATTATACTCGGAGGGGGCTTTAACCACTAGAAATTTCACGTCCTTGGTCACGTGCTTAGGGAGCGTACCCAAAGATAACAGCAGTGTCACTTCTCCCAAAGCAACTACCGATTCGCCAATGAAGCCGATGAGTTGCGTTTTCACCACTTGCACTTTGGCTCCACCACTAGACAACTGCGCGAAGGTGTCAAAGAAGATAAGATCTGCAGAGCTCCCACTATCAACGAGAACTTTGCATACCCAAGAATTCGCGATGGTGACTGAAATCACTAAAGCTTCGTTTTTAGAGGGGATTCGGATTTCCAAATCTCGAGCTCCAAACGTAATGCTTTGTGTTTCAGGCTCCATGTGACTGTTGTGCTTACCCGAGCCAGAAGCTATCGCGGAGGGCATATGACGAGTAATCTCATTTACCCTTCTGGCAGGAGGGGGGATTCATTATTGGTCTCCACGGAGGCGACTGCCAACCGCGTGCGCATGCCACCATTAGTATATTGTTGCTATTACTCTGACCGCTGATATTACGTACTTGATCTCTAGTCTGCATGCTCAGTGGTCGGACCGAGGTTCCCACATACGGCGCTATTCTGATGATGGTAAAAATCATCAGACAGTGAATGTCACGTGATGGACCACATGGAGTAGCGAAACCGATCCAACGCACGAAAAACTAGGTTTGGGGGTTGGTTAATATATAGACTGCACTCGGATGTATCGAGCTGCCTACGTACCCGAAATATGTGGGATCAAGTCAGTTCGTAGTTCTTTTGTGGGGTTACTCTTAATAGCCAGTGAATTTTTACTGGGAGAGTAGATAATCAGCTTTTCCCAACTCCTCTAAAATATTTATATGGAGCTGGCAGTGGGCTACGTTTCATGGGCTTCACTTCCTCAATGGCCCACCTGGCTTAATAATATTACCCCCAGACTAATAAAATAGCACAAGTACTCTTAATGGGTTGTCAGCCCTTTTTGGGCTTAACTAGTATGTTACTTGCTAACTTTAACCCACGGGCGATGTCTCAGACCCGAGTTGGTGGCGGGTCTAATTACGGTAATGCCTCTAGATATTTTTGGCGCACATCATAAATATATTAAGGTTGTATTTATATTATATAAATATATAAATGGTTATATGTATATATGTGTATTAAAATATATACTATATAACTAGACATGTCTTTCTCACGCAGGCCCAGATACCACTATGCTTGGTCTTTTAGTTAATGATATTCAAGCACTTTGTTTGCTTTTCATGTCTGTTTCTTTCTCTTTTGTTAGACGTTCAGGCAAGTCCGTAGTCAGTTTTCTTGCTAGATTAGCTACTGTTAACCAAGTCCATGCTTGGTTTACCTTTATTAGCAGCGAAAACTCATGCTTTAGATATTTCTCGTATTTAATATATTATTACAATTTCCTCTAAAAAAACACACTTTCTCCTAATTATTTGACCAAAAAAGTTCAAAATAAAACCAAACATAGCCTATAATTTTACTAATTTTAACTCCTTAAATTTGAACTTTCTACAATCCAAGTCCTTAAGTTTGAAAGAGTTTAAAACTTATATAGATACAAGTCCATTTTTAATTAACTAAGAATTGATGAAATGACTGGATATATCAGAAAATTATTAAGAAGAAATCGATTTCAACTAGCGCTTAACATTAAAAGTTGAAAAATGATTTAGTGTGAAGATGGTGGACTATAAAAATATAATTATATATACGCATGAACCTAAGTTGTGCTTGGATGTGTGTTTATTTCATTTTGACTGTCATTTTTGAAGATATATGGAAAATAAATATATTGGTTTTTGTTAAGAATGAATGACATGTTTGGTGTTTTTTGAAAAATGGGATGGGGTTGGTGAAGATGTCAAGTAACATGAGAATCTCTTAGTTAATGATGTAAGAAATGATTTAGTTAATTAAACGCAATGATTATGTGAATATAGTTGTAAATACAATAATAGATATATATTAGTTAAATATATTAATGAGTGAAAATGATAAAAATTAACACGAAAAAGAGTATTAAGAATGTTGCAAATGAGTCTTAAAATGTGCATAGTGTTGTGGAGGTTGAGACTATGTGCTTTATTTTGCCACATCACTACTATCATCATCGAAAACTTGACCTTTTCGAATGAAGGGGTGAGAGAAAGAGAGGTGAGGTGTGATTTGATATATATAATGGTAGGTATTATATTGAAATCTAAGTCACATAGAGTGGGAGCGGGAGCGTAGAACGAAATTTGAAAAAATTTGGGAGCGGGAGCGCCTTAGAGCGTATAATATATAAATATAATTTAAAGTTTATCTTGCCATATATATCATATGTTTTATAAATTGTCCAGCTAAATTATCTTTAGATATTATTTTGATAAGATGATCTCATATTTGTATAAGTATTTGTTAACTTGAATTTTAAAAATACTATGATGTGATTGTCTTTTTTAGCATGCTTAAAAAATAAAATATATAATGAAAGATTATTAAAATAATATTAGTTTTAGGTCCCAACTCTTGAACGGAAAGGACACCAAAGACTCAAATTCAGCATTACAAGTTATAGGTATTGACTTTTTTACAAAATCTATATTTGTTTCAATCTTTTTTGTTTTGAGGACAAATCTTTTACTTATTTTGACTACTAAAACAATTTTCATTGAATGCATATGAAGTATTATTAGTGAAAAATCATTCTTATTTCGTCAAGTGTGGTTCCTAAATTTTAGTTCGAGAATTAAGAATTTTAAGAGTGTCATAGAGCGAAGCTCTCAAGCTCGGAGCTAAATTTTAACCTTGTATGGAGGATTATGTGATCTAAATTGGAATATGTAAAAGTGCACACATTTGAAAAATACATTAAATATGTATTTTTATTTTTAAATGAGTTGAAAACACAAAAAGCACTACGGAAAACAAATGTTATGAAAATCAGACCGGACCAATCGGTCGAACCGCTTAAAACTGGAACCGGTCACAAAAACGGTGCGGTTATGTCAAAACACTGTTCAAGGTCAAAAACCATTCGACCCTCCGGTTCAACCGGTGAACCGTTAAAATTGGTGCTAAAAGTGATGAACCGGGCGGTTCTTATCTAAAACTTGAAATCCTTATTTTTTTCTCAACCCAGATTTGAAATTAAACTCAAATCTGAAACATTTTTTCAACTCAAATCTGAAATTAGCCCCAAATCTGAAACCTTCCTTCTTCACTCACGCTGAAACGCAAGAAGGAGAGAAATGCAGCAATCTTCACTCCCCACTTTCTTGATGTGTAAAAATTGAATCAAAGGTGCCTGATTGCAAGGGTGAAAGAGATGTAAAGAAAAAGACAAGATCGAAAGGAAATTAGGTAAAGAAAGATAGATAAGAATGAAGAAGAAGAAGATTAGGAAGAAGAAAAAGAAGAGAATGAAGAAGAATAAAAAGAAGAAGAAGATTAGGAAGAAAGAAGAAGGAGGAGAAGAAGAGCAGCTTAGCAAGCGTGTGTGAGAATTGAGATCTGAGAAGTGAGAAGACAGGTTTTGAGTTATATATTAGGGATAATAGCAGACACCCCCCTCAGTTATGGGGTGATATGCATTTTGCCTCCCAACTTATTGAAATGTGTGATTTACCCCCTCACTTATCAAAAATGTGCACTTCACTCCTTCAAGCAGCTCGGACAGATTCATGCACTTCACTTATCATAAAAATTGGTCATTTGCCCCCTGACTTATGTGTTTTGTAGCACTTTGCCCCTGCCCGAGGGAGTGAAGTGCACATTTTTTATAAGTGAGGGGGTAAATCGCACATTTCAATAAGTTGAGGAGCAAAGTGCACATCACCTCATAACTGAGGGAGGTGTTTGCTAATTGCTATTATCCCTATATATTATATATATATATTTTATTGTTTTGTAATATTTATATATATATATTATTGTTTTGTAATATTAATTATTATTTATTGCATAATTATGATGTCACCGATTCGACCGCGACTAACCCGATGATTGAATCGGTAACCCGTGATCCGGTCACTAAAACATACACATACAAAAAAAAAAAAAAAAAAAAGGACATTGCCTTGGTATTTCTCATAAAAAGCGTGATTATTGTTAGTGTTAAAAATAAGGGACTTGAAGGGTGCTGTTGGCTTTTTTCTTTTCTTTTTCTTTGTTCTTGTTCTTTTAGCAATTCTGAAATACCAAAGTATCCTGAATTCAATTGGAAGATCATATTCAAAATTGTTAAACATTTTTCTTTCTTATAACTACTAAATCAAGCTACAATGCCAGTAAGTCCTCCCCTATCTTTTCTTTTTCTTTTGAATTGCAAATCATGAGATCCAAGATTCACGATTTCTAAGCCATAAAATTCTATATTTATTTGCTAATAAATATATATTCATTCATACATAATAATCTCGTCTTGTGTATAATGGATGGTGGGCTTTCTGTGATCCATTGGATTTTATTATTTTTTTGACGCAGCTGAGAAGTGTTGTGGTAATGGAGGTGGAACCTCCGAGCATATTTAGGTATTTGATAGGATCTGCAATAATTATGTTGGGAGTGGTGTTGCCCATGGGCTACATGATGTTTCGCAATAAAAGAGCTCCTTCTTCTTCTTCCTCTTACTCCAAACAGACGTAGGTGTGCCATTCTTCTAATATTACAAATTAGTAGAATAATTTGAATTTTTGTTATTTATTGACAATAATTTGAATTTTGTTATTTTGATCATTTTGTCTCTCGGTATTTGGGATTTTGAGTGTGGTGTATTATAGGTGAACATGATGGCTATGTTCTAATTTAAAATATAGAAAATGAGTTGAGCTTAATTGAATGATTGCTGTAATTTTTTTCAGGAACAAAGTTTTGATATAGAGTTGTCTTCTGGCCAAAGCTCGGAGATTTAATTTATGGGACAAGTAGTGTGATTTGAAGGAAAAAGTGGAGAAACAACATTCTTAAACATTTGTGTACTGCTTGTACATCTTTAAAGTCTATATTTTGGCATATGAAGTTGCTAATTTCAGCGTTACAGTGATATTCATGTTATCTGTTTTCATTTCTTGTAAGATGATATCTTTTACGATGTTCGTGTCATGCAAGTAATTGGCTTCACACTTTTTCTATTTGATCGGAGTATCCATAACTTTCTTTTCCTTGAAATCAATAGTTGGTTGTGGCATGGTTTCTGGGTTTGAGTATGGAGACAAATCAAAATGTCAAAAGAAGAAGAAAAGTAGCTGAAACGGTGCCTAGGTGCAGCCCGACGCCCACTTAGGTGTGGCACGCAGAAGACAGGGCGCACAGTGCAATAAGGCACTGCCGCCGTTGAGGCGTGGCCTGTTAGGCATGGCCTGTTAGCGCCTGGGCGCGTGTCCGACGCTAGGAGCGTTATTTTGACGCGATTTTGTGTTATTTTGGCAAGTTTTGAGTTACCTACTCAGATTAGGTCATTATAACTTAGTCTCTAAGTGTAGGATATATAAGTAGATGAAATTATCTTCATTGTAATTGTATCTCTCTCACAAGAATAATAAAATCTCTCTAGCATAGGTTCGTGGACGTAGGCAATTTGCCGAACCACGTAAAATCGCTATCTCTTTTTTCTTGCTTTTCTTTACTTTTAAGTTCTTTTATGCGCATTGATTCCTAACAACTAATATCAAGAGCACGGGTTAGAGCGATAGGTGTGAATCAATAGCGTCTGAAGAAGGAAAAGTGAAGATTGACAAATTTGATGGAAAAGACTTTGGATTCTGGCGAACACAGATGGAGGATTATCTGTACCAGAAAAAGCTCCATCAACCATTGTCGGGGAAGAAGCCTGAAAAGATGTGAGACGTGGATTGGCAGTTATTGGATAGGCAAACCCTAGGAGTTATTCGATTGACGTTATCAAGAAATGTGATGTTTAACATCCTCGATCAAACTACAACGACGGGTTTGATGAAGGCGTTATACAATATGTATGAGAAGCCATCCGCATCGAATAAAGTCTATTTGATGAGACGTTTATTCAATCTGAGGATGACGGAGGGAGGATCGGTGACCAACCATATCAACGAGTTCAACGTGATCATCACTCAGTTGAGCTCAGTTGATATTAATTTCGAGGACGAGATAAGGGCTTTAATTTTGTTGTCTTCATTACTGGATAGTTGGAGTGCGACGGTAACTGCTGTAAGTAGTTCGTCTGGCCAAAGGAAGTTAAAACTTCAGGAGGTTCGGGATTTGATTTTAAGTGTGGACATTCACCGGAGGGAATTAGGAGAACTCACGTCTACTGCATTGAGTGCAGAAAGCAGAGGAAGAGGTGTTCAACGGGGTGGTCAGAAAGGAAGAGGTCGATCCAAATCAAAAGGGCGAGGGAAATCAAAACCGCCCAAGGAGGCTGATTGCTAGGGTTGCGGGAAGAAAGGTCACTACAAGAGGGATTGTCCTGAAAAGACGGGTCAGAATCAAAATTGGGAACATCAACAAGCAAATGCAGCAGTAGATGACATCGAAGATGCTTTGGTTTGCTGTGTTGACAATCTAGTCGACCAATGGGTTCTGGACTCAGGTGCGTCGTTCCATGCTACTTCATGTAAGAATTATCTAACAAATTATGTTTCTGGAAAATTTGGAAAGGTTTTGCTTGCAGATGACGAACCCTTGGGAATAGTTGGTAAAAGTGAGGTCACAATAACGACGGCACAGGGAATGCAGTTGAAGCTGCATAATGTGAGACATGTTCCAGGGTTGAGGAAGAATTTGATCTCAAAGGGTCAAATTGACAGTGATGGGTACACCACGGTTTTTGGTGGTGGTGTATGGAAAATCATCAAAGGGAATCTGTTGGTGGCTCGTGGTAAGAAGTCGGGGACTTTATATACTACATAAATAAAGAAGAACTCGTTTGCTGCAGTCGAGGCTATAGAGGATGTTCACTTATGGTATAGGCGACTTGGGCATATGAGTGAGAAGAGAATGAGAATCATGGCATCCAAGGGGAAGCTACCAATCTCAAAAACGGTTGAATTGGGTCTTTGCGAAGACTATGTGCTTGGGAAGCAGAAAAATGTGAGTTTTTCCAAGACGGGTAGAGAACCGAAAGCAGAAAAGTTGGAACTTGTGCATACTGATGTATAGGGACCGGCTCCCATACAGTCACTTGGAGGGTCGAGATATTATGTCACCTTCATTGATGATTCCACTCGAAAGGTATGAGTCTATTTTGTGAAAAATAAGTCGGGTGTGTGTAATACCTTTAAGAAGTGGAAGGTAGAAGTCGGGAATGAAACGGGTTTGAGATTGAAGTGTCTGAGGTCGGATAATGGCGGAGAGTATGACAGCAAAAAGTTCAAAGACTATTGTGTAGAGAATGGGATCAAGATGATCAAGATCATTCCGGGGACTCCACAGCAAAATGGGATTGCAGAGCGGATGAATAGAACCTTGAATGAACGAGCTAGGAGCATGAGACTTTACTCCGGGTTGCCAAAGACATTTTGGGCTGATGCAGGGAGCACGACGGCTTACCTCATCAACCGGGGACCTTCAGTACTATTAGACTTCAAAATACCAGGGGAGGTTTGGACTGGAAAGGAGTTAAATTTATCGCATTTAAAAATATTCGGTTGTTTATCTTATGTCTTGCGAAGTTCTGATGACAAGGATAAGTTGGATCCTAAGGCACAGAAGTGCATCTTTATCGGCTATGGAGGAGAGAGTTTTGGGTATCGGTTCTGGGATTACCAAAACAACAAAATCATAAGGCATAAAGATGTCACGGTCAATGAAAAGGTGCTCTACAAGGATAGACTTGGAGCAGAGACTGAGGAAAATGAAATACCAAAGGCGATATTGGAAGAGATCACTCTAGACGAGGTTGCTGGGAATGACACTGAGAATAGGATCGAGGATGATCCGGGGACCCCACCACCAACCTTGAGAAGATCGAGTAGAACTCCTAAACCAAACATGAGGTATTCTCCTTCCTTACACTATTTACTTTTGACGGATTCGGGTGAGCCCGAGTCGTATAAGGAGGCGATGAGTGTAGGAGATTCTCTCAAGTGGGAGCTAGCCATGAAGGATGAAATGAGCTCGCTTGAGAGAAGTAGAACTTGGAGGTTGACTGAGTTACCGAAGGGAAAACTGGCTTTACAGAACAAGTGGGTATTCCGGGTTAAGGATGAACCGGATGGTAGTAAAAGGTACAAGGCGAGGTTGGTGGTCAAATGGTTCCAGCAGAAGGAAGGGATTGACTACACTGAAATATTTTCGCCGGTTGTCAAGTTAACTACTATAAGGATGGTTCTAAGTGTTGTGGATTTGCATCTTGAGCAATTAGATGTAAAAACAGCATTCCTTCATGGAGAATTGGAGGAGGATATCTACATGGTTCAACCGAAAGGTTTTCTGGAGAATGAACAAGAAGACCTTATATGCAAGCTAGAGAAAAGCTTGTATGGACTTAAACAAGCTCCGAGGCAATGGTATATGAAGTTTGACACTTTCATGGCCAGTAATGGATACACTAGGTGTCAAATGGATCATTGGTGTTATTTCAAAAAGTTTAGGGATTGTTACATCATATTGCTACTGTATGCGGATGATATGTTAGTGGTTGAGTCTAACATGAGAGAAATTGATAAGTTGAAGAAGCAACTATCCACGGAATTTGAGATGAAGGACTTGGGAGCTGCAAATACAATCCTCGGGATGAGGATCATTCAAGATAGGTCGAGTGGGAGTCTCAAGTTGACTCAAGAGAAGTACATTGAAAAGGTACTTGCTAGGTTTGCAATCTCAAATGCAAAGTCTAGAAGTACACCTTTGGGGAGTCAATTCAAGTTGAGCAACGAACAATCACCCAATGCTGAGGATGAGCGAGATCAAATGGAAAAGGGCCCCTATGCCTCTGCCATTGGGAGTTTGGTGTACGCAATGGTGTGTACAAGGCTGGATATAGCCCATGCAGTGGGAGTTGTGAGTCGGTATATGGCTAATCCGGGGTTAAAGCATTGGGAAGCAATAAAGTGGCTAATGAGGTACTTAAGGGGTACATCGAGTATGTGCTTGTGTTTTTCGAGCAGTAGTGTGACTTTAGAGGGCTTTGTGGATGCAGATTCAAGTGGTGATCAAGATGGTCGGAAGAGTACATCGGGGTACATTTACACTTTGGGTGGCATGACAATAAGTTGGACTTCTAGGCTACAAAAGTGTGTAGCACTCTCCACAACCGAGGCTGAATACATTGCCATTTCAGAAGCTGTCAAAGAAATGGTTCGGTTGAAGAACTTTCTGAGGGAGATTGATAAGGAGCAACGGGATTGTGCACTTCATAGTGATAGTCAAAGTGCTATTTGTTTGGCAAAGAATCCGGTGTTTTACTCAAAGACGAAACATATTCAATTAAAGTATCATCATATCCGAGAAATGATAGATTATGGGACTTTGGAGTTGAAGAAGGTGTTTGGTGCGAAGAATTCGGTGGATATGTTAACTAAGGGAGTTACCACCGAGAAACTGAGGCTATGTTTGTTTCTATTTTGGAGGGTTTTTTTGATGAAAATTTTGGTGAAAAAGTTTATTGGGAGTTGTGTACTTTGGTGAAAATGTGTTTGATTTTGTGTTTGATTTTATTTTCAAAAGAGACAAAAGTTACTGTAGCAGTCAAATCAAGTAAGTTTTTGTTTGAAAAGTTATGTTTATAATTAGTTAATGATTGAAAAATATAATAGAAAATTTATATAATACAAAAAAGTAAGCCAAAAGTGGATAAGGGTGTAGGGTGGTGTAGGTAATGTAGCTGTCAGAAAGTTTTGACCAAAATTTTGGCCAAAATATGGTTTCAAAATAAAAACAAACAAAGCCTGAGGTTTTGCATGGCCTCGGTTGGTCTCGAACTTATGAGATGAGGAGGCCGACTTATGCTAGAGAGAGTGCTTTCATTTGGAGAATGAAGAGTCATGGAGTTTGATGAAGAGGTTGAGATTCTACTTTGAATTTGGTCTCCAAGTGAGAGATTGATGGGTTTAAGTGTGGAGACAAATCAAAGTGTCAAAGGAAGAAGAAGAAAAGGAGCTGAAACGCTGCACGCAGAAGACAGGGCGCACGGTGCAATAAGGCACTGTAGGCAGCGCCTGGGCGCCGTTGAGGCCCCAACGGCACCGGCACAACAACACCCAGGCTTGGCCAGTCAGCGCCTGTGCGCGGGTCCGACGCTGGGAGCGTTATTTTGACGCGGTTTTGTGTTATTTTGGCAAGTTTTGAGTTACCTACTCAGATTAGGTCATTATAACTTAGTCTCCAAGTGTAGGATATATAAGTAGACGAAATTCTCTTCATTGTAATTGTACCTCTCTCACAAGAATACTAAAATCTCTCTAGCATAGGTCCGTAGTCGTAGGTAATTTGCCGAACCACGTAAAATTGCTGTTTCGTTTTTCTTGCTTTTCATTACTTTTAAGTTCTTTTATGTGCATTGATTCCTAACAATGTTGATAAAAAATATGGATTTTTGTCCGAACCCAAGTCCTCAGTAAAATTTATAGATTCGTTGAACACCTCAAATCATGCAATGGTTGGATAACGTCACAGATTGCGTCTTCGATGGTCTTTGGCGGCTCAAGATTTGAATTTGAAGATCTTGTCGTCTTGATTATGACGTGGCAATATTCCTGAAAATAATGGAACAACGGGGTCGTAAACCCGTTTTCTACCTCTGATGCTTCAATTAGCGCTTGATTATAAAAACTATAATTAAATGCAAAGCAGAGAGAGAAAATAAGTAGAAAAGATTTGGATTGCAGTAGTATGTATTTCATTTTATGATGCCTCCAATCATTTGATGAACATGGGTATTTATAGGTGGCATTTGAGGACTAGATCGCAATTTTGATTATCAACTTGCCAATTTGCCTAATCTTTGCTGTCAAATTTCTAATAGCTTTAGAATTGTTAGGAAATTTCATGTTAAATGTTTTGATGATGACAAGATAGGATTTTTTGTTAGACCCCAAAATATAATGAAAGTTTATGTTTCATAGATCAATTGTATAAGCGTTTGAAAATATGTAATTTTGTTAGGCTTGTAATTTTTATCTTTATAGATTTTAGACTAAGTATTAGATACCGAATCGATAATAGAATTCTAGGTGAGTCTATTAGAGATGAAGTTGAAGATCAGCGTCTGAAGTCAGAAGAAGATGAAGATTTATCCTTAGTGTCTGTCAAATGCTAAAGAACTATTTCAGGATTTATGGATCAAGCGCCCAAAGCACTCTAGCGATCAGAATCAGATTCACTTGAAATAATTTCTCAAGACATGAAGGACTTAATGCAATCATTCAACGGACATTTATTTCAAACTGGAAATAAATTCAAATGCATTAAATGCCTGATAAGAGCATTAAATATGATAAGCCAATATGACTTGTAGACAAGCCACCTTTTCACTAGATTGTCAGAACTTCAGAGTTTATAGCTGCTCCCGTCAAATCGGTACCAGCAGGAATTCAGGAATGTCAGAGAAAAGGAATACTCACGCGCCGCGTGAAAGGCACACTCTCACATGTGTCCAACGGACAGATCCCAAGAATTGCCTATAAATACCTCCTTCTAGCAAACTCTAAAAATACAGAGATATAGAAAAAAAAAAGATATACGTACATGCGCAAGAAAAATCTGCTGAAGAAAAAACTTAGAAACTCCATAGCCAAAATCCTTCAAGCTTTTTACATACATTCCATACAGTCACAAATATCTCAAATATCTTCAAAAGAAGAAATCTAAACTCTTACTGAGATATTCTAAGTTGTTTGATCTTTCCAAAATAAACAAACCCTTGTGATAAAACCCTCAACCTTTCATCTGAGTGAGAAAGTTGTTGAAACCCTTTATAGGCAGTATTTCTGAGTGAGAGAAGTTTGTAGAAGAAGATCTTCATTGGTGCTGACATCTGTGTGATCAAGGAGCCCGAGATCATTTTCACCTATTTATTGTCTTGTAGAAGATTCTGTGTGATTCTTTGATAATCAACTTAGTAAATTTCCCTCCGAGTGAAAAAGGAGAAGAAGGACGTAACTGAGATTACATCACCCAGTGAACCTTATATATCTTGTGTCATTTACTTTTATTATTGTCTTGCTTTATATTATTCTATCTATTTTGAAAAAGACAAGTTAATCTGCTAAGTGACTATTTAACCCAAACGAAGGTTAAAGCTTTAAAATCATTTCCGCTGTGCTAACCCTGATTAGGTGATTAAAGCTTTTACCCTACTTTGGTAAATTGCTAAAATCACTAAGTCTAAGTTACCTTTACTGAAGCGCCTAAACCAAGCGCTCAGCTTCCTAAGCGTTCTAATTTTTAAAAGTGATACGAAATTTTTGAAGTCGAAAAAGACTTCAGGGTCTATTCAACCCCCCTCCCTTCTAGACTCTTTCGTATGCCACTTGGGACCACCAAGTGGTATCAGAGCGGTTGAAGTAGAAACCTAAGCGTTTTCGAGCGTAACTGCTTGTTTAGATCCAGTTTTCTAAAACTTAGTCGCTTTAAAATTTTCTCTTAAAACATCTCATTATGGCTTTTAACAAAATAACTAAGTTGGTAGAGCCAAATTATGATTCTTGGAAACTTAGAGCATTTGTGTATTTATGTTCTTGTGATAATGAAATGTGTGATGTAATTTCAGACAGCCCCATTAAGATCATGAAAGTGATAACTTGTGCACCTGGAGCTGATGAAGCCACTCTAGATGGATATGTCGAGAAACCTAAGTAAGAATGGACGCCTGATGATCAGAAAAGAGCAAATCTAGATAATGTTGGACGAAGTGCACTTTACTCAGCGTTAAGAGACAATGATGCATTTTTCAACAAGATCAAGCAATGTAAAACTTCCAAAGAAATATAGGATAAGTTGGCTGTTGTGTGTGAAAGTTCAGCACAGATGAAGGAGAACAAGCTCTCCATAGCCATGCAAAGATTCGAGCATTTTAAGATGCAGACCAATGAGACGCTAGAACAATTGGACGCAATATTTACTATGCTCATTACAGAATTAGCGTCATTGGATAAAGAGTTGACCAACAAAGAAATGGTCAATAAGATATTCAGAAGTCTTCCAAGCAAGTATTTCATTAAGACTGTTGCTATGAGAGAATCTCAGACATTGGAGACCCTTACTCCAGAACATGTATTCTCAGAATTAAAGGCATTTTAATTTGAATTGGGTGAAGTCAGCGACACATCGACTTCAGCGACTGAATCAGGAGCATTAATCGCTACCACCAAAAGCAAGGGTAAAGCGTTTAGTGAGGTGAAAGAAACAGAATCCAATAAAGAAAAAGAGATGTCTTTATTGGTCAAAAAATTCAAAAAAATTCTAAGATATGAAAAGAGAAATCCTGTTGGACAAACTTCATTTCAAACCCCCCCTGCACCAGCGACTCAGTATCAAGCGCCAGTGTACTCAGTACCTCAACCAGTAGCGCCAGTTCCTTACCAAGCGCCTACAACTCCTACTCAGAATCTCTTAGCGCCAGTCATTTCCAAGCAATTAACCACTGAACAAAAAATTAAAACTAATTTATGTTATAATTGCAGGAAACCAGGGCACTACCAGGTAAATTGCCCTTATCCAAATGTGTCAAAGCCCACAAGGCAAGACTATGCGGATAGAAACCAATTCAGGAGCAACCTTCGTCAACAAGGTTTGCTAGCGGAATCTGTACCATTCTCCGCACCTGAAGAGGATTTGGAATCATCAGATGAAAGTAGTGATGATGAACCAACAAGCGACTCAGCGTTGATCTGTCTTATGGCAAGAGATGATGAAGCATTTGATGACTCGCTACCAGAGGTACCTAGAGCCAACACCGATACTTCAGTTTGGTACATTGATAGTGGGTCCTCAAGGCACATGACTGGATCAAAGGATCTCTTGGTCAACTATCATGCAACCAATGGTCCTCAAGTTATATTCGGTGATAACTCCAAAGGAAAAACCAAAGGTGTAGGTATCATGCATAGGGGGAACATCATGATCAATGATGTATATTATTTTGAGGGTCTTAAGCATAATTTGTTAAGCATTAGTCAATTTTGTGATAAAGGTTTTGAAGTAAAATTTTCAAGCGACTTCTGCTATGTTAACGACGCTAAGACTAAGTCTACTAAATTAAGAGGAAAACGAACAAATAATGTTTATTTAGTGGATTGGAATTCTACAATTGATAATAACCCCACATGCTTTGTTGCTAAAAGTCAAAATGAATTGGGTTGGTTATGGCATAGAAAAATGAATCACCTCAACTTTAAGGCAATCTCTCAGTTAATATCGCTAAATCTTGTAGAGGGATTACCTAAGGGTTCCTTTCAAAAGAATCGCTTATGTGATGCATGTCAAATGGGTAAACAAGTTAAATCATCTTTTAAGAAGAAACCATGCCTATCTACTTCTAGAGTTCTTGAACTATTGCATCTAGATTTGTTTGGTCATATTCAAATCATGAGCGTTAGTGGTAAAAAGCACTCACTAGTAATAATTGATGATTTCTCTAGCTATACATGGGTAGAATTCCTCACGACCAAAGATGAAACTAGTGTCAAGCTCACATCGCTAATTCGTCAATTGCAAACTTATAAAAATTTAAAAGTGACGAGAATTAAAAGCGATAGAGGAACTGAATTTACTAACCAATTTATTGAGAAATTTTGTATAGATTTTGGAATACTTCATGAGTATTCTGCTCCTAGAACACCTCAACAGAATGGAGTTGCCGAGCGACGGAACAGAACACTTAAAGAAGCTGCTAGGACGATAGCAGAGTCACGCGAAATCCTAGCAAGTATACTAGGTCGTGCAAAGTAATAAAGTGGACTATTTAGCCCGGGGTGTATCGTCTCCACAGGGACAATTGGATTCAATGCTTGTAATTGCTATATTACCTATTTCTAAGCTAAATCAATTTATAAAATGATAGGTGTTTATACTTTGAAAATAACTAAAGATAACTAAAATGATTATCAAGGTAATAAATCAAATGGGAAGAGGTGATTGGGTTATGATCCTACTATGTTCTATTCTATGTTCATGAACTCTCAATTATCCGGATTTTTAGAACGCTCTTGTTATGGCAAAACCCCCTAATGTATTTGTTATTCAATCTCTTGAAATAACAAGCCTATACTAGTTAACAACTTCCTATATCTCTATAGTGAAGATTGAATTAACTAACATGCATTTAGGTTCTAAGGAATTCCTTGTTTACGAAGATCCTTCATTCAATCGGGTCATCTTATCACAAAAAGCCACACAACGCAATCGATTCTCTCTCTAGTCAATTGTTACGTTATGATGTTTGATTTTCGATCTCCCTTTATCTATCTCCTCTCGGTCTCAAGACAAAGCATTTTATCAAACACATGGTGATCAAGCATATGCAAGCATTAAGCATAAAATCAAACATGTAACAAGAATGTAATAAATCCGGAAATTAATCATTCATTAAACACAAAACATCACAAAGTATTCACATAACCCAACCACAAAGATGCTTAGCTCATACTTACAATAACAAATGATTCAACAATTCTATAAGACATAGTTGATAACTAATCAAAGAGAAAGAGTTGAATTACTCCCTATTACAAAGTGTGAATCCAAGCTTTGATGATGAAATTGATGATGATTAGGATGATGAGGATGAGGATGATGATCCTCTTCAAGCTTCCTTGGGTGGTGGCTGATATGTAAGGAGTCTAGGGTGTGTTTAGGGCATTTCTCCTTCGTCCAAATGACCTGATGATCTATTTATAGGCCAAGTCCGCTGCTTTGAACGCCGCGGCGTTTACGGTCGAACGTTGCGGCGTTGATGGGTTGAACGCCGCGGCGTTAGACGGTGAACGTCGCGGCGTTCACCCTACTGTCTCCGACGCGTTGCTTTGTTTTTCTTTTCCAACGTATACGTCTTGCCTCCGGTTCCCACCCTTTGCACCGAATGTTATCCAATTTTCATTATTTTCGTCCTTTCTTTGATTGTGTCTCAAAAAGACCTGTAGTCACTTAACGCACAAATTAAACGCACCAATGGCATGAATCAAGCAATAAATGAACTTCAAAATGTAAAATCAAAGGGCTTAAAACGCGTGAAAACAACTCTTATCACATGTCAAATGGGTAAACAAGTTAAATCATCTTTTAAGAAGAAACCATGCCTATCTACTTCTAGAGTTCTTGAACTATTGCATCTAGATTTGTTTGGTCCTATTCAAATCATGAGCGTTAGTGGTTAAAAGTACTCACTAGTAATAGTTGATGATTTCTCTAGCTATACATGGGTAGAATTCCTCACGACCAAAGATGAAACTAGTGTCAAGCTCACATCGCTAATTCGTCAATTGCAAACTCATAAAGATTTAAAAGTGACGAGAATAGAAGCGATAGAGGAACTGAATTTACTAACCAATTTGTTGAGAAGTTTTGTATAGATTTTGGAATACTTCATGATTATTCTGCTCCTAGAAAACCTCAACAGAATGGAGTTGCCGAGCGACGGAACAGAACACTTAAAGAAGCTGCTAGGACGATACTTGCAAAGTCTAAGCGACCTCAAAGGTTTTGGGTCGAAGCTATCAATACCGCTTACTACACTCAGAACCGGTGTATGATCAACAAGCAACATGAGAAGACTCCATATGAGTTGTGGAAGGGACGTAAGCCTAACGTTTCGTATTTTCATGTATTTGGTTCAAAATGTTGCATTCATAACAATGGATCCTAAAGTCTAAAAACATTTGATCCTAAAGCGGATGAGGGAATCTTTCTAGGCTATGCCAAAAATGGAAAAAGTTTTCGCATCCTAAATAAGATCAAATCGAAGGTTGAAGAATTCATTCATGTTGTGTTTGATGATGCTAACCAAGAACTGACTAAGGTTAATCCTGATGATATAGGAATTGAAGATCTTGCCCAACAAGTGTCACAAATTAATCTTGGTGATAACAGTGATGACGAGGATGATGAGATTTTCGTGCCTATTTCTAAAGTTACTCGTGAGGTTGCAAATCATGATATTATCAGAATCGCTAATGATCATGAAGAGAATGATCATCAAGAGCAAAATGGAACTGTGAATGATGCAGCGACTGCGCCAGAGACAAATGAGGGTCAAGAGATTGATAATCAAGAGTCTCTTAACCCGTTCCAACCAGACCGTAAATGGCTCAGAGATCATCCACTAGAGCTAGTAATTGGAGATATTGGAGCACCTATTAGAACTAGGTCCGCTACAATTAATGAGGCCATGTTCGCAAGCTTCCTATCTCAAATGGAACAAAAGAAATTGGATGAAGCGCTCAGTGATTCAAGTGGGGCAGAATCGATGGAAGAGGAGCTTAACCAATTTGAGAGAAGCAAGGTTTGGACGCTAGTACCAAGACCAACTCACCAAGGAGCTATTGGAACTAGATGGGTTTTTAGTAATAAGATGGATGAAGATGGCAATGTTATAAGAAACAAAGCTAGATTAGTCGCTCAGGGTTATTGTCAAGAAGAGGGTATTGATTTTGATGAGACGTATGCCCCAGTAGCCTGTCTTGAAGCGATTAGAATGTTCTTAGCATTTTCCGCACTCAACAAGTTCACAGTATATCAAATGGACGTGAAGAGTGCATTCCTGAATGGTAAACTCCAAGAAGAAGTCTATGTGGACCAACCTCCAGGATTCATCAACAATCATGGCAAGAGTATGGTCTATAAATTGGATAAGGCACTCTATGGCCTTAAACAAGCACCAAGAGCATGGTATGACACTCTCTCTATCTTCCTTATAGGTAAAGGCTTTTCAAAAGGCAGCGTTGATACAACGTTATTTAAAATTACCCATAATAAAGATACTCTCTTAGTCCAAATTTACGTTGATGATATTATATTTGGTTCTACTAATAAGCGATTCTGTGAGAAATTTTCGAAAATGATGCAAGATCAATTTGAAATGAGCATGATGGGTGAATTAACTTTCTTCTTAGGATTACAAGTTAAACAACTCCCTAATGGCATATTTATAAACCAAGCTAAATATACAAGAGATATGATTAAGAAATTTAGTATGGAAAATGCATCATCTTCAAAAATTCCAATGAGCCAAACGCTTAAGAGATAAAGATGAAAGTGGGGAGAAAATTGATATCACTAACTATAGAGGTATCATTGGATCACTTCTTTATCTTATCGCTAGTAGACCCGATATTATGTTTTCGGTATGCATATGTGCACGCTTTCAAGCTGATCATAGAGAATCACACTTAAATGCTGCAAAGAAAATCCTTAAATACCTAAAAGGCACACAAAATGTGGGCTTATGGTATCCAAGGGACTCTCCTTTTGAACTAATCGGTTATTCAGACGCAGATTTTGCAGGATGCAAAATAGATAGAAAAAGCACTAGTGGTACATGTCAATTTCTAGGTGATAGACTAATTTTGTGGCATAGTAAGAAACAACAGTCCATAGCTACTTCTACCGCTGAAGCAGAGTACGTAGCCGCTGGGAGCTGTTGTGCACAAATCCTTTGGATGAGGCAACAACTTAGATATTATGGAACAATCCTAGGTCCTACCCCAATTCATTGTGATAACCAAAGCGCTTTAGCTATGACCCAAAATCTTGTTCTTCATTCTAGAACTAAACACATTGACATTCGATACCATTTCTTGTGTGACCACGTTCAAAGAAAAGATATCTCTATGCACTTCATTGGTACTGACAAACAATTGGCAGATATCTTCACCAAAGCGCTGAACGAACAACGCTTTCTCAATTTGAGAAGTGAATTAGGTATGATTGATTTAAACGCTTAAATCATAAAGCATCATATTTTATAGGCATATAACTTAGGGGGAATCCACTTTATGATTATGTCCAAATCATTTTTTTAAATTGAAATGAGTTATTAATTTTAGGGGGAACTTTAAAATTATACTTATCTCAATTCATAAGCGACTATGATCAAAATTGACTTTGAAAATTTATGCATTGATCACTAGCGCTTATCTATTATGCATGACAAAATCAATCTCTAATAAATCAATTTTTTTTATTAATCCAAACGATTGATTATATCCTTAAACTTTAAGAAATTAAATTGTGTTTCTCAAAAAGACTTCAACATTAAAAATGTTAGGTATATGCCCTAGATGGCAATAAGGACAAATAGTTAGATTAGGGTATCTCATTATGTTGTACAAACTATTAAAATGATATTAATAAAGGCATCTATATTTTGTTCATATAAATCTTTATGGCATCTAAATAAGTACTGAACATATAGTTCATGTGAATAAAGGTTTGACTCTTTGCCCTTTATGGAATAAAGACGTGGCATGGGATGAGTCTTACACCTTATCACTTAAAAGGGTTCGCAAGTCAAAGAATCTTAATTGGGCATTAAGATTCGACTTGTATGACACATGCTCTGACGATGAGTGTCAGTCGAACACTATAGGGTAGTGGGAGCAAGTATCATAGATATGTCAATGGAATTGACATATTCGAACACGGCCATAGTAATCTGATCACATGGGTATTTACTTAGTGACTGTCAATGATTGGATTACTGATCGTAATAGTATGCGTGAGCTTTAGACTTGACGGTTCATGATCAATGTGCTTGTATTATTGGATCTGTTACCAGAGTAGTTAGGCCCATATCACCCGTCGGTGGGGTTGACCTCGAAGTGCGCTATCAATGAGACAAGTAGCAGTTGATCAGTGATCGCCAAGATGGGATTCACTGTCTGGATAGCAAACGAGTAAGTATCCTGTGAGATTATAGGCTAATGAAATTATAAAGTCTTTGGCCAAAGCATAACAACTAACTCATGTGGGACACTGAGGGTAGTTTAGTAGTTTCATTATGCTATAGTCTAATGCACAATATCAAGTTTAGTGAGTTTGACATTTTCCATGACTCTCACTTGATCGGGATACATCAGTGAAGGGCTTATACTCTTACGACATTTATGATCAAGAGGTTCGTAAAAAGATTCATTCATTTCGTACTCAATTGGGTTACGATGTGAGTCCACGGGACTGGCTAGGTGACACTCACATCCTTAGGTAATTCCTCCCTTTGCCAATTGAGACGAACCTAAAGAGTCGCGCTATAAGAAACGAACGGGATGTATCTTGTTGTGTAAATCTTTTAGAAAGAATTAAATGGACTGATTGATTTAATTAGATTAAATCAATTAATTAAATATTTAATTCAATTGGATTAAATTAAATTATTTGATTAGTTCATTAATTAATTGGAATTAATTAATAATATATATTATATTTAAATTGGATTTAAATTTAAATATATACAGATGGACTAGAAATTACACAAGCAAATTAAAAGTCCACCCAGTCCAAGGCAACCCTAGGAGGGGCGGCCACTTAGGGCTTTTTGGAGTAGCCTCCAACTTGTTCTACAAGTTAGTTGAGTTTAAAAGGACTCCTATAGTGGAACAAACCCTAAGTGACAAGATAACATTACACAACACAAAAAGAAAAGAACTCTCTCCCCTCTCTCCTCTCTAGCCGTCCACTACTGCAAAGAAGGAGGAGTCTCGGGATCTTTGAAAGGCTCGTTTCGCGTGAAGCTTTAGAGACATGAGCCCTTGGAGGATTGTTGTTCTGCAGAATCAATAAACGAATCAAAAGGGTATGTTTATTCGTTCAAATTTTTTCGAAACCCATGAAAAATCATCAGATCTATTTTTGTGATCTGCCGGTAGGAATCCTCGAATCTTCCGCTGCAATTCTCTGTTTTCCTGTACGGGATTCCTAACAAAAAAGATTCCCAATTTAACGCTAAGTAATTCTTTTCTAAAATTCATGCATAGTTTTCATCGCTGAAAGTAGCGTGTGGATAAGTCCAAAAGATTAGATTTGACAACTGTCCACACATGCTTATCAAATCAAACTGACGGTTAATGATTCCTATCTAAAAACTAGGCGGTTCAGTAACTGCAACAGTCTGAGTACGTGTCAGTGTACTATCAGGCGCGTGTATTTCACGCTAAAAATTTCAAAATTTTCAAACGTTTTTAAATAGTAACTGCGGATTTTAAATTTTATATTTCACAGTTGTTACAATATTTACCGCACTTTTTGACATCCGTATTTATGAGTAAACGGCTCAGATTTTATTTTTATTATTTTCAAAATTAATTTCTGTACACGTGTCTTTCATCTAGCAGTTGAGGAGTTACTTTTTGCCTCCTATTTAAACCCTTCACAATCTTTACAGTAAAATTTTATCACTTCCAAATCTCTTCTACTGTAAAAGTTCTCTCTCTAAGGCGAAAAGAACAAATCTTTTCTCTCCTCTACCGAAGTTTTTCAGTTCATCAATGGCACCCAAAACTTCAAAATCTGCTGCCGGACAATCTTCCAAATCTGAGAAACCAGTCACTGTTAACGCCGGTTTTCTTGTTAACTGGGACTATCTCTTCGATAACCAGAACTTCCCTCTCCGGACTGTTCTTCCAAAGAGTCTTGTTTACGCGATATGATAACCGCGGTTTTCAACTTCTTTGAGGAAGAAATCATATTTTTCTTCAAGAATGCAAAAATCTTCGACGACGGAAACTCCATTTCTTGCGTCTTTCCCTTCGCCCGTGAGATCTTCATCCTCACCCCTTCTCTGATTTCATCTCTGCTAAATTTGCCAATTGATGGTGCTGAAGTTGAAAGTGTAACTCTTGGGGATGCTACTAAGGTCTGGGCACTAATAAAAAAGGATGAAGTTGAGGCTGCCTATGAACCCAACTTCATGAAAAACGACATGAAGGGCGAATATGTCATTCTTGCAGATATATGCGCCAAGATGATCGAATGCAGAAAGGGAAGCTTCGATAAAGTTTCAAACCTTCAGTACAAGATGATGGTGGCCATTCTGACCAAACTGAAGATAAATTGGTCCCTTTACGTTTTTAATCGCTTCAAGCAAGCGATGGCCAAGTCGGTAAATCCCAAGCCTTATGGGATTGTTTTAAGTCGTATTCTTAGCGCTAGCGGTTTCACCAACTCCGCTGAAAAGAAGATCCCAACGCTAAAGTTTTATGGAAAGAAAATGATTAGCGAGCTGTTAAGGCCAAGGAAACGTGGCGGTGCAGCGGTTCCCAAAGACGAGCATGAGCGACTTCTTGCCGAAGGAGTTGTTCGGAGCGATGATGAAGAGCAAACGTCTTCATCTTCATCATCATCGGAAGACGTGGTGGTTAAGCTACCAAAACGGAAAATCATCTTAAAAGTCGCTTAGCCATCAAAACCAGCAAAGAAGCAGAAGCAGAAGAAGAAACAGAAGTCTCCCTCTCCTTCTCCTAAATCACCCTCTCTCCCTCCAGTGTTTATCTTCAATGTAAATGAAAAGGTAGAAAAAGAAGAAGTACCGCTAGCACGCAGGCGTACTCCTTCATCCGCTCCAGCTGAATCAACAAGCGCTCCAGTCGAGCTAGCGCTTGAAGACTCGGCGAGTGTTCCTCCTCCTTCTTCAGACGCTGTTCCTGAATCTTTTCCTGAGCCTAGAGCCACTCCTCTTTCTGAGAAGGCTGCTCATTTTTAGGGTAAGTACTTGTGAAAAACAAAGTAGTTTATCCTTTCCTCGTTAGGTTTCCTTTTCTAACGCTAGGATAAAACCTTTTTTAGCCGAAGTTAACGCGGATATTCAAAATGCTCTTAACACTCTTGAGTCTTTGAATATACCTTTCGAGATTCCTGTTGAATTGGATGTGGATATGGAAGCAGTAGTAGATGTCGCTAAAGAAGTCGCCCATGTCCTTCCTGACGCTGACACATCACCAATCAGTGAAGCGACTGAGCATGCTGAGCGGTCAATAGAAGTGTCCCCTATCCCAATAGAAACTATTGCCTTCGTTCCCACTCCAACCGAGTCTCCTCCTCGTGTCATCGATTTCTTTCCTCGCGGATATTCTGCAGATGTTGAATTTTATTATGCTGCTAGAGAACGGGACACTCAGATCCTTGCTGAATCAGAAATCTCCTTTCAAACCACTCTCCATAGACCTGATATATCTAATTTTGCCAAGTTTGAATTCTTCGAGCGATTCGCTGATCTAGGTCTTTACAATCTTGAACGACTCCAATCTAAACTTGAGTATATTCTTCGACCAGCGATCAACATGACTGAATTTGACGAGAAGCGTTTCAACTTTACTGGTCATTCTGCAGAGTCCTTTTATCCCTTGTGCCAAAATAAGATCGTCATCAAGAATCCTCATATGGTGATTGGTCAAAGAATCAAGACGAAGAAATTCTTAACCGGATCGGATACTCTGCCTATCCCAAAGTCGTTCGTTCTCCTCAGAATGCTCTATCCCCTAAACCTCTTAGATTGTGGAAAGAAATAGGACCAGTGGTTGCTGAGCGTCCCAATCCTATCAACTCGTGGATAGAAGATGAAGCTTGTGAATAGCTTGCAAGAATATGGGCTGAGGATTATGATGAAGAAATTGAACGCTTTGACAAGTTTCTTGCAGCTAGAAAAGAACAAAAGAAAGCTGACAAGCTTGGTAAGCGATGGATGATGGATACAGCCAGATGGGCTGAAGAGTTTGTTTTATATTTCTATACCCTTGAACAACTTGTGAGATATCCATTTCTTTTTGAATTTGGAATAGAATACAGACGCCGAGGGTTTGCTACCTTTTTACTTCATCAGCGTCAGCATATTGCCGGAAATGTTAGCGATCTGCCAGAACACAGGCAACCTATCGAGAGCTACATCCGTCAATAGCTAGCCTTAGCCAGTCAAGGCGGACGCTATGTGTTTCACCCCCGTCACGCGTTTGTTCAGCAAATCTTTCCAGATTTGAACGAAGAAGCCTCAACTAGTAAACAACCGCTTCTTCTCGGTCAAAGTGAATTTTTTGTCGATGTTACTAATGAGCACGCTGAGTTTGCTGAATTCCACAAAGACAGAAGAGCAGTGATAGAAAATGCACAAGCGTTGGACATCACTTTCAACCACTATTCAGGGCTGAGCGACTTCCGACGATACAATCTTCACCATGTGCTCTTTTGTGAACAGAACATTCAAGTGGGCAAGATGATATCGCTAATCAGGCCAGTGGACCAAGAAGCAGCTCAAGCGCTAATGCCATTTATTTTGGACTTCTACAATTCTTATACTTCAGGAGTTGATCTGCCAGAAGGAGTGCACCTTGCACTAAGCAATGAAGAGCACGGAGACGCTATATTCTTTATCCCGAAGACCAACCTGATCAGTCCAAGGCACGTTATGGAAGCGATTGGCCCCCTTTGGGTCATTACTGTTGAGAATCCGTCTCCTCCCATGGAGATTGTTGAGATAGTAGAGGAAGTTACTCCTACTGTGGAAGCCGCTCAATCCCAGATGCTTCTTTGCTAGATATTTCTAGCGCCCCAGTAGTCGAGATCCCTACTCAAGAACCGTTTTGTCAACCAGCGACTGCAAATCCATCCATGGAGCTAGCGATTCAGGAAGTTCAGGAAATCCTTGATTAGCCTAAAGAGCATTTTGTCAGAGACAAATCTAAAGGCAAAGCTCCAGTTTTCAGCTCACATGGTCCTGTGCATTCTTCCTCAGACTCTGACTCGGACTCAGACAGCTATCCAGAGGCACGAGATTTCAAGAAAGTCGTTCGCAATTCTCTTAGCAATTTAACTGGCTCTTGTTCTCGTATGGAACAGCGCAGCAATGCAATGTTTCATAACATAGAGAGACTGCTTAAGGCTGACGTGAGTCACGCAACCAAGCTTTCCATCTCTATGATGAACAATATCGCTCCTCTCATCAAAGATCTTTCCGACGATTTCAACCGGACACTTGCGTAGAATGCTTCAGCTGATACTGAGCGTCACAATTCCTTCAACCTCGTATCTCAGAGTATGGCTGAACAGAACGCTCTCTTGATAGATGAAATCAAGCTTCTCCGAAGGGACATCGCTGACTTAAAGAACTCTTTTGCTGATGTCAAGAAGGGGGAAGAGAAAGAAAATTCCAAGACAATATCTAAAACAGAAAATAAACACTAGCGATCAATGTTTGACGAAATAGAGAGCATAAAGAAAATGCTAACTAAAAAGAGAAAGCCAAGGTATTATCTAGGAAGGTACTTGCTCCCGGACTTGGAGGTCGATTTTTTGGAAAGTATGGGATTTCATCCTAATGCCGGACCGCTTAGACGACCTATCAACTGGAAACCATCCAACGACAGAAGACAAGACATCTATTACGATTTAATTCGTGAACTTGGTATTCCTCCAAGGGAATGGGTGGACAGGCTGAAGGAACTCAATGAAAGCGCTAGACAACGAAGGCATGAATATGATGAACTTCAACATACAACCATGATAGACATTGACCGACTCCTCATTGACTTAGCAAATGAGATCTACCGAAAAAAAGAAAGCGTAAAGCGACAGAAAAGATGAATGTTTTATATTTTTTTCTTTCAATTATCTTATATTCAGTATGAATCATGTATGCTTATCTTTCTATATGAATGAATGATTTATCGCTGAAAAACACCTTGTTGAGGCTAATCTAACTTTAGCTAACTTTACTAACTTTTCAAACGCTAACTTATAATTATTTTTTGGGCTTTTCTTTGAACTCTTAATCTATAAAAGAGTTATAAGATTTAAGGTCTTGACATCATCAAAAAGGGGGAAATTATTAGGAAATTTCATGTTAGATGTTTTGATGATGACAAGATAGGATTTTTTGTTAGACCCCAAAATATAATGTAAGTTTATGTTTCATAGATCAATTGTATAAGCATTTGAAAGTATGTAATTTTGTTAGGCTTGTAATTTTTATCTTTATAGATTTTAGACTAAGTATTAGATGCCGAATCGATAATAGAATTCTAGGTGAGTCTATTAGAGATGAAATTGAAGATCAGCGTCTGAAGTCAGAAGAAGATGAAGATTTATCCTTAACGTCTGTCAAACGCTAAAGAACTATTTCAGGATTTATGGATCAAGCGCTCAAAGCACTCTAGCGATCCGAATCAGATTCACCTGAAATAATTTCTCAAGTCATGAAGGACTTAAATGCAATCATTCAACGGACATTTATTTCAAATGGGAAATAAATTCAAATGCATTAAATGTCTGATAAGAGCATTAAATGTGATAAGCCAATATGACTTGTAGACAAGCCACCTTTTGACTAGACTGTCAGAATTTCAGAGTTTATAGCTGCTCCCGTCAAATCGGTACCAGTAGGAATTCAGGAATGTTAGAGAAAAGGTATACTCACGCGCCGCGTGAAAGGCACACTCACACATGTGTCCAATGGACAGATCCCAAGAATTACCTATAAATACCTCCTTCCAGCAAACTCTAAAAATACAGAGATATAGAAAAAAAAAAGAGATATACGTACATGCACAAGAAAAATATGTTGAAGAAAAAGTTTAGAAACTCCATAGCCAAAATCCTTCAAGCTTTTTACATACATTCCATACTGTCACAAATATCTCAAATATCTTCAAAAGAAAAAACCTAAACTCTTACTGAGATATTCTAAGTTGTTTGATCTTTCCAAAAACAAACAAACCCTTGTGATAAAACTCTCAACCTTTCATCTGAGTGAGAAAGTTGTTGAAACCTTTTACAGACAGTATTTCTGAGTGAGAGAAGCTTGTAGAAGAAGATCTTCATTGGTGCTGACATCTGTGTGATCAAGGAGCCCGAGATCATTTTCACCTATTTACTATCTTGTAGAAGATTCTGTGTAATTCTTTGATAATCAACTTAGTAAATTTCTCTCCGAGTGAAAAAGAAGAAGAAGGACGTAGCTGAGATTACATCACCCAGTGAACCCTATATATCTTGTGTCATTTACTTTTATTAGTGTCTTGCTTTATATTATTTTATCTATTCTGAAAAAGACAAGTTAATCTGTTAAGTGACTATTTAACCCAAACGAACGCTAAAGCTTTAAAATCATTTCCGTTGTGCTAACCCTGATTAAGTGATTAAAACTTTTACCCTACTTTGGTAAATTGCTAAAATCATTAAGTTTAAATTACCTTTACTGAAGCACCTAAACCAAGCGCTCAGCTTCCTAAGCGTTCTAATTTTTAAAAATGATACGAAATTTTTTAAGTCGAAAAAAACTTTAGGGTCTATTCAACCCCCCTTCTAGACTTCTTCGTATGCCATTTGGGACCACCAAGGATAATTCTTTGCAACCAATTCATTGAATGAAGGTAATTTTAATTCTTATGCCCCCTTGACATAATGTTTGTCTCCTCAAGTTGGTTTTTGTTAGAGATATTCAGACGAGGCATCATGATTAGGACACTATGCACGAGTAGTTATGTCATATGAATTGGCCATTTAAACGACACCTTATTTATAGCTCCGGAATGTCCTTTTGAAGTGATCGTTCGCGTCGGCTTTATATTTCAGGTGGTTGTTTTTTTTTACATTATTTAATTTTTCGTGCGTAGCTTTGAGAAATAGAGGACGTCTAATTTCATGGGAAAAATATTTTATGAGCCTTTTTATAGATGGCTTATGTTTTTCGTCATATAAAAATAAATATTTTTATAAAGAGAAAAGTCTTTATTTTCTTATACTATCAGTTTATTAGAGAGTTTATTTTGCATAGAGGTTGATTTCTCTTTCCTCCAACATTATGATATCAAGAATGACTAGTATAACTTATTTACTCTAGATTTTGGAGTATCCCCAAACATGGACCTTGTTAATCAGTATTTCAGAGCAATAATGCCCTCTCTTATCAGGACTTAGATGGTCCTATATCTTGGAAAACATTATTAAACTTAATATCGATCTCACATGATGTTGTGACATTTGTCAACTTGAGAAATTTTACCAAAAATGATATGCCTGAGCCGTATTGATGCAATTAACTCTACAAAGTCTTTATAGTACCCTTACATGGACAATTTAAGCTCTTTTCCCCTTATTTCCGGCTGCTTGGATTTGGTTTGTTCATGAGCTACTAAGGCTATGTATGGTTGTGTATTTAAAAAATATTTTTATTTTTTGGATCACCAAAAAATGAAAATACACAGTCCAAGCCAAATTCAACAGAAAATGGAAAACTTTATTAAACTTAATATCACGTGCCCACCCCCCTCTCCATATCTCACATGTCTGTGTGTGCGTGGGTGTGATGTTGTGATGTGTGTGTGTGTGTGTCTGCATTTGTCGTGTGTATAGATATATGTGTGTGTGTCTGCTTGAGAAATTTTACCAAAAATGATATGCCTATTATTAAAATGCACTAATTTGTTATTTACCATAGTTAGTAAAATACGAGACGGGAAAAATTCATCATTTGATGCGTGTATATTATGAAATTTTATTGAAAATTACAGTGAAAAATCGGATAAAAAGTACTCGAAAAATAAATGGATTCGTAGAACGAGTATAATATGGATATAAATTAATTATTCGGGAGTAAAAATATTGTATAATGGATCACATATTTACACATTTCTTTATAGTACCCTATTTTATATTTTACATGGCACTAACTATTATAAATATAAGCAAAATTCTTTTCTTGAACTTTTAAAATATAAATTGAAAAAAAAACCGAAATGATAAAAATTTAAAGCTAAAAAGAAATAAAAAGTTGGAAAAAAAAACTAAAAATAAAGGGCCCCACCCCCACCCCCAACGCTGAACGCCCTCTTTGTTGGCTGCTTCTCCTGTTTTTTCTTTCATTCTATTTTTATAATATATATTATATTATGTGTGTGTATAGTCAACATTTTCACACGAATTTCTATAATACACATTCGCCAAAAAATATTCAGAATTCATTTTCGAAAACACAACCATACGGAGCCTAAGCTTTTCTCAACTCTTGATCGTTCTTTTCTTTAATATTTTGGGGTGAGTTTTCTAGAAAATTAGGTGAAGTCAAATGCTAATCCAACCTCTAAGAGATCCCTCATGCAGTATTCACCCCCATTTTGAGCATTACTTCCCACTATCCCCCCTACAAAAAGAAGGAAAAGATGAAAAAAAAAATATATGTTTGGTTCATTACATTTTCGTAGCCCGGGTATAAGAAAATGCAGTTCATGTTTGGTTGTATTATTTAGAACATCTTTTTATTTCCTACACATTTAGAAATTTGCATCTGTTTGCGGAGTTTTTCTGTAAATACGATTGTTGTACATTATTAGTGGCAACAGTAGAAATGCCTCGTTTTTATTAATGGTAACTGAGTGGTACATATGCCTACGATTTTAGCTCCTCTACGTTGCTTGTTTTCCTTTCTCTTATACCTTTATTGTTAAATAGATAACTTAGATTTAATATGTTATCTATAAGATTGGATCAATTTGTCTAATATGAGATTCTCTAACTACCACTATTTATTTTACTTGACATCTTAACAGTAAGATTTCTTCATTTATAGATTTTTTTCCTCGACTCATGGGTCACAGATCGTAGAAACTAGTTGAGTTGGCTTACTATATTCTATGGACGCCGTCAAGAACTGTTTGATAGTTTGATTAAATAATATCAGTTTCTCACTAATAAATGAAAGATCTTGTATATACCTTGTAGTACTTTGTCGAATAGAATAAGACAAACCACAATGATGAGTCGTCCCATTGTCGGACTGTAAGATTATAATGCATTGACAAGTGAAGAGATTATCCCATGCATCGTTGGGTTATATGGCGACAGGGCATTTGGCGGTGTCTCAAAATTGAACAAAAAGTAACAAAAAAATTTAAACGAAGCAGCAAACAACTAATGGCGTCTGCAAGATGTTCAAAGGGTTATAATTGAAGACTCCTAAAACCCCATAAACCCCCAATATGCATACCAGGGGAGGTAAGGTGAGTCAAGTCAACTCATGAACCTCACTCATGCTCGGGCTCACTTATAATTGTTCATAAGTTCGCGAGTCGGCTCATGAGCTTTTTTTATTTTTTATTTTTTTATATATATTTATAAATACTCAAGTTGTGTTTGGCCATATTTTTTTAGGTGTGTGTTTATTTTATGAATCAAAAATCCACAACAGAACCCATTTTCTCCAAAACATACTCATTTCATTTTCTATTACATATTTTTCTATACAAATATCCATCATTACACTTTTCAATCATATCACATTATCTCTCATCATTAATTAATTTATCCTCACGAATAAATTTATTCTCACGAGTAAATTTATTCTCTTTCTTACTTTATAACTAACTCAATCACTTCCTACATCAAATCCCAATAAAATATTATTTTTATATCACATCAATACTACTTCCAACTATTTTTAAAAATACAACCAAAAATACCACAAAATTCAACATCCACAAACGAATATCAATAATTCACATTCCCAAGATAAAATCCTAAAAATGAACTTGAAAATATGACCAAACACTACCTCAAATTTTATAAAACTAGTACCTCAAATTTTATTCACAACATATTATAATGATACTTAAGTTATATTTTATTTTCTTTAAATCATTGCAAAAAAATAAGAAGAATAAGAAGAAATTACGACATTTAGTTGATAATTTATCATGTGTTTCTTTATATTAATTCAATCAAACTATGCTTTCAGGACGTCCTCCTCTATTTTGTAAATAAATATTGAATATAAAAAATTATTGTTTCTCTTATATTAATATTTATTTCAAAGTTCATTCTTATTCTTCTTTTAAAAATAATCTCCGAGATTGATATACAATTATTAACCTCATATATATTATAAATAAAAAGTGTTTTGTCAAAGTAAATTAAATGAATATTCTAAGAACTTAAATACTTTTCTTATCTATGTGGTCTTTTCCAATGTAGTAAAATATAATTTTCTAAGACTTTTGGTGTATATAGGCCATGACAATAAATTTATGTTAATCATATTTATACTAGTAATAATATAAGATAAGATGTAAATTGATGTATAATTTTTTGATACATGAGAGAATATTAAAAATTATTAATGAGAGAATATACGTATCTCATTACATCACATTTCATAAAAATTATTGTATAAAAGATGCATATAATATTATTTACCTTATCTAGAAATGTATTTATTATTATTATTTAACTTCTGCAATTATCTTTTTAACCATGATATACATTATTAACATATTTTACTAAGTTAATCAAAAATAAAAATGAGAATTAATCTTGTTTTATTTTTCATAAATCAAAAATAACTGAATGAATATTTAGTTAAAGCTCGAGCTCGAGCTCAAACTTGAAAATTCATCAAGCTCAAGCACGACTCCTTTACAACCTTAATGCACACTAGAGTCCACCTGTGACGTACCACCTTAGAGCCGAGCCTGTGGATATATTAAAAGTCCTAGTTTTCATTAAATATATTTTATAAATTTAAGGGATTGTAATAACAAAAATTAACAAAGAAACATATAGTTCTGAATTGGAAATATAGCATTACCTCACGTACATTCACTTTCTCTCTTCAACGTTTCTTTTTTGAAGGAATATTCTTTATTCATATCCTTGGCAACACTATAGTCACAAATCACACTAATAACATTTGACGCCATTAAGAACGTAGACGACTTTCAATTTTACCGCCACTGGCATTTCTATAAATGCAGGTCAATTACTCACATATAGGTATGTATGTGTGGATATACATATATATATATATATATATATATATATATATATGCATGTATGTATATGTATACTTGTCTGGTCCGATGGAACATGTGCAAAAACTATTAAGAATCGTTGTCACATTTCCATGCCATTTCATGTTGTCGTATGCGTGTTTGTCCAATGTTAGGTCAACTATTCTCAAAATTCAGATTTCAGAATTGTAAGTCCAGACATTCTATCGCCGTACCTTTACATGCAAAATACCTCAAGCAGGAATGTTCAAAAAACGAATTGACCTAATACATGTTGAAGATATGCAATGTTCAAGTTTCTATCCAATAACCATAATAGGTAAATGATAAATTATGATGCATGGTTGCTAGTATGAGAATCGTCACAAAATTAAGAAAATTGGTGAAATATGCAAAAATATATGATGTGACTAACTACAAATCATGCAACCTACCCATTGCTTCTCCCATTCTAATTCTGCCACCTTTGTTGATACAAAACCTAAACTCAGATGATTTTGAAATTGGAGCTTGAAAGACTAGCACCACTGTTGATCCCATGTTGAAAGCAGCTACCTGCAAGGATTAAAGGTCAAACACTAGAGTGAATAATCAGCTTAAGCCTCTAGTGTATAATCAGCTTAAGCCCTAACCAAAATTTAGATCGATCACTCCTAAGTTTTGACCTCACTTCCAAGTTATATATTCAACACCACAAGTTCAACTGTCTCATTGCATACATCACACAGGGTCAATGAAGGGATGGAGAACAAAAAAGAAGAAGGGAAGAGAATGATCCTACAAGAACTTTGACTTCTAAGAATGAAGCATACGTTGATCAAAAGGGAGAAAACAAGTGAAATTTTCATGCTAAGAATACTTACCCCCACCCCCACAAAAAAAGGCATATATTATACAAGGGAGAACATCATTCCGAGGCTATATATTCCTTTCAAAAATGCAGATAAAAAAGTTTCTTGTTCCTACAGATGGACTGAATCTTTTCCATACCTCATCTCCCTTCTTAAGCGTCACTCCAGTGCTTTTCGGTTCATATACCTGTTCATCTGGAGGATCTGAATGTACCATCTTCTTTTGGGGATTATTTGTCCTCAGAGTTGGTTCAATGAAAAGCTGTGATAAAATGAAATCATCAATTTGTAGTAAGGGTATATTATATACAATCCTATAAAAAATGTGGAAACAGCTAAAACAAGTAAAGAATGGCAGCTAAAACCAAATACCTGCAACCATTCATTTCCATTGTTTGTCAAGTAATGTGGCGATTGTTTTACTTTTTCATTAAAAACTGTGCAATTTGTAAAATTTGAGAATTGCCAATACTGTCACTCATCATATGCTGAGAACCAAGCGAGTATTTGCCTATTCAGCATCTTCTCTTTACAGTGGAATTTTGACCAAAATTTGTTCTTTATATAACACAGACACATGCACAAGTATTTCAAGCTCGCAAAGGGGTAAATAATTCTATACAGGTAATATATCCAAATTACATGTTTTTCCACTGGCTAATTCCATAACTATTTTCATCCAGCATTTATTCTTTCTAGTATAAATAAATGCCCAGTTATATGTAGGTCTTGGCTGATTACCCTGCATCAATTAATCATTACCCTGCATCAATTAGATTAATTGATGCAGGGTAATCAGCCAAGACCTACATATAACTGGGCATTTATATGAGAAAGAATAAATGCTGGACTTCTGTCGAGAGTTGAAGTAAGCACCTAATCAAGCAGTCAAACAGCAACTCACACGTAGATCATTCATTTGAAGAAGGTCGATCATTCTCATAAACACACTTTTCAATGCAAGGTTTATTTTTATGTTTTAGAGTTGTTTACAAGAATCGACGTGATGTGCATAATATTTTCATTTCAAAAATCGGTAACTAAAATCATAAGCTATCAAAAAGCAAAAGCAAAAAAGAGTAAATGAGTCGGATGTTTTCTCTTAATATTTGGATAATGTATGAAAAAACCTTTCTGTCCATAACTTCAAAGTTACATATAATTTTGGGTTAAGGAATCCCCATATAGAACATTTTCAATCTCCATATTACGTGGCAGGAGAGCAACTAATAAATTAAGATCATAAAAGGTAGTCAACCTCAATCGAACCAATATTAGTCGCACCAACTGCTGCCATAGCCATATAGCCTTCTCGCCATTGACCTTCAAGCACCACCTGGTTATTATCATGTAGTTGTCAGGACAACATTTGTAAATGCACATTACAATCAAAACATGGGCATACATATATTTTAAAACTAATACTGATTTGCTATTTTCAGCAGAAATAACTACTGAGCAGCATTGAGAGAAACCAGGCCGTACACAAAGCTTGCTATTACATTCTTGAATTTAGTTAAGCGAAACCCATCAATGTTGTTCCTCTGAAATGGGACTGTTGGGAAAGAAATAAGGTTATTCTCAGGTTTTCAGTATAAAGTCAAGTCCCTACAAGGTTTCAGTTCTTCAGATAACACTAGGCCTTAAAGTATACAAAAATAAAGTGTCAACCAATTTTCAACATGGCAAGAAAGCTTGCACAATATGGACTCAGACACAAGTGAAAACAAAAAATCCGGGGGAGACTCAGATCTGGTAATCTCTTGCCATCGGAATTGCAGTTATAAGTCTAAGAATGCTTGGCAGGATCCGGGGGAGACTGACATCTGGTAATCTCTTGCCATCGGAATTGCAGTTATAAGTCTAAGAATGCTTGGCAGGCTCAATCCAGTCCATATCAGAAGTTGGCATTTCTCTATTTCCACATAGCCATCTTAGTAGAACGCGGAAACAATAAGAATCCATATGAGATGCACAGGCCAACATACAGAGCTTTAATTTCAAATTCCAAGATATCGTGGTCATATGTCTAGCAATTTGCCCTTCACTATACACTGTGGTCAGAGTAAGTTTTCGTGACAAGTGTCCGTACATCCAAGTATTTAAGTAATAACCTGAAAAGGTTCAAACAACCGAGATATCCTGTTGGATAAAAATATGCTTAAAATATCGTTAAATATTGTTCAATAGAATGATGCGTAATATTCTTGAAATTTTATCTTCTCTGCTGGTAACTCAGGTAAATGGCCAATGACTGCGTGATGTAAACTAATTTCCCACAATGTATTTCAAAACAAGAACCGTTTTTCATATTTAAAGTACGGTCGTTGATCATATAGATCAAAAACAGATCCAAGCGGCAACACCTTATAAGGGTTTATTCAGCCATGCAACTGTGAGAGTCTGTGTGCTATGCCTCACTAGGCCCTCAAAATTCATAAGAAAATATAAATAAAGGCGCATAGAGAAAATTCAATGGCACTGGATCAGGATTACCCTTTCATTTTCAACATACAGATTTCTGATAGTTCTTATTGCACGCTCATTCATTGGAAAAAGATGACCTACAAGGCAAAGAGGATAAAAATTAAAAAGTTCAAGCATGATAAAATAGAGAAAATTAAAAATATAGATAAATAAAAGCTAAATACAAATCCAAGAAAATGGCAACTATTATCAATCAATTTGCAGCTACTTGATTAAGGTTTCATGTCCTTTGTAAACAAATTACTATTTGATGTCTGCTCATGCACACCTCTAGTTCATGCATTCAGTATTTTACAAATTGTAGAAGAACTAGCAGTCAAAAGAACGCAAACTATAATTCTTAAGGAATGCTTTCAGAATATTGGTGGCAGCCAATTATATCAATACACCAATCCTTATGAGTATACTTGATGGCTTGCAGAAGCATGTGAAGAACAGAGCTGAAAATTGGCCCAATGGAAGTACCTGTGAGAAGAAGGAATGTCCAATATGCATAGATAACTATACTTTACCTGTAAAATGCCGACGAGCAAGAATATCCCAATCAACTGGAGAGTGTATCCGATGGTAGTCTCCAGGCTTCAAGTAAATTACACAATAAAAGAGGCCTTTCAACGGTCTGCAAACAATTTAAACATACACTAAGTACAATTATCCTATTCTTAATTTTATTTCTTTTTCTTCTATGCTTAGATTTGGAGGAAACTACTGTATTACTAAAAGTTCTTAAAAAGGATGAAGAAGAATTTTAAAATGCAAATAGTCATTGGTCTGAGGCAGAAATCATAGAAATGCCTTTTCATCTCGAAAATGTTCTCAAAGATCAGTCATCAGTCAAAGGTCAACAGAGAGGGTCCATTTTTTAAACTATCCATGTGCATCAGACTTTCCAATATAACAACTTTGGTGCAGTTGATATAGCAGTCTGATATCTACTTTGTTATAATAGGATTAAACACGGCGGATATGATAATCCACTCTTTTCCACAGCAATTAACATATAAGTTGATTGTCTACCAATACGAATCAATGAAATGAATGAAAGTGTTAGTCTTGATTTAAACAAACAAAAAGCAATAGAAATGTATATGATTACTCCCATTTAATATGATAAATGTTGCTGCATATTATTTTAATCTTTACCGAGATGATGCGGTATCTCTAACTTTAGGAGAAGCCAAGGAAATTCTCCACCACGACTTCTTGGTCGTATCTCCAACAGTGTTCTCTTCCCCACTATTTTCTTCATTAGCATCTGCAGCAGCAATCATTGGAAGATACGAGTTTGTACCAAGAAGGGAAGCAGCTGAATAAGAATATCCCTTTACTTGCTCAATCATAGCCCCTGGCCCTCTTAACTCGCCATATCTCAGAACAGTGCCATCTACAGGACTGACCTATAACAATAACAAATAGAAGTACACAGCGACCAAGCAATTTAGAGATTGCAGCAGAAGGGGTAATGGAGTGAAGGAGATATCAAGAAGCTTGTTACCAGTTACCAGACAATAAGGGTCAGAATCAATAGGCCTCGAGTCTTCTTTCAACTTGCGAATGAAAAATTCCCGTAGGGATACATATTCTTCCAACGGTAGTTGGGCTTCTTCTAAGTCTGAATTACATATACAGAAAGAGAGTTCAGAAAGTTTTGACAGCATGACTTAAAGAGAAAAATCATTGAGTTAATTAAACTTGCGCAAAGAACATAAAACATGTAAAAGAACCATACTTGAGTGAAATGCTCGGGCCCATGCTTTATAAACATATGGTCGCAGCCAAATGGGAAGTTCCTGGTCAAGGATTAATTAGCATGTTTCCATACGTTCAAGTCGTCACATATCAGCACATCAAAATGTAGATGCACTCACCATATCAGTCAAGGAACCCCAGACTCTAGAAATAGAGCGCAATGGTAGCAATCTCAAGAATCTAGCCTATCAGCAATGAGAAGTTTGGCATACAAATTTTGTCGTCAGAGAATAATGAAACACAACATAAAAGTAAGTAAAAGATTGGTCTTACCTTGATATCTGGGTGGAACTCCAACTCGACACCTTTTACCCTGGCCTCTTCAACCTGTTTCTCAAACATTTGAAAGATACATCAGAACAAAGACATACTGATAAACTACCTTTTTATGTCATTACATGACGATAAAACGATACGATTGGCAGAGAAACATCAAGCTTGATATTTGAAGTGTTGAAACTAAGTTTACAGTATGTAAAATAGGATAAAAAGGAAGCACTTCTAAGGTAAACTACAATTTCACAGAAAGAATATCTCAAAATAATAACGACAACAAGAAGAACCAACAACCAACACCACCAAGAAAATGAACTTTCTAGAAGCAACAAATAATCGTAGTCTGGACTATTATGAGAGAAACAATAAACAAGAAGCTCAAGGAAAAATAACGACAAGTTCAAAGAGCTTAAATGTACCATGCTTATATATATTACTTTTCAAACTACAAGATAAGTTATGGAAGGTGACGGTTTGGAAAGATGTTCTTATCATCGTAGTAATTCAAATGCGCTATCATAAGTTTTTGGTTCTTACAATTCATCAACCGACCCCATCCACCCACCCACCCAAAAAAGGATTATCCTGATCATTTTTAAACAAGCATATCATCGTAGTAATTCAAATGTGCTATCATAAGTTTTTGGTTCTTACAATTCATCAACCGACCCCATCCACCCACCCACCCAAAAAAGGATTATCCTGATCATTTTAAAACAAGCATATCAATTGAAACTTAAGTTTCAAAGTAAACCCATAAAGGAAACACAAGGATCATCCCATTTCCAATACTCTATTTATCCAGAAAGGATAGGAAACTAAATTGCAACGCGTTGAGAAGCAATAACAGTGAGGTCCCCTTAAATGAAACTAAAAGAGATACAATATACAGGAAAAATACACAAAGATTTTAGAACTTAAGATAGCCCCATCTTCACCTTCCGCAACCTCTTTTTCATATTCTTCATGCATACAGTTACGACTTTGTCGTTTTTATATTTCTCACCTTTTTACAGTAGTTACTTTGAACTTCCACAGTTAGAGCCTTAAACCCATAAATTGTGCATTAGATAGTAGATACATATCAGAGAAGGCGACTGATTTATATCCATGGCCAACATAACAATTCATGTAATGAATTCCACTCAACTTGACCAAATGGGTCTAGGCACATAAAATGTCATGTGTGATAATAATAAAGAAAAAAATTCAAAAGCATAAGCTTGCAAATATAGTAATTCAGACCACAATATGTTTAAAAACCAAGCATTACTATATTGACAGCAACTTTATTATTTTTAATCCCCTGAATGTCAAGCTTTATGCATTCCAATTACCTTCTTATCATCATATAGACGACGAGCATGAAGAGCACCAAGCATAAGTATGGTTGCCACAGTAGCACCAGGCACCAAGAAAGAATTACCTGCGAAGAAGTTAAACACTAGCTCAAGTACAGTAACTTCATTCCTAGGTAACAGTATACAACCCCTAAACATAAACACATATGAGTAGTTATTATATGCATCGATTGCATGTGATTTAGCACAAGACACTTTACGATACAGACTTGGATAGAATCACAGAACTTCTGCCGTAGGACAAATTCACGATAATCTAACTTCCGATTGGTCTCCACTAGGACAACCTTGTGCAGCGATGCAACATAATTTTATACAAAGTTCCTTTTCTTCGTTTTCTACCAATTCTACCACTTCACAAATTCCAAACTTACCGAATGCTTAAATTCCACATAAAAATAAAAAGACTCAAGCCAAATAACATTCAAAATTCTATCAAACATGCTAAAATCAAGGTAAATCCGCATCGCGCGCACTGACGTATGGACTCCTGATTCTCTTACAACTTGAAATGCATCCTACTAAACAAAAAAATGGTGCAGTTTGCAACTTCACTATACTTGGTTACTATGCGCGTGTATTTACCGGTCGGTCAGAAAGTGCAGTAAAAGTATAGAGTAAAGTTGTACCCTGCGAGCTGCTGCCATTGCTACCGGCGCCGGCGAGGGAGGCTCTTGGTTGTACCTTGCGGAGAAATGTAGTGAAGTGAAAACGGTGCTGGTTATAGAGTTTGCTGAGGGCGAATCTGTTGTAATTGTGAATTGGGAGACTTCCATTACTTCTCCACTTCATCTTCTTTCTTTGCTTCTGTGTGTGTGTTACAATCCTCCTCCTCTCCCTCTCTGCGTTGGCTTCTCTCGTGTATTTATAGCCAAACACGAACCAAACTAATTGATTGTCTATTTATTATCGATTTTTAAAACCTAATATATAGTCTATTTATTATCGATTTTTAAAACCTATGCTTAGCTTGATTTGGGTCAAGTTTGAGAGCGATCGATAAATTTTAAAACTCGCTTTTGACTAGTATAAAACAAGGATTAAAATTTCGTTTTGATGATAAGTTTCGTGTTCTTAAATATAAAAAACGTATCGGAAACGTTTCGAAAACGTCATGGAAAACTTGAAAAATGCTAAAAATTAAACAAGGTAGAAACCTTGTGATATGCGAAACTTGTATCAAACTTCCTTGTGTTAATTTTCTTGCGAATCATTCCCTTATGTTATTTTTTGTTCTACATACTCCCCCTTTTTCAATTTTTTTGGTATTTTTTTTCATCATAAATCTTCTAGATCCAACTCAAATTAATAGTTACATAAAATGTTTATACATCTACATCAATAATGCGATCGAAATTTATGACTGAAAAAAAATAAAAGGGGAATATGCAGAATAAAAATTAACGTGATTCGCAAAAAAATTAACGTAGGGGAGTTTGGCACAAACATATCACAAAACAATACAACCGACATAAATTTTAGTAACTTAAATATGCTCTGATAGAACAAATGAAAAAGTGGGTAAATTCTAAAAGGTAAATAGGCATCCCACCCGAAAAATGAAAAAGGAAATGCACCCTCAAATTGAATTAGTGTTGACAATTGCACCCTTTATTTTGTTTTTTCGGGCAAAATCTTCGACCAGAAAACCCCTTCCTTCATTAGTCATTACCACCAGTTGGATATCAAACCATTTAATTTAATTGACCAATCAAAAAAATAGTAACTTAGAAAAGCTTCTTCACAGTGAAAAGTTAATATGGATGAGTGCAAAGAGAAAGAAAGAGCATAGTTTCAAATCAGAATTAAGTGCAAATAGAGATATATGAAAAAATTACTTTAATCGATAAGACATCTCATAATTTTCATCTAAGACTGAGTCGTATGATAAGAAATGTCGCTCCTGCGATGCAAAAAATACAGCACAAATACTCTTTTTTGCCTTTAAGTTATGTGAGCCTTTTAGATTTAGACAATTAGAAGGGACTCTAATTTGAATGAAAAAAACATACCTTCTTCTTCTTCCTTTTTTAGGGATGGCAAAATGGGTTTTTACCTTCAAGGTTTCCCTAACAGTGAGAGATTTGAGAGCTCTGTATCTATATGTAGCGATAGAACAAATCGGTTGAAGTTAGCTTAGAGAGAAAAAAGAATTACCTTGAGAAACTCTAAAGCGAGCGTAACGATTGGGAGACGTCGTTTTGATTTCCATGGAAATCTTTTTTAAACTCTCAATGTGTTGGATTTTTGGATAGAGCAAATTTGTTTTAAGATAGTACTAATTTACTTAATATAATATAATTATATATTATCAAACTATTCTACTACCGGGACCGGGACCGGGTCAGGGTCCGGGACGGGAATCGACACTCGTTTCCCATCCCGGAAACTTGAACAATGGAAACCATGGAAACATTGGACGGGTAAAATTAAGATCCTTCTGCCCTGCGTTGGTTTCCTAGGAAACAATATAATTTCGAAACTACATGGTGATTTTTTTTCCATAAGTTGAAAAATAGAAACTTTTCGGACGTTTCGGTGGAAAAGAAAAGAAACTTTGAACCATGGTATAAAATTAATAAAATATATGCAAAATAATCGAGTAAATTGAGTTCGACTCGACTAAGCTCATTTGAACACGATTGAATTTACAGTCGGGATAATTGCATAAGACACCCTTGTGATATGCGAAACCTGCGCCAAACTCCCCTGTGTTAATTTTTTTGCAAATCACCCCCTTTGTTATTTTTTATTCTACATATTCCCCCTTTTACGATTTTTTTGATTATTTTTTTCATCATAAATCTTCTAGATCCAACATAAATTAAATTATTTAACTATTATAAACATATTTAGGGCAAAAATGCATTTGGATCGACATTTATGATGAAAAAACACCATAAAAGGGGTAATATGCAGAATAAAAATTAACACAAGGGGGGTGATTTGCAAAAAAATTAACGTAGGGGAGTTTGGCACAAATTTTGCATATTACAAGGGGGCCTTATGCAATTTTTCCTTTACAATCACACCAAGTTTAAACATAAATTATGAAGCTGAATAATAATTGAACAAACTTGAACAACGACAGCTCGGCTCGGCTATAGCTCTGAGCTTAGAACAAAAAAGTGAAAAGAGTGGGTAATTTTCATTTTGCATCATGAAATTAGGTTAAATAGGCACTTCCCACCCTGAAAAATGAAAAATAGGAGAATGCACCCTCAAATTGAATTAGTGTTGACAATATGCGCCCTTTGATTTTGTTTTATTCGGGCAAAATCTCTCGACCAGAAAATACCCCTTCCTTCATTAGTCATTACCACCAGTTGGATATCAACACCATTTAATTTAATTGACCAATCAAAAGAAAAGAACACTACTAGAAGCAAGCTTCTTCACAGTACTGGAAGCAAGCTGCTAAAACTACTAGAGTGCAAAGAGAAAGAAAGAGCAAGCAAAATCAGAATTAAGTAATGGGGGGTGGAGATAGAGATAGAGTAGTGAAATATGGAATAATTGGAGTAGGGATGATGGGTAGAGAGCATCTCATCAATCTTTACCATCTTAAGACTGAAGCTGTTGCTGTGGTTGCCATAGCTGACCCCCATTTGCCTTCCCAACAACAAGCCCACAATCTTGCACGCTCATTCAACTGGCCTCTTCAGGTAGGGTATTATAATATTTAGTAGAATTTCAATTACTTGTTTGTTTGAGTTATTTATGTGGTGGTTGAAGGTGTTTTCGGGTCACAAGGAGTTGTTGGATAGTGGGATGTGCGATGTGTTGGTTGTGTCGTCACCAAACATGACTCATTTTGAAATATTGATGGATATTATCACCCACCCCAAACCCCATCATGTCTTGGTGGAGAAGCCTCTCTGCACAACTGTTGCCCACTGCGCAAAGGTACCCCAATCTTCGTTTCTACTTCCAAATGCAATTCATCCATATTCCAAACTCCTATTATTATGGCCTTGTACGTGTGCTGCTTTCTTAGGACACTTATGTTTTCCCATTTTATGACTTCAACAGTTATATATAGAATCATGTTTCAGGTCATAGATGCTGCTAAAAGTAGACCGGATATGCTAGTACAAGTTGGCTTAGAATATAGATACATGCCGCCTGTTGCTAAACTGATGGATGTGGTGAAGGGTGGAATTTTGGGACAGGTCAAGATGGTGGCTATTCGTGAACACAGATTCCCATTTCTAGTCAAGGTACTTTAGGCCACTATAACCTAACTGACTTTGCATTGAGTTGTATCGTTGACCCGTTTTTGTTGTAGGTCAACAATTGGAACCGCTTCAACTGTAACACTGGGGGTACCCTGGTCGAGAAATGCTGCCACTTCTTTGATCTGATGAGGCTATTTGCAAGCGCTAATCCTGTCCGTGTCATGGCTTCTGGAGCTATTGATGTAAATCATAAAGATGAAACTTATGACGGCAAGGTAGTTCTCTTCCTGGAATCTTATACATCAGTTATTTATAACTTCTCTGGCATGTAATTTGCATAGGTGATTAAGTTATATTACAGTTCTTCAAAAGCTTTATTGCTTCCATTATTGCTCAATCTGAAACTTATTGGATGAGTGCTGAAACTGAAACTGATGGATGAGTGCTCAAACTTTCGGGACATGGTTTGCTTTCCTAACTCTCAATTGAATTTGGTATTAGCAAGATACAGATGACATTGGGAGATTCATTCTGTGTGATATCTTTCTATCATTATCTTCATGGGGCTAGTTGTTCAGTTTATTCGCTGCATACCTCGTTTAGTTGTACCAAAAGCATGATACCCCCCCCCCCCCCCCCCCGGTTGGCCAACAAAAAATTGTTTTAAGATGATATTTGTGTTCCTATAAGTCAAAGGAAAGAATTCTCTACATGTCAGATAGCCCGCATATATAGAGTGCCTGAGAGTAACAACAACAGATTAAGGAGAATATTATGTTAAATGTATAGTACTCAGATTAGAGCATAATTGGAGCCATAGGAGATGTAGTTCACACTCCTGCAAAAGCTTCTCCTACTTAAATAATAAGATAAAATGCTGAGAGGCGTTTAAATTTGTATGATCTTTTACCTTCTTCTAATTAATGGGACTCTTTCTTCTAAGATCCCTTCATCTCTCTCTCTCCCTTGCCCATTTTCTCTTTCAGTCTCTCCATTAGTTATCTTCATTGTTTGGCCTTCACCTAATTCTTATATGAAGTGAGCCTTTATGTAGGCTTCTTTTATGCTGACATAGCAATATGTGTCTTCTTATATTTTGTACAGTGATTACTCGGTAATCACCTTATTCACAGAATAAAAGATGTTTCCAGTTTCTTGGTTGTCTGTTGAATCTCGGTTTCTGAATATTAATGAAGACCTATGTCCTGTTAGCTAAATGAACGAATCCATTAAAAAATTATTGGCCATTCATTATTCACATACATGGGCTTACTATAAAGGACTACAGAAAAAGAAAGATATTGGAGACGTATATTCTTCATAATTGATAGTTATGGTCTCCTAGGAAATAAGATAAAAGAGCATTAACAGAGAAAGCCCTTAGGAGAGGGCCGAGAGGCCTAGTCTAAGAACTCCTTCCTCGGTTGAGATGGGGAAGAACTGAAAAGAGAGAAAGGTTTAGCAGACACTTTTGGTGGAGTTGAATTCTAGAATAAGGGAAAGGTAGAAGGCAAGAAGATCGGTTTCTTTTGTCTTTGCGTTTTATCATGAAGAAACTAGACGAGTCGGAAACTTTTGGAGGAGCGTTGATAACATATATTTCCCACTGTATAGGGATATTTTGTTTTGTTATAGTATCTTATGTTCTCCGAATATATCCATTTAAGTTGCGAACTCTACTTTGCTGAATAGATCATATCCTGAAACAAGTCATTTAAAATGGACCGTAAATAATCAACCTCTCATCAAAAAATGTTTTTGTTTTCTAGATGGGCATATAACGACATTCTATTTAATTTGTTTCGTGGTCACATGGTTACTTTCTTTGTTGCGCAGGTGCCTGATATAATTGATAATGCATATGTGATTGTTGAATTTGAAAATGGTTCACGGGGCATGCTTGATCTTTGTATGTTTGCTGAAGGCAGTAAAAACGAACAAGAGATATCTGTTGTTGGTGACATTGGAAAGGTAAATCCTTCATCCATCTCTATCCACACAGCATTCGCATATTTTATACTTATGACACAAAGCAATCAATAGACATGCACAAATAGTAGCCGCAACTGAACCCTGCTTCATTGCTGCTCGAGAAAGTTGGTCTTTTTTATTTTTCTTTTTCTTTTATTTTTGGGCTCTAGGCATTCGTACTAGCTCGTAGATTGAGAAAGTTACTTATAAATAGTTCACAGGGTGAAGCATTTGTTCCGGAGAGCATTGTTCGTTGGGGCAGTAGAGTGGAAGGAAGAGATGGTGTTAAGACATTAAAAGCAGAGGATGATCGTATAAAGTGAGTCCTCACTTTTTTTAAAAATTTTCAATTTTATATTTCCAGTTAATAATATGAGACACAGGAGGTGGACAAGGATCTTGACTTGCAACTCTCTCCCATGTAATACATTTATTGTTAAATTACATAAACACTCCCAGAGGCCCTAATTACGAAAAACACCCCTAAATTTGGAAAATTATCATCATAGCCCTATTAGTAAAAGTATATTACAATCGCAAAATCTGTGATTACAGATTCACCCCCTATCTGTACAAGTAGATTGCAGTTCCACCTGGGCTGTGTTGGTAATTTACGTAATTATACAATAAGTGAGGGGTTGTGCATGTAATTATCTCTACATTTATTGGTTTGACAGATATGATGGATTGCATCATGGTTCTAGTTACCTCGAACATCTTCAATTTTTAAGTGCAATAAGAGCAAAGGGTTCACAAGCTCCTGCTGTAGATCTGCATGACGGGTTGATTTCAGTAGCTATAGGAGTCGCAGCACAACTCTCTATCGAAAAGGGCCGATTTGTAACTATTGAGGAGGTCATGGAATAAGCATTCAACACCAAAGATGAAACATATTAGAGAAATATGTATTTAGTTAGTCGTACATGAAAATTACCGGTGAAGCTGTTTTAGAGCTTCTCCACAAAGCAGATGTTGAGAAGATATCAATAATTCTTCCAAGTGAAATGAAATATGCATGGTAAGTTTGGTTTACAATACTGTTTTTTTTTTTACGTAGTTTCCTCTCCTTTTTGGGCTTGAATAAAATCATGTAGTTATGGTGGATTTGTATGAAGCTACGCCTTCATGTCTATATATAATTTTCCGGCTAAATCTTTTTCTTCGAACAATTACTAGAAAACTCTCAGGCTCTGTTTGGTTCAAGAAACTTACTAGGGAAAAGAAAAAGAAAACATAGAGAAAATTATATTTCATTATTTGGTTACTAGAGAAAATGAAAAGGAAAAGGAAAAGAAAATAGGACAGAAATTTAATATATTATTTTGAGTCAATACTTTTTTCGTATTATTTGGTGAAGAAACGAGTGGGAAAGGAAAATGGTTTTTACTTATATATTTTTTTCATTTCCCTAACACTTTTCTTGAACCAAACATAGTGTTAAAAAAAGCTTTTATCTTCCCGGAGAATATCATCAAAATATTATTTCAATTCAATAGGTTGATTCGACTAAGTTTGTATTCCAAAAAAGCCCAATTGTTATCTTTTATATTGACATTGTTAAATTTTATAACTTCTGTGATTGAGCTATCATTGAGTTTGTCATGAGCTTCGTGATACACACAGTTGAAGACAAAAAGGTAAATTTAAATAGGCTTATATGATATTTTTCAATGTAATAGTAATTCTTTTTATCTCTTGATTGAAAGAAAAACATAATACGTTATCTAAATAGACGATAGCGCAAGTGTGCAACCCCATGGTAATAAAGTGAGAAAATGGGTAAGCCGAAAAAAAAAGTTAATGGGTGCGGATTAAAATTTAAACATGATATAGCTGGATGTGAGTTAGTAACTTTCATGACTATAAATCATATTTATATGCTATAACGGAAAACGGCATTACGGAATTACCTATATATTCTAAACAATTACGCCCACACCCATGTAATCTGACATAATTGTGAAGCCCAATTGAAAGATATGCAAAAGACCTTTATATCCATGATGGTTTCGCCAAAAGACCTTTATAGCTGTTTTTAAAAAAAAAAACATTTTTTTTTGGATAATCTAACCATTTGAAAGGAGTAAAATGTAATATCCCAAAGGAAGAAAGAAAGGAATAAATAGGAAAAACTTAAATGTAGAGTTGCAGATTTGGGTAGTGGGCGGGGGTGTGGCGGGGCAAGGGTGCCACTTAGCGGGAGGCAAATAAGTAGAAGTATTTATTTATTTTAAATGAAAAGCTAAAAGAGAACAAATATATATGAACCCCTGTAATATATAGAATTATGCAAAAATCTCTCCGTGAAACGAAAATTATCAAGAAACCTCTTTGTGAGAAAAATAAAGAAGCAATTTAGCCCCTCATGCGCCTCACTCGCTTTGTGCAATGGTTATACATTTTTTACCTTTTTTTGACTGTTGGTCTCAAGTGGCATACGAAAGGGTTTAGAAGGGGGGAGGGTTTGAATAGACCCTGAAGTCTTTTTCGACTTCAAAAAGTTTCGTATAAAAGTTCGGTTGGATGCTTGAAAATGTAGGCGCTTGGCTAAGTGTCTACTTGAAGACTGTTTTAAAGATTAACTTAGACTCAAGATTTGAATACTATAACCAATTTGGTTTAAGTGTTCAGTTCTTTAATCAGAGTTAGCATAGCGGAATGGTTTTAAAGTCTTCTCTTTGAAAGTTCTAGCATCACAAGATGTATCTTAGTTGCTTAGCGTTTGATTGTATTTATTGAACAGATTTATGCAATGATATGATAGTAATGAAATTGACTGTAAAGTAAAGAACACAATATTTGTAAGGTTTGTTGGGTAGTGTAATCTCAACTACATCCTTCTTCTCCTCGAACACTCGGAGGCAATACACTAAAATGATATCAAAGAATCACACAGAATCTTCTATAAATTAAGGAGAGATGGATATTAATAACTTGAGCTCGTTGGTCACACAGATTTCTGCTCCAAGACACTTTCATCCTCTTGATTCTTTCACCCAAAAATATTGCAAGTATCCAACTTCGACTTCACATAGATCGTGAGGCTTGGATGGGGTTTTTTCAAACGGTTTGTTTGATTTTGAAAAAGTTCAAACAACTTGGAATATCTCAATAGTAATGTAGGTTTTTTCGAAAAAAATGTTTGAGATATTGGTTGACTGTCTCATAATTGAAGAAAAGCAAAGTGAATGTTTGCTTGAATATTCTGGCTTTTCTGAAAGTTTGAAAACTTGAGACTTCAATGCAACAGCAATTTGGCTTGTAATACGATGGTTGTTTTGGCTTGCTGTTGAAGTCATATTTATAGACATTCTCGAAAAAGTGTCTGTTTGACACATGCAGGCGTGTGTCTCTCATTTCCTCGAATGAACAACTTTTGTCCTTTTTCCTGAAAATATGTTGCACAAAAGTTGGTGATGCAGTCTTTGAATAGTTGACAGTCCAATAGGGTGGCTTCTCCGTACGTCCTGGACTACTTATCACATGTAATGCTCTTATCAGCATTTAATGCATTTGAAATAAATGTCAGTTGGCAATGAACTGAGAATATTTGCATTAAACTCCTTCTGGACTTAGGAATAAATTCAGGTGAAATCTTGTCTTTAATAGACGCTCATTCAATCTGAATCACTTATGTCCTAAGATCAATCGCTTGATATAGCTTGACACTTGGAATCTTCATCTTCATTCAGACTTCAGACGCTTGAGTTTTCAAACTTAACTACTGATAAGCTCACTTAGAATTTATCAGACACTTAGTCTAAGACTGCTTAGCCTAACAGACTATAATGAAAATAAATAAGCCTATTACAAATCTAACGCTCAAAGCCTATATATGATTTCTAATAAAATCAAACTTACATATTTTAGGGTCTAACATAGAATCCGAATTGTCATCATCAAAACATTTAACAAGAAATTTCCTAACAATTTTTCCCTTTTTGATGATGGCAATACTTATTCTTTTATTGTTCAAGAGTTAGACAGCCAAAATGTAAAACTTAGCTTTGAATAAAGGTTAGATAAAGTTAGTTAAGGTTAGTTAAGCCTCAACGAGATGTTTTAGCTGAAAAACGCACTTCATTAATATTCAAGTAAAGTGCAGACATTTTACAACTAAATAAAAACAATAAAGAATAAAGAGACAAGAATTTAGATAATGCAAAGCAATAATTCTTAATTGTCTGATTTAGCAGTGTATCTGCTAATCATTTCGGCCTTGATTGCTTCAGAAAGCTGTTCCTCAACATATGGTCCTAACATATGGACATGGAGATTTGAAGGTGGATGGATATACTGACTCAGATATCCAATCGATGTAAATGATCGAGAATCCACTTTAAGGTTTATATTCACGCTCAATGGTGGAGCGATGACTTGGAAAAGTTCCAAACAAAGCACAACTGTTGATTCCACCACTGAGGCAGAATACATAGTAACTTCAGAGGCTGCTAAAGAGGGTGTTTGGATTAGGAAGTTTCTTGGAGAACTTCAATTGGTCCCTAGTGTAGAGCTGTCATTACCACTTTATTGTGACAATAATGGGGCCATTGGACAAGCAAAGGAACCAAAGTCTCACAACAAATCCAAACACATAGAGAGGAGATATCACATAATAAGAGAAATCGTTGGAAGAGGCAAGATAGTTGTTCAGAGAGTAAATTCAGCAGACAATGTCACTGGCCTATTGACCAAGCCATTAACACAGGTAGTGGTGAATCAACATCTTGAAAAGATGGGTATTAGATATCATAGTGATTGGCATTGAGTACAAGTGGGAGATTTTTAGGTTAATGTTCTCAAATGCCACTAGAGGATTAGAGAATACTAGGACATTATCAATTTGTAATTGTTTCGCATTTTATCAATAAAAGGCAATTAGTTGTTTACTATTATATTGAAATTTATATATTGTAATCATCTATAAGTCCATAAACGCAAGAGTTAACTCTCTAAGACTCAAGAGGAGTTTGATACTTGTGTACTAAAATAGTCTGCAAGTCAATGATTTTCAATTGGGCATTGGAAATCATGAAGACTTGTATAATATGAGTTTTGACGAGAAAATGTGTCCGTCAATCACTAGAAAATAGTGAAGAACTCACATCATAGGTGATTGATGGAGATAGTGGCACTCAGACATGACTCGCATCAATTCTGTCACATGGGTTTTCACTCTTTGACAGTCAATGAAAGAATTAATTAAATTGTAATAGGTATGTCTAAATTTTATACTTGAGGAATCGAGTTAAAGATACACTTGTGACATTAGGTTTGTCATTAGAGTAGTTAGGCCCAATTCACCATTTGGTGGGGTCAACCTTGAACTACAACCCAATGGGCAAGTAGTAGTCTTAACTGATATTCAATATGGGATTAGTTCCCTCGAAGGTAAACGAGGAATTATCTTATACATTTATAAGTAAGTTAGATCTTAAAGTTTTTGGCCAAATCATTAACTGATTTGAGCTTATTATAAATATAGCATAGTGTCAAGTTAGTGAGTTTGACCAAAAATCATGACTCTCACTTGATCGGGATAAGGACACGAAGAATTTATATTCACACGGTATTTATAATAGGAAAGGTAAAAATGATCCAATCATTTCATCTTATTTGGCTTACAATATGGACCACTTGACTGGCTAGGTGGGACCCATATTCAATGAAATCCTCCCATTGCCAAATATAGATCAACCTAAAGAGTCACGCTTAAAAAGGAAAAGTCGATAGAAACTATGAAATATTTCTTGTGGTTATATTTCAAGTATTGGATATAGAATTAATTATTTGAAGAAATAAGTTAGTTCATTTATAGTTTAATTAATATGTTATTTCTTGGAGAAATAAAAATTAATTAAATATCCTATCTATTATTTAATTAGATTAATTAATTGGATTGAATTAATTAATTAAATAGTGCATTGGACTAAGCTCAAATTGGTGTACCAAGAGGCCCACCAAGACCATATGGGGTGGCCACTGGGCGTCCATTATGGGCTAATTAAGCCCAAAGTATTAACTTAAGTGATATAAATAGATCACATTAGTTAATACCTAAGTCATAAGTTACAATTAACTCTTGAGCCACAAGAAAGAATTTTCTCTCCCTCTCTCTCTCCTAGCCGTTGGTCTACACCAAGAAGAAGAAGTAGAATTTTTCTCATCAAGTTTTTTCGACAAGACAATGTAGAGGCAGAACTTTTGAACTGCTCGGATTATCAAGATTTCAGCCGGAGTTATTCGCGAAGAAGTTGAAGGATTCGAGAAGAAGTTGAACTGCCCGGGATTGATCCTATTATGGGGAAATCCAAATAAAAATTTAAAATTCCGTTTCCACTGCGTTTGGTTATTTTTCCCCAACAGTTAGTTCAATTTTTCATCATTGGTATTGTTTCTTTTCGATTATCTTGATGTGCAATGTTGAAGTTAATGCAATATGGAAGTTTCTATTATTTATTTGACTATGACCTATGTGACTTGGTGAATGTTTAGTTTTCAGTTCTATTTATCGGTTACCAAAGCTATATGATGTACTTCTACTCGAGCATCTTTGCATTCTTTACTAAGATGAGTTTGCACTCTAGTTGTCCTGGACCATCACTCTCAAAGATCAGCCACTGCTCCACCCTACTCCGTCTTATCCTGGGGAAGGGGGGGACACGAGTGATGAGCTACTAAGCCAGTGAGCGCTGGTGTGTGCATGTGCGGGGTTATGCATGTACATAATACTATTCTCGTGATGCATGATTCATACAAGCATGACATCAATAACTGTTAAATAATTCAATCAAACAATTGTGTTCATATACAAACGAGAAGCTTTTAAAGATCAATTCAAGCGATATGAGTTTGAAAACCATATTATGAATAACCAAATGAAGCCTGCAAGGACTGGAACAAGCGAGGAATAACTTGGTAAAATGGATATGACTGCTATGGATGGCCCGATACTGAATAAACGAGTATCTCCTCTAGATGGAAGAAGATTCTCTTTGAAAAGTAGTTTTGTACCGTCTGCTAGAGCTTGAAGAATTCGCAAAGGCCCAGCATATTCGGGTCCAATACGTTGTTGTATCTTGGAATGTTTAGTTTTTAGTTCTATTTATCGGTTACCAAAGCTATGTGATGTACTTCTACTCGGGCATCCTTGCATATTCATAGACTAACGCGTACTCATACACGAAATTAAAATAATAATAATAAAGAAAAAGCCCTGTGAAAGAATCAGGCCGAAAGGTCGAGCAACTCGAGAGCGAAAGGCTGGTTTCTGAAAATAAAACTCCCGTGTGCGAAAGACCAGGCAACCTGAGAGCAAAAGTCCGAATTCTAAAAATCCGAGCAACCTGAGAGCGAAAAGCCGAGTTCTAAAAATAAAAGTCCTGTGTGCAAAAGGCCGAGCAACCCGAGAGCGAAAGGTCAGGTTCTGTAAATAAAAGTCCAATGTGCGAAAAGCCACGTTATAAAAAGAAAGCCCTGTGAAAGAATCAAGCATAATTAAAAAGCCCTGTAAAAAAAAGACAATATTTATAGCTAACATGCAGGTAGCCGACGAGATGTAAAAAAAAAATGGGAGAAGCAGCAAGCTCTTCACGCCTCTTCAAAAGTAAAGATGTTGGAAACAAAGATCTCACGAAAAAGGATCAAACAAAAATCAAGACACACTCGGATCCATATCCAAAAGGAGATCCTTAACATCGAGCTCAACAATTCTCCCATCAACATCACCCACATCACTAGTGTCCCCTGAAACTTGGATGACTATGAGAAAGCATAATAGTGGCACTTATAATTGACATCCAACAAAGCCAGACCCTTTATGGAGTAGGAGAAATTGGCGAGTCTCCTTAGGAGCCATCTCCTGAGATCATCCTATCTCAACAACGAAATTTTCTTATGCTTATCACGAGGAAACAATATCATCATGATGAATAAAGAAGAAGATAGCTCACGGGTCAGCTGGCAGAGTGACCCAGAAAGCTAGTTCAAGGCCTGCACAATAATTATACTCTTAAGACTTTGAACTTTTCTCAAACTCTCAAGAGTAGAGAGATTTATGATACGGTTACCTTTTCCAATTGGGCCTCAAGTGAAATGGGCAGTAACAACATACTGCTAATTGGACCAAAATGATAATCGAAAATTACAAGGATCATCTAGACGGAGGCCTAATATAGAAGTTCGTGATATAAGAAAGAAATAAGCATGTTGATCAAGCTCATCGATAGCATAAGAAGATAGCTGAGAGAAAGACAGTTGGTAGCTGGAATGTGGCCATAAATATTACTTTCTACAATTGGGCCCAGAAGAATTGGGCCTCAAGGGCCTAGGATGGGCCCATGGGCTACCTAACGGGAATGCTGAAGGGAAAGGTGAGAAATAGCAGGGCTAGAGGCCTTATAGTGGAGCTGATGAGAAGATGGGAGTAAATCAAATCAAATATATGATCAACCTACATTGCTATAATCAAGGGATTGATCCCCACTTTCTTCTTCCACCAAAAGAGATCATTTTGACTAAGGAAAGATGGAAGGGGGCGGCCACTCCTAATATAAAAGACTAGGATTTTTAGTTTTGTATTTTGATCATTCACTTCTACAAAATATAGTGAAAAATATCGTACTCTTCTCTCCAAAATCAATAAAATAACTTTATATCGTTCTTTCTTTCTATGTTCTTAATATCTCTATATAACCAAAAATATTTCTAGTTTAGTATTCAAAGGAGAAAGCGTCTTTTCATTTACTCAATTTCTTGGTGTGAAAATTGAACCACATCACGTAGCATCAACATTGATACCGAGAAGCCTCTTCCCCCAAAGAAATAAAAAAGAAAGAAAAAATACGATACAAAGAATGAATTAAATGAATGAGTTAGATATATTTAATTTCTGAAATCCAAGTTTGAATAAATGAGAAATTATTCAATTAATGTTCAAAGTGTACCACTTAAACTAGTTTAAAGTGTTGAATTGCATGTGAGTATCGGACAACCCAAAAACCAACATTAACTAAACTAATATATAATGCAAATAACTTTTGCACCGTAGATGTTTAAGATCTCCTTCTTGGCCCGCAAAGAATAAAATGTTAGAAGGCGCATCGATGATTTCCTCACTGTTGGCCCTCCGACACTCAAGTCGGGAATAGAATAGAAAAAATGCATATATCATGTTCCATAATCTGTTACCATCGCCCAAAAATATCAAAAAGAATCATATTAATTAGGCACAAGAAATCTTAATTGTCATAAGTTTTTTGGGTTTGAGCCATCATGTAGTCCATCACTTAGTGTTGTCCATAAATCCTAAATGGCTACATCAATATATTAGGATAATTTTTTTTCCAAAGGCATGATTATACAACCGAACCAGTTGTTTAGTTGCAAAACTGAGTTATTTTGTTTAGGTAATATTTTCTTTTCTTTATTTATTGGAATTAGTTGGTTAGATAAAGTCTTACTAAAAATGACTTTCATATTAATTTGTTATTTAATTTTGGACCTTAACCAAAAATGATAAAAGAAATATAATGATTAGAAAAAAATCCTTATGAACAAAATAATTATTATAAGTTTGTTTTCACTTTTATATATCTTAGTTTCTATAGTATAAATATTGTTGGAATACATAATGTGACAAAATATAACGTAGCTATATATAATATAAATTACACTCTCACTTTTGTATCATTATTAAATTATATGACTACTTTTACAATAGATTTAAAGTTCCTAATCCTCTAAGCCTAGCTTTTTCTGTTATGTATACTATCTATATTATTATTATACAATTGAAGAGCACCCAATACTATAGAAACTGCTTTGGACTGTCAAGCAGCTCTGGTGAAGTCATAACAATTTTATTTATGAATTAGGTGTAATGCACCATATGGTTGACATAATAACACCTCTATAGTTTTGATGAAGTGATTGAAGGACAATCACATGGTCTATAAGACGCGGCATAAAAAGGTGTTTTAATTCCTTTATAATTTTTATTTGTCATCTTTTTTTGCCTTTTATTTAAATTGAATTAAATTTATTTACAAATCTGCAAATGAAATTTAATATTTTGGCAAGTGCATCGAATGTGTGTTACAGACTAATTTTTGTGAGACTCAAACTATTAAATTGATAAGTAATGTTGATAATTCATAAAACAATAAAAATGATTTCAAATTAATGCTTCTACATTTTATATCACATCTTGTTCCGTATGAGAGAGTGGCGTGGTACATGGAGGGCTTACCATGCAAGAAGTTATCTTTTTGGCCCAATGGTATTGATTTATGGTTTCGGCTCCTGTCAGTTGAGATAGAAGTTGGTGAGTTTAACTTGTTTCTTGTTATATGTTGGTATCTATAGCATAACTGAAACAAAACGATGATGGATGCTTTTGATTCAGGAATTTATCAGGGTGTATGAGCGTGCTTGCTTGGTCAACATGGGACCTCCCATGCAGAGGGGTTCACAAGTTTGGACTGGACCGGATGTTTTTTTTTGTCAAAATCAATTTTGATGAATCAATTTTTGTGGGGAGGGTGCCACATGAGCCGGTTTAGTGGCACGAGATGATAAAGGAAACTGTTTGGGGTGGTGTACCCGGCATGAGGCGTTCACGTCATCACCAGAGCTGGCCGAAGTCTTAGCAGATGAAGGTGGCTTTCGAGTTTGCTGTCGGCCGAGGTTGGGATAAGATTATCTTTGAAGGGGATTGCGAGTCCATTATGTTTTTTTTAAGTTCATCCGTCTCGTGTTTTTCTGTTTTGGGCCCTTCGCTTGGTGACATTCATTTGCTTTTTTTATTGTTTTCTGTATGTTATTTTGAGTTTGTGTAGAGTTGGGGGAATAAAGTTGCCCACTTTCTTGCCCGCTCGGCGTTGGAGAACCAAGAGTCTATTCTTGATCTGCATACCTTTTAGTTTCGCAATAATATTCTCTTCCGCTTTCTGAAAAAAAAAAATACATATTCCTATATCCTATTTTGAGGGCTAAAGTGAAAATGAAGTCTGAAATGCTACTTATAAAATTGTGTATGACCATTTTATCCTGAAAATTAAAGCATGTGCATTGCACGTGATACATATGGCGGGAAAGAGTCACGGATTTGAGAGGAAGGACTTAAGTGGAATGAATATTGAATATTAAGGACGGCAAGATCAATTTTTTTAATCATAAGAACTACTATGATAAAAAGTGAAATTTTAGGGACTGTAAAAATGTTGGAAATTATTTTTGTAATTTGAAAAATTAAAAAGTCTGGCAAGTCCCCGCTCGTAAAGGCAAGAGTATAACTACACCATACTGGCGCGCACTGAGAATTTGGGTTTTCAGTTTTTCTCCTCTGTCCTACTTCATTGTGTGAGAAATTGAGAATTTGAAATGGAAGACGACACAGGGGAAAAATCCAGCTTCATCGTTGGTCTTATCGAGAACCGAGCCAAAGAGGTCTCACTTCTCTCTCTCTCTCTCTATCTATCTATATATATATATATAGGCGGCACACGCACGCCCGTCGGTGTTTGTGAATTCTTATAAACTATGTTACATGCGGATGGAATTATGACACTATCTACACAATAGCTTCGATTTCTGCTAATAAGAAGTTTATTGGATTTTTTTCGAATCAGCAATTTCATTGTGCTCATGATTATATATGATTGTTGTGCACTTGCGTAATGAATTGATTTCGATTGATCTACGTTTTATTGCACAGTTGTACGTTTATGACCACCATATGTGTGTGTTTATTCATATATACAGGTCATAGATGAAGGAACTTGTGATATTGTATTCACAATAGGTTCGATATTCCTGCAAATGTGGAAATTAATTGGATTTTTTTGAGCTACTCATTGATTTTATGATTGTATCTCTGTGATTATCGTGCAGCTGCATAAGGAATGTTTGTAAAACATCTATTTTATTGTTCTATCTAATGACTGCTAAATATGCACCATAATATGTGATATTCTTTTACCCATACTGTGCATATCATACGTGGAGGACCTAAATAGTTCTCTGAATCTTGAAATTCATTGAAGAATTTTAAGAGCTACTTATTGTTCATATGACTGGATTTCTTTGATTATTGTGCAGTTGCACACAATTGATTGCATTATATGCATGTGATATTATGAAGTTGCCTGTGCGTGATTATTGCTAAAATACGCAGAACTTGCGTGCGTTAATACATTTCCATGGAGCTTGCGCATATGTTTGTATTCCATAGAGATGGCAATGTGTCTAGAATTGAGAAACAAAGATATGGAGGGGGTAAAGTTGATGCGCTGGAGTAGATGCTCAAGCTGTTAATTGTTACTTACATATGAAGGTTTCCATTCCTTGACTATGTGAGGAGTTGAATTGTAGAACGTTTCTGATTGGGGTGTTATGGCATATGGCAGGTACACTAAATATGTTTTCTGTAAAATCCTCCATTCGGGAAGACCACTGAACTTAGAGAATTTAAAATTTAAACACATTTTATCAATGCAATTAATTGTTAAATGCATGACTGCATATTTTAAATATGTTACATTTTTTTAGCACATATACTCCAAATAAGACAGTTAATGTTATTGTACTACCTAACTTGCAGGTTGGAGTGGCTGCATTTGACTTGAGATCAGCTTCGTTGCACCTTTCTCAGTATATTGAGACTAGCAGTTCATACCAAAACACAAAGACGCTACTGAATTTCTATGATCCTATGGTCATTATAGTTACACCAACTAAGCTGGCTCCTGACGGCATGGTTGGAGTCTCCGAACTGGTTGACAGATTTTGCTCTTCAACCACTAAGGTAATCTTTATGTGATTATGGATTTTTTGATTTATAGTCCTGAAAATTAAGATTGTCTTCTTTCTGTATCTGCAGGTCATAATGGCTCGAGGTTGCTTTGATGACACCAGGGTAGCTACGTAGCTATGAATTTATTCTGTTTCAAATTATGTTTGGAGTTGATGTATAACTTCAATCGCTGGATTTTTCTTAATAAGGGAGCTGTGCTAGTAAAAAGTTTGGCAGCCAAGGAACCATCCGCACTTGGTTTGGATACCTATTACAAGCAATATTATCTTTGCTTGGCCGCAGCTGCTGCAACCATCAAGTGGTACTTTTGACTGATCTAGAAACAATAAATAACTAAAAGCCATAATAATAGCATGCTCTAAATCATAAGTTGTACCTGCTAGTTTGATGCAACTACATATGCTATTATTTTCTTTGGTTCTAGTCTGTGTGACCTAAATGGACGTCTATGGTTTTATTAAACTTCCATCATTTCATCTATATATGCTTGATAAGTTTTCTTTTGAAGTCGTAACTAGAATCAATTAATTGGTAAAACTGAAGTAAACCAAGAGGTTTACAGAGTTCATTTTCACATTTCTCAGTATGAGCCCTCCATAAGCCTTTCGTTTTTATTGATTGGTTTAAATAGAATGTTTTCAACATTATTGCTGCTAGGTTCTCGAGGTTCCTTTACTCCAATTCTTTAATTGCTAAATTGCCATTTTCTCTGTGCTATTGTTGCCTTTCTCAGATTTGTTCTTAGGGGTGCAGGTATTTCTGACTTCCAAATAGCCTTGGTTGGCCTCTTTCGCTTTTGCCACTTAATTCAATGTTCAACACTTTTTAGGTCTAGCAGGGCATGATTAAGGGAATTTAGTTATATTAACGGGGAGAAGCATAGTTCTTGCTAATCAAACATCCTACTGCATTTGATACTCATAACCTCGTGCATTTGTTACTCATTTTTGGGGGGCCACGGGTGGTCTTTGAACTATGAAAATCTGAATTCTTATTTACAACTACTTTGCTGAATATCTGAAATAAATTTATACTGCATTATGGACAGGATAGAAGTAGAGAAAGGGGTGATCATCACTAACCACTCCTTATCTGTAAGTGCTTGTCTTCTATTTATTCCTCAACCTTCCTGACAAAATGGAAATATTGAAAGACAACATTGCTAGAGTGAAACTAATATATTTGTTCTAACGAAAGCAAAACAGAGAAATCTAGAAGCATTATTTTGAATGGAATTCTTCAAAAGTCAAACCGACTTATATATGTTATATGTCAACTTTTGAATGCAACTCTTCATAATCGACCTACTCGTAGAGATTTCATTCTAATTTTATCCAAGTACTGAACATCTTAGTTGGTTGTGAAAAATTAACAGTGTTGAAAGTATCTTTGACAAGATCTCTAGTTCACACTTCATAGATTATACAATGTTTATCGTCTAGTATAGATATTTACTCTGTCTTTCGGAGCTTGATATCCCCATGATTTAGCATGGGATAGGTGCAAGTTGAAAAAGGTTGGACTTTAGGCATCTTTACCTACGTACTCCCAGTAGGACCAATTAAAGTTCAATTTAGGAAAGCCAAGAATGTTAAAAAGTGCACTTTGAAAGTAAATAACCGTTTAGGAACTGAAACATCATTGGAGATGCTCCTAAAGGGAAGTTGGAGCATTCAATTGTTGGCACATGGAGTATTTGTTTTCTCCAAGATGTTTAGTTTCCCCTCTCCATCCTTAATATTCCCGCAATTATCAATAGAACGTTGCCATTCTCAATCCCTATTATCTGCCTTCCATTGCAGAATCATAGAACTGATCTATTATCCATGATTCTGTAATAACATATATTTGGCCTTTCTTTATTTTGATCTTTGCTACTGTGCAGATGTTATCAATTCTCATTTTTTTACCAATTTCTCATTGTTGTGCTCTTCTGTCTCCCTCAGGTTACTTTTAACGGATCATTTGATCATATGAACATAGATGCTACTAGGTATCCTTCTATCCAAAACCTATGACACTACTATATTTTAAAATTCTTCATGAAGCTTTTTAGTTGTCAGATGCTAACTATGCCAGACTGCTATTTAGCTTTATAGGATGGATGAATACTGGAAATTTGTTTTGTGCTTCTGTTTTATCCTTTCTGTTTTTCTCACATGCATTCCTTGACAAGGGCTGGCGGGTTGCACATCATTTATTGCTGTTCATCTCAAAATGTTTTTGCTTGAAATGTCTCTGATGGCAGTGTTCAGAACTTGGAAATCATTGAGCCTACACACTCTAGTCTTTGGGGTACTAACAACAAGAAGAGAAGCTTGTTTCACATGCTCAAGACAACACGAACCGTTGGAGGGTATGCCAATTATCATATAATTGATGTCATAATCTTGCTAGTGTTTGAGTGCCACGTGTCAGTATGTTTCACATAACTTTTCATGAGTAGCAACTATCCACCATAGATTAAGTATTGTGAAAGGAATGATAATGTTCCATATTATAGTCTTGCAAATCTCTGTTTGTGACTTGAAAGGGTGAAAACTAATGGTTCCTGGAAGTGTTTAGTTAGGGATCAATTTGCTTCTCTGGAGGTGGTTTTTAACTCTGGTGCTCATCACATTTTTTGTTATTTTGTTTAAAAACTTTAGTGAAAGACATATAGCGTTTTATGAAAAAAAATGGTCATTCATGTAACACATTATATAGGGCACTGATAGCGACATAACATTGAAAAATATAAGAGAATAGCGGAAGCGACACAACTCCCGACTTTAAAAAGGTTGTCTCCTCGGTGTGCTCGATGAGTGAGATATTCATCTTTACTGATCTTAGAATGTGATGCATTTACAGAATATGATGCCATGTTTTGTATCTTAGAATTCTTATATATCTAGGTCACTGCAGGACACGGCTTTTGCGAGCCAATCTTTTGCAGCCCCTGAAAGACATAGAGACTATCAATGCTCGACTTGATTGCCTGGTATTGTTATGTTGTGATTCCCCCTAACACTTAAATAGCATGCTTCAATTTTTTTTCAATCTGAGCAATGTACTCATCAGTGGCTTTTTACATTGGAACAAGAATTGATAATCGCCTGCCAATCCAGATTTGTCAATTTAGCTTAATTTTCAATGTATTTCCTCTAATAGGATCCAATTACAAAAGCACATATTGATGGTTAAGTTTGTTGTACCTTAGAACTCTACTGCTTATGAGTCATTTGATGTACTATTTGAAGCTGGACAAATAAGCATAAGATTCTCTGGAACCAAAAGCATTAAGTAGAATAATTTCAGTAATATGTATGCAACTTTAGATAGTATGCTTCATCATCTAAATTGCTCTGTCATCTTTAACTGATTTTTGTCAATTTTCAGCTATTTTATAGCTGCTAATTGAGTTTACTGTCTGATAATTTTGTCAGTTCATTATATTCCTCTGTATTTCAGAGTGAATGCTCTCATTGTCAACATCTCAAATATAAGTTCCTCAATTACATTTCTGCCTTTGTACAATTCAAGAAAAACTAGAATATTCCCTTCCCTAGCAGTAAGTGGATTTCAGATGCATCTCAAACATACTGAGGCTTCGTATTCCGATCACTCTCTCCGCCAAGGAGAATTCAGAACATTATCCATGTAATCCATATTCGCGTAAACTAAGAAAAGAAATAAGCTGCTACTAAAGAATAAGTAGTGCACAAATTCCTGAAAACCCAGATTTAAGAAAAAAGGTGAAGTGTCAGCCGTGGTAAAGCTTAAGCTCATTGGCAGAAAGACATTGAACCCCTAGTGTAGAGGCCGGTGAGGTAACACTCAAACACATGTCATTTTACTTTCTTTGGCTCTCTTGCCGTATTGAATAACCACCTCATCAAAAAACTTGAGCTCGGCCTTGTATAGAGAAAAGGCATTTAAAATTTAAAGAATTCAGCAATATACTAGTTTGCCATAAAAGATATAAGTATGAGTAGTTTCCTGTGTACATTATTGGCAACATTGAATAGTGAATAAACCTAATTTCAGGATGAGTTGATGAGCAATGAGCAGCTGTTCTTTGGCTTGTCCCAGGCTCTTCGCAAGTTTCCAAAAGAAACAGGTTAGTGTAGGAAAAAGGACATGCGGAGATGTACTGTGTAATATAAACTCGATGTCTTTGGCACAATAACGATGATCTCATGCTGTGTCCAGATAAGGTCCTTTGTCACTTCTGCTTCAAGCAAAAGAAAGTCACTAATGGAGTCTTGGCCATCGACAATTCCAGAAAAAGTCAAATTCTAATATCAAGCATTATTCTTCTCAAAACGGCTTTGGATGCCTTACCATTACTCTCCAAGGTGCATTAGAATTCCTGTACATTTGTTTCATAATTATGTTTCTAAATAAATTTCTAATATGACTTCAATCAATGTAGGTGCTTAAGGATGCCAGCTGTTTTCTACTAAAAAATGTTTACAAGTCCATATGTGAGAATGAAAAATTTGCTTCCATGAGAAAAAGGTATACAGTAGTTATCTTCTAAAGAAGATTGCAATGGGAAAATTCATATTATTATGTTATGTAATACAAGCAGCCAAGCAGATTGAATACCTATATAACCTATATAAATAGGTTTACAAGGAAAACTAACTAAATATGGAAAATCAGAGATTTACTCCTAAGACAATGAAATGAAAGAAAATCACCCTGATTTCCTAGTTGTAATTACCCAGAAAATCAGGCTTCAACTCTTTAAAAGATAAGCTACTTCAACATTCCCCTCAAGCTGGCGAATGGATATTGATCATTCCCAGCTTGTCAATTAGAGCTTGAAAGTCAGGTTTATGTAGTCCTTTGGGCAGATATGTCCTTTGGTCAGAGTATCTTCCGCATGTTGTTTACTCTGAACATAGGACATACACGCTTCTCCAGACTCCATGTTTTCTTTGATAAAGTGTTTGTCAACTTCAACATGTTTTGTTCTATAATGATGCACGGGGTTGTGAGCTATATTAAGAGTAGCCTTGTTATCACAGTCCAGCTTAAAGGTTTCTCCCATTTTACTCCAATTTCACCCAGTACCCTCTTTAGCCAGATCAATTCACAAATCCCTTTAGCATGAGCTCTCAATTTCGCCTCTGCACTACTACGAGCCACCACAATCTGTACTTTACTTCTCCTTGTACATAAGTTACCCCAAACTTTGGTACAACAGCCTGAAGTGGATCGGCAATCATCAATAGAACCAGCTTCAATCCGCATATGTGAGCACCTCTACTTCTGATTATTTTTCTTGAAAAAACGACCTTTGGCTGGAGTAGTTTTTAAGCATCTCAAGATATGATTGACTGTCGCATTCAGATGTGACTGTTGAGGGGAATGCATAAATTGACTAACTATAAGTCAAATTTTGTAGGGTTTAAAGTTGTATTATAGTGAACCACATCATCAGTAATATATATATATATATAGATATATATAAAGAATACAACATAAATTCAGGAAACAACCCTAACTAAATTAGGAAACTAACTCTAAGAAATCCCTTAAATTGTGGTATCCCGATACACACAATTGATCTTGTGTAGTCAGCATCGGTATAAGCTTCAAGTGTTATACTTCCATTTCTCTTGAACAAGTTCCCTCTTCCTTGTGTTCCCTTAAGGTATTGCAAAATTTTGTGTGCAGCTTGCAAGTGGACTTCTCTAGTGTTGGACAAACCCAGTTTCACCCGTTTGTGCACGCACAGCGGAAGCAAATTACAAAAATTTTAATCAACGCGCCCAAAAGGGTATTTTACATGGCACCATCAAATTACTAAAACACATACAAAGGGGGTTCTCAAGCCATTATACCTTGTGGAGTTGTGTCGAAACAAACTCGTCGTAGAATTCACAACCTCTGAATTTTTTTCACCTTCAAGCTTTTCCCTTTATTGGATAAATCCCTCGAAAACTCCAAATGTCATATCTCTAAGTTTAGCAACACCCCAATTATTTTCTTGAACCTCTTTATTATAATATGATGCTAGCTTAATTATACGAAATTTGGCTTGTGGAGAATATCAGAAGGAAAAGTGTTTAGGCTTAAACTAGAGAGAAGATGAGAAGAGAGAATTTTGCACAAAGCAAAAGGAAGTATGCGTATTCTTGTACTGGGGAGCGGGCCGGGGTAGTTTCGAGGCCTATTTATAGGCCTTGTGGCCGCCCCTCTCATCTCTCTCTCCTAGAGATTTGACTTTTGTCAAATCTCTTCCTTTCTAGGACTCATTCCATGTGTATCCAAATCAAGCCTAAATCAAGTATCTTTCTACACAAAAATATCTATTTGATTTTATTTCCTTATTTAATTAATTACTCCACTAAGAAATAATTAGATATTTGGATACTATAATTAATTCACCTACACAAGGTAAGTAAATATTTGCTTTTAATTAATGAATCCACATAGGATAAATAATTAACACCTTTATTATTTTTCCTTTTATTAATTAAAGTAATTAATTAATCTCTCTTAATTAATTTAATCCACTTGGGATTATTTCCCATTTAATTAATTCTACTTAAGAATTAATCTAATCCACCAAGGATTAATTCCATACAGTTAATTCTACATCAGAATTAACATTTGCATATGGAGGTTCATATCTAGGTTGTGTGTGACTCCTTAGGTTCATTTACATGCTAGCAATGAGACCTTTCCCTAAGGCTTAAATAATTGTCTCATAGACAATTAATTAAGGTTTTGAGTCTTATCACCAAACTCGACTCGCGACTTCCACCAATCATGATTCGATGTCTAACAACGTCGTTATGAAGGACCTCTCCAGGTTACGATCTTCGTATGATGGACTTGACCCAATCTTATTTACTCTCGTGATTCTCCTGGATTCCAGAATAAAATCAAAATGCAGTGGACCGAACCCATCGCAGTCATGATATCTAAGGTCATGAGGATTTTCTCACCTACTTAACCCTAGGATTTCAAGTTCGACACAAAACCAACATGGAATCTAGCGGGGTTGTTCAGTCTTCAACTACACAAGTGTAGACCCTCTGCACATACAAAAACTGATCCTCGATCAATGCCCATGGAACAAGGCACTCCCATTATAGGAATGTTGTACGAGCAAGCCTTCATGAGACTATGATTTCTCTTTTTCTCATGTCTCTATGGCGTGGAACTAGTTTAGGATCATGACCCTAGAAATCATTCCACAATTGCCACCTACTTGTGCATGACCGCTCCCGTAGCCATGCAATGATCCTCGGGACTCTATCAACTCCGGCGTAGATTTATAGATAAAGACAAATGCCATATATAAATAAAAGGTTTGATATATAAAACAAGACTGTACTCAAGAGTTTTACAGGTTTGGCAGCGCCACTAAATGGCTATATCAGGTCTGGTATGTGCCAAATAAATGAGCCGTCCTACAAGGCGTTGATAAATTTCCCTACTGACTAGAACATCTTCCTTTGCTTTTCCTAGCTTGAGGTTGGGGTCCATGGGTGTACTTGCGCGTTTGCGTGCAGCTTTACCTGCCTCCTTGAGCAAATCAGTAACATACTTCTGTTGGGATATAAAAATCCCTTTTTTGGAGTGTGCCACCACAATTCCCAAAATATATTTCAACCTTCCAAAAGTCTTGATCTCAAACTCCTCAGCCAAGGAATTACTCAAGACTCTCTGCTCCATTTCATCAACCCAACTTAGTATGATGTCGTCCACATATACTTGCAATACTGTCACTTCGCCTGTGGCCGAATGCTTAATGAACAGTGTGTCATCCTTTGACTCTGTTTGTATCCAATGGCTAACATGACCTGTGCAAATCTCCCAAACCTGGCACGAGGAGATTGTTTCAATCCATACAAAGCTTTATTCAGTTTACAAACTGTGGTGGTTACCTTTGTTCCATAGCCTGGTAGGGCCTCCATGTAAATCTCCTCCTCAAGATTCCCCTGCAAAATGCATTCTTCACATCAAGTTGTTATAGTTCCTAACCACACTTAGCAGCTGGAGATAAAATTACTCTTAAGTGTATTCATCTCAGTCACAGGAGCAAACATCTCTAAATAGTCAATCTTGTATGTCTGAGTGTACCCTTTGGTTACCTATCTTGCCTTGTACCTTTCAATTGACACATCAGCCCTATATTTCACCATATAGACCCATTTGCAACCCCTCTGCCTTTTTCCTGATGTGAACTCCACTAAACTCCATCCTCAGTGCCTCCATCTCCATATCCATGGTATGTTTCCATTTTTCATTGGACAATGCCTCAGATAAGGTTGTAGGAATGGTTGTGGTAATGAGGTTTAGAAGAAAGGCTTTACAGTTTGGTGAGAAGTTTCGAAAGGATATGTATTTTGTATGTATTGGCCAATTGTGTGTGATTATGCATATACAAGAATACAAGATTATATATCTAAAGAAATAAAGGCCCGGAATATACAAAATTGGGCCAAGCCTATATACATACACAAAGTACACTAACAAAGATAATAAAGAAAACAAACATCAGTATCCCTGAAAATAGGAAACTGTAACTGCTTGACAGTTTCAATGACATAAACCTAGATTCTAATTCTGATTGTCTACTAAGTTTGATTTTTGATGTTAAATATATGCTATCTGAATATTTAAACAATGTAAAAGCAAAAAACTGGCTTTAAAATATTTTAAGCCTAACCAGTTCGTTCTTGGATATCAAGGATAAGATTATTTTATTATTTAACATGAGAAGTTACTCCATAATGGTTTTAACTTGATCGTTAATAGTCCGATCCAGAAACAACTTACAAACAAGGAAGCCTTACGGTTTGAACATATGGAGGCCAATGGTGTAATTGTTGTTCCAATTTAATATTTTGACTGTTGGATCTGCTACAAACCTTATATGCCATTAATTTTAGGGACCATTAATGAGATCTACAAGCTTATTTGCCAGTATTTTTATGTTGCTCACATCAAGGTATAGTATGTAAACATGATGGTGAGACGTGGCTGTTTTAGGATTGGAGAAGTGATTGACGGAGATGTTCTCCACGCACGTGTTCCTTTTGTTGCCCGAACTCAGCAGTGTTTTGCTGTCAAGGCAGGAATTGATGGACTTCTCGATATTGCAAGGAGATCTTTCTGCGACACCAGTGAAGGTTCTTCTGCAAGATGAAGTGATGAATTTTGTCTCCAAGTATTACATTTTAGCACTCTAATTGACAGTATTTTCAGCAATTCACAATTTGGCAAACAAGTACCGGGAGGATTTTAAGCTGCCAAATCTGAAAATGCCATACAACAGCAGGCAAGGTTTTTACTTTAGCATTCCTCACAAGGACATACAGGGAAAACTTCCCAGCAAGTTCATTCAGGTTAATGAAGAATGTACTTATTTTCTTCATAAACCTCTTTGGACAATTTTCCTGACATTTTCCCTTGTTATGGTTTATCGCCAGGTCATAAAGCATGGAAACAATATACATTGCTCTTCGCTAGAACTTGCCTCTGTGAGTAAAAGTATCACTTCACTGGTTACCATGTTAATCACATACATTATTTGAAAAATTATAGGAAAATTATAGAAATCTCCTCCAGGTTAGGTCTAAATGCAGGTAGACCCTCTCAAGTTTCAAAATTACACCCACCTTCTGTGGCACTAACGGACATTAAAAGTTTCACCCTCCAACAAAGTTACGAAATCTCCCTGGGATTCGTATGAATTTCAGGAACGTCCCTGTGAATTAAACTACAAATATTTTCCAGTAATTTAGTCTATTTTGTAACTACACCCCTTTGGTTTGGTCAACAAATTATGAAATATCAGAAAAGACATTTTTAACTTATGAGAAGCTAAATTTCCAATTGGAATCTTGGGACTGTGGCATTGTGTCTTGAATTAGATGAAGGTCATTATTTCTTCCTCGTCAGCACGCTCCATCAGCATTATTTCTTCAAGCCTAAAGATAGAAGTTGACCTCTAGTCTACAAGTGGGTTCAGTGGCGGATCTAGGATTTAATGTCAGTGGGGGCACCAGGGATGACCGAGGGGGCGAGATTGTTGTGATATAGCTATACAATTTGTCTTTTGCCAAATAGACGGAGGATTTAAGGCCCCCCGCGGTACGGTACGCTATATTTATGGGAAAAAATATAATAATAAACTAGGTTCAATTACAACTTCTAAGCTGAAAATTCCAGATGAAAATTGGAAATTTGGTATTGAGGGGGGGCACTTTAATAATTTGAGGGGGGGCATTCATGTAATTTAAAAATTAAAATTTAAAAATATATCTATATTAAAAAAAAATAAAAAAATTCAGGGGGGGCAGTGAAATACATACAGGTCCGCCCCTGAGTGGGTTCATGCCTTCATGGGACAGGATGGTTGATTTTTTTTTCACGGTAATGGCGGTACCACTATCACAATGCACACTATGAGGTTATTGTCTCATGACTGGAGTTCATATAAGTGTGAACATTGAATAGATAGTGGTGGATGTGAAGGAGCTTGACAACAAAATAATATACATGACACTGGATTTTGCTGGGTACTGACATTCAAGCAAAAGGCTATCTGTAACAAATAGTTTTGAGGACTTAGAAGGGCAAATTTAACTAAAACTAAATGTATAAATTGTAATCTCTTTTTCATTTTTAATTCATATAACATAAATAATTTTTCTTCTGACTTGAATTTATGATAAATATAAGATGTCATATAGAACAAATAGTTTTGAGGATTTAGAAGGGCAAATTTGACTAAAACTAAATGTATAAATTGCAATCTCTTTTTCATTTTTAATTCATATAACATAAATAATTTTTCTTCTGACTTGAATTTATGATAAATATAAGATGTCATATAGAATGAAGATAAGATGATTGAGAAAATGAAATATAGGCGATATGTGTAGTTTATATTTTTCATTTTATAATTAGAGTAGTTTGATTGTGCTTATTCACATTGCAGCATATAATCTCAAAATTTATGATAAGTTTAGAATATTAAATCTAAGGGGGAGTTAGTATAAATTGGACAAATATCCAGGGGAACTTGTGTATATTTGGACAAACATTAATGGAGCTTTTTGTGAATTTGGACAAACCTGAAGGAGTATAAAACTTACCAATTTACATGACATTGGTAATTAGGGTAAAATTCAATTTTCACCGAAATTTTGTAGTACACTGACCTTTTCTGTCAGAGAGACTAGCAGCAGGGGCTATATGTAATATTGCAACAAATATTTTGGAGGTGATCTAATTTCAAGAACTTGACGTGGTCAGCTCGTACTTAGATCAAATTCCGGTGTAATAATTCAAAAATAATGTGTAATCTAAGTATGTGTCTCACTGCAAAAGTGCACATTGAGTGGAAGAAAGTAGTTGAATCAAATTTTTATTATGGTTTCAATAAATGCTTTCCCATTAGTTTTCACTTCAATTATTTGTAACATAAGCGTGTGACATCGTTTGTGACACATGTTTATGGTTGTTGTATTGAGAAAGAAAATGTTGAGATAACTAGAATTTCTCTCTCCTTATTACACCACTCTTCCATATACGTGTCCTTGTGTTGATGTTTGTAACATAAGATGTTACGCTATGTATTAGAAAAGATTTGAAATTTGTTCGCTTTATTCATTATTGATGTTTGTAATAGAAGATGTTACATATTACACCCACCTTTTTGGGCTAAAGCATGTTTCTGTTCTAAATTCAGTGATTGTCCTTTCATTTATAAGCTTAGCAGCAACTTTTATGCAATTCCTGTCCATTGACTTTGTATATTACCTCATCTCGTTGCTATTTGAATGTGTGATGTTGGGCACACTGGAATAGAAGAGCAAGTTATGGCTCATGACATACTTCTGACACTATTGATTATTCTTGACTATATCTCGACCATCGCAAATAATGGGGCCAGATGCAAGCAGCTCTGCTGTCAGATGTCTCGATAACTACATTAATAAAATTAATTAAAGTGATACATATTAAGAACATGAATACAAGAACCTCATGAATATGTTAACCTCTATCATGCAACATGCTGCTATAAGTTATGCAAAATCAGATTCTCTGAGATTGGTCAATTAGACTTCATACTTCAGTTAAGTGATAAAATTGCTAAGTATTCACTGCAATCTAGAATTTTCATCACATATCCACAAAAATTTGGGAGAATCATAGATCTAGAACATGTATCAATGCACGCATGTGTGCTCTTATTGTTTGCTCAATTTATTTACTGGGGCACATTATTCCCAAAAACTGTTTTTTCTCTTTCACCCAAATCCAGATCCATGTTTGATTGCCTTCATTCTTTTTTGAATTGCAGTTAAATGTAAGGAACAAATCTTCAGCTAAAGAGTGCTATATTCGTACAGAATTTTGCCTGGAAGGTTGGTATAAAAGCTGACTCAGTTACAGTTCAGTAGCATATATTACATCTCTTCGTAAGTTGAACTGAGAAAACCATTGTAAAGCATGACTATTTACAATTGCGACACATTTGATACAATGGCTTATCTTTTTAAGAAAGGTTAGTAAGGTAGAACGGAACTTCATTTGAAATGGTCTTTCCTTTTTCATTGTTTGGCTACAAGCATGGACTAAAGCAAAGTCTTTCCATTCTTTTATTTGATTTACTTAACTACATAGTTGAATCAGACTAAAATTCAGTTTGTTATGACTATTGTACACTTATTTGTACTAACAACTAATAATACTTAAAATACGTATTTAATCATAAAAAATGATGCATAATGACTAATAACGTAATTTTCTTTCAATTGTAACACAAATGCACATAATGTACACACTCACATTTATGCATAATAAAGATAATTATTCTAATATATGCTTTAGTATATACATATAATCCATATATAATCATGTTTAAAATTATATGTCTATATAATCCATCATATTACATGTTTAAAACCATATGTCACTCAAATGTATGCCAATTTACACAGTACATGCATACTTATACATGTATGTAAAATAGTATGTATACACATTGCAGAAGTATTTATAAATAAATAACTATGTTTACTATTATGTAAACATGTTTGTATATACACCTACAGAATTTACTCCTATTATTCTTGTTTACGGTAAATAGGGGCATAGGCTGATGGAATAGACTGTTGTAGTAGGCAAAACAGAGGATTGATGAGGGAACTTTGCATTGCAGTTATGATTCCCAATTAATCCCGAATAATTAGTCCAAATGGTTGATTGAGGAATGGCTTTCCCTGCTTTTATTGCTAATAACCTATCCATGAACTCTTCAATTCCACTTGTCTTAGTCTTACCAAAAAAGAAGTGGTATTAAAAAAGTGGGACAAACTTCTCGGAAAACCTATTCCCTCATACCAAATGTGCTGATGATTTTCACAGATTTTGTTTGATATTATGTCAACGTCAGCTTTTTCTGCATTTTGTCTTGCCTGAGGAGGTTTCATAACCAGGCAACTTGTAACTTTATTGCTGCGCATGACCTTTAAACTTTGCTTCAGAAAATTTCCTTTCATTTTCTTGAAATCTGCCATTGTTTATTGCTTCTCCCGACTCAAGATTATTATACACTTTCTGGTGGAAGAGCGAGGACAATTGACCTAAGTGGATGCATCACTTAATGCTGTCTGTAATATAGAGTATCCAGACTGAGAGATGTGCAAACTTTTTTTAGAATAGAATTCTAATTCCCTAAGATTAAGCAATCTTCTTTCGTTTTTTGGTCGGATCACTTGCTTTCTCTGAAATATATGTGTCTGATCTAGTTATGCTCGAAACTGCATTTCTATATTAACCAATAAATTTATTTTCTCCACCCGGAGCACTGCTTCGTGCCCTGGTCATTGTAACGTTTTATTTAACTGATAAAAATCTCCAGTAGAAAAATACATGTTTATGAGATATGTATTTGGAACAGGTTGTGTGCCTTTTCAACCAATTCGACTGTTAATATTTAATTCCTTTTCAGCATGCCATTGCTATCTTGTTCCATTTACTTCTTTTGTGTTTTCCTTTCTTTATGTGCCCTTGATCAGTCTTTCAACCGTGTTATCATAATCATGTCATTACATTCCACTCAAATATTGTTGGAGAGAACAATTACTAGATTTGACATCTTAGGTCCTTTTTGTTAACATGCAGCACTGATGGATGCAATAAGGGAGGATGTCTCTGCGCTCACTTTTCTAGCAGAGGTTTTATGCCTTCTGGATATGATAGTTAATTCATTTGCTCATACGATATCCACCAAGCCTGTTGACAAGTATACTAGACCTCAATTTACGTGTAAGTGATAGCCATTAGCTAGCTTCGTATTTATTCATTACCTCAGGCTTATGAATGACGCACAAAGTCCTCATATTTCTTGTAGATGATGGTCCATTGGCAATGGATTCAGGAAGGCATCCCATTCTCGAAAGCATACACAATGAGTTTATCGTATGTTAAAAGTTTGTTCTCTGACAATAACAATCATATACTCTTGTTTTTTCCTCGCATGACAACCTCATGAAAATTCTAAATGTGACAAAAACAGAAGGTTAATTAATCCATTTGACATTAATGTCCTAATTTCTTTATACAGGCCAACAATATATTTCTTTCTGAAGCATCAAATATGGTAATTGTCACAGGCCCAAACATGTAAGAAAACTTAGTGCTGAAAGTCTTCCTTTTGGCATAGCTTTTTTCTGCTTGAATGTTGAGGCTTTGTGTCTTGCGGACCTACATTTACTTTTTCATTCTAGCAAGTAGTGGAATAGAAGCCAAGGTAAATTTCTAGAATACATTTCTTTATTTCACATCTAGAATCAAATATCCTGGCAGACCGTAATTGTGTAATAATGACCAGTGCACCGTATTGTGCTGTCTTACGTGAACATAATGGTGCCGATGGAGTTAATACAATAAGATAGTCATTATTGATCCACCAAACTGTACCCTTAATTATCAATACCCCAAAATGGTTACTAAAAAAAAGTGACTAACTGACAGAGAAAGTTGTGTAACATAATATATGTAAAATGACCAAAGGGAAATCTTTCACGTTGTTTGGATGGAAGCTGAAGAATGTTGAAAGATTCAACATGTTTGCACAAGGGACATCCTTAAACCTATCTAACCTCTTAAGAGGCTTTTGGTTATGGACAGTTTTAGCACGCTTCTTGATTTAAAGACAAACTTTCTTTGGACTTACTAGTTTCCTACTAAAGTTCCTGTCCTCTATGCTGCAATGAAGTTGACAAGATTTAGGATAAGAGGTGTTAAGCCCGGGCCATAAACCAAATTTAGTTGAATATGTGATTTCTTGGACAATTTTAATTCATATATTGTTTACATGTAGGAGTGGAAAGAGTACTTTTCTTCAGCAAGTTTGCCTTGTAGTCATCCTTGCTCAAATTGGCTGTTATGTTCCTGCCCGCTTTGCAACTTTAGGAGTCGTTGATCGTATATTTACTAGGATGGGAACCATGGACAGCGTCGAATCAAACTCTAGCACGGTAATTTTTTTGATCATGTAGTTTAATGTATTTAAATTGCCTTCACCATTTGATATGTTTCAGTGACGTAGAACCTCTGCTTACCCATTCTGGCCAACACCAATCCCTGTAAAAATCTTTTCATGGACATGAAGAAAGTGCCAAATAGATTGATAAAAGGAGAGAGTAAAACAGAAATTATGATGAGTGAACAAAAGAGATGATAAAATGCAATTATTAGACACCATATTTACTTTCCTGGTGATGATAGATTGACTTATTGCTTTACTAGACTTATAGAGTGAAGTACCATGCAATTGGCAAGTCAGTGATACTTGGAATTAGATATCTATTGTGATACAAAATTGTGCTGGTTACTCTATGTGAACTTTACTGTGGCTTGAGTAGGTCCTTCACCAACTTCACTTATATCCACTGCTAGGCTGTTATATATCACCAAGAAAATTGAGAGTTTAGCTGTCATTTATGAACAACTTTTAAATTCTATAGAAGGAAAACCATTTTTCAACCATACTCCCTCGACTTGGTGAAGGTGCTAGCAAAAAAATGCATTTGAGAAGCATTTGCAACTCTCATAGTGAAGAAATAAAAGCCATTTGGATCGGTCATATTCTAAAGGATAGTATTGAAATTATAATAACTTTCTGTGCGTAATGAGTACAAATCTGTCATGAGATTTTCCATTACATGTCAACACATTAAACAGATCATCAGTTATAACAGTAAAGATGGTCGCTCAGACAAGTTTTATCTTTGAGACAAAGCATACTATTCATTAAAGTTAGGTTAACAGCTGGAAGGTCTATAGTTTAGATTTATCTGATTTTATGCCCTAATTGTGAGGGATGGTAGCATCAGAGCACGAAAAAATAAGCAACAAAAACTATAAACTAGAAGCATAAAAGAATGATGACACGAGGATTTTAACATGGTTCAGCATAACTTGCCTACATCCACGAGCCAACCTAGATCTACATCTTTATTTCTCAAAGTCAATCAATGAATTACAAATTAAATTCTCCTATTTATTATAGTTGGAGTAATCTAAACCCTATCAAATTAGGAATACAATCCTAATTAACTTAGGGAACAAGTCTAATAGGATTAGGAAACAAATCCTCATCAAACAAGCCTCCAAAATCGCCAAAATGCTTTTACTTGCCTCCCAAGTTGAAACTCGCAAGTCCCGACGTTCGAACATCACTAAGCTCCACGATCGAAGTGCAATAGTGCCAAAAATTGGAACCTTATGCATGTCACATCCGAACGTTGATGAATGTCACGTTCGAACGTGACCTCTGCCACGTCTGAACATCCCTGACCGTCACGTTCGAACGTGACCTCTGCAACCTTTGCATTCGACACTCGTTTCTTCGACTCTCTCAACCCCAGATCTTCCCGACCCATCTTGTCTTCATCTTGGCTCCATTTTTCGGCTCTCAATAGTCAATCCTATTTTTGATCCAACTCCACTATATCCCAACACTAATGTTGTGCCATGTTTTATATATCCACACAAACATGAAGACTATATTCCACCTAAAATTATGCGCCGAAATAAAGGTATGGATCACGTATATCTTTACTTTTGCACCAAATTTTAGATTTCGAGTAAAAAATATATGCTAAAGATTGGTAGTATGGACAGTAGGATAGTGGGAATTTTCGGTCCAAAAAAGACTGACTTGCCTGTATTTATTTCATATGACAATACATATATTCATCATGTATCCTTCAACAATGTTAATGATCTCGTTCATATTCTTACATAATTTCTTGTTTTTAGAAGTGTACTTGATATCATTCTGCTGGTTTAGCACTACAGCCTATTTCATCTACCAAGTCTAACTGAAAACAGATCGAATCAGTTTCAAAAGTTGGAAAAAAGCAGGATTTAGTGAAGAAGCAGTTCATTTATGAGGGACTTGTTTCTACGAAAAAAAATATAATTAGCAATTTCACCTATGAGATACCACGGTTGGAAAACATTTAAAAGGGAATGAATAATTTGGACGTGAGCGTGATCCTACTTTCCTTGAAGTGATTATTGCCCCATTATAAATTTGCTAATAGGTTGAATGGTAGTTCATTCTTAGGATAATAAACCACCTGAAGTCTACGAATGGCATCTTTGAAAAGTTTTCACAAGAATTGTCAAGAAACTGTTAGCAGTTAAATGAATGCAGGACATGGAAATAGAGTATGATTAGTCATGACTTGGCCTTATTTTTAGATATATAATAGGCATCTTCCACATAATCACGATGATAATTCATGAGTTTCTACCATACATTATAACTATCTAAAGGCATAATGATATCAGAGGTCCCCTTAAGTTTCACTTTTGTGTCAGTTGTCCTTAATGTTAGAAGGGCGACCCCACCACCTACTGTTTGATCTCTGTTCCTACTTAAGTCCCTCCATTCAGACTCAGTGATTATCTGCTAGAAGATGTCTCATGCGCACTTCACCTGCCATTTGTTGGGGTAAAATGGTCAAACAAAGCTTTTGGGATTTCACTCTGGTATCCAATTTCATTTTAGTCCCACAAAATAGAGGAGAAAATGGTGTCAATGTGTTTTGAACTAAAAATTTGAAATACTTAAATTTGGAAGGTTTTAATCTGAAATTATATTTAGTGATTCATGAACTATCAACAATGCATGTCAGTTTAATGCTTTGCGAGTTAATTTATTTAGAGAAAAATTAGAGAGAAAACTAGGAATAGAGAATAGAAACTTTAAATGTATTATAAGAGTGGTTATATATTTTAATTAGTATAGAAAAGTCAAGGTGCAAACTTATGTAGTATATAATTAAAATTAATTTCTTGTCAAACTATGTATCCCAACATTTTTTATGCCTTTCGAATTAGAAGATCTTTCATTTTCTGTAAACATTGAAACATAGTATAATTATTTTGTCCATAAATGTTTTTTTATCTTTCATTATGTTTGTTTAATAATTATTTGTTAAAGCCCAAAATATGACACTAATATAGAGGTTGACAAGCAATATGAAATTCATCTTTGAGAATATAGCAGATACCCCCCCCCCCCCTCCTCAACCTATGAGGTGATGTGCACTTTGCCCCCCCAATCTATTAAAAGTTGCACTTAACACCCTAACCTATCATATATGTGCACTTAACCCCCTCGGTCAGCTTCGGGCAGCGCACAAGGGGCAAAGTGCTACAAACCGCATAGGTGAGGGGGCAAAGCGCACATCACCTCATAGGTTGGGGGGGGGGGTATCTGCTATTTTCTCTTTTTAAATTCAAATATTCTTAATATTAACTTAACCCCCCTCGGTCAGCTTCGGGAAAATTCTCACCCATTCATCGTTCAATTTAAATCATGCATATTGAGATTTATTTGGATTTTTCTTGCAACAGGGGGCAAAGTGCTACAAACCGCATAGGTGAGGGGGCAAAGCGCACATCACCTCATAGGTTGGGGGGGGGGGTATCTGCTATTTTCTCTTTTTTTTTTTTTTAAATTCAAATATTCTTAATATTAACTTAACCCCCCTCGGTCAGCTTCGGGAAAATTCTCACCCATTCATCGTTCAATTTAAATCATGCATATTGAGATTTATTTGGATTTTTCTTGCAATATTATTTCTAGGTTTGAAATAAATAATTTTCAAATATGAAAATAATTTTCAGCCCGAAGTTGACTGAGGGGGTTAAGTGCACATATATGATAGGTTAGGGGGTTAAGTGCAACTTTTAATAGGTTGGGGGGCAAAGTGCACGTCACCTCATAGGTTGGGGGGGGGTATCTGCTATTTTCTCTTCATCTTTTAATAGTGTTTTGTTTGACCAAATAATCTAAATTGTTAAATTAATTAAATATATTTCCTCAATGTGTATAATGTGGATCCTTTATTAGCATAAGCTCAATCGTTTTAGTTATTTTCTGTAATCAAATGTACAAGTTGGGCTTTTTGACATTTATGAGCTATTGGGTAATTTCTTACTGTAAAATTAAAGTTGTTATTTTGAATTTGGTAAATTAGTATGTCAGTTTATCTGAATATTGAACATCAATTATCCACGGCAACGTTACGTAAAATTTTAGCTAGTAGCTAGATCGAACAAGTAATACATTAGACGTAAGTCAAGTTACGATACCCTAGGGATAATTCTGTTTAAGTACTAAAGTCACTAAGTTAACTAATTTTGAGTTAAACCGATCAATGACGAGGGGTGTTTATTGTAACTAGTAGTGACTAACTCATGAATTAATGAAGTAAAACAGCATTTAGTGTATTTTTTAGGGAGAAAACCCATTTTCTATATATTTTATTGTCCATAGCAGTACAAGATTTATAAGAAGAGATACAACCTAATATGGTACGAGAATCCCATGATCGACTAAGTTCCTTAAATCAGGGACTAAATATCTACTTTCCTAATACAATCCTAATTCATATTTTATAGCCCTAATTGATAATATTTGAGTAAATGGCTGAATGCCTTTTTCTTTGCTGATCCTTTCTATTAAATAAGAATGTCTGTACAATCTATTTTAGGCAAAGATCTAGACACAACTAATTAGTCTAATATACAACTAATGCACTAATTACTATATTCTATTCTAGGTAAGATTATATATAGAAATAACAGATAGATCTGGACATAATTTATGCCATGATCTTTGCCATAATATCTGCCATTGATACCCCCCCTCAAATTGATGCTGGGTGATCAACTAGCATCAATTTGTCAACTAGAAAGTGATGTCGGTGTTTGGAAAGCGCCTTAGTAAATACATCAGCAGTCTGGAAATCGGTAGTGATATGTGGAAGAGAGATTATATGTGCGTCATATGCTTCACGGATAGAGTGACAATCCACTTCAATGTGCTTGGTACGCTCATGAAACACCGGGTTAGCAGCAATTTGAATAGCACTAGTGTTATCTGCATGGAGCGGAGTAGGGTCTATTTGTGGAAATCCAAGCTCTCCCAACAACCCACGAAGCCAAACAATTTCAGAACACGCAGAGGACATAGCATGATACTCAGACTCAGTAGAAGACTTAGACACCCTATCTTGCTTCTTGCTTTTCCAAGAAATGAGAGAGTTACCAAGGAACATGCACCAACCAGTAACTGAACGTCTAGTATCAGAACATCCGGCCCAATCCGCATCGTTGTATGCAACCAGACAAATAGGACAGGCTGCTGGAAAGAAAAGACCCCGTGTAGAAGTGCCTTTCAAATAGCGGATAATGCGACGAACAGCTGCGAGGTGAAGATGTCTAGGTGCTTGCATAGATTGACTAACTTATTGAACAACAAAAGAAATATCAGGCTGAGTAATAGTTAGATAGTTTAGGCTGCCCACGAGTTGTCTATATAAGGAGGGATCAGATATAAAATCACCCTCATCATGACGATATTTAACATTTGTTTCTAAGGGAGTATCAACTGAACGACCATCTTCAAGACCAGCCAAAGCAATTAACTCCTTAATGTATTTACGCTGGTGTAAGAAAATACCAGCTGAGGTAGAATCTATCTCAAGACCTAAAAAATACTTTAAGGGACCTAAATCTTTCATATGAAAAGAATTCTGAAGATGGTCTTGTAGTTGAGCAATCAGTTCGTAATCAGTCCCTGTAATAACAATATCATCAACATAGACGAGAAGCATGACAATTCCTTTAGGTGTCTTGCAAAGAAACAAAGAGGAATCATACCGACTTTGAACAAATGAGAAAGTAATAAGTGTAGAACGAAACTTATCAAACCAAGCACGTGGAGCCTGTTTCAAACCATAGAGTGAACGTTTCAGCTTACAAACATCAGATGAAGGTGTAGAAAATAACCCTGATGATGGAGTCATATAAATTTCTTCTTTAAGGTCCCCATGTAAAAAGGCGTTCTTCACGTCCATTTGTCGCAATGGCCAACCCTTAGAAGCAGCAATAGCTAGAACAAGATGCACGGTTGTCATCTTTGCTACAGGTGCAAACGTTTCCTCATAATTTATCCCATATTCCTGTCGATTACCGAGCCCCACCAATCTCGCTTTATGTCTATCAAGTGAGCCATCAGAACGTAGCTTAATAGAATAGACCCATTTACAACCAATGGGCTTAACACCACTAGGACATGGAACAATGTCCCAAGTATGATTGTCCTGGAGAGCTTGAAGTTCTTCTTGCATAGCTTTTACCCAACATGCTTGTTGAGTTGCCTGAGTATAAGAGGCAGGTACTGCATTATTAGCTAAAGTGGCAGAAAAACCATACCTATTAGGAGTTTGACTGATACGAGAAGATCTTCGAAGAGCTATTTGAGGAGGCACTAGATCAGGGCCGGGAATGGTTTGTGATATTGGGGGTCTTCTTCGTTGATAGACGATGCCAGGTTTAAAGCGCTCTGGAGAGATATCATCAAAGCTAGGAAGGAAAACTTTATCCGAAGGGAAAACCTGCTGTTGAAAATAGTACTCATGCTAAAAAGCAATTACGTTTCTAGAAATACGCAAACGATTAGCTGTAGCATCATAACATAAAAATCCCTTCTGACTGGTGCTATAACCCATGAAAGCACAACGAGCTGACTGAGCTGCAAGCTTATGGCGCTCATGAGATGGCAAGTGAACAAAACAAACGCAGCCAAATGTGTGTAACATGTGATAATGAGGATGTACACCAAAAAGACGATAATAAGGAGAATCAAACTCTAAGTGTTGAGAAGGCATGCGATTAATCAAATATACGGCAGTTGACAAAGCTTCAACCCAAAATTTAGAAGGCACTGAAGACTGTAAGAGTAGCGTTCGAACCATATCCAACAAGTGACGGTTTTTACGCTCAGCCACCCCATTCTGTTGAGGGGTATAAGGACATGATCGCTGAGATATAATGCCTTTATGTTGCAAAAAGGCTTGAAAGTCACGTGACACATATTCGCCACCATTATCAGACCTTAAAATCTTAATACTGGTGGAAAATTGGGTCTCAATATAAGCCACAAAAGTTTTAAAAATAGTAAACACATCAGCTTTGGTGCGCAAGAAATATATCCATGTGAATCGACTATAATCATCGATGAACGTCAAAAAATATTTATACTGCGCATGTGAAATGACAGGAGTAATGCCCCAAACATCGCTGTGTATAATCTCAAAACATGCAGTAGCACGACTACCATAAGTAGGAAAAGGTAAAGTTTTACTCTTCCCTAATTTACAAGTAGAACAAGCATCAACTAACAAATGAGTAGAACATTGATCTTTGTCACCAAGAAAACCTCGCTTTATTAAATTAGATAAAATCACATTATTTGGATGACCTAATCGTCTATGGCAGACTTCAGCCTTATTTTCAACAATCATAGAAGCTAAAGATAAAGTTTTAGGAACAGTAAATTGCAACGGAAATAATCTTCCCACTTTAGGCCCCCTCGCGATCACTTTCCCCGACACTTGATCCTGTACAAGACAACCATCACGAGAGAAATGTACATCACAATTATTCTCCACCAGCTGACAAACAGAAATTAAACTAGTAGACAACTTAGGAGCAACAAAAACATGACGAAAAGAATGTCCAATATCACCAATGGCTGTAATTGAAAGATTACTACCATTAGCAATCTGAATATTTTGTCTACCAGTATACTGCCGCAAATTTTGTAGAGAATCAGGTGAGCCAGTCATATGATTGGATGCTCCAGAATCAACAAACCAAGTAGAGGGGACTCTCTTACCTTGACCCTGAAGTCCCAGGGCAGAAAATGCTGTGAGAATCATCTGTTGGACCATTTCTGGAGTAATAACAGCCTGGTTGTTGCTTGTGGTTGTAGGTGTAGATCCAATAACAACAGGATCAGGAATTGGAACAGCAGCTTTGGCTCGCTTATTTTCTGGACGTGTAGGACATTCCTTGATGATATGTCCATCCTACTTACAATAATTGCAAAATTTCTTTGGACAATTGCGAGCGATATGTCCAAACTCCTTGCAGCTGTAGCACTGCCCTTGTCCCTTTCCTTTATTCCTCCCTTGTGCAGCATAAGCAACATTGACAAGTTCTGATGTCCCACCAGATGCACTGATAACAGATTGTGTAGCCAATCTTTGTTCTTCCCGTAACAATTCACCAACACATACATCCAAAGAAGGAACTGGATTTCTATTTAGCAATCCACCCTTGGCAACTTCAAATTTTGATCTCAGTTTCATCAAGAACTGATCTCGCATGCTAACTTCATGAACCTTTTGGAGGCTGGCTAAGGCCTCAGTAGGGACCTTAGAGTAGATAATACCAGAATATTCGCTCCTCAGATTAAGGAATCCAGAATAATATTGCTCAATAGAGAGATTACCTTAACTGAAGTTACTTATCTCGAGTTCAAGTTGAAATCGTCTTGTTGTATTATCTTGATGATATATGCGCTTCAGATAATCCCACATCTCTTTAGCTGTTCCAAATGAGAGTAAATTGTTCACCATATGTGCTTCAATAGATGCCAAAATCCAAGAGATAATTTGAGCATCCTTCGCCTCCCATTTACTAAGTTCCTGATCTTTTTCAGGAGCAGGAGAAGACCCATCAATGTGACCCCAAAGCTCTTTCCCTTTCAGAAACATCCTTAACTGAAATTCCCATGATGCATAATTCTTTCCTGTAAATTTACTGGCCAAAGTCTCTGTAGGTGGTCTTCCAAAAGAATTCTCAATTGACATTCTTAAAAATTCGAAAAAAAATTCTCAACTGAAGACTGAAACGACAAAATTAATCGACCAAGAAATCTCAAAGCCAAGATGTTGATTAATAAAATTAATCAACTTAGAAAAACGAAAAAAATAACTATGGATTCAAGAGCTTGGCTGTGGTACCATGATAATATTTGAGTAAATGGCTGAATGTCTTTTTCTTTGCTGATCCTTTCTATTAAATAAGAATGTCTGTACAATCTATTTTAGGCAGAGATCTAGACACAACTAATTAGCCTAATATACAGCTAATGCACTAATTACTATATTCTATTCTAGGTAAGATTATATACAGAAATAACAGACAGATCTGGACATAATTTATGCCATGATCTTTGCCATAATATCTGCCGTTGATACTAATAATCTGCTGAATGATTTCTTTCCATAATCCAACACTCCCCCTCAAGTTGGTGCATAGATATCAATCATGCCCAACTTGGTAACGAGAAACTAAAAGTTTGGTTTGAACAGCCCCTTCGTAAGAATGTCTGCCACTTGTTGCGATGTCGGGACAAATGGCACACAAATAGTTCCAGCTTCAATCTTATTCTCTATGAAATGTCTGTCAATCTCGACATGCTTTGTTCTATCATATTGGACTGGATTGTGGGCAATGCTAATAGCTTCCTTGTTGTCACAATAAAGCTCATAGGCATGGTGATAGGTCTTTGCAGTTCTTCCAAAATTCTGTTCAGCCACACCATTTCGCAAATTCTGTTCAGTCACACCATTTCGCAAATTCCATGGGCCATCGATCTATATTCTGCTTCAGCACTACTACGAGCCACCACATTTTGCTTTTTACTTTTCCAAGTTACTAGGTTCCTGTACACAAATGTACAATAACCGGATGTTGACTTCCTATCCACAATAGAACCTGCCCAGTCTGCATCTGTGTAGGCTTCAATTGTTCGTTGTTTGCTCTTCCCAAAAAACAGTCCTTTCCCCAGAGAGCTCTTTAAATATCTAAGGATGCGGTAAATAGCTTCAAGATGTTCTTCATGAGGGGAATGCATAAATTGACTTACCAAACTCACGGCAAATGCAATGTCTGGTCGTGTGTGTGACAAATAAATTAGCTTCCCAACCAATTTCTGGTATCGGGATATGTCCATTGCGCCGCCTTTGTTACTTCCAAGTTTCAGATTTGGATCAATGGGAGTTTCAGCGGGTCGGCAACCACTCATACCTGTTTCTTTGAGTAGATCAATCACATATTTCCTTTGTGACACTGCAATCCCTTTCCTTGATCGAGCTACCTCCATACCAATAAAGTATTTCAATGATCCCAAGTCTTTGATTTCAAACTCGGAAGCTAGGCACTGCTTTAACCACTCCATTTCAATTGTGTCATCCCCAATTAGGATAATGTCGTCAACATACACTATGAGAACGGCTATCTTCCCATCGGTTGAATGCCTCGTGAACATGGTGTGATTTGCCTGTCCATGAGTATATTCTTGTTTCTTTACAAACTGAGTGAATCTTTCAAACCAAGCCCTTAGTGATTGCTTCAGCCCATATAGGGACTTTTCCAGTTTACTTACCTTTGATCCATACTTTATTTCAAAACCCGGGGGCGGGTCCATGTAAACTTCTTCTTCTAGGTCACCGTTGAGGAATACATTTTTCACATCTAGCTGTTGAAGTGGCCAGTCTAGGTTGGCTGCAATTGTTAGTAACACTCTAACTGTATTTAATTTTGCCACGGGTGCAAAAGTTTCAAGATAATCAATACCGTATGTTTGAGTGAACCCTTTGGCTACTAGGCGTGCCTTGTATCATTCAAGGGATCCATCTGATCTGTACTTTGGGGTGAACACCTATTTGCAACCAACTGTCTTCTTTGCCTTTGGCAACTCCATTACTTCCCATGTCCCATTTTTCTCAAGAGCCTTCATTTCCTTAAGAATAGCCTCCTTCCATTCAGGAATCTATAAAGCATCCTGTACATTCTTCGGAATCTCCACACTTGACAAATGAGAGGTAAAAAACAGAACAAACTGAAGACAAATTTTTGTAGGATACAAAGTTGGACATAGGATACTTGACACAATTTCCGATGGCTTTACGTTTAGCTATGGGAAGATTAAGATCAGATATGCAAGGCTCATGGTTAGGTAAACTCACATGGAATGGTTCTATATGAAAATTACTTGAAGTATCGATAGAGTTCTGAATAGTCTGAGGTAAAGATTCTTGACAGTGTTGAGAAGCTTCAGCCTCATTTCTTTGAGTTCGGTTCCTCCTTGAATAAACAAGAAGTTCTTTTGTACCTACCTTATCTCCATTTTTATCATAAGATGGCTTTATAGGCTTGGAGTCCAAATTCTCATTAGATAAATCACTTGGTTCCGTGTTTATTAAAAAATCTGGGGTATCAGTTATAGTCTTCACCAGATTATTATTATAAAAAAGATCTGAATCTTCATCTTTTGTCTCCCCCTGAAGATGATTTGCAAAGAAAGGAGTAGATTTAAAAAAGTGACCTCCATGGTGACAAACATCTTTTTTAAACTCGGATTGTAACATTTATACCCTTTTTTAGTTGAAGCATATCCAATAAAAACACATTTCCTAACACGAGGATCTAACTTGCCACGTTTTTGGTCATGTATATGAACAAAAGCACTACATCCAAATACTTTCAACGGTAAATCCGAGGCCAACATAGAAGTGGGAAAAACATCTTTTAAAACATTTAAAGGGGTTTTAAAATTCAAGATCTTTGTAGGTATACGATTTAAAAGGTATGTAGCAGTTAAAAGAGCATCTCCCCAAAGATACTTTGGAACATTGTTGGTGAACAACAATGCCCTAATGACCTCCAAAGGGTGTTTATTTTTTCGTTCGGCTATGCCACTTTGTTGGGGAGTGTCACTACATGTACTCTGCTCTTTTTTAAAAAGAAATCCCCTAATACTTTATTAAAGTATTCTCTGCCATTATCACTTCTAAACATTTTGATCTTTTCCTGAAATTGTGTCTCAATCATGCTATAAAAAACCTTAAAAATCTCTGTCACTTCAGATTTATCTTTTAACAAGTATACCCAACTCAATCGTGTATGATAGTCGATAAACGTGACAAACCATTTTTTTCTAAACATTGTCGAAGTCCTAGATGGTCCCCAAACATCACTATGGATTAACATAAATAGTTTTGATGCTTGATATGGCCTAGAAGGGAAAGATGAACGATGATGCTTAGCCAATTCACAAATCTCACATTGAAATGAAGATAAACTTATATAATTAAGTAAATCGGGAATCAGATGTTTTAAATAGTGAAAACTTGGATGTCCTAGTCTATAATGCCAAAGCATAACATCATCAAAAACAGAAAGAGATTTAAAGCATGTATTTTGAACTTGTTGTCCTGAGTCAATTCTGTCTTCAAAGAAATAGAGGCCTCCACTTTCCCTAGCACTGCCAATCATCCTCCCTGAGACCAAATCCTGAAACTCACAGTGAGAAGAAGAAAAAATAGCGCGACATTTGAGACCATTAGTTATTTTACTAATGGACAAAAGATTACACGAGAGTTTAGGAACATGAAGGACATCATGCATGGTTATATATGAAGAAATGCTAATAGTTCCCGTCCCAGCAATTGCTGAGGGAGAGCCATCAACAATTTTGATTTTTTTATTCCCTGCACATGGAGCATAAGTGGAGAAAGATCGAGAGCAACATGTCATATGATCAGTTGCTCCAGAATCTATGACCTAACGACTGCGATTCACACTTAAAAAAGCAGAGGGATCTTTTTCAGAATTAACTCGGATTTGTGGAGATTGGAACAGTTTGTACAGGTGTTCTAATTGTTCCTTTATGAAAGGAGACAATTCTGGAGTACTTTGCTGCCCTTGATCTTCAATGGATGCTTGGAAGGCACGATTATCAGAACCATTTTTCTTTTTCTAGTTTGGAGGTTTCCCATGAATTTTCTAGCAGGTTTCTCTTGTATGCCAATGTCTTCTACAGTGGTCACACCAGGGTTTTTTCTTCCTATCACTATCAGACTCATTTCCTTGTGAAAATAAGAGCAGAATTTTCTATATCCACAGCAGGTTTCAGATCAATTTTTAACATAACCTTCCTCCTGGTCTCTTCTCTTCTTATTTCAAAAAAGGCCTCGTGAAGAAAGGGTAAAGGTTTTTTTCCAAGAACCCGAGACCTAACCTCATCAAAATCTTTATTTAGTCCCGCTAAAAGAAGATAAACCCGATCACTCCTTTTTTTTTTTTTAATTTTCACACTATCTGTTGGACAGTCCCACTCATCATTGTAACATTGATCTAACTTTTGCCATAGGGAAACCATTTCATTATAATATATAGTTACCTCATGCTCTCCTTGTCTAGACTTCCATAACTTAATTTTCAAATCAAATATTTGTGAGGAATTTTCAACATCAGAATATGTTTCTCGAATTGCCTCCCAAACATCTTTTGCAGTAGGAAGGAAAAGATATGGTTTACCTATGGTCGGCTCCATGGAGTTGATTAGCCAAGCAATGAATAGTGAGTTTTCTGAACTCCATGCCTGCTCCTTAGAGTCTCCTGCTTTCGGTTGTTCTTCCCGTTCAGTTTGTGAGAGGTAAGCTGGAAGGACTGATGAGATGAATCCCCACCTTGACTCATGGTGATTCCATGTGTTTCACCAAGGCTAGAGTCTTCTACGGAAGCGAATAAGTGATTTTTAATGGTCGTGTCAACCATGAAAGCACGTTAAGGTTAAGACTGCTCTGGTACCATGTAGTTTTTAGAGAGAAAACCCATTTTCTATATATTTTATTGTCAATAGCAGTACAAGATTTATAAGAAGAGATACAACCTAATATGGTATGAGAATCCCTTGATTGACTAAGATCCTTAAATCAGGGACTAAATATCTATTTTCCTAATACAATCCTAATTCATATTTTACAGCCCTAATAATATGCTGAATGATTTCTTTCCATAATCCAACAATTAGACACTTCAAGAAATCAGATGGAATGAAAGGACTAAGTGAATGGTCCAACCAGAGTAATCCTTATGATTCATCAATCTCAGTTTACCAGATTATTATATTGTTCTTGCTGTGATGAAGTTTCGAAATGTATTCATTACTAAATCTGTTAACGTAGTTGTTCTATCTCTCTTACCAATTTCCTATATCTTTAGATATGCATTAATTTAACAAACATGCATTAATAAGAGCTGTGCGATTCCTTGCTTGTGAAGATCCTACTTTGAGAATCGCATCTACTTATCACATAACGCCACACAATAGAATTGATACTATCTGTAGTCAGTTCAACTATGATGTTCAATATCTTAGGTCTACCTTAGTTTACTCCTCTCGAACTTCAGACTAAACATCAAATCAAAGCTAATGGTGATCAAGCACTAGCATGCATAGAAAACAATATCAAACATGAAACAAGAATCAAACTTATTCCGAAAAACTAAAAATCATAAATCGTAAATCAAAATCAAGTCTTCACATAATCCTAGTATAGAAAAGTTTAGTTCATAATCATAATTAGGACATAAATAAACATCTTATAAAAGACATGGTAAAACCAATCTAATAAGATGAATGAAAAACTCCCTATTTAAAAAGATGATGAGATCTATTGTTGAATTCTCCTTCTTCGGGCACAAATCCGGAGTCGTCAAGTGTTTCTCTGCTTCTCTTATGTTCTTTTCTTGCTTGAAATTTTGGATGCTCAAAGCTGATATCTATCGACTGTGTCTCGAAAAAGACTTAGAATCCCTTTTTTTATAAGTCAACATGTCATCAAACGCCACGGAGATGGAATGGCGTGGTGATGTCAACTGTACACTGGGTATTTTTCTTGCTTTTCTTCGCTTCATTTTGCCCACTTTGTGTTCATTCCATCTTATGTCCTTACACATATAACACACACCAAAGCATAATGTGGGATAATCAGTCAAACTACAATTAAAACCTAGTAAGTTCGGGGCATAAAACTGCGTAAAATATAAGTTATCTGGCTCACCTAATTATGATCCCTACTCATAAGAAGTAGTATCAGAGTTGTTCGGTTCTCGGGCGGCCTGCTGAAAGCTTGTTGTAGTATTGATTTTGATGGAACTATGAGTTCTTCCTTTGAGGCAGTTGTAGAGCATCCACTGGAGGCACCCATGGAATACTCGATGCAACCATGAAATATTCACATGATGCAGCCAGGGGAGAATATCATTGGCTGTAGCCACGAAGGATCCAATTGACCCGATGGTACTCCAAACTCTAAAGGAATTCACATCCATTTCTCAAGAATTCAAGTCATCTTGGAATAAATGGAATTCCAAATTCGACAAAGCAATGGAGAAACTGGAAAATGGGATCCGGTCTTATGGATCAAAACTTGAATTGCTCGGGGAAAACCTCAAATTTGCTTTGGAAGGAAGTCAATGAAAGTCCAACCAGTTCTGATTTAACAGGATACACATATGGTCTTTAATGAAATGAATGAAAAGAAAACTGAGCTCTTTTTTTTTTAAAGAAGGGAACTAGGGGCGTCCCTTTTATGTATGTCCAAATACTTCTACACCAATTTCGATTATATGTGCTTCTACAATTCTTGAATACATTGGTGGGAAGGAAACTCCGAAGGAGCTTTTTATATGTAATTTGGAAGGTGCAAATTTGTGTTTGGGTTTTCTTCTTGTTAAAATTAAGTGATTCAAGAAAGTGTACCTGAAACTGCCACGTCCAATGCCGGAGCCACACCACAAAAATCATAAGTTTACTTTTCTAGCCTAGATTCCTTATGTGACATTGCTGCAATTAGCACCTACTGTATATTAGACTAGATGGGGGTAGAGTGTATGAAGACGGCAGACTCATTCTAGAGCCAATAGCCATCCTTAGACGAAGATTAATCAAGGGGAGTTATAATACCATTTCAAAGCTGTTAATCACTTACCTCCAGCAGATGTGCATAAAAAGATCGGAATCTCATTACGCTCCAATGTCCTCATTTGAAGTCTTGAGATGAAGGCTTAATTGGGGTTGGGGGGTGGGGGGATTATGATATGAGCAGGAACTAAACACCAATACTCGGAATAAATTGCTAAGTCGCATTACACTAATAGAGTCCTTATTCTACTTATAGAGTTGCTCAAGCGTTTTTGGCTTTTACTTCAGTTAGTTGCTAGTTATTTATGGGAGATTTGGATTCTTAGCTATAAAATAATCTCCCTTCAATGTTGTAAAACAGTCTTGAAAAGTTAAAGAAGTATCTTCATGTTTCTCTAGTTTTCTTTTTCAATTTACAGATTCTTTCTCCTTTGTCAAGTTGAGTCTCTTTCCCTCAATTCTTGACACGGTCTGACCAAATTATGATCCCTATAATTGGCATCGTGACGGGTTCATACTTTGCCTTAGCAATCTAACTTTCTAGGGTTAGGCACACAAACTAGTAATAAGTTAAATAAATTAATTAATTTTTTAACAAGTCAGCACAAGTCCTACTATATTGTTAAGTTCATTGCAGGAGCTGATTTTCGATGTTATACCAGATCTTTTTTTAGTACGAAGAATGCCTAAATTTCAAACGTTTGGTCTACAGTAACAACTAACAACCTTTCTAACTTCATTCTTCTGCTGGTTTGAGCTGAAAGACTGAGTGGTCGCATGACTCTTGGATGTAGCTGTTGGTATCTTTAACGAAGAACCCATACTAACCACATAGCTAAGAATAAAGACCTCGAGCAGGTCTATGAAGGCAAAATAAATAACTTAATTATACCTTTGACTTCAAAGCAGACTGCTGCTAATCATGTCATCTGTCATGCAAAGCAATCTATTTCACTCCAATCAGGAATGTTTGCATAAAGATCATTAAATTAGTGATGATGTTTCTGTATGTACATTTTACAGTTTATGACGGAGATGAAAGAGACTGCCTTTATCCTGCAAAATGCTTCTCATAGGTACATTAGCATGCTGTTGTCTGTACGTTATATGTGTATTGCTTTCATCAATTCAAGGTTCTATCACAGAGCTTCTATGCTGTAAACAGAAGTTTGATTGTTGTGGATGAATTGGGGAGAGCAACATCCTCCTCTGATGGGTTTGCAATTGCTTGGAGCTGCTGCGAGCATCTACTGGCTTTAAGAGCGTAATTCCTCTTCTACCTTTCTTTTATGTCTTCTCTTGAACTTCAAGTGACAACAAGTTTATTATGTGAGTGGGCAAAACCTTAAGTAAGACCTACTCTGAATTAGTTGTTTAAATGAGTTAATAATCTATCTGAATCTGTTAAAGTTAGTTTAAAATCTGTGGGTAAAAAGATAGACTTTAAAGGATATTGACAATAATATACATTTGCTGGTACATTTGATAGGTAATTGCAATTTTAACAATCAATGCAATTATCATGTCTCATTTGAAATGTATTTAATATAACATCTAATTACTGCTGCTCTTCATTGAAACTTTGTTAATATTGGTAAATGAGACATTGCATATAAGTTATCTTGTTCCACATGGCCGACTGCCCTACCATGAAGCTGTCATCATCTTGGATTTTATATGTGAAAAATGAAACATAAATATATGTTTGAGTTTTCATTTTGCTGTATTTCCCATATGCTATTATGAGCAATATATTTCTGACGTTATTCTGGAAATTTCGAGTAGCTATCATGGTGACTGGTGCTATCTACTTTGGGAACTAATATCACTGCCTGCAGTGTTACGGTGAAATGAATCATATGGCTGAAATTTCCTTTATGATGTCAATTTTTGTAGATAATTACTGTTAATAACTTACAATTGAAGTGTCTATTTTGAGGAGATTGTTTATTCCATTAAGGGCTCGATTGGTATGCATGAATGGAATTGGACGGGAATAAAATAAATTATGGAATGGACTGAAGATCGGAAAGGAATGATATTAGTATCACATATCACATGGTTGGTATGTCTAAGAAATGAGAAAGGAATAACACTTAATTTGATTAACAATGTTTCATAATGTACTCTACAACTTTGAAATGATTTCCTTAAGTCATAATGTACTCTACAACTTTGAAATGATTTCCTTAAGCCATAATGTAGTCTACAACTTTGAAATGATTTCCTTAAGAATTATCATTCCTCATATGGTGGGATTTATATGATGTCTGGTAACCTGATGGCAAGCCATTCATTCGATTGAACTGTTCAAAACTTCGTAACTTTTATCAGATATGTAGATAATTACTTTCAGAACCAAGATTAGTTGTGTTATGAAACTCCTAGTAACCACGTGGTGAACAAAATGGTACAATACATTGTTTACATGAACAATTGATTGATGTTTGACCGCAAGTCCTCTATGATGGGCAAGAACCATACAATAAACTATTTTCTGTGTTCTTTCTTAGCATCTTTTTTTCATAAAAGAAAAACAGAAAGCATTACATGTTCAATTTAATTTTCTTTTTCTTTTTTAGGTATACCATATTTGCCACTCACATGGAAAACCTATCTGAATTGGCCACCATTTATCCAAATGTGAAAATTGTTCACTTCGACGTTGATATTAAGAACAAGCGCATGGATTTTAAGGTAAGATGTTTGAATAAATGGATCGATTTTGTTAGATGGAATCATCTTCTTACCTAAATAGCCTTGTTACCAGTTTCATCTGAAAGATGGGCCGCGGCATGTAGCACACTATGGCCTCATGTTAGCAGGAGTCGCTGGATTACCAAGTTCAGTGATAGAGTCAGCCAAAAGTATCACATCAATGATTACCCAAAAGGTATTTTGGAACACGCACATCTCCTCTCTACCAGAGTAAATTAGAGTTCTTGAGCTCTTGAGTTTTCACTTGAGTAGCTATAGTGTTGGAAGGAATCTTGAACTCATTGAGCCATTGAACGGGTAAAGATTTAAAATATTTAAAAGATTATACTCGAGAGTCGGAGCCTCAGAGGTCTTAACTTGATTAATGCTAGTTTTAAGTTCGTAATACCAAAAATCATTTATGACAATTGTACTTCTCTTCATTATAATCTGGTTAGTAGCTTGAGCTTGATGTATCCAGGTCCACTAAAAGTCACGTCCGCTAGGGTTATACATCCATTTTCTAGCTTTACTCTTTCTGGAGCACATGATTGTTATCTTTTACATGGAATTATAACTTGAAACTAATATGATGTATTTGTATCTTAATCATTACTCTGTTCATTCATTATCTCCGGGTTGGTTACTAATCATTTTGTGCTATGTGAATTTCTTAAAACATCAAGCATTTAGCAGAAAGGTTCTGTTGGGGCTCAATTATTTGCTTGCGGTGTGAAATTTTGCTTTTCAAACTGAATTTTCCATACCTGAGTTGTTGGGGCAAACAAAGTTATATGTTACTAAGCAAAAAAACAGAATAGAAAAGTTAGTAATATGTTGATTTATATTGTTTACATGTTACTGTGTAATAGTAATATGTTGATTTATATTATTTACATGTTATTTAATGTGTGGGTTTGTTTACATGTTACTATTTAATAGTAATATGTTGATTTATATTGTTTACATGTTATTTAATGTGTGGGTTCATTCAGGAAGTGAAGAGAATGGAGGTAAATTTCGAGCAGTATAATGAGATTCAAATGGCTTACCGTGTTGCTCAGCGGCTGATATGCCTCAAATATTCCAACCAAGATGAAGATTCTATCCGCCAAGCATTGCACGATCTTAAACAATCTTATATTAATGGAGGGCTTTAGAGTTTTAGTACGACTCATCACTCGATCATTTACTCTTATTTTAGTCTGGAATCATGTTGGGCAACTCCTTTTGATTTACTATTCCTGTAATGCAAAAGATGAAATTTAGTAAGAAAGCGGTATTAAAATAAAAATGCAGATTAAGGGACTTGGAAGTTAGTGATTACAAATTCATACTCACGAATTTATTTTACTCATTTAGATAAATTCTGATTTTCAGCTAATAAATTTTGCATAATTATAATGTATGTGAAATTTTAGCGATAGTGGAATCATTAAAATGTTTAGTTTTATTACACTATCTTTTAGATTCAGAATTTTGCCGTTCAGAAAATTCTCATTTGTTTACTTTTTTCAAGAGGTTGTATGTGTGGAGTAATAAGAAATGTGAGATGGAATACAAAAGTTGTAGTCACTACTATGTGAACTTATATGCATCAATCATTTTTGCTAAAATATTAAATAATACTCAATCAAAGAAAATAGAAACAAAGTTCTTATGAGTATTACACAAAGTTACTTTTTCCGATATATACTTTTGAATAGAGAAATGTAAAAGTTATGGATTTCAAATTTATCAATAAAATTCATTGAAGTTGTTTGGATGATGTCAACTTGTAATGTATTTCAAATTTCTTGGTGCTCATTTTGCGCTATTTTCTAATCTCAATCATTACGGTGGATTTCAACTAACTCCATTTTAGAGTCATTTGAAATCTTTTCACCAAATCCGCTCTTCAAATCTAAATCGCTTCCTTGAAACACAGCCTAAAATTGTATTTGAATTTGATGATTGGATTTGGAAAAAGGATTTCAAATGAATTCGAATCATTTACAATTGAACATAACGATTGAAAAAACAAAGGCCCAAAATGAGCTCCAACAAAATTTGAAAATCGGTCGAAACTTAAAATTATGTAAACAAATTCAATGAATTTGTTGATTTTGAAATATACGACTTTCAAATCTTTCGATCCAAATACAACTTAAAATTAAAAAGGTGGCAAAATTGTCATCAACTCCGAGAGAAAATGATACAGTCACAAGCAAAACACAAGATGGGAATTTTATGCTGGTAAAGATGGGCATTCAGGGGACTATTAAGACTTGGCTGGAGACCCCCGAAAAATTCTAATTTTTGTGAGGTTTCAATTCAAAGGACTTCAGACTATTGATGCAAAGAGTATGAAACCGTTTGAACGCAAGTGAAGATATAATTAATGAACAACAAAGATGGAAATTGGATTTTTGAAGATTATTTTAACAAGAGGCCATTCAATTTTACGAAAGCTTTTCCAAGATCAAGTTTGATGGCCATAAAATGCTGCTTTTTGACTGCCATGGTACGTAAAAGCTCATGAGCAATCATAATTTTGTCCGAGAGGGAACAAAGGCATTTGGAAAGGGGATATAAGAGAACTCAGCCAACATCATTTTTACAGCACATGATTTTTCTATAACCACAGGTGAAGGGATAATTGAGTCAGCTTGCATGTACAGATAATCTCTCTCTCTCTCTCTCTCATCAGTCCAACATAGAAGTAACCATTTCTTTTAGGTATCGGTGTCAATACGAAAAACTTGCTATCTCTTCATCATCGTCATCCTCATCTGTTGCATCATCACTGAACCTCTCAAAGTCTTCAGCTTCATCTATTTCTTCATCTTCATCTATATCCATGCTCTTATCCTTCAAACCAGTGCTCAATACAAGAGTTTCCCCACGGGACTTCTCCATATCTTTCCTCAGCTTATCCATGTTCTCCTTTCTGCGCTCTTCCTCCAAGCGTTGCTTCTCTGCACGTCTCTTCTCAAGATCAGTCCTACAAGAAAATAGACATAAGAGGAAATTAAGCAATGTCATTTTACCACAAAACTATAATTCAAGTTTGGTAAACTGCATACCTGTATGTTTCCATGTACTCCTCTGAGCTGGCTTCAACGGCTTTAAAGAATGCATCCATCCCAGCACCACTCACTGCAGAAACTCCCACAGATCTAAGATTTTTATAGAAATCCTCCAATGCCAAGGACAGGCTACGAGTCAAGGTTGATGTATAAGAGTGATCTGAATCTAGTGCCGCATGAAATACCTCAAAATCTTTCATCCACTGCACTTGCACCAGAAAAAAGTTATGCCATTTACCAAAATGAAAATGAAAATGGTACAGAATAGAGTAAGGCTTTGTTTGCTTGTGTTATCACTCGGGCATCTTCACTTTTTTTTTAAAATGGAAATACACAGTTTACACCATTTTTAGCTGAAAACCCATTTTCATTTTTCACGTTCTCATTTTCGAATAACTACCTTAAACTTCACCAAATCACACTCACCTCTCCGTTTGAATATGACGGTTGAAAATGAAATGAAAACACATCGAAACAAAGTCTAAGCTTCCCATAAAGACAACTGATAAATAATAGAGATTTGAGATTTCAAGAAAAGATAACATAAAGGTGCAAAATATAGAGAAATAGAGTACTAAATAGTCAAAGGTAAAAGGTACCAAATAGAAGGAAGTTAAAGAAAGAGCAAACAGAGGCAAGTACGACAAAGGGGTAAGTAGCAGAATATTCCCGAACAAAAACCTCACTGAGAAAAAGCAGGAAATAAATGAATTAATTGTACCTCCAAAGCGAACTCATGTTGAGCCACATCTGTCTTGTTGAACGCCAATATTAATGGCAAACGTGTCTTGTAGAGGATGCTACAAGCATACAACATATTGCTCATGAAGGTAGCTGGGCTTTCTGAACGTGGTGTATCAACAACATAAGCAATTACTGTGGGAAACGTTGATGCAAAAGCTTCAGTAATAATAGCTCCAGATGCGGACCAAGTGAAAATCTCGATTTGGCCTGGAGTGTCAACCAGAACGTAGTCAAGATGATCTGCTCGTTTCTCTATCATTGATATCACCTGCAATTTTGTAAGCAATGACACTTCGATGTAAGAATTCCCTTTTTGATTAAAGGATTTGAAAAATGACAGGCTACTTAAGCTGACACTTCAGCTGCACATTTGAAAATTAAAGTGAAGAATCACACTAAGAAACTTGAAAGAACTTTACATAAATGATGATTCGCAATTGACACATTGAGACAGGGAAACATTGCTGGAATCTTCCACAGTAATTAAGGACTCAAAATGAAGCTGGATAAAATTTTCAGAACAGCAGATTTAACTATCTCGCACAAACTTGTCGTTTGTAGTACATCATTTATTCAGACACTAAAAGCCACCAAATATAGTTGTTTTTGATAAAAATAGATAATGTATATCTTTCAAGAAATCATATAGAAGGTCCCCTACTTATGAAATCCAAAATCTCTTTTACCTCATCGAACTTTGTAGAGAACAAGTTAAGCGAAGTCAAAATTCCTCCATTTGGTCCAAGATTAAACTGCTTCATAACCTCCTTGTACCGAACAGTATCTCTAATATCAATGTTTGCACCAAATGGAAGAGTCATGACAGCTGGGTCAAGATTCATAACATAGCCCCGAATATTTGATGCCTTGGTGTGACAAACTAGCTGGTGAAGAAATGTAGTCTTTCCACTTCCTGAAAACAATTATCATGAATCTTTAGAATACAAATGGAAGTGGAACATTCATATAGGAAAATCGGCACTGCTAGTATTCTTTTTTTCTGGCACAAATAGTACCTGCCATTCCCACAACTATTATGATAACCGGCTTTTTCGCAAAGCCAGAGGATGATTCTCCAATATTCAGTTGCCCCATTGTTTTCGATATGAAGTCAGTCTCGTTACTTTCAGACTTCAAAACAACAAACAATCAAGGACATAGTCATTATCTATATAAGAAAATAAAGCCGCACAGAAATTGAAATGAAGCATTCAAGATTCAAGTATTTACCCCTTGAGTTGCTGATGCAACATTTTCTGGTGCTTTTGAATCGATATCCATTTCTTGAGATGTTAACGCAGTACTGATAACTGAAACTAGAAACCCTCAAGCTAAACAAAACAATTTCACTAGTCAGATATGAATTACAACGAAACAGCAAAACCGCAATACTTCAGACAGATAAATGAGACTTCAGTAATCACTGGACTAGACCTAGGCTTAGAACACAGAATGTGTTACTTTACGACATTAGAAACATTCTAGGAACCAAATTTTGCTACAAGCAAACATTAACACTTGAATATAATTTTTCATTCCACCCACATCTCAAAATCCGAAAGCAAACATTCAGAACACAGACTTTATAACATCTCCCCGATGATTTTCCCTAATAAGCTACCGATGATGGTGCCAGATATAAGCAGTTAGTTATATGCACTTGCAATGATCACTGTAATTTTATCCAGTGAATCGTCGTCGAAGTGAAACCCTAATACTACTAATTGAATTACATGCATACACCAACCGAGTGAATTACAAGAAATCCAAAGAGAAAATTTATTCACTCAGAAGAGTTAATCAAAAGAAAGAAACATAGAGAGAGAGAGAGCAAGTAGTGTACAATCAACATAAAATAAACCAAGATTTTGCAGCATCAGATCTTACTTGATTACTTCAGAGACTGTTTAATGAAAAGGGTTTTTGTTCGTCGCAGGGTTTTGGAAGTCCGCCTACTCTATTTTATTTCTTTCTTGTGTTCCTCCTTTTAATTCTCTTTTCTTGCTTGAATAGTTGTATATGTTAGGAACAAAATACTTTACTAGAAGCCCCTTTAGAATTAATTTTATATCCAGATAAGTAATAAAAATATGTTTTAATTCAAAAGACACGTCCCACCATTTTATTTTATTTTTGACTTTTTCAGAAAAAAAAAATCAATCTTTAGGGTTAACAAATTTACTGATTAAATTGATCTTAATCTTTTTTATTAAGAATGAATCATTTTATTTTTTACAATTTTATGTTAATAACAAGGATTAAACAATTTTATTCAATCTTCCAATTCAAGAATCAGTCCCCACCCCCCCTCCCCCCCGTTTTTCAACTCTGCACTCCCCAATTCATATTCCTTATTTGGATTAGCTCCCTACCCACTTGAAAGGTCTAAAATACCGCTCTCTTTTGTTATTTCTAGTTTATTTTCACTCCCACCATACCCTATATTAACTAATCACTCACCCTGCACCCCCAAAATCTGCAAAATCAACCCAAGACCTGTTGGTGTAGCGGTATCTACCTCCCACTTTATGTGAGAGGTCCTGGGTTCGAATCCAGGCTGCCACAAGTTGTGGCTCTCCCCTTCTTTATGGAGCTAGATAGAGTCTTTATGACTCAAGATTATAACTATCAATCCGGGTTTGTCGGGCTAGATATATAGGGTATCCCCTCCCTCTTGAATTAAAAAAATATATATATCTGCAAAATCAATTCACCTCAGCCCTATCTACTCTCCGTCCATCCAATATTCTACGATTTATTTTTTTTCCTTTGATAATTGACATTTGAATTGGGTCTGTTACCCGACGATAACCACCACCACCATTCCTCTACCCTTCGTCCATCCTATATTTCCAAGCCCGATTCGTTTTTTTTACTTTTTTTTCAACAATCGTCATCGGAATTGGGTCTGTTACCCGACCACTATGCAAATGGATACAACTACGCAAACATCTGAGTTGTGTCTGTTACCACCACCACCACAACAAGTAGTGATGCAAATGGATACAACTGCGTAAACAAGTGAATTTCTGATTAGAAATTTGCGCATACAACGATGAGCTTGATGTGATTTCAATTTTTAAAGGGACCACTCTGATGGATATTTTCACTGTTCTTGCAAGAAAGTGGCCTGAAATGAAATTAGGATGTATTCAATTGCGATACTTTGCTCCTCTTTACAAATTGTATGTGACTTTAAAAAAGGATGAGGATGTCCCCAATATGTGTCGGCTGCCTAATCGCCTCAAACTGCCAATTGTTGACATGATGGCAGCTCCCAATAGTGAGCTAAATGAACGCCGAGGCGAAAATAACTATACTAGCAAGTAATACTTTGTCGCATTTACTTTGGGGAATGCTAGCTCTTTGTTTGTTTGCTATGAGAAGAAGAAAGCTCATTTGGTTACTCAAGTTATAAAATACTGCATTAATCATTGAAATTACTTATACGTATGGCTTATGAATACTTAGCAATTACCTCATGTAGCTAGACAGAAATATTGCGTTTGAAATACAAAGTATGGCATTTATGAAGTAAAAATACGTCTGCTTTGCACTTTCTTATGCCACTTATGTATTAGGAGTACGTTCGAAGAATTAATGTATATATCTATAGTAGGTACTACATTATGATGTGAAAATACGTCTACTCTGCACTAAAATTACCTCATATGGGATAATAATACAAATACTGCAGATGTACGTTTCGATACTGCATTTGTTCATGTATATTACGTCGGATGTAAATTATTAGGACAACATTAGGGTGGTGTTGTACAACTTCAATTTACCTTTACTTTTTACAAACAATCATATTTCATGTTGTGTTCACTCTTTATATGTAGAAAGAGGACCCGAGAAATGCTGAGCGATGGAGGAATACCAGAGCGGTCATGTAGACAAACTAGCTACTAGAAAATGAGAGAGCCCAATTCGAAGAGTTGTAATATTATGATTTGTACTACGGTTGTGTTGTATTATCTTGTTTCGCTTGTATCATCAAAAACATTACGTTTGTTGACTTGTAATAAATACTTTGGTGGATCATTTTCTTGGAGATCCACCAGGTGTTGCACAAAATCTATGATCATGTGTTTCATTGACATTCATTTGAAGATATTGTACTAAAAGGTAGCCATAAAATCATAAATAACAATATGAATTGAAGTCAAACAACGTATTATTTTCCATCAATTGACGTATTATTTTCATCAATCGATGTATAGGTACAATTGATATGACGTGTGTTGCACAAAATCTATGATCATGTGTTTCATTGACATTCCATTTGAAGATATTGTACTAAAAAGTAACCATAAAATCATAAATAACAATATGAATTGAAGTCAAACGACATATTATTTTCCACCAATTGACTTATTATTTTCATCAATCGATGTATAGGTACAATTGATATGACATATTAATAGATAATATCAACATATTTTTTTCTTTCAATTGACGTATAGGTACAGTTGATATGACGTATCAATACATTATATCGACGTATGAATGTCTATCAATTGACGTATACGTAAATTGACGTATGAATGGAAGTCAATTGACATATTATTTTCCTTCAATCAACGTATAGATACAATTGATATGACGTATCAATACGTAATATCGACGTATGGATGTCAATCAATTGATGTATAGGTACACTTGATATGACATATTAGTACATAGAAATTGACGTACGGATGTCTATCAATTGACGTAATAATACATTAAGATGACGTATTAGTACATTCAAATTAACGTATGAATGCAAGTCAATTGACGTATTAATTTCCATCAATCGACGTATAGGTATACGTGATATGAGTTATTAATACATAATATCAACATATGTTTTTCTTTCAAGTGACGTATAGGTACAGTTGATATGACATATTAATACATTATATCGACGTATGAATGGAAGTCAATTGACGTATAGGTACACTTGATGTGATGTACTAGTACATTAAAATTGACGTATAAATGGAAGTCAATTGACGTATTATTTTCCATCAATCGACGTATAGATACACTTGATATGACGTATTAATACATAATATCAAAGTATGGATGTCTATCAATTGACGAATAGGTATACTTGACATGACGTACTAGTACATTCATATTGACATATGAATGCAAGTCAATTGACATTATATTTGAAGATATTGTACTAAAAAGTAACCATAAAATCATAAATAATAATTCATATTAATATTAAATAGTATCCCCCTTCATTACATTGCCATTGTTAATTAAAAATAAAAAACATAATATGTAGACAGTGGTCATAAACATAAACCTATTCAGAGTCACTACCATTAATCATCACACCATTCTCCACCACACCATTCTGCATAGGGTCTTGATGATCTTCATTATCTCCATTCTCCATAGGGTCTTGATTGTCATTCACCATAGGGTCTTGATAGTCATTCTCCAGCCCTGCATATGGTTGTGGTGCAGGCCATACATCTGGCTCAGGGATGAAGTTCTCGTCAAATAAGACCTTAATCTTTTCCCTATGTACTTCCCCTTCATATCGGTACCGAGCAATATTTGGGTTATTCTGCATAGACAATAAGAAATACAAATCAATACAATCATATGAAATCACTATAAAATTATCAAAAAAAGATACCATTTATGACACCTAACAATAAAAACGACACTTGTAGAAATGTGTTCCAAAAAGTACTAATACCCCTTACGATGTTGGAGACCGGATCCCACTCAACTTCGGGTTCCAGAAGAAGAGCACTAAACACTTCGTACTAGTTACGTATCTCTTGAAATCGCTGCTCGACTTCATCATCTGTGAACCTACGTGTTGGCCATGCCCAGTTAAATTTTGAGGTTACATCAGTACAAGACCCGCGGCGGATAGAATCTGTAACAAACCTCTCCCCTACATCAGTAGTTGGATCATCTTCTTTTAGAACAATAGACATATCAAGTTGTCGAAGTATGTCCAGGAGTCTCAACTCAGTGGTGTCGGACCAAACAGTTCGATAATTATGCTCCATTTTCGAATTCTTTTTGAGGTGGTGAAAAAAAAGTGGGAAAACCACAAGATATTTATAAAGAAGTGGGAGTGATGAATGGTTGTGAAACCTGTTTGCTTGACATGGTGTCCTTTCATCTTCATGAAGAACACTTTGAATTTCTGATGTTCGGTGAGGAGTGAGAAAGGAACGTGGTGTCTCCTTGTATGAGAACGAGGAAGCTCACGTCGGTTTGTGTGAAAAGCAATGTCAGTTGGTAAAAAACTACGTCATTTGGTATATACAAATGCGTCATTAGGTCACCCACGTACGTCATTCTTGTACAACTAATACGTCATCTTCAATGTTGACATACAACTTTTATATTTATTAAATACATCCCGTTAGTCGTTACAATACAACATTTCATATGTAATAATACATCGGTTTGCTGTTGAAATACATCATTTGAAATGTAAAATTTATATATACTCATATGTCAACCTAGTAGACCACGTACGTTATTAGACAACGTACATACGTCATTAGGTCAACCACGTACGTTGCCCTTGTAGAATTAATACGACTTCTTCAATGTTGACATACAGTCTTTATATTTATTAATACATCCATTTATTTGTTACAATACAATATTTCATAAGTAATAGTAAGTCGGTTTGCTGTTGAAATACGTCATTTGAAATGTAAAATTTATTTATACACATACGTCAACCTAGTAGACCACATACGTCATTAGAAAACTTACTGTTGTGATTTGGTCTAGAAGATAAATTTTTTTAATTCGAATCACACCCGAGAATCCAGTCCGTGGATATTCATAATATTAAGCATATAGATCAATTGACGAGAATTGACAAAAGTAATTGAATTACCTTTTCGTCTATTGAATCTCGAATTATCAGCAGTAGTCTCGGACTCCTACCTCTAGATAATCACGCGGAAGAAAAATTCTCTAAGAAAAGCTTGATCTCCTCTTCGGCAACAATTGCAGGCGGCTAGTTGGATGGAGAGGGAGGGATTTTTCTTTCATAATGCTCTAAGTTTATTTTGGTTTAGTGTCAGATTCTAAAACAATGACTTGTGTTCTTGTGTGGAGTTCTGACACTGACTAATTACTTATACCAAGTAAAAGACTCCCCTAGGTTACACATAAGAGGGGCCGGCCGAAATAGCCTTTGTAGATGGGCTTCGGGCTTTGTTTTTGACTTTAGCCCATGTGTAATTAATTAAATCCAAGTCCAATCAAATTGGTAATTAATTAATTACATTAATCCAATTAATACAATTCAACTTATAGATTAATTTTCAATTAATTTAACTTTTGAATTAATATGATTTAATTAATTTATTTAATCCAATTAAATATCTTTAATTAAATCATGCCATCTATTTTGTCAGTCAATTCACATCAAATGTGATTTTACCAAAATACCCTTAGCTTAAGAAAATATTCATTTTCTTCACATAGCGCGACTCTCTAGGCTCGATTCAATTGGCAATGGGAGAATTCCAAAGGATAAGGTTGTCACCTAGCAGACACCGTGGAACCAAATTGTAACCCAATTGAAAACGAGATAATCATGTCATCACGAACCTTGACTACGAATACCATATGTGTATAAACTCTTCACCGACGTGACCCGATCAAGTAAGAGTCATGGTTTAGTCAAACTCATAGAACTTGATATTGTATTTAGAATCATAATAATGTGAAATTACTAAACTACCCTCAGTGACAATCACAGGATAGTTTATATGCTCTTGCCAAAGACTTATAATTTCAATTACTTACGATCGTACAGGTCACATACTCGTTTACTGTAGAGATGGTGAATCCCGTTTTGGCAAGTTATCTTATAACATCAAATGCACTATTGGATCGTACTTCGAGGTTGACCCCACCTATCAGGTGATACAGGTCTAACTATTTTGATAACATATCCAATGCTACAAGCATGTTATAAATGACTCCTCAAGTCTAAAGTTCACACATACTATCGCAATCTTAATCCCAATAATTGACTGTCAAAGTGTAAATACCCATGTGATCGGATTAATACGAGTCGAGTTCAAATATGTTAATTTCATTACTCATACTTATGACACCAGTTCCCACTATCTAATCAGTGTACGATTGACATTTCCTTGTCAAAGAAGGTGTCATATGAGTTGAATATTAATGCCCAATCAATATTCGTTAACTCACGCACTCCCAGTTTCAGAGATTAAGTATTGAATTGTTCTAGTGCCTCCTCTTGTTCATAAGAGGTGGAAAGTCTATCTTGAAATCTCTTGGACTAATTTGTTCAATACAGTTAAATGCCATTAGATTTATATGAACAAAATCAAAACCTTTATTCTATAAATAGAAACATCAAACGTTTTGTACAAATGACTTATCTAAGCCCTACTCAATCTAAGTCCTCATAGGCATTAAGGGCATACACCTAACAACGTCAATTTAGTAGACCAGTCCTGTCCTCAGTCTTGAATCTTTGGGACATGTGCTCGACGAAGAGATGCCTGAAGTCCAGACCCTAGATCTTTTAAAGATCGGTTTGCCCGTGAAGACTGGATTAAAGTCGACACTCGTGTCAAGGGGTACATGTTGGGATCAATGACCAATGAACTACAATGATCTCATGAAAAGATGGGAACAGCTACTTAAATCATAGTTCATCTAAAGGAACTCTATGGAGAGCACAGCAGGACTGCTCGTTATGAGACTTCATCTCAACTCTTTGGGGTGAGAATGAAGAAAGGAGAGAAAATTGGGGATCATGTTTTGAATATAATCTCTATGTTCGAGAGATTGGAAGCCCTCGACTTCTCTATGGACTTCCAGCTTCAGACGGATCTCATCCTGCATTCACTACCCAAGTCTTTTTCACAATTCATAGTGAATTTCAATATGAATGACATTGAGTGTTCACTACCGGGTCTTTTGAACAAACTCACAAATGCTCAATCACAAATGGACCCCAAGACAAAAGAGATTGCTTTGGTCATTTCTACTGATTCTTCAAAAAATCAGAAGAAGAAACGAGGCAAGAAGCAACTGGGAGTGACAAATTCTTCTGGGAAGACAAAGGCAAGAGAAACCAAAAGAAGAGGTTCAAGGGCAGGGGCTCGAAGAAGACAGACATCTGCCTCCAATGCAAAGAAGCAGGGCATTGGAAGCATGACTGTCCGAAGCTGAAAGCAAAAAATAAAGCAGGTATAGAACTTTATGTTTTTTAAACAAATTGTTCTATGATGATATTTTTTACTTCTTAGATTCTAAATTCCGAAGCTAGTGCTCATGTTTGTTTTGAACTAGAATCTGGAGGCAAGTAGAAAGCTGGTTGAGAATGAAGTGATGATCAATATAGGAAGCGGACAAAGCGTGGCTGGGACTCACATTGGAATTACTTTTGTTTTGTTAATTTCTGAACATCAAATTAGATTAGATGATTGCCTTGTTTTGCCCAATGGGCTCAAGAATATTATTTCTATTCCTGTATTGGTCAGGAAAGGATATTTGTTTACATTTAAACATAATTCTTGCAATATTTATTTTGAAAATAAGTGTGTTGGCTCTGCATCTTTAATTAATGGTTTATACTATTTGAATGTGCAAAATCAATGTATGGTTAATACTATGACTAGAAAATGTAGTATGAATGGAATGAACCAAAAACTCATATGACACCTTAGATTCACGAGTTTGAAAAATGTGGGCTCATTAGTCCACTTGGGTCTGACCCATATCCGACTTGTGAATCGTGCCTCAAAGGCAAAATGACTAGGTCACCATTCATTGGACATTTCGAAAGGGCTAATGAAGTTTTAGGATTAATCCACACTAACGTTTGTGGGCCCCTCAAAGATGCGGCCCTTGGAGGTTTTCAGTACTTTATAACCTTCACAGCTGACCACTCTAGGTATGTCTAGTTATCTGATGAAGTATAAATCCGAAGCACTTGAATGGTTCAAGGAATTCAAAGCTTTGACTGAAAAACAAACTGGGCACAGTATTAAGGCACTGAGATCTGATCGAGGTGGCGAATACATGAGTGCCAAGTTTGATGATTTCTTAAAAGAACAAGGCTTAGTATTACAACTAACTCCTCCAGCAACCCCACAACTCAACGGAGTAGCAGAAAGAAGGAATCGTACTTTGTGAAACATGATACGCTCCATGCTTAGCTACACCGATTTATCCATCTCGTTGTGGAGACATGCTTTGCTTACAATTGCGCACATTTTGAACAAATGTCCCTCGAAATCTGTTCCCACTACACCATATGAGATATGGAGCGATACGAAGCTTAGTCTGAAATATATAAGAATATGGGATTGTCCAGCATATGTAAAGAAGACCAAGGTAAAGAAACTAGAGGATAGATCCTTGAAAGGACGTTTTATCGGTTTTCCCGTAGATTCGATGGGATACCTCTTTTACCTACAAAATGATCATAGGATCATTGTGGCCTTGCAAGCCCACTTTCTTGAAAAATTCATTTGAGAAGGTGGTGCAGGTAGAAAGATTGTTCTGGAAGAACAAGATAACGTCCCCTCGGAGACATCGGTTCAAGAATCTGAACCCAACTTGACACAAACATCGTAACGACGATCAAGCAGAGTATCTCAGCTGCCGGAGAGATATGGCTATCTACACAAAATGCAGCATTATTTGTATGCCATTGCAGAAGGAAACCATGGAGATGATCCCTCTGACTATGATGAAGCGGCGACAAATATAGATTCCTCTAAATGGCTTGAGGCTATGAAAGCAGAGATTGATTCGATGTATTCGAACCAAGTCTAGACTCTTACTGATCTACCAAATGGAGTACGACCAATTAGATGCAAATGGATCTATAAGAAAAAGATTCGTCCGGATGGCAAGGTGGACACCTATAAGGCCAGGCTAGTGGCAAAAGGTTATAGTCAAAAAGAGGGCATTGACTATGAGGAAACCTTTTCGCCAGTAGCCATGATCAAGTCTATTAGAATTCTGCTAAACTTAGACTAGGATGTCTGGTAAATGGATGTAAAGACTGCATTCTTAAATGGACACTTGGATGAGGACAATTATATGCAATAGCCCATGGGCTTTATATCCGAAGCCGACTCCCATAAAGTTTGCAAACTTAATCGGTCCATCTATGGACTGAAGCAAGCCTCTCGGAGTTGGAATCTGAGGTTCAATGAAGAAGCCAAGAAATATGGCTTCATCAAAAATGAAAACGAACCGTGTGTCTATAAAATGGTCAGTGGGACCAAGTTGACATTCCTGGTTCTATACGTAGATAACATACTACTTATAGGGAATGACATAGGCTTATTGACTTCAGTCAAGACATGGCTCTCAAGTACATTCTCCATGAAAGACTTGGGAGAAGCGACCTAAATTCTAGGAATTTGCCTTTATAAAGATAGAGAGAATAGAATGATTGGTCTCTCCCAAGCGCTCTACCTAGAGAAAGTCCTTAAGAGATATGAAATGCATAACTCTAAGGAAGGACTTTTGCCCATGAGACATGGCATTCATATTTCCAAATCTATGAGTCCCAAAACGGACAAGGATAGAATGGAAATGAGGAATATACCCTATGCATCTGTTGTGGGTAGTCTCATGTAAGTGATGTTATGCAGGAGGCCAGATCATGCACATGCTGTTAGCATGGTCAGTAGGTTTCAAGCTAACCCGGGGGAGCCTCACTGGATAGCAGTGAAGTGTATCTTAAAGTACTTAAGAAGAACTAAAGATATGCTACTAATATATGGGAATGGAGAATTTAAGGTGGATGGTTACACCGACTCAGATTTCCAACCTGATCCGGATGACCTTAAATCTACCTCTGGGTATATATTTACCTTAAAGTTCCAAGCAAAGCTCAACTGTAGACTCCACAATGGAGGCAGAATATGTGGCAGCCTCTGAGGCAGCCAAAGAAGTTGTTTGGATGAGAAAGTTCATGGCCGAACTTGGAGTGGTTCCTACCGTGGAAATGTCGTTGCCACTATGGTGTGACAACAATGGAGCAATTGCGCAAGCTAAAGAACCAAGGTCTCATAACAAATCTAAACACGTGATGAGGAAATATCATATAATACGAGAAATCATTGGAAGAGGCGATATAGCCTTGCAGAAAATAACCTCAGCAAAAAACATGGCTGACCCACTCACCAAGCTATTATCACAGGCGGTGCTAGATAAACATCTTGAGAAGATGGGAATCAAATACCATAGCGATTGGCGTTGAGTGCAAGTGGGAGATTGTTAGGTGTATGTCCTCAATGCCAATGAGGAATTAGATTGAGTAGGGCATAGATAAGTTGTTTTGTACAAAAAGTTTGATGTTTCTATTTATAGAATAAAGGTTTTGATTTTGCTCATATAAATCTAATGACATTTAACTGTATTGAACAAATTAGTCCAAGAGTTTTCAAGATAGACTTTCCACCTCGTATGGACAAGATGAGGCATTGGAACAGTCCAGTACTTAATCTCTGAAACTGGGAGTTCGTGGGTTAAATAAATATTAATTGGGCATTAATATTCAACTCATATGACACCTTCTTTAACAAGGAAGTGGCAGTCGTACACTGATTAGATAGTGGGAGCTGGTGTCATGAATATGATTAATGGAATTAACATATTTGAACTCGACTCCCATTTGACAGTCAATGATTGGGATTAAGATTGCGATAGTATGTGTGAACTTTAAACCTGAGGAGTCATTTATAACATGCTTGTAGTATTGGATATGTTATTAGAGTAGTTAGACCCGTATCACTTGATAGGTGGGGTCGACCTCAAAGTACAATCCAATAGTGCATTCGATGCTATAAGATAACTTGCCAAAACAGGATTCAATGTCTCGACAGTAAACAACTATGTGACCTGTACAATAGTAAGTAATTGAAATTATAAGTCTTTGGCCAAAGCATATAAACTATCCCGTGATTGTCACTGAGGGTAGTTTGGTAACTTCACATTATTATGATTCTAAGTACAGTATCAAGTTCTATGAGTTTGACTAAACCATGACTCTTACTTGATCGGGTCACATCTGTGAAGAGTTTATACACGTATGGTATTCATAGTCAAGGTTTGTGATGACATGATCATCTCGTTTTTAATTGGGTTACGATTTGGTTCCACGGTGTTGGCTAGGTGACAACCTTATCCTTTGGAATTTTTCTATTGCCAATTGAATCGAGCCTAGAGAGTCGCACTATGTGAAGAAAAGGAATATTTCCTTAAGCTAAGGGTATTTTGGTAAAATCACATTTGATGTGAATTGACTGAAAAAATAGATGGCATGATTTAATTAAAGATATTTAATTAGATTGAATAGATTAATTAAATCATATTAATTCATAAGTTAAATTAATTGAAAATTAATTTATAAGTTGAATTGTATTAATTGGATTAATATTAATTGGTTTCTGTGATTAATTTATTACCAATTTGTTTGGATTTGGATTTAATTAATTACACATGGGCTAAGTCAAAACAAAGCCCGAAGCCCATCCATCAAGGCCAACTCGGCCGCCTCCTCTATGTACAACCTAAGGGAGTCTTTTACTTGGTATAAGTAATCAATCAGTGTCAGAACTCCATACACACAAGTCATTGTTTTGGAATCTGACACTGAGCCAAAATAAACCTAAAGCATTAGGAAAGAAAAATCCCTCCCTCTCCATCCAACTAGCCGCCTGTAATTATTGCCGAGGAGGAGATCGAGCTTTTCTCAAAGAATTTTTCTTCTGTGTGATTATCTAGAGGTAGGAGTCCGGGACTGCTGCTGATAGTTCGAGATTCAATAGACGAAAAAGGTAATTTGATTACTTTTGTTAATTCTCGTCAATTGATCTATATTCTTAATATCATGAATATCCTTGGATTGGATTCTCGGGTGTGATTCAGATTAAAAAATTTATCCGCTAGACCGAATCACTAACATCTAAGAGGTAATTTAATCTAAACACATAGCAATATCTTGTAAAAGGAAAGTGATATTTAAATATAATTCAACAAATCCAATTTAATATATGCCAACTTTGAAAAAGAGTTTTAAATCCAATTTAAGACTTTGAACAATTCTAAGTTCATTTGAAATTTTTCAAGTTTAAATCTAATTTAAATAAAATAACTAAATCCAATTTAGAGTAAAATTAAATCTAATTTAAATTTCTTAAATCCAATTTAGGGTTCTTGAATAAATTTAAATCTAATGAAAATTTATTCACTAAATCCAATTTAGAAGTGGAAACGAAATTTAATTAGGGTTGTTTACTTGATAAATATTTAGGTTATGTTTTTCAATTTGGATTGAACCCACATAATTAATTAATTGATAATTGATCAATCCAATTTAAATCATTTGGGCCAAACCCTATAATTAATTATGTTAGGCCTCATCTCAAAAAAAAAAAAAAATTATGTTAGGCCCAATACAAAAAACCAATTAATTAAACAACAGCTGGGCCTTTATTAATTAATTATGCTCGGCTTGGCCCAGCAAAAACTTAACCTGTGTTGGGCCCGGCCTAGCGCTATATATACCCCTCAGTGCTGGGCATATACAGACCCTTCAGCGGTGGGCTCGGCCCAGAGCTTACTTATGCGCTGGGTCAAGCCCATCGCTGTATACATTCGGGTGTTGGGCTTTAGCCCAACACAACCCTAATGTGTTGGGCTAAAGCCCAACACCATTACTGCCGCCGCCCTAAGCAGCAACGATGGCGCTGCTGCTACAATAACGCGGTGATGCTACTGTAGCAGCGGCACCGGTGACGGCGGGCGGCGCAATTTTCCAAAAAATTGCAATTTCCTAAAAGTTCATGAATCCAATTCAATTTTTCGTTTTACCCAATAAATCCAATTCAACTCATGAAAAATTAATTTTACAGATAAGCATGCATAATACAAATTACCCGAATTTACATACAATACGTAAAATTATGTTTATGATATTAAAATAATTCAAACACATAAACATACAACGAATATCATGAATTTCTCGAGTTTTGGCTCAGATATCACTGTTGTGATTCGGTCTAGTGGATAAAATTTCTAATCCTAATCCAATCCGAGAATGTTCATGATATTAAGCATATAGATCAATTGACGAGAATTGACAAGAGTAATCGAATTACCTTTTCGTCTATTGAATCTCGAATTATCAGCAGCAGCCCCGGACTCCTGCCTCTAGATAATCACGCGGAAGAAAAATTCTCTGAGAAAAGCTCGATCTCCTCCTCGGGAACAATTGCAGGCGGCTAGTTGGATGGAGAGGGACGGATTTTTCTTTCCTAATGCTCTAGGTTTATTTTAGCTCAGTGTCAGATTCTAAAACAATGACTTGTGTTCTTGTTTTGAGTTCTGACACTGACTGATTTCTAATACCAAGTAAAAGACTCCTCTAAGTTACACATAAGAGGGGGCGGCCGAAATGGCCTTTGTAGATGGGCTTCGGGCTTTGCTTTGACTTAGCCCATGTGTAATTAATTAAATCCAAAACCAATCAAATTGATAATTAATTAATTACATTAATCCAATTAATATAATTCAACTTATAGATTAATTTTCAATTAATTTAACTTATGAATTAATATGATTTAATTAATTTATTAATCCAATTAAATATCTTTAATTAAATCATGCCATCTATTTTGTCAGTCAATTCACATCAAATGTGATTTTACCAAAATATCCTTAGCTTAAGGAAATATTCCCTTTCTTCACATAGCGCGACTCTCTAAGCTTGATTCAATTGGCAATGGGAGGATTCCAAAGGATAAGGTTGTCACCTAGCCAACACCATGGAACCAAATCTCAACCCAATTGAAAACGAGATGATCATGTCATCACGAACCTTGACTACGAATACCATATGTGTATAAACTCTTCACCGATGTGACCCAATCAAGTAAGAGCCATGGTTTAGTCAAACTCATAGAACTTGATACTGTACTTAGAATCACAATAATGTGAAATTACCAAACTACTCTCGGTGACAATCACGGGATATTTTATATGCTTTGGCCAAAGACTTATAATTTCAATTACTTACGATCGTACAGGTCACATACTCATTTACTGTCGAGACGGTGAATCCCGTTTTGGCAAGTTATGTTATGACATAGAATGCACTATTGGATCGTACTTCGAGGTCGAGCCCACCTATCAGGTGATACGGGTCTAACTACTCTAATAACATATCCAATATTACAAGCATGTTATAAATGACTCCTCAAGTTTAAAGTTCACACATACTATCGCAATCTTAATCCCAATCATTGACTGTCAAAGAGTAAATACCCATGTGATCGGATTAATGCGAGTTGAGTTCAAATTGTTAATTCCATTAATCATATTCATAACACCAGCTCCCATTATCTAATCAGTGTACGACTGGCACTTCCTTGTCAAAGAAGGTGTCATATGAGTTGAATATTAATGTCCAATCAATATTCATTAACTCACGAACTCCCAATTTCAGAGATTAAGTATTAGAGTTTTCCAGTGCCTTCTCTTGTCTATAAGAGGTGGAAAATCTATCTTCAAAAATCTCTTGGACTAATGTGTTCAATACAGTTAAATGCGATTAGATTTATATGAACAAAATGAAAACCTTTATTCTATAAATAGAAACATCAAACGTTTTGTACAAATGACTTATCTATGCCCTACTCAATCTAAGTCCTCATAGGCATAGAGGGCATACACCTAACAATGTCAATCTAGTAGACCACGTACGTCATTAGACAACTTACATACGTCGTTAGGTCAACAATGTACGTCATTACTGTACAACTAATATGCCATCTTCAATGTTGACATACAACCTTTATATTTATTGAATGCATCTTAGTCGTTACAATACAACATTTCATATGTAATAGTACTTCGGTTTGACACTTACCCAAACCCTAAACCCTAAACCTCAAACCCTAAATCCATTGACACACGTGAATATATTTGGACATGTATTTTATGAACGAATGCATCAATTTGTAATATTTTATGTTGTGATCAAATGAGTTGAATCAATAATGTTACATTTCTTTCACAAACGTAAGATGTGTAGGCACTACTACTAGTAATCACTTGACTTAGCAATGTATATACCAAAAACTATGTGCATCCACACTACTACTAGTAGTCACTTAAGTCTATGCATAAATGTTTATAGTTTTGAGGTATTTATAGAGATGATCATACATATTTCACAAACATAATGTGTGTAGACACTACTACTAGGTACACGTATTATTTTTCATTAATCGACGTATAGGCACACTTAACATGACGTTTGGTACATATCAATCGACGTATATTTGTCTAAAATTAACGTATGAATGATGAATTGACGTATTATTGTTCATTAATCGACGTCACTTCGTATAACGTATTTATACATAATATCGATGTATGGATGTCTATCAGTCGATGTATTACTTTCCATCAATCGACGTATGCGTAGACTTATTATGACGTATTAATACATAATATTGATATATATTTGTCCCAAATTGACATATGTGTGCCAGTCAATCGATGTATTATTGTTCATTAATCGATGTATATGTACACTTCATATGACGTATTTATATATAATATTGACATATGGATGTCTATCAATCGACGTATACGTACACTTATTTTGATGTATTAATACATAATATCGATGTATATTTGTCCCAATTTGACGTATGTGTGCCAGTCAATTGATGTATTAGTTTTCATTAATCGATGTATAGGTACACTTAATATGACATTTGGTACATATCAATCGATGTATATTTGTCTGAAATTGACGTATAAATGCATGTCGATTGACGTATTATTGTTCATGAATCGACGTATAGGTACCCTTCATATGACGTATTTATACATAATATCGACGTATGGATGTCTATCAATCGACGTATACGTACTCTTATTTTGACGTATTAATACATAATATCGACGTATATTTGTCCCAAATGGACATATGTGCGCTAGTCAATCGACGTATTAATTTCCATTAATCGATGTATAGGTACACTTAATATGACTTTTGGTACATATCGATGTATAATTGTCTGAAATTGATCTATGAATACATGTCTATTGACGTATGTTTGTCTATCAATTGAATTATTATTTTCCATCAATCGACGTATAGGTACCCTTCATTTGACGTATTAGTACATTGAAATTGACGTATGTTTGTCTACCAATTTACATATTATTTTCCATCAATCGACGTATAGGTACACTTCATTTGACGTATTAGTACATTGAAATTGAAGTATGTTGGGCAATTAATTGGCGTATTATTTTCCATCAATCAACGTACAGGTACAGTTGATATGACATATTAATATACTCAAATTGACATATGGATGTCCATCAATTGACTTAATAATTCATCAATAGTCCGTATTGGTACATTCAAATTGACGTATGAATACATAAATCGACATATGGTTGTAATTCAATTGAGATATATGAAGTAAACTAAGAGGGATGGAATATATACATCAAAATGAAATATATAGTGTCAACAGCCACCCTGTTAAAAAAAACAAAAAAAAAACCAACAGCCATCCATTAAAAAAGAAAAAAAAATTATCCATCATCATTCCACATCCAACATTGTTTAAAACAAGAAAATACAACTACTTGCTCATCGTTGTCGCCCTGATCTCCCCCTTTTTGTCGACCTTGGTGTGGTACCCGGAGGTGTCATGAAGTCAACTGGATGTTATTTTTATTTCCTTACTCTCTTCACCACTTTAGCCACATCTTTCTGTACACCGGAAGTTTGTGGGCACCATCTTGTTTTTGAGCCTCCTCACCTTGATGCTTTGCATGGCTCACCGTGTCCGTGTCTGGAAGACCGGGACTTTCAGCGTCCTTCCCATCCTTTTCCTCATCGTCAGTCTCCTCATCCTTTTCCTCATCCTCATCCTTCTCCTTCGGCCCATTCTCCAAATAAAAAATTCTTTTCTTCAAAGCCTCATTATTTTCCACCTTTACCTTCAACTCCGCCTCTAATCTCTGAACGCGATATATCAAGACGTTAGGGTCACTGTTGCTGCCAAATGACCTCTGCATAGACAAATTATTAGTACATAATTTCGTAAAGAATAAATCTTAATGCATAAACTTCCAATGCTAATTTACCTCAATTGGGTGTTGCACTGCATAGATAAATTTTCTTTTGGCAGTATAAGATATGATGGGATAAACCTGATGACAAGAACAAAATTTAGATCTTCATTAGTTATGTATATAAGATTTATAAAGAATAGCTAAGGAAACATCAAATAACTAAAAACATTACTTCATGTGAGGGAAGGTTGTTCAGGATAGCGTCGAAAGAGTCGACACCATGGAACTTCTTATCTACACCTCACTGGAACAACTGGGGTAACACATTCACCCGTTTCTACATCCCTTAAGAGGGTACGTGCTCATAGAACCAAGCCTACAATTTGTAAAGCATTGTGAGAATAATTATTGAATCAAACTACTGAATATATTAGCATAAAACATGATTACCATCAAGCCGACGACACACCCCCTCGACATAGCCTGATCTTTTTTTCCCTTTCCCGTAAGGCGCTATCTCGGAAACCAGATATGAATATGCGGCATGTCCCCAAGCATACGTCCCCAGGGTACTCAAGTCATCAAGATACGAATAAACAAATTTTGCAGTACAATAGTTACTTTTACCATACAAAAAAAAAACAACTATACAGTAAAAGATCAAAAAGCCGGACAAAATCTTCAATATCCTTTTACGAACTCCTATGTACATAAATATTCAGTTTTTCAGCAACCAAATCCTGAGTAATCAACTCGACCTTCTTATCTAGGAAAAACAGGTCCAATATTTCGCTCCAGGCTGCAATGTTAAAGTTAACATGTGCACCAACATCGTGCAACCCAAGAACAAGCAAGAATTCGGAGGAGGAGAATGGGAGAGTGGTATTGTTCCCCTCCGAGAAGGCACCGGCCTCTTCATCGAATCTTGCAATAACTACTTGCAATCGGTGCATGGATATGCTTAGATTAGGCATGTATAGATATGATGCAAAAGGAGTTCTTTGCAAGAGAATATGGTGCTCCACCTTCATCTCCTTCCTCAACTTCTCCATGATATTGAGGAAGTAAGTAGGAGAACACCGGGTTTGGAGTTCTGCCCTGCTGCATTTATTTGCAATACTCTTAGGTGAATTGGGTGTAGAAGTGGATGCTGCATTGCTGTTTAGCTCAGATTTCTTAGCCATCTGTACAAAAGCACTATTACAGTATTTATATAAAGCTTCTTAAGTATGAAGTAATAGACATTCAGTATGGATATACATCATATGAAGTATTGGACTAGTAGTATGTCATTAAGCATCACGAATTAGCCATCGTAATAAAATGTCGTATTAAGCAAAGCATAGAGAAGTAATCATACATTAATGACCAAATAAATGACAAACTCATAGTATTGAGATGAATTATTCAAACCAAAAAAGAGAATAATTAAATTATGATTTTTGAAATTAAATTGGGGTTTTGGTTCTATAATAGTACCAATTCACAAAACTGTTCCCAAATTTTTTTGGCGTATGAACACCACTAAGTTGAAGTATGAGATAACCAAAATGACGTATGATAAAATTGACGTGAGATCTTCAAATTGGCATCTATTCAGCTACAAATACTAATTTTTAGGCTGTTTATAAGACCAAAACAGAGAAATTAGGGTTTTCAAAATTAAATTGGGGTTTTGTCTCAATTACAGTACACATTCACAAAATTGTGCTCAATATTTGTTTGATGTATGAACACCACTAAGTTGAAGTATCAGATAACCAAAATGACGTATGATCAAATTCATGTGAGATCATCAATTTGGCGTCTAATCAGCTAAAAACCCAATTTTTAGGCTTTTTCTAAGACCAAAATAACGAATAGTTAGGGTTTTCCAAATAAAATTGGGTTTTTGTTTCAATCACCATACACATTGACAAAATTGTGCCCAAATTTGTTTGAATTATGAACACCTCTAAACTGAAGCATCAAAAATTAAAACTAAAATGAAGAATTTTTAAACTTAAAATGAAAAATTACCTTCGAATAATATGTAGAAATGAAGACGAGGAAGAGAGACGACAGCTATAGCACTGGGGAGGAACAAACACGACTTAAAACTCCGACGAGAAAGATAGACAATGAAGCTCCGACGTGGAAAACGATGAAGAGAAGAGGAGAAGACGAGAAGACGATTTTGCTTGAGTTTAAGCGGGAACTAAAAAAAAGGGGCAAAAGAAACTCCCTCAAATGGCAGAGTGCAATTAAGAGCCCTTTAGGGGTATTTTAGACATTTCACCAGCATTAGGGAGTTAGAACAAATTTTTAACTTGAGATAGAGAGTTCGGAGTTTAAAAACATGCCTAGGGACTGAATAGTGAATTTTAATAGCAATTGGGGATTTTCTACCAATTTTCCCTTTTTCTAATCTTCCAAATGAAAAAATGCATTTTTAAATAATTACCATGTTCAACTTAAACATAAATTATATAAAAGTATCTAACATATTTAATATCAAATGGTAAAATTCATATTATACAATTTATCATTGTGAAAAATCTAAAACACAAAGGTTTCAATAAAAAATTCATGGATCAAATCTTAACTTAGAAAATGAAGGGAGCCCCAAAATTATTAATTTTTGTTAGGAAATTTCATGTTAGATATTTTGATGATGACAAAATAGGTTTTATATTAGACCCCAAAGATTATGTAAGTTTATCTTTATTAGAATATGTCTAAGCGTTTAAAGTTATCGAGTTGTAGTTTTTAGTTTGAGGCTTTTTATCTTTATAGTTTTTAGAATATGTCTAAGCGTTTAAAGTTATCTAGCACTTGAGCTATGATAGAATTCTAGGTGAGTCTATCAAAGTGAAATCGAAGATCAGCGTTTGAAAACTTTGAAGATAAGAGATTCTTTAAGCGGCTGCCAAGCGCCTGAAGAATCATTCAAGGTGATCATGCCACAAGCGCCTGGCTTCACCTGAATTAAATTCGAAACCAATAAGGACACAAATGCAACATTCAACGGATATTTAGTTCCAACTGGAATTAAATTCAAAGTATTAAATGTTTGATAAGAGCATTAAATGAGATAAGGACTATTGACGGACGGATGGGCCTTCCCCATTGGTTGTCAACTCAAAGTAGGTCTGCTACCAACTCTGTGTAGCAGAATTTTCAGAGATGTAAGAAAAAGACTAAGTCACGCGCTTCGTGCTGAACACACTCTTGCTTGTGTCCAACGGACAAATCCCAAGAAAGTCTATAAATAGATCCTCACAGCTCAACTCCAAACACCGAGAAAATTATCAAAACCTTGATATACACTTATGCTGTTGAAATCTATCTTCATCTCTAAAAGCTCAAATCCTCCATAGCCAAAACATCTTTGAGCTTATACATCTCTACAGCTAAACTAATATCTCTTATCTCTTCATAGAAGAAATGTCTTTTTCTAAAGAGATATTCCAAAAGTGTTTGAATCTGTGTGACGAAGTTGTTGAAGGCACAACAATATTTCTGTGTGAGAGAAGCTTGTCAGAAGCAGATATTAGCCGAGTTGAAATCTTTGTGATCAGGGAACTCGAGATCAAGTCTTCACCATTTGCTATTTTGTTGAAGCTGTCTTTGTGAAGCTTTGTGATTCATTATAGTGAATTCCTCCTGTGTGGAAAGAAGTAGAAGGATGTAGCTGGGATTACATAAACACAGTGAACCTTACAATTCTCGTGTCTTTCATTATTTACTGTTTTGTTACTTTATCCATTATCATTTATTTACATTATCATAAAGCATGCTTTCATAAATCTAAAAGAGCAACTAAGCACTTTCTAAGCGCCTGTTTATTCATACTAAGAGACTTGTATAAATCTTCCGCAGTGTTAACCCTGATATAAGTGTTGAGCGCCTGATCCATCTTGATCAAGTACTCAAAGTTATTATCTAAGTTATCTTTCTTTAAAACAAGTCCAAAAATTCGAAAAGAATTTCAGGGTCTATTCAACCCCCCTCCCCCCCCTCCAAAGACCCTTTCGTATGCCACTTGGGACCAACAAGTGGTATCAGAGCGGTTGAAGTTGAAAATTTTAAATTTTCAAGCATAACTGCTTGTTTAGATCCTTTTAAAATTTAGTTGCTTTAAATTTCTTTCATGACATTCGCTAAATTACCCAGTTGACCGAGTCAAATTATGACTTATGGAAGGTCAAATCATTTACTTATCTTTGTTTTTGTGATGATGAAATGTGTGATATTATTTCAGATGGGCTGATTCAAATTTTAAAGGTCATCACTAAAGCACCTGGAGCCACAGAAGAAACCCCCGACGGTTATGTTGAAAAGTCGAAGCATGAATGGTCTACAAATGAGCGTCGGAGAGCAAAATTGGATAATGTTGGTAGGGATGCAAAATTGTGATAACAATAATTTGTTCAATAAGGTTAAGTCGTGCTCTACGACTAAGGAAATATAGGACAAGTTGGTTATAATTTGTGGTGGGTCAGCTTAAATCAAAGAGAACAAGCTTTTGATTCAGTACTAAGCGTCTTCTCCGCAGAATCTCTCAGCGCCAGTGGTCTCAAAACCACTAACTGTAAGGTTAATGTTAGGTGTCGAACCTACAAAAATAATTCCTACTCCTAAATTTGTAGATAGTGATGAGCAGGGTCGAATCCTCAGGGATTGGTTCAGATTTAATTATCAATTTACTATAATTAAAATAAAATGGGGGGGGGTCTTTAATAATCGATTGAACTAAAAATTAAAATAAACAAAGGAAATTATTAAAATCAAGAAATGCAAAATTAATCAAATAGAAGAAATCAGTAGGTGGTGAGATTCTAGCCTAAGGAATTTTATCCGTTTTAATTCTATAATTATTTGATCATCGATGCAAAGATAATTCGATATTATTGAATAAATTGGCTATAGCCGTTAACAAGCTCTAACAACCTCATTTCTCCTTATTTTATTGATAATCAAAACAAGATCTTTGATTATTTCCCTTATTAATTGAATAACCGTAAACAAGCTCTTAAGATTTAATTCAATAATAGCTTTAAGAATTAGAAAAACACCAATTCTAATTAACAAACTCACAAGCTCAGTTCATTTAAATTAGATTACATATTCCCTTAATAAAAATTGAAAACTTGTCCATAATCAATGTTATTAATTGCTACCAATATTAGAATTAACCAAATAATAACGGATTTGAGATTCTAATTAGCTATATATTATTCCAATAATTAAATAACCGGCCGAATTACCCAATTAATTGAAACAATAATATCAACAAGCATAAATAATATGTAAATATTCAATAACAAAGAAAGAATAAGAATAAATTAGATCTCACAATTTTTTGTAGAATTAAAACTTCAAATATCCTTGGCTAGAACTTGAGTTTTTAGCAATACATCTTCAATGGAACAAAACTCAGAATTTTTCTTCCTCTTCCTTCAAAATGATGTGTAGAATAATAAAGTGTAGGAGAGAGAATCAAATTCCAACAATTTCTATTTTTATATGCCTAGCTAAAAGACTCCTAACTAAATCAAACTCTAATTCTAATGGAAGAAGGAAAATAGTTACTTACTAGAATAAAATACTAATAAAACTCCTACAAGATAGGAAAGCTCCTAAAAAAATAGGAAGACTCCTACATAATAGGAAAGCTCCTAAAAAATAGAAAGACTCCTACAAAATAGGATTTTCTCTTCCTCATCACACTAAAATAACGTGCCTTCTTCTTTTTCTCCATCTTTTTCTTCTTCTTTGAAATTTCACCTATCAAAATAAAAATCATAATAAAAATCTATTATTTAAACTCAAATACCAATAAAAGAATAAAGGAATTATATGAAAAATATGCATAAAATTCATACTAACAGTTAACAAATGAACAAAAGATAAAAACTAATCTTTGTTATAATTGCAGGAAACCAGGGCACTACCAGGTAAATTGTCCTTATCCAAACGTATCCAAGTCCACAAGGCAGGATTACTTAGATAGAAACTAATTCAGGAGCAAACTTCGTCAACAAGATTTGCTAGCGGTATCAGAACCAGCGTCCGCACTTGGAGATTTGGAGTCTTCAGAAGAGAGCAATGATGATGATAAGTCAGTGGATGATTCAGTGCTAATCTGTCTCATGGCCAGAGATGATAAAACGTCTTCAGACTCACTATCTGAGGTAAATACTGAATTAGCTTATCCTCTCTCTTATGAAGAATTGCTGGACAAAGTAAGAGAATATTATCAAGATTGTCAATATGCCGCTAGACTATATCAAAATCACTTTGATGAGATATCAGCGCTCAGAGGTGAAAACGTGACGCTCAAGACAGATTTGCAAGTTCAGTAACAATGCATTGAGAACAACAAACCAGTTGAGACTGAAATCACACAGTTGAAAGGTGATCTTGATATGGTAGTCAAGAGAGAAGCTGAGTTGATTGCTAGACTTGCTAAATCAGGGCAGCTCGTCTTATCATTGTCTAAAGCGTCAAGAAAGCTAGACAATGTGACTGAGGTAACAAGATTATTTGGTGAAAAGACTGGTTTAGGATGCAATAAATTCGGTAAACAACCAAATAAATTCAATGTTATAGCGAATAACAAAGGAAAGGGCGTGTTCTTTGTTGAGAAAGGTTCAAAGAGTCAAACACCTATTGAACCGAAGGGGGTCAAATGAGAAAGCCAAAGCTGACTCGGGCAAGGGAAAGACAAAAGTGAATGATTCACAAAGAAAGTTTTATCCAAACGCTCAAAAGGCTAAGGAGAAATCTTACCACTAAGAATCAAACGCTAAGCGTTAAGCGCCCAAGGTGCACCCTAAGCCAGCGCCAAGGAAATACCAACGTCAATATCTACAGCGATCAAGGTCATATTATCAATACTATGATGATTATGATTACGATTGAAATTATGATTACTATTATAATCAAGGATATTATTATGCACCCAAGAAGTGCACACAACACAAGGTGAAACCCAAAAAGGCTAATCCTCCCGAAATGAAGACTAAGCCAATATAGGTTCCTAAAGTTCTAATTCTGACTAACGCTACTAATATAAAAGGACCCAAGTCACAATGGGTACCTAAAAAGAACTAGAACTTCCCTTTAAATGCAGGTGCCTAGAGCCAGAGCCGATACATCTGTTTGGTACATCGACAGTGGGTCGTCATGGCACATGATAGGCTCAAAGGATCTCTTGATCAACTACCAAGCTACCAATGGTCCTCAGGTTGTATTTGGTGACAACTCCAAAGGTAAAACCAAAGGTATAGGTACTGTGCATAGGGGGAACATCATGATAAGTGATGTATATTATGTTGAAGGTCTTAAGCATAATCTTTTAAGCATAAGTCAATTTTGTGATAAAGGTTTTGAAGTAAAATTTTCAAGTGACTATTGTTATATTAATGAAGTTAAGAATGGATCTACTAAATTGAAAGGAAAAAGAACAAACAATATTTATTTGGTAGATTGGTGTTCAACAATTGATAACAACCCAACATGCATTGTGGCTAAAAGTGAATTTAAAACGGGTTTGTTATGGCAAAGAAAAATGAATCACCTCAACTTTAAAATAATCTCTCATCTTATAACGCAAAATCTTGTAGAGGGATTACCTAAAGGGCCTTTTCATAAGGATTACCTTTGTGTCGCTTGTCAAATGGGAAAACAGGTTAAATCATCTTTCAAGAGAAAGTCTTGTCTATCTACCTCTAGGATACTTGAACTACTTCACATTGATCTGTTTGGACCTGTTCAAACGATTAGTGTGAGTAGTAAAAAGTATACTCTGGTGATAGTAGATGATTTCTCTCGATTTACTTGGGTGGAATTTCTTTCATCTAAAGATGAAACATGTGACAAGCTCACAATGCTTATTCGTTAACTTCAAACATTGAAAAATCTAAAGGTTGCAAGAATAAGGAGCGATCATGGTACTGAGTTTACTAACAAGGTTGTTGAGAAGTTTTGTGCAGAGAATGGAATACATCATGAGTATTCAGCTCCTAGAACTCCTCAACAGAACGGTGTTTCTTAGCGTCGGAACAGAACGGTAAAGAAAGGTGCTAGGACGATGTTAGCAGAGTCTAAGCTTGGTCCTAGGTTTTGGGTCGAAGCAATCAATACTGCATGTTATACTCAAAATCGTTGCATGATCAACAAACAACATGGTAAAACACCATATGAACTATGAAAGGGACGTAAGCCAAATGTTTCATATTTTCACGTTTTTGGTTCAAAATTCTTTATTCCTAATAATGGATCCCAAAGCCTAAGGACATTTGATCCTAAAGCAGATGAGAGAATCTTTCTAGGCTATGCCAAAAATAGAAAGAATTTCCTCATCCTCAATAAGATAAAATCGAAGGTCTAGGAATCTATTCATGTTGTTTTTGATGATGCTAACCAATATCGGAGTAAGGTTAACGCTAATGATGTAGGAGTTGAATATTTGTGTCATCAAGCGTCAAAATTGATCATTGATGATGAAAGTGACGATGACGATGAGATCTTTGTGCCCCCTCCTAAGGTTACTCGTGAGGTTATTAAGGATAATATTGTAAGAATTGCTGATGGTCATGAAGAGAATGATCATCAAGAGCAAAATGGAAATTGTGAACGTCAAGCGCCGGTGCAAAAGGTTAATCAAGCGCCACAACAACCTCTAAACCCATTCTAGCCAGATAGACTATGGCTACGTGATTATCCACCAGAGAAAATTATTAGAGATATTAGAGCTCCTGTGAGGACTAGAGCCGTTCAATGCGGCCATGTTCGTGAGTTTTCTATCTCAAATGGAACCAAAGAAAGTGGATGAAGCGCTAAGTGATTCTAGTTGGATTGAATCCATACAAGAAGAGTTGAATCAGTTTGAACGTAGTAAGGTTTGGATGCTAGTACCAAGGCCAACTCACCAAGGAGTTATTGGGACTAGATGGGTTTATAGAAACAAGATGGATGAAAATGGTATTATTATAAGGAACAAAGCCAGATTTGTCGCTCAAGTGTATTGCCAAGAAGAGGTTATTGACTTTGATGAGACATATGCTCCTGTCGCCCGTCTTGTAGCAATTCGCATGTTTCTAGCATATGCAGCGTTCAACAAGTTCACAGTGTATCAAATGGACGTGAAGAGTGCTTTCCTGAATGGTAAACTCCAAGAAAAAGTCTATGTGGAGCAGCCTCCAGGATTCATCAACAACCATGGCAAGAGTATGGTCTACAAGCTAGATAAGACGCTCTATGGACTTAAGCAATCGCCTCGAGCATGGTATGACGCTCTCTCTATTTTCCTTATTGGTAAAGGCTTTTCAAAAAGCAGCGTTAATACAACGTTATTTTAAATTACCAATGACGAAGATGTTCTCTTAGTCCAAATATATGTTGATGTATTATTTTCGGATCTACTAATAAGCATCTGTGTGAGAAATTTTCAAAAATGATACAAGAACAATTTAAAATGAGCATGATGGGTGAATTAACTTTCTTTTTAAGATTACAAGTTAAACAATTCCCTAATGGCATATTTATTAACCAAGCTAAGTATACATGAGATATGATTAAGAAATTTGGTATGAAAAGTGCATCATCTTCGAAAATTCCAATGAGCCAAATGCTTAAGTGAGATAAAGATGCAAGTGGGAAGAAAGTGGATATCACTAATTATTGAGGTATCATTGGATCACTTCTTTATCTTACCAGTGGTAGATCTAATATTATGTTTTCGGTATGCATGCGTGCGCGCTTTCAAGCTGATCCTAAAGGGTCACACTTAATTGCTGCCAAGAGAATCCTTAAATACCTAAAAGGCACACAACATGTGGGCTTATGGTATCCAAGGAACTCTCCTTTTGAACTAATTGGTTACTCAGATGTAGATTTTGTAGGATGCAAAATAGATAGAAAAAGCACTAGTGGTACCTGTCAATTTCTAGGTGATAGGTTGGTTTTGTGGCATAGTAAGAAACAACACTCCATAGCGACTTCTACCGCTGAAACCGAGTATGTAGCCACTGGAAGCTGTTCTTCACAAATCCTTTGGATGGGGCAACAACTTAAAGATTATAAAATCCTCTTAGGTCCTACCCCAATCCATTATGATAACCAAAGTGCTTTAGCTATGACCCAAAACCCAGTCCTTTATTCTAGAACTAAACACATTGACATTCGCTACCATTTCTTGCGTGACCATGTTCAAAAGAAAGATATCTCCATGCAATTCATTGGTATAGAAAAACATTTGGCAGATATCTTTACCAAAGCGCTCAATGAACAATGTTTTCTCACTTTAGAAAGTGAACTAGGTATGATCGATGTAAATGCTTGATCATTCAATACATCATATTTTATAGGCATAAAATTTAGGGGGGATTTACCTTATTTTATGATCAAATGATTTGAAAAGCTCTAATTAATTGTTCAATATAAGGGAAACCTAATTCAGGGGGAACCTTAAAAAGGATAAAATTAGAAAAGTGAAAATGACCAAAAATGTCTCTTTGCATTGGTTATAAGCACTTGTATTTATGCATTAAAACTGTTTAGACGCTTCAAATTAAAGACAATCTCAGCTTTTGAACATTATTTTGAAAAGAAGCTAAACGCTTAACCAATCCCCAGTTAGCGCTTAGGAAAAATGAATTTCAAATGGCGTGCTACCTAACGCTAAACAGAGATAGTGGATAAGTCAGAGCAATTAATACTGATATGACATTCACCTCCTCTGATCAAGTACACCCAAAAGGTACTCATTACTTTTCAAAATGACAGTTCAACTAATGTACTCGTGTGCCTACGCCACAATGTGTTTCGGGCGCGTACAACTCACTCTGAATATTTCAAAAACCTTTCTGCTATTATGGAATTTACGGCATAGATTTAATTTCTTTGACACGTGGCCATATCGTGATTGATCAGTTATTTTCTCTTCATTATATATTCAAGAAATTGCAGAAATTTTCATTTTATCACTTCATATTCTCTAAAGCTTTCTACAAATCATCTCTTCTTAAAAAGCAACTGAATCAAAGTTCTTCAACTTCTTCAAAAATGACCCCATGTAAATCTTTCAAATCTGTTGTTACTCTTTCTTCTCCGAAAGCCAAGGATCAACAGGGACAAAAAGATGTTCATGTTAATCTTGGATTTCTTGTTGACTGGATTATCTTTTCTCCCAACAACATTTTTCTGTCAGAAGCATTTTCCTTTTGTTCGATGAACAAAAACTCAAACCCCTGATGTTCAATCACTTTCAACTATACTCCCTGGCTCTCAAGGAAATCTATGAGAATGCCAAGCTTTTGGTTGATGGTCTTTCAATCACTTATTTGTTTCCTGAACTTCCAGACAAAAGTTTAACTCTTTCAACAAATCTTATTGCCGACTTCTTTCAACTTCCAAATGAAGGGATTTTGCCTTCAGATGTCGAAATCGGAGAAGACCAAGTATCAGATTATGGATGATGTTTGTGTGAAGGTACTTGAATGCAGAGCCGGATCCTTCGATATGATTAGTCATCTGTAGTTTAGATGATGGTCGCCATTGCTAAGAGTTATGAAATTAATTGGGCGAGGTATATTTTTTAACGTATAGCAACCGTGTTAGGAGAAGCCTCCTACTAAGCCCTATTGTTTGCTTTTAAGTTATGTCCTCTATCGAAGCGGTCATGTTCTAAGTGTTGGAACTGACGTGCCTAAAGTGAAGTTTCTGGGTAAGAAGATGATAGAGACTCTTCTCAACCCTCTTGCTGTTGATGGTGCTGCATTGCCAAAAGAAGAACGCGCTCGCCGCAAGGAAGAAAAGCTTCGTCAGAAGCAAGAAGAGGAAGCTCTTTAGCGAATCGCTACGGCTGAATTTTGTGAAGACTTTCTGGAGTTAGCATCTCCAGCTGAAGAGTGCCCAGCTGATGTGGTTCTGGGCATGAGCTTAAAGAAATTGAAGAAGGCTCCTCAAGTGCCTTCTAAGAAGCCTAAGCGGAAGAATCCCACATCCCCTCCTCCTTCGCCTTTGAACTTTGAGAAGGAAGCCGAGGAAGAAGAGCAAACAGAAGCTCTTAAGCGCCAAAAAATAGTTGGATATGTCCCAGCTGAGACTGAGGCAATTTACGTTACCAGTGCTCGTGAAAAATCTGTTTCTTTTACAAACCAAAAGATTCGCACTCCAATGGCTAGGAAGATTTCTGACCCTCGCGATAATCCACAAAAAAGTGCTCCCGCAAGTGCTCTTGTAGAGCCAATTGCTGAATCTACCAGAGCATCAAATGCTCATGAAGAAATATCAGTCGCTGAAGTTGATGTGCAAAAGGAGCCTGAGGCTAATGAACCACAAGTTCATTGTTAACCGTCCGTAACAACACGGAATCGAACAAATAATATAGTGAAAGTAAGATCGTCTCCACAGGGAAGGTTATCAAGTACCAAACAAAGTTTATCTTATTATTTAGACTATCGATTATCAAAGATTTGAGATTTTAACTAATTAAAAGCAGAAATTTATAAAAACAGATTTAATTATAAATAATAAACACAAATATAATTAAAACGAATAATCAATTAACGAAAAGCCTAGGGATTAAGATTTCATCAAGGTATTTCTATAGATTATTGACTTTCAATGGATTATCATTCTTGTTTAAATTAAAGATCCAATTTTCTTAAATACACGAATACTCTCCCGAGATCTTCATGAGTACCCACCTAAATTAATTAACGTCACTCCCATGATCAAAAACTAATTTAGATGAATCCATTAAGTTCTATGAATATTGTTTAACTAGTCTCATGCAAAATTACCAATATCCCTATTAAGCAATTTACACATGTCTATTAAATCCGAACCAATAAACTAATTCACCTCCCGGTACTTCTTAATTTATCTTAAATCATGCAATTGGTGATCAATCAATTACAAGCATTAAACACTCATTAATAGATAAACCAAACAAGAAATCACATCCATCAATCATCAATAATCCAAATCAATACACAAGACTACATCTTAAACCCTAGAAAATAATTTAGCTATACATAATTAAAGAAAAACAAGAAATAAATTGCATAAACATAAAGTTACTCATGTTCAACAATGGAGGATTGGAAGAATACAATTTGAGAAGATGAAGCTTTTCTCCAAGAACTCTTTAAGATCTCCTTTCTCTCTCTAGAAGTCTTCTTTTCTCTCCAAGATCTACTTTTTTTGTAAGAATGAATGAATTAATGCTCTTCCACCTCACTCTAGCCTATATAAATGTTTTTGCCATTTCTTTTTAACTAAAAAGGAGTCTTAGATACATAAATTATGCCCATCCAAGTCATAAAATCGGCCCACAAAAATTCGCATCTGCACAGTTGTGCAGAATATCTGCACAGTTGTGCAGTTGCTTGTGCAGAAATCTTCCTCTTCATTTTTCTTCAACGAAACATTCTCGTTTGGCCTTTCAAATGCATTTCTTCACATCCTCTTGGATAGCCTTCATTATTCTTGTAATAAATACTCCTTCAACTCATCAAAATCATCGCTTTTATGCCTATAAAAGCATTGAAACGACTTAGAAATCAAAATATATAAATTAGGCTAAAAATAAAGCAAAAGACTAACAACAAGGCATAAAATAAAGATAAATGTGAGGTAAATCATAATGAAAATATGTAAAATATGAGACCTAACAAACACCCCACACTTAACCTTTACTCGTCCTCGAGTAAATCCAAACAAAACAAAAACAAAAACAAAAACAAAACTAAAGATAACACCACTTTCGTAGGGAACACGATTGCACTTAGCACGTGCAACAAGCCGTTAAACCCCTAGGTTACCCCTAGTGGACGAGTTTTGTCTCGTGAGGGTTTGCAGAGAATATACCCACAAAATTCATGACAATCGTCTATCTGTCTCACTGTGCATCAAATCAGCAACTAGTCACAACATTTATGACTCCCCACAATCATCACACATAAACCAATAAACACATAGAATCATTATTTTTCCACATATGAACATCTTTACTCTCAAGTCATCACACTAATCCCAAACAAGTTCAATTTCATATACATCCATTCGTGCTTGATTTATGAGTTCTAGCAAGGGAACATTTCGGATATTTCAAGCAGGAACACAACATCTATCTTATTTCATCTTTATTTTTTTTTTATTCAAAATTTATCAACCCGTGCAATGTCTCGCTAATCAAGCTTTCTATGTCACCCTTGTAACGAGTTTTGGGCCAATGACTCTCAAACCAGTCGGTTTTAAGGCACTAGGTGTCAAGACACCCCAACGGACTTAATCACTCAAGTGACAAAGGCTAGAAACGAAACTGGGTGATTTTAGCTTTCATTAACCACTGAATCAACTTTCTTTCCTTATTTTCTTCATCGATTTTTTTTTATTTTTTTTTTTCATTTTCTCGACTTTCCTCCAATATCACCATGTATCAAAAAAAATATGTAATTACTTTTATCTCCCCGATCAATCCCTTTTACTAGAACTCGTGTGTAGTGTGTAAAGATGCATAGAAATTTTACAAATTTCAGGCTCAGCGATCAAACTCAATAAAAAGAGTATCCATGTACAGAAATCAGATTCATATGTTTATATAGTCAAGAGCTCAAATATGGGAACACAAATATTGTGAACAAATTAACCAATTTTTAGCAACAGCTCAACAAAATTTGACGTATGCCCAATCCTTTCACCAATTTTCCACATTATCCCACACTTGAGCAATTTAATAAACTCTAATCACAATTTGCAAATTTCACCCCACACTTAAAATCACACATTGTCCTCAATGTAATTAAGTGAGACCGATATGCAAGAATGAAAACAACATGTAATTAAAAGAACTGTGAAAGAAATACTCCCCTATATATGTGCGTGATGGCCCGGGAGTCGGTAGGGTGGATCTCACTGTGGTGGAGGATGGAAATTCAGGAACTGGAAGTAGGCTGACAACTGCCTCATCATTTCTGTCTGAGTTCGTTGAATTTCTGCCACAGTAGACTCAAGGTTGGCGAAAGCAGAAATGGGAACCGAGGTACTGCTAGTGGAATGATCATCAGATGAATACCCTTGATTATTACCCTCTGCTGCCAGGTGAATCGGATCTCTCGGGTGTCTCTTGAAAATATACCCTCCTCGTCTGTCAAGTCTCAGAAGCTTCATGTCACAGAGATATTGATAGTCAATGGTCAATGGTCCCGGAATGGGCTCGAGATTTGTCTGATGTCGATCAAAAGCTCCTATACTTTCTGCAATGCGTGTAATCAACCCACCGAGGAGAATTTGATCCTTATGCTGCTTGGAGACTTGAACCATATGTCCAAAGAAGAAATTTGTCAAGTCACACTGTTCACCACGGTGGAGACAATAAAGGACACAGAGCTCCTTCGAAGACACTTTCCCACATGCTCCTCTCCCAAAGATAGTAAATGCTAAAATTCTATGAAAATACCGAAGAGTGTAATCGACAATATCCGAGGCATTAGAACAATGACCAGAGTATATCGTATTTGGCAATCGAGTAATCTCTCGCCAAAATTCAGTTTGTTGGTCCTTGGTCAATTCTGTCAGTCCACTAGTTGGCCATTTAAAGATATGAGCTAATTCCGATTTCGTGAGCGTATACGGAACATTGGCAATACAAAACTTCAACAACTCATCAACATACTCCACGGTACCCAAAAATTCCAACGTAAGTAATCGATAACTCGGTTCATTCATATATATCAAATCACCTCATCCCAGAACAATTAATTTTTCAGTCAAATCATCATCAATAAACAGAGACAACATAGCAGCTTTGTCTAAATAACGGGATGGGGAACAATCTAACTCACTGAGAATCACATAAGCCGGTGAAGGGTTTGAGATTTTCGGATATTTGGTCAAACCTTTGTTGATTAATCTTTCTCTCTTGGTAATATTCGTCGGAACCAATTGTAGAGCCCGATCCGTGGAAGATCCCGTACCTGTTCGTTTTCTTTTGCTCATTTGGGGTATGGGATGTCGATCGATGGCGGCGTGGCGCTGGTAGACGACAACGGCGGCGGATGGAGTTCTGTACAGCCAACGGGGTTTGTTTGAGCTTGAAGGCGGCAGAGGTTGCAAGACAGATCGAGAGACGGCAAAAGTCGAGACGACGGCGGCTGAATTAGACGGCGAAGAAAATTTGTGGCGGAGGTAGTGCGGCGATTCGGGCTGGGGTATGGTGTCGCGGTGGTTGTTTGTTTGTGGGGTGTTTGTCGGAATTTTCGGAACTGGAGTGTTGGTGGTTTCGAGTGGCTGGAGTCGAGCAGCGGCGGTTGTGAGACGGTGGTGTGGTGGCTGTGGTCGAACACGGGAGGCGACAGCGGAGAAGAAAGAAGGCGGATCTGGTTCTCGAGGTGCGCTCGGTCGCGCGTGGCTGTGTGGTGGACGACAACGGCGGCGTTGGGCTCGCTGGTCGAGAGGCGGCGACGGCGTGGTTGACGGCGTCGACTGGATATTGGAGTTGAGCTCGGTGGTGGAGATACGAGACAGATCGAGAGACGGCGGTGTGTTGGTGGGGATGTGGTGGTGTGACGTTTTGATGAAGATGGTGAGTTGTGGCTGGTGTGAGCAGCGATTTACGCGACGGTGGCGTTGGCGCGGTGTGTTGATGGTGGCGCGGTGGTTGAGATGTCGGCGAAACGCGACGGCGGTGGCGTGGTGGAGTGGGTCGTGACCAGCGCGCGGCGATTCTGACTTTGAGGTGGTGGCGCGGTGGTTAACAAATTGGCGTCGTTGCCGGGGAAGGCAACAAATAGTCAATATCAATAAAAAGTTAATTCTTATTAGTTTAGACATTTATTTTTATTTTATTTTCGAATTTTTTTTTATTATCTGTCTCGCTCTGATCTTAATTTCTGTTTTAGGTTGAATATTGGTAGATGCACAGGCGTTCTTTGAGTGCATCTGCTCTTGAAATCGATCCAGAACCAGAACGAACTTTTCGAAGAGGCAGACGTCAACAAAGAGAGCATCGTAGAATGGAAGAAGACATACAAAGGATTGAACCTGCTGCGCAGAGAACTCTCCGGGATTATGCTACACCAACATATCAAAATTTAACCTCCAGCATAGCGGTACCAACTGTTCAAGCCAATACCTTTGAGTTGAAACCGGCTATTATTCAAATGCTCCAACACACTGCATTTGAGGGAGATATTGAGAGGGAGGATCCTCATTCCCATCTGGGGAATTTTCTGGAAATCTGCAGCACTTTCAAGATGAATGGCGTTACTGAAGATGCCATAAGATTGCGACTCTTCCCATTCTCCCTATCTAAAAGAGCTAAGGAGTGGTTGAAAAACCAGCCGGCAAATAAGTTCACCACTTGGGCTGATTTGTCGACTGCATTCCTCACCAAGTATTTTCCCCCAGCTAAGACTGCTCAGTTAAGGAATGCAATCATAGGATTTATGCAAATTGACAGTGAAACCCTCTATCAAGCATGGGAAAGGTACAAAGAACTATTAAGAAAGTGACCACATCACGGTATTCCTAGTTGGATGCTTGTGCAAACCTTCTACAATGGTCTGTCACATAGTATCCGGATAAATATCGATGCAGCTGCAGGAGGGAGTTTTATGGCAAAGAATCCGGATGATGCATTGGCTCTTATGGACGAGATGGCATCCAATACATATCAGTGGACGAGTGATAGTCGGGCTACCAAGAAAACACCGGGCATTCACAATGTAGATAACATTACATTGCTCAATGCTAACATTGAAGCACTCGTTAAGCATATGGAGGGACTCAAAGGAAATGTCAGTGCAGTATCTCAGCCTACTTTAGCTTGTGATGTTTGTGGGGCACCTCATATGGCTACTGATTGCCCACTCGTCGAGCAAGCTAACTATTTATCCAATCAGAATAAGCAGCAAGGAAATCCATTTTCGAACACATACAATTCGGGTTGGCGAAATCACCCTAACTTTTCTTGGGGAGGCCAAGGGAACCAAGGAGCTCAAGCAAATCCTCCTAGACAACAGTTTCCTCCAGGTTTCCAACAACATGGTCCTCAGAATTTTCAACAACCAAATCAGCAGGGACCACCACCTCGAGAACCACAAGCTTGGGAATTAGCCATTGAAAAACTAGCTAACGGAACTGCAAACCGTATTGAGAAGCTTGAGGTAAAGATGGATCAGATGATAGGTGCAACCAAGAATCTTGAAGCACAAATGGGGCAGTTGGCTAGTACTATTAGCTCAAGACCAAAAGGTACATTGCCAAGTCAAACTGAGCAGAATCCTAAGGGGCAGTGTAATGCAGTAACTTTGAGAAATGGAAGAACCGTAGGAGAATCTGAACAACCGGGGGAACCTAATGAGGAATAAGGAATAACTGAGGATCCAGTTTCTGAGCCTTCAGAAGAGGTTACACCAGAGATAGTTCAACCTAAACCATATGTGAAGCCGTATGTTCCTCCAATCCCATTCCCTCAAAGATTGCAGCAAAAGAGATTAGACAAGCAGTACGAGAAAATTCTTCAAGTTTTTCGACAGTTGCGTATTAATATACCATTCGCAGATGCTTTGGCTCAGATGCCAATTTATGTGAAATTTCTGAAGGAATTGTTGAGCAACAAAAGAAAATTGGAAGACGTGGAAACAATATCTTTAAATGAAGAGTGCAGTGCTATAATCCAAAGGAGTATTCCTCCTAAACTCAAAGATCCAGGGAGTTTTTCTCTTCCTTGCACCATTGGTCAAGTTCAATTTGTTAAGGCATTGTGTGATTTAGGAGCGAGTGTGAGTCTAATGCCTTTTTCTATTTGCAGGAAATTGGGTTTTCAGGAACTCAAACACACAAGGATGTCCTTACAGTTGGCAGACCGGAGTGTCAAACATCCTCTGGGCATAATCGAGGATGTGTTGGTCAAAGTGGATAAATTTTACATTCCGTGTGATTTTGTGGTGTTAGAAATGGATGAGGATTCAGAGGTCCCGATTATACTTGGGAGACCATTCCTTGCTACTGCTGGAACCAACATTGATGTACGGGCAGGCAAGCTTACCTTGAACATTGGAGATGAGAAAGTGGAATTTGATTTGAACAAGGTAATGAAGTCGTCTGCCTTAGAAGAGAGTTGTTGTTCGGTGGATGTGATTGATGAGATAGCCCAGATTGAATTCGAGGGGGAGTTTCTTGAGGATCCGTTGGAGAAGATGGAAACTAGAGATGATGAGAATCCAGCGAATGAAACAGTGACTCTAGCTCTAGACAACGATGATGACTTGCATAAAGAAGATCTTCTTCAAGGTAAAAGAGATCCACTAGAGTCGTATCCCGACATCTCCTCTAAACCAAAGGTAGTACTTAAACCTCTTCCACCACACCTCAGGTATGTCTTTCTTGGTGACAATGAATCTTTACCTGTTATTGTTAGTGGTACTCTGTCTGAACTTGAATTGAAAAAACTATTAGAGGAGTTGAGGTTGAGAAAGAGAGCCATAGGATGGACTATTTCTGATATAAAGGGAATTAGCCCTACTTTATGCATGCATAGGATTCTCATGGAAGAAAATCATAAGACATCAATAGAACCTCAACGTAGATTGAATCCCAAGTTGAAAGAAGTTGTTAAGGATGAAATTATGAAATTGTTAGATGCTGGCATAATATGCCCTATCTCGGATAGTCCTTGGGTTAGTCCTATACATGTAGTGCCTAAAAAAGGAGGAATGACTGTGATTTATAATGAAAAAAATGAATTAATTCCCACTAGAACAGTAACAGGGTGGCGGGTTTGTATTGATTATAGGAAGTTAAACAATGCTACTCGAAAAGATCACTTTCCCTTGCCTTTCATTGATCAAATTGTGGAAAGACTTTCGGGTAATAAGTATTATTGCTTTCTAGATGGTTACTCTGGATATTTTCAAATTCCAATTGCACCTGAGGACCAAGAAAAGACCACCTTTACTTGTTCATATGGTACTTTTGCGTATCGACGCATGCCTTTTGGACTTTCTAATGCACCTGCTACTTTTCAGAGATGTATGATGGCTATTTTTTCTGAGTTTATTGAGAAATCCATGGAAGTGTTTATGGATGATTTTACTGTGTATGGCTCGTCATTTGATCACTGCTTAGCTAATCTTTCTCAAGTCTTGCAGAGGTGTGAGGAAACTAATTTAGTTTTGAACTGGGAAAAATGTCACTTCATGGTGACTGAGGGAATTGTTTTGGGGCATAAAATTTCAGACAAAGGAATAGAGGTGGATAAGGCAAAGGTGGAAGTGATTGAGAAATTATCCCCACCCACATCAGTAAAGGGCATACGAAGTTTCCTTGGTCATGCTGGCTTTTATCGTCGGTTTATCAAGGACTTCTCAAAAATTTCTAAACCCTTATGTAATTTACTTGAAAAAGATGTGGTGTTTAATTTTACTGATGAATGTTTACTTGCGTTCAACAGGTTAAAACAAGCATTGATATCTGCCCCAATAATCTCTTCACCAGACTGGGAATTGCCTTTCGAGTTGATGTGCGATGCCAATGACTTTGCAGTAGGAGCTGTTCTCGGGTAAAGGAAGAATAAACGGGTTCATGTCATTGCCTATGCAAGCAAAACGTTAGATAGTGCTCAGGTCAATTATGCCACTACTGAAAAAGAGTTGCTTGCAGTGGTTTTTGCGTTTGACAAGTTCAGATCTTATCTTGTGGGGTCGAAGGTGATAGTGTATACGGATCATGCTGCAATCCGATACTTAATGACAAAGAAGGATGCAAAACCACGTTTACTCCGTTGGATTCTATTGTTACAGGAGTTTGATTTGGAAATTTGTGATAAGAAGGGTACTGACAACGTGGTCGCGGATCATCTTTCGAGGCTTGAACAAGGAAATGACACAGTTGTTGAGGACATACCAATTGATGAGACATTTCCATAAGAACGGTTGATGGGGATAAAACACGTTATACCATGGTATGTTGATTACGTGAATTACCTGGTGAGTGACATTCTTCCTCCCGGTTTAAGTTATCACCAAAAGAAGAAGTTCTTGGCAGAAGTAAAACATTACTACTGGGAAGAGCCTCTTCTTTACAAAGAGTGTGGGGATGGTGTCATTCGTCGTTGTGTGCCATCTGACGAGTTTAAGAGTATCTTGGAGCATTGTCATTCCTTGGAATGTGGGGGTCATAACAGTACTTCAAAGACGGTTGCTAAGATTTGGCAATCAGGATTTTATTGGCCCACCATGTATCAAGACGCAAGGGTTTTTGTCATAGAATGCGATCGTTGTCAAAAGACAGGGAACATTTCTCGCCGTAATGAGATGCCTTTACAACCTATATTGGTTGTGGAATTATTTGATGTATGGGGGATGGACTTCATGGGACCATTCCCATCTTCCTATGGCAATAAGTACATCTTGGTTGGAGTCGACTATGTATCGAAATGGGTTGAAGCCATAGCGACGCCGACTAATGATGCTCGTGTGGTGACAAAATTCTTAAAAAAATATGTTTTCTCAAGATTCGGGGTACCACGAGCTATTATCAATGATGGAGGAGCTCACTTTTGCAACCGACAAGTGGAAAATCTCTTAAAAAAGTATGGGGTTACTCAAAAGGTGGCGACTCCATATCACCCTCAGACGAGTGGTCAGGTTGAAATTTCTAATCGTGAACTCAAGCATATCTTGGAGAAAACCGTTGATAATTCACGTATGGATTGGGCCAACAGGCTATATGATGCACTATGGGCATACAGAACCGCTTACAAGACTCCCATTGGTATGTCTCCGTATCGGTTGGTTTATGGTAAGGCTTGTCATCTTCCCGTGGAACTCGAACATAAAGCATATTGGGCAACTAAAGCACTAAATTTGGACTTAAAAGAAGCGGGATTGAGTAGATTGATGCAATTGAGTGAACTTGATGAATTCCGGTTGAATGCTTATGAAAGTGCACAAATTTATAAGGAAAAAACTAAAAGATGGCCATGATAAGCACATTCAACCAAAAGAATTTCAAGTGGGTCAAAAAGTTTTACTCTTTAATTCCCGTCTTCGACTTTTTCCGGGAAAACTTAAGTCCAGATGGTCGGGTCCGTTTGAAGTTGTCAAAGTTCATTCCCATGGAGCGGTTGATATTGTACGAGAAGGGTCCGGTGTATTTAAAGTGAATGGGCAACGGTTAAAGCTATACTTCGAAGGAGACAATATTCCTCGAGGGGAAAAAATTTCCCTCGTCGACCATCAACAATGATTTTCCTCTAAGTCGAGCTAATGACTTTAAACAAGCGCTGCTTGGGAGGCAACCCAAGAGTTTTCGATTCTTTTTGTCGTTTTGTTTTTTCTTCTTTTTGCTTTATTTGTTTTCCATAATTTATGTTTGAATTTTATTTTATTTTCGGTACTCAAGTGATTTACTAATGCACGATATTCTTGTTGCAGGCCAAAAAAATGAAAAACGAGGTGCATGGGTTCTTATACAATTTTCGCACTTAGAACAATTTTTAGGTGCACAGTTGTGCAATTTTCGTGCACAACTGTGCACAATTTTCGCACTTTTGCACTCTCAAATTTTTCGAAAAAAAAAAAAAAAAATTTTTTTTTGGGTCAAAATCCCCAATTGAGTCAACACACCCACCAAACCCCAAAATCAGCCAAAATCTCTCTCTCTCTCTCTCGTTTCTCTTCACCCCACATAGCCTTCCGCCGCCGTCACGCTCACAACCAAGATCCGCCGCCGACCGCCGCGCCGCTGCTCGTCGCCTCAACCGTCGCCTTCCGCCGTCGTTTCGCCACCAAAACGGCGCCAATTTGTTAACCGTCCGTAACAACACGGAATCGAACAAATAATATAGTGAAAGTAAGATCGTCTCCACAGGGAAGGTTATCAAGTACCAAACAAAGTTTATCTTATTATTTAGACTATCGATTATCAAAGATTTGAGATTTTAACTAATTAAAAGCAGAAATTTATAAAAACAGAATTAATTATAAATAATAAACACAAATATAATTAAAACGAATAATCAATTAACGAAAAGCCTAGGGATTAAGATTTCATCAAGGTATTTCTATGGATTATTGACTTTCAATGGATTATCATTCTTGTTTAAATTAAAGACCCAATTTCCTTAAATACACGAATACTCTCCCGAGATCTTCATGAGTACCCACCTAAATTAATTAACGTCACTCCCATGATCAAAAACTAATTTAGATGAATCCATTAAGTTCTATGAATATTGTTTAACTAGTCTCATGCAAAATTACCAATATCCCTATTAAGCAATTTACACATGTCTATTAAATCCGAACCAATAAACTAATTCACCTCCCGGTACTTCTTAATTTATCTTAAATCATGCAATTGGTGATCAATCAATTACAAGCATTAAACACTCATTAATAGATAAACCAAACAAGAAATCACATCCATCAATCATCAATAATCCAAATCAATACACAAGACTACATCTTAAACCCTAGAAAATAATTTAGCTATACATAATTAAAGAAAAACAAGAAATAAATTGCATAAACATAAAGTTACTCATGTTCAACAATGGAGGATTGGAAGAATACAACTTGAGAAGATGAAGCTTTTCTCCAAGAACTCTTTAAGATCTCCTTTCTCTCTCTAGAAGTCTTCTTTTCTCTCCAAGATCTACTTTTTTTGTAAGAATAAATGAATTAATGCTCTCCCACCTCACTCTAGCCTATATAAATGTTTTTGCCATTTCTTTTTAACTAAAAAGGAGTCTTAGATACATAAATTATGCCCATCCAAGTCATAAAATCGGCCCACAAAAATTCGCAGCTGCACAGTTGTGCAGTTGCCTGTGCAGTTGCCTGTGCAGAAATCTTCCTCTTCATTTTTCTTCAACGAAACATTCTCGTTTGGCCTTTCAAATGCATTTCTTCACATCCTCTTGGATAGCCTTCATTATTCTTGTAATAAATACTCCTTCAACTCATCAAAATCATCGCTTTTATGCCTATAAAAGCATTGAAACGACTTAGAAATCAAAATATATAAATTAGGCTAAAAATAAAGCAAAAGACTAACAACAAGGCATAAAATAAAGATAAATGTGAGGTAAATCATAATGAAAATATGTAAAATATGAGACCTAACATTCATCCTCTGAAACCAATTGCTAAGACTAGCGCTCAAGGTAAGAAATTTCTTCTACCAAGGCCTTCTCTCGATTTTCTACCTTCTATAGAAAATTTAGTTCTTAAGGTTTTTTCTTCCTTTCAGCTCCGTTGGAAGTAGATACTAAAGCAGACGTTATTTCCAGTATTTCAGAGAGTGTGCCAGCCAAGTTAGACGTTGATCTATCCGCCGTTGTAGCTATCACTCAAGAAGTTGCTGCAACCACTGCTGAAGATCTCCCATACTCTGTGTGGATCTGCTGCTAGGCACTGGATGGTTCTAGATAGAGATATAGACTAACACATCTCTCATCCCTCCGACTTTACTCAATGAAAACGGTGTTCCGTATGAAGATTATGAAGAAAGATATATCCATTTCGAGCATTGTATTAGAGAAGCCATGGAATATGATGCCTGGTTTTCTCGGATTCTGTTTGATCAAAAGTTGATAGAAGCTCAAAAGGAGGAGCTCATCAAAATCGCCTCCGAGGATCCAGCACCTCCAAAGAAAAAGTCAAAGAAGACTAAATCGCCTAAGACTAAGTCTTCTAAATCTAAGTCTTCTTCAAGTACTGCAGAGGAAGAGGAAGCTCCCAAAAAGACTTTGGCTGTGCTTCCCGCTGAAATAGCCGCTTCCAAGCCAAAGAAGGATTCTAAGCCCATCTAAAGGACCTTAGTTGAAATCGACTCTGTGTACTTTGATGTTCATCTGCGTAGTGAACCAGAGGCTCGACCGCTAAGAAATGAGAACATTATTTTTCACAACTATTTTCATGTTCCTCTTAGTCCAAGTGAGTAGACGCTTAAAAAGCTAGGCTATTCTCATTTCCATGAAAAGGTCTTTCATTGCTCCAATCTTGAGACTGCTCAGCCTCTCCGACTGTGGAAAGCCAAAGGAATTGCCATTCCTGAAAAGCCAGCGGATCTAAAGCAAATGATTTCTTGAGAAGGGCAACTCTACTTTGAGAAAGTCTGGCATGGAGATTACAGTGCAGATCTTCAGCGCTTCCTCGCCTTGGAAAGCATTCAGGATCGTGGCATGAGAGCTATTCTAGTAGACGAAACTGAGTGGCTACTCAAGGAAGTAGAATGGGTTAAAGCCTATGCATCTAAGCTCCATACTTTTGAAGAAATGGTGGCCAAGTCAATTCTTTTCAATCAGGAAATTCATGAGAAGTGAAATCAGTTTGCTCGCTATTGCCTCGATTCTCTCATTCAACGACTCGGACCAATTGATTATTTGCTATCTATTCAGCGGCCAGTTGAAGAATCTCTTCGCTAAGTGCTTGCCGAGCTCAGTCAATCCAATCTCATTCCGGACTATAGCAGTGTTCCCAGTGGCAAATCCTCAAGCGTCAATATGGAAGTCGATTCTAAACAGAGCTATGAGTTTCTATTCAATCGCATGAAACTCAAGGATGCTATAAAGGTCTTTGACCAAATTTTTACTCGCAATGTTGTCACAGCGACTGGGGTAAGCATCAATGAGTTTTCCGGATTCATATTTCTGGACTCTTATCCCCAAGGGTTAAGTGCTCATTAAAAGGTAATTGTTCTGTTAGAAGGGCAATGCAGCCCAGTGCTCTCTCAAGCTGTCCTGCCTTACTTAGAAGAGTAATCTAAGCACTACATCTCAAATCTTCCAGTACTGCCAGAAGATAGGTTGTTGCACTTTTGCAAGGAGCAAACCGAGGACTCTCTCTTCTTTATTCTAGGGTCTAGCGCTAGGTTAACTCTAGTACACCCTATAGATGCTATCGATCCGATGTGGGTAGCTGCTAAAGAAGGTCCAATCGCCATATTCCAAAGAGAACTCTTTCAGCTATCAACCATTTCAATAAAATATTTCGTGGACCCAAATCATGCCATCAGTAGGAATGACTCCGAAAAAGATCATTCCCAATGCCCCTCTTATTCTGTCATTGCAGTGGCTTTCTAACCTTCGCCATATCTTTTCTTCTACTCTGCGACTGACAGAATCTGTCTTCAAGTTCACAGAAGCTCGTGTCCATTTATCTGAGAAGCGCCATCAGATGATGACATGGAGATAATTTTTGAGGAAGAAACTCCTTCCAACGCCCCTGCTCTAGTTGTTCACATTGACCCTATTCCGAGCGCTGAGGCCTATGGAGATGATTTCATCATGGACATTGCAGAAGTCCATGCTCCAGAAGTTGCTCTTCCCGAAAAGGAACAAGTTACTGTATCTAAGGAACCTCTCATCAGAGATCCTATGCGAGGAAAAATTGTAGCTTCCAAAGATTCTTTGCCTCCTCCAGCGCATTCCTCATGTGATAGTTCAGACAGTGATGATGATCCAGACGTTCAGGACTTCAAGAAAGCGATCAGGACTCAGGAATTCTTTAGTCGATATAAAGGGCTCCTGCTCTCGATTGGAAAATCAGAGTACTTCAGCACTTTATGCCATAGAGAGGAATTGACTGAATGATATGCGCAATGCGGCCGACCAGAATACCATCAATATGATGAATATGCTGGTCCTGCTCGTCACATATCTTTCTAAAAGCATCAACCGCTCACTTGCCCTGAATGCCTCCGCAGACGCTGAATGTCACAATATTTCAAACTCTGCAGCTGAAAGCATTACTGCTCAAGTAGCTTTTCTAATCGATGAAGGCAAGCTCCTGTAAAGAGACTTGTCTGAGATTTGTTCCTCTCAACCTCTTGCTGATGTCAAGAAGGGGAAAAAGGGTAAAAACTCGTCCAAGAGCGCTCATAGCTCTAAAGATAAGCACTGGGAAGAACTTCAGAGTGCAATCTCCGAAATCCAGCAAGCTGTCCTTAAGAAACGCAAACCTCATTTCTACAAAGGCTACCCAATTCCTGATTTCTCTGTAGAGCTTCTTGAAGAGTTAGGCATCCTCCGTTCGCTGTTTTTGTTCCTAATTACCCCAATCTGCGCAGAGCTCCAGTCACAAGGACCTATGAGATCTTTGAAGATTTGTTATGTGAACTGGGAGTTGATTCTTCCATTTGGCACAAGCGCCTTCACAGTTTTGAGGAATTAGCCGAGAGAATGGGAAATAAACAATATGCCAATGATACTTATAAGAAGATGAGGGAAGCAAATGACAAGTTGTGGAAGTTTGCTGAAATGCTTTTCAAGCAAGAGCAAAAGAGTGCTAGCAAATCGCAACTTTCTTCCACAAAAAGAAAGCGCTGGATCTTATAGTTTCATTCTGTTTTAAGCGCTTTATGAATGTTTCTATCATTAAACTCATTGTACTTGCATGACAAATTATGAATGAATGAATTTTGCTGAAACATCTTGTTTCTCGCTATATGTACTAACTTATAGCTAACCTCTAACTTTTAAACGCTAACTTTCTATAATCTTTGTTAATTTTTCTAGCTCTTAGACTATAAAAGAGTTAAGGTATTGACATCATCAAAAGGGGGAAATTGTTAGCAAATTTCATGTTAGATATTTTGATGATGTCAAGATAGGTTTTATGTTAGACCCCAAAGATTATGTAAGTTTATCTTTAATAGAATATGTCTAAGCGTTTAAAGTTATCGAGTTGTAATTTTTAGTTTAAGGCATTTTATCTTTATAGTTTTTAGACTAGTATCTAGCACTTGAGCTATGATAGAATTCTAGGTGAGTCTATCAAAGTGAAAGAAAAAATCAGTGTCTGAAGACTTTGAAGATAAGAGATTCTTTAAGTGGCTGCCAAGCACATGAAGAATCATTCAAGGTGATCATGCCACAAGCGCCTGTCTTCACCTGAATTAAATTCAAAATCAATAAGGACTTAAATGCAACATTTAATGGATATTTAATTCCAAAGGGAATTAAATTTAAATGCATTAAATGCTTGATATGAGCATTAAATGAGATAAGAACTATTGACGTACGGATGAGTCTTCCCCATTGGTTGTCAACTCAAAGTAGGTCTGCTACCAACTCTGTGCAGCAGAATTTTCAGAGATGTCAGAAAAAGACTAAGTCACGCGCTCCTGCTTGTGTCCAACGGACAAATTCCAAGAAAGTATATAAATAAATCATCACAACTCAACCCTAAACACCGAGAAGATTATCAAAAGATTGATATACACTTACGCTGTTGAAATCTATCTTCATCTCTAAAAGCTCAAATCCTCCATAGCCAAAACATCTTTGAGCTTATACATCTCTACAGTCAAACCAATATCTCTTACCTCTTCATAGAAAAACTATGGGTATGTTTGGTTATGTTTTCAACTCATGTTTGGTCCAAAATCCCCACCAAACAATGTTTGGCTCACACAATATTTGATAAAAAAATATACTACTTTTTTGGTCCAAAAAAAATATAATAATTATTTTCCATTTTTCTACACCTACTTTGTCCCTACACTCCTCTCTATGTGCTCTCTCTCTTCTCTCTCCTCTCTATCAGACAAAAACTTCATGATTTGACTGCTACAGTAACTTTTGTTCCCTCTGAAAACAAAACCAAACATTATCTCACCAAAAAAACACACCCAAAAACCAACTCCCAAAATAAAACCAAACACAATCTCATCAAACACGCACGTGTCCCCATAAATTTCTCACCAATAATTCTCACCAAAATACCATCCCAAAACATAACCAAACATAGCCTATCTTTTCTAAAGAGATATTCCAAAAGTGTTTGAACTTTCCAAATCAAATAACCCTTTGATAAAACCCATCAACCACTTCAATTTGTGTGACGAAGTTGATGAAGACACGACAGTATTTCTGTGTGAGAGAAGTTTGTCAAGAGCAGATCTTAGCCGAGTTGAAATCTTTGTGATCAGGGAACTCGAGATCAAGTCTTCACCATTTGCTATTTTGTTGAAGTTGTCTTTGTGAAGCTTTGTGATTCATTATAGTGAATTCCTCCTGTGTGAAAAGGAGTAGAAGGACGTAGTTGGGATTACATAAACCCAGTGAACCTTACAAATCTCGTGTCTTCCATTATTTACTATTTTATTGCTTTATCTATTATTATCTATTTACATTATCATAAAACATGCTTTCATAAATATAAAAGAGCAACTAAGCACTTTCTAAGTGCCTGTTTATTCATACTAAGTTTGTGTATTGTTGACTTCTTAGGTTAATTTTCTCTAAGTAGTATATTTATACTACAATGAAACAATAACCTATGCTAATTTTACCCCTTCATGTGGATGCCCACTTTGTGGCCTTTTAGCCATCGGGCTTTAGCCCTATTTAATTAATTAAATAATTAATATTTTTTATCTAATAAATAAATTAATTAAATAATCAATTAAATCCATGTTAATATTATAATGAAATTCCTCTAAGGAATTAATTAATTCATTAACTTAATTAATTAATAAAATCATTTATGATTAATTAATTAATCTCGATATCCAATACCGGAAATTCTCTCAAGTCTTTTTCCATGATTTTCTTTTTGCACTTCCTTTAAGCGCGACTCTTTAGGTTCGTCTCAAAAGGCAATTGGGAGGAAACCAAAAGGATGTGAGTAACACCTAGCCAGTCACGTGGCTCACATCGTATTCCAATTGAGAACGGATGAATAGGATCATTCCAAACCATATATGCTGTGAATACCGTACGAGTATAAACCTTTTATTCTTATATCTCAGTCAAGTGAGAGTCATGGTTTTAGTCAAACTCACATGACTTGACCATATGCTTAACTCATAATGAGTTGAAGTCATTTTATGCTTTGGCCAAAGACTTTTTACCTCACTCATTCATGACTGCAGAGGATATTTAGCTCATTCACTTATGAGAGAATAAATCTCATTTTGCTAATCAGTTAACAATGCTACTTGCCCATCAAGTCACACTTCGAGGTCGATCCCACCAAAGGGTGATTTGGATCTAACTACTCTAATGACAGACTTGATGTCACAAGTACATCTTCAACTCGATTCCTCAGGTCTAAGGTTCACGCGTACCTATCACAACTTATCAGTTTCATCATTAACTGTCTGTGAGTGAATACCCATGTGATGAAACTGATGTGAGCCATGTTCGAACATATTAGTCCAACTTATATGTCTATGACATAAGTTCCCACTATCATTCCCATAGTGTTCGACTGACACTTTCTCTGTCAAAACTTATATCATGCAAGTCCTTGTTCTGTATTGATGTCCAGTCAAATACTTTCTAAGACTTGCGAACTCTATTTAGAGAATAAGGATCAAACCTTTCTAGTGTCATTCTTCCTATCCCATAGGAAGTAGAAGGTTTGCCTTATTCTAAAGGACTTTACGTTGTTTATTAACACCTTACAAATGCCTATAAGAAAAGAACAAGATAATGCCTTATATATTATAAAAAGATATTGTTTAGTTACAAGTTAATGCCCTATAAATCTATCCTCTTTATGGCATTTGAGAGCATACACTCTAACAAGAGACTTGTACAAATCTTCCGCTGTGCTAACCCTGTTATAAGTGCTGAGTGCCTGATCCATCTTGATCAAGTGCTCAAAGCTATTATCTAAATTATCTTTCTTTAAAACAAGTCCAAAAATTCGAAAAGAATTTCAAGGTCTATTCAAATCTCTCCCCCAACCCCTTCTAGACCCTTTCGTATGCCACTTGGGATCAATAATTTTAACTTTTTGAATTTGTCCGAATTAAAAGATTGTGGAATGGATTTTCGAAATTGAAACATATTTTCATAAATTTTGGGAATGTAGAAAATTATTTTATTTCCCACTACTCAGCACCTTGGTTTGTTGGCTACTGATATAATAGGTACTTTTTGCTTTGATTTCTTTTTTTCTTTCCGTACAAAATATTTCATAAACTGGATAATGAAATGGATGGAGAGCTGAGATTGGGCATTATTTGTGATTTTGGGGCAAACAAGTTGTTCCCTTGAATAATACCCACACAGTTAAGTGTCATTTCTCTTTATGGAACAAATTGGAAAGCTGGGAGCTTGATGTTCCTTCTTGACTTCTTTTGCACCTTTTTTTGTATTTGGTTGTTGATTTTGATTTGTTCAATTTCCCTGATCACATACTAACTGATGCAAGGACTTTGGTTCAACAAGCAAGGAATGAGACTGCTGAGTTTCGGTTCAAATATGGATATGAAATGCCTGTTGACATATTGGCTCGTTGGTATGTTATTTTAATATTTTGTACTGGTGTGCTAAACTCTGTTTTTGTCTCATCTGTTCATTGTATGACCATGACCCATAGTTTCTCAAAGTGTTTAATTATGATCATATAATTTGTCAAACATAACATCCTGGATTTTAGACTATGAGATCCTAACATTGTGTGTGAATTGCAAATTATATATAAGACAGAATCCAGCTAATTTTATGAAATCTGGTCCTGACTTCAGAATTTTTATGAGGAACTTATAGTTGAATCCTTTAACATCTGATTTGGTACTGCTGTTAGGAGACTATTGATCTTTTTTAATTTATATAAGAAAGAAGCAACATAATATTTCCTCTATGGTGTTGGATGTTGGAATTATATTATTTTTAGTTATAAGTGTATCCAAATGCTTTGTAGAATTGCAGACAAAGTCTCAGGTTTATACCCAGCATGCCTATATGAGACCACTTGGCATAGGTTTGTTGCTATCCATCTCTCTTAATTAAAGGAAATGTAGTTCATTCCACCCTGGAGTTACAAGTGTCACTTTGATCCTCCATAATGGTGGGAAAAAATGTTGTTCATTCCACCCTGGAGTTCTTTTCTGCTATTAGGGTTGTTCATGGTTTGGTTAATAGACCAAACCGAACCGAAATTGACTTTTTCGGTTGGAATCAAAACTGAGAACCTTTTCGATTCAGTTTCGATTTTTATTTTTCAGGTATTTCGATTTTGGTTTTGGGGCTCAGTTAACCGAATCGAGCCAAAAACTGAATAAGTTTAAAAATAATATATACTTTTTATTTATGGGGGAGCTAATGTGGAATTTCAAAAAAGATTAGTTGTGTGCTTGTGCTTAGCATGCTGTAATGGACTAATGGTGTAATATTTTTTAGTTTGTACTTGGTGGCATCATGTGTTGAATTTTGATGTTATTATCATGTTTAGTTGAATTTAGATATTTTTGTTGGAATCGCGTGGTCCAACCACGGGGATGCCGGTTGCAGCGGAAGCGCGAAATTTAAAAAATTCAAATAAAACGCGAGGCATCCCCAAATTAGGGCTAGACAGATATGGTAACATCGGATTCAAAAAATCACAAAGGAGAGTGATCACGTGTTTACCTCTTGAATAACTTAGTCAGCAACGTCTTTTTAAGCAACTCCCTGTTACACCTCTTCAGATGGATTTGCTCTAGCGCCCAAATTTTGCGCCTCTAAGATGTATCCACACCTTAGCTCATACCCTCGATTATCTCCACCAGTGCTAGCCAAGAGAATATCAAAGTTTGGCTCATAAGAAAAAGGGTAGGAATTTATTTAAGTGTTCTTTGTACTCAACTCATGAGTTGGAAGAATTTCTTCTGAAAGAGGTGGAAAAGAAAATATGGAGAGAAAGAATTCCGCAAACCCTAATTCTTATTAGTTTAAGTTAAACCAACAATATAATAACACATATATATAGTCGAGTAACCAAAACAAAATTGGTTAACTCCTACCCACACACACGCCTTTTATGCGTGTAATATTTAACTAATTAGCACATGCTAATTAATTAATGCTAGTAATAGAATACTAATATATATGCATAGTATATAAGGTTAAAACCTTAATAACAAATACACATAAAAACTTGTATCTATGCATACATACATATATATATATATTATATTATTTGAATTTCCTTGTTTCTTCATTCTCTTCCTTAGTTAATTAGATCCACTAATTAACTAACAAGATCTTTCCATATATTTGAGGTCCTTCCCAAATATATAAGATCTATCCAAATAAGATCTTTCCATATAATTAGTCAACTAACTAAATAGATCTTATCAAATCTAAAATATCTATTCTAATATATTTATAAGATATTTCCATATCAATTAGTCATCTAATTAATTAGAATGGAACCTACTAAATATATTACAAGATTTATATGGTAAATATATACACATATATATGACTTGGTGAACAAGATAAAATCCTCCACCAAATCCACATATGTACATGACCATACGTGTATCAACATATATATATATATATATATATTTCTCTTTCACACATTAATTAATTAGACCACTAATTAATTAACTAGTCTTTCCCAATTTAATATTTCAATATTAAATTATAAGACTATTATTAATTAAGACTGCTTAATTAATTTATTCCTTTTCCCTGATTAATTAATTCCACTTAATTAATCTCTCCATTAATTCACAAAGAATAAACTAGCCAATAGGTACTACACTACGTTATGTGTGTGACCCCTCAGACTCATTAACAAGCTAGCAATAAGTCCTCCCATAGACTAGATTAATTATTCTCAATAATTAACTAGGCCTTGGATTAACTTCACCAATTAACCCAAGGCACCTATCAGTAGTTGTTTGATATCTTGCAACGTCGCCATGACTTCCTAGATGTTAACGATGGAAAGCAAACCTATCCAGATTTCGATCTTCATGTGAGTCGAATTCTTCCATCTTTTTCCCTTCTAAGGCTTAGGGTTTGGTGACGGTCGAAACCCTAGTAGCCTCGGAAACTATGACTATGTTGGTTCCAATAATGATCCGGTCTTCCAAGCAGGGATCACCAATCCCTCTTATGAGACTACGCTCTGGCCAGATGTTTTTATTGATCATTCAGCTTCATACAACAGCATAGGAAATGCCAAGCTATAAGCCCTGGATGGATCACTTGACGACTGTCATCTGTTCTGCTGTACTACCAAATTATACCCAACATACACACCGTATGACTCTCCTGGAATGCACGTGCGTATCAAAGCATAATGGATATTACCCTTTCCAATGACATCTCAAGTCTAAGGACTAATCTCACACTACGAAACCTAAGGACTTCAAGTTTAACAGAACTAATGAGAAATCCTTGCGGAGTCGTTCAATTCCATACTTCTCGTAAGTATGAATCTTCATGCATGTATTGACTCGTCGACCATTGACAATGGAACACGTCAATCTCTAATAAGAGTTACACACACGAACAAGTCTTGACGGGGCCAGTGATATCCCATATCTTACAGCCTCTATGACTTGGAACATGTTTTAGGACTACGATCTTTAAGAGCATTCCATAGGTATCCCGACCGCCCCCCTAACAATATGTAATCCATGGGATCTTTATCTATACTAACATAAGTAATCGACAATAAAGAAGCATACAGAAATCGGTTTGATGCGGTATAAACAATAAGACTATCATAGTGTTTATGACCCAATGTTCAAGCCAACAGATGGCTCGCCGAGCACACAACACTATCAGTTTTATGTATGTTGAATTTAGTATATTGGTTGCGCCTGTGCTTAGTATGTTGAATATAGATGTTATTGTCATGTTATTGGACATTACTCATGCCCCTCATGCCTAAAAAACAGTTGCTGAAGTTTTTTGGGTCAAAATCGGTTAACCGTTCGGTTAAACGAAAAAAAACCAAAATGGTTTCGGTTAAAATCGAATCGAACCATTTCATTTGGGTTCGGTTTCGGTTTCAGATTTTTCTGAACTAAACTTTTGGTTCGGTTTAATCAAATTAACATCCCTATCTTCTATTGATTGTAAATGGCAGAGGCTTTTCTCCAATCCCACAAAACAACTTCCTCACATTTTCTACCCAAAAAATGGCATATGCTACAGTATGCGACTCGCTAAAGATCAACGGCTCCGGGAAAGATATAAATTTGGGATGGAGGTTCTACGGTTGTGAATTACACCATGTAAGTTTCAGTTATTAAAATTCTGAATTTGGTTTTGAATGAAGTAAATACAACATATTAATTTCTACATGATTTTGGTTTGCAGAATGCAGCAGGTTGTGGGTTTTTGTTTGGTTGGATCCACAAATTTGTGCGCGCTCAAGAAATGTGATACCCGAACGTTTGAGGTCTGTAGATAGGAAACATGCTGAATTGGACAATGCTTGTTGAAGGAGAAATGAGATAGGCGGGCATGGATGGCTCTGGTGATATTGTGGGTCATTTTTCTCTTAACTTGGTTGGGTACAAGTGAGAAATCTGAAGTTGCACAACAAGCAAGTGGTGAAATGAAGCAATTGCATATGTAACTTTCTTATGTTTGTATTTTATTGTGCAAGAACCACAATGGATATTTAGCATGCCTATCAAAATTTTGGGACTTTGTTAGATTTGTAATGGTATGGTTCTTGCACTTAATTATGTTAGGAATGTAGCTTGTTGTAATAGAAAGTTTGATAGTGAACTTTGTAATGGAAAATGCTAGTTTGTTGCAATAGAACATTCTTTTTGTTGCAAATCATGTACTCTTTGCCAAAGGCAGAGGATTTGTAGGTTTCTAAGACTAACATCAAAAGTTCTTCACCAATGCTACAAAAAATCCAACACAAAACAAAAACTTAAAACAACACTCAAACAAACACATAAACAACCAAGACACATATACGAACAACAAAAGCCACTGTATCATTATAGCAACAAAACCATTTTACTGTCACAACCAAAAGTTTTAGTTTTTCAAATTAATTAAAGGAACTAAAATACAACTCATTAAGAACAATTAAGAACTAAATTATATCAACGTAAATAAAGGAACTGAAATTAAACTACCATGTATTACCTTTTACCTATTAGATAAATGTCAATTTATCTTTGTCATATATACCAAGGTCCCCAATAACCAATTTTGAAAACCATCGCTATGTCTCCTTGTCTTCAGCTTCTGTCACACAGTAGCATATAGGGAAGATGCAATTATTTGGATCAAGCCCAACTGCAGTCAATAGAATTAATTTCTGGGTGCCCTTTAAATAGCACCCATCAACACCAATGACACGTCTCCAACCCCATAAGAAGCCCTTCCTACATGCATCAAAGCAAATATAAAACCTCTAGAACTTGTCTTCACCAGTTTCACTATCAACATATGTCTTAACCTCCATTACTGATCGCTGTAGTCTCTATTCAACATATCATTGAACTTCCTTTTTGTTGTATAATATTGAGATGTATTAATCTCACAGTTAAGATCAAGGTTCACCTTTTCTTTAAAATCTTTAACTCTCCATCCATTGTTTAACCTCCAATCAGTCTTGTATTTGTTGCTTAACAGTCTGGATGTAACAATTTTATTTTTACTTAAAATTCTTCCACATTTATGATTAGTATTTGAAGTCGTAATTTGAAATGAGTTAGAGTCTTTAATTTTTGAAGCCAAAACAACCCAATATAATGACAGTTATGTCCCTTACACTTTGACCTCACCCTTAATTTACCATTCTTTACAAACACAACATTTATCTGCCAAAGCACTGCATGTGCTCTCATAGCCTCCTTAAACTCCTTTGCATTTGTAAAAACCTTCCCATTTAAATACCTTGGATCATGCATATAAGTTTTTGGGTTAAACCTAATGAACTTGGTAACGCCACCACCTTCTTCATCACTACATAGACTTTCCAGTGAATTAGGTGATGTGTCACCTTCTTCTTCTTCATTAACTTTAATTACAAAAATGTTGATTCCATTTGTTTAGTCACTTTCTCTTTCCCTTTTGACCTTACATTTGAATACTCAACCTCAAGATCAACATACTTTTCATAACACATGCCAACATCATTAGTAAGGTCATAATCTGGGTCATACAAACCATCTTCATCATTACTGTCTTCATTAGTGTCTAAACCACTATATGCCTCTATATGTAAACTACCCCCACCACCTGCCTCCGAATCCAAGTCACCCTGAACCCCCACCATCTAAATTCAAGCCACCTTAATCCCACCCTCTGAATTATCACCATCCCCAACCCTAATTTCTAAATCTAAGCCACCATAAACCCCTTCCTCTGTACATAAGCCACGTTCAAACCCACCCTCTGCATCTAACTCAATTGTATCCTCTACATCCTTTGCATCTTCTATGCCACCTTCACTCTAACCTCTTCACCAATGCTTACATCAACTTTAGTCCCTTCCAACAAACAAGTAAAGCTAGGTGGCACTACATCTAGTTCTACTTGCACATTTCTACACCTACTTCAGCCATATCAAGAACATCTTGATCACATAACATATATCTCAATCTAGCATTTAAAGCACATTTTGGCTTCAAGTGATAGTACCCCAAAAATCCTTCATAACCAAGTGTAGACATAATTTTATCCAATTCACACATGGTGACATAAATTTAAATGGCAATAATCAGGAAAACCACATTCCCACCCACATATACTTTACTTGGTAATTCCAGTAGTTGACCACCATGGTGGATTTTCAAGGTGAGATTCTTGTCTCAAAGACTTGCAATTGTAAACAATGAATAATCACCACCATTTCAAAAGGAAACAAGGACAAACAAAACACCACACAATAAATAATGCATTAGGGACTACCATAACAGAGACAATGGGACCTTAGACCATTTAACACAATGCTTTAGTAAAAGCAAACATTTGGGACCATTCTCATACTTAAGAAAATAAATTACGCAATGCCCCACAACATCAGTAAAAAATTACCATCCCACAACAAAAAGGAAAAAAAATAGCATCTTGATTGGGTAAAGAAAGTATTTTGTTTCTGGAAAAAAAGATTACTTCTTAACCCTAAACTTATTGTATCTCGAAGGCATTTCATGTCCATGGTGCTCCATTGTCGATTGAAGCAAAAATCAACCCCCAAATGTAGTTTCCCACCTAAATTAAACTTATTTGAAGTTCAAATTCAAGAGGAAGGGGGATACCCTATATATCTAGTCCGATAAATCCAGGTTGATAGTTATAATCCTGAGTCATAAAAACTCTATCTAACTCCATAAATGAGGGAAAAACCACAACTTGTGGCAGACTGAATTCGAACTCAGGACCTCTCATATAAAGTGGGAGGTGGATACTACTAAACCAATAGGTCTTGGGTAAACTTATTTGAAGTTGGATTGGTAATTTTTGCGTTTAATCTTGTGAAATTGGATGGGTAATCAAACCTAGTTTTTCCCCTCTTTCACAGCGTCTTTAATTTGGAACTAAACAAGAGTTTGACCATTTTGTAGTCCTTCAAGAGAGAAAATATGTTGTAAGGACATATTTACCCGCTGATAATTGGCATGTGCGTATCATCACGTGTAAGCTTAGCAGAAATAAATGGTCGAAAACTGGAGGGAAGGACCACGAAAATACATATTTACCACATGAGGCACTAAAAGTGCCTCATCCGCTCCAAGTGAGGGACGAAAAGTGTCATTTACCCACTTTTCTTTAATTAAAATAGTGTAAAACATTTTTTTTAATACAAAAGGAAGGGGGAAACCCTAACTATCTATCCCGACAGATCCGGGTTTATAGTCGTTTGTCTAAGCCAAGTAAGGCCTCGCAGATCTTGTTCCAAAGTATTACACAAATCCGAACTCGGGGATTGCATGACACCAAGTGTTCTTTCAAAACCCTTCTTGGCCAATCCGTCTGCCACACGATTGACTTCTCGCCAAATGTTACGTATTTCAACGTGCCATGCCAGCTTCATCTTGCATCTGATTCGATCAATAAGCTCCCAGTGGTGGTGCGAGGACGTACCCTCTTGAATACCCCAGATAGCCTCCCTACTATCAGATTCAACAATCACCTCACAGAGGTGCATGTCCCAAGCCAAATTTAGGCCATACAAAATAGCTGTCAACTCAGCTCCAAGCGACGTGGAAGTGCCTATACCACCACTAAACCCCCGAATCCAGTGACCATGATGGTCACGGATAACTCCTCCAATGCTAGCCCAACCGGCATGTAGTTCATCCCCCCGACGTACTGCGCCGTCAACATTAAGTTTTCAAGTACCAAGAACAGGTGGTTCCCAATGAACAGAAATAGAATGGTCAACCTCAGTGGTGTCACTTTGTTGAACTCGCAAAGTCTTTCAACTCTATGTCAAAAGTCATAAAAGGAAAAAGAAAGAAAAAAAGAAAAACAAAGTTCCATCCAGAGTTGGGGGTATTGAAGTAAATGTGCTCGTTCTTTCTTGCTATAATATATTTGTCTTGGGCACAAAGCTACTCTTCTTCTCCAGTATAAACCCCCACAATCGCTCTTCCCATCTTTTAAATCACCAGAAATAAATCCCATTTCCACTCTTTTAAGAAGAATAACAGAAGTGCGTGCAAACCCAGGAGGAGAAGAAGAAGAAGAAGCTCCTCGAATCAAAAATTGAAGAATGAGCCGTGGAAGTGGAGGCGGATATGATCGGCACATAACGATCTTCTCTCCCGAAGGTCGTCTCTACCAAGTTGGTAAGCGCAGCTTCCTCCACAAATCCATCCAACTTTTGTAATTCTTTAATGCCCCCACTTTTTTACTCAGATATAACCAACGATTCGATTTGCTTTCTGTTTTTCTAAGAAAACTAGGGTTTATAGATTTGTGTGGTTATAATTTGTGCAGAATATGCTTTCAAGGCCGTTAAGGCTGCCGGAATCACCTCGATTGGCGTCCGTGGCTCCGATTCCGTTTGTGTTGTTACTCAGAAGAAAGTCCCGGTGAGTTTTTGATGATTCATTATTTTATGGTTTTTATTTATTTATTTATTTCCTACATTTTATTTATATTTATTATGTATTGTTTGAGCAGGACAAGCTTTTGGATCAGACAAGTGTAACTCATTTGTTTCCCATTACTAAGCACCTTGGTTTGTTGGCTACTGGCATGACAGGTACTGTTGCTTTGATTTCCTTTTTCTTCTGTACAATTAATTAATTTCATAAACTGGATAATAATGAAATGGATTGAGAGCTGAGATTGGGCTTTATTATAAGTTATTGTGTTATTTGTAATCTTTTGGGGCAAACAAGAGTTGTTCCCTTGAAGAATACCTACCCACACAGTTAAGTGTATTTGGTTTTTGATTTTGATTTGTTCATTTTTCCTAATCACATTCCAGCTGATGCAAGGACTTTGGTTCAACAAGCAAGGAATGAGGCTGCTGAGTTTCGGTTTAAATACGGATATGAAATGCCTGTTGACGTATTGGCCCGCTGGTATGTTATTTTAATATTTTTTACTATTGCGCTAAACTCTGTTTTTGTCTCTTCTCTTCATTGTATACCATGACCCATAGGTTCTCAAAGTGTTTAATTATGATCATATAATTTGTCAGACATAACATTCAGAATTTCAGACTCTTATCCTAGCATTGTGTGTGAACCGCAGATTATATATTTATAGTTGAATCCTTGAACATCTGATTTGGTACTGCTGTTAGGAGACTGTTGATATTCTATTTTTATTTATATGAGAAAGAAGACACGGGATATTTCCTCTTAAGGTGTTGGATGTTGGAGTTGTATTATTTTCAGTTATAAGTGTATCCAAATGCTTTGCAGGATTGCAGACAAGTCTCAGGTTTATACGCAGCATGCCTATATGAGACCACTTGGCATAGGTTTGTTGCTATTCATCTCTCTTAATTAGTGGATTTTTGCAATATCTCTTCTCCATATTATCTGTTCCTGTTAACTATTTTTTATAAATAATATTTTCAGTTGCAATGATATTGGGTATTGACGAAGAGAAAGGTCCCCAGCTCTTCAAGTGTGATCCTGCTGGTCATTTTTTTGGTCATAAGGTAAGAAGAATTTCCAATCTTTGACATGAATTTCAATTAGTATAGCTCCTGAAAATTTTGTCTTTCTGTTATTTCCGTAATGTCACATTTACATGTCTTGTGATCTTGTTGCTGCAGATGTATATATCGTTCATGAACTTGTTCAATTTGTCACCATAGATACACTGGAACTTTCAAATGTATGTGGACATACTAATTCAGTATTTGCTAATAGAACGAATGCTTATACAAAAAGTTCCCTGAAACTTTCTGAATCATAAATTCAAACCTCACTGTATACTTTTCTTATACTTCAACAATGTAACCTCTGAAAGGTGAACAGGAGCATAGTGTATTTATGTTCTTCAGGAGGCTTTCTGAGTATGCATCTTTGTGGGATATAAATGTGAATCCCTTAAGCTTTAGCATAGCCACCTTAGCTCTGGTCTAGTGAATTTAATCACAAAGATGTATATCCAGGCAGAGGGTTTACCCTTTTTCTTGTCCTCCAAAATGCAATAAATTTGGCCAAATGCGGTATCTTTGTACCACTACAGACCTCCATGTAAGGTTTCAGTGAGACTTGGGAGTGATAAAATATTTTGAACTGGCTTCCCTAGTTAGCTATTTTCCTTGAATCTATCTTCTAAATCTCAGGCTTTCTGTACTGGCTCTGTCTCATGGATCAGTGGTTAAGATAATAAATTTTTCCTTTAAGAGTCTTACCATAATGGTATTGAGCATTGCAAAATTCTATGGTAGTAGTATGATGGGTTTATACTAATACACTTCACATTTTCATTTTGGTTTTTCTTAAAAGGTAAATAAAATGAAACTGTCATTTTCCTTTTATTGAAATTTCGTAGCATGTCAACATGGCCAATATTGTGTTTACCAAAAACTCGAAGCATTCACACTGCAAGTACGTTCAGTAATGATTTTGCACCCTCATTTTGAATAAATGAAACTGATACAGATTCTAATGAAGACATCTACTAAAGGAATTCCATGAACTGTAGAATCTCAAAAGCAGCTTATCATTAAATTCCGAACAGATTCAACTTTAACAAATCAAATTCCCAATGTATAAGCTAATGAAAGAAATTAACAGCTTGCATTGTTAATAGAAGTCTTGCACGACCTAATATTTGTTGGTTGGAGTTTGAGATGGTTAATTTTTTGTCATTGTAAAGAGTTTTGTTCCACTTGCTAATGAAAGAATCTTAATGTTCTGTTGAATTCGGGGTGATGTTCATTCACAATTTAAACCCTCTCATTTGACAGGTACGATTATTTTATGTAAGTGAACAAACTGGATTTTGTGTGATGTGTTTTGTCTAGTTCAGGCTCAAAGAAACTTCTTACGATGCTTCTCACTCGTATAACATGTATATTACCTAGGGTACGTTTCCTAGTGATGATTTCGTTCCAGAAAAGCGAGCAATATCTGTTGCCATCTGAAGAAGAAACGAGCGCCCCCCTCTCCCCTCGCGATTAATAGGAGTAAAAAAATTGCAGACAAGGATAAATATTGTTTTTGTTTTTCTTGTTGCTCTGTTTGGTGTCGAAAAGATCATTTTACATTCCATTTTGTTTTCTGATAGGCAACAAGTGCTGGAGGGAAAGAGCAAGAAGCCATTAATTTTTTAGAAAAGAAGATGAAAAATAATCCTGCATTCTCCTACGAGGAAACTGTCCAGGTAAAAGAAGAGGCACACTGATTCTAACCCTTCACGAGTGTGTGCATTTTAGGTCCTGACAGACCTGTTCTGATTGTTTGAGTATAGTACTAGCACATATACTAGTTTGTTATTCCTCTCATCTCTCGGTGTTGCTATTGAAGACTATATCACTTTACTTCTCTCTATCACAATAAAAAAATACAAATTTAGTTACAAGGCTAAATCTATTAATCAATATATTCGAATAATCAGGACTTTCTCTTGTTGCTTAGTTCAATTTTCTAAGTGTACACTATATTTAGATTTTGTATGCAGTCATCTCTAGACTGTCATCCTAGTTATCTATTTGTTGTCATGTTTCTGTAATATCCAATGCAATTTGTCTTATTTTCTGACTGTCAGACCAATATATGCCCTGAAAATCATAATTTGGCCCAAAATGTGTTTATGTCTCTCTTGTTTCTTCCGTTATTTGGCGGGAAAATGAATGTTACAGTTCAAGGGATTGTGTATTTGATATGTGCATTGTCAGGGGTCCAACATTTTGTGAAGTTCTATTTCTCACGTCAAAAGAATACTCTCTCTGTCCACTTAGAGGGCTCTTAGCTCCTTAGGATGTCCATGAAAATGTTGCATTTCCTAGAATTACGATTAGCTTTCAGAGTTACCATCATTTCAACTGATGATGTGATTGCCGCTAATTCCAACCTCTAGTTCTTAGGACAAAACTGTAAGATTATGTTTGGACCTCAGATTTTAATGAGGAAAATACCAAGGGAAGCATTTTCTCTCTTCAAAGTATATAAATTTGTGCTTAATTTCCTAGAATTCTTCGACACTTAATGCTATGACTCATTGCTTTGACAAAACACATGTTAATAATGCAAGTACTGTTCAAACAAAACACAGGAGAATCTCTTGTTTGAACAGTACTTGCAATATTAACCCAATGATTAGGACAAGATGGCCCAATATACTATTTGTGGATGGTGATAAATCCATTTGAAATATTGTTGAGAGTTCTATTTTTGCATTTGGAGCCCATTGTGCAAAATGGTTGAGTGCCTTTACTACTACTCTTGTAGGAAATAGTCGTAAGATGCAATAAAGTCGAAAATTCTCTGGTTGGTGATAAGACTTTTTTTTCCTTCTATTTTGGCATGATTTGTATTACATCGTTCTTAGCTCTAATCTGATCATTGCAAATCAGTATGTTGATTACGCGTGACATTGCTACTTAAAGATATACTTAGAGTTGACCATTTAATTATCAATACTTATTTTAGTAATTAATGCATTGTCAGAAAAAATTTCATAATTCATAGTGCTAAAAGGCCCGTATTAATTGCCCTTGGACGGCATTAGACATTGTTTTACAATTTTGCCAATCTCTAATTGTTTCAATACAATTTATAAATGCAAAAAGGTGATGGGAAAACTAGAAATATCCTAGGGCTCCATGCTGCTAAACATGTTTTTAACTTTTTCCTGAACCTGCATTAGAGCCTCTTTTCTTAGAGAAAATATCCTCTTAGAAATTATTACTGCTGGAACTGAGCCAATATGCTAAATATATTTGTAAGTATTTAAACAGTACCTGACTTACTGCAGACAAGCTGACAAATAACTACATAATTATTTTGACTTGAAATTATTGCCTAAAGCCCTATTAGGTAAAGTTACTAGTGTTGATTATACAGATCCAAACAGACTAATTTCATTGATAAATAAGGTGAAGTTAAAAGATTTTCCTTTTCTTTCTCTTAATGTGTTTGGCATTGAATTTTGGTGAGGAGAAGGACAAGACAAGGAAAACGAAATACAAAGTAGTATCATTTCAAATTAAGAAAAACATTTTCGTTATTGATTTGGTCTCCAAAATCCAAGGACCAAATGTAGCCTAAGATACTTTAAGGCTTTAGCATGAGATTTCCCTTGAAAGTATGATTTCTTACTTAATATTCAGCCATTCTCTTGATGCAAGAGTCATGAGACTATTATATTCAAGACAGAACTCGTTATTCATTGGTTTAGGTTATCACTTATCTTCTGCTTAGAAATTGGTGTGAACTGTGAGGTCACATAAGGCGAAGCATCCTCTACATGGAAAATTGAAATAAAGAAAAATTGAAGGAGAATTAGTTGAATAACAGGATTAACATTCTTGCAGGTCTTCGAGTATGAGAACACACTTTCTTTGTCAATGTAATTGCTTTTGAGTTTAGGAAGTACATTGCTGCATGGAAAAATAAGAAAAGATGAGTTGCTTGAATTTAGTGTTTCTGTGCCGTAGTGAATGAGATGTTATTTAATCAATTTATAGAAATCCTTTTATTTTCGTATACTCTCTGGTGCATTTTCTTTCGAAGTCAATATGGTTTAGGTTTCGAAGTCTGTTATTGACATCAAGGTTGAGAGTTCTAATAATGCAACTGGTTGTGTTTGTAGACTGCAATTTCTGCTCTACAATCGGTTCTGCAGGAAGATTTCAAGGCCAGTGAAATTGAGGTAATCCTTTTTGCTCTTTGGTCTGAAAACCGAACCTGCTCTATTCAAATTAGTTGTTAGTTCTCCATCATTATGACTTGATTTGTTGCTTTTATGGCTCCTTCGGTCTTGCACAATTCGCCTTGTTTGGTTAGTAGAGACGGACAAGGAAAAGGAAATTTGAGAAAGTCTAATATTATTTTGAGAAAATTTCTTTTCCTCACCAGTTGGTGAGGAAAATGATGGAAAACAAAGAACTCTTCATACTCCTCACATCTTTCTCAATATGATTATTATCTTTTTAATGACATTCACAAAATTATTTTTTAAAAGCATTTGAAATCAAATTAATAGTTTAGTGCAATAATGCTTTCTTTTCATTTTTGTTGAAGTTTTCCACAAGTTTTCTCTAGACAACAAATAGACTTTAAAATTTGGATTTCTTTGATTTTCTTTTCCTTTTCATGTCATTCACAAAATCCTTGAACCAGAGTGTATTAACCTATTAGAAAATAACAAACACAAGTTCATGAACTTGCACCAAGATAGCAACTCATGTGTGATATGTTTGTTCTGTGTCAAAAGTTGGTCACCAACTTAAAGTCCCTTTCGCACATCTCATGAGATGCTGGATTATATAAAGGAATTTAATGTTATTTGTCCAGGTTGGTGTTGTGAGGAAAGAAGATTCAGTTTTCAAAGTTTTGTCAACTGAAGAAATTGATGAGCACCTGACTGCCATCAGTGAGCGTGACTAACTTCGACACACCCAAAAATTTCACAGGCATGAGCTATGTTTGAATTTATTTGGATTATCGTCTCTGTAGCCCTCTGATCTGTACTGAAATTTATTATTTACCTGATTCTCTCTGTGTTGAAAACTAAATGTGCGTTATTTTGGTTCTCAATGGTATTGTACTTGCAAGTTTGATTAGGTGCAAAGTGAGATGCAACTATACCAATTTCCCTTTTGATCTAATTTGTCATTAATCTTTGCTAGTTCAATTTTCACACAATCAACTTCTCAAGCTTCATTTTTCTACACCAAAAGAAACACCAATAGTTTAAAAACATCTAATTAACAAATTAGTAGATGTACCGCACGCGCAAGGTGTTATTTGACTAGTTTAAGCCAGTTCTGGCAATGAAGATCAGAGTAATTATCATATTCTCTTGATTCATTTAAATATTAAAGAGTGAAAGTGTATTTAGCTTTATACTGGTCGAAATGATGAGAAGACAAAATGTGGATATGAAATTATTATTTCAGACATATATAGCGATTGAAACATTGAGATAAAATTTTGACCTCCAAATTGATGAAGATACTAAGTCAATCTCAATATTTTGATATACATGGTATGGTTATAAAACTGTTTTCTTTAGGGTACTAGCTCACTAGGGTTCGGTAGTCAAGCCGCTTGTCGAGCCAACACTTTTTTCGTGAATCGAGTAAGCTCACTTATATTTGTCCATGAATTTATAATCAGTTGACTTGTAGTTATACATACTTGATGAATCAAAACACTAGTTTTTTAAGCTTTTACGCAAGTTTCTGGTCTGTTCTAGTGTGTTGAAATCATCCAACGCAGTTCTATGTTAAAATAGAATCTAATTGTTTAGATTTCTTTTGAAATGATATATAAATTATTGTTTGTAATTTAAAATATGAAAGGTTAGCGGAATTAAAATTGGTACATTCTACCAGAGGAAATCAAGATAGTAAACCACAACTTAGTTTAGATTTGAATAACTTCATTAATTTTGAGCAGCATAGGGTTGGATTTGAATAATGAAATCTACCAGAGGATATCAAGATGGTAATATATATATATATATATATATATACACACACACACACACACCACATGAACTTATTACACGCATAACTTGAATACATAATAATAATAATAATTAAGGATAGACTTCCATGAGTGACCTAACACCTAATCCAGGAGCATTAATGTTGTAGCCACTGAAGCCAGCATCAGAAAAGAGCTTTGCCCATTCTTTCTCATTTCTTTCTTTACCATTCACATAAACCATCATTGCCATATCAAAAAAGAGTTGATCTTCCATTGCTTTATCTCCTCCTTCGTATATGTCAAAAATCATGTCGATTATTATCACCTTTCCACCCTTCCCCTATTTGCTGATCGCCTCTTTGCATTTCTTTAGTATCTTAACACTGTCTTCGTCGTTCCAATCGTGCAATACCCACTAATTGATCGTTGTTATTTGTAGTTGTACATACCAAATTAGGAAAAAATTATTTAGTAACTAGTTGGCAGTTGGAAAATTTGGAGGAAATATAGTGTGCTAGTGTCATTCACCAGATAATTTTATGATAGTTGAAGAATTTCTCATAATTATAATTTTTTCAAAAGTTAAGGCAATGTTTGGTTATGTTTCCATATCAAATTTGGTCCAAAATTCTCACCAAACCATGTTTGATTCACAAAATATTTGGTCAAAAATACAATATTTTTTTTGTCCAAAAAAAAAAAACATAATAATTATGTTTCATTTTTCTACACTTACTTTGTCCCTACACTCCTCTGTGTGTGCTCTCTTTCTTCTCTATCCTCTCTAACAGACAAAAGTTTCATGATTTGACTGCTACAGTAATTTTGTTCCATCTGGAAACAAAATCAAACATTATCTCGCCAAAAAAATACACTAAAAAACCAACTCCCAAAATAAAATCAAACACAATGTCATCAAACACGCACGTATCCCCATAAATTTCTCACCAATAATTCTCACCAAAATACCATCCAAAAACATAACCAAACATAGCCTAACTGATTTAGTTATAACTCTACTACTCCTTTTGTCCCAAAGCTATTCAAATACGGAGAGGGTGGTAGGACGACACCCCGCCCCCCCTCCCCATAGATAAGTTTATGCTTTAGCTTTGTTGAGTGTCATTGGGATAACGGCTCCCCCTGGCTTAAGTGGCTTAAAAGTTTACCTAGTATTTTTTTTTTTTGTTGTACAAAAACAAAAAAAGGAAAAAGTTTCCTTTTGAACTTTCTCATACACTTGAATTACCAAATTTTATCCAACGGATTCATCCAACAAGATATATATAATTTGAAGATACAAGTACAGTATTATGAACTTGATGTGGCCCACCGTTTGGAGTTTAATAGGTATTTGGAGCATCAGAACTATATCAACAATTAAAGATGAAAAGAAAGGATCTTGTATACCCTTTTTACTTGTTTAATTTGTTTGATAGACTCTTTCTTTTACTACTGAGAGGTTCTTTCTGTCCATAAAATTGGCGTTATATAAAGATGAAAGAAGAACATGTAGACATTGTTTGATTACTTACATAGAGAGAATATTATATAGAAAATGATATAAAATTTATTTTAATTGAATTTTGTGACATCTAAGAACTTCGTATACACGTCGATAACTATTTTTATAAAGTGTTTATATATTTCAAAATTATTATATTTTTTTTTGAAGTTCAAATTTATTTACATGTGATAATTGTGTTTTTGTTGCGTATAACTATTGTTAAAAAAAACTTTAAATGGTAAACCCCCCACCACAAAAAACAAAACCACAACTCAATCCTGTATTTGTCCTTGCATAATATTATTTTAGTGTGTGATATGTGAGAAGTAAAACTATTTGCCCCCAACTCCACCCCCTTGGTGAATTTCTGACTCCATCCTTGCTAAAGTATAAAGTGAAACTATTCGATCACTCAATTATCTACTATATTTGTTTTACACAATCTTAATATTAGTCGCATTTAAATCATAATACTTCCCCTCAAAAAAATCACAACACCTATTCTATAACTTCAGATTGGTCATTTATAAAAAGAAGAATGACTAAATTATTTACGCTTGCACTTAGGGAAATAGTCACATCGTGAATAATGCCAACGAGCCCATGTATTTCGGACAGATTGAGTATTTACTTAGTTCAAACCAAAAAATTTGCAATTTCAATATATATTCTCAATATTTGGAAGAGCATGCGTGAAGCTCAATGACACTTCTGCCTGGTCTAAATTCATATGCAAGAATCTATTTGTTTAAAATAGTTTTTTCTAACCTGCAGAATCCCCACCAATTAATCTGCTCAGTTGCTAATAATTTTTGTACGGAATTTCATTTAATGCAAGGCCAATTAATGATAAAAATTAGTGCCATTTTCATACCTTGAGCAACACAAGATCTGCATGTGGAATAGCTTCAAACATATTTTCCCCAACATAGGTCAACTTCTCATTCCCTTCCAGGCCATCAACAACATGTGGAAGATCAAGCACTATGCATTTCATGTCAGGAAATGCATCTACAACCGCCCGAGCCGTTGCCCCGGTGCCACCACCCACGTCTACTAACGACTCGAACCCCTCAAACACTTGCTTGGAATCTTTAAGGAATATGTTGTTCATAAGATGTCCATCACAAGCCATGGATTTATTGAACGCGTGGTTCAGCCTTGGCACATGCTTTGCTTGCTCCCAAAATGTCCGCTCATGCGCTATTTCAAATGTCGTGAGATGATTATCATTTGCAAGCCATTCGCTCAAGTAATGCCATGGCTCCATCAGAATTGGATCTGCTATCACTTGTAAATATGATCTCATGCTCATCGGTTCGTCTTTGAGTAGGAGACGAGAGGCTGTTGTGAGCCAATAGGCCTCCTTTTCTTTGTCGTCAGCGATATTGAGTTTGACAAAAAACTCAGAATTGACTAATATACGCATTAGACGATAGATGCATTGGGATTTGGCTTTGTTGACGGGAAGGGCATTGATTAATTCATCAAGTGTCATTGGTTTGCCATGTTTGTGTATGATATCTGGTATGCCTAGTTCGATTGCACAGTTTAGAGACATTGTGTTCATGAATTTGAAGATGTGGTTCCAAACATGACTTTGAGCATCAAGAATCTCATTACTAGACACTTTTCCACTGAGAAATGCCATCTCTCTTTACCTTTTGCATTGCCACAAGTGATGGTTATATATATAGGAAAATAACAATATCATGTGACAAGTCGCTCACGTTGGCCAATTTAGGCTAATTGAGGGGGAAAGCATTAAACATGATTTTTCAGTTCTTGTCATCTTTGATTTGAATCACAACAATATATGTGTACAGTAGACTCCACGTGAATATCATGAGTAAAAATAATTTTTATCCTTAAACCTATTGTTTTGTACCAATTTGGACACTAAAGATGTACACAATTGGTATGACGTACAAGTACAACTACTTAGCATGTACAACTTTGATATTAAAATTCCTTCATGTGTACCAAATCAAATATACATGACCAAAAATGAATATTTGCATCCACTTTCTTTAGAATTCAATTTTTAGTATCCACGTTTCACATATTTGAATCTTTTTCATTCCTCCTACTCGGCACTATTTGATCAAAGATAAAAACAAAATTTTGTTAAAACATTGAATAACTCATCCATATACTTAATAAAAAGGCTTAATTTTAACAATGGCATATCTTTTCTTACTAAAATGGCTCCCTATTTCAAATGATAATTTTTTAAAAGAAAGCGATATGCTTAAATTCAATTTTCTTTTGTTATTCAGGCGACTTAGAGATAATTTCAAGTCCAACTTCAATGATATAAGGAATTCTATTAAATTTTAAAAATTCAAATGAAAGTTATTAAATTTATCTTTTCCTTTGCTTAAATAAGAACATAATTCTTTACACACAGATTATACCTTATATTCAAGTTCTGGCCTGCATCAAGCTTTTTCAAATAGATATCTCGCGCTTAATATTTTAAAATTTGGGCATTAATTTTAAAGGTACGAACGTTAATTTATCCTCATCGGTTAGTAAGAGTGGCACATCAATTTTGATTCTTTACTTGCTTTAAAGAATTATGCAATTATGAAAATACTTGAACTAGTTCTTGCGGAATTATTTTATTTTTTCTCTTAAAGACAATGAAAGAACGAGGAATATATGACATAAATATTGTTAAGAGTGAGGTATCTTCCGAAAAATCAATTTTCAGGGGTATGTAAAAAGTCAAAAGTTCAGGGGAGGTGATAGAAATATTTTATTAGTCTGATAAATGAGTTTAGCACGAGGGTCATGTTTAGTTAGGTACTTTTTAAAAAATTGAAGCTGTCAAATTGATGCATTTAAAAGTTCCAAATCCAAATTGATACAAAGCAACCGGTTTAAATGTTTAACTTTTGCAATTTTATTGAATAAAGTAGGTGTAATGCACCATGAAACTACATAATAACACCTCAATAATTTTGATGAGGTATTTTAGGGACAATTCTCATGATTTATAACACTCGATATAAAGAAATATATTCATTTTTCATTTCTTTACAAATTTTAGTTCTCTTTTTATTTTTATTTTTAATTTATCGTCATTCATTAAAACACAATTAAATTTATTTAAATATTTTCTTATCAATTAATTTTCCGACTAGTTTATAAGAATGACCTAATGGAAGTACTTCTCCGCAAACATCAAGGGATCACTTTCTTCCAATATTAACTTGTAAGAAACTTATAAAACTGAAGATTTGCTAAATCTTTGTAAAGCCTAATTAAGGAAGAAAACCCATTGAGAAGTAATAAAATGAATAAACTAGATTCGTCGGTGATTTGCCGAATCTACTAGAATTAATTGAAGGGTAAAATTCATTTTGCTCCCTCTACTATAGACACACCATCAAATTCAATCGACGCACATTCAATGTGTGTGCAACGAAATAATTACTGATAGAATAATTCTTAAATATAAAAACAATGCATATGAATTTAATCAAAGTGAAACACTAAAATCTGTGGATAAACAGTATATCTTTGTCCTTTATGTTGGGCTTAATTTGTTAATTTTTAGTGAGAATCATAATAAACACGATTATTAAAATATGCTTGATTTAAGGAAAAAAAATCAAAAGACAAACTTATATAACTTTTACCTCGAAAATTAAAATCTGAAAATAATATGACAAGTCTTAAAGTGATTCTTTTTAAACATGTTGCTTGTAGAGATGATCCAGCCTTGCAGCGCATTCAACTATTCAAGTCCATCCACCAATTTGGCCTGAAATACTGTTAAGGGAAAAGTGAATTAATCAATTCCTTTTAAGCAAATTTTAGAATCAAAATGTGAGATGTAAAAGACATTCACGTTCAGCGCACTAATTCACTTTTTTCCTTTGCAGGGACTTTTACCGTGTTATTTGTTGATGATTTGAAGGAAAACTGATTTGTGTAATTAATGCATGTTGGTCTTGGATATGCTAGAGAAAATGGCAGTTACCATGTTGAACGTGGATGAGAAGTTGCCATTAAAATTATATAATTAAGTAATTAAAGAATATTAATTAGTTGTTAGCTGTGTATTACTTTGATAAAATTTGGAGAAGGGCAATTTAGGAAGTTCAAATGAAAACATACCATGGTGGTTATTCTAAGGGGTTGAGGCATTATAAAAGAGTATAGATTTCCCCCTACCTCTAAAAGCTTTAAACACCCCCCTTTACTACATTAAAATAAATCAAGCATCCCCCTGGACACATTGATAAACAAAAATACCCTTGTAAAATGATAAAATTATTAAGAACCCATCTAGTACTTTGCCCCATCTATGATTACAATTTAATTAATTTGATCCCAAAATTTATTTAAAGATGATTTTATTCAATACACAATCTTTGAATTAATTATAAATTAATTAAACAGAAATGTGTTTGCTATAATATGGAGATAATCAAGAATAAGTTTTAAAATTATTTCATCATCCTCAGGGTATAACTTATCCGCTCGAGCCAGTTGCTTAAGTTTTCTCCATACAGCTTGGTTGTCTAATCCTAATAAATCACTATCGGCTCAAGCATTGAGTCGATGTCTAATCCTCAATCGAACCCCGTCATAAAAATATTGCACAAGCTCAGATGGAGATTAATCATATGTTGGGAATTTGCTAATCATGATCGAGCACCAAGCCCATGCATTCGCTAAAGAATCATTCATTTTCTGCTTAAATCCCCTTATTTCACTTTGGAGCTCATTTACCTTTGATGGTGGATAGAATTTATCCAGAAACGAGTTGATAAGCTCTTCCTAAGTTGTAATGGATTGTGAAGGAAGAGACTTGTACCAAGCGGTTCCCTTATCCTTGAGGGAAAAATGAAAATGTCGAAGGTGAATAGCATCTAAATCCCTACGATGGAATTGTATGGTATAAAGAATGGTTTCAAAATATTCCAAATGATCATATGGTGAGTCTCTTGGATCCCCACAAAAAAAGTAGCCCTGGACCATACTAAAAAAGTGTGGAGGAATGTGGAAGTTGGGTGAAAACAATGGGTCCTAGTAAAGTAAGCACTCGAGGTGGTTTGCTACTCCAACCCGACAGTAAAGGTTCCGGTGCAACCATAATTAATTGTCCGGAAGGGTCATATCCGGAAATTGCTAGCCATTGTGAGCTAGTCCTGCAACGAAAAACAGAAATAAAACAAATACTAAAAACTGGCAATAAAATCAAAACTGAAATTAAACAAGTCCCTAACAACAGCGCCCAAAAGTTGACACAAGAAATTCTCATGTGTTTACAGAGCAAGTGGATTGGTTGTGTATAGTAATAAAGTAAATTTTTAAGTCCGAGTTATTGTTCCCACACAAAATAGAATTTTAGACTTTTGAATTTAAAGGAAGCAAGAATTAAACTTAAATTAAAGAATTATAAAAACTTAAATAAATTAGAAATGATGCGTAAACAAGATATTAAAAACAAGATAACGATGGATAACAAGATGATTGAAACAAGATGTCGAAAAAAGAATTCTATGGAAGAGAGCAACTAAGACACATGCATTGACACAAATGAATCAATTTTCGTTATAATCATGTTCTCATATTATTAGACTAATATTGCTAAGGTGGAATTTTTCTTAAGATTATTACCAATTCGATCCCTCTGTGTTGGTAACCTATGCTTGATTGGGGGTAACAATCATATGCATGCATTAAATAACTAGAAATTCCCCGGACTAAATTTGGCTAACAGCATCCAGAGTGTTGGGAAACTATGGAAAAATGCAGTAGAATAAAAAATCCCACTGTTGTTCATCTCTGATTTTATCATATTCAAACCATGGAAGAATTACATACTCATTTTGTGAAATAATTTGAAAGAAAAACTTTGTTTCTTCAAATCTGAGCCTGCTTTAATTTTTTCGATCCAAACAGCAAAAGAGTTACCGTCTCTAAATCACCACGCCGGAAATCGAAGTGAAAAATCCTCCTTCTTTTATCCTTGTTGGGTGTCTTGGAGAGAGTAATAATGAGAGGATATGGTTAATTATTTCCACCAAGTAGTATTTATACTACACAAGGAAATAATCAAGCCCATAATACTAAGGCCTAGGCGTCCACTTTGGGCGCCTACTTAGGCCTGCACTAGCCTTCGGGCTAGTCCGCCTACTTGGTTATTATTTCATTTAATTATTTAATATTTATTATTTATCCAATAAACAATTAATTAAATAAATAAATATATTAATCAATAATTAATTTCTCAATAAAATTAATTAACACATTAATATAATTAATCAATTAGATCATCAAATGACCAATTAATTATTTAATCATGATATCAAATACCAAGAAAGCCCAAAACAATTTTTTTTTCTTACAATTCTTTTAAGCGCGACTCTTTAGGTTCTTCTCATAAGGCATTTGGGAGGAAACCAAAAGATGTGGGTAACACCTAGCCAGTCACATGGCCCACATCATAACCTAATTGAGAACGAATGAATAGGATCATTCCAAACCTTTCCCGCTATGAATATCGTACAAGTATAAACCTTTTATTCTACTATCCCATTCAAGTGAGAGTCATGATTTAGTCAAACTCACAATACTTGACCATATGCATCAATCCTAATGAGTAGAGGTCATTGAGTATAAACTTGTGTCCAACACGAGTAACTCCAATGCTTTGGCCAAAGATTTTTAACCTCACTCATTCATGACAACGTAGGATATATACTCATTCACTTGTGAGAGAATAAATTCCATTTTGTAAATCAGTTAAGACTGCTGCTTGCCCATCAAGTTGCACTTCGAGGTCGACCCCACCAATGGGTGAATTGGGTCTAACTACTCTAATGAAGAACTTGATGTCACTAACACATCTTCAACATGATTTCTCATGTCTAAGATTCACGCATATCTATCGCAACTAATCAGTTCTTTCAATACTGTCATAGAGTGAAACCCATGTGATAGAACCGATGCAAGTCATGTTTGAACCCATCAGTCTCACTGATGTGTCTATGACACAAGCTCCTACTAACCCATAGTGTTCGACTGACACTTGCATATCAAAGCTTATGTCATATAAGTCTTATCCAGTATTAATGTCCAGTCAAAACTCTCTACGACTTGCGAACTAGTTTAGTCATTAAGTACCAAACTCTTCTAGTGCCCATCTCTTTAATCCATAGGAAGTAGAAGGTTTGCCTTAATGTTAAGGACTTAATGTTGTTCAATAACTTACAAATGCCTATAAGAAAACAACATAAAATGCCTTATATTGAATAAGAATGTTTAATTACAATAAGTATGCCTTATATATCTATCCTATATGACATTTGAAGGCATAACACTAATAATTTCCCACTTGCACTTAATGCCATTTGCTATGGTATCTAATACCCATCTTCTCGAGATGTCTATCTAGCATCGCCTGAGCCAATGACTTGGTCAACGGGTTAGAAACATTGACTGTTGAGTCTATTTTCTTGCGCAACTGTATCTCCTCTACCAACGATTTCTCTAATGATGTGATATCTACTCTCTATGTGTTTGGAATTATTGTGAGACATTGGTTCCTTTGCCTGCACTATTGCTCCATTTTTGTCACAATAAAGTGGCGATGGGAGCTCCATGCTAGAAACTACCTAAAGCTCTTCAAGAAACTTGCTTAGCCAAACAACTTCTTTGGCAGCCTCCAAGGCAGCCATGTATTCAGCCTTTATGGTGGAATCTCCGGTTGTGCTTTGCTTGGACCTTTTTCAAGTCACCGCCCCACTGTTGAGGATGAATATGAACCCAGAGGTGGATTTTCGGAAATCAATATCAGATTGGAAATCTGAGTCAGTGTACCAATCCACTCTTAGGTCACCACTCCCATAGATGAGAATCATATCCTTTGTTCTCTTCAGTTACTTTAGGATATTCTTCACAGCTATACAGTGTTCCTTGCCCGAGTTTGCTTGAAATCGACTAACATCGCTTACTGCATAAGCTATGTCAGGTCTTGTACACAACATGGCGTACATCAAGCTACCCACTGCAGATGCATAGGGTACAATGCTCATCTCTTTCCTATCTTCCTCACTTTGAGAACATATAGTTTCCGAGAGATGCACCCTGTTAGGAATTTCATGTTAGATGTTTTGATGATGACAAGATAGGATTTTATGTTAGACCTAAATATAATGTAAGTTTCTGTTTTCATAGATCAATGTATAAGCATTCGAAAGTTTGTAATTTTATTTATGCTTGTAATTCTTTTATCTTTGTAGATTTTAGACTAAGTACTAGATATCGAATCGCTAATAGAATTCTAGGTGAGTCTATTAGAGAAGAAGTTGAAGATCAGCGTCTGAAGTCAAATAAAGATGAAGATTTGTTCTTAGCGTCTATCAAATGCTAAAGGACTATTTCAGGATTTATGGATCAAACGCTCATAGAACTACCAACGATCAGTATCAGATTCACCTGAAATAAATCCTCAAGTCATAAAGGACTTAAATGCAATCATTCAACAGACATTTATTTCCAACGGGAAATAAATTCAAATGCATTAAATGCTTGATAAGTGCATTAAATGTGATAATCTATTATGACTTGTGGACAAGCCACCTTTTTGACTAGACTGTCAGGATTTCAAAGTTTATAGCTACTCCCGTCCAATCGGAACCAGCAGGATTTCAGGAATGTCAGAGAAAAGGTAGAATCATGCGTCATGTGAAAGGCACGCTCCTACATGTGTCCAACGGACATAATCCCAAGAAAATTCCTATAAATACCTTACCTCCAGCAAACCCTAAAATATAGAGATATACGTACATGAACAAGAAACTTTGCTGAAATTCTCGTTCAAAGAAAAAGCTTAGAAACTCCATAGCCAAAATTCTTCAAAGTTGTTTACATACATTCCATACAGTCACAAATATCTCAAACATCTTCCAAAGAAGAAACCTAAATTCTTACTGAGATATTCCAAGTTATTTGACCTTTCCAAAAATAAACAAACCCTTGTGACAAAACCCTCAACCTTTCATCTGAGTGAGAAATTTGTTGAAACCCCTTACAAGCAGTATTTTTTGGTGAGAAAAGCTTGTAGAAGAAGATCTTCATTGGTGCTGAAATCTGTGTGATCAAGGAACCCGAGATCATTTTCACCTCTTTAGTATCTTGTAGAAGATTCTGTGTGATTCTTTGATAATCATCTTAGTAAATTTCCTCCAAGTGAAAAAGGAGAAGAAAGACGTAGCTGGGATTACATCACCCAGTGAACCTTACAATTTCTTGTGTCATTTACTTTCATTATTGTCTTGTTTTATATTATGTTATTTATTCTGAAAAAGACAAGCTAATCTGCTAAGCGACTATTTAACCAAAACGAACGCTAAAGCTTTAAAATCATTTCCGCTGTGCTAACCCTGATTAAGCGATCTAAGTGTTACCCTACTTTGGTAAATTGCTAAAATCACTAAGTCTATGTTATCTTTACTGAAGCGTCTGACCCAAGCGCTCAGCTTCCTAAGAGTTCTAATCTTTAAAAGCAATACGAAATTTTTGAAGTCGAAAAAGACTCCAGAGTCTATTCAACCCCCCCCCCCCTTCTAGACCCTTTCGTATGCCATTTGGGACCACCACACCCCATTTCTCATAGGCAGGAACCCTTTCTTAGATTCTTCCATCCTAAACCTTTTTAGGACCTTTCCTAAGTAAAGATCTTGCGAGAGTCCTATCATTCTATTTGTTCAATCTTCTATAGATAACTTCTTAATTGTGGTGTACATTCCTACATCGTTTCCTATAAGCAATATGTTATCCACATATAGCACAAGGAACTATATTTTGCTCCCACTAATCTTCTTGTAAACACATGGCTCATCTTCGTTTTTGATGAAGTCAAATCCTTTGACCGCCTCATCAAAACGTAGATTCCAACTACGAGATGCTTACTTGAGTCCACAGATGGATCTCTCAAGCTTGCACACATTATGGATATCATCCTCGGATACAAAACCTTTAGGCTATTCGATATAGCTATCCTCTTCGAGAAATCCATTCAGAAAAGCAATTTTGACATCCATTTGTCATCTCTCATATTCAAGGTGAGCTCTACTGCAAGTAGAATTCTTATAGGCTTTATCATGACTACTGGTGAAAAGGTTTCTTAATAGTCAATTTCTTCCTTTTGATTATACCCTTTTGCCACTAACCTGGCTTTATAGGTATCAACCTTTCTATCGGCACCAATCTTTCTCTTGTAGATCCATTTACACCCAATTGGTACAATACCATTGGGCAGATCCACTAATGTCCAGACTTGGTTTGAATGCATTGTTGGGTTTCACGAAAAATAACTTATACGCAGCGGAAGGATTTCAAAATTTTTTATTTTAAAACCTAAAGTGGAATTCAAAGATCGCATATTCAAATTGCATGATAAACTTAACAAATAATACTTACTCGTTAGAACGAAGTTGTAGGAGAATCTTTCTTCTTCCTCCAATTCGAAAAACTTGAAGCTTCCAAATCTTCAATCCATTGTTTGATCTTCAATTCTTGAACTTAATCCGAACAACGAAAATACGTCGTCTCTAAATCGTCACGCACGAATTAACAATCTAAAAATTCCCACTTTGGTTTTCTAATGGGCGACGGCTAGGGTTTAGAGAAGGGGAGAAATATTTTTTCTTCCTACTTTCTAGGAGAGTTGTGAAAGTTATGTTATTCTTTTTTTTTTGTTCAAAGTCAAAGAGTTCTTATATACCTCATGACTTGTTGAACAAGTCAAAACAAAAGAGCCCTAAAATTGAGCTCCTCTTGGACGCCCAATGAGGCCAAGTAAGACGCCTTCTAGAAGCCCAGGATTCGTTTTGTTTAATTAATTTCTTATTTCAATTAATAATTTATTATATCCAATTAATTAATTAATTAATTAAATAACCAATATAATTAGATAAATTAATTCATTAATATGTTTTCCTAGGAAATTAATTAATAATTAATCTTATCCATATAATTAATTATTTCATCTAATGAATAATTAATTATTTAATTTATCCAATAAATTAAAACTTCTAGAAGAAAAATAGAAATTCCTTTTTCGTTTTTCTTTATCAACCCTTTAGCGCGACTCTTTAGGTTCGTTTCGTTTGGCAATGAGAGAAAATCAAAGGAAGTGGGTAACACTTAGCCAGTCACGTGGCCCACTTTGTAACCTAAACGAAAACGAATTATAGGATCATTCCGCAACCTTCCGATCGTAAATATCATGTAAGTATAAACCTTTTTTTCCTGTACCCCAGTCAAGTGAGAGTCATGGCTATGTCAAACTCACTGGATTTGACCATATGTACTAATTATAATAATATGAGATCATTGAGATTGATTTAGTGCCTAGCACAATTGTCTCCTTTTGCTTTGGCCCAACACTTTGATCTCTATTTATCTATAATCACATAAGGTACTTTCTCACTCACTTATGAGAGAACAAATCCCATTTAGATATCATCTAAGACTACCATTTGCCCATCAAGCCGCATTTCGAGGTCGACTCCACCAACGGGTGAATTGGGTCTAACTACTCTAATGAAATACTTGACGTCACAAATGCATCTTCAGTATGATGTTTCAGGTCAAAGGTTCACTTACACCTATTACGCATAATCAGTTTTGTCATTGATAGTCACAGAGTGAAAACCCACGTGACATAACCGATGCGAGTCGTGTTCGAGCATATCAATTCCATTGATGTGCCTACAATCTTAATCTACTATCATCCCATAATACTAGACAGACACTCCCATGTTAGAGATAAGATTGTACAAGTTTTTATTTGTCCATTAAAGACTTCACTTTACTTGCGAACTTATTTTTAGTAATCAAGATCGATCTCTCTAGTGTCAATCTTCCTATCCCATAGGAATTAGAGAGATCTCACTGAAACAACGGACAAAATGTTTTACACTACTTATAGATACAGATAAGATTTAAGTGAAAATTAAATAACGCCTTTTCAATAATATCGAAATAAGTTAATTACTAGATAGATGCCCTATCATTCTATCCTCTATGGCATCTGAGGGCATAATTGATAAGAGGTGTTTTTACGTGTTTTTAAGACCGTAATTCTTATGATTTGGATTCACTTATTGCTTAAATCATGTCACATTTGCATTTAATAGGTGTGTTAAGTGAATACAGGTAATAAATGAGAATAAATGAAGAAAAGGGAAGAAAAACGATGTACAAAACAAGTTCAAGCATGTTTTTCAACACCTAGGCGGTTTATGCATCTCCTACCACATTCGAGCGATAATTCCGTACATTTCGAGACCGACTTAGACAAAGTTTCCTTCTAAAAAGTTTTAGATGAATGTCTTAGCTTCAAATGGGAACTTGAAACATCCAAATCGGAGGTCTATAGAGATAATTGTGAAGGAAATACGATTGCTGCGCCGAACAGAGAAGTACATGTGCCAGGATACGCCCCAACGCCCTCCTAGTCATGCCTAGCATGGATAGTCCGAATGTTACTCCTTTTTCAGCCTAAATTCCAGCATTATATGATGAGTAAGAATCACTTTTGGCCATAATTCATCACATGTGTTGAGGGGTTGTCATAAGTGTGTTTCTTGGTAGATTTACTTTATGGGCGCCAAATCAGAAACAACCTCCATGTTGAAACGTAATTTAGGTATACTTAGAGACCGAATTGGACAAAATGTCCTTCTGCAAAGTTGTAGATCTATGTTTTATCTGAACATGGGGACTTGAATCATCCAATTTGGAGATCTGTGGAGAAGTTTATGAGGAAAATACTAAGACTGCGCTGGAAAGCAAGAAAATGGCAGCATGCATGTGTTTTGTTGAAGTTTTCACATGGTTAGGCTTGGTGGAATTCTTAATGGCCGAAAGTTCAACATTTTTTAGCTGGTTGGAATCTTAAAAGCCAAACTTTAAGCATCACCTTAGGTGGAATTCTCATTGGGGAACTTTAATGGGAATTCTTAATGCATACTTTAGTGGAATTTTTGGCTATAAAAGGAGGGGGAACCCATACTCTTCATCATTCACTATCAATTTCAGATTCTTGGAGGAGAGGAGGAGGAGGAATCAGTCCTCAAGCTTCATTCATCACCATTCTTCATCATTCTAAGAGGAGAAAGCTAGGAATTGAAGCTCCAATCAAGGGGCCATCATCTATCACATTAGAGGGAGTTTTTATAGCCTTTTCATTTCATTCATGTCTATGAACATGTGTATTTATTCATTATTGTTTTTCATAATATCTATCATGAACTAAATTCATAAGACTAAGGCCATGTAAGGTCAAATTGTGATATATGCTTATAATAGATGATTGTTGAGGTTATACTTATATTGTTATGTGATGTGAATTGTGTTTTTGTCTATCTTGCATATACTTGATCACTATATGTTAGAATCTTATGCCTAGGTTAATATTTCGGGAGAAAATTGACTTAGGGTGCAAGAAATTCACATCATGACCCGTAACTAATGAGGAATTGCCCTAGACATAGGTAAAGATTCCCGGGTGAAGTTGTTCGATTCAAATCGAGTGAACTCTAGTACGTTAATGCATGTTTAGTGGTTAGATTTCCGGATAGGAATATTTGGGAAATCACGATCTAAGCATAGGAGTTTATACGCGAGACATCGGTTATTCTCTACCCTCGGAGCTCTCACCATAACAATATAAGCGTAATCCTTCAACGAGAATCTTTATAAGTATAATTGATCAATTTGAACCTAGCATGTGCCTTAGTCTCCCTTTCTATTTTGTTTTAAATCATTTGTTCAACCTTGTTCTTATCTTACGCATTTCACACTCATTTTACCTTTATTGTTTTGATCTTTGTTGTTATAAAATCTTAAACTAGAATTCAAGTCCTTGTGGTTCGACAATCCGGACTTCTCGTCCACTTTTATTACTACACACGACTAGTGCACTTGCTATTATAGCACGTTAGCTTTTAGCGTGTCAAGTTTTTGGCGCCGTTGCCGGGGACTTGTTCATTTTAGTTTTTGATTTTTCGTTTAAATTTTCATAATTCTTAGTTCTTCGTTTATTTCTAACCTTTCTTTTATTTTATTATTCTAATTTTGTTTTTTGTGTTTAATTGTTAGGTGTAATTTGTGGTGCATGACCCGCTCTTCTAACGAGCCTCTATACAATTTTGAGCCGGAGATAGAGCGTGTTCTTCGATCTAGTAGACGCACTCGAGAAATGGCCGACAATCTAAATCCAAATGGGAATTTTCCCGACATAAATCTCCCGGAAAACAGGGAATGGTTGCAAAATCTATTCCAAGCTATGCAACCGGCACCTCCTCAAAGACTTCCATCGGTCCGGGAAAGTCTACCTCCAAGGGTCCACACTATACCGGGGCCCGTAGTCTTTCCAAATTTCTTTGCACCAAATTATCACATTCCGTCACACATCTTTAGCATGGTGCAAAGCGAACCCTTCTATGGAGAGCCCCATGAATCACCTCATGAGCATTTGGAGACTTTAGACGATACTCTCATGACTACCCAATTTCATCCACGGGATCTCGATGCAATTCGTCTAAGAGTCTTCCACTTCTCATTAAAGGAAAGGGCGACCATGTGGTACAAATCTCTACCACCCCAATCCATCACAACATGGGGACAATTGGTCGATGCCTTTTTGAGCAAATTCTTTCCACCCTCCAAAATCAATGAGCTAAGGAGCAACATTAAGGAGTTTAAGCAGGGGAATCATGAGTCCTTAGCCGAGGCATGGGCTAGATATAAAAACATGCTCCGAAAATGTCCGGATCACAACCTAAGATTGAGCGAGCAAGTATTACGATTCCATGATGGAGTCCGTTCGCGCATCCGAAATAGGCTCAATGCCGGCGCCGGTGGTGATCTCCTTGGGCTCGATTGCCAAAGTGTGTGGGACAAGATTGAGCAATTAGCCCGAGAAGATGAACTCTATCCCGATGATGAAGAAATCACACCCACAAAAAAGATTGCTTGTGTTCAAGAGTTGGGCGAAGAAGTTGCTTTGGAAACAATGGTTGGCAATGTAAACTATGTTGGAAATGCCAATCGACCTCAATTGAACTTCCATGTGCCCGAAAATTTTCCAAGGAGGCCCAATCCGGCACAAAATGCCCATCCCGGCGTCTATCAAGCACCAAGGCCCCCATTCAACAATAACCAAGCTCAAAGGCAAGGTAATCCTCATATACAAAGGCAAATAAGACCTCTTACAACCGAAGAGCGTCTCGATGAACAAATAAAGAAATCGGATTCAGCAATCAACGAACTCCGTACTATGATGAAGGATATAATGATGGACATGAAGGATTTAAAGACACAAATGGGTCAAATGGCAAAGGCGATCAGCGAGAGAGCCCCGGGAACTTTACCAAGTGACACAGAAAAAAACCCGAAGGAGCAATGCCACGCCATCACCTTAAGAAGTGGCAAACAGATAGTCAATGATGCTGTTCGCATTTCCGCGCCCGAGCACCCCGATGAGAACGCCCAGGCGCCGGAATCAACCCACAGTGAACGAATGCTTCGCAATTGCTCGCCCGAGCGTCCCGATGATCACGCTCAGGCGCCCGAGACCCAGCACCCTGGCGCCGATCGTCGCGCCCAGGCGCCACCTCCTGAACCCTCCACAGCGGACTCTTCAACTCCAACGCATCCTCCCATCGAGGTCCGTCTGCCATTTCCTAATGCACATAGAAAGAAAAAAAAGGAGATGGATCCAAGTTTCCTTCGAATCTTAGCAATTCTTCGTGAGGTTAGGATTAATATTCCTTTTATAGACGCAATTTTACAAATGCCAAATTACGTGAAATTTTTCAAGGATATTTTGTCCAACAAACAAAAGTGGGAGGAAAACGAAACGGTGTGCCTAACCGAGGAATGCTCCGCCGTATTGCTTAATAAATTACCAATGAAACTTGAAGACCCTGGGAGTCTCACTATTCCTTGCACGATTGGGCCATTATCCTTCGAAAAAGTTTTGTGCGACTCGGGAGCTAGCATTAACCTCCTCCCGTACTCTCTTTTCAAAAAGTTGGGCCTTGGTAACCCAAAGCCGACTTCAATGAGCCTCCAACTTGCCGATAGATCAATCAAGAGACCACGGGGAATAATCGAAGATGTAATCGTTCAAGTCGACAAATTCTACTTCCCGGTTGACTTTGTGGTTCTTGATATGGAGGAAGATGTTGAGGTACCCCTGATCCTAGGAAGACCATTCCTAGCCACTGGTAAGGCGGTAATCGATATTGCCAATGGTAAGCTAACCTTAAATGTGGGAGATGAAAAGGTCACCTTTGATGTTTTTAAAGTGCTTAAACACCCATGTGATCCTGACTCATGTCTACGCATCGATGTATTTGATATGTTGATTGATGAGACTTTTCAGGCACAAATGGTAGACGACCCATTGGAGACATGTCTTTCCAAATCTATGGATGTCGATTCAGCGAGTGAAGAACAATTGGAAACCATGTTTAGCATAGAGAAGCCACCTTTTTACCACGTCATTGGAGCTAAAAAATTAGAAAGATCACTCTTGGCTCCTCCTCGCCCTTCTATCGAAGAGGCCCCTATCCTTGAGCTTAAACCATTACCATTACATTTGAAATATGTATTTTTAAATGATAATGAGACTCTACCTTTAATTATCTCATCTTCTTTGACAGGAGAACAGGAGGAGCGACTCATGAGAGTATTGAAGGCCAACAAAAAGGCCTTCGGGTGGAAAATTGCGGATATAAAAGGCATAAGTCCAGCGGTGTGCATGCACAAAATACTCATGGAGGAGTCCGCAAAACCTACACGCCAACCACAAAGACGGTCAAATCCACAAATACAAGAGGTGGTAAAGAAAGAGGTTATAAAACTACTCGATGCAGGTATAATCTATCCTATCTCTGATAGTGCATGGGTAAGCCCGACTCAAGTAGTACCCAAGAAGGGCGGAATAACTGTGATAGAAAATGCGAACAATGAATTAATCCCTACTCGAATGCTTACCGGGTGGCGTGTGTGTATAGATTATCGCAAGTTAAATGATGCCACTCGTAAGGACCATTTCCCCCTCCCATTCATTGACCAAATGCTTGAAAGGTTAGCCGGACATGATTTTTATTGTTTTCTAGATGGATATTCCGGCTATAACCAAATTGCCATAGCCCCCGAGGACCAAGAGAAAACAACTTTCACTTGTCCCTATGGCACGTTTGCTTATAGGCGGATGCCGTTTGGATTATGCAATGCCCCGGCCACATTTCAACGATGTATGATGGCGATCTTTCATGACATGGTTGAAGAATTCCTTGAGATTTTTATGGATGATTTTTCTGTTTTTGGAACCTCATTTAACACATGTCTTGATCATTTGGACCGTGTTCTAAAACGCTGTGAGGAAACAAATCTTGTTTTGAATTGGGAAAAATGTCATTTTATGGTCCGGGAAGGGATTGTGCTAGGTCACAAAATCTCCGAAAAAGGGATTGAAGTGGACCAAGCCAAGATTGAGGTAATAGAAAAGCTTCCTCCACCTACATCGGTGAAAGCCGTGAGGAGCTTTCTTGGTCATGCCGGCTTCTATAGGCGATTTATCAAATTTTTTCCAAAATTGCAAAGCCGTTATCTAACTTGCTTGTCAAAGATGCACCATTCAATTTTGATTCCCTTTGTTTACAGGCCTTCATCACTCTTAAGGAGCTATTGATATCTGCTCCCATCATGGCACCTCCCGATTGGAGTTTGCCCTTCGAATTGATGTGTGATGCTAGTGACACCGCGGTGGGTGCGGTCCTTGGCCAAAGGAAGGATAAGGTATTTCAAACCATCTACTATGCTAGTAAGACTTTAAATGATGCACAAATGAATTACGCAACCACGGAAAAAGAATTACTAGCCATAGTATTTGCATTTGACAAATTCCATGCTTATCTCATTTTGAATAAAGTAATTGTGTACACTGATCACTCCGCATTAAAATACTTGCTTGCCAAAAAGGATGCCAAACCTAGACTCATTAGGTGGATTTTACTTCTTCAAGAATTTGACATAGAAATTAAGGATAAGAAAGGAGTAGAAAATGTTGTTGCCGACCACTTGTCTAGGATAGAGATTCCTAAGCCTGAGTGCGTGTTTGATAAACCTATTTGTGAGGAGTTTCCCGATGAGCAATTGTATGCTATACTTCATAATGATACTCCTTGGTATGCCAATTATGCAAATTATCTTGTCACGGGAGTTCTTCCTCCGGATATCACTTATCATCAAAAGAAGAAATTCTTATTTGATGTGAAGCGATATTTGTGGGACGAACCATGGCCTCATTCGACGATGTATCCCCGAGGAGGAAATAGCATCAATTCTCGCCCATTGTCATGATATGTCGGTAGGTGGTCACTTTGGACCCTCTAAAACAGTGGCTAAAGTGCTTCAATCAGGTTTCTTTTGGCCTACTCTTTCTAAAGATGCATTCTTGTATGTTCAATCTTGTGATAGGTGTCAACGAACAGGTAACATCTCTAAAAGACACGAAATGCCATTGAATAACATGCTTGAATGTGAACTATTTGATGTATGGGGTATTGATTTTATGGGACCCTTCCCTAGTTCTTGTTCCAATAAGTATATTCTTGTTGCGGTCGACTATGTCTCCAAATGGGTCGAAGCTGAGGCTTTACCAACTAATGATGCTCGGGTGGTTACTCGATTTTTAAAAAAAAGGATTTTCACTCGTTTTGGAACTCCTAGAGCAATCGTTAGTGACGGGGGCACCCATTTTGGTAACAAACAATTCGAGCACGTACTGAACAAGTACGGGGTACAACATAAAATCTCAACCCCATATCATCCTCAAACAAGTGGTCAAGTGGAGGTGTCGAATCGGGAGATTAAACGCATTCTTGAAAAAACGGTTAACGCATCTAGAAAAGATTGGTCCCTTAAACTAGATGACGCCTTGTGGGCATATAGAACCGCGTTTAAAACTCCGATTGGCATGTCCCCATATCGCCTTGTCTTTGGAAAAGCATGTCATTTACCGGTTGAGCTCGAACATCGCGCTTTTTGGGCTATTAAATTTCTAAATTTTGATTCTCAACTCGTAGGTACCAAGCGATTACTCCAATTACACGAACTTGAGGAATGGCGCCATCAAGCGTATGAGAACGCCAAGCTTTACAAGGAGAGAACGAAACATGGCATGATAAGCGTATTATTCCCCGAGAATTTCATGAAGGAGACAAGGTTTTACTATACAATTCTCGCCTTCGACTTTTTCCCGGGAAGCTCAAGTCAAAATGGTCGGGACCATTTGTTGTATCTCGTGTGTATGCTTCTGGTGCCATTGAACTTATAACGGATAATGGACGAACCTTCATGACAAACGCCCAAAGGTTAAAGCATTACATTGGGATTGACGGGTCGAGGGATAAAGTGACCATTCCCCTCCAGGATCTTTAGCGATTCTTTATCTCAAGTCGAGCTACCGACTCTAAACTAGCGCTTCTTGGGAGGCAACCCAAGTTTGTAAGTTTTCTTTTCTTTTGCTTTCGTTTTTGTTTTGTTTAGTTTGTTTCTTTTTATTGTGTTCAAGCATGCACTTTCGGCATGTATGTTTTTCTTATGCTTGGTGGTTTAAGTTGAAGTGTTAGATATGATGCACATTTGGACCCCACCTTTAGAGATTCTTATTTTACTCGATAAGAGGAGAAACTTTGTAAGGATGCATTGGAAGCTTAAGGATGTTCTTCAATATCCTTGGTTGTAAGTGTTCTTTTACCTTTGTGTATGCATGTTGTAACAACATTGGGGACAATGTTGGATTTAAGTTTGGGGGTAGAAGAGTATCTATTTTGAATATTGAAAATGCAATCCTAATTTTTAACTTGAATTTGGGGAAAGTTTGTTTGATATCATGTTTATATGCATCTTTGTTGAGAAAATCAAGCATGAAAAATTTTTAGTCCTTCCAATTGATGCATTGAAATTGATTGACTTGGAAAAATGGCATGAATTCTTGAAATAATTTGAATTTAATGGAATATATATCTTTGAAATTGCTCGTGGAGACCTTAGACTAGAATTGATTCTTTAGATGATTCACAATGCACTTAAATCGAAGGTAGAGGAGTTGAGAGGATAACCATCTTGAGACACTTAAGGAATTATTCCCAGAAATATTAACTTAGATTTCTCATAAAGTTATAAGTTGAGTAGTAATTTTATATGCTAACAATGAATTGAAAAGGTTGAATTTTGGTATGACCAAAAGTGGTCAGGCTAATACGTACCGGAGGTGAAAAGTTTCATACCTATATACTGTACTATTATGCTAATTTGAGCTATGCTCAAGCCAAAAGAAGTGAATTGTTTAAAAGATCTAGTTTTATTTCGTGGCCTTTGATACTCGAGTGATTAAATCCTTAGGAGTGTCTCTACACTTAATGCCCCAAAACTATCTAGTTTGGGAGTCATTGGTCTAAAGCTTGCTACATGGGTGTCATAGAAAGCCTAATGGAATAAAACATTGCACATGATCTAGCCTTAATGAAGTTTCAATGGAAATTTCATATGAATTGAAAGTTAAATGTTTGAGATAATGAAATTTAAATGGCTATGAGATTTTCTATAATTCTTGTGCTTTGCGTTTGATCGAAAGTTGATAGATATGGGATTAATGTCCAAAATTTGGTAAGGATGCCTCTCGACTATAATACCTTAGATTTATTTTTCACTACACCCTAGAGAGTCTTTTCAAGTATTGGTGTCACATGAGCAAAAGTAGTTGATATGTATATATATATTTGTGAACTTTAAAAGGTTGATTTTATGCCATTCATTCTTGTTGATCATATTGAGATGTGTTGATTCGGTTGGGATTGAAAATTTGCTAGATTTTGTGGGTATATCTTATGCAAACCCTCACGAGACTATAACTCGTCCTTTGAGGTAACTCAAAGGTTTAAAGGCTTGTTGCACCCGCTAAGTGCAATCGTTTACTCCACGAAAGTGAGTTAGTTAGTTGTTTTGTTTTCTCCCATTGAATGATGTTGGTCTTGCCTTATAGCTCTTATTGCTCGAGGTCGAGCAATTGATAAGTTTGGGGGTGTTGATAAGAGGTGTTTTTACGTGTTTTTAAGACCGTAATTCTTATGATTTGGATTCACTTATTGCTTAAATCATGTCACATTTGCATTTAATAGGTGTGTTAAGTGAATACAGGTAATAAATGAGAATACATGAAGAAAAGGGAAGAAAAACGATTTACAAAACAAGTTCAAGCATGTTTTTCAACACCTAGGCGGTTTATGCATCTCCTACCACATTCGAGCGATAATTCCGTACATTTCGAGACCGCCTTAGACAAAGTTTCCTTCTACAAAGTTTTAGATGAATGTCTTAGCTTCAAATGGGAACTTGAAACATCCAAATCGGAGGTCTATAGAGATAATTGTGAAGGAAATACGATTGCTGCGCCGAACAGAGAAGTACATGTGCCAGGATACGCCCCAACGCCCTCCTAGTCATGCCTAGCATGGATAGTCCGAATGTTACTCCTTTTTCAGCCTAAATTCCAGCATTATATGATGAGTAAGAATCACTTTTGGCCATAATTCATCACATGTGTTGAGGGGTTGTCATAAGTGTGTTTCTTGGTAGATTTACTTTATGGGCGCCAAATCAGAAACAACCTCCATGTTGAAACGTAATTTAGGTATACTTAGAGACCGAATTGGACAAAATGTCCTTCTGCAAAGTTGTAGATCTACGTTTTATCTGAACATGGGGACTTGAATCATCCAATTTGGAGATCTGTGGAGAAGTTTATGAGGAAAATACTAAGACTGCGCTGGAAAGCAAGAAAATGGCAGCATGCATGTGTTTTGTTGAAGTTTTCACATGGTTAGGCTTGGTGGAATTCTTAATGGCCGAAAGTTCAACATTTTTTAGCTGGTTGGAATCTTAAAAGCCAAACTTTAAGCACAACCTTAGGTGGAATTCTCATGGGGGAACTTTAATGGGAATTCTTAATGCATACTTTAGTGGAATTTTTGGCTATAAAAGGAGGGGGAACCCATACTCTTCATCATTCACTATCAATTTCAGATTCTTGGAGGAGAGGAGGAGGAGGAATCAGTCCTCAAGCTTTATTCATCACCATTCTTCATCATTCTAAGAGGAGAAAGCTAGGAATTGAAGTTCCAATCAAGGGGCCATCATCTATCACATTAGAGGGAGTTTTTATAGCCTTTTCATTTCATTCATGTCTATGAACATGTGTATTTATTCATTATTGTTTTTCATAATATCTATCATGAACTAAATTCATAAGACTAAGGCCATGTAAGGTCAAATTGTGATATATGCTTATAATAGATGATTGTTGAGGTTATACTTATATTGTTATGTGATGTGAATTGTGTTTTTGTCTATCTTGCATATACTTGATCACTATATGTTAGAATCTTATGCCTAGGTTAATATTTCGGGAGAAAATTGACTTAGGGTGCAAGAAATTCACATCATGACCCGTAACTAATGAGGAATTGCCCTAGACATAGGTAAAGATTCCCGGGTGAAGTTGTTCGATTCAAATCGAGTGAACTCTAGTACGTTAATGCATGTTTAGTGGTTAGATTTCCGGATAGGAATATTTGGGAAATCACGATCTAAGCATAGGAGTTTATACGCGAGACATCGGTTATTCTCTACCCTCGGAGCTCTCACCATAACAATATAAGCGTAATCCTTCAACGAGAATCTTTATAAGTATAATTGATCAATTTGAACCTAGCATGTGCCTTAGTCTCCCTTTCTATTTTGTTTTAAATCATTTGTTCAACCTTGTTCTTATCTTACGCATTTCACACTCATTTTACCTTTATTGTTTTGATCTTTGTTGTTATAAAATCTTAAACTAGAATTCAAGTCCTTGTGGTTCGACAATCCGGACTTCTCGTCCACTTTTATTACTACACACGACTAGTGCACTTGCTATTATAGCACGTTAGCTTTTAGCGTGTCAATAATCCTAACATGTATCGAGTCTATCTCTGCTTGCATAGCTTCACGCCATCTTGCAGCATCCATATCCACCATCGCTTGATCATAAGTGGAGGGATCATCTCTATTGCCCTTCTCTAAAACAGAATGGAGACCCAATTCCTTCTGTAGTAGATAGTCATACCTCTTAGGAGGTTGAGATACTCTACCAAATCTTCATGGTTGTACTTGTGTCACAATTGGGTCAGTTCTTACCTCCTGTGCAGATGTATCCAAAGGAGTTTCATTTTGTTCTTTAAGAACAATCTCTCTACCTGCTCCACCTTCTCGAATGAACTCATCTTCGAGAAATAGGCTTGTAAGACTACAATGATACTTTGATCATCATGCAGGTAAAAGAAGTATCCCATCGAATCCTCAGAATATCCAATAAAACGTCCCTTCAGGGATCTAGCCTCCAATTTTTGTACTTTAGTCTTTTTAACATAAGCAGGACATCCCCAAATCTTGATGTGGTTAAGACTTAGTTTCTTATTTCTCCATATCTCATATGTAGTCTTAGGAATGGATTTGGAGGGACATCTATTTAAGACATGTACAGTAGTAAGGAGCGCATGACCCCACAATGAAATAGGTAAGTCAGTGTAGCTAAGCATGGAGCGAACCATGTCTAACAAAGTACTGTTCCTTTGCTCAGCTACCCCATTTAACTGTGGTATCGCTGAAGGTGTAAGTTGTAGTACTGTGCCATTTTCTCTGCGGTACTCATCAAACTCCGTACTCATATATTCTCTTCCTCGGTTTGACCGAAGAGCCTTTCTATGTTGCCTCATTTGTTTTTCCACTAAAGCCTTGAATTCTTTGAATATTTCAATGGATTCAGACTTATGCTTTATCAGATATACTTGTTTGTGTGTATGCCCTCAAAGGCCATAAAGATGATATATTTATACGGCATTGTTTTGTAAGTAAATAATATTATAATAAAAGGCATTTTCTTGTTGTTTTCTTATAGGCATTTGTAAGGTTTTTGTAAACAACGTAAAGTCCTTGATAATGAGGCGAACCTTCTACTCCCTATGGGTTAGGGAGAATGGCACCAGAAGAGTTTGATCCTTATTATCTAAAATTGGTTCGCAAGTCGAAGAAAGTATTGACTGGACATCAATACTAGATAAAGACTTGTATGATATAAGTTTTGACAGGAAAAGTGTCAGTCGAACACTATGGAAATGATAGTGGGAACTTATGTCATGGACACCTCAGTTAGATTGATGTGTTTGAACACGACTCGCATCAGTTTTGTCACATGAGTTTTCACTCACTGACAGTCAATGACAAAACTGATAAGTTGTAATAGGTACGCGTGAACCTTAGACCTGAGCAATCATGTTGAAGATGTACTTGTGACATCAAGTCTGTCATTACATTAGTTAGATCCAATTCAACCGTTGGTGGGGTTGACCTCAAAATGCGGCTTGATGGGCAAGTAGCAGTCTTAATTTATTAGCAAAATAGGATTTATTCTCTCATAAGTGGATGAGCTAAATATCCTATGCAGTCATGAATGAGTGAGGTCAAAAGACTTTGGCCAAAGCATTAGAGATATTCATGTTAGACATGACAGTATACTTGATGGCCTCGATTCATTATGAGCTAAGCATATGGTCAAGTTTTGTGAGTTTGACTAAACCATGACTCTCACTTGATTGGGATATATGAATAAAGGGTTTATACTCGTACGGTATTCACATCATGAAAGGTTTGGACTGATCCTATTCATTTGTTCTCAATTTGGATACGATGTGGGTCACGGGACTGGCTAGGTGTTACCCACATCCTTTTGGTTTCCTCCCAATTGTCTTTTGAAACGAACCTAAAGAGCCGCTTTATAAAGAATTGCAAAAGGAAAAATTATGGAATTGATTTGAGAGAATTTTCAGTATTGGATATCGCAATTAATTAGTTAGTTAATTATTAGATGATTTTATTAATTAAGTTAATGTGTTAATTAATTCTTTAGGGAAATTAATTATAGAATTAACAGGGATTTAAATAGTTATTCAATTAATTTATTTATTGGATAAATAATATTAATCAAATAATTAATTAAATATTTAACACAATTGGACTAAGCCCAAAGGGCTTTAAAAACACGTAAAGTGAAGCTTAGTTAATTAGGTTATTATCTTTCTAGTGTAGTATAAATATACTATTTAGTGAAAAATAATAACAAGCCACAATCACAACTTTCTCTCCAAGTCAAAGTCTTCCAATCTCTCTCTCTCTCTCTCTAGTCATCTTCAAGGAGCAAGAAGAAGAGGATTTTTCGTTTTAATTCCAGCGTGGTGATTTAGAGACAGTAGCAGATTTGCTGTTCGAAGAAGGATCACAAAAGCTGGTTCAGAAATCCAATTACGCGAAGAAAGGTACATAAATTCTTGACACAATTTAAATACATGAAATCGAGATGAACCACTTGGGATATTTAAATTTTCGCTGCGTTTTATATGTAAAAACCCAACAGTGGTATCAAAGTTAATCTCTGATTTCCGTATTTAATCGAATACGTGATTTATGTGTTTTTTGTGTTTTTGAAGCATGATAAATTTGATGTTAAATTTATGATTTTGAACCATGATTTTTCTGCATTTATTCTTGGATATTATTGCATGAAAATATGGTCAATTGGAAGAATCAAGTTGTGTGAGAATTGGGGCTGAAAAACCCCGAGATGTGTGCGACGCGCATGACCTGAGTTGTCTGCGTGCACATCGTGCTCGACTGTGCGCTCAGCAGGTAGCTGAAGGCCACCTGCTGCTCGCACAGCTTGCACGCACTATTCGACCACCCGACGCACGCGCAGTAGGCCGCTAGCAGAAGTGTCGTGCGTTGGGCGCATGGCACTCGGCCATGCACACGGCCAGGTCCTTGGGGGCCTGGACCTTTGACCCGGGTCGGGTCGGGTCAAAATTTTTTGGGTCCAATGTTTTACATAAACGGATTTTGGGTTATTTTAATTATCCGGGTGGGTAAAAATGATGATGACCCGAATTTTAATTAAATGAGCCCAAATTGATTTAATTAAATTATTGGGAATTCAATAAATTAGTTTTGGGCTTAATTTGTTAAATTTAAATATGTCAATGGTTGGTAATTTATGTTTGATGAAATCGAGCCCAATTAGTTTTATTGAATATTAATTATTTGAATAAAATAAATAATTAATTATTCTTGGAGAATTTTAATTAATTAATTTATTTAAATAATAAATTCTCACTAAATGGTTTATTATCATAAATATCAATAAAATTTGAAATTTTATTGGAGAAATTAATTAGTTAGACTAATTAATTGTTAACTTAATCACCAACATAGTTGATTTAACTATCACGAGCATGTATTATATGATGGTGACATTATCCATGGGCTTAGGTTTCTTTTTGGATGTATTTCTTTTTTTATGGGTTGTAAGGGTCGGATTTGAGCCCATTATTTTATTCCTAGAATTATGTATAGGGTGTCAAATATTCTTATGTAATAGATAGAAATAGAATAGGCCTTGAAGAAAAGATCAATCCAAAAGGAGAGGTGCTTGGAGCCCAAGGAGAATAGCTTAAGATTATTTTTCCTTTTATGATAGCCCATTGGCTTGAGCCCTCTAGAAAAAGCCCATGGATACATGTGTTGTTTTTATTGTTTTCAATGCATGTTCATTAGTTGTATGAAGCATTTATGTAGTTAACCTGCGCTATATAAATATGATAATGTGCAAAGTGAGACATAGATAAATGTTTAGAACATGAATCCTCCCAAACAAAATTATACTAAGTTAGAAAGGGGCACTAGGCGTCCTTTCCCTCCACTAAACTTAATGGAATTAAGACTTAAATCTAATATATGGCATCTTCCCAGTAAGTGGGAGTCATATCAAGATTTAATTCTAAAATTTTGTTAAGTGCAGTAGATGCCTTAATCGAAACATATTACACCCCAAATATCATTAAAAGGTTGCAAGGTGAAATTCAAATGTTAGATTATGAGGAGTTAGTGGGAATGAATTTGGATAGTCCACAAGCCTATATATCGTTAAAGGGTTGCGGTTTTGATGGATTATGGGAAAAAGAAGATTGGGCCGTCTATTGGATAGATTGATGTTGGACATCACTTTAATTAAGTAGTGGACCAAATATCGTTAAAGGGTTTCCATCCACTACATTGATTAAAAAACTCAATCTCCACTACGAAGTAATAAACAACAATCACTTCTGTTTTTCACAATGGGAGTATGAATCTCGAAAAATGTAGTGGGAGCCAAGTTATAAATCGAAGTCCTTGATTTTAACTTGATTTTAGTTTAAGTTACAAATGTCTAATAAAGTCTGGTTTATTTTCTGCAGTTATTTGATTTATTTCTCTCAATTCAAAATGTCTCCCAAACAGCTATCAAAATTAATGGAGAACATGATTCTTACTGATCAAAATTACATAGAATGGTTCACAAAGTTAAGGATGGTCCTTAGCAGTGAATCCATAGACTATGTATTGGAAGTTGGTCGTCCTCCCATTCCTTTAAGAGACGAGGGTGATGAAGTTCGCCTAGTTTGTTGGGATTGGTGCTGTGATAACCATAGAGCAAGAGTGTACATCTTGAGCTCCATGTGCATTGAGTTGCAAAGATCCCATGATAAGATGGATAGTGCAAGAGACATTATCCTTCACTTTGATGAGTTGTTTGGAGAGCGCGGTAGGACTGCCAGATATTTTATATCAAGAGATCTCTTCCGAAATAAGATGACTGAAAGTAAGGATGTAGGAGAACATGTTTTCAAAATGATGATCATGATAGAAAAACTAAAATCTTTGAATTTCTATATAGACCTACATCTCCAAGTTGACCTCATCCTACTGACACTCCCTGATTCGTTCTATTACTTCGTCATAAATTTTGACATGAATGACATTGAGAGTTCATTAGCTGGGCTTCTGGACAAACTCAAAGTTGCTCAAAATCAAATAAGGGCAGACAAATGGAACAATCCAATGGCTGTTACCTTTCTTAATTCATTAGATGGACAAAGGAATAATAACAGCTATCAGCAAGAGGAAGCATCCAAGAGGACTCGCAACAGGGAACGAAAAAGGAGGAATAAGAGGGCTAGATATGAGGACAAGTGCTTATGCTGTGGTGAGCTAGGCCACTGGAGAAACGACTGTCCTAACAAATGAGCAATAGGTAAGGAACTTTATGTTTTTGAAACTAATTGCTCTATTACCATATTTTCCACTTCTTGGATTCTTGATTCAGGAGCTAATACTCATGTATATTGTGTGGATCAGAATCTGGAACGAAGTAGGAAGTTGAGCCCTGATGAGGTGAAGATAAGAGTAGGCAGCGGGAAAAGCGTCGCAGCTACTGGAATTGAATCTACCTCATTACTTTTAAACTTCTGGACATTTACTATTTCTGGATAATGTATTAGTTTTGCCCAATGAGCTTAAAAACATTGTTTCTATTCCCGTTTTAGTTAAGCATTGTTATACTTTCCGTTTTATTAATGAACATTGTAATATTTATTATGGTAATAAATTAGTCGGCTCTGCTTTTTTAGTAAATGGTTTGTATTGACTTAATATCCAGAATAAGTGTTCTGTAAATACTATACAAAGGAAACGTAGTAGGCAGGGAATTAACCAAAAATTGATCTGACATCTTAGACTAGGCCATGCCGGTGAACACAAAACTCACAAAATGGAGAAAAATGGACTAGTAGGTTCATTAGGATTGGATCCATATCCTACTTGTGAATCTTGTCTCAAAGGTAAGATGGCTAGATCCCCTTTCACAGGGACTTTTGAAAGAGCCTCGCAAATCTTAGGTTTAGTGCATACTGATATTTGTGGACCATTTAGAGAAATGCCTCATGGAGGTTTCCTTTACTTCATCACATTCACTGATGACCGTTCAAGATATGTTCTGGTGTACGTGATGAAGCATAAGTCTGAATCCATTGAAAGGTTCAAAGAATTCAAGGCTTTAGTGGAAAATCAAACTGGGCAACATATAAAGGCTCTTCGATCTGATCGAGGAGAAGAATATATGAGCGACGAGTTTGATATATACCTTAGAGAGAATGGTATAGTATTACAGCTCACACCTCCAGTGACACCACAGTTGAATGGAGTAGCAGAGCGAAGGAGTCGAACATTGTTGGACATGGTTCGATCCATGCTCAGCTACACTGACTTACCCATTTCACTATGGGGTCATGCGCTGCTTACAATTGTACACATTTTAAATAGATATTTGTCCATGTCTGTTCCTAAGACACCATATGAGATATGGAGAAATAGGAAACCAAGTCTTAATCACATTAAGATTTGGAGATGTCCTACTTATGTCAAAAAGACTAAAGTAGACAAGTTGGAGGCTAGATCGTTGAAAGGGCATTTCGTTGGATATCCTGAGGATTCCATAGGATACCTCTTTTACCTGCATGATGATCAGAGGATCATCGTAGCTTTACAAGCCCATTTTGTTGAAGATGAGTTCATTCAAGAAGGAGGAGCAGGCAGAAAGGTTGTTCTCAAAGAACAAAATGAAAATCCAATGGATACATCTACACAGGAAGTAAGAACCGATATTTTTTTAACAAAACCACAACCGCGAAGATCAAGTAGGGTACCTCAACCGCCTGAGAGGTATGGATATCTATTACAGAGAGAGCTGAGTCTCCATTCTGTGTTAGAGAAGGGTCATGGAGATGATCTCTCCACTTATGATCAAGCGATGGTAGATGTGGATGCTACAAGATGGCGCGAAGCTATGCAAACAGAGATAGGTTCGATGCATTCAAACCAAGTTTGGAAACTTGTGGATCGGTCTGATGGTGTAAAACCAATTGGGTGTAAATGGATTTACAAGAGAAAGATTGGTGTTGATGGCAAGGTTGACACCTACAAAGCCAAGCTAGTGGCAAAAGGGTATAGTCAAAAGGAAAGAATTGACTACTAAGAAACCTTTTCGCCAGTGACTATGATCAAATCAATAAGAATTCTACTTGCAATAGCAGCTCACTTAGACTATGAGATATGGCAAATGGATGTCAAAACTGTTTTTCTGAATGGATTCCTAGAAGAGGATATCTATATGGAACAACCTAAAGGTTTTGTATTTGAGAATGGTATCCATAAGGTGTGTAAGCTTGAAAGATCCATTTATGGACTCAAGCAAGCATCTCTTAGCTGGAATCTACGTTTTGATGAGGTAGTCAAAGGATCTGACTTCATCAAAAACGAAGACCAGCCATGTGTTTACAAGAAGGTTAGTGGGAGCAAGATAACATTCCTTGTGTTATAAGTTGATGACATATTACTCATAGGCAATGGTATAGGAATGCTCACCACAGTTAAGAAGTGGCTTTTGAGTACTTTCTCCATAAAAGACTTGGGAGAGGCTACTTATATTCTAGGGATTCGAAATAAAGATCGAACAAATGGAATGATAGGGCTCTCTCAAGCCTTTTACTTAGAAAAGTTTCTAAAGAGATTTAGGATGGAGGATTCTAAGAAAGGGTTCCTACTAATGAGACATGGGGTACATCTCTCGAAATCTATGTATCCTCAAAGTGAGGAAGATAGAAAAGAGATGAGCACTGTACCATATGTATCAACAGTGGGTAGCCTGATGTACGCAATGCTATGTACTAGACTTGACATTGCTTATGCAGTAAGCGTTGTTAGTCGATTTCAAGAAAACCCTGTCAAGGAACATTACACAGCTATGAAGAATATCCTAAAGTATCTGAAGAGAACTAAGGATATGATTCTCATCTATGGGAGTGGTAACCTGAGAGTGGACAGGTACACTGACTCGAATTTCCAATCAGATGTCGATGATCGGAAATCAACCTCAGGGTTCGTATTCACCCACAACGATGGGGCGGTGACTTGAAAAAGTTCCAAGCAAAGCACAACTGCGGACTCCACAACAAAGGCTGAATACATAGCTTCCTCTAAGGGAACTAAAGAGGCTGCTTCTCTAAGAAAGTTCATAGGAGAACTTCAAGTGGTTCCAAGCGTGGAGCTCCCGTTGCCACTTTATTGTGACAACACTGGAGCAATAACGTAGGCAAAGGAACCTAGGTCTCACAACAAGTCCAAACACATTGAGAGGAGATATCACATTATAAGAGAGATCGTTGCAAGAGGAGAAATATCTGTTTAGAAAATGGCCTCAGTTGACAATGTCACTGACCCATTGACCAAGCCATTAGCACAGGCGGTGTTAGAAAAATATCTAAAAGGGTTTAGGGAAAATGACACTAGAAGAGTTTGATCCTTATTATCTAAAATTGGTTCGCAATTCGAAGAAAGTATTGAATGGACATCAATACTAGATAAAGACTTATATGATATAAGTTTTGACAGGGAAAGTGCCAGTCGAACACTATGGAAATGATAGTGGGAACTTATGTCATAGTCACCTCAGTTAGACTGATGTGTTCGAACATGGCTCGCATCAGTTTTGTCACATGGGTTTTCACTCACTGACAGTCAATGACAAAACTGATAAGTTGTGATAGGTATGCTTGAATCTTAGACTTGAGGAATCATGTAGAAGATGTAGTTGTGACATCAAGTCTGTCATTAGATTAGTTAGACCCAATTCACCTGTTGGTGGGGTCAACCTCGAAGTGTGGCTTGATGAGCAAGTAGGAGTCTTGACTGATTAGCAAAATGGGGTTTATTCTCTCATAAGTGGATGAGCTAAATATCCTATGCAATCATGAATGAGTGATGTCAAAAGACTTTGGCCAAAGCATTAGAGATATTCATGTTAGGCATGGAAGTATACTCGATGGCCTCGATTCATTATGAGCTAAACATATGGTCAAGTTCTGTGAGTTTGACTAAACCATGACTCTCACTTGACTGAGATATATGAATAAAGGGTTTATATTCGTACGATACTCACCGCGTGAAAGGTTTGGAATGATCATATTCATTCGTTCTCAATTGAGATACGATGTCGGCCACGAGACTGGCTAGGTGTCACCCACAACCTTTTGGTTTCCCCCCAATTGCTTTTTGAGATGAACCTAAAAAGTAGCGCTTAAAGGAATTGCAAAAGAAAAAAATCATAAAATTGACTTGAGATAATTTTTGGTATTTGATATCGCAATTAATTAATTAATCATTGTATGATTTTACTAATTAAGTTAATGTGTTAATTAATTTCTTTAGGAAAATTAATTATAGAATTAACATGGATTGAATTAGTTATTTGATTAATTTATTTATTGGATAAATAATATTAATTAAATATTTAAACACAATTGGACTAAGCCCGAAGGGCTTTAAAAATGCCCAAAGTGAAGCTTAGTTAATTAGGTTATTATTTTTCTAGTGTAGTATAAATATACTATTTAGTGAAAAATAATAACAAGCCACAATCACAACTTTCTCTCCAAGTTAAAGTCTTCCGATCTCTCTCTCTCTCTCTAGCCGTCTTCAAGGAGCAAGAAGAAGAGGATTTTTCGCTTTAATTCCGGCGTGATGATTTAGAGACAGTAGCAGATTTGCTGTTCGAAGAAGGATCACAAAAGCTGGTTCAGAAATCCAATTATGCAAAGAAAGTTACAAAAATTCTTAACACAATTTAAATACATGAAATCGAGATGAAACACTTGGGATATTTAAACTTCCGCTGCGTTTTATATGTAAAAACCCAACAATACTCTACCATATTTAGAATGGCCATCTGTAAACGTGAGGAAGTAGTGGAAACCTCCGCGAGCCATTCACCAAATAGACCACAAACATCGGTATGCACTAAGCCTAAGACTTGTGTGGCTCTTTCAAAAGTTTCGGTGAAAGGTGGTCTGGCCATCTTGCCCTTGAGACAAGATTCACAAATAGGATAGGGATCCGATCTCAATAGGCGTATTAGCCCATCTTTCTCCATCTTGTGAATCTTGTGTTCACTAGCATGGGCTAGTCTAAGATGTCATATGAGTCTTTGGTTAGTTTCTTGCCTACCACGTTTCCTAGTCATAGTATTTATAGCACACTCACTCTGGACTTTGAGTCTGACAAAGAAGGTTAAGATTCCATTTTGGTTTTGTATTCACCCTCAACTGTGGATTTGTGACTTTGGAAGAGTTCCAAGTAAATCACTCCACTATTGAGAACGAATATGAAACTACCTCGGAGGCTGTCAAGGTAACTGTTTGGATCTAAAGTTCGTGGAAACTTCTAATGGTCCCTGGTATAAGCAAATGGAAGTAATAGGTTACCATTACCAAAAAAAGAACCACATTACATCTCCACAGAATTTGGTTGACTACAGAGTCAATTCATAGGTGACGAAAAAAGGTTCCCCCAATTAATTTTTGTTCACCACCAATTCCAACGTTCTAATGGTTGCAAGCACTTTGGTTCCTGACATTAAATGTGCTTGGTGCCTAATAACATTGGTTCGGGAATGTATTTGTAAGAAGAAGTGTGGAGATATGCCAAAAGGGGACAGGGATTAACGCGGGGAGGTGTTGAATAAAAGGAGAAAGACAAACCACTGCTATCGAGTTCAAAGGAATGAGTGAAGTGGTGAAAGAAAAAGATTTCCTTTATCAATTAGCTTGTAAGATTAGGATCACACATGCTATACTGACACTGGTTATCAAGTTCTACATTTGACCAACACGATTACATGACAACCAAAAGATATTTAAATGAAAATTGGCTAAATTACTGAATCAACATTGTTAAATAAGCATGTGTAAATGTTTATCCCGACTTTGAGAGAGATCGTTGGCCAAATTCCATATTTAAATGACAGAAGATAATTTCACAAAATTCTTGATGATGACAAATTCTGCCCATATTTACTGCGTGTTCAAAAATCAATGTGATCTGGGTCGTATTTCGTCGGACCTACAACACAACACAGAACAATCGAGGCTCGGGTAGGACCCGACCCGGAGTTAAATAAATTATAGACTGCACTCTCGTAAAGAGCTGCCTATGTACCTCTTAAAAGGATCAAGTCTAACGTAGTTCAATTTGTGTAAAGAGTCCTAGCATGAACCTCGTAATTTATAAATGGGTCTGCCTAGAATCTAGATCGAAGCTCGTAGCTAGTCGTAGCTCTATAGGTCGTACCTCTACAGGTTGTAGCATAAGTCGTACCCCTACAGGTTGTACCTCTACAAGTTGTAGCTCTATAGGTCGTACCTCTATAGGTCGTAGCATAAGTCGTACCCCTACAGGTTGTAGCTCTATAGGTTGTACCTCCACAAGTTGTAGCTCTATAGGTCATACCTCTGCAGGTCGTACCTCTATCGAAAGAGACCACTAGGGTCATATGGATTTTTAGAGAGAGAAATATTTGATTGTTGGAGAGTTAATTCTCTCCCCCACTTTGTTATCATTTGGGGGTATTTATAGAGATATTCTATAGGAACATTTGGTTCATAAAGATGATGCCACATGTCATGATCCTATGGTCAATATTTAGGGTCGTTGGTTCGGGTTATGGATCGTACCCAACCCGACCCGTAAATAACACGTGGATCTTGCTCTTAAAATGGGCTTTTCATTTGGGCTTGGGCTTCATAATAGCTTTTGGACCTTTTCACATGGATAATATTATATGCCCAATTTTGGGCATATCATCTAGCCCCCCACTTCGTAAGTTCTAACTTCGTAATGTAATTCGAGGTAAGAGCTAACGAAGTAGTCGCAAGTCTTATGCTATGCGCCATAAACGGTCTATTTATGCTATTAATGCAATATTAATTTATTTTTTGGTATGTTGCGCCTTTTATTCTCTTAATTAACAAATGCGGGTCATTGATCTGGGTAGCATATCTGACAGGTCATTAATGCATAACTATTTTTTATGTCGATACGTCACTTCTATCTTCCTTGAAATTATTGCGGTCGTTTAGGACCTTGGCGATATGAATTCTCATATCGCATTTAGGGTCTAATTAGACCTTTGAGATATGATCTCTATAAGATCATTTTATTGAGGTCGTTTAAGACCTTTGCGATATGAATTCTCATAGCGCAACTTGGGGGTTTAATTAGACCTATGAGATATGATCTCTACAATTTAGGGTCTAGTTAGACCTAAGGTATATGATTTTTACTAGATCGTTTTTATTGAGGTCTTTAAAACCTTGGTCTAATTAGACCTATCAAATATGATCTTTACTAGATCGTTTTTATTGAGGTCGTTTAACACCTTGGTCTAATGAGACCTATGAGACATGATCTTTACTAGATCGTTTTTATTGAGGTCGTTTAAGACCTTGGTCTAATGAGACCTATGAGATATGATCTTTACTAGATCGTTTTTATTGAGGTCGTTTAAAACCTTGGCGATATGAATTCTCATAGCGCAACTTGGGGCTCTAATTAGACCTATGAGATATGATCTCTATAATTTAGGGTCTAATTGGACCTATGGGATGAGATTTTTACTAGATCGTTTTTATTAAGGTCGTTTCAGACCTTGGTCTAATTAGACCTATAAGATGAGATCTTTACTAGATCATTTTAATTGAGGTCGTTTAAGACCTTGGTCTAATTGGACCTATGAGATATGATCTTTACTAGATCGTTTTTATTAAGGTCGTTTCAGACCTTGGTCTAATTAGACCTATAAGATGAGATCTTTACTAGATCATTTTAATTGAGGTCGTTTAAGACCTTGGTCTAATTGGACCTATGAGATATGATCTTTACTAGATCGTTTTTATTGAGGTCGTTTAAGACCTTGGCGATATGAATTCTCATAGCGCAACTTGGGGCTCTAATTAGACCTATGAGATATGATCTCTACGATTTAGGGTCTAATTAGACCTATGGGATGAGATCTTTACTAGATCGTTTTTATTAAGGTCGTTTATGACCTTGGTCTAATTGGACCTATGAGATATGATCTTTATTAGATCGTTTTTATTGAGATCGTATCAGACCTTGGTCTAATTAGACCTATGAGATATGATGTTTATACCACCATAATTTGTATTTTTTTATTTTTCCATTTTTCTTTTTAGGGTCGTTTACAACCATGGCGATATGATTTGTCATATTGCAACACATTTTATTTTTTTTATCTTGGCTTTTGGGCTCATAGCTCTTCGCTCGTAGCCTTTTGATCTTGTAGCTTCTTAGTTGGTGGCTTTCTAAGTTCGCAGCTCCGTTTCTTGTGACTTTCAGCTCTTGGGCTTGTAGCTTCGTATCTTCGTAGCTTTTAGCTTTTAGCTTTTGAGCTCTTGGGCTTGTTGTCTCGTAGCTTTTAGCTGGTGGTTTTTAGTTTTTGAGCTGGTAACTTCTTATCTTGTGACTTTGAGCTCTTGGGCTCGTAGCTTATAGCTTTTAAGCTTGTAGCTTTTTTGATCTTGGCTTTTGGGTTCGTCGCCCGTAGCCTCGTAGCTTTGAGCTTAGAGCTTCTTAGCTCATGGCTTTTGAACTTGTAGATTTTGAGCTTTAGCTTTTTGAGCTCATAGCTTCTTATCTCGTATCTTCATAGCTCTTAGCTTTTGAGCTTATAGCTTCGTAGCTCTTAGGTTATGAACATTTTGAACTTTGTAGCTTCTTCGCTCAGCATTTTAAGTTTGTAGATCTAAGACAGGTCGAAAGACCTTCTTTGGCATATTAGGTGGATCACACACCTCTTCAAGTTTTGTGTTTTTGCCTTTTTTGCTCTCACGAAGCGAAGGGGTATGGCTTTCATTCTTCTCTTCGGAGTGTTTTTCTCGATCTTCCCTTGATGCCGCGATGTCTCAAACTTTCTTAGCCTTATCCGTTGATGGAATGGGCTTATGAAAGAGCTTACAGGGCGTAACAAGGTCGGGGTTAATTTGTATATGCGGCGTAGCCGGAGCGTTAGCCAAATACTATTATAGAGCTTTTTGAGCATATTCTTGCATTTTTTGCTGGAATTGCTCGTTTGTCATTGTTATGACGGGTTCGTCACCTTTTTCATAGCCCGGAGGTGGATCCACATCGAGATTTAATGTGTGATGTGTTTCATCGCCTTGAAGCCCTTTGTTTTGGCGATTGCTTGACTCCTCCATAGCTAGAGTTCGATTGTACAGCGAGACTAAGCAGAAATTCCCACAGACGGCGCCAACTGATCTGGGTCGTATTTCGTCGGACCTACAACACAACACAAAACAATCGAGGCTCCAGTAGGACCCGACCTGGAGTTAAATAAATTATAGACTGCACTCTCGTAAAGAGCTGCCTACGTACCTCTTAAAAGGATCAAGTCTAACGTAGTTCAATTTGTGTAAAGAGTCCTAGCATGAACCTCGTAATTATAAACGGGTCTGCCTAGAATCTAGATCGAAGCTCGTAGCTAGTCGTACCTCTACAGGTCGTAGCTCTATAGATCGTACCTCTACAGGTCGTAGCATAAGTCGTACCCTATGATGCACGGATACTCCTAAAATTCACGAAATGCAGTGTCGGACACTTGGAGGACACGGATACGCCTCGGACACGGCTCGGATACGTGTCCGACACGCCACCTGGCGTGGCTAACAAAAAAAATTCAAAAAAATAGAAAGGACACGGTGTCGGACACGGCTGTGTCCGACACGTTTTGGACACGGCGTGCGCTTTTTACACTTTTTAAAGAATTGAGGGGCTGAAATTGCAAATTCTCACTAATTAAAATAAAAGGGGCAGCTGCTGTGCACTTTAATAAGAGGCAGAAACCAAAAAGAAGGAAAAGAAAGTAGCTCCTGCGTACTGGAAACAAACATTGAAGCAAGTAAGAACCCTATTTCCTTTATCCTACTTCTTCACACTTTAGATTCATTCTTTGCTTGATTACATCAATTGTTTTGTTGTAAGTGTACGGTATAATGTAAATTTAAACATTTTAAGAGCTTAGTGTAAAGATTTTGTGTGAAAGTATGCGTTCTACTTCAAGTGTTTGATAAAATGCCTAAGAGACATTTAGTTGCTCGATAATTACACCTTACATTTAGATTTAGATCATTTGACATGGTCATATTTAAAGGACTTGAATTTAGAGACTTAAACTGAGCGTTTAATTATTATGTTGTTTGAATTTTGCTTAAAAATTGAAGGTGTGCTAGTTTGTATTTGTTTCACTTTAGTGCATTATTAATGTTTAAATATTTATGTATGTATTATATAATAATATATGCATTATAATATATATTATTAATTATTATATATAGCCGTATCCCTGCCGTGTCGTATCCTAAAATTTTTGAAAATCCGTATCCCCGTGTCCCCGTATCCGTATCCGTGCAACCTAGGTCGTACCCCTACAGGTTGTAGCTCTACAAGTTGTACCTCTACAAGTTGTAGCTCTATAGGTCGTACCTCTATAGGTCGTAGCATAAGTCGTACCCCTACAGGTTGTACCTCTACAAGTTGTAGCTCTATAGGTCGTACTTCTGCAGGTCGTAGATCTATCGAAAGAGACCACTAGGGTCATATGGATTTTTAGAGAGAGAAATATTTGATTGTTGGAGAGTTGATTCTCTCCCCCACTTTGTTATCATTTGGGAGTATTTATAGAGATATTCTATAGGAGCATATGGTTCATAGAGATGATGCCACATGTCATGATCCTACGGTCAATATTTAGGGTCGTTGGTTCGGGTTATGGATCGTACCCGACCCAACCCGTAAATAACACGTGGATCTTGCTCTTAAAATGGGCTTTTCAATTGGGTTTGGGCTTCATAATAGCTTTTGGGCCTTTTCACATGGATAAAATTATATGCCCAATTTTGGGCTTATCACAATACTAGAAGGGAAGCAATAGCAAAAACAGCAGAATTCAATACCAATTTTGAAGGAACGTGACATAATAAGAAACATATGAGTATGACAAGACTAGCTATGACAAGTACACCGTCGAAATTAACCGCGACGCCCTCAAATTAAATATCTGTGTCTTGTGTATTTTTTCTCAATGTGGTTAGCACTGTGAGTGCATAACGTAAAATGCTTTATTCCAACTTCAGAACTAGTATGTCTCTTCATCACACAAGTCGATCTGACGCTAATAGGCGACCTATATGCCCAATCTAGCTGGTAGTAGGCCTATATATAAATGTTAGTCGACCAGTCCTCTTACAGAAGAATGTTGGGAGGTATAATTACCAAAATTGAATTAGCAAACCATGCAGTTAAATATAGCACATAAGTGATATTCATCACAGAGCATTTCAAATCAAAATCGTTTAAATTTGTGGAACTACGGATATCACCTAGGATTCCAAAATCCCAAACTCATCTGGATACCATACCGAGCCTCAAATGTACCATGATTTGTGAAATTACACCCAAACATGATTTTGGGCAGCATTAAGAGGCCAACTGGCCCGAATCAGGCAACCCTAGAAAGACAGAATTACCAAATACTGAGACTTCAATGCTAGCAAACTGGTTGGTTCTTCTAAAGCGTTCAATTCATGATGTTGATGTTGGCCATGGCGATGGCGAATGGAGTGATATTGTTGCCATCAAAGGAGGCTCAATTCATTGCCATCAAAGGAAGCGCAATTATGTTGTTAAATCAAATCTGTTAGAAAAGTTTCGATGATGACTATTTAGACTTGTGTTAAACCCCCAAAGTTATGTATTATTTCGTAGAAATCCTTGTATATGAGACAACTATCACCAAAACAATTGATGAATGAAATTCCACGTCCACCCTAGAAAAGAATTGGTAATAAATAAAACATGATTTTACCAACACAAATGATAGAGAACGAGGGATTACCCAATAAAAACTGATGGAATACTCAAATTGAAGTGCAGAATTCGAGGCAGACGAAAAGAAATAAGGTTCATAGTTGATAGGAAGTCCCACAAGATATTTTCATAGCCAGCCAGGGCAGTGCACCAACAAAAAACTCTTGGAGACTTTGCCTAATTTATTGAAAATAACATCACTCAAATGTAGCATACAGAATTCTGAACTTGAAACAAGTAAACAGCACACAGCTTAATTTCTGACTCAACGCTCATCATCAATATAGGAATTTGAAAGATGTATATCTCAATGTGAAAAGAAAGTTGACCCAAAACACTAAAAATACATTAGTCTGTCTTAACATATATAAAGTCCATTGCCTTGAACGTCTTGAATATGAACCAAGATCCCCAAGTATATGGCCAGAAATACAAGTGACAGAGAAGTGAAGAAACCTGCACAAACAGATTAGGGAGTTCAGGCCCATATATTTCAAGGCTACTGCTCTCATAGTCAAATGGCTTGGTTTGATACCCTGAGGAAGAAAATCCTAAACCCTAACATTTAACCTTTGATATTTCAACTCAAAATATACCTCTTCTTCATCTTTTGGGTTTATGCTGTTAAATTTTAAGCTATGTGATCAAAATGGTTATGTTCAATAATTATAAAAGATTGAACTAAAATGATTATGAGAATGAAAATACATATTAATTAATATAACATCAAGTTATATAATTGTTCACAGAACATGAGCCAAATACAAAAATGTCTTCAATGAGATTAAGTTTTTAGAAACATATATTACATAATGTCAACGGAATCTAACTTATCTGTAAAAACATTTACAGGGAAGTACCAATTGATATATCATACTTTCTCATTATTTCATTGATATTATTATTATTTTGCATAATATAGCTCTAAAAATTGAAAAATAACTTAAATATCATTAAAATATGCGTACAGAATTTGGAAGTATTAGTTTGACATAATTAAGTACTTATATTCATATATAAAAATATATATAAAAAAAATTGCGAGCTATAAACAGTTATAAGTGAGCTCGAGCTCGAAGCAAGCTCCGGTCGAGCTCATATGGTTGCAAGACGGCTCGACTCACCTTGCACCTTAGTCTAGTCTACAATATTTCCAGGACTTGGCTTCCTTTTAAATAATATCAGAAAGTAGAGAAACACCATTAGGGTTATGCAGTACACAAGGATGGCTCATTCAGGTTAAGAAATTTGTAGATCTTGCTTGTCTTATTGTTTTAGGTTTTCATATCCCTCACCATTACATTGTAATACATATCTCATGGTATTCCAAAGACCTAACTGATTAGGCGTTGATTATAAGCTACATTGTTGTAACACGTCTATGTACATTCCTGTTATCAAATCCTTTTTCTCTTTATATTTAAATTTGTTTGCTGCTTACATTCTTTATAAATGATGCAACGAAATCAATAAGAAAAATTGCCCAGAGAATTTAAAAAACTGACCACTGTGACTCACAATTTGATCATTTTTCAAAAGTTCATAATGAAAAACATACACTGGCTATTATAATAACATATTGTTTTTATGTTATGTTCCTTTCTACTCATGTATAGTAGTTAAAATTCCCTTCCAACTAGCATAAGAATTGTTTCAATTGCCACACCATTAATAGTCAAGTTAATTTGGAATATGAGTAAACATGTTAAATTGTAACACTTCCTCTAGCAACCAATAAAAGAACATAGCTGAAGCCACAACTAGGATCACCACAAAATCCAAAAGTACCATCTCAACCTCACCACAATAAGCAAATGGAAGAATTAGATAACCATTACTTGAAAAAATAAAACCACATTACATCTCCACAGGACTACAAAGTCAATTCATAGGTGGTGAAAAACGGTTCTGCCAATTAATTTCTGTTCAGCACCAATTCCAACGTTCTAATGGTTGCAAACACTTTGCTTCTGACATGAGATGTGCTTGGTGCCTAATAACAGTGGTTCAGGAATGTATTTGTAATAGCAGCCACAAGGGGATAGGGAGTATCCAACGGGCCCAGCGCGCGCGCGCGGGGGGTGGGGTGGGGAGGGGGAGGGGTGGTGAATAAAGGTTGAAAGACAAGCCACTACTATCGAGTTCAAAGGAGTGAAGTGGTCAAAGGGGGAAAAAGAAGTAATATAAGGGATCACAGATTTCCTTTATCAATTAGCTTGTAAGATTAGTGATCACATGTTATTCTGACACTCTAGTTATCAAGTTTTATGTTTGGCCAACATGACACTATAAAAGATATGAAAAACAACAAAAAAATGGCCAAATTACTGAATCAACATTGCTAAATAGGCATGTCTAAATGCCTATCCAGACTTTGAGAGACATCGTTGGTCAAATTCCAAATTTAAGTGACAGAAGATAGTTTCACAATATACTTGTTGATGACAAATTCTGCCATATTTGCTGCATGTTAAAAAATCAATGGAAGGGAAGCAATACCAAGAACAGCATGTTCAATACCTATTTTGAATGAACATGACGTAAGAACATATGACAAGACAGTAGGTTTAAGGCTTTTACTAAGCAGCGATACCGTGAAATATCCCCGCAAATCCATCAGTATGTGCAGAAGACTGGATTCTAATCCTGATTAGTGTCAATGTGTGTATAACAGGGTGATCCACTAATACAAACTAAAACTAACAAGTCCTAACTGACAAACAAGTAAACGACTAGTATAAGCATTTTGGGTGCATTGGGTAGATTAGATCTATCCCTGACAACTTGCTTACATCTCCACATCACAACTCAAGAAAAAACAGGAACCAATCCATCACATACCAACTCTTGTTATTAGGCGGTCTTTCTACATCTTTTTGCCCTCTTGAATTCTAGCCTGGCACATTCTTTTCTCACTAGGGATACAGTCCAGTTACCATGTCGGCGTATATAATCCATTACAAAAAAATCGTTTATTTTAAGTAATTTACATCAGAACAGATCTGTTAGATTAAATTATCAAATGAACTAAATCCCTAGTATCTACTCGCACGAAAAGTAACATTAAGAGTCTAAGACCAATAATTTTTTCGCATTGAAATATCACATTACGCATTCGCAGCACACATTAATTACTACGAAAAAACTTAGCACGGCGTATTAACAACAAAGCTAAAGCCTATGATACTTTCAACAAACATGTACTAATAGAAAACTAACCAAAAAAAAGCAAAAACAAAATCTTACCCTGCAAAAATTCTCCATAACTAGGCAGGGATCATTCCAGTCTTTCTTGCATAAGCAAAAATCCCACCAGCCTCGATCACGGGCCCAGCATCCCCAATTGGCTTCAACTTATACTCCTTCCCCGTTGTATGATTAATCAGCTTAGTCTCACTCTCACCAAGCTCAATAGTAACAACATCCCCAGTACTACATTCCTCACACAACCTCCCCTCCGACTCCAAAGGATAAACCTCTCCTGTCGCCACTGAGTTCCTAAAGAAAATCCTGGCGTACGACTCCGCCACCACGGCCACTACGCCGGCAGCGCCCAACGCCACAGGGGCGTGCTCACGGGACGAGCCGCAGCCAAAGTTATCACCACCGATCACAATGGAGAACTTGGTTTTGGTAGCACCAGGTTCGACGAATCGAGTTTGATACGAAGATGGAAGTCCGACTAGGGCATAGGAGCCGAGTTTCTCATACTCGTCGGGGTTAGAGGGGACGAGGGTTAGATACTCGGCAGGAATGATTTGGTCTGTGTCAATGTTGTCACCGACGACGTAGCAAAGACCGTGGAATGTGGTGGCAGCGGTGGGGGCCGAGGTGGCGGAAGGGGTGGCGGCGCTTACGAAGCGGGCACGGTTGAGTTTGAGAGATTTGAAGGGGTGATTTAGGGAATTGGCAGTGAATAAGGAGGGGAGTGTAAGGGAGGAAGAGAGAGGGGCGAGTGAGGAAGAGCTAGGGTTTTGGACTGGGGAAGAGAGATTGAATGTGGAAGGTGTTGCAGCGGCCGCCATTTGTGAAAGAAGGAGAGAGCTGGGAGTTGGGTTTCAGTTTTGGTGACTGGAAAACCTTTTTGTATCGAAATTTGGGTTAATTGCGTGTGGTATGTGTTAGAATAGTGTCCGTGAGCCAATTGTTTTTTCTTTTCATTTTTATAAATTCGTGAGCCAATTCTAGATAGTTTTTTTAATCTATTTTTATGATAAATAATTTCGTTTTACATTATATTAATAAAAGATAATTTTTTATCATATGTTTATATTGTTATAATTATATGATTAAATTATTAGAATTCACATATAACTATGGGGTTTGATATCTAATTAGATAGATATCATAAAATAAGTCTCTAAGGCTGTGATTTCTAAATATTATTTAAGTCATAAAATTGTCAAGATGAGACATTGATAATTCGGATAGATTTGCGCCTATGATGCACACTCTTAATTAGAGAATATCTCATTTTATAGACATTAGTGTGGTTGACACAAATACACATATGAGGGTGCTTGTTGAGAACAAGTTCACTAATTACCCTGACTGAAACTTCCTAAATTGGAATTATTTCTATATATATGTCGAATTAGGAGTTTCATAATTACGATAGTGCAAGATTAATTTTTTGACTTGAGTCATCACAGTAATCTTGTATATGGACTCATTGCACTTTGACTCCTGTGTCAGTTCTTTTACAAAGACAAATATGGATTGGTGATGGGGTGTAGTGACTTGTATATGGAGGTTGCTGCTGAAAACAAAGGATTCATCACTTGTCTAGATGAACAAGTGAATTTACTATAATATTCTAAGTGGTTTGATTGAGTTAGTCGTTGGCCAAGGCAAGTAAGTAATTAATTAAGAAATGAGTTTCTTGAATTAATTAATCACTAGTCAAACACACTTGAATTATTAAGATTGAATTTACAAGGATCTCGACCAATAAGATTCCTCAATCCTTAATTCAATTGGAAAATTAGTTCATGGAAGAATCTCACTTGCATGGAATGCACGATTGGAAAGGTTCACTTTGAATCGTCTACACCTAAGTCTTCAAGATAAGTAGCTAAAAACTTTTCTGTAATTTATGGGTATCTTATATTTACTGGAGATTAAATAATAAGATGATTAATTAAAGTGTTTAATTAATTGAGACAATTTAAGTGTCCAAATTAATTCATAAAGGTTATGAACACATTACTAGTATGTTGGTGAACCTAATGAGTCACACACAATACTCGAACAAATCCATTTCTTAACTAAAGGAACTTAATTCAAAGTAGTTGAATTAATTTATTAATTAATTACATTAATTAATTAATTAAGATTTTTATTTATTCAAGTGTTGGATAAATGAATTAATTAAGTTGATAAAATCAATTTAATTAAACTTAAATCTAGAAAGTATTTAATTAATTGGAAGTGACTTTTAATTAATCTAGTATGGTGGATTAATTATTAAAAAACTTATTTTATAGCCTTGATCGAAAATTTGGTGGAAGAAAAACAATTAAAGGAGTTTAATTAATTTTCCTCTAGAAGAAAATAAGATTTCTTGGAGAGAAAGAAAACTAACTAAAATAGAAGAGTTCTATTTAGAAATTAATTAGTCTTTTATTCCTACATGAAAAAGCATTAATGTAGAAGAGTTCTACATAGGAAAAAATTGCAAGAACCTAGTCCTATATATAGGACATGTAGAGAACACAAATTTCATAGCTTCATAAGCCAAATTTTTCGTTCCTCTTTTTCTCTCTCTCGTATAGTATTCTTGAATTCTTGATTATTCATCAAGATCTTAAATTCAAGAACTCTTCCAAAATACTTAGAGAATTAATTATTTGCTTTCACCTTAATCCCACACACTATTCCATAGAGTTAGAATAAATGTTTATAGATCAACATAGCTAAAGATTATAAACGAGTGTGTTTTCCAGGGAACAGATCAACTTCAGAGGAGAAACACTTGGGTCGTCCCTGAAGTGAATCATGAATCCGGGCAAGGGTGAGTTTTGGTGGAGGAATTCACTATCTTCATCAAGGAAAAGAACGAGTCGGTTGATTCAAAGAACAAGGAGCAAGCTAGGGAGCTATCGTTAAGGAAGAAGAAACTCTTCAATTTTTGCGAAAAATCGAATAAGGTACGATCTTCTTTATCCAAGTTTTAAATAACTAGTGTAGAGACGCGCAAGCCTATGACGCGTGATAAGCCTGTAGGATTAATAAACTCGTATGTTTAAATCCTAGAAACTAAAATTTTAATTTTCCGCTGTGCTTAGTTGGACTACATGTATATTTCCCAACAGAAATGTTTATCCACACTAAACTCATTTATGCTTTCTTTCTGTTAGTCAAGTCTAGCATCGCTCAAAGGATAATAACTCAGGTCATCTAAATTCGCTCAGGCCTTTTAAAATTTTTATCTCAAGCTTGCACTCACTGGGGGTTGCATGGCCAACGATAACAGCTGCCGGACAACGCCGGCTAGTAAAGATGATGCACAGAACGTCAAGAAATTCAAAAGGGGTTTGGCAGGTGAAGAAAAAACCTTTGTTTTATCTCAAACATCAATGAAGAGGATACAAATATGGATAATAAAAGTAACCAAAACGCACATGGATCTAAGAATGTATGGCAGATTGGTAATTTACATGGCTCACGGGTTCAAACCCCAGTGGTAAGAAAATACTATATAGGAAAAAAGGAGATCCATGAATGGGACAAGAAGATTATCGATGAAATCAAGTCCAAAGGCACTGCTACAATTCAACACAATCTTAATATACTGGTTCCTGAGGTTTTCATCACGGTGAAGGAATGGCTTGAGATTTATGGTCCTTGCCGACATGTATTTTTGGTTAAGGTATTAGGGAGGAAAATTTGTTTTTCCAATCTTCGCCAATGTATGTGATCTCTATGGTTAATAAATGACTTGGATCCGGTAGATGTCGGTAATGACTATTACCTTGTTCGATTCACTACAAAAGCAAACTATATAAGGGTGCTTGAAGATGGACCTTGGATAGTAATGGGTCACTATCTTACTGTTCAAAAATGGAAATCTGATTTTCAACTGGACAAAGCTCATATACATTCGACATTGGTGTGGGTTCGTTTCCTTGATATTCCTATTGATAACTACAAGATTCTATCCAGAATGGGGAGAAAATTGGACGGGTTGTGAAAGTGGACAAACACACAGAACACTCACTTCGTGGTCCTTTTGCTCATGTTTGTATTGAGATAAACTTTGCTAAACCCTTAACACCATTTATCTCTCTTGATGGTTGCCTTATAACGGTGGAATACGAAGGATTAAGCTCACATGGTCACTGGAAGGAAACTTGTAACAAGAATCAGAGCTCAACCAACCATGCGGAACAACAATCTAAGTCTTCGAAAAATCACGGAACTGGAGATAACATGGAAACAGGAGAAAATTCTGAGCCCCCGCCACCGAAAAATTCCACGTACGGGCCTTGGATGATGGCTCGAACAAAGGCCCGAAAATCAATTTGGAAACTGAACGTTGCTAGAGACCCAAAAAATAAGGAAAGAAATAATAATTTTATAGATAAATTTTATTCACCTCCACTTACCCCCCAAAGCATGATTGTAGATGAGCAATTTCCTTTTGGAGGCAACCAAAATCAAGGAAATAAGGAGGGAAAGCCAAAACCTGCTCCTACCAAAACATGGCAACAAAAGTCAAGACCAAATTGGTGGGTCCAGGTTTAATGTTCTCCAAGACAATCCAACCCAGGAGGAAGCCCAGACTTTAGGCAATGAAGGTTTTGTGCAAGGCCCCATCTTATGTCTCATCCGCTGCTGGGTCAGCACGGCCCAAAAACTCAAGTAACAAAAAAGCTGAAAGAAATAAAATAAATGGAAAGCGCACACCCCTAACGGACCACAGTGGCCCAGCAACCCGTGTTTGGCATAGCACAGGTGACGAAGATAAATCGATGATGGGCTGTGACCGAATTATTGATACAGCCCAACTACGGCGGTTGGCTAAAGGTAATACTTACAAAATAACTAATAATTTTATTGGATCACTCCTCAAAATGCTCCCCCCTCTCCTAATTTTTCGGCCCAACTCCCCTCTAATTTAGTACCTCCTGATGCACCCACAAATAATAACTTGAGTTTACAAAATGTTTCGGCCCAACCCACCCAGTTGTTTTTAGGGCCAGTTCGACTGACCCATTCCTCACGGGTCAATTAGACCTGGCTTCGCCAATATTTCACAACCAGGCGAGTTAGATCAATCAGACTTGGAATATATTGATAATTCAGGTGATTCTATCCCTTCAGATGAAAATGCTAAGGCAAACATGGAGTTTGAGCTCATGGATAACCCGACATTTGATGTTATGGGGGGTGCTCATCCCCTCGAGGTATGATCCTCTTTGTCCCGTTTACCAATCTCTTATTATTTTTTAATGATGAAGGCTATTTTTTGGAATTGTAAGAGAGCTAGTAAACCGAAATTTCTGAATAGTCTTATGGAGATTCTTCGTGGTAATGACCCAAACATCCTTGTTCCTATGGAAACTCGGGTTCAGAATGATCGTGCAATTCTATCCTTTGTCGGAGCCGGCTGGATAAACTTGAAAAAGTGGTATCCAGGGGTTTCGAGGGAGGTATTTGGCTCTTTTGGAAATCCTAAGAGGTAGACTTATAATTTATTGAAGAAAATGATCAATGTATTACAGTAATTGTCAGAAAATTTGGGGTAATCGATTGGGTCCTAACAGCCATCCATGCTAACCCTCAAGTGGAAACTCGGGATTATTTTTGGGACTATATCAAACAGTTACACTGTGCGGTCCGGGGATCATGGCTCTTGGCAGGTGATATGAATGTTGTTCCACAGTTTTGGAGAAATCAGGGAGAGCACCGATTGATCATAACAAGTGTCGTAAGTATATGGAATGTGTTGAGAATTGTGGTTTCGTTGATCTTAAATTTAGAGGCAACCCATTCACTTGGGCTAAAGGTGGTAGCTCACCCCTCCAGGAACACCTTGACCAAGTTATTTGTACGTCGTCTTGGCATCTGGCTTTTCCTTTAGCAGTAGTTCGTCATTTACCTCGTACAACCTCAAACCACTCTCTTCTCCTCCTAGCGTTGACTGGTGAACATGGTCACCAGGCTAACCCCAGTCATACCCGTATTCAGGAAACGTGGTTCACAGACTCTTTATTTCAACAATTTATGGTAACTCAATGGCCGAACCTAATAGGTACTGGAATCGCGGATCATATTAAGGATATCGGAGATAAGGCGGTCCCGTGGAACAAAGAGGTCTTTGGAAAACGTCTCCAGAAAGAAACGTGAGCTTCTGGCTCGGATAGGAGGTATTCAGCGTGCTCAGAGTCAAAACTTTAACAGATATCTTCAGAAACTTGAATCCAAGTTGCTTAATCAGTACTATGATAGTCTGAGTCAAGAAGAACTTATATGGAAACAAAAATCTCGAATCTGTTGGCCTAAGGCCGGGGACTTGAATACTCAGTTCTTTCACACTTCAGTTGCTACGAAACAGGGATGTGTCAAAATTAGTTGTCTTGTGCGTGATGACGGTACATGGGAAACGGATGAGTCAAATCTAAAAGTGATGGCAATTAATTTCTAAAAAACTGTGTATTGATCTAGTAAAATCGTGGCTCAAACTATGCTGACTGCGAACTTTTCGATGTTGTCAGCTCACCATATCGCGGTTCTCCAGTTACCGTCTCTAAAGAGGAAGTCAAGCATGTGTTGTGGGAGATGCACTCGACCAAGTAGCCAAGACCGGATGGGCTTCAGCCTATTTTCTATCAAAAATGTTGGGACTTTGTAGGCGGCATCACTAAGTGAGCGAGGCTCTCCGCTTAGGTATTTGGAGCCGGACTCTTTGGGTGATTCTTGCCGGCACCTGGAGCCGAACTCCCTAACCATACAATTCGCCACGTGTCCCACATTTTCATATATTAGTTTGAATTTCCATTTTTCTTTTAATGGTATTGAAGGCTCCCTAACCACCACAACTCACCACTTGTCCCAACTTCCCCGTTCTTATATTAATTTGAATTTTCCTTTTCTTTTTAATGGTTTTGAAATTAAGTTAACCACCATTCTAACCATAGTTGCAAATGCATGCAACGTGGAAAATTGCAAATCCTCTTTTGCCGGCAAAATAATTTTTTGGGATTTGGGATCCCCCTTGATAAGAAAAACTTGAAGTTAAAATATTTGAAATATAAATACATAAATCTCGAAAAAAAGTTGGCTTATTATTTTACTTCATTTCAGTTCTCTTAAATCCGAAAAATCGAATCACTATCGTAACCCACCAAAAATCTCTAGCGTGAGCAGCCACAGACCACCTTGGAGATTTTCGGCGGCTAAGGTTGTACATAATACCACGACTCGACACTTTCCACTATCATTAACCACCATGGAGCACCGCCGAGTTGAGTTGTTGTGTCTTTAATTTTTTCGTGTTCAATGAGAAAAGCGCCCAAGAGCTTTTTCCTCTTTTTCTATGTAACTCTTGTGGAAACTTTGATTTAGTTGGTCAGAGAAGATTTGCTAGCGGTTTTAATATTTCAAATTTCAGTTTGACGTCAATTTGCTTTGCTCATCAGGAGGAAGTTTTTGATAATAGAAATAGGAGTTTATCCTATAAAAGAAAAATATTTTTAATAACTTATACTCTCTTTCTTCAAGATTGGTAATTGCAATATATTTCATATTTTTAGTCTCTTGCAAGATTGGCTTTTGTATTATTTTATTCATTTTGCTCTTGCATAATCACATTCGCGAGGAGGCCACATCCATATTGCGAGTTTCTTTCAACCAGAGGCCACCTTTTTTCTTCTCCTTGGTAATTTTGGCCCATTCAAGCGTGTGAAGTTTCTGTGAGCTCCCATCCCCACCCCAAAGAAAGGAGCGATTCAATTTGTCGAGGCATTTGCAAACTCCCATGGGGAGCCAAGTCGCATGCATGATGTGAGTTGGCATAGCCGAAGTGACGGCTTGGATGAGAGTTGTTCTAACCGCCATATTAACCAACTTAGCTTTCCACGAAGAGAGTCTACTTTGAACTTTATCGATAAGTAGAACTTTATCGATGAGTGGCCTATAGAGAGATGGGGTGACACACCCATGATGGATGGGCACCCAAGGTATTTCCCAAGGTCCCGAGTATGACATAAGCCAAGATTTCTTGCCAACCGCCCTTGATAATTTCTATCAAGATTGCTAGAAAACAACACTTTCGACTTCCCCATGTTAATTTGGAGACCCGAGTTACTGCAAAACTTGGTAAGAACATTCTTCACACACCGAACATTAAAAAAGGTGGCATGTGCCATGAGGATGAGATCATCGGCAAAGAAAAGGTGGGAAAATTTTGGAGACCCGAGTTAGTGCAAAACTCTTACTATTCTTCATACACCGAACATTAAAAAGGGTGGCATGTGCCATGAGGATGAGATCATCGGCAAAAAAGAGGTGGGAAAATTTTGGGTCACCTCGACAAATTTCAATCGGGTCCCAATTCTCGTTGGTAACTTCTTCTTCAATTAAGTAGGCTAGTCTTTCCATGCAAAGGACAGATAAATACGGGGAGAGTGGATCTCCTTGTCTAAGACCACACGTTGGTCTAAGCTCTGGAAGGGGTAAACCATTCCAAATGACTTGGGGTGAGAGCAAGTGACACAAAACATGATGAGTTGAATGGTGGTGGCGAGAAATCCAAAGAAAGTGAGGGTTTGGCGGAGGAAGGACCAACTCACCCTATTGTAGACTTTCTCCAAGTCGATCTTAAGGATCATAACCTCGTTACGGTTCTTTGTACATCGAAGGGTGTGAACCACTTCTTGTAGCAAGAGAATGTTATCATGTGTTCCCCGGCGGGGTATAAAATTACTTTGCAAAGCGAAGATGAGCTCATCCATCATTGGCTTGAGATGAAAAGTGATGGCCTTGGTGATGATTTTATAGAGCACATTACAAAGTGCAATGGGTCTAAATTGGCGAATATCAATTGAGCTCTCAATCTTTGGCACAAGGCAAATTAAAGAATCACACACTTTCCCATCAAAAGATCCTTCAGAGAAGGCTTTACAAACAAACTCCACCACCGAGCTACCCACAACATGGCACATACGTTGGTAAAAGAATGCATGGCAACCATCCAATACCCGGGCCTTATGAGGGCCAAGGGACTTCACCACTTCCCAAATTTCCTCTTGGTCCGGTTGCTTGCAAATGGACTCCAATTGATTCTCCGCGAGTTTCCTTTGAAGGGGGCTTATGGAAATAGAGTTCCTCATACCCGGCACATAAGGGCAAAACAACACGCTAAAGAAATGAAGGACATGCTCCTTAAGGCGTTGCATATCCGTAACCCAAGATCCCTCAATTTTAAAGGTATCCATGCTATTTCTCCTTCTACGAATATTATATACGCTAAACCCTGAAAACGACACTAATGAAGATACACATACGCTAACAAAGATTAAAAAAAAAATGACATTAATGGAGATGAAAATATAACAGGACCGATTTCATTAGAATAAAGTAAGAAACAAAGTACATGATGCTCTCCATTATTACAACAAAGAAAGAAGCAGAAACGGAGCTAAGACAATGTATGAAGCTCATCTCCCTCACAAGTATAAACAAGAAGACCCTTCTAGCTCCATTGATGATAATTATCTATCTATCTATCAATCTATCTATGCTTGCCGTAACCACCACGATGATCCCTGTCACGCTCTCTCTTCGAGTGGCGAGGCTCCTCTTCCTCAGGTGGTGGAGGTGATGAATTGTATCTCGACGGTCGCCTCTTGAAATGCCTTTCATCATCATCATCATCATCACTGCTCTCATGATCTACTACAGAGGCAGCAGAAGCAATGGCGGAGGAGGCACTTTTTCTTGACTTGTGCTCTTGATGATGATGATACCCATTTGACGGCGCTGCTTCACTTGGCTTTCTTTTCTTAGTCTCGTTTTCTGGGAAGCTAATGCGAGAGAACACACTGGCCTTTAGCTTCTTGTCGTCCGACGGGGACTCCGATCGGCGTTGGCTGTGACGGTGGCGCTCCTTTTCATCGCGGCGGAGCTGGTCATGGTCGTCCTGTTCATAATCAGATTTCTTCTTGGAGGACGGGCGGTGGTGGTGGTGGTGGTGGTCTTCTTGGTCGTAGTCAGATTTCTTCTTGGAGGATGGGCGGTAATCATCATGGTCATAATCAGATTTCCTCTTGGATGAGGGCCGTGGAAGATCAGTGCGGCGATCTGGTGAGTATCTGTGGCGAAGGGGTGGTTGGTGATAGTCGCCGCTCGACGGAGGGGCAATAGAAGACTTCTGCAAACCAGACAAGAGTAGCCACGCCAACTCAGTCACTATATGTGTGTGTATATATATATATATTATATATCAAAGTGTTTTAAGGAATTAAGCAACACCCTCCACGTGTATTAAGCTTTGGAATTAGAAAAATAGATTACAGACTGGGCCTGATGGGGTACTGGGTCCCATTTGTTACCTAGGGTCTCAGGCCCATGTTATGTTATGGTCCCCCTCCAAATATCTATTTACACCCGTTATATTGTATATATATATATATATATTGTGTACTATATATATATATGTGTGTGCGTGTTCTTTCATGAATCTATATAAAAGCTTTTGCATTTCTTTACGATTTACTTTCAGAAACAAGATTGTACTATCACAAAATAAGCGAAAAAATATAGAATTTGAGCAAAACCCTCTTACAATTGCAAGATTGAAACAATATATTTCATGTATGTATAATATAGGCTACAAACTGTACAATTAATTATGTCACCCCTACCCACACATCAGAATTCGGAACAAGATTAGTATTAGTTTTGCATTGGTTAGATCTTATCTTATTTTAAAAACCATTACTTTGAGCGAGGGGGGATTGCTGATTGTGCTGCTATCAGAATCGCAACAATCTATCATAACCCCTTCACAAGTTAAAACTTGGTTTCAACATAAACTACTATAGGACAAGGACAAAAAGGATTAAAAAAAAAAAAAAAATTTACAGATGGAAAAAAAAAAGTGTTAAAAGTCTTGCTTCGAGCATTCCGCACTAAAGCTTCCATTTTCACTTGCTATAAGGTGCAATTGAACAGGTAAATTACAACAATGGGAGTTGATAAGGGAAACCAAACCCAGGATTCAACTCTGTACCCATTCTTTTGGTAGCTTTAAGTGAGAAATGCAAGGGTATAAGAAAATAAGATATATATTATCCTATTCTAGCAAATGAACTAGTTCCAAAATAATTGGCAAGAAGAAACTTGATAGATTCTCTTTTCAAAAGTCGAAGGGGGCAGTAATTCCGCCGAACTATTTCAATGACCATGAACTCAACCTGCACCAATGCACAAATATAATAAACTAACAATAATAGTTGGATACTAAAGATACATACAGATTTGGATTTTATCGAAGAAACATCAACTCTGCTGCTCCCTTCTCTTCCAAATTCTCGATTATCTTTAGGCAATTCCCTGTGCAGTAGCGAAATTAAAGCTTTTAGGGGAATGAATTAACACCAGGGCAATGGATATATATACACCACCAATAGCATCAACCCTAACAAATTTGTATCTTAAGGCAAAATAGTGTAAATTCAAAACAAATTAATGATTGGTTAGAAATCTAGCACGTCCAGTTGATGATCTGTAATGCTCATCCATCAAAATACAGACGTCAAATTTGGGAGTGCTAGTTTTTATGAAGTTATCAACAAATGAAATTCAAATACAGTAAACCTAAAGGAAGAAAAACATATGCGAAATGTAGCAGCAAAGTATGCAAAATAAATAAACAGAATTTGTTCTGCTTACCTGTCACCACGTCTCTCCATTTCGCGCTTCCTATTGCGAGCTTCAAATTCCTCTCTACTCATGATAGGTGGTGGTGGGCCATGATTAAATCCCATTGCTAACTCTGCAAGGTCCCTGAAATCACCCATCAAATAACATGAAACAATCAGACATCCAATTCTCGTGAACCAATATGCTACTCATTCAGAAATATATGGGAAAAAATCATCTTCCATGTCGAGAATATTTAAGATAATCTTAAGACATTAAGTCACGCATAAATGAAAAAAAAAGTTAAGCACATGCAACAATGAGTGATTATAAGAACACATTCTAAATCATACCTCTGAGGGCCAGGGCCAGGGCCATAAGGGAACATACAAGCCGGTCCTCCAAATGGATCATGCGGTAAAACACCCCCAAATGCAACATCCATAGGACTGAGTCCATAACCCATATAGGGGGGCATAGGACCACCATAAGGCGGCATAAACCCATCAAATCCAGGTTGCATGCCATTCCAATAAGGATTAAAAGTAGACGGGCCCATTGGCATCATATAATTCTCAGGTGCAAGTTCTTGGCCAGTCCTCCACTGCATCTCCGCAGCTGCAAGGCAATACAATTTTCAAAATAATAGTAATACAATAACGATGGTAGAATCAGCTTGAAGCTCAAAGGCACATTCCAAATCGCCATACACGAGTTCAATACCAAATCAGATTTGTCTACTACTTTTCAAGCACGCATCTTAGTTCAAGCAAGCATAAGCTATAGCAGTTTGGCTTGAATAAGAAGGAAGTCAATTTTTTTAAAAAAAGAAAAAGAAGAGTGCTACAAAAAGTTTAATCCAATAAATCGATCAATTTGTTTTCTACTTTTACAAGATTTTCATAAGAAAAATGTCAAGAGAATGTAGATTAGTGTTGAGCACTAAACAGAATACTAAGAGAAAATTAGAAAATGAGGTCATATATAGGAATTGAGTAGAAGCTATGGCTATGTTTGTTTGCGTTATCAAAACCATATTTTCATTTTCATTCTCATTTGAAAATGAAAATTCACGCTTTACACCATTCTCAACAGAAAATACACTTATTTTTATTTTCTATTTTCACATTCTCCAATAATTACATTTCACTTTACCAAATCACTCTCACATTTTTCTCGCACATCTTCAAAAAATCCGTATTTTTGGCAACAATTGTGGTGTTAAAGGGCATTAAAATACATAGTATTAACCTTCATGGTCTTGTGCACATTTAAAGACCCATTTTGAGTATTTTTAATGCTTTTTTGGTCATTTTTTATCATTTTTACTTATAAATTTATTTAATCAATATAATATTATCCATTTTTTTATCTATACTATTCACATAATAATTACCTTTGACTAACTCAATTATTTCACACATCATCAAATCATTAATTTCAACCATTTTCAAAAACACAACCAAACATGCCGACATTTTCACAAAAAAATCAAAAAACTCATTTTCCCATAAGTTTAAGGAAATGACGGTTGAAAATGAAATGATAACACATCCAAACAGAGCCACAGATATGTTTTCAAGCAAGGTCCAATCTTGAAGTGAAAAAAAGAGGCTCTTATTGAGAAGAAAAGTCCATTATAATGTCATAGTGAGCCCAACACAGTTCAGCTTCCTCAAGTTGATTGAACAATGTCAGATAGGAGTATCATTACAGTAAAATGTTATATATGCAATCCAACTTTTTGCAATAACTACATTCGAACAATAAACCATCAAGAAGCGACCTAATACTAGCATATGTGCAAAAAACATACAAGAAAGATTGAAGAAAGTGAAAAGGAATAGGAAGAAGATTAACAATGAGATCTTCTTACCACCAGGCGGCATGCGAATTTTCTTCTTTTTCTTCTTCTTTCCTGTAAAAACAAAGAGAACATTAGCCACATCAAGGTCTGACCCCAAGTGCAAAGGTAACTGATGAATATAATGTCAGACACTTATTTGCATGCATATTTTGGAAACAAATTCCATTTTTTGTTCATTTAGATTATACATTGGCAAAGTGCTTAACCCAGTGGCCACACATTGATTCAATTAATAAACTAAAGCCTAATGATAACGACAAGGATTCTATGTCATTAAAAGTCAAATCTGACATCTATTCCTATAAGGCACTGCACAACAATGTAACAGCCACCAAAGATCCAAGGGGAAGGGGAGGAACAAAATAACACAACTTGATCAGTTCTCAGAAATATCACACTAGCCTCATAAGTCAGGACATTTAATCTAGATAAACCTATGTAACATTATTTTATCTAAATTACCTGCTTCCGCAGAAACTTGCTTCTGTTGCACCTCTTCATCAACCAATAGAGCACTTCCCTGCGATGCTGCATCCTTAACAATTCTTGAGTCATGTGTAGCTTCTGAAACATCAGGCAATTTTGAACTTCTCCCTTTCTCCTGTTCAACTGGTGCATTGGGTGGTCTATTTTCTTCGACAGTCTCTGCAATCTTTGAAGTCTCTCGCCCTTGAGGTGGTGGTGCAGGCACTTGCTGTCCTTTTGAGGCAGCAGACTGTGCAGGGGATGGAATCTTAGCTTGTGGATTGCGTGACTCCATGTCTGGAACCAAAAAGATTTTGTAGAGAGAAAAGATAGTTGTAAATAAACCCATTAGCAAAATTAACTCCATATCCGAAACCAAAAAGATAAAAGAGTATGATCATCGAAACAAGAACGACTCAATAAGGCACAAACCTTGGGCTTGAAATGCACTTCCACCATTTTCAGCACTACTGTTATTCGACTCCAAAATCCGGTTAATGGTATCCCTCAATGTCTTGTTAGGTAAAAGATCATCTGCGAGAATATTTGTGGCTCCACAGATACACATTGATTTGGAAATGATGTGATCTCTTATACCTAAGGCAAAGTCAGAGAGCAGAAAGATTAAACCATTAAAAGAGATAATCAAGGACTTTCACAAATGACATGAGAAATTCTCATCTTTCCCTCCCAAAAACCTAGAAACCCCTCTCATCATGCACACAGAAGAGAGTGATACCAGAACAACGGTGCTTATGTTGAAATGACACATTAAAATAAATTAACCTAAAAGCAATCTTACATTTATCGCAAAAGCTAGTGAAACAACATTTGCTCGTAAGAACGGCATCTTTCATTACTTCTTTACACAGAGGACAATGCAGTTCTGGCGGAAGATCACCAACAGAACGGGTCGATGGCATTCCCTCGATCTCTCTCTCGAAGGCAGCCCTGAAATTAATTTCACTAATAAGAAAATATCCATTGCACGAAAAAGAACGGTATAAATTGGATTGGTCATTATGAATTTTACTCGTTTGGCTTCAAAACTGCAGAAGCTCCACTTGGTAGCGCATAAGAGCCATCTGGAGTAGCCATCAACATCGATTTTGGAATTCCAGTAGGAGGTTTCACCCTTTTGATGTCATAATTGGGATCACCATTTGTTGGACAATGCTGAATGAAATGCCCTAAACAACAGTATAACATAATTTAATAATAATGATGGGAAAAAGCAAAACAAACTTCCTATTTAATTTTTAAAATTCAGTGACACTTGATAAATACAGTCTACTCAATGCCATTTTCCTTTGTCCAACATTAAGAGTTAACCCACATTGCCAGGGAATAAACATACCAGGCACTTTGCACCTGTGGCATGTGTAGCCTTGAGGTGGTGTTTTCTTCTCAAATCCACTTCGTTCAAATCCACCTCGACCTGAAGAATCAAACCATTTAATCTTGGTACACAATTATAGACAACAAAACTACAGCAATACATAAAGCATCAATAGAATCAATCTAGGTTGCACGGATACGGATACGGGGATACGTGGATACGGGGATACGGACACGGCGACACGGATTTTCAAATTTTTTAGGGAATGGCAATATATAAATAATTAAATAATATATATATTTATACATATATATACAGATAAATAATATACAAAAATGCTATTATTTCTTTTTAGGCAAACACTTGAAGTATGTATGGTATCTAAATTATCTCACCAAAATAAAATATGTTAAAGCAAGTCCTAATCTTGGTCTTGTTGAGGTTTTAGAATCAAGCCATTTTTTGCCCATACCTATTGCTTTCTAATATATGTTAAAAACAAATGAAAAGGAAATCACCTAATCACTAGTATCTTCGTTCAAATCCACCTCGATTCTTTTTTTTTCCCTGATAAATTCTTCATCTATTTCTTTCTCACAAAGAATACCACCAAACCATTTACTTTTCTTTATCTTGGTATTTCCTTCACAATTATAGACAACGCCGTGTCCAAAACAGAATTATTATTTACAGCACGCCTCTATACACGTGTCGGTGCCGTATCGGGTGCGTATCCGTGCCCGATGCGTGTCGGACACTGCACCGGCCCATTTTGAGGCGTGTCCGTGCAACGCAGAATCAATGTCCTGAGCTAACTATATGACACATTTCAGTCATCTTCTCAGAAGGAACACTATTACATTCTGATTTCCCTTCAGAATTATGTAATTTCCAGGAAAAGAGAGTTAAAATACACACAAAGTGGGAAGCTTGATAATTATATGGGTAATAATTTAGCAACATAAGTAACTCTTTGAGGAAACTCCCATAAATGACGAGGGATGAGGGTGTTCACCAAAACCACGTCCACCAATCATTCTTCCACCCATGCCGCGCCCGAAACCTCTACCAGGACCAAAGCCATCAGAAGGTTGACTGCATATGACAAAGTACAACTGCTAAGTACTATCGGTCAACGATTAGGAGACAAGTGACAGATTATTATAATGACCGAGTGCAGCAAACAAGAACACTTCTCACCGCTGCCAATCCAAGGCTGGAGTGTCAATTAGAGCCTTGATCTTGCTATCCTCATCCTCCTTGCTAACAGGGAAAGCATCTTGAACAGGAACGTTCAACTGGACAGCTGCAGTCTCAGGAATTGCATAAAGGTCATTTCCAAATTCATCCCATTCTAAGTCTTCAGCCTACAAGGACCAAGGGTCGAATTTATTGATGCGTGTAGAAAGAATTACTCACATGCAGGTGTTGCCATATCACAAATTTTCAGTTGCTGTGAAATTATGAATTCAGATTCTTCCAGATGATTAGTGAATGAGAGCTTACATATTTCATGGCAGATGGATCTGCTCCAGCAAAGCTACTTTTCGCAGATTGAACATCATCAGAATTATTCTCCACCTTTGACCTACAGTACATATTCAAATACTCAACTAAGGACTCAGAAATGCCACAACGGCTGGAAGACTGCAAGGTTTTATTTTTTTCTTTTGTGATTGTGGGCAAGCTGGGTGAGTGAGAGGGTGGGTCAGTGTTCTCCCTATTTTGCACAGTTAACTTATTAAGTCACACAGCGAATGAATATAAGTTCCAACAACCACCAGATCACTTGGCCTCGTTTTGTGACTATCTGCCTGGGTCTGTCGGGCTAAAGATACTATGTTTTTGGGTAAACCCCCCCACCATTTATTCAAAAAAATACAAAATAAAAGTTCCAACAACCACCAGATCACTTGGACTTTGACAAAAGAAAATGCTAAAGCTTAAACCAACATCCATGATGGACGAGAAATTACTTGCCAACTTGACCAACGTGAGCATTTGAAACCATAACTATCTAAATAAAGTACTTTTTTTTTTTACAAGTAAAGGAAATGAATATAATTTAAAGGATGAAGACAATACTCTTGTTGTTCAGTAACAGGTGCAGTAACTATGGGCTTGCGGGGACGTCCAGGAACTCGGCGTATTAAAACTGAAGTATTTTTGGGAATTAACATTCCTTCATCAAGGTACTCTGAAATTACAAAACAATGAGAAGAGTATGAACCCCACAAAACCACCATATAAATGCAAAGAAGAGCACAACTACAGTAAAATCCCACAAAATTCTCATCCCAGCGTCCTATTGTCATTCGCCACGAATCAAAAATATTAATGTAATCACCATCAGTAGCCTGATTCCCAGAAACCAGGAAGGGAAAGAACTTTCTCCACAAACAAATTTAACCATACAGAACTGAAAATATTCAGCCTAGGAAAATAAAAGCATGCTCAAGCGCTCACGATGGGCCTCTAGGTACTCTCATCCCAACATCAAGAAACATTTTATCCTAGTGATGTCAATAAGCACTGTTTTAAATGTCAATCAGACTACAAATTAACTAACAGACACCTACTTGGCGCAATAACATATTATAATACTGGTGTACCCCCTCTTCTAATATATTTTGGAAATTAAAATCACAATGAAAACTCATAATATAACCAGAGATTTGTTAAACATGTGCGAACACTATAAAAAGATGTTTGTGCGAAGAACCATTATTCTATCACTTGATATTAGTTAGTCTAAAATCACCACTGTCAGTTAAAATCCCAAGAGCCATCGCTGAGACTTCTCAGGGATTAACTTTGATAAACATATCATCAATGAATATTTGATTTACCACCATGAACATTCCAATATTATATCAAACAAGCACAATAACACATATAATCAGTATAAACCCCACTAGAGCAAAGCTACATACAACCCATGAGCCAATCATCAGACTCCTTAGGGATTAAGGTTGATGAACATAGTCTCGCAATCTCATTAATTTACCATTACCAAGATTATATATTAATTAAAACATCGGGAGAAGTATGTGCTTGATCGAAAGAAAAACATTTTATAGTATATTACATCCATATTTTTTTAAGATTCCAATTACAAATAAATAATTTCAGAGAACCAAAACCAACCTTCATTAGTCTGGGCGTTGGTGACAACGAGGTCAAAATCAGTACCCCTGCCCAAATGCTTTAATTCAAATATTTTTTCTTTCAAATGTCCCACTGATATAAAGTGTCCATCGATCACAACTGAATCATAATCTTTTGCACTTTTAAATTTATAATACACAGCCATAATTTCCTTTTTTTCACCTTTCTTTGTATATCTACTCTTTCTCTCTCGGAGAAAAAACAACCACAAACAGAAACAAAGGCCGTCAAGTTATAGAAAATAAAAGGCCTGGTATTCAACTAAAAAAAGGCAAAAAAAAAAAAAAATTAATAATAAGTACAATGGAGATTCAAGAAGTTTTTTCTTCTTTTTTTTCCTTCTCAGCAATAACTCAGAGAAAAATCAATCAAACCGACTAATGGCCTTCTAATCCTTCAAGGATTAAACACTTCCAAATCCAGTAGACATCTTCAAACTTGCACGTAGAAAATAGATTATCTGGATCTCAATCCAACAATCCGCCAAACGATCTGAAAGCGCACAGATCGAAGAAAACGCCGAGAAATCCCTCTCCTTCTGACGCCGAACCGAGTCACCGCCTCCTAGAACCAATGAAATATTTGTCGCCCGAACAAAACCCTAGCTTCGCAGATCGAGCTCTTCCGATGGCTGAATTATAGAGAACCACGCGAAATCAACGAGGAGAGCAAGCAGTTAGGGCTTACTCCTATTCCAACTCCACCAGTAATTGGTAATCCTCCGAATAAAATTATTAGGTATTTGATCTATCGATCGAAGAAGAAGCGATCGACGAGTGATAGAATAGGAGGAGAAACGGATTAGGGTTTGGAGAATGAGCAAAGAGGAATATGTTATGTATCGCAAGTCTGCTTCGCTGAGAGAGACGATTTTGTATTGTATATTGTATTGTATTAGAGGGAGAGGGGGGGGGGGGGGGGGATTTAGCTTTATATATATATATATATAATGTATATATATTGAGCGTGGGTTGCCCGAAATCACAAACCTAAGTCAGGTCAGGTCAGGGATAGGGCTTTCTTGTCCTCCAATACAAATTTCGGAATGGGTCCCGCTGGTCTTGTAAAACGCGTCGGTTATCACACGCGTCCTATTTAGACACCACCTTGAAAATTAAGAAAGTGTATGACTAAGCTTATAAACTCCATTAAATATTTTGATATTTTAGAGTTTATAAACTTTATAAATTTGTTTGGTAAATTTTTTAAAAAAATAGTTTATAAGACTAAGAAATAAGATATTTGGGTCTTATAACCTGTTTTTAAAAAAGTAACTCAATCCCACCTTTTTTTAAACAGTTTATAAGATATTACATCTTATAAGCTCCTAAAACATTTTATAAGATGTAGGAGCTTATAAAATATTTTGGATAAGTTTAGCCAAATACCCTCTAAAACTCAATTAATTTTAAATTGAATTGCTAAGTGCGATTTTAAAGAAATACAATTCGAAGTTGCAGGTTTATAAATACAAAGCGACAAGGTGACTTTGTGTGGTTCGACGTTGTACAATTAATTTTATTTTATAAAAGTAAAAAAATAAACAAAGTTTGGCATACTTTTTGTAAACTAAAAAGGATAGATTATGATAATTCATAAATGAGAAGATACTAAGGACACATTTATTACAGTTAAACTTCAAGAGTTATAAAAAAAATATTAGTATCATAATATAATGTTATATAAGAGTATTATACATTAGAACACGAAAAAGTTGTAGTGTATCACTTTAATTATCGATTTTACATTAGTATAAATATAATATGCACATATTTTATTATATATAAAAATATATTTACCAAATACACATGCATATATTTAAGAAAGTGGTTTAATCTTGTAATGAAAAGTAGAGCTTGAAATATGTGGGCAAACTAATAGTAATAAAATGACATGGTGTTCTTGTTTATTTATTAAAATTTGTGCACTACGATATGCAAAAGAATATTGCAAATATAATTCTAAGGTTATAAGACAATAGGTGACCTAACGTGACATTGCTATTACAATAATTTTGAGTGGTAAATAGAATAAACATTATAATTATAATTCATATTATGTTTTTAACTTTTTTTGAAACTCTTTAAATTTCTATTATCAGGAAAAACAAAAAAAAAAGTCATAAGATATATCTCTATTAAAAGTCTTAAGCACCCGTGTTGATTGAACACGAACACGTATTATTCATCATGTAATAGATATATATACAATTCAAGAATAAAGTATTAGATTAAATTCAAGAAATTAAGTAGTATTACAAGTAAAAGAATATTAAAAATTAAAATTAAACAATAAAAAGTATTATATGTTACTACTTTCTAGGGCTGGTCACGGATCGGATAACCGACCGAATCGAACCGAAACCGAACCGAACTATTTCGGTTCGGTTTCGGTTTTTCATTTTCAAGAATCTCGGTTTCTGTTTCTGTTCCGAGCCTCGGCTAACCGGACCGAACCGAAAACCGAATAAATCGGTTTCGGTTCGGTTAACCGAACCGTAAACCGAAACCGTGTAATTTTAAAATAATATATAATTTCTATTGGGCTAAAAAGTTGGGCTAAAATAAAAAAGTTGGCCCAACAATTCATGACAAATCATTTTAACCAAAAAGGTGAGCCCAAAAACAAAAAAGTTTGGCAAAAAGTTGGGCTAAAATAAATTTGGGCTGGGCTAACCATCGGTTAACCGAAAATTTAACCGAACCGAACAGAAATCGAACCATTTCGGTTCGGTTTCGTTTTGGATTTTTCCGAACCGAAAAACCGATGCACACCCCTAACTTTTTGGGCCCAAAATCTACAGTAATCTTTTCGGCTTTTTGTGATAGTGTTAACCATCTGAGTTATTAGGGTTTCAATCGGGGCCCAAACCCTAGACTATAGACGGGAAAAAGATGGAAAATAAAGATTAACCGTTATTCACCTAGGAGTCATGGCACGTTGCTAAAATTGATCATGACCAAAGGTGCCTTGAATTAATATGGTGAAATTAATCAAGGTTCTATTTGGTTTAAGACGTTTAGCCTTTTGGGGATAGGGCTTATAATTAAGGGATTCTTAACGAGTACTATTGGTGGAATTAATTCGAAAATATTAATTAAGTGTCTTGTTAAAAAAATCTTAAATTTAATATTGGAATATTAAATTAGAATAAGACTAATTAATTAGTGGTCTAATTACTTAAAGGAAAAGGAATAAATTAATTAAGTGAGCGATTTGCACAAGACCCCTACTGAGAAAGACAAAGGAAGACTGCTTTCTGGTTATAAGAGGCGCCAGATATTTAATCCCCGCCAAGGCATGGTTTTTGAATCTTTCTGCATAGAACCTACAGTAACCCTTTTCTCTTCAAAAGTTCGATATCTCTTAGTCCTCAAGGATATAATTTTATTAGAGACGCTTTACAAGTCAAGAGAATTGGTTAGAGCAAAACCATTCTCTCCGTAAAGCAGAGGTTGCCGCAAGTTTTGTTGATTGGATTCAACAAAAGGTAATTCGCGAAAACCCCCTATAAATGTTTCACGAAAATCCAATGGTACCATGTCTGCCTAATTTCTATTTAGGGATTGTGCTTAGTTAATTTTTATTATCTGTTTCCGTTGCGCGCACAATCTTGCTGGTTAGCCACCATATCCTAACATTTTTTACATTGCATGGGACCTACAAAATGACATTGGTTTATGTGTCTGTTGCTTCTAGCATCGTCGTTTCAGGCGTCATTATTGTGGGTGTTAGGAATCCGATCAGATGCGCAGCGGAAGATGAACATTCATGGATTCCTAACGCTGGATCACTTTATGACGTTTAATGATGGGTTTGGTGGATTTGGATCAAAATGAGGTCAAGAAGAGGAGCCAAAATAGAGCCAAGAAGGGTCGGGGTTGACCGGGATCGTGAAAAGGAAGAAAAAGCATGTTCCGGGGATTCCGGGCGAGTCGAACGGCGCCCAGGTGTAGCCAGATGTGCGCCTAGGCATGGCACGCAGGAGAAGGGGCCGTGGCCACTGCTGGCGGCGCCCAGGCGTGGCCACAGTGGCGCCTAGGCGTGTCCATAGTGGCGCCCAAGCGTGGCCAGTCGGCGCTTGGGCGCGGGTCCGTCGGCTGAAGCAGTTTTGAAGCGTTTTTTCCTTATTTTTGGCATATCTTGAGTCTTACTTTGATTGGAATTGTTTCCTATTGTGTTGGGAATTATTCCCTAGTTGTTTAGGATTGCTTTTCCTAATTTGTTAGGGTTTAGACTTCTCCACCATTATAAATATGAGAAGTCTACTTGTAATTGATTGATTTACTTATTGAGAAATAAAAATGTAGTCTAGGTTGGCTTGTGGATGTAGGCAAGTTATGCCGAACCACGTTAAATTCTCATGTTTTCATCTTCATGTTTAGGCTTAGATATTTATTATTTCTTGATTATTCTTCGTGCTCTGATGCCTACCATCCCTAACAGTTTAATAATTTTATATTTACAGAAACAAGAACACACAATTTACCGTTATCGAAGCGTGAATCGTTTCTTGATCTACCGTCTACACAGTAGCAATCCCAGGGACTCCTGCCTCTAGATATCACGCCGGAATAAGACTTAAAGAAAAGCCATCTCCTTTGGCTCAACCATGGTCGACGGCTATAGGGGAATGGGAGATAGAATTTTTCTCTTCTTCTTTCTTCAATGTCAAGTTTATTATAGGTGACTTAGGTTTTTCATCTAGGTAGTGTGTATTTATATGAGATGATGGGCTTGGATTTAACTAATTTCTTGAGCCCACCAATACCATAATACACGCCCACCTTCATTCCTATTGGGCCAAGTTGACTTTCAACTTAGCCCAATTATTAATTAAGTCTAACATATTTTAATCTAATTAAAATATGATATTAATTAATAATCAACTAAATTAATTAATCTAATAATTAATTTAGGATAGGATGAATATAATTAATAAATCTAATTATTTATTATTAATTTATTTTTATTAATCTAATTAATCAAATAAATTAATTTGTCCATCAAATGACAAATTACCTAATTTATGTTATTTGACAACAAAAGATTTTCTTCGTTTAATTTTTTGAAAGCCGACTCTCTAGGTTTGTCTCAATTGGCATTGGGGGGAGCAGACCAAGGACGTGAGTGTCACCTAACCATTCTTGTGGACTCACATCGAAACCCAATTGAGATCAAATCTAATAGATCATATACGAACCTTTAGGTCACAAACACCTTGTGAGTATAAGCCTTTCACTGTAACATCCCGATCGAGTGAGAGTCATGGTTTGTGTCAAACTCACATGACTTGATGTTGTGCTCAATGATTCATAGTAAGATGAAATTACAAAACTACCCTTGTGTACTATACACAAGTTAGTTTTTCTGCTTTGGCCAAAGACTTATAATTTTATTTACCTATGATCGCACATGACGTTAACTCGTTTACTACTCGAGATAGTGAATCCCATATTGGTAATCACCGAACAATTGCCACTTGTACTTTTGAACCGCACTTCGAGGTTGATCCCGTCAAAAGGTGAATTGGATCTAACTACTCTAATAACTCGTTCAGTGTCACAAGTCCAATCTTCATGAATCCTCAGGTCTAAGGCTCACACACACTACCGTGACCAGTAATTCAATCATTGACAGTCAACGAGTAATTACCCATGTGATTGCATGACGGCGAATCGTGTTCGAATATATCAATTCCATTGATATATCTATAGCATAAGCTCCCACCATCTAAAGTGACTGACTGACACTTCTTGTCAAAACTTGCATCATATAAGTCTGGTCTTAATATCCAATTAAGACTCTTCGACTTACAAACTCTAGTTTAAGTAAACAAAGAACCGACACTTCTAGTGTCGTTCTCCTCGAACCATAAGGAGTAGAAGATCCCTCTTGATTACTCGGGACTTATTTGTTCAATACGTATATTAATGTTATTAAGATTGATATGAACAAACAAATGCCTTTATTGATTTGTACAATATAAATCAGTGCCTTATAAGTTCTAACTCCTCGTTGGCATCGAGGCCACATACCTAAAATCTCCCACTTGCATTCAATGCCAATTGCTATGGTATCCAATACATATCCTCTAAGGATGTCGTTCTAGCACCGCCTGTGATATTGGACTTAGTGAGTGGGCCAACCATGCTTCAGCTGCGGCTATTTTCTGATTGACAATATTGCATTTTCCAACTATCATTAAAAATGATGTAGTATCTCTTTTTAATATATATTCGAACTTTTCGTGAGACCTTTGATTCCCAACCTGTGCAATGGCTCCTTTCGTGTCACAGCAAAGTGGCAACGCGCGCTCCATGCTTAGGGAGTACTTGAAGTTTCACCATGAACTTCTAGATCCAAACAATTTCCTTGACATCCTCTAAGGAAGTCACGTATTCAAACTTCAATGGTGGCGTCCTCCAAGATAGTGCTGCACCGCTCAAAAGTGAATACATACCCAAAAGTGAATTTATGGTCATTGGCGCGAGACTCAAAGTCTGAGTCCATATAACCGTTCACTTTCAGCTTTCCAAGAAGCATATATTTAGTTACTTCCAAAGTACTTGAGACTATACTTTACTGCATTCAAATGCTCTTTGCCCGAGTTATCCTGAAAACTATTTTCTATGTTTGCTGCGCATCCAAGGGCCGACCTTGTGCATAGCTTAGCATATATGAGACTCCCTATTGTCCATGCATACGGTATGGTCCTCATCTCATTTCTATCCACCTCACCTAGAGGATTTATGGATTTCAAGAGATGAAGTCCATGTCTCATTGAGCAATAGATCTCTTTTAGAGTTCTCATTCTAGAAAACCATTTTAGGACTTTCTCTAAGTAGAGGGCTTGGGGAAGCCTCATTGTCCTTCCATCTTATCCCTGTAGATTCGAATTATAAGAACATATTTGGCTTCTCCCAAGTCTTTAATGGAGAATGTGTTTGAGAGTCATGTCTTGATCAAAGTCAATAAGCATATGTCATTTCCTAGAAATGATATTTTGCTCCCACTTGCCTTATTTTAGACACATGGTTATTGATGATAAATAGTCCCCAACTATGTTGTTAATGCAATGATTCCAACTATGAGAGGCCATTTATATTCATAAATGGACTTAGTTTGTAGACCTTTTCAAAAATGGCCTTAGATGTGAAACCCCTGGGCTTGTCACTATAGATGTTCTCCTTGAGGAATCCATTGATGAACGAATCCTCACATTCATATGCTGAATTCCATAATCCAGTTGTGTCACTATCAAAAGCAATATTTCAATGGATTGTTGTCATGACTAGGGCAAAAAGGATTTCTTTATAGTCAAATCCCCTTTTATGACTATACCCCTTCACATCACTGTGGTCATGTCATTGTAATCAGTCTTCCTTCTTGTAGATGTTTTCTCCAATGACAGGTACAATACTCTCAAGGCGATCTACTATGTTCTAGACTTGATGCAATCCATTCTTGCTTTTAACAGTCTTACACCATCTCGCAGATTTCATACTTACCATCCATTTGTCATGTATATGGAAATTATATTCATGGTTTTCCTCTGCTATATAGCATACAACCATATCCTTTTAGGCGGTGGGATACATCTATCAGACCAATTCATTGGTAGTTGTGTCATAGCGGTTTGATTCAGATTTATTGAATAGTGGTCTCTAAAAGAGTTTCGTTTTTGTTCTTCCAGACCAACCGTTCTACCATATCTCCAAGGAAATCTTCCCTTAGAGAGTGAGCCTCTAAGACCATAGTGATCTTTCGATCATTATATAGGTAGAAGGGTTATCCCTTAGATTTATTCGGGATAATCAAAACGTCCCCTTTTTAGGAATCTAACCTCCAGTTTTTCTACCTTTGTCTTTTCTAAGTAGATTGGGCACCCCCATATCTTTTCTTGTAAAGATTAGGCTTCCTCTTATGTTGTTAGAAAATTCCATGTTAGATGTTTTGATGATGACAAGCTTGGTTTTATGTTAGACCTCAAAGATTATGTAAGTTTTTTTATTAGAATATGTCTAAGCGTTTAAGTTATTGAGTTGTAATTTTCAATAAAGCTTTTTATCTTTATAGTTTTAGAATAGTATGTAGCGCTTGATCTATGATCGAATTCTAGGTGAGTCTATCAAAGTGAAATCGAAGATCAGCGTCTGAAGACTTTGAAGATAAAAGATTCATTAAGCGACTGTCAAGTGCCGAAGAATCATTTTAGGTGATCATGCTACAAGCGCCTGTCTTCACCTGAATTAAATCTGAATTCAATAAGCACTTAAATGCAACATTCAACGGACATTTAATTCCAACAGGAATTAAATCCAAATGCATTAAATGCTTGATAAAAGCATTAAATGTGATAAGGACTATTGACATACGAATAAGCCTTCCCCATTAGTTGTTAACTCAAAGTAGGTCTACTACCAACTCTGTGCAGCAGAATTTCTGGAGACATCAGAAAAAGACTAAGTCACGTTCCTCGTGTTAAACACGCTCCTGCGTGTGTCCAACGGACAAATCTCGAGAAAAGTCTATAAATAGATACTCACAGCTCAACCCTAAATATCGAGAATTATTATCAAAAACTTGATATACACGTACGCTGTTGAAATCTATATTCATCCTTAAAAGCTCAAAACCTCCATAGCCAAAAATATCTTTGAGCATATACATCTCCATAGCCAAACCAATATCTCTTACCTCTTCATAGAAGAACTATCATTTTCTAAAGAGATATTCCAAAAGTGTTTGAACTTTTCAAATCAAACAAACCTGGATAAAACCCATCAACCTCTTCAATCTGTGTGACGAAGTTATTGAAGACAAAGTAGTATTTCTATGTGAGAGAAGCTTGTCAGAAACAGATTTTAGATGAGTTGAAATCTTTGTGATCAGGGAACTCGAGATCAAGCATTCACCATTTGCTATTGTGTTGAAGCTGTCTTTGTGAAGCTTTGTGATTCATTTTAGTGAATTTCTTCTGTGTGGAAATGAGTAGAAGGACGTAGCTAGGATTACACACTACTACAAAAAGAGCCTATTACAGCGCCCCAATTACAGCGATTTTTCGAAAAACTGCTGAACGGAGGGGGCTATTACAGCGGTTCGTGAAAGAACCGCTGTAATAGGTAAAACGCGGCACCTATTACAGCGGTTCTTTCATGCACCGCTGTAATAGGCCTTTTACAGCGGTTCTCTACTGAACCGCTATAATAGGCCAAAACGAAAAAATTTGAAACATTTTTATCTTCCCGCTTCTCTCTCTCACTCTCAAAATTTAAAACCCATTTCAGCTTTTCTCTCTCTCTACTCTCGGTCTCTCTCTCTCTCGATCCCCCCCCAAAAGCTCGGCACCACCGCCACTGTCGCCACCACCACTACCACCACTTACGGGCGGCGCCGCCACCACCACCACCACCACTTACCGGCGGTGTTGCCACCACCACCACGATCGTAAGATTCTTCTCTTTCTCTCTCTCTTTCCCTCTATATATATGTATATGTATATTTGTATATGTGTATATGTGTGGGTGTATGTGTGGGTGTATTTATTTTGTGTATATGTGGGTGTATGTATATTTGTGTATATGTGGATGGGTGTGTGTATATTTGTGTATATGTTGATGGGTGTATGTATATTTGTGTATATGTTGATGGGTGTATGTATATTTGTGTATGTGTGGATGGGTGTATGTATATTTGTGTATATGTTGATGGGTGTATGTATATTTGTGTATATGTGGATGGGTGTATGTATTTTTGTGTATATGTTGATGGTAGGGGTGTACACGGTCGGGTTCGGGCGGTTTTAGAAAAAAAATTAACCCGACCCGACATATGCGGGTTGACAAAATATCAAACCGAAAACGTATTTTTTATCGGGTGTCGGATTTAATGTTTTGTTGGTTATAATTTTTACAACTTAATTTTAGTTATAACTAGTAAGTAAGAAATTAAATATTATACTTGTTGTACATTTATAAAAAAAAATTGAGTTGGTGAGAAATACACAAATAAGGGGTGTTATTAAATAAAATTCATATTATCATGATTTCTAAGGAGTGAAAAACTCTAAAATATTAATAAAATTAATGTTTTTTTATAAATTTATCATCAAAATATACATATACATATACATATAAATTTTTCGTTCAAATCAAATAAAAACAAGTGTTCAAACGAGTCAACTTATTTGCTCAAATGAAAAATAAAGCATGTTACATGAATATGAATAAAGCACTCTTATTAGCGAGTATATATGCATATATAGTTTTCAAAGTTTAGTGTTAATCTTTAACTATATATACTTATACTTGTAACATTAACTATATATATTTATACTTGTAACATAAATGATTAGCGGTCGGGTTGCGGGTTACAATTATTAAACCCACCACCTGACCCGAAAGTGGCGGGTTGCAATATTTTTAACCCGCCACTATTATTTAATAATTTTAAACCAGCGGTTTTCGGGCGGATCGGCTCGGGTTGAGCGGTTCGGGCGGGTTGGGCGGGTTTATGTACACCCCTAGTTGATGGGTGTATGTATATTTGTGTATATGTGGATGGGTGTATGTATATTTGTGTATATGTGGATGGGTGTATGTATATTTGTGTATGTGTGGATGGGTGTATGTATATTTGTGTATGTGTGGATGGGTGTATGTATATTTGTGTATGTGTGGATGGGTGTATGTATATTTGTGTATGTGTTGATGGGTGTATGTATACTTGTGTATGTATATTTGTATATTTACGAAAATATTTCTCGGTTGAAATGTTGCGGTATCGGAATGACACGAAATTCGTATGGTCATAGTGAAACGGTATTCTAAACAAAACGCATGACTTTGTCATGCGATCTCAGGATTTTAGCCATCTGAGATCGTTTAAGGCCTCAAATTTGTGTTTTTTTTTTACGAAAATAGGGCATTTTTGTAATAAAACGCAAATTTGAGGCCTTAAACGATCTCAGATGGCTAAAATCCCGAGATCGCAAGGCGAAGGCGTTTTGTTTAGAAAGTTGTTTTGCTATGATCGTGCGAATTTCATGTCATTCCGACATGGTGAAATTATAAACACGAAAATAAAATTTTTTTAAAAAAACACTACCTATTACAGCGGTTTTTTCCACAACCGCTGTAATAGGCCCCGGAAAAAAAAATTAATTTTTTTTTAACAGCGGTTATAAAAATGACCGCTGTAATAAGTGTCTATTACAGCGGTTAAAACCGCTGTAATTGGCCAAAAAAAATCGCTGTAATAGGTCATTTCTGTAGTAGTGACATAAACCCAGTGAACCTTAGAATTCTCGTGTCTTCTTTACTTAATGTTTTATTGCTTTATTAATTATCATTTTCTTATATTATCATAAAGCATATCTCAAAACTCTAAGAGCAACTAAATATTTTCTAAGTGCCTATTTATACACTCTAAAAGACTTGTACAAACTTCCGCTGTGCTAACCCTAGTATAAGTGTTGAGCGCCTGATCCATCTTGATCAAGTACTGAAAACTATTGTCTAAGTTATCTTTCTAAAAATAAGAATTAAAATTCTAAAAGAATTTCAGGGTCTATTCAACCCCCATTCTAGACCCTTTAGTATGTCACTTGGGACCAATAAGTGGTATCAGAGCGGTTGAAGTTGAAAATTTTAAATTTCCAAGCATAACTGATTGTTTAAATCCTTTTAAAATTTAGTTGCTTTAAAATTTTCTTTCATGGCATTCACTAAAGTACCTAAGTTGACAAAGTCAAACTATAACTCATGAAAGATCAAAGCATTTACTTATCTGTGTTCTTGTGATGATGAAATGTGTGATATTATTTCAGATGGGCCGATTCAAATGTTTAAGGTCATCACTAGAGCACCTAGAGCCACAGAAGAGACCCCTGATGGTTATGTGGAAAAGCCAAAGCATGAGTGGTCTACAGATGAGCGTAGGAGAGCAAACTTGGATAATGTTGGATGAACGCTCTATATACAGCCATCAGTGATAATGATAACTTATTCAATAAGGTCAAGTTGTGCTCTACGACTAAGGAAATATGGGATAAGTTGGCTACAATATGTGGTGGGTCATCGCAATTAAAAAAAAACAAGCTTTCGATTGCCAAGGAAAGATTTAATGGTTTCAAACTGCTGCCTAATGAGACGCTAGAATAATTGGATATAAGATTTACTGCTCTTGTTACGGAGTTAACATCTCTAGGCATGGATTTGAAAAATCGAAAAATGGTGGTTAAGATTTTCAGAAGTCTCCATAGTAGATTTTTGATGAAAACAACGACTATGAGAGAATCGAATATGTTGGATCTTCTAACTCCAGAAGATGCTTTTTCAAAACTCAAAGCCTTTAAATTCGAGTTAAATATAGTGAGTGATGTAGTAAGCAGTCTAGTGATAGAGTCTGGAGCGCTAATAGCATCAGTCAAGGGTAAATAGGGTAATAAGGGAAAGATGTCAGATATAAGTGAGTAAGAGGAATTAGCGTTGCTAAATAGGTTTAGAAAGTTTCTAAAATATGAAAAGAAAGGAAAAGGTCCTAAGCATCAATGATAGAATTCCAATCAAGCACCTTTCTCCAGCACAACAACAGTATCAAACGCCTCAGTATTCTGCCCATTCTCCCTCTGTGCCAAATCAATACCAAGCGTCTTCTCCACAAAATCTCTCACCTCCAGTGGTCTCAAAACCACACAACACAAGGTGAAACCCAAAAAGGCTAATCCTCCCGCAATGAAGACTAAGCAAATATGGGTTTCTAAAGTTCCAATTCAGACTAACTCTACTAATGTGAAAGGACCCAAGTCACAATGGGTACCTAAAAATAAATAGAACTTCCCTTTTGAATGTAGGTATCTAGAGCTAGAGCCGATACATCTGTTTGGTACATCGATAGTGGGTCGTCAAGGCACATGACGGTCTCTAAGGATCTCTTGATCAACTATCGAGCTACCAATGGTCCTTAGGTTGTATTTGGTGACAACTCCAAAGGTAAAACCAAAGGTATAGGTACTATGCATAGGGGAACATCATGATAAGTGATGTATATTATGTTGAGGGTCTTAAGCATAATCTTTTAAGCATAAGTCAATTTTGTGATAAAGGCTTTGAAGTCAAATTTTCAAGTGACTATTGCTACATTAATGACTCCAAGACTAGATCTACTAAATTGAAAGGAAAAAGGACAAACAATATTTATTTGGTAGATTGGGGTTCAACAATAGACAACCACCCTACATGCTTTGTAGCTAAAAATGAATTTAAAATGGGTTGGTTATGACATAAAAAAATGAATCACCTCAACTCTAAAACAATCTCTCAACTTATAATGCTAAATCTTGTAGAGGGATTGCCTAAAGGACCATTTCATAAGGATCGCCTTTGTGACGCTTGTCAAATGGGCAAACAAGTTAAATCATCTTTCAAGAGAAGGTCTTGTCTATATACCTCTAGGATACTTGAACTACTTCACATGGATCTATTTGGACCCGATCAAACAATCAGTGAGAGCGGTAAAAAGTGTACTTTGGTGATAGTAGATGATTTCTCTCGATTTACTTAGGTGGAATTTCTTTCATCCAAAGATGAACGTATGACAAGCTTATAGTGGTTATTCGGCAACTTCAAACTTTGAAAAATCTCAAGGTTGCAAGAATAAGGAGCGATCACGGTACTGAGTTTACTAACAGGGTTGTTGAGAAGTTTTGTGCAAAAAATGGAATACATCATGAGTATTCAACCTCTAGAACTCCTCAACAGAACGGTGTTGCTGAGCGCCAGAATAGAACGCTCAAGGAAGCTGCTAGGACGATGTTAGCAGAGTCCATGCTTGCTCTTAGGTTTTGGGTCGAAGCGATCAACATTGCATGTTACACTTAAAACCGTTGCATGATCAACAAACAGCATGGAAAAACTCCATATGAACTATGGAAGGGACGTAGGCCAAATGTTTCATATTTTCACGTCTTTGGTTCAAAATGCTTTATTCATAATAATGGATCCCAAAGCCTAAAGACATTTGATCCTAAAGCGGATGAGAGAAACTTTCTAGGCTATGCCAAAAATGGAAAGAATTTTCGCATCCTCAATAAGATCAAATCGAGGGTTGAAGAATCCATTCATGTTATTTTTGATGATGCTGACCAAGAACCGAGTAAGGTCAATGCTAATGATGTAGGAGTTGAAGATTTGTGTCATCAAGCGTCAAAAATCACTATTGATGATGAAAGTGACGACGATGATGAAATCTTAATGCCCCCTCCTAAGATTACTCGTGAGGTTATTAAGGATAAAAATGTAAGAATTTCTATTGATCATGGCGGGAATGATCATCGAGAGCAAAAATAGAATCTGTGAATTAGAAGCGCCTGTACAAGAAGGTAGTCAAGCGCCTGAAGTTAGTCAAGCACCTGATCAACCTCTTAATCCGTTCCAGCCAGATAGACTATGGCTACATGATCATCCACCAGAGCAAATTATTGAAGATGTAGGAGCTCCTGTAAGGACTAGGGCCGCTACATTCAATGAGGCCATGTTCGCAAGTTTCTATCTCAAACGGAACCTAAGAAAGTGGATGATGGGCTAAGTGATCCTAGTTGGATTGAGGCCATGCAAGAAGAGCTTAATCAATTTGAGCGTAGTAAGGTTTGGACACTAGTACCAAGAACAACTCACCAAGGAGTTATTGGGACTAGATGGGTTTATAGAAATAAGATGGATGAGAATGGTATTGTTATAAGAAACAAAGCCAGATCTGTTGCTCAAGGATATTGCCAAGAAGAGGGCATTGATTTTGATGAGACATATGCTCCCGTCGCCCGTCTTAAAGCAATTTGTATGTTTCGAGCTTATGCAGCCTTCAACAAATTCACGGTATATCAAATGGACGCGAAGAGTGCCTTCCTGAATGGTAAACTCCAAGAAGAAGTCTATGTGGAGCAACCACCAGGATTCATCAACAACCATGGTAAGAGTATGGTCTACAAGCTAGATAAGGCACTTTATGGCCTAAAGCAAACACCTCGAGCATGGAATGACCAAGGATCAAAATTTCATTTCGAAGACAAGTTTCGAGTTGTTGAATATCAGAAATGTTTCGGAAATGTTTCGGAAACATTATAGAAAACATACAAAATGCTAGAAACAGACTAGAAAATCGTGAGAAAAGGGGCAAACCATATCAGCTAGAAGTTTTAGTCCTTAAACAATGATTCAAGATAAAATTTGTACATTTTGCATTCTAATCAGTCAATGTCTACCGTTGTCAAGCCTGTTACTCTGCCAAATAGGCTTACAAATTAGTGATCAAAAGACTGTATAATCCTTACTTCCTTAAAACCCTTGAAAATACATATCACTGGTGAAAAAGAATTTGATTCATAATAAAAGATTTTTGGCCACAATTAATGATTCCTTGGAAGTTAGGCACTAAAGTGCTTTATTTATTAAAATCCACAAGCAACAAAATATTATTTAATTAAAACATTTTTCATATCCCAATAAAGTATAGCCATGGTTATTGCTTGAACCCACCAGCAACAAAGAACACCCATCTTTCAATTTTTTTGTTCCTTGACCTAAGAATTCCTTTTTTCTTTCTTTTTCACTTCCTTTGCTGATTTCCTTTTGAAAATTACGTTTTTGGAAGTTACTTTTGTGCTTCAATTTGTTCTGCGACTACTGGAAGAGTTTTTGCAGAGACAGAACTCAGATATTATTCTTTGGAGCTATTATACAAGGATTTTAATTCTATATATATAGGAGTCCAATTTTGATTCTATATAGAGTCTAATTTGGCAAGGGTAATATTTTTATTCTTTTGTCTTATTTTTTGCTGTAAAATTAAGATTTGGGATCTGAGAAATAGGTTTCCAAGTAATGGGAGCTGAGAAAAGAAACATGGGAAACTCCATGGTTTCGAAGTAAACTGTGGAAACCCAAGGAGTTTCTTTAGAAACCAAGTAATTTCGAAAATGATGGTGGATTTTGTTTCCATAACTTGAAAAACCGAAAAGTTTCAGCAGTTTCGATGGAAAAGAAACAAAATTTAGAACCTTGGGTATGACACTCTCTATTTTCTTTATTGGCAAAGGATTTTCAAAAGACAACGTTGATACAACGTTATTCAAAATTACCAATAACGAAGATATTCTCTTAGTCCAAATATATGTTGATGACATTATTTTCGGATCTACTAATAAGGGTCTGTGTGAGAAATTTTCAAAAATGATGCAAGATCAATTTGAAATGAGCATGATGGGTGAATTAACTTTCTTATTAGGATTACAAGTTAAACAACTCCCTAATGGCATATTTATTAACCAAATTAAATATACTCGAGATGTGATTAAGAAATTTGGTATGGAAAATGCATTCTCTTTGAAAATTCCAATGAGCCAAACGCTTAAGTTAGATAAAGATGAAAGTGGGAAGAAGGTTGATATCACTAATTATAGAGGTATCATTGGATCACTTCTTTATCTTACTGCTAGTAGACCTGATATTATGTTTTTGGTATGCATGTGTGCACGTTTTCAAGATGATCCTAAAGAATCACACTTAATTGCAGCCAAAAGAATCTTTAAATACCTAAAAGACACACAAAATGTGGGCTTGTGGTATCCAAGGGACTCTCCTTTTGAACTAATTGGTTACTCAGATGCAGATTTTGCAGGATGCAAAATAGTGTTAGGAATCCCGTACAGGAAAACAGAGAATTGCAGCGGAAGATTCGAGGATTCCTACCGGTAGATCACAAAAATAGATCTGATGATTTTTCATGGGTTTCGCGAAAATTTGAACGAATAAACATACCATTTTGATTCGTTTATTGATTCTGCAGAACAACAATCCTCCAAGGGCTCCTGTCTCTAAAGCTTCACGCGAAACGAACCTTCCAAAGATTCCGAGACTCCTCCTTCTTTACAGTAGTGGACGGCTAGTGAGGAGAGAGGGGAGAGAGTTCTTTTCTTTTTGTGTTGTGTAATGTTATCTTGTTACTTAGGGTTTGTTCCACTATAGGAGTCTTTTTAAAACTCAACTAACTTGTGGAACAAGTTAGAGGCTACTCCAAAAAGCCCTAAGTGGCCGCCCCTCCTAGGGTTGCCTTGGACTGGGTGGGCTTTTAATTTGCTTATCTGATTTCTAGCCCATCTGTATATATTTAAATTTAAATTCAATTTAAACATAATATATACTATTATTTAATTCCAATTAATTAATGTACTAATCAAATAATTTAATTTAATTCAATTAAATTAAATATTTAATTAATTGATTTAATCTAATTAAATCAATCAGTCCATTTAATTTTTTCTAAAAGATTTACACAAAAAGATACATCCCACTCGTTTCTTATAGCGCGACTCTTTAGGTTCGTCTCAATTGGCAAAGGGAGGAATTACCTAAGGATGTGAGTGTCACCTAGCCAGTCCCGTGGACTCACATCGTAACCCAATTAAGTACGAAATGAACGAATCATTTTACAAACCTCTTGATCATAAATGCCGTATGAGTATAAGCCCTTCACTGACGTATCCCGATCAAGTGAGAGTCATGGAAAATGTCAAACTCACTAAACTTGATGTTGTGCATTAGACTATAGCATAATGAAATTACTAAACTACCCTTAGTGTCCCACATGAGTTAGTTGTTATGCTTTGGCTAAAGACTTATAATTTCATTAGCCTATAATCGCACAGGATACTTTCTCATTTACTATCGAGACAGTGAATCCCATCTTGGCGATCACTGATCAACTGCTACTTGTCTCATTGATATCGCACTTCGAGGTCGACCCCACCGACGGGTGATATGGGCCTAACTACTCTGTTAACAGATCCAATAATACAAGCACATTGATCATGAACCCTCAGGTATAAGGCTCACGCATACTATTACGATCAGTAATCCAATCATTGACAGTCACTGAGTAAATACCCATGTGATCGGATTACTACGAGCCGTGTTCGAATATGTCAATTCCATTTACATATCTATGACACTTGCTCCCACTATCCCTATAGTGTTTGACTGGCACTCATCGTCAGAGCATGTGTCATACAAGTCGAATCTTAATGCCCAATTAAGATTCTTTGACTTGCGAACCCTTTTAAGTGATAAGGTGTAAGACTCTTCCCATGCCACGTCTTTATTCCATAAAGGGCAAAGAGTCAAACCTTTATTCACATGGACTATATGTTCAATACTTATTTAGATGCCATAAAGATTTATATGAACAAAATGTAGATGCCTTTATTAATATCGTTCTAATAGTTTGTACAACATAATAAGATACCCTTATCTAACTATTTGTCCTCATTGGCATCTAGGGTATATACCTAACAAATAGATCATAAAAGCACTAGTGGTAGATGTCAATTTCTAGGTGATAGATTGATTTTGTAGCATAGTAAGAAACAACAATCCATAGTGACTTTTACCGCTGAAGCCGAGTATGTAGCCGCTGGAAGCTGTTGTGCACAAATCCTTTGGATGAGGCAACAACTTAGAGATTTTGGAATAATCTTAGGTCCAACCCCTATTTATTGAACCAAAGCGCTTTAGCTATGACTCAAAACCCAGTCCTTCATTTTAGAACTAAACATATTAACATTCACTATCATTTCTTACGTGACCATGTTCAAAAGAAAGATATCTCCATGCACTTTATTGGTACAGAAAAACAATTGGCAAATATTTTCACCAAAGCGCTCAATGAACAACGCTTTCTCACTTTAAGAAGTGAACCAGGTATGAGTGATTTAAATGCTTGATCATTCAAAATATCATACTTTATAGGCATAAAATTTAAGGGGAATGTACCTTGTTTTATGTTTAAATGTTTCAAAGAAAGTACTAATGAGTTGTTAATTTTAGGGGGAACCTTAAAAGGGACAACTTTATTAGAAAAGTGAAATTGACCAAAAGTGTTTTTCTTTACATTGGTTATAAGCATTTGTATTTATGCATTGAAATTGTTTAGACGCTTTAACTTTTTCAGCGTCTGAACATTTTCTTGAAAGAAGCTAAACGCTTAACCAATTCCCAGTTAGCGCTTAGTAAAAATGAATTTCAAAAAGAGCGTTCTACCTAACGCTAAATAGAGATAGTGGATAAGTCAAAGCAATTAATGCTGATATGACATTCACCACCTCTGATCAAGAAAACCAAAGGGTATTCATTACTTTTCAAAATGACGGTTCAGCGAATGTACTCGCGTGTCTACACTACAGTGTATTTCGAGCGCGTACAGCTCACGCTGAATACAAAAACCTTTGCATTTCAAAAAAAGTAACTGCAAAAGTAATCGCGGATGCTAAATTTTATATTTTGTCTTTACCAAATGCAGTTTCCATATTTATCGCCCATTTTCCCATCCATTATTATAGAATTTACGGCACATATTTAATTTCTTTGACACGTGGCTATATCGCAATTGATCAGTTATTTTCTTTTCCTTATAAATTCAAAAATTGCAAAACTATTCATTTTATCACTTTCATACTCTCTAAAAGCTCTTTGCAAATTCTCCTTTCTTCAAAGATAACTGCATCAAAGTTCTTCAACTTTTTTTTTAAAATGGCCCCATGTAAATCCTCCAAATCTGCTGTTGCTCCTTCTGCCAAGGATGAAGTCCATGTTAACCGTGGATTTCTTGTTGATTGGGATTATCTTCACTCCTAACAACATTATCCAGTTGGAAGCATTATTCTTTCTTTTGAAGAACAAAACTTAAAACCTCTTATGACTAGTCATTTTCAACTATACTCTTTGGCTCTAAAAGAATTCTATGAGAATGCCAAACTTTATGATGATGGTCTTTCTATTACCTATCTGTTCCCTGAAATTCCAAACAAAGCTTTCACTTTTTCATCAAATCTCATTGCCGACTTCTTCCAACTTCCAAATGAAGGGATTTTGCCCTCAGATGTCGGAATCTGAGATTTTCCAGTTGTTTGGGAACTGATGAGATCAAAGGCAAACTCCTCCTACTCCCACAATTTCAAGAAGAAAAAATTGAAGACGAGTACCATATTATGGCCGACATCTACGCGAAGGTACTTGAGTGCAGAGCTGGATCTTTTGATAGAATTAGTCATCTGCAGTTTTAGATGATGGTCGTCATAGCTAAGAATTATCACATTAATTGGCCAAGGTTTATTTTCAAAAGGGTAGCATCCATGTTAGGGAAAAAGCCTCCTGCTAAGCCTTATGGATTGTTTTTAAGTTACATTCTATATCGTAGAGGTCATGTTCCAAGCGCTGGAACTGCAGTGCCTAAAGAAAAGTTTTTGGGTAAGAAGATGGTCTCGACTCTTCTCAACCTTCCTGCTGTCGGTGGCGCTGCGTTGCCAAAAGAAGAACACGCTCATCGCTAGGAAAAAAAGCTGAGCAAGAAGCAGGAAGAGAAAGCTTTTCAACGAAATGCTGCAACTGAGTTTCGTGAAGATTTTCCTAAGTTGGCGTCTCTCGCTGAAGAGCGCCCAGCTGATGTTGGTTTGGGCTTGAGCTTGAAGAAATCGAACTCCAGCGGCTAGAAAATTGTCTGACCCTCGTGGTATTCCGCAGTCAAGCGCCCCCGCAAGAGCTCCTTTAGAGCCAAGTGCTGAATCTGCCAGAGCATCAGACGCTCATCAAGAACTATCAGCCGCTGAAGCTGATGTGCAAAAGGAGCCTGAGGCAAGTGAATCACAAGTTCATCCTTTGGAATCAATTGCTGAGACTAGCACTCAGGGTAAGAAATTTCTTCTACCAATGCCTTCTCTCGATTTTCTACCTTCTATAGAAAATTTAGTTCTTATGGTTTGTTTCTTTCTTTCAGTTCTTGTAGAAGTCGATACTGAAGCAGCCTATACTTCCAGTATTCCAGAAAACATGCTAGTGGAGTTCGACATTGATCTTTCCATTGTTGCAGCAATCGCTCAGGAAGTTTCTGCAACCGCTGATGATGATCTCCCATACCTATAGGTGGATCTACCACTAGGCATTGGGTGGTTCTAGACAGAGATATAGACCATGGCGCTCTCGCTCTTCTGACTTTACTCAATGAAAACTTTGTTCCGCATGAAGATTATGAAGAAGGATACATACATGCCGAACATTGTATTCAAGAAGCCATTAAGTTTGAATCCTAGTTCTCTCGGATTATGTTCGATCTAGATTTAACAGAAGCTTAAAAAGAGAAGCTTATCAGAATCGCCTCCGAGGATCCAGCGCCTCGCCTGAAAAAGTTAAAGAAGACTAAATCGTCTAAGTCTTCTAAGTCCAAGTCTTCATCAAGTACTGCAGAAGAATAAGTCCCTAAAAAGACTTTGGCTGATCTACTTGCTGAGATGACCGCCTCTAAGCCACAGAAAGCTCCTAAGCCACTTCAAAGGACTTTGGCCGAGATTAATTCTGCATACTTCAGCATTCATCTGCACAGTGAACCAGAGGCTCAACCGCCGAGGAATGAGATGCTCAGTTTTATGATAATTATTCTCCAATTCCTCTTAGTCCAAGTGAGTAGATGCTTAACAAGCTTGGCTATTCTCATTTCCATGAGAGAGTCTTTCACTAATCCAACCTTGAGACTGCTCAGCCTCTCCGCCTGTGGAAAGCTAAAGGAATCACCATTCCTAATAAACCAGCGGATCTCAAGTAGATGATCTCTCGTGAAGCGCAACTCTACTTTGAAAGAGTTTGGCATGGAGATTACAGCGCAGATATCCAGTGCTTCCTCTCCTTGAAGAGCATTCAGGATCACGGCATAAGAGCTATCTTAGCAGCCGGTACTGAGTGGCTACTTAAGGAAGTAGAATAGGTTGAAGCATATGCATCTAAGCACCATACATTTGAAGACATGGTTGCTAACCTACTTCTTTTCAATCAAGCAATTCATGATAAGTGTAAATAGTTTGCCCGCTATTGCCTTGATTCCAGGACTCAACGACTCAGACCAGTTCATTCTTTGCCATATATTCACCGTCGAATTGAAGAGTCTCTTTGCCAAGCCCTTGCTGAGCTCAGTTAATCTAATGTTATTCTCGACTGTAGCAGCGCTTCGAGTGGCGATCCTTTAAGTGCCAGTGTGGAAGTAGACCCTGAGCAGCGCCATGAGTTTCTTTTCAATTGCATGAAACTCAAAGATGCTGTAAAGATCTTCGACCACATCTTTACAAAAAATGTTGTAACAGCAACTGGGGCGAGTGTCAATGAGTTCTCTGGATTTATCTTTCTGGATTCTTATCCCCAGGAGCTAAGCGCTCATTACCAGCATGTAACCGATCTGCTCGAAGTGCACTGCAGCCCAGCGCTTGCTCAAGTTATCCTGCCATACTTGGAAGATTACTACAAGCACTACATTTCAAATCTTCCAGTAATTCCAGAAGACAGGTTGTTGTACTTCAGCAAGGAGCAAACCGAGGACACCTTTTTCTTCATTCCAGGATCCAGTGCCAGGTTAACTCCAGTACACCCTATAGATGCCACAGGTCTGATGTGGGTAACTGCTCTCGAGAAAGTCTGATTTCCATATTCAAACAAGAACTCTTTCAGCTATCAACCATTTCAGAGAATATTCCATGGACCCAGATAATGCCTTCAGCAGGAATGACTCCGACAGAGATCATTCCAGAAACTCCCCTCGTTCTTTCGTTGTGGTGACTTTCTAACTTTTGCCACATTTTCTCTCCAGCGCCGCAACTTACAGAATCTGCTTTTGAGTTTAAAGATGCTTGTGTTCCTTTTGTCCGAGAAGCGCCATCAGATAATGACGTGGAGATAATTTTCGAAGAAGAAGCCCCTGCCAGGCCTCTTGCTCCAGTAATTCAGATTGAATCCATTTCTAGCACTGAGGTCGATGGAGATGATCTCATCATGGACATTACAGAAGTCCATGATCTGGACGCTGCTCTTCCTGAAGCGGAACAAGTTATTGAATCTGAGGAACCTCTCATCCGAGATCCAGTGCAAGGCAAACTTGTTGCTTCCAAATAACCTTTGCCCCTTCCAGCGCGTTCCTCTAGTGACAGTTCAGACAACGATGATGATCCAGAAGATCAAGACTTCAAGAAAGTGGTTCAAAACTCTCTCATCGATATCAAGGGCTTCTGCACTCATTTGGAAAATCAGAATAATTCGATCCTCTATGCCATGGAAAGACATCAATTAAATTATATGCGCAATGCGGCTAACCAAAGTACTATCACTTTACTGGATAAGATGTCTTGATACTGTACTTAATAATCATACAGATGTGAAATTACCAAACTGACCTTCATATCCAATATAAGTCAGTTATTAATGCTTTGGCCAAAGACTTTAATTTCACAACACTTATGACGTACAGGTTACTTCTCATTTACTTTCGAGACAGTGAATCCCCTATTAGCATTTCCCATTGTCGAACGCACCAATTGAATCATAATTCGAGGTCGACCCCACCAATAGGTGATTGGGCTTAACTACTCTAATAACTTATTCAATGGTACAAGCACAATGTAAATCACTCCTTAGGTCTAAAGTTCACTCATACTATTACAACGGTAATCCTCATCATTGACTGTCACTGAGTAAAAACCCATGCGATAGGATTACAACGAATCAAGTTCAAATATGTTAACTCCATTAACCATATTCATGTCACCAGCTCCCACTATCCAATCAGTGTAAGAATTAGCAATTTCCTTGTCAAAGCAAGTGTCATACGAGTCGAATCTAAACGCCCAATTTAAATTCTTTGACTCGCGAACCGTCTTTATAAGATCAGGCACTTTACTCCACCAGTGCTCCTACTTATCAAATAAGTAGTGGTGAGGACACCTTGATCTTAAGGACCTAGTTTGTTCAATACATTCAATGCCACTATTAGATTTATAAGAACAAACTTAATGCCTTTTATTAACCAATAATAACGTTCATACAATATAAATAAAACGCCTTCTTAAATCTAATTCCTCAATGGCATAGAGGGCATAACACCTAACATAGTAAGCAGTACACTTCCCATCCATGACATTTCAGGTCAGAGGACTAATCTCACACTACAAAAATGAAGGACTTCAAGTTCGACACAAAACCAATGAGATGTCCTTGTTGGGTCGTTCAATCTCATCCTCACTTAAGCATTGATCTTTGTGCATGCACTAATCCAGCAGGTTAATGCACATGGAACAAGGCACTCTTCTATGAGAATGTCATACACAAAAAAGTCTTAGCGAGACCGTGATATCTCACATCTCGCGGTCTTTATGACTTGGAATGAAATTTAAGATTGCGGCCCTCGACAGCGTTCCAAAGTCGACACGACCGCTCCCCTAGCCTTTATGTAATCCATGAGATCTCTATCTAACTAATTAAAGTATAGGTGATAAAGAAGTTGCCAACAAGTTTGATATGATATTAAAAATGAGACTGTTATAGTGTTTATGATCTAGTGGACAAGCCAACAGATGGCTCGCCGGGCATACAACACTATTAGATGAATGAAAGTTAAGAAACACAGGTGGTGGGATATTGCAAAATGGGTAGGCAGCCCTCCTTTTGGGCAACGAGGGCTGGCCTTGTTTCATTCGTTACTGCACAACAGAGTCATTGTCAGACAATTACAGGAATCTACGCTTTGTGTGGGCAGATCAATTTGCACGCCGGGCATGCAAAATCAATAATTTGTTTACCAAGCGCGCAAATAAAGAAATCTGTATGTCGTCTGCGCCCCGATCGCGTAGCTGGGCATCACGGGGTCAGGATGATGCCTACGGGTCGGGTAATCCAAGTCAGGTATTCCACTGTGTTAGCTACGATGAGCAGAGATATATGTAGCATTACATAACATAGAATACAATAGGGGCGTTCAGTCTCATATCTCCAAGTATGGATGATGCACGATAACCCATTCGTGTATTTAACAGTAAGAGGACTGATCGTGTGCAGTAATAGAGTAGACAATTAAGTCCGGGATGTCGAACCCACAGAGATTTATGTTATAACGAAAACAGTGAATTAAATCAAGCAATTGTAGACTTCAAGAAAAATAAATCATAAAATATCAATTAAAACAATAATTAAAGATATGTGAAAAACAATAGATAAAAAGCAACTAAGGAACCTGCGTCGGACACAAATTAATCAAATCTTGTTATATAAGTATTCTCGTATTTCAGATAAGTGTTGCTAAGGTGAAAAATTCCTTAAGAGTATTATCAATCCAATCCCTCGCTCGTGACAACTTATACTAGATTGGATGTAGCAATCTCTCTTGTACGCATTAAAACTTTCCCTAGATCAATTCTGATTCTTCCAAATAAATCCGACTAACAGCATGCAAAGTATGTAGCTATCCCCAGCATCAACTGACTTAGAAGATGCTATTAATCCTTTTTGCAACTTAATTTACTTTCTCCCGAACAGATAAATTAAGCATTAATTCTTACATATGTTGGCCAAACACATGAACATCAAGCACAAGATTAAAACACAAAGTAATATAAATCATTTATACGAGAAATACTTTCTATAACTCAAAAATCATAATTCGGCCTAAACATGGCCTTAGTCTACAAATTTAGCTACTTATAATATAAAAACTAACTAAAGAATGCATGAAAGTAAAAAGCAAATAATAAAAACTCCCTATAACTGTGTAAATCTTCTTCTTCACAATTCTACCTCTCCTCTGCATAAAAACAAGAACACAAGATCAAAAACAAACAGAGCAAAACAAAAGTAAACTAAAATAAAAATAAAAACTAAAACAACTCGGGTTGCCTCCTGAGAAGCGCTTCTTTAAAGTCATTAGCTTGACTTTGTAGAATTGGCCTAAGTTGCCGGATCATGGAGTGGACTAGAAGCCTTGTCCAAACTCCCATTAATTGGTTCATCATGTTGCAGTTCCGTGGATTTAGTAACAGTCACTTGGTCCAGATTATCGAGGTTTCCAACCTCATTAGCACTATTATCTTCCTTACTTTCTTGACTGCTCGGGTCATCAGATGAATGTTCTTGCGATTCTTCATCATCAAAAAGATCAAAAGCATCTAGTATAGAACAAGTATTCTCAGGAAATGCATGCTTAAAACTCCTATAGGCATTTAAAGTTACCTTTTTATCCCCTATATTTAATGTAAGCTTACCATGCGCCAAGTCTAGCGTGGCTTTACTTGTGGCTAGGAATGGTCTTCGTAGGATCAGTGGGACATTGGAGTCTTTCTCCATTTAAAGGACCACAAAGCCTAACTTCTAATAAAGTGCATAAAACATCAAATCGATCCCGACCGCAGAATCACAAATAAGTCTGTTGAACTTCATATCCCCTATAGTGCACGGAATGGATAGACTACCCGGATCTTTGCACTTTGTTGGCATACTATTCATCACAGCAACTGAACATGCTTCGGTCAAGCAGACAATACCCACTTCATTCCATTTCTGTTTGTTTGATAGAATTTTCTTGAATACTTTTGCAAAGTTTGGCATCTGCAAGATAGCATCTACAACAGGAATATTAATGCGCACTTCTCTTAAACTCTCAAGAATACGAAGAAAACTCTTATCATGTTCATTCTTTTTAATCTTATGAGCTAGGGGAAAAGGAAAACGTACTTCAACAGGGGGAGAGGGATCAAGAATAGTAGACTTACAACCGGGATTCACTACCTTAGACGTTCGAACGTCAGGAGGGTCCACGTTTTGACGTTGATGAGGCAACATTCAAATGTTAACTCCTCCACATTCGGACATTTGAAGCGGGACATCCACTGCCTCTGAAATATCATCGGACCTTTGAACGTTAGGTGCTTCCGTTCAGGCGTCCTGAGTGCGTTTTTCACTTCCTTCCCACTTATGACGTGACTGCAAAGCACTGCTCCTTCGGGTTTCTCAGTATCACTTGGCAATGTACTAGTGTTTCTCCCTGACAGGCTGTCTGAAAGTTGCCCTATGTGATGTTGCATCTCATTCATTCCCGTAACGACATCTTTTAACATCAAGTGGAATTCTTTAAAAGACTCATCCGATTTGCGAATGTGTGCATCGAGCCTATCATCAACGGTCATAGCTCTTTCTTGGCCTTGTTGCTAAAAGTGCACTTGTCGTTGGGTGTTGTTTGACTGAAACGGTGGTCGAGGTGCTTGGTATGCTCCAGGATTTCCATATGGTGGATTATTTGGCTTTCGAGGGAAATTCTCAGCTCCTCCAAAAATAACTTGAGGTCTGTGCTGATTCACATAGTTGACCTCTGTCGTGGCCTCTGGCTCAACTCCTTCTTCAACCTCTTTAACTGCAACTACCTTCTTTGGTGCAGGTGTGATCTCATCTTCCTCCTCGGGGTGTAACTCATCCTCCTGGGCTAATTGCTCTATTTTCTCCCAGAAAGATTTATTATGGAGACCCAACAAGTCGCCCCCGTCTCCAGCATTGAGTTGGTGTCTAATCTTAGACATTACTCCATTATAAAAGTGTTATACTAATTCATCTCGAGTAAAATTATGGTCTGGACACTTCCTAATCATTCCTTTGTACCTATCCCAACCGTTTGCTAACGACTCATTCTTTCTTTGCCCGAACCCTTTAATATTACTACGAAGCTCATTTATTCTTGAAGGTGGAAAAATTGTTTAAAAATTCTTCAATGAGCTCTCTCCAAGTGGTAATTGATTGTGAGGGTAAGGACTTATACCAAGAAGTTGCTTTATCTTTGAGTGTAAAGTGAAATAATCTAAGTCGGATAGCATCTAGGTCTCTGGGATTAAATGTCATAGCTAACAAAATGTTTTCAAAGTTTTTCAAGTGATCATGTGGTGACTCACTATTTTCTCCATAAAAAATGTCATTTTGTGCCTTACTAAAAAGATGTGCTGGGATGTAAAAATTTGGAGAGTGAAAAGGTGGATGACCAGGTAAAGTGTGTACCCTAGGTGGTTGACTACCACAGACAGATGGTAACTGAATCGGTGATGCCGGCTGCATTGCTTGTAGAATATTTTGGAGTCATTAGCGATTCTCCAGAAGGTTCATATTTGGAAAATTAGCTGCCATGGCTCCATTTCTTCGGTTTACTTGGATTGTTCTTTCAATTTCTGAATCAAATTTCTCAAGATCTCCGTCACGAGATCGGGTCATAAACCTGAAAAAGATATTAAACGAAAAGGTAAAGTAAAGACAAATTTAATCTAAAAACAAAAAATGCTTGATTTTAAAATAGTTATGCTAAAACAAACAAATCCCCGGCAACATCGCCAAAGACTTGATGCACGATAACCCAGTCGTGTATTTAATGGCAAGAGGACTGATCATGTGTAGTAATAGAGTGGACAATTAAGTTCGGGATGTCGAACCCACAGAGATTTGTGTTATAGCGAAAACAGTGAATTAAATCAAACAATTGTAGACTTAAAGGAAAATAAATCATAAAATATCAATTAAAACAATAATTAAAGATATGTGAAAACCAATAGATAAAAAGCAACTAAGACACATATGTCGACACAAATTAATCAAATCTCGTTATAGAAGTGTTCTCGTATTTCAGATAAGTATTGCTAAGGTGGAAAATTCTTTAAGAGTGTTATCAATCCGATTCCTCGCTCATGATAACCTATACTAGTTGGGTGTAGCAATCTCTCTTGTACGCATTAAAAACTAGGGATGTGTTTGTTTTTATTTTGGAGTTTTTTTTTGGTGTAAATTTTGGTGAAAAAGTTTATTGGGAATTGTGTATTTTGATGAAAATGTGTTTGGTTTTGCGTTTGATTTTATTTTCAGAAAAGACAAAAGTTACTATAGCAGTCAAAAGTTACTATAGTAGTCAAATCATGTAACATTTTGTCTGAAAAGTTATGTTTATAATTAGTTAATGATTGAAAAATATAATATAATATAAGTTTTAAATGATTGTAATATTATGGTTATATATATATTGTAGTTGATGTAATTAGTAGACACAAATAGGGAGACAATAGCTGACAAATTCTTTGACTAAAAAAGTCATTTTTGGTCAAAAAAACATAAAGTAAATAAGATGGCCAAAATTTGTGGGCCAACTTTGTTTGAAAACAAAAACAAACACAGCCTAGAATTTTCTCCAGATTAATTCAAATTCTTCCAAATAAATCTGGCTAACAGCATCCGGAGTATGTAGCTATCCCTAGCGTCAGCTGATTTAGAAGATGTTATTAATCCTTTTTTTACCTTAATTTACTTTCTCCCAAACAGATAAATTAAGCATTAATTCTTACATATGTTGGCTAAACACATGAACATCAAGCACAAGATTAAAACACAAAGCAATATAAATCATTCATACGAGAAATACTTTCTATAACTCAAAAATCATAATTCGGCCTAAGCATGGCCTTAGTCTACAAATTTAGCTACTCATAATATAAAAACTAACTAAAGAATTCATGAAAGCAAAAAGCAAATAATAAAAACTCCCTATGATTGTGTAAATCTTCTTCTTCTTCCTTCAATCTTCCTCTACATCCTATGGAGAATTACCAAGAATAAAATTCTAATCTAACTCTCTCTTTCTATGAAGATTGCTGGAAAAGGCTCTCAAAAACGCTGCTCTTTTAATCCTAATGCATCAGTTGTATTTATATGCATGATTTGAGAAGAGCCCGTGTAAGTTTAGAGTTGGAAGTTTCCAAAACTATTCTGCCGACATCAACATTTGAACATTATGCACCTGGCGTCCATGCGTAAACCTCTCTCACGTTCGTACGTTGTACTATTTCACGTCCGTGCGCAGACCATCACTACGTTCGAACGTCAAGTTCCTCACGTCATCCTTCAGCGATTTCTGCTTTTCTGCTCTGAAATTTCATCTCTTACTGTTACTTTCATCCTTTCGTCTCAAATGTCTTGATTTATACTTGAATACTCAAAATAGACAGATTACACACATATGTGGTATAAAATCATACTTAATTCTATGAAAATCATACGAATAAAGTATTATAAAACACGTAATTCTCAACCCTATCAATGGACCTTCATGCATGTATTGATAATCAGTTAACACCCATGGAACAAGGCGTCCATTTTGGAATACACAAACAAGCCTTGACAAGACAATGATATTCCATTTTCTCATAGTAACTATTTCTTGAAATAGTATTCTGGATTACAGCCTTGGAAGACATTCCACAGTCACCACCAATTGCGTGACCATCCCCTTAGCTATAAATAGTCCACAAAACTTTATCTAAAGAAAGTAGTAAAAGCAAAAAGATAAAGACAAGCACAAGTTTATTGCTAATCTCTTAGTAAGGCTGTTAAAGTGTAGGTAACATAAAGAACGCTCGCCACTAGTTGGCTCGTTGGGCACTCTACACTAATAAATAATCAATTGGCAAGGATCTAAAACCTCCTAGTTATAGTTTAAACTCTCGATGGTACCATGCAACCTGACCCATCTTTGCTTCCACCCTTTTAATTATCATTTTAGCTTTTGTTGCGTTTTTAAGTGCAACCCGAGGTTAATTTTGGTTAGAATATTTTTCAATCCAATGATTATTTTATCAAATAAACCTTAATATTGTTAAAATCATGATATGTAAATAATAATATGTGGACCAAAATTATTTCTAACATTCTCCAAGACCCATATATTTGCTTTAATGATTTAGAATAAACATAACGTGTGCAGTAAAATTATTCTAAATCTTTCATTTAATATTGACTATACTATTCTATCATAATTAAATCAAAATTAATGTGAGTCAAGGAGGTTGTACGTCATTATCTCGATGTAGTTCCTTGCATGTATTATGACATTAATTTCAGATTAATTATGACCTTTTGTGAAGAGAAAATAAAGGTCCAACTTTTATGTTTTTGTTAAAGACAATTTATGTTACCATAATTCTAATCAATAATGTATATAATATAGAAAAATAATATTTCAGAAACACTTAATTGAGTTCAAAAGTATCAAACATATAACTTAATTAATAAACACAACACAATAAAATTACCTTATGATAGCATATAATGCTCATTCTTTTGACATGCTCACTAAAGATCTTGGCCGACAATCCTTTTGTTAAAGGATCTGCAATCATGAGTTTGGAACTAATATGTTCGAGGACACTCTTGGTTTTGTTTGAAAGAGTATAGGAACTACCGATGGTGGTGGTCGATGACAGACCGTATCCACTGTTATGGCTTTTATTGTGGCGATGACAAGTGATCGGTAACAAACCTAATTGGGAAGTAGATATATGTTCAGTTCACAGTTTTAAGGTCCAACAGTGGCCCAATAACGCTGTGATGGACGCTTTTGTATTAGCAGTGGCAACATTGATTGTCCCGGTGCCAAGCCTAAAAATGGATTTTAGGTTTCGTGGTCGATGAAGGTAGGCCAGAGTGATATTAATTTAGGGGCGGAGGTGGTGCGTGAATTAATTAATTTAGTTTGGTAGGAGTAAATTGCAAAATTGAATGAATTATAGACCTTTCAGTTGGGTAGATAGTTAGAACAAAGTTTCAATTGGAGATTGTTGAGTTTAAATATATGAAAGGGTGGTGCAGAGTAAATTGAATATTCATTTGGGAATTTTCCTTCAAATGTTGTATAAATAACTATAATTAAGTTGACTCGGCTCGGAAAAAAGCTTGAGATTAGAAAGCTCGACCAGAGCCGAGCACCAGTACCAGTAGAACCCTCTCAGCTTTGCCCTACTTTCCTAGATCTAGCATTTAAGAAATTCTTTACCAGGCTCTTACTGCTGAGTTGAGCTTGAATAATTTCTACCAAGTCAAATTTGGAGATCGAATGAGCCCCTATACAGAACGTAAGGGCTAATTACTTTAAACCCCCCTGTATTAGTCCAAAAATGCTAAACACCCCCCTCTATTATAAAAATAGGCAAAAAGTGTTCTATTTTAGTTGCTCGCTTGTCCTTTCCATCTGTTAAATTTAATGGCGTTAGATTTTTCTGTTCTTTGCCCGTTATACCCTTTTATTTCTTAGATATGAATTTTCAAAAGCTTAAAATCTTGACCCTTAGATCTTATGACTAAATCTCAACCTTAGATTGTTTTAACTATCAAAAGAATCCTTAAGTCAAGTTTAAATTTTTTTTTCTTTTTCTAAATTTTAGTAAGTTGTTATGGTCCAAATTAGATTTAGGGTTTCTTGCCAAAATTCTGCTTGGAAGAAAATTGAGAATGAAATCACGAAGGGTGTATAGCATGACTGAGGAGATGTTGCAGAAAATGAAAGATAGGATTGCAGGGAAACACAAGAAAATGAAAAAGAAGAAGATGGAGTAGCTAAGTCTTCACGAGTGCATATAAGATAAGAACACTGGTGGGCAGAAAATTCAATGGGAATGGTAGTATTTCGCAGTGGCAATTTCAGGGAAGGCGAGGCGTTTCGCGGCTGCAACGTCAAGGGAGTTGGAGAGGCCTTCTCGCATCGGCAAACTCAGAGGAGTTAGGGACAGGGGGGGAGGGGCTTCTCACAACAACGAATTCATGGGAGGGGGGTTTTCGGCGGCGATAACCTCAGGGGAGGAAAGGCATTCGCGATAGGGTTGTCTAGTGGTTTAGTTATGGTGGGTGTTGGGGTTGATATGAAGTGGAGAGTTGGAGAAGACGATGTTGATAATTGAAAATTAAAAATAAAATTAAAAGCAAAATAGGAGAAAAAAACAAAGCGATTTTAGATTTAAAGTAAAAGACATAGTAATAGAAATTTATTTTATAATTGATAATTATTTAAGCTTTTTAAATCATAAAGAATAATTGAAGGGCATATGTGTTCTTTATAAATTTTTAATTTTTGTTCCCCTATTTTTATTTTATTTTTAATGATATATATGTGAACGTTTTGATTTATATTGATGTCGCATTAGGATTTTTCTTATGATCAATATTGTTTAATATTTGAGAATCCATATATTTATTATTATGCTTTATCAGTAAATAATATTTTAGCACAATATTTAGATTTAAGAGAGGGCGACTGTTAAGAAATTTCATATTAGATGTTTTGATGATGACAAAATTGGTTTTATGCTAGACTCCAAATATTATGTAAGTTTATCTTTAAATAATATGTTTGAAGCATTTAACAAAGTTATCGAGTTGTAATTTTAGATAAGGCTTTTTATCTTTATAGTTTTAGACTAGTATCTAGCGCTTGAGTTATGATAGAATCCTAGGTAAGTCTATCAAAGTGAAATCGAAGATCAGCGTCTTAAGACTTTGAAGATAAGAGGATTCTTTGAGCGGCTTCCAAGCGCTTCATAATCATTCAAGGTCAACAAACCACAAGCGTCTGGATTCACCTGAATTAAATTCGAAATCAATAAGGACTTAAATGCAACATTCAACGGAAATTTAATTCCAACGGGAATTAAATTCAAATGCATTTAAATGCTTGATGAGAGCATTAAATGTGATAAGAACTATTGATGTACGAGTAAGCCTTTTCCATTGGCTGTCAACTCAAAGTAAGTCTGCCACACCAACTCTGTACAGCAGAATTTTTAGAGATGGCAGAAAAAGATTAGTTCACGCGATTTGTGCTGAACACGCGTCTACATGTGTTCAACGGACAATTTTCAAGAAAGTCTATAAATAGATCCTCACAGCAAAACCCTAATAAATTGCTTTGTAAAATGGATCCTCACAGCAAAACCCCAATTTTGCCTTTGGTACAATTGCTTTGTAAAATTGACAAGTTTCAAACCCCATAAATTTTGTCCAAATTTACAATAACCTCCGTTGTGTCCATATACATGCAAATTCTCCCGAAATTATCTAATTTACACTAGCTTTCCTTGAGATTCAATATTTTTGACTTGCCATAAAGTATCAAGATCTAAAAAATCAATAAACATATTCTTGAAATTTTGATTAAAAGTTACTAACATTCGAAAGAATATCCATATAATTTCTCTATTCCATTCTCATATCATTTTATTCATTTTTCTTTGTGATATTGTTATACCTCCTGTCATAAACTAAGAAAATTTATTAAGAATTTATCTGAAAATAAATAAATAAAACTTCAATAAATTTATATATTATATGTTAAATTAAATATGTTTTCTGTTAAACTAAATGTGTTAAAAAAAAGTGAGTGAAAAAGCTCCTGTGAGTGAAAAAAGCCCTAAAACTAAAAATCTATGGTGGCGGTGCCGGTAATCTTCCTGATCACATGGTTGATTGAATAGTGTCACGTGGTTCATTAACTTCCTTGCCTGCACAAACCCACCATCCATCATTCCATCAAGCCTTTGATTTTGATGATATATTGAACCAAATACCTAAATTTAGAGCGAGCTTCAGTATTTCGGATTTCACGTCCCTTGTTGAGAGGATTGAGGGACCTCTTGTTAACAAAATTGAAAGCCATAATGAACAATCAGCAATTGTAAATCCGAAAAAAGGGACTGATAATTTCCCAATAATTGGTAATACGAACGACAACTCATCTCCCCCGATGACATCTCCGGTTTGCCAATGTTATTTCATCACTATTCCTATGTAAAGGTTGATTTATTACTGCTTTAACAGAAGTGAATCAGTTTTAAGAACCAGGGTTATCCGGGGAAGAAGTAAGCGGCATGCAAAACTAGGGTTTGCAGAATCGACAAACCCGAGTCAGAATTTTGCTTCTGCACAGAGGGGCGACAGCTCAAAATCACCAATTCAAGCTCTAGTAGGACTAAACCAGTGTGGCAATGATGCGTACATAGATCCACCTCTGCCATTCATGGTTGGGCAAGTGAAAATCGATACCAATTATAGTCATGGTAATAGTGAAAAGTTCATCAACTCGAAGAAAACATCATTACACTATGTGGCACCAAAGATTATTAATGGAAAAAAATTTGTGAAACCATATTGGAACCGGATGAACGTGGAAGTAAAACGGTGGGAGAATACATTAGTCGGATACTTCATTGGAAAAGAGCCATACTTTATTGGAGTAAAGAATCATGTTACTTCTATTTGAAAAGGAATAAAAGAAATTACAGCCACCGCCATTGGTTTTTATTTCTTTAGGTTCGAAAATCAAGAACAAATAATAGAGGTTCTAGAGGGGGTCCGTGGTTATACGAAGGACAATGTTTTTTTCTTGAGAAATGGAGAATTGGAATGAATTTGGAACGTAAAGTGCATAAAGAGGTGCCAGTATGGATTCAAATTAGGCATCTACAGGCATAATATTGGACAATTGAGGGGTTAAGTGTGGTTGCAATCGTCGTGGGAAGACCTTTATACCCAGATAAGATTACTCTAGCTATGAATCGAATTGATTATGCTCGTGTTTGTGTTCTCATGAACGTGGATCAAGAATTTACCAATGAAGTGTGCATGTTGCTTCCATCGGAAAATGGAGAGTACAATGGCACTAGTAGAATTGAAATCTCCTATGAGTGGAAGCCGATAGTTTTCAATGTATGCAAGTCATTTGGACATTTAGAAAAAAAGTGCCCAACGGTGAATAAGGAAAGTCGCCATCCGGTTAATATATATGTCCCTAAACCAAAACCAATGCCGAAAAAAAACCTGATAATGGGAAAACGATACAACAAGAGGAAAGCTGGACTTTGGTAACGTCCAAGAATCAAAAAGGAAAGGGGACGGCGCAAGAGGAGGCGACAAGTAAAGTGGTCGAAGTAATACCTGTCGATCTTAATGAGGAGAATAGTGAGAAGAGGACTCATGTAATCACAGAAAGTACAAAGGAGATGACGCCAACAAAGGAAACCAAGGATGTCTCTGATATCCTCGTATGTAAAAAATATGCGAACTTGATAGAGGATATCCTAACTGATGATGCAGATAATACAAAGGGTCATGTAAAAGATGCAGCCCAGTCAGTGGTTATTAAATAATATCTCTAGCTTGTTGGAATGCACTGTTAGAATTATGCCCTCCATGCCATAGAGGTATTAGATTCATTAGAATATTTATCTTTATGTTGTACAAACTCTTTTTATTAATAAAGACATTTGTTTTATTCATATCAATCTTGATGGCATTACTATAAGTATTGAACAAATAAGTCACGAGTAATCAAGAGGGAGCTTCTACTCCTCATGGTTCGAGGAGAAGGAAACTAGAAGTATCGGTTCCTTGTTTACTTAAACTAAAGTTCGCAAGTAGAAGAGTCTTAATGCCCTTGTATGACGCAAGCTTTGGCAAGGAGTGTCAGTTGGTCACTTTAGATGGTGGAAGCTTGTGCCATAGATATATCAATGGAATTGATATATTCGAACACGGTTCGCCATAATTCAATCACATGGGTAATTACTCGTTGACTGTAAATGAATGAATTACTGGTTGACTATCAATGATTGAATCACATGAGTAAGTAATTAATTAAAATTTCTTAACTCGCTAATTTCCTTTTAAGAATTAAGTACTTGACTCTTCCAATGCCTCCTCTCAACCATAAGAGGTGGAAAGTCTATCTTCAAATCTCATGAACTTATTTGTTCAATACATTCAAATGCCATTAGATTTATATGAACAAAATCAAAACCTTTATTCTATAAATAGAAATAATAAATAGTTTGTACAAATAACTTATCAAAGCCCTACTCAATCTAATTCCTCATTGGCATTGAGGGCATACACTTAACAAACTTGACTACATATTCTAAACAAATGGGAGATAATGAATGGCTTGTACTTGGCGATTTCAATGAAATAATGGATGATAGTGAAGTGCTTGGAGGGTGGGACTTGGAAGCTCCGACGTGCCTTACAGAAGCGGATTTGAGTTCAGTGCCCATGCAAGGGCATATATTTACGTGGTGTAATAATAGGCAAGGCCCTTCGAGATTATGGAGGCGATTGGATAGGATGGTTGCAAATCTGTCATTGTTCATGCGATATCCGGATTTTTTTTATCAGAGTGCTAATACAAAAATATCTGATCATAGCCCTAAGCCCTCTCATAATCTCTTTTGGTGCATGTCGCGAGAATGTAGGTAACATTTTTTGTTTTGATAATTTTCTTGTGGATGACTCCGAATTTATGCCTATAATTAATAATGTTTGGAAGCATTGCATTGTCGGATTACCTTTATATTCTATGATTCAAAAACTTAAAGCACTTAAACCTTCGTTTAAAGCTTTAAGATGAAAGAAAGGTGATCTATCTGCTAATGTTGATCATGCGAGAAAATTTCTAGATATTACATAGGTGTTTTTAACAAAATTTCCAGATAATGAAAATTTGCAGGATCTAGAAAAATTCTGTCGTTATGTGTGTTATGATTAGAATGACTGAGATGGAGAAATTGGCTAAAGACCAGTTAATAACCAATAAACAGGCAACAACTGGAAGTTAGTTAAAAGTTGTTAGGGTTAATTTAGCTTATTAAATACGCTTAGTTGTTAATGGTAGTTAGGGTTGTAACAAAGCTATAAATAGCAAGTGTACTCCAATTGAGATTCATTCTGAAATCTAATAAGAAAAGTGCTCTCAATTCTCTCAACTCTTTCTCTTTCTCTCTTTAGTTAATTTTAGTCATTTTCCTTCAATCTTCTTGACATGGATTCATCACATTATGATCCACATTGTGAGCCTTACAGTTAGGTTCATAACAAGTGGTATCAGAGCCGTTCGATTCTCGGACGGACCATTGAAACCATGGAGTATTACCCTTTTCAAGGAGGTATGAGTTTTCCCTATTCGGAAACCATGGAGTACTCATTTGATGCAACAAGAGAGTACTCATATGATGCATCCATGGGACATTCACATCCTATAGCCGCTGAAGATTCGCATGATGTAGCTATGGAGGATTCAATTGACCCAATGGTACGCCAAGCGCTTGAGGAATTGAAGTCGGATTTTGAAGAACTCAGGCCTCAATTCGATTCCAAATTCAACAAGGGAATGCAGAAAATGGATGAAGATATTGAATCTTGTGGCTCAAAACTTACGGCTGTGAGGGAAAACCTGAAATCCCTTCGAGAGGAATCCAATGAAATTGATATTCACGCTGATGTAATCCAAGAGGTAAGTGAGAATGATTCGTTCGATTCAAATTTAAATGTTGAGGGAACTGCTATGCATGAAGCACCCCAGGTGTTCGATGAATTGAGTAAAAGTGTAACTATGCATGAATCCAAGAGGGTGTTCGATGAAATGTGTGGGAGAGTTGTTATGAATGAAGGACCCAAGGTGTTTGATGAATTGGCTGAAACAAAAACAGATATCTTGATCAAATCAAGGCATGAAGGGTGTTTTACTAAGGAATTCTCAAGCATTCTCTTACCAAATTTTCAATCAATTGAGTCTAATTCTCAGATTATAGTGGCTGCAACTCTTGAATACATGGGTTTGAAGGAATTTGTGAGGGATATAAGTATGGATATAGATTTGTGTTTGATGTTTTTTGCTCTTAAAAGTGATTCAGTAAAGTGGTCAAAAGTGTATCTGGAAATACCACGTCCACCGCCAGAGCCACCTCCACAGGGACTACAATATTATTTCTCAAGATACCATGTCATAGAAAGAATTCAGTCCTGGAATGGAACACTAAAATTTGAGGGGCCTATGATAAGAAGTGGAAGTCTAGAAATTATATTGAAACTCCTCTTGCTGTTTTACAGTTTTACTCTCTCAATTTTACATTCAAGTTGGGCAACTATCCTTCAAGAATTTGATGATGACAGTAGTATCAAAATGAACACTAAAACTTGGAATGAAAATGACAATGTCTTGCTGGTTGGAATGCGAAACAGGGAGGATATGCTTGAGGGAGTTATTTTGAGGCCTGGACGTTAGAAGTCTAAGGGAATCTTCTTGTTGAATGTAGTTGTTAGTGGAAAAGAGGCTGATTTTTCACTTTCAAGCAATTGTTGGACTCGCACAATGCATGCCTCAACTTTTAAAGATAATGTTCAGGCTATGGGTTATCATGTGGAGCTGCATTATTTGGAAAAAAAGGATATTCTTATGTGAACATGCAGAGTGCAGTGGAGTTGATGTTTCGAGCTTAAGTCTTGGGTCAAGACTTCAAAAAGGAGGGAGTAATGTTATGATTAGAATGACTGAGATGGAGAAATTGGCTAAGGGCCAGTTAATAACCAATAAACAGGCAACAACTGGAAGTTAGTTAAAAGTTGTTAGGGTTAATTCAGCTTATTAAATATGCTTAGTTGTTAATGGTAGTTAGGGTTGTAACAAAGCTATAAATAACAAGTGTACTCCAATTGAGATTCATTCTGAAATCTATTAAGAAAACTGCTCTCAATTCTCTCAACTCTTTCTCTTTCTCTCTTTAGTTAATTTTAGTCATTTCCCTTCAATCTTCTTGACATGGATTCATCACATTATGATCCACATTGCGAGCCCTACAGTTGGGTTCATAACAAGTGTTTGGCAAAGCTGTGAAGATGAAGAGAACAACCTTATCTCAAAGTGCTTGGATACATTGTTAAAAGATGGAGATCAATGCTCCGCTTTCTTTTTCTAAAAAATAGCGGTTCGGAGAGCAATGTCAAAAAAAATTCGTCTAGAGGACCGTAATGGGGTGGAATTGACTGAGCCGGTGCTTATTCGAGATGAAATAATCGTATTCTACTCTTTACTTTTGGAGGGAACTCACAGATCCAAGGGGAAGCTTTACCAAATTTTAGCACTTATGTTATGAAAAAGATAACGGATGATGAAGCTCTAGATATGGTTCAACCAGTTGATGTTATGGAAATTGAAAAAGTGCTTTTCAATTTTCTGAATGATAAATCCCCTGGACCTGATGGATTTACAACGGAATTTTATAAAAAAGCTTTGCTGGTTATTGGAGACGAGATTAGTCAAGCTATTATATCATTCTTTGAAAGTGGGAGGCTAATCAAAAAGATCAATTCGACTTTGATCACTCTAATACCGAAGCTAGAAATACCTAAAAGAGCAAGTGATTTTCGTCCATTTGCGTGTTGCTTGCTATACAAAATTATTTCTAAGCTATTGGCGGACAGAATAATGCCTTTCCTTAGCAAGCTTGTGGATTCGTCGCAAACAACATTCATTCTGGGATGGCAAATTAGTGACAATATCATGCTTGCCCAGGATCTCTTCCACGGGTACAAAAGAAAAAATATTCCGGAAAGATGCGCCTTTAAAGTTGATCTAATGAAGGCGTACGACACTGTAGAATGGGATTTTTTGTTAAAAACTTTGGAGCATATGAACTTCCATCCAAGATTTGTAACATGGATCCGGGAATGTATCCACTGCTTTTTCAATTAATCTTAATGGCTCATCCGAGGGATTTTTTTAAAGGGGCGAGAGGTCTACGGTAGGGCGATCCTATATTGTCGTATTTATTTGTATTGATTATGGAAGTGTTGCATGGGGTTCTCAAGGCTAAAATTAATGACTTGGAACTTTTATGCTTGCTTTTGCCGATGATTTACTTTTATTTTTCAAAGCCCATATTCAATCAATTCAAGTTCTTAAAAGTGGTACGAATTTCTTTACGTAGTTATCTGGCATGAAAGCTAATCCACAAAAGAGTAGTATGTTTGTATCACCTAAAGCAAGTGCAAGGGCGGAACAACTATGCAATATCTATGAGTTTCCTCTCGAGAATTTACCTGTAAGATATTTAGGTGTACCCCTTATTACCTCTAAATCGACAATAGCTGATTGTGCGCCTCTTATAGACAAGGTAAGAGCTCGGGTGGGATCTTAAACGAATAAATCATTTTCTTATGCAGGGAGAATCTAATTGATAAAATTAGTTCTTTCAGCGCTACACATATATTGGTCCAGAGTGTTTTTATTACCAAAACTGGGTAATCCATGCTATTGAAGCGTTACTTAAACACTTCTTATGGCATGGAAATGGGAAATCGGGGTATGATAAAGTGTCTTGGTCAAATGTTTGTGTTCCTGAAAGAGAAGGAGGTTTCAGAATAGCGTGTATGGGAACAAATAATAAGGCTTTGATGATGCGACACTTATGGGCAATCATATCTCAAGAACTGAACTCAATATGGGTAGAATGGATTTATTCAAATCGTCTTCGTAGACAATCAATTTGGACTATAAATATTGTCGCATCGAGTTCGTAGGGATGGCAGCAATTATTGAAATTAAGAGAAAGTACTCAAGATTTATATATATACAAAATTGGTAAAGGTGATAGGTTCTGGTTGTGGATAGACCCGTGGCATTCTACCGATACATTACTAATTTTTTTTCCTATAGGCCCTCGGACCCTAAGTATCCCTCAAGAAGCTAACTTGTAGGTTGTGATCAATGGTGAGGAATGGAACTGGCCGAGATCCCGAGCAGCTGTGACAAGGATGGTCAGCGAAAATTTGCATCAAATTCATAGCTCGAGAGAGGATGCAGTTGTTTGGAATCTTACGGCTCATGGGCGGTTCACCACGAATTCAGCCCGAGAAGCAATTCACACTCATTAGAAAATTAAACCGTGCATAACCTTCTTAGAGGTCCAGGTAAGATCCCTAAACATTGTTTTATTTTGTGGTTAGCTTTTCATGAACGGTTAACTACTCGTGATAAACCTTGGTTAGGACTGATGAATTCGAATTGTGTATTATGCGATGGAAATATCTTAGAAACTCATGTCATCTTTTTTTCAATTGTTCATTTTCACAATCTTGTGTTTTAATCCTTAAGCAACTATGTGAGATTTAATTGGCAAGGAAATGATTGGAATGTGGGTTGTTGGTTACAATTGTGCACATGATATGGCAAGAAAGAAATTAGAGATTGTTTATGGGTAAATCAACAAATCTTATGGCTGTCACTACTGGTTCAATGAACATGGTCAAGGAATCTTGTGCTGCGGCAGGACTACATCGTATATGGAGAATTTGCTTGGTAGTGTTGTATTTATTGATGACATTGTTCTTGTACCTAGCTTTTGGTGACCTTTAAGTCTTGTAAATAGGCGTGTATAACTACTACTTTATGGGTAAATGGAGGAGGTGTTACAAACGATGAGAGTATAATGGCCTTCGTGTTGTTTTGAGCCTTAATTTACTCGAGGGAATGTCTTAGGGGTGTTCTATACTTGATGTCTCCAAACCATCTAGTTAGAGAACATCGACTAAACCTCGATACAAGGGTATCTTAGTCGGCTTATTGTGTGACACATTGCACGAGCTACATGACTCGAATCATACACATCAATACCTTTCTCCCTTACTCAGTAAGTTGGTAGGATCGCCTTTTAGGTTTGTTCTAGTCTTCTCGGACTAGTTGGTTGTGACAAGGCACTATCGAGGAATCTCTACTTAGCTTCGCTGAAACAGATCGAACACGAACTATGGAGGAATTGAGCATCCGCAAGAACAAGGCACTACAGAGCGATGCAGTACATTGCATAATTAACCCCGAGGTAGATCCACCTTTGGGCTTTCAACTAGGTGATGAACCTAGGGATGACGAACCCATCATAACTATGACTCACGAGCAATTCCAACAAAGAATGCAAGAATGCGCTCAAAAAGCTCTACAAGAGTACTTGGCTAATGCTCCAGCTACGCCACACATACCAATCAATCCCGATCCTGTTACGCCTCGTAAGCTCTTCCATTAACCCATTCCTCAAACGGATAAGGCTCGGAAGGATCAAGACATCGAGGCATCAGGCGACAATCGGGAGAAACACATTGAGAAGGAGAATGAGAGCCATACCCATTCACTTCGTGAGGGGTATAAAGGCAAAAATAAAGAACATGAAGAGGTGTGTGAATCACCCAACATACCAAAAAAGGTCTTCCGACCTGTATCAACCCTTCAAAGGAAAAACCCCCTCTTTTGCGAGGAAATTTTGTCAGAGTCTTTGAGGAACTTCCGTATCCTCGATCTCCCGAAGTACGATGGGTCAGCCGATCCCAAAACACATGTAATTGCGTATGAAAATCTGTTAACGATGCACAACTTGTTTGATGCATTAAATAGTAGAATTTTTCTGACGACCCTCATGGGACAAGCTCAATAGTGGTTTACACATCTGGCCATTGGAAGCATCACGGATTACACCCAGTTTATGCAAAAATTTGAATACCATTTTGCTAGTAAGCGCAAATATGCGAAGTCCATAACTCACTTATTCGGTATACGACAGAAGGACGATGAGAGTTTACGGTCTTTCGTAGATCGTTTTAATGATGAGGCTCTTGATGTGCAAGGGTTAACCAATGAGATTAAAATCAACCTAACGATAAATGCTTTGAAAATGGGACCTTTTGCTGATGCATTGATACGGGATTGACCTTTCGACATGGAGGAGCTCATGGTTGTAGCTCAAAAATACATCTACGTTGAGGAACTGAACGAGCTGAAGAGAGAGGAGTGGAGAGTCCAAAAGCAGTTAAAAGACAAGGCCCCAGAGAAGAATCAAAGTTCAAGGAGTGATCACTTGGACAAACATGGTAGACCTCGTTACACGAGGTTTGAGAATTACACACCGTTGAACACCTCGAGAGGACAAACACTGTTGGCCATTGAGAACAAGGACATGTTGATATGGCCACGACCCATGAAGGAAGGGGCCAAGAAGAAAAACCCTAACAAATATTATAGATTCCACAAAGACACGAGCCATGATACTGAAGAATGCTTCCAATTGAAGGATAAAATTGAGAGGTTGATCAAGCAAGGATACTTGCAACAGTTCATTGATCGTAAAGCTCAAGAGAGACAAGGGATGCCTAAATCTCCGGAACAACAAGGTAGATGAGATCGAAGTCATTCTCGAGATCGTGGCAGAGTTAATTATCGAAGGAGGGATGATTACCATACTCGAGGTCGCAGGGACGACAAATGATGTGACAAACGTCGAGATCGTTACCATAAAGAAGGAAATAATAGAGATAACAACCTACCTCTTCATGGAGAAATCATTACAATAGCTGGCGGTCCTGCAAATGGGGACTCTCATAATGCTCGCAAAAAGTATATGAGAGGATTAAAGGCGCACGAGCAAAGAGCTCCGACATTGCGCATCATGAGTATGCATTCGAACTGTGAACGTATAAGTTTTGGAGATGATGATTACGAGGGAGTTGTTGGTCCACAAAATGATCCTATGGTAATCAAGATGGATATCGTGAATTTTGTGGTGCACAAAGTACTCGTTGATAATGGCAGTTCGGCTGATATCATGCTCTTAAGTGTACTTCGTAAGATGAATTTTGATACAAAATGCCTTCGTCCTCTGAGATCACTCCCATCGGAACAATTGATCACCCCGCATTGTTGGGTGACGAACCCACAACAAAAACAGTGCTGATAAAATTTCTTATCATAGACGCACCGTTTGCTTACAACGTGATATTGGGACGACCAGGCTTGAATTTATTTGGAGCCGTGGTATCCACATCTCATTTGAAAATGAAATTTCGGACGAAGGCGGGGATTAGACAAGTTAGATGCATTCAAGATATGGCACGAGACTGCTATACCACTTCTCTAAAACGAGGCTCAACAAAGAAACTTGAAAAGCCAAAGACGCTAACATCTACTGTTGAAATTCTGAATTACGATCCTGAACCGAGCAGGAAACAAAAGATGGGAAAAACTCGTATCGAGCCATCGGAACACAAAATTATTGAACTTGAACCGGGAAATCCGGAGAGAACGACGTGTATTGGCTCACAAATGGACCCAAAACTCGAAAGTGCTAATGGTAAATTTTTTGAGACAAAACAAGGATATCTTTGTCTGGACAGCTTTGGACTTCAAAGGCATATAAGCCCAGAAAGCATTGTGCATCAACTCAACGTCGATCCGGACGCGAAACCAGCCAAACAAAAAAAAAAGGAATTTTGGTCCAGATCGAAATGCCATAATCGATGCAGAGATGAATAAGCTCCTCGAGTTTGGATATATCAACGAGATCCATTTCACTGAATGGCTAGCTAATGTGGTACTAGTTCCGAAGGCCCAGGGTAAATGGCGTATGTGCACCGATTTCACCGACCTAAACAAAGCCTGCCCCAGAGATCACTATCCTCTACCTTGGATCGATCTATTGGTTGACTCAACATCTGGTTGTGCACTTCTGAGCATGATGGATGCGTATCAAGGATTTAATCAAATAATGATGGCGAAGGAGGATCGCGATAAAACATCGTTCATCACCTCAAAAGGAGTATACTGTTACACAGTCATGCCTTTTGGCTTAAGAAATTCTGGTGCTACATATCAACGGCTTGTGAACATGATGTTTAAAAATGAGATCGGAAGGACAATGGAGGTATATGTTGATGATATGCTTGTGAAGAGTATAAAGGAAGAAGACCACTTGAAACATTTGAAACGATCTTTCGAGATCATGAACAAATATGGCATGAAGCTTAATCCACATAAATGCACTTTCGGAGTGAGAGGAGGAAAATTCCTTGGGTTTATGGTAACCCAACGAGGTATTGAGGCTAATCCAGAAAAAATTCGAGCAATTCTGGACATGCCTTCGCCTCGAACGGTTAAAGATGTGCAAAGGCTGACAGGTCGAATGGCGAGTCTGAATAGATTTATATCCCGAAGTGCAGACAAAGGGTTGCATTTCTTCAAGACACTACGAAACATCAAGAACTTCAAGTGGACTGAAGAATGTGAAAAAGCGTTCCTCGAACTGAAAACATATTTAACTTCGCCACCTCTATTGACGAAGCCGGTCTTAGGAGAAGACCTCTTCTTGTACCTGGCGATCTCTGAAGATGCAATCAGTGTTGTGCTAGCTCGAGAAATAGAATCCGAACATCGTCCAGTCTAATATATTAGCAAAATGCTGCAAGGAGCAGAGAAAAATTACATGGTGATTGAAAAGTGGGCCCTCGCATTGATTACTATTGCCAAAAAATTATGCCCCTACTTTCAATCACATCACATTGTGGTCTTGACGAACCAACCACTGAAACAGATTTTGGCAAAACCCGACGCATAGGGTAGGCTTGTGAAATGGGCAATAGAGTTGGGTGAGTATTCAATTGAATACAGACCTCGTACCTCGATTAAAGCACATATAATGGCTAATTTTTTGGTAGAGATGTCATCATCATTAGCAAATGATGTAAACACCACGATTACTGATCAGTGGTTGTTGCATGTAGATGGATCGTCGATGTCTCAATGCAGTGGCGCTGGGGTCTGGCTTCAAGACCCATATGGAAATGACCACGAGTTTGCTACTAAGCTCGATTTTGATGTCACCAATAACGAGGCAGAATATGAAGCTTTAATAGCAGGATTGAAAATGGCAAAAAGCTTAAACGTGAAGAATCTCATCGCGTTTACAGACTCACAACTCGTAGCCAACCAAGTCAGTGGAGCTTACAAGGCCAAAGAGCAAACTATGAATAAATACTTGCAACAAGTGAAGGGCCTCATGGCTAATTTTGAAAAATTAACCTTGAATCAGGTTAACTGTACTAAATCAATTACAACCTCGAATGACGAGGACAATTATGCTTATTATCTTGATATCTATAATGAAGTGAATTCACATTTTTGAAAAATTAACCTTGAATCAGGTACCCCGGGAAGAAAATGAAAGATCCGATGCCCTTTCAAAGTTTGCAAATCTGATCACCGAACTGAAAACTAGGCAAGTTACACTCCTTACCACAGATCGTTCTGAAATAGCATAAGAAAGGTCGGTTATAGTAACGAACGTAGATGGAGAGAAGTCTTGGAAGGACGAGATAAAACAATATTTGGAAACAGGAAGGGTGCCGGAAGATCGGAATGAAGCACGAAGATTGATGTACCGAGCTGTAAGATTCACAATAATTGAGAACGAGCTTTATAAGCGATCTGTGGCTGGACCTCTTCTTCGATGTTTAGCTCCATCACAAGCTATATATGTGATGCGAGAGATCCATGAAGGTAGTTGTGGGAACCATTCTGGAGGTAGGGCTCTAGCACAGTAGATTTTAAGGCAAGGCTATTTTTGGCCTATGACACGCTAATACCTAACGTGCTTGAATAACAAGTGTACTAGTCGTGGTAGTAATAAAAGTGGACAAAATAAGTCCGGGTTGTCGAACCACGGAGACTTGGATTTTAGCTTTAGATTTTCAATAAAAGAAAAGACAAATAAAGTAAATTGCAAGAATTGATTGAATAAACGAAGGACAAAAGAGGAAACGAGCTATAGACTGAAACTCACGTATGATAAAATGACTAAGGCACATGCTACAACCAAATCTACTCGTCAATATGTATGGGTTACTTCTCGAATTATTAGACTCCTATTGCTTTGGTGAAAACTCTTTAGTTAACTATTACCCGATGTCTCAGTTCATAATAATCCTATGATTAATTGACGGTTCTCTAAATATGTCTATCCGAGAATCTAATCAATAACCACGCATTAACGTTCCAGAGTTTCCCCAGATAAATCCGGCTAACAGCACCCGAGAATCTTTACCTATCTCTAGGAGCAATTCCTCATTTGTTTCGGATGATGTGTTAATTCCCTTGAACCCTAACCTATTTTCTCTCGAATGACTAGATTAGGCAAGATAGCAAACATATGGTGATCAAGCACATGATTGGAATAAAAACATAGAATTAACACACAAAGCAATAGGAGAATTAATACAAAAAATTACTTCATATATATTGACTCATAAACCTTCACATGGCCTTAGTTCTACAAAATTAGCTCATCATCAATAGCTCAAGAAGATCTAGAACAATCATATACATAATTATGAACATAAACATGTAATGAAAGCAAGTAAAACTCCCTAAGGCTTGGTTGATGATGAATCCTAGCTTGAAACTTCAATCTCTAGCTTAATCCCCCTTCTTCTCCCTCCAAGATTGATGAATTTTTGGCTCAAAATCCCAGAAATATGCCTTCATTCCCCAGATTTTCGAACCCAAATAATGTGCTGAAAATTGGGCTTTATAGGTTCAAAAAACGGTTACAGCGGCGCCCAGGCGCGGGTGGAACGGCGCCCAGGCGCTGCCTACGTGGCAGGAGTTTCTTCGAGGAAAAGTCGGACGGCGCCTAGGCGTGGATGATCTGGCGCTCGGGCGTAGGAGGAACGACGCCTGGGCGTGGGTAAGTCTGTGCCTAGGCGCGGGTCTGCGTGCAATTGCTACTTCTCTGCATCTTCTGACGCTTGGGCGTGAGTAATGTGGCGCCTGGGCGCGGGCATGCGAAGCATCCGCTCTTGATCGTTTGATAGGCCGCCTTTTGCCCTTTTTTTCGAGTGCTCTCGTTTATCACCTGAAATCACTTAACACCCCGATTAAACGCAAATGTGGCATGATTTAGGCAATAATTGAATCTCAAGCATAAGCATCACGGGCTTAAAAACACGTAAAAATGCCTCTTATCAACCACCCCAAACTTACCAATTGCTCGCCCTCGAGTAATAAGAGCTATAGGATAGGAACAACATCATCAAACACGGGAGAAACAGAAAGAAAGAAAAATAACTACCTAACTCACTTTCGTGGAGTACACGGTTGCATTTAGCGAATGCAACAAGTCTTTGAACCCTTGAGTTACCTCAAAGAACGAGTTATAGTCTCGTGAGGGTTTGCATACGATATACCCACAAAATCGAAAGATTTTCAACCCTGATCACTCAACACAAATCAATATGATTAATAAAACACAAAGGCATGAATTCATCTGTTTAAGCTCAAATTTACTTATATATACACGTCACACACTTGATCATATTACGCCTTAACATCGAAAAGATCATCCTAAGGGTGTAGTGTAATAAATCTCAAGCATTATAGTCGAGTGGCATTCTTACCACTTTTCAAGCATTAATCCCATATCTATCAATTTTTGATTAGTCACATGGCACGAGAATTGAATGGAACTTCATAGCCACTTAAAATTCATCACTTTATCATTTTATGCTTTAACTTATGCCACTTTCAACTCAAAACATTAGAGGCTAGACCATGTGCAATGTTCGGTTCTCTTAGGCTTTCTATGACACCCTTGTAACGAGCTTTAGGCCAATAACTCCCAAACCGGACGGCTTTAGGGTATTAATTGTAGAGACACTCTTAAGGGCTTAATCGCTCGAGTGTCAAAGGTTACAAAACCAAACTAGGTCCTTATTCACTTAACACTTGCATTGGCTTGAGCTTAGCTCAAATTAGCATAATAGTACAGTATTCTAGGCATGGTGCTCTTCGCCCCTAGTATCTATTAAGCCTGACTTTTGCAGTCATACCAATGTTCAACCTCTTTTATTCTTGTCAACCATACAAAGTTACATTCTCAACTCATAACACATGTGAAAATTCTAGATTGATATTCCGGGATCAAGCTTTTAAGTGTTTCAAAATGGTTGTCCACTCAACTCCTCTACCCTCGATTTATGTGCATATGTGAATCATCTTAAGGACAATCTAGTCTCGTTTAGGACCCCACAAGCAAGGAAACGATGTGTATAGTCAATAAAATTCAAATTGATAGAGAAAACATGCCATGTATTCAATTTAACCATTCTCAATGCATCGAGTGAAGGGTTGAAATTCTATCAAATTTTTTTCAAAATTGCACAAGTTTCACATGTAGAGGTATCTCCCCCCCCAAACTTGGACCGAGATATATAAAACATGGATAAACACGACTACAATGGATCTAGTATACCCCCCCCCCCCCCAAACTTAACATAAACATTGTCCCCAATGTTCGAAAAAGAAAAGAGAAAAGTACACATCACCATAGGGTTGCTGAAAAACAAACCCGAGTCCACTAAGGCCATTGAGTCCAAGAGTGGCAACCACGGGGGAAGCCAAGATATCAACACTACACATCAAACATAGGCTATCCAGACAAGACGTCAATTATTGAATAGAAGTGAGAAACGAAAACAAATAAACAACAAAACACAAGAACTAAACGAAGTGAGCATGTAACCACGAAAAAAATGAAGCAGAAATAATATCCGACAAAAGAAAACAAGAAATAGACTAAACAACAAAGCTAATCATCCTCATGGATAAAACGGTCCACAAAATCATCATCTCTCGGCTCATGGCCACACTCATCTTCATTTCCACCCATAATATCATCCATATCGAGCATATCATCTGTGCCTCCCTCGGGCTCAGCTGAATCACCCCAATGACTATAGCACCAACAGCGATCATATCATCCGGAGGAGGAGTGGAAGAGTGCGGAAAATGTGGAGGTGCTGAATAGTCAAATGGCCCACGGCCCAAGAAGGCGTCCTACTCTAGAAATAGCTGACAGACATAGGCACACCCCTCATTCATCATCGAATGCATATCTGTCCTCAACTGCTGCAGATCTGTCCGAAGGGTCTCCACATTAGACGATGTAGTGTGGCTGGATCCGGTGCCACGACCCGAATGAGCTCTCGGGGGAATAGGTGCACGGGTTGAAGCTGGGGCTTCCGAGAAGGGAAGAGGTGTGTCGGCGGGGTCTGTAGTCTCGCTCCGAAAAGCCCTGACACCGCCGGTCAAGCACAAGGCCAAAATGAGAGATGGGAAAATAAACGGGTTCTTCTTTGGATTAGCTGACTCCCCTTGTTTCCTCTTAGCCTGTGTTGGGTCAACCGCTAGAATGAACTCGATGCCTATCCTCTTGATATGCCCTAATAAAGTCCGGTGAATTAACCCCACGAAGTTAATCGAGCGATCTGTCATGATGGAGAATATGAGCAATGCCCGATCCTTGTTCAACTCCGATCTGTTGGAGCTCGGGAGGAGGTTGAAACGAATGAAGTCAAGCCAAAAAGCTACCTCGGGGAGCAAGATACGATGGGGTAAGTATGATTCCCCTTCGGGCCAAGTCGTTCCCTCAATAGCAATGACCCCAAGGACCTCGTTAAGTGAAATAGTGTAAGTCCCATCTAGCTTGTAGAGATCACGATACACAAGTCTGGGGAAGCTCCATCCCGAGGCACTCACTAAGAGCAATGGCATCAAAATTAACCCTGCGACCCCGAACCTCAATGGTGTGTGCCTTCCAACTCACTTTGTCTATGATGGAAAGGTATGCCCCGGTACTATAGAACTCTTGAATCCATGGGAGTCGGATAGCCTCTAAAGGGCCACAAAAATAGTCCAGATGATGGAACTCAGTACGGGCTTTCACTGCATTCTTAGCACTGGTAGCAAAAGACCGTTCTTTGATAATAACCCGATTGTACAACCTGTTAAAAATTAGCTCTTGTTTTGGGTTTGAGGGTCGGGGAAGTGCAAGTGGATCAAGTGGGTCAGTTAAGGGCTCGGGAGCGGTGGAGGACCTTTCCCCAACCTTCCTTTTACCCTTTGATTGTTTCGAGGTTTGCTTAGGCATTTTTGAAATATCAGCGGCATAACGGTATCAAACAACAATCCAGAAGCATACAACCGAACACAACAATATCCTCACAGAAATCGCAGCTAACCCACAATGGACCCAAACAATCAATCCCAAAATGCTGAAACGATACTGTATAGCCCAACAATCAGAACCCAACACACCAGAAACCTCAACTTGAGCCCCAACTAACAACTTTCAAAGAATCCACAGCTCCTACCAATCAACCACTATTCGGACACAAAATTGAATAACAAATTCGCATACAACTATCCCTTAGCCGAAATTATACTGTTGGAAACGAAATATTGCACAGATTGCTCAAAAACATACTGTAAATCCTAACACAACAGCAAATTGACACTCCCAATGCAACCAATCGGTAATGCATTAACAAATCCAGCTGAAAACCGCAAAAATCGACAAGCCTATGCCCTATTCAGTTTAGATACTCAGAAATGTTAAAGAGGATTAGCCCATCACTCACCTTAAGGTCGAAAATGCATAGCTCCGATGGCAACTCGAGACCAAAAATGCGAGGAGAGAGGCTACGGCGGTGAAGCGGCTGAGAGACGGCTGAAATGAGCTGTTCTGGCGGCGGGGAGACGGTGAAGATGAGGGGGAATGGAAGAGCAGAGATGGAGAGAGAGAGAGATGATGAAATTTGACCTAATTTTAGATTGAATTATTAAATAAATACCTGGTCGGTGCCCAGGCGCCTTAATGCGGAGCAAATGTTGGCCTTTGGTGTTCAGTCAACGCCTGAGCGCGGGTAATGTGACGCTTGGGCGTGGAAGATCTCGCTCCTAAGCGTGAATTTTGTGACGCTCAGGCGCCATGATGCGAAGTGAAATGGACTTCTGGGCTTCCCCGGCGCCTAGGCGTGAGTGACCGGTGCCCGAGCGTGGTACTGCGAACTGAATTGACAACTGAGGGTGCGCGGCGCCCAAGCGCGGTGTAAAGCAGTGCCCAGGCGTGGATTCATAGGTTGAAATTTCAATCTATTTCCTGCAACAAATAAAGAATGACAACGGTTAACACAAACTGATAAAGATTAAGCACAAGAAAACAAAGCAAACTAAACTAAAAACACGAAAAGACGAGAATGAAAAGAGAGCTTGGGTTGCCTCCCAAGAAGCGCTAGTTTATAGTCAGTAGCTCGACTTGAGACACAAGATCATGGAGGATCCCCGAGGCGGATGGACACCTTGTCCCGTGGTCCATCAATCCCGACATAAGGTTTTAATCTTTGAGCATTTGTCATGAAAGTTTGTCCCTTGACCGTTGTGAGTTCGATGGAACCCGAAGGATATAAATGAGATACCAAAAACGGTCCCAACCATCTCGACTTGAACTTCCCGGGAAAGAGTCAAAGGCGAGAGTTGTATAGGAGAACCCTCTCACCCTCGTGAAACTCCCGGGGAAGAATGTGCCTATCATGCCACGTTTTTGTTCGTTCCTTGTAAAGTTTAGCATTCTCATAAGCTTGGTAGCGCCATTCTTCGAGCTCATGCAATTGGAGCAATCGATTTGTACCTACAAGTGTAGAGTCAAAATTGAGAAATTTAATAGCCCAAAAGGCACGATGCTCAAGCTTAACCGGTAGGTGACATGCTTTTCCAAAAATGAGGCGATATGGGGACATGCCAATTGGGGTTTTAAATGCGGTCCTAGAAGCCTATAAGGCGTCATCTAGCTTAAGAGATCAATCCTTCCCAGATGCATTGACCATTTTTTCAAGAATGCGTTTAATCTCCCTATTAGACACCTCCACTTGCCCACTCATTTGAGAGAGGTAGGGAGTTGAAAGTTTATGCCTTACCCCATACTTGTTCAATAAGTGTTCGAATTGCTTGTTGCAAAAATGGGTGCCCCCGTCACTAACGATAGCTCTAGGGGTTCCAAAACGAGTGAAAATCCTTTTCCTTAAAAATCGAGTAACCACCCGAGCATCGTTAGTGGGTAAAGCCTTGGCTTCAACCCATTTTGAGACGTAATAACCGCAACAAGAATATATTTATTGGAACAAGAACTAGGAAAAGGTCCCATGAAATCAATACCCCAAACATCAAATAATTCACACTCAAGCATGCTATTTAAGGGCATTTCATGTCTTTTAGAGATGTTACCTGTTCGTTGGCACCTATCACAAGATCGGACATACATAAATGCATCTTTAGAGAGTGTGGGACAAAAAAAACCTGATTGAAGCACCTTAGCCATTGTTTTAGAAGGCCCAAAATGGCCACCTACTGACATGTTATGGCAATGAGCTAAGACCGATGCTATTTTCTCCTCGGGAACACATCTGCGAATGAGGCCATCTGCACAAATCTTAAATAGATATGGTTCGTCCCACAAATATTGCTTCACATCAAATAAGAATTTCTTCTTTTGATGAAAAGTAATATCTGGGGGAAGGACTCCCTTGACAAGATAATTAGCAAAATTTGCATACCAAGGAGTTGGGTCATTACATATAGCAAATAAGTGCTCATCGGGAAACTCTTCTCTAATTAGTGTATCATGCAAGTGTTCGGGATTAGGGGCCTCTATCCTAGACAAATGATCGGCGACTACATTCTCTACTCCTTTCTTGTCCTTGATTTCGAGGTCAAATTCTTGAAGTAGTAGAATCCACCTAAGTAGTTTAGGTTTAGCATCCTTTTTGGCGAGCAAGTACTTTAGTGCGGAGTGATCGGTGTATACAATTACTTTGTTCAAAACGAGATAGGCATGGAATTTGTCAAACGCAAACACTATAGCTAGTAACTCTTTTTCCGTGGTTGCATAATTCAATTGTGCATCATTTAGAGTCTTACTAGCATAATAGATGGTTTGAAATACCTTTTCCTTTTGTTGGCCAAGTACCGCACCAACCGTGGTGTCACTTGCATCACACATCAACTCGAAGGACAAGCTCCAATCGAGAGGCGCCATGATGGGGGCGGATATCAACTGCTCCTTCAAAGTGAGGAATGCTTGCATACAAGTAGAGTCAAAATCAAACGGTGCATCTTTAACAAGCAAGTTAGACAATGGTTTCGCAATTTTAGAAAAATTCAAGATAAACCGCCTATAGAAACCGGCATGCCCAAGGAAACTTCTAACGACTTTAACCGATGTAGGAGGGGGAAGCTTCTCAATGACCTCAATCTTGACTTGGTCCACTTCAATCCCTCTATGAGAGACTTTGTGACCTAGCACAATCCCTTCCCGGACCATGAAGTAGCACTTCTCCCAATTTAAAACAAGATTGGTTTTCTCACAACGCTTTAGAACACGAGTCAAATGATCAAGACATGTATTGAAAGATGTTCCAAAAACTGAAAAATCGTCCATAAAGATCTCAAGGAATTCCTCAACCATGTCATGAAAAATTTCCATCATGCATCGTTGAAAGGTGGCCGGGGCATTGGACAATCCAAATGGCATCCTTCTATAAGCAAATGTGCCATAGGGACAAGTGAAAGTGGTTTTCTCTTGGTCCTCGTGGTCTATGGAAATTTGATTATAGCCTGAGTATCCATCTAGAAAACAATAAAAATCGTGCCCAGCTAACTTTTCTAGCATTTGGTCAATGAAAGGGAGGGGGAAGTGGTCCTTACGGGTGGCGTCATTTAACTTACGATAATCTATGCACACTCGCCACCCGGTAAGCATACGTGTAGGAATCACAGTTATTCATCGTATTCCATGCACATTTTTAATCTTACAGTTATGCCCCCTTAGTCTTCATGGAAGGCAACATGCGTAGTATCCATGCACTATCAGAGATAAAAATGTATTTTTTTCTTTTTTTCTAAGAATTTTTCATAGAAACTTTGAGATTTTTATTCAAAAAAATTCTCATGATATGCCAACAAAACGTATTTTTGGGAGAAAAAATGTTTGTTGAGTAACTTAATAACCTCTTTCTTGACTACCTCTTGTATTTGTGGGTTCAACCTCCTTTGTGGTTGACGTGTCGGCTTAGCAGAGTCCTCCATGAGTATTTTGTGCATGCATATAGCCGGGCTAATGCCTTTAATGTCCGCTATTGTCCACCCGAAAGCTTTCTTGTTGGCCCTCAACACCCCCATGAGTTGTTCCTATTGTTCCCCTGTTAAAGAAGATGAGACAATTAGGGGTAATGTTTTATCATCATTCAAGAAAACATATTTCAAGTGCAAAGGCAAAAGTTTAAGCTCAAGGGTAGGAGCCTCTTCAATGGAAGGGCGAGGAGTAGCTGAAAATGATCTTTTTAGCTTTTCAACCCTCATGACATGATAAGGAGGGGGCTGCTCTAAGTTGATCACGGTTTCCAAGTGCCCCTCACTTGCCGAATCAACATCCATGGATTGACAAAGGCACGTCTCGAGTGGGTCGTCTACCATGTGTGCCTGAAAAGTCTCACTAATCAACGAGTCAAAGGTATCAACACGTAAACAAGAGTCATAATCAAGTGGATGCTTGAGAACTTTATAAACATCAAATGTGACCTTTTCATCTCCCACATTTAAGGTTAACTTACCATTGGCAATGTCAATTACCGCCTTACCGGTGGCTAGGAATGGTCTTCCTAGGATCAGGGGCACCTCAACATCTTCCTCCATATCAAGGACCACGAAGTTGACCGAAAAATAGAATTTGTCGACTTGGACAATAACATCTTCTATTATCCCCTTCGGCCTTTTGATTGATCTATCGACAAGTTGGAGGCTCATTGATGTCGGCTTGGGATTGCCTAGGCCTAACTTCTTAAAAAGAGAGTACAGGAGGAGATTGATACTAGCGCCAGAGTCACATAGAACCTTCTTGAATGATAATGGCCTAATGGTGCACGGAATTGTGAGACTCCCGGGATCTTGAAGCTTTGTTGGTAACTTGTTGAGTAAGACGGCGGAGCACTCCTCGGTAAGACAAACAATTTCATTTTCCTCCCACTTTTGCTTGTTAGATAGAATATCCTTGAAGAACTTAATATAGTTTGGCATTTGCAAGATAGCATCCACAAAAGGAATATCTATTCTTACCTCACGAAGAATAGACAGAATACGGAGAAAACTCGGATCCATCTCCTTCTTTTTCTTCTTATGTGCATTCGGGAACAGAAGACGGATCTCAATGGGAGGAGATGGCGTAGGAATTGAAGGACTAGGGCCGGAAGGAACAGAAGGCGGTACCTGGGCGCTGATATCGGCGCCTGAGCGCGGGATGGTCGATGCCTCGGCGCCTCCCAGCTGGCGCTCAGGCGCGGGTGTGCGAACAGATTCTTCCTACTGTGTCATGTCTGGTGCCTGGGCGCCGTCTGATCCACGCCTAGGCGCGAATGTGCGTAACAAATTTTCAGCGCTGAGTGTCACCGGCGCCTGGTCGTGAGAAGCTTCGCGCTCAGGCGCGGACATGCGAACAAGAGTACTCTCAACTTGTTCCCGCTTCTCAAAGCAATGGCATGGCACTGTTCTTTCGGGTTCTTCTTCGTGTCACTTGGTAGAGTACCCGGGGCTTTTCCACTCACCGCAGAGGATATTTGACCCATTTGTGTCCTCATGTCCTTCATCTCCATGAACATGTCCTTCATCATATTGCGGAGTTCATTGATCGACGTATCCGATTTCCTTATATGATCATGAAGTCGCTCGTCGATTGTGGGAGGTCGTGGTTGCCCTTGCCCTTACCCTTGTATATTGAGATTTCCTTGCCTCGAAAGTGGGTTGTTAAAAGGAGGCCTCGGTTGTTGGTTGTTGAAAGGAGGCCTCGGGGGTGAATAAATGCCCGGTTGTGCGTTTTGTGCGGGGTTTGACCTCTTTGGGAATTTTTCGGGTACATGAAAGTTCATTTGGTGCTGGTTATGATTCCCAACAAAATTTACATCTACAACCTCCGGTTCCGGGGCAACCACTTCCTCTAATTCTTGCACACAAGCAACCCTTCGATTTGGTGGAGGTAGCTCATCATCATCTTCGGGGTAAAGTTCATCCTCTCTAGCCATTTGCTCAAGTTTAATCCACACGGTCCTACTATCAAGACCCAAAAGGTCACCACCGGCTCCCGCATTGAGTCGGTGTCGAATCCGAGATCGGACTCCATTATAGAAATGTTGCACTTGCTCGTCTCGGGTATAATTGTGATCGGGGCACTTTCGTAGCATACCCTTGTACCTTGCCCATGCGGATGCTAAAGACTCATTCCTTGTTTGTTTGAACCCTTTGATCTCACTTCTAAGCTTGTTGATTTTTGATGGAGGAAAGAATTTGTTGAGAAACTCATCTACTAGATCATCCCATGTTCCAATTGATTGTGGGGGCAATGACTTGTACCAAAGAGTCGCCTCATCTTTCAAGGAGAAGTGAAATAATCAAAGGCGGATGGCATTGCATAGTAGAGATCACATTCTCAAAGTGATCTAGGTGGTCGTGAGGAGAGTCTCTCGAGTCACCATAAAAAAGCTCGGCTTGAACCATCCCGAACATATGAGAAGGAATGTAGAAATGTGGAGTAGCAAAGTCCGGGAAGATAACGTGTCCCAGTGTAGTGTGTACCCGGGGTGGTTGATTAACACGAACTGATGGAGGAGGCGGTGGAGGTGTCGGTTGCATAGCTTAGAGTATATTTTGAAACCATTCCCTATTTTCTGGGAGATTCATATCGGGAAAGTTCCCATTCAGATTAGGATTGAAATTTTGGGCCATTTCTCGAACTCGTCTACTAGCCCGAAGAACACGCTCTATCTCGGCCTCAAAATCGAATAAGGGCTCGTTGGAGGAGCGGGTCATGCACCACAAACCAAACCTATCAATTAACACAAGAACAAAATTAAACTAATACGAAAATAAAAGAAAATCAAGAAATAAACAACAACTAAGAATTATGAAAACGTAAACGAAAATCAAATACTAAAAATAAACCAGTCCCCAGCAACGGCGCCAAAACCTTAACACGCTAATACCTAACGTGCTTGAATTGCAAGTGTACTAGTTGTGGTAGTAATAAAAGTGGGCAAAATAAGTCCGGGTTGTCGAACCACGGAGACTTGGATTTTAGCATTAGATTTTCAATAAAAGAAAAGACAAATAAAGTAAATTGCAAGAATTGATTGAATAAACGATGGACAAAAGAGGAAACGAGCTATAGACTGAAACTCACGTATGATAAAATGACTATGGCACATGCTACAGCCAAATCTACTTGTCAATATATATGGGTTACTCCTTGAATTATTAGACTCATATTGCTTTGGTGGAAACTCCTTAGTTAACTATTACCCGATGTCTCGGTTCATAATAATCCTATGATTAATTGAAGGTTCTCTAAATTTGTCTATCCGAGAATCTAATCAATAACCACGCATTAATGTTCTAAAGTTTCCCCAGATAAATCCGGCTAACAGCACCCAGAAATGTTTACCTATCTCTAGGGGCAATTCCTCATTTGTTTCGGATGATGTGTTAATGCTCTTGAACCCTAACCTATCTTCTCTCGAATAACTAGGTTAGACAAGATAGCAAGCATATGGTGATCAAGCACATGATTGGAATAAAAGCATAGAATTAACACACAAAGCAATAGGAGAATTAATACAAAAAATTACTTCATATATATTGACTCATAAATTTGGCCTTCACATGGCCTTAGTTCTACAAAATTAGCTCATCATCAATAGTTCAAGAAGATCTAGAACAATCATATACATAATTATGAACATAAACATGTAATGAAAGCACGTAAAACTCCCTAAGGCTTGGTTGATGATGAATCCTAGCTTAAAACTTCAATCTCTAGCTTAATCCCCCTTCTTCTCCCTCCAAGATTGATGAATTTTTGGCTCAAAATCCCAAAAAAATGCCTTCCTTTCCCAGATTTTCGAACCCAAATAATGTGCTGAAAATTAGGCTTTATAAGTTCAAAAAATGGTTACAGCGGCGCCCAGGCGCTGGTGGAACGACGCACAGGAGTTTCTTGGAGGAAAAGTTGGACGGCGCCCAGGTATGGATAATCTGGCGCTCGGGCGTGGGAGGAACAACGCCTGGGTGTGGGCAAGTCTATGCCTAGGCACGGGTCTGCGTGCAATTGCTGCTTCTCTGCATCTTCTGGCGCCTGAGCGCGAGTAATGTGGCGCCTAGGCGCCGACATGCGAAGCATCCGCTCTTGATCGTTTGATACACCGCCTTTTGCCCTTTTTTTCGTGTGCTCTCGTTTATCACCTGAAATCACTTAACACACCGATGAAACGCAATTGTAGCATGATTTAGGCAATAATTGAATCTCAAGCATAAGCATCACGGGCTTAAAAACACGTAAAAACGCCTCTTATCAGCCCACTCTGGTTCAAGATACTTCTAACTTCGTTAGGCGATGTAAAGAATGTCAACTACATTCGAATATATCTCATCAACATGCTGTTCCAATGGAACCAATAAAAATTTCATATCCTTTTGATCAATGGGGGATCGATATTCTAGGTCCATTTCCTCCAACTACAGGCCAAAGGAAATTCATTATTGTCGCTGTGGAGTATTTCACAAAATGGATTGAAGCTGAAGCAGTGGCAGAAATCACCGAGGCCGAAATCATGAAATTTCTTTGGAAGAATATCGTTTGTCGATTCGGTGTCCCTCGTGTCCTCATTTCGGACAATGGGACTCAATTTAAAGGAAAAACGGTGACGAACTGGTGTACAGAGATGAAAATTCGACAACACTTCACTGCTGTTGGAAATCCACAAGCCAAAGGTCAAACCGAAGTGAGCAATAAGATCCTTCATCAAGGATTGAAGGCGAGGATCGAAGGGAAAAAGGAAAACTGGGCTGAAGAGCTTCCAGGCGTCTTATGGTCGTATCGAACTACACCCAGAAGTTCGACAGGAGAGACCCCTTTTTGCCTCGTTTATAGTTCGGAGGCTGTTATTTCGGCTAAAATTGGGCTGGAATCACACCGTGTTGCGTCTTATTATCTAAACAACTTTGAATTAAACACTGGAAAACGACACCTCAAGTTAGATGTGATCGAAGAAAGAAGGGCGAATGCACATGCGAGGATTCTCATGCAGAAGAGTGCTATGGATCGTGCTTATAACAAAAATCTAAAATTGAGGAACTTCCAGATCGGAGATATGGTGCTAAAAAAAGTAGAAGTGTCGAAACATGTCGGCAAATTAGACGCAAACTGGGAAGGGCCTTTTAAGGTCATCGAAATTACGAAGTGTGGAACATATCGACTACAAGATATGGATGGAAAGAATTTACTTCGTCCGTGGAATATCCACAACCTTAGAAAATTTTATGCGTAAACATCGTACTTTATGTCACGGTGCATTATCTCTTTTGATATGAGTGTATGACCCAGGCAACTATGCCTCTACTAAATAATAGACTCTACACTTGCATTGCCAATATGAATAGAAAATAAGGTATCGACAGGCTTATGAGAAAGAGAAAATTGTTGGAATGTGACCTCGTGATTTACATTCAAAACCTCAATTTATACGAATAAGCAATTTCATTAAAAAACATGAATTATGAAACAGCATATGAAAAACAATGGTTTAGTTCGATACACAACTCCATACGAGATACAAGATATCATACTGGCATAAATTTTTGGTAATAATCTAGACATCAAAATACATGAAGGTAAAACAGAATCAACTATATCGAGCAAAATAGTAGAGAATATAAGTATCAAAAACAATGTTCCAAACACCAATGGTCAAGAGATACAGAACTTTAAAACATTGTCAAAACACTATCGATGTTATCAAAACGAAATGAATACTTCCGTAACACTTCTTCAACTTGCATTAGTTCCTCCACCATTGTTTGGACCTGTCTCTTGAATTGCATCGTCAGCTTGATCTCTCACATTTCCCTCTGCATTCTCTTCTTCGGCATTCTCCCCGTCATCTTCTTCAACACCCTCCTCGTCTTCTTCATCATCACTTTCGACCAGTGGATAAAATTCGGTGTAATCGATGAATGTTTGGAGGGTCGAAAAGCGAGACATTGAAGGCTGAAGCATTGGCTGAAAAGCGAAATGTCCGAAACTTTCCACATTGAAATTCCGAGGAAGGTAATTCTTTTGAATTATATAGTCGACAGCCTTATTGAAGCCGTCGACCATGTCATCGGCTGCCTTGGATATCATGAGCTTCCGACATGCGGTTGAGGTCCGGAAGTCACGAGCACCAGTCATCCTCTGCTCCTTCATAAGTTTGAGGTATTCTGTTGAGGTAACGAACTCTACCTTACCGGCTTGTCTTCCATCGTCAAAAGCCGATTGGGCATTGGCCTCGGATTTCTGAAGTTTTTGTTCTAGATCCACGACCTGGAGGGCATATCTCTCTCTCTCTTCGTCTTAATAATACCCAATGCATCGTCGCGTTCTTTTCGCACTTTTATCAATGTCTGTTTCGCTTCGGTGATCCCACCTTCGACCTTAGACTTGTAGCGGGTGAATTTTTCAGCCAATTGCTTTTTTTCTTCTTTCCAATAAGAGCTTGACAAGGCAAGTTGATGCATATGTAGAGAGGCCTCAAGAAGGAAATGAAAGTCAGAAATGATATGATGATGAATATAAATATAACAATATAAAGGTTTACCTTCATCAGGCAATAACCGCCAACATCCTCAACCTCGGGATGTGGCATCTCCATTAAAGCAGCCTTATCCCGAGGAAGAGCAATACTGTTGTAAAGCTCGGATGCTATCATGCCCTTAAGATGGTCGTGGAGGCTGGAATCACGGTAAACGCGCCAGTCAGGGTTCAGTATCGAACGAGATTGATCCACTTCTTCCCTGACATTGGCCCCACGGTTCTTAGCACATTCAAGTCGGTCGTGGAGTAAGAGAGCCTCATGTCGATCCAACTTTTGATAGGTCTCATCTGATATTGCTGAAGGTTAATCCGAAGAACTGACCTTTTTAGGCTCCTCAGTAGCCTTTCTCTTAGAGCCTACATTCAAGGTCTCAGGCTCCACATCAGTATGGGCAAGCTCATCCCGTATTTCAACAACACTTGAAAACCCCCGAGGTGAGGGTTGCACTTGAGTTCGACTCGCACCCGGTATAGCCGAACTGCCAGCAGCAGAAACCTTTGGAGGCAGAACACTGTCAATACGAGCTTGACTTTAGCCTCGAGTAATACCCCGATTAACGACCTTGACCTTCACTTTTGCTTTCTCTTGGATCTGAGTTTTAGCCTTGCTCTTAGCCTCAGCCTTTTCCTTTGATGTGCGAGCTTTTTCCAGCATAGCCGCTTCACGGTGGAATAGGGGCGTGGCTCAATCCACAAAGAACGAAAATGGACTCTTGAATTAAATCAACCGTCTTGAACCAAGTCTCGAAACTATTGAAATTATCTCGAATGAATGTAGATCCCCAGGTTAGGTTACCCACATTCACGATCTGAGGCATGGTAAGTCGCCAACGACGAGAAACCCCCCAAGGCTCAAGGTTGGGTTTAGCAATAAAGAAGAATTTATCTTTCCACTCCCTATAAATACCTACGATTTCTACGAGGTGACACGTAGAAAAAACCCTCACCGTCGAGCCTGGAACCTCGACAGAGCTTATACAGGTTCCAAAAAATTTCAAAGGTCGTGGGCTGATTAAATCCTAACATTACTATGACAAAAGATGCAATGAGTCTATACGAGTTGGGTAATAGCTGAGTAGGGCTAAGTTTAAGACGATTTAAAATTTCGATGTAGCAAGGATGTAAGGGAAATCGAAGTCCGGACATTAAGTGGGCGATATGGAAACACCTATAATGAGGAGGGGAATTAAAAAGCCTATCATTTTCATGAGGGATAATAATTTCATACTCATTGGGAATATGGTACCTAATCTTATTATCAGTGATCATAGCCTCGTTTAAAATCGAGCTAAACGTGGTCCATTTAGCGACATTTCTTCTATGGACAAAAAGATTTGAGTTCAGATCTATGTGACCTTCGCTATTAATATCTGCATCGATACCTCGTTCTTCGCTGAGTTTGTTATTATTATTATTATTCCCATCATTATTACTATCTACTAAAGTATCACTATCATTATTGCCTTCGTTATTTTCATCATCGGTTTGAGAATCAGAAGAAGCATCTGACTGATCGTCTGACGACGAGGTCAGATTTAAAACTTTGGTGAGCTCGTCGTCCGTTTTAAAACCCTCGATCTCTTGAAATAAATCCATGACGTCAGAAGTCGAGTTAGCATCAGCAGCTTCATTATTAACAGATAAAAAATTCCTATCACTACGAGGTTCCATAAATTAAAGATAATGAAATAATAAATAAATGAATAGAACAACACCTATGACGATCTGAACAACGAGGCGACACTTCGGACAACGGACGACCTTTCTAGCTACAGAGAATAAACTAGTGGAGAAGATAGTGAAAGCGGTAAAAGTAAAAAAAGGAATGAGGAGGCCCATATTTATAGGCCGGTAAAATTTAAACGGGGTACGCTTGATGAACAACACGTGTCCTCATCACATGGTTGTAGAAGTAACGGTAGGTTTCCTTGGTTTAAGCGGCGTGTCAGAACAGCTGTCAACAATTCAAATCTATGACAAATATGGGCACAAAAATCGATATATGTTGAACAACACACGGAGCCAGATCAGAACGACACCTCTTACCTCAATAAGCATAAGAGTCAGCATATCTTTCTATACTTCAGATGTTCCCGTATACTTCGTGAAGCAATATTCAACTTGCTAAACACATCGTCTCTTATTGCACTACGAAGTGGGGGACAAGATGATATGCCTAAATTTAGGCATATGAATTTAATAAACACTATGAGGCCCAAAGTAAAGATCCATAGGCCCAGGTATGACGTAAGGCCCAAAAACCGAGATACAGCCCATCTCAGGAACAAATCCGCGCTAAACCTTCGGGTCACCCGCGATCCGATCCATGACCTGACCCATAACCTGAATCATGGGAGCCATTCGATCTTGCCACGTGTTCTGATTTGAACAATTGCACATGTCATCTGTGTGTCCGTACACGGTGTCACCTATAAATACACTCACGAGTGCCCAAATCACACGCGCAATCTTTGTTCACAAGATTCACTTCTAAAATTCACTGTAGCTCCGAGCTATAAGCTTCAATCTAGATTCTGAGTAGACCCACCTAAAAATACGAGATTTATGTTAGGACTTTCCTCACGAACTGAACTACGTTAGACTTGATCCCATTTGAGGTACGTAGGCAACTCTATTATCGAGTGCAGTCTATAATCTAATTAACTCCAGGTCGGGTCCTACCCGAACCTCGACTGTTTTGAGTTGTATTGTAGGTTCACCGAAATACGACCCAAATGAAATGCCTTGTTCACTATTTATTGTATATTTTACCCCTCCATTAATGCAATTGGATTTTTCAAAAAATAACTAAATGTGTTGTTTCACCCTTTCTGTAGCCATGCATAGTCCATTTGTAGGAATTTCATGGAACATTAAAATCTAGTCTCATGCATACTCATGAAGTAATGCCGAGATGTCTTCAAAAATTTAACATATTTCATGATTCTTCTTATACAGAGTAAAATTGTGAAATGAATAAACTTCAAAGAAAGTAATTATAACATGGCAAACTATATAAAATTTACATGTAACTGGACAAATTGACCTCAAGGTGATTAGGGCTTTTTTAACAATCTTTAGGGTCAGGGAGGTGGATGTAATTTCAAAACCTAAAGAAGTCTATCTATATTACACCAAACCTAAGTGGAGGTTCATATAATTATCCTAAAATATATTAGGAGAATAGTTAGCCAACTTTCCTCATGTGATTACAGCCTAATGCATACTATTTGCATATGAGGGCTGGTTGAGACTTTCGACCACTATTCCTAATCCTACCCCACATGCCGAGTAAGATTTCAAACAATATTTTTTCATTTCCCTGGGTTATTTTATTAATAAGAATAAATATATATAAAAACATATCTATATGTATCATTAGAGGAGTAACATAATCATGTACACAATTGCATGTTTTGTCCCAGGGGACCAAGAAAATGGAAAAGAAAAATTTGAATTATTGATAGTGAAAATAAGAAAACATTTGAAGCAACCTAAAGTGTATAGTTGGGCAAAATGAAATAGAGTGCACATTATTTTGACTTACGCACGAAGGAGTTGGAAAATAATGCATTAGAAGATATGAAATTGCTTAATTTTCAGATTATTCTACAACAAACCAGGTTCATTAACAATCATAGAATATAAAAACGGTAATAATTTATGGGAATTGATATTAGAGCTAAAACTGCAAATCACTGTAAAAACTCCATTTTTACTTTCTTTCTTCAAGAAAATGACAACATCATTTATTTACAAATAAAAGTTTAAGAATTTATCTAACAAATATATATATTGATAACGTAAATCATTTATCTCCTATACCTTCCTTTCCCATCATGTACCTTTTTCTTACATTAATATATGACCCTTCTCTTTAATTTATCTAAATAAAAAGTTTATGAATTGCATAATATATTGGGGTAAAAACGACAACTCATCCAAAATATTCATGTTTTTACATTTTCTATATAAATATTTTTTGTTTATACTTTCTTATCTGAATTACATGGGTTTTTAAATTTTTTTGTATTTTAGCATTTTTCGGTGGAATATTCGCCGGGATTCCATCACACACATTGCATGCATTACAAGAAAATTGAGTATTGATAATGAAAATATATACCATGACTTAAAACTTTGGTCTATAGCAGTCTAAGCTCACGACTAACTTGACCGTGGTAGATATTTCATATAACCACACTAAAGTTAACCGCGGTGAAAAAGAAGCACTAACTAGCCATAGTGGAAAAAATGTTAACCTATCACTTTTTTACAATAGCTAAAAGTCATGGTCTTTACAATGAACAAAATATGGGCCCTAGCTATAAGCCATGATAAATGTTTTGGCCATGCTTGCAAATACTACGACCAAAACCATGTTGTAAATATTTTCAATTTTTCATGCAATTAAGAGAATGTCAATTTTCATATTATCATATAATAAAATTGAAGCATTTATAATATAATTTAAAAGCATAAGAGAGTAAAAAACGGCTGGTCTGTAGGAGTCACGCCACTTGACGCTGTCCTAAGATCGTGATGGCCTCCCCTCGTGCAGGTACTGTCGGCTCATCACTTCCCCAAGATAAAACCCAAGAAGGCCACGCCGGTGTTCTCTTTGTGAGCATGTTCACAAGAAAACTTTGTGAACAAGACCTTATCATTGTTGCCCAATAGTATATAGAAAATATAAAATTGCAAGATGATGTATGCTTGTGTTGTTGTCTATTCTAACTGAGACCTAGAACCTATTTATAGTGTAGGATGCAAGATGTAACTTCTAAATTAAAAGCACAATTCAATGTGGGGTTTATGGTCAAAGAATGTTACAAAGTTTTAAAGAAAATAAAGATGATTTTGATGTTTTAAAACTTCAAATTGTAACAATCCCCCACAAGGTTTAAAACTTCAAAATGATATATAAAATATATATATAAAAGGGCAACTAAATACCATGCAATGGGTGCAGGTGCCTTCCGGGCTTGAACCTACACTTAGTGTTGATGATTTCCATTTGAGGGAGCCATAATGGACTACGCCTGGAATTAGGTCCCTTGGCCAAACTTCAATACATCACACACACAGTATCGACATCGGTCTCAGTTCGCGGGTTAGCGCATTAAAGGCCCTGCGCTCTAATCTTGATTCTCGTGAGGTCTCTAGGGTTAGCCCAACCCATAGCCACGGCCTATGTATGGCAACTCTCACTTAGGTGAAACCTCCAAGGGTACGTGTGAACTCTACCCCGCGGATTATTTCCCGTCTTAGTCTCATTATGGATCAAAGCCAACCTTAACATCACACTATAAAAGCACTATCACTATAGGGATGGGAAGGAGACACTCTCCTCATAAATTAGTGCTAAATGAGTCACGCATTACAGGTTGTTCCTACCCATTGAACCTTCTTCATGGGGTCTCCAATCACAAAGGTTGGGTTACTCCCGGAGGTGACTCCCTTGTGGGCTTATGCCCATCCCCCTCGATGATTACGGATCTAGCCTTTATGCTAGTCCATATATGCTCGCAGCATATAAATTATATAATGATTCTCTTTTCTTTTCTCTTTTATCTTTGCACATGCACGTGCTATAATATATATTTTCACAAATAACCAATAAAGGTTAATTAGCAATTCCAATGTTTAGTAGTGTGAAATTATATATTTTCATCACAATCATTTTATTTATTTTCCCAAATAACATTTTATAAAACTTCACCTTGAATTTTATAAGTCAGTCTTTTCAGTAAAATTCACACATTTACTAACTCGTAGTACTTGGGCAAATTTCATATATTTTTTTTATCATAGAGACCAAAGCAATTTAAACCCCAATAATAAAATGGGTTAAGTAAAAGACACATTAAGTGATATAAGACCAAAATAAATCGCTAAATACTTGATATACTCATTCATCAAGCTAACCCCCACATTTCACTAGATAGATCCAATGTTCTAGGACTTAACCAATTGTATAATGTAGTGTTTACACTTCTAATAATTAATTATTTCTTTGATAACAACTTTGTAGTTCTTGTTTAAAACAAAATATCATTTTTTTTTAAAATAAAATTTGTATTATTAGGTTTGGAAATAACTGTATGTCGCATAATGGAATTTCATAAGATAATAAAGAAGTTCTAGCTTTTTATATTTATTTATTTTTCTTTAAATAAAGACACTCACACTAAATTCAAAATCGCTATATCATGTGTTAGGAACAAGTTTTGGAAACACATTTAAACTTATCAACGATCTTTTGAAAATGAAATAATGAAACAAATCAATAATTCATGTAAATATAGCTCAAAAAGTAGGATTTAGTATAAAACCATTTTTCAACATATTCACAAAATATAAAAGTTTGTATGGTATATATGGTACTCTAGGACAACATCCAAAATATATCTTAATTCCATCAGTGTTGTTTTTTTTTTAATTGAAAAATAAATTGAATTTAATAATCAACTATTCAGATTTCTAAATCATTTTGTCTAACCACAAAACATTTAAAAGTATAAATATTGGGAGCTTGCTTTGATCCAACCATAATAAGGACATTATTAATGTAAAATTATTTGTAGTTACTATCACATAATTTTTTTTTTTTTTTTTTCATTTGCAAATTAATTAATATCATTATTACTATATAAGTCTCAAGGTAAAGATACTTAACAAATTGTACTCATATGACGTATGTGCAATTTTTAAAATACTACATTTTCTCAATGTATCATATCTCAATAATCACGACTTTCATTTATTTCTAACTCAATCTTTCCGAAGAAAATAAATGTTGTTTGATCACACAGTTTCGTATTAAAACTTCACAAAATATTTAACATGAAAGTGATGTAGTGAACATACCTGAATTTTTTTAAATATGTCTTATGTTGCATAACATTGCCAAAGTTTCGAGCTTTAGAGTAGCATAAAATTTGTCACGCTTTCCAAGTCAACTCATTAGATTTTATGCCATGGAACAAAATATGTTAAAAAAGATTTAATATGTTCAATATGGAAATCAAAATGATGATCATAAGTCTCATGAACATATATTTTATTCTAAACATTTATTCATGTTTTTTTTTAATTTAAAGCACCATTGTCATTCCACCCGTTGCCATATAAAATCTTTATAGCAACAATTTTATATTTAAAACTTTCTTCGAAGTGAGATTCTATAAAGTGGGAATAACAAATTTGAGTATTTTGAAAATTGCATGCTTAGAGAAAATTTAAAGTTATGTAAAGACAATGTAATTTTTATTTTATTTTTAAATAAAAGTTGTGCTTAAAATAAACTTTTAAGTACCACTCTACTCATGCTGAGGTCATTAGATTGGCCATATCACCATGTATAAAAATCCAAGAAGTTTAAAAATATGAGAGATGCACCTCCCATATGATTAGGAGTCTATTCTACTATATCACGACTTTCCCAAATTTTCAAATATGTCAATTTTTTTTTTCTAACTCTTCATAGATTAAAGCAATAGCACATAACAAAATATTTAAACAATTCTTTCTTCTATGAGAGTAATTTTAAGATAAATCTTTCATCATACATGAAATTCTCATTATAGAGTTTTTCACTATAATTTGGATAGAAGAAGCACACAGCTCAAATTTCATTAAATATATTTTTCAAACTCTTGAAAGTAAATCAAAATTTAACTCACCATGTCCATTGAGATGCTTGTCAAACTCCTCACAAAGGAATAAAATGTTTTACGAATGCATATGACATGGGCCAATGATCATATACTATTCTAGTTATCAATATCCTTGGGCATTGTCTTTGGACAAATCAAAATATGCGTAATTATTTTAATCATAAAATTTATATATAAGTGATTTTGTAGTCGAAAATCGTATGTTGGTCATCGAATTTTTTATTTTTATTTTTTTAATCACAACTGGGTGTCAATAATCATGCAACATTGAATATATAAAATTTTCACTTGCATATACTATATTAAATATAGTTACCTCAAAATCCTAAAAGAAGATGAGTAAGCACACATGCACGTAGAAGAAAATATTACTTAATCAACATGCTTATTCTAAGGATATAAGATACTATGACGTGATAACAAGAAAATATATTATTCCTTTCTGAAACTGTTATGAATGTGACTAACATTTGTAGAGAATTAAAAGTTCTAAAAATTAATATATATCACCGTTTAAAGAGAATATCAAATGATTTATTAGTTTCCTATTTTTATATCTCTGTCTCTGCCTCTTTTTCTTATTTTCTAGAATTAGAAACAAGTGAATAATTTAATGACATTTTTATATTATGGAAATGTAACTTCCGAAGAATTCATTATTATTAATAGCTAGCATTTTGATTTCATTTATTATTCTCAAAATCAACTAGCCGTTGGAATATTATATACTAGAATTCACAAAATAAGTGTTTGCTCATATAATAGATTTAAAATGTATTTCGTCTGATATGAAATTAAAAGAACATTCAAATTATTCATAGCCAGGCAATTAAAATTTCCTTCACTCATGCATATTCATTGGAATTAACCACCATCAATCTCAAGTTTCACACAACAAGATAAGCAGACTGAAATTAACTTTTTTTTTAATTTTTTTATTAAGTAAACAAATTAATTACCTTGAATATAAGTTTGGTACTAACATAATTTATTTTACCATATGTCTCTGAAAATCTTAATGCAATATTTGAAGCTTCCGGTTCAATTTTGAAATAGTAATTGAAATGCATTAACCAAAAATGCTCATACTCTTAAAGAATATGAACTAAGAACAAATCATATGCAATGAAAGAGGTAGAGTCATTAAGCAGTGAATTGTCTACGACAAAATTAATGAACAAAAACTCAAATACAATCTTCTAGTAGTAACTTGGTTTTTTTTTTTTTATTAATTGGAGTCAAGATAACGTCCAAAATAATGTGAAATAATTGCAATTATTAAATCACCAGTCACTGCAAAATTTTAAATTTTGTAAACGGTTACTATTACTAATGTTGACACATAAATTGCAAATTTTACTGTTATGTAGCTTAAATGAAAATGTCAAAATATATTAATTAAAAGGTTTCCTACAGGTGAATTAACTTTTACTTTTACGTGGGGATGACAATTCTTTTCCTTTTCTTTTATTTATTTATTTTTTAATTTTAGTATAATCAAAATTGACACACTACTACAGAAATGACCTATTAAAGCGGTTATTTTTGGCCAATTACAGCGGTTAAAAACCGCTGTAATAGATACCTATTACAGCGGTTATACAAATAACCGCTATTAAAAAAAAAAAAAATTTTTTTTTAAGAAGCCTATTACAGCGGTTTAGGAAAAAACCGCTGTAATAGGCGCTTTAAAAAAAAAAAAATTTTTGATCGTGTTGGAATGATACGAAATTTGCACGGTCATAGCGAAATGGCATTCCGAACAAAACGTAAGACAAAATCTTACGCTCTCGTGATTTTAGCCATCCGAGATCGTTTAAGGCCTCAAATACGTGTTTTATTACAAAAATACGTATTTTTGTAATAAAATGCGTATTTAAGGCCTTAAACGATCTCGGATGGCTAAAATCACGAGAGCGCAAGATAAAGCTTGCGTTTTGTTCGGAATGCCGTTTCGCTATGACCGTGTAAATTTCGTGTCATTCTAACACGGTCAAATTATAAACGAAAAATATTTTCGTAAATACACAAATTTATACATACACCCATCTACACATACACAAATATACATATACACCCACATATACACAAAATAAATGTACCCACACATACACAAATATACATACACCCATACATATAGGTGGTGTCGGCGGCGTTGATGGAGGTGGTAGTGTCGGCGACGTTGATGGAGGTGGTAGTGTCGGCGGCGTTAGTGAGAGAGAGAGAGAGAGAGAGGAGTGAGAGATAAAGAGGAAATGAAGAAGATGAAATTTCAAATTTCAAATGAAGAAGAGAAAGAGGAGTGAGATATATAAAGAGGATTTTTATTTTCGGTCAAAGCCTATTATAGCGGTTCTTTGAATAACCGCTGTAATAGGTCCGGAAAGTTTTGGGCGGGAAAAATGGGGGGGAATTTTTTTTTAAATTTTTTGACCTGTTACAGCGGTTTGGTAGCGAACCGCTGTAACCGGTTCGGTACCAAAAAAAAAAGTTTTTTTTTTTTACTCCGAAATATTTTGGGCGGGAAAATTGGGGGGGAATTTTTTTTAAAATTTTTTGACCTGTTACAGCGGTTTGGTAGCGAACCGCTGTAACCGGTTCGGTACCAAAAAAAAAGTTTTTTTTTTTGCTCCGAAAAATTTTGGGAGGAAAAATTGGGGGGGAATTTTTTTTAAAATTTTTTGACCTGTTACAGCGGTTCGGTAGCGAACCGCTGTAACCGGTTCGGTACCAAAAAAAAAAAGTTTTTTTTTTTGCTCCGAAAAATTTTGGGCGGGAAAATTGGGGGGGAATTTTTTTTTAAATTTTTTGACCTGTTACAGCGGTTCGGTAGCGAACCGCTGTAACCGGTTCGGTACCAAAAAAAAAAGTTTTTTTTTTTTACTCCGAAATATTTTGGGCGGGAAAATTGGGGGGGAATTTTTTTTTAAATTTTTTGACCTGTTACAGCGGTTTGGTAGCGAACCGCTGTAACCGGTTCGGTACCAAAAAAAAAGTTTTTTTTTTTGCTCCGAAAAATTTTGGGAGGAAAAATTGGGGGGGAATTTTTTTTAAAATTTTTTGACCTGTTACAGCGGTTCGGTAGCGAACCGCTGTAACCGGTTCGGTACCAAAAAAAAAAGTTTTTTTTTTTGCTCCGAAAAATTTTGGGCGGGAAAATTGGGGGGGAATTTTTTTTTAAATTTTTTGACCTGTTACAGCGGTTCGCTACCGAACCGCTGTAACAGGTTTAGCCCAGTTATAGCAGTTCGGTACCGAACCGCTATAAGAAGTTTTTTTTTTTTTCTTATTTTGATCGGCCTATTAGAGCGGTTTTCTAACGAACCGCTATAACAGGTTTGGAACTATTACAGCGGTTCGATAAAAAACCGCTGTAATAGATACCCGATTAATATCCATTATAACGGTTCACTTATAAACCGCTGTAATAAGTCTCTCCGTTCAGCGGTTTTCAAAAAATCGCTGTAAAATGTGCGCTGTAACAGGCCTTTTCTGTACTAGTGACACATGCACAAGAAAATTAATTTGGCTAGTCTATTGAGATGCTAGCTGTCAAAACCAAAATTAAAGTAGTAAAGATATTGTTAGTTTATTATTATTAAATCACAATTTTGTAAGGAGGAAACCACACCAATGATTATTGCATGTACAGTAACTTTTGAAATGAAGGTTGTTTTAGTAAAATTTCTTTCTATTAATATGTGCAATTGCAAAATTTGACACAACCTCTGTAGTTATATACTTTTGATAAGGAGAATTATTAGAATTTATCATCAATAGACAAATGAACAGATTGTTTCAGATTTGCAGAAAATATGAATGCACTTCTTTTAGGTAATTGCAAACCGTAGAGAATAAAGATAATATTGATTATATTACATGTATTGAAAATAGAACTTAGTTTTTGTGATTTTAGAGTAATGAAAATATGCAGCTATAGCTCATATAGACAGTGAAGTTACAGTAAAAAATTAGAATAGATAGGCAATACAATAAACACCAACATAGAATATCAGGTTAGCAGCAGGTATCAAAATTAACATAAAACAGGCCATCACGATCTTAGATTGTTGTAAATATTTTCAACTTTTCATGCAATTAAGAGAATGTCAATTTTCATATTATCATATAATAAAATTGATGCATATATAATATAATTTAAAAGCATAAGAGAGTAAAAAACGGCTGGCCTGTAGGAGTCACGCCACTTGACGCTGTCCTAAGATCGTGATGGCCTCCCCTCGTGCAGGTACTGTCGGCTCATCACTTCCCCAAGATAAAACCCAAGAAGGCCACACCGGTGTTCTCTTTGTGAGCACGTTCACAAGAAAATTTTGTGAACAAGACCTTATCATTGTTGCCCAATAGTATATAGAAAATATAAAATTGCAAGATGATGTATACTTGTGTTGTTGTCTATTCTAACTAAGACCTAGAACCTATTTATAGTGTAGGATGCAAGATGTAACTTCTAAATTAAAAGCACAATTCAATGTGGGGTTTATGGTCAAAGAATGTTACAAAGTTTTAAAGAAAATTAAGATGATTTTGATGTTTTAAAACTTCAAATTGTAACAAACCATAGCAAAGCAGTGGTCAATTGATTTTAACCATGTTAAAGAGACTTTTTATCATAACATATTGAAATGGGCAATATTTTTGTAATGATGTGACCTTTTTAGGGGGAAAATGATATTTTATGGTCATTATGGTTTACTATTTTTACTTTTTTGTGTTGAAATGACATTGTGAATAGTATAAATGAACCACGAGAAAGTGTAAACAAAAATTCTTTATAGTATAAAAAAATGTAAAAATCCAAAAAATTTGGATGGGTTACATAAAATTATACAACATGAAAATTAAAGTATATTAAAACAATATTTTTTTTAATTTTTTGTATTTTGAAATATAAAATAATTACGTAATTTCATAATTAATAGTGGCATGTGGGGGGTGAGGTGGGTGGGGGGTAATTTGAATATTTTTTTATGCATAATTGTTGCTGTTGTATTTTATTAAAGGAACAAAGATTTGAAGTGGATTACTTGGTGCATAATTAAGGTTGAGTCCGTGTGAACTGTGGGGGTTAAAAGCACAAGTTCCTGGTTAAGGAAAAGGCTTCTTGAGATAAGAGATGTGTTCTTAGATGCCGTGGATGTCGTTCACAACACTTAGAAAGGGGGCGTTTTTCACATTCAGAAAGCATATGCTTATGTTCAGGAGCACGTTGAGGAAGTTAATTGGAAAAGGCTGGTCTGGGGTAAAGGGCCACTTGAAAGGCACATAATCATAGCTTGGTTGGCAATCCATACCGAATGAAATCTAGAGACAGGATTGTTGTTTTGGAAGTACTTAGATGGCACAAGGTGTGTCTTGTGTGCTTCTGAGGAGGAAACAAGAGACTATTTGTTTTTCAAGTGTGTCTTCTCAAGAAGTGGTGATTCAAGTGTGGAGAAAGCTGGACATCACTTTTAAACATTTCGACTGGCTCAGTGCCGTGGATTGGATTCAAAAAATTAGTCGAGGAAGAACTGTACTTAGTTGCATCAAACAAGTTCTGTTTTTAGCTACCATTTATATGATTTGGATGGAACGAAATAGGAAATTTTTTCGCATAGCTTGTAGTGATAGTAAGATGATTGTGGATAGTATTTGGCGGGTAATTGTGTGTAAGTTTGCTGAATCTGCTCCCCAGGTATTCCTGGTGTAACTGTATGATTTTGAAGTTTTATGAAATATGCTTGCTTTGTGCAAATATATATATATATATATATATATAGTCAAAGTTAAAAAATGATTTCGAGATGAATTCAAGTTTTTGGTTGTTCTTACGATAAACGTCTTTCTCGAATTTGGCTCACTATATATATTTTGTTTCGTAAATGATGTTCTATCTTTCTAATGAAATAACTTTGATATAAACTACTAAAAAAAACATTACAACGTGATAATAATTCGCTTTGATTTCTAATTTTGTATTTTAATATTTATGGCCATCTTGTCATATCTTAGTTTGACAATTAAAAATGAAGTTTTTTTAGCAATTTGTGAAATGGTAATATCATCGCCTCTTCTTTTCATTCATCCTTGCTCACCCTTAGATTTTTTATTACAAACTCTGTTGCATTTCCAATTAAAAGAATATATATTGAGTGAATAACACGTTAATCGTTAAATTTTTATAGGACACGTGTTATTCATTCAATACTTTATAATAGAAATGTTAAAGAGTTTGCAATAGAAGATCTCAGGGGTGCTCGCTCCTCTACGAATGTTGCTTTCTACACATCAAAGATAAGCTTATGACATGGGCTCATCCGGAATTTTTTAAATAATCATCTATCTATACTATATAAAAAGAAAAGAGCCTTTACACAGTCAAATTGACAGTTTGGACACCATTACACCATTTTTTAGTTCTGCCAATAAATGCCCCTGGACCTAACCATACGATTTAGTCTTTGTATCTACCATTTTGAGGGATACTTTTGGAATTGCAACTCAAAAGCAGTAACCGCTTCTTAGATATGGTCAGAACACGTTCTCCACTTCCAAAACTCCTGCATCTCTCAACTTTTTTTTTTTACAATCAACAAATCACCTTTCGTTGGCATTAATGCCATTTTCTTATCTCATTGTTGCTGCTTCATACAAGAAATTCATCCTCTCATTGTTGCCCGGGAAGAGGATGAATTTCAAGACGATTGTTGCTGCTTCATTCCATTATCTCATTTTCTTTTTTTCTGTTTTAATTAATTAATTTATGGTTACATCTTGGTTTCCAAATTTTCATGGTGTTTGTTTTCCCGAATCTTTTGGCTTCAACTCACAAAGTTTTCTGGTTCTTTCGATACATCACCTGGTGGCAGACATTCTTCATGCTCTCCAATTTATTATGTTCTCTTTCTTCTCCATTTCAATTTCATCAATTTGTTGTATTCAATTTTATAACAAGGTTTCAATTCATTATATTCTTACAGGATCCGTTCTTTATAATAGCCATGGTAGTTGGTAATTCCGTTATTTCTTTCGTTCGCTCAAATGAGTTTTTCTTTCTCTCTTTCAATATGCTAAAGATGGCATCACCCTTGAGAAGTATATTTTCTAGATTCTTTGACTTGAAGGATTTTATTTTCTTTCAAACTAATTGGTTGAAATTCATATCTTAATCTTTCTAATTGCAGTGTTGAGGTAATTTTACGTGCGACTTGGGGTATTTATTCATCTCTAAGGTATATAAGTCTTCTCTTTTAAAACTTTAAATTCAAGCTAGAAGACATAACCTTAATTTGTACATGAGTATTTTCGTTTTAATGTTAAAAGTCCTAAATTCCTAATGTTCTCATTCAACAAGAGAAGTGTGATATAAATAAAACTAAAACTACTTAGGACTTTATTTGAAGCTGAATTCTTTCGTGGAGGAAAACTTGGATCTCAATATTTTAACGAAGGTTCTGATGAGTTGGCTTGCAGGAAAATGCAAGTATTCTTATGATATTCTTACTGGAATGAGTCTCCAATGTGCATCAGTGGAAACCAAGCAGAAGGTATAATTCTGTTTTTCAGGTGCTGCCTTTCAACTATGAATACTTTAAATCCATTTACATTTTCAAGGTGGTGAAATCCATAATCAAAATGAATTATTCAGTTATTTAGCATATTTTTACATTGTTCTATTCAGATGTTCTTTTCTTTTGGATCCATATTCCTAAGATATATTTTGACATTCTCTGGGGATTTTGGTTATTCCTACTACTACTGGAGCTCTCTAACTAAAAAACAAGTAGATAAAGTAACCTGATTTGCTAAACTGGCCTTAAGTTTTATGCTCCATAGACAGTAGCAGATATAGTAGTTAATAAATATTATACATCTTATTTTCAATTCTCTATGTGCATTTCTTTATTTTTTTTTATTTTTTTTTGACAGTGCAAAATCTTACAGAAATGAAGAATAAGTTCTTTTACTTCCTTTAATATTGAAAAAATTATATAGAGAAGTAAATTGATCATATAAAATGCCACAACGGACTTTTGATTGGAAACTATTAAATGACAGCTCCTCTCATCGTGATCCTTTCTATTTTTATTTATTTTTGATCGAGCAAACCTTAAATTCCATTAATCATAAAAAGGTTACACAAACAACCAACAAAAAACATCCAACATAAAGCCTAAGAAACTACAAAATAAAGAACGGGTAGATCGAAACATCTTTTTACATGACATGTAAGTGCTTCAAAATTCTTTAGTTAGTTTTCTTATTGTGTATATTTCAATGCTCTTACTCATGGTGTGATTTTGTGGTACATGAATTTCAAAGGGTCAACAACTTCACTATACTTTTGTTCTTCAGCGATTGACTTATTGTTTAGAAAGCTAGAGTTATATGATTTGAGATAAACTGGAAATATTTTATTTTCTTTCATATGTGTAGGAGTTGGAGAAGGAATTACACATTGCCAGACAAGGGAGGCTGTCTATGTTGCCAATTATTTGGAGCTACACATTTGTACTGGAATAGAAGAAATATCTGGTATTAGATAGATAACAAAGAAGAAGACGCTTTCAAATACCACTGATTTACAACCCTGATTGAAAGGTTGTATCAAGTAGGTTGCGGCTGTTGCTTTATAGATGTTTGCTTTGAGATTTCTGTGGATGTTATCCTATTAGGTATTTTGTCATTGTAATATAAGTTTTATTTATAGAGAAACATTATTAATCAGATATATTGCAACAATCAAATGTATGTTGTAGATTAATTATTGATAGTAATGTTAAAAAATTCAGAATTTTATTGCATTATGTGTAGCAAATGAAATTATGCTACTAACCACATTAATAATTTGCTCAATTTGACCATGAAGTAAAATTGGATGCCTCAGGACAAGAGAATTGTTATCACAATTTGTAAATTAGTGGACATCTGCATGTACATGAGACCTAAATTGAAGTTAGTTGCTCAAAATAAAATATTAAATTGTATTATCAATATTTTTTTTACTTCAAATTTTTTTAGTGTGCGCCGAGATCGCGTGCCACGGTGGCTAGTAGTAAAGAATACGATGAGAGGGGTACGTAATTTTTGACACAATGGATGGCTTATAAAAAGAAATAAAAAAACAAGTATAGTGTAAAATTAAAAATTCGTTTAAATACAGATCATGAGTTAAAAGAAAGTCCACGCCACATAAACCAACCATCATACGGCGGAAAAAGAAAAAAAGAAATATCAGTGTGTGTATATATATATATATATATAGTATAAAAATAGGAAGCCGTTACCATCGGTGACGCTATTTTCCCTCCACCCTTTCTTTCTTCTTACCTTTTTTTCTCTCTCTCTCTCTCCTTTCACATTTCTCTCTCCGCTTCCTCAAATTCATTATTCATCGGCGTCGTCTCAACTCCTCTCTCTCTCTCTCTCTCTTTCAAGGTAATTATATATATATATATATTCTTTTGCTTCAAAATTTGTCTTCATGCTATATGTGTGTGTGTGTTTGGACGTGTGTTTATGTATGGTGGTCGGTTCATATGAATCTTTGAGTTCGGGGTACGATTAAATGTAGAGTGAAAGGTTGGAAATTTATTTAGATGAAGAAAATGGTGGTTTTCAGTTTTTTGATTGTTTTGAGTGCAGAGTTTACATTTTTGCGTGTGTGATATGCTCATGAATTGATGATATAGGGGTTGACAGTTGACTATTGATTTTCGAAAAGAATTGCTTTCTTTTTCCCCCAATTTTTAGATTCATGATTCTTACTGCTGGTAATGATTTGGTAATAGCACTGAAGGAGTTACATAATACTACTACGTTTATCTATTCAATTCTCAACGTCGTCTTCATTTTGATGAAGTTCAATGAGAAAGTTTTCTACTTTTGCTTTTATTACATATGCGTATGAGTCAACATAATTTCCATAAAAGTGCACGCCTGCGGTCATAATACTTTAGTTCTTATTCAAACTTTTCTAGGATAGGAATGATGAATCTTAATGAGATATACGTGAACAGAGTTCGAGACTTTTCTGCAGTAGCCTTACATCTGCTATTTAATGAAAGACTCCAGAGTTTTCTCCTCAGCAAGCACTGAACATGCTGGAAGTGCACAAAGGCTCCATCAATCAACTAAATGAAGTAAAATTTAGAAGGTTAACGTCATATAATTTCCGAGGTTGGATCTTTGCGGGAAGAATCTTCCAAGCAAGTTAATACATTATATAGATATGAGTAGGCTGCTGCGTAGGATCGTAGCCATTCTGATGTTCAGAATTGACTGCCGAAAATTGTTTCTTGTGTGTGCAGTTCTTACAATAGGTAGTATTTTGATACAGATTTCTTCACTTCCTTATCCATTGACTGAATGGATTTCCCCACCACACAGCGCAATTGCATCCAACAAACATCTGAATACTGCAGTACATTTGGATAAAATTCATTCTTTGGCGGTGCTTGTGCAGCCTGAAACTGTTCAAGATGCCACCGTAGTGGTTTCACTTAATTCTTCTGCCAAACAGAACCAATCTGTGGTGATCTCTAAGAAGGAAGGAAGAGTGTCCCAGAGGAGGAGGGAAAGAAACGGTGTGAAGTCAATTACACCACCATCTTCACCTTATATTATTAAAAAGCTCCCTCGTCGAGTGGAAGTGAGTCCCTTTTTCTGGCATTATTATATTTTTCAATTTTTGATATTATCTTTCTTTAAATAGGATATCCTATTGTGTGTAGAGATACCTATCATCATTGACACCAGATGAGGCACTTGCATTCGCTAAAAGAGATATTGAGAATGCGTCACTGTCTAGTGATGATGATCCAGAACTATATGCCCCCCTGTTCCGGAATGTTTCCACGTTCAAGAGGTACATCTTGTGATACCTATTAGTACTTATTCTGATTTTCTTTGTCTTATTTTATAGTATGTGCACTTTTGAAGGTACTATAACTTGATGTAGTTTAACATGGGTAAATAATGAAGAACATACTTGCTTTAAATATTGAAGACACAACTTCAAGTTGAAAAATAGGCTAACTTGTGTTTTACGACACACAAATTATAACGATTTAGAAGCCATAGATTATCGGCCACCATGCTTTTATAGTCCTATGTGAAAATCTGTTTGAAGTATCTAAGAACGTATTTTCAGTGTGCATGTTTCACTTTGACCAGCATACTTTCTTTCAATAAGCAAGCACCCTCTGGCCATCCGGTCCCCAGAGTGCTCTTAGTTCTTGAGTATGTTATGGTATTAGATAGCACTTGAAAAAGGGAGAGTTAACTAGGTGGGGGGGGGGGGGGCAACTTTGTTTCTACAGAATTGAGGTTCATTAAATGAATGAAATGGTGTGACTTGAGATGTGTTATCCTTTCCTAACCATAGGAGAGTTATGACCTTGAAAATTGACATTTAGCTTGTACTTCCTTTCATACCATGCCAATTTCGCTCCTTTCTAATTGACATGGCATGTGATATTTGCCAGACCGTTCTCAACGGTTACAAGGACTATTTGCATTAATTTTGTCAAATATGTGTGCAAAATTTGAAAAAACAAAAAAGAATATGAGAGCCCCAAATATGGTATATAATGATTAGTGAATCTGATTTAAAAGAGTCCTTGCATTTTGTACTGTGATCCAAAACAAAAAAAATATGTCACATGTAGGATATAACTCGAAACATTCTATGTGGAGTATCTGTGTGATCTGTTTGAATGTTGACAAAATAAGAAAGAGAACCTGTAAATGATCTCTTATGAAAATTCAAATGGTTATTTACTAACTTACTCAAAAGTTAAAAGTGGGGTTATTTATAAAATCAAGTCCTTATCAGATGGCTATTCGGTTTCAAGAGTGGACAACTTGTGAGGTGATCTTTCTTTATGCGGTGCAATATCATCTGACATGAGAAATAGAAATGCGAACAGTGCGCCCCGTTATTAGATAGATCTTTTGCTACTTAAAAGATACATGTGACTTCGGCCACGTTGTTTTATTACTCTTTGTGCTCTCCAAATTAATTGACACATATTTTACGGTTAGGTCAATGAAACTTGATAACTTTGCAATGCCACTTTTGACGAGAAATTTTTTTCGGTTTCTGCCTAGGATATTTTGCTATCTGATCTTTCTTTATTGTAACCAGTTTTCTTTGCCAACATGTATTTGTTGAAATGAGCGGATTACAAGACGAGGTTGCTCTTAAATATGAATTCTGTAAAAGCTTTGATGACTGAAAAAAAGTGAAGCCTCTTATATGGCTGGTGAAGGAGTGAATAATTTGTTGAGATGTTGTCTAAAAATTTGACAAATCTAGTTAGAACCCTTTATCATCCATAAATTTGTATGTTCCATAGACCAAATGCAAGAGAGCTTCTGAGATGTTGATTGCAGCAGTATTGGGAGATTGGGAATTTTGGGAAGCTGGAGATTCAGGTTTTAATGTTTATTAGGCTCTACAAGCACCTATATATGATGTCTGGTGAAGGAAAATGAAAAATTTGTTGAGATGTGAATAAAAGTTTTACCAAGAGAAAATGAATTTAGCAATAACAAAATCTAGTTAGAGCCCTCTACCTTCCATAAATTGGTTATATTGATCAAAATACTGGAGTGATTTTGAGATTTCCTGCAGAAGTATTGAGATATTCGGAACCTTAGAGCTGGACTCGAATTTTTAGATTTATTAGGCAAGCACGTAAAATTCTGGGATGACATGGTTTGGAGAAGGAAGCTGTTAAAACTCCTCTATCTTCCATTCAAACATTTGAGGCAAATAGCTCCAGTGTTCTGATTTTATTTGGTGTTGTAGAAGACTGTCTTCTATTGATTTTCCTTCTTTGTGCATCCTTTAAAATAACAATAGCTCTTCAATGATCTGTCTAGAAGAAGCGAGGCGTTGTAGAATGCATAATATCCATTCACGGCATTTCAAAAATATGAATCCCTGCTTAATTTACTTCTCTTTGCGTGTCCTCCAATGTAAGCACCAATTTGCTTAAGAATCTTCAGGACATACATTTTCCTTCTCGTGATATTGTCTTTTTTCTTTGGTTGGGGAAAAAATCAATCCCAGGAGCTATGAATGGATGGAGCGGATGCTAAAAGTTTACATTTATCAAGATGGACACCCGCCTATTTTCCATCAACCTTATCTTACAGGAATTTACTCATCTGAGGGATGGTTTATGAAGTTGATGGAAGAGAACAGGCAATTTGTGACAAAGGACCCAGAGAAGGCTCACTTGTTTTATCTTCCATATAGTGCACACCAGTTACGAATGGCTCTATATGTTCCTAATTCACATAATCTGAGGCCGTTATCAATCTTTCTGCGTGACTATGTAAATATGCTTGCTGCAAAATATCCATTCTGGAATCGCACTCATGGATCAGATCATTTTCTTGTTGCTTGCCATGATTGGGTATGGTAATTTTGATGCCATGCATGCATGCATATATACGTACTAAATTACAATCTTATGTATCACTGTTATTATTTGCGCAGTGTATGATGGAAACTTCAATATACTAACCCAGCTAAGAGTAACTGCACATTTCAGTGATTACTCTGTAACTCAATTTTCCTGAAGTCTTTTTCTTGTTAGGCAAATATATATGTGTTCCGCTTTGGCTTGATATGTTAGAGCTATAACTAGTGGACCGTTTTTCTTCTTAATGAAGTTTCTTGGAAGTGTTTCAAGCTTTCTAAGTTGGCTTCTTTTGTGGCCTACGTAGTCACAAAAATGTGAATAGAGCAGTTGCCTAGACTGGAGGACTAAAACTTTACTTTTCTGTTGCATAAACCTAATAACTGTTCAGGTTCTTGATTTTGGTTTTTTTTTTTTTTGGCTTTGTTTTTTGTTTATTTGTACATGTTACGAATTTTTTTTTCCCCGAGGGACAGTATCAATTTGTGGTCTCAGTTTCTGTTTTCTTTTCTTTTTCCCTGTTGACTTTACAGGGACCTTATACTTTAAAGGAGCATGAGGAGCTCATAAGAAACACTATTAAAGCTCTGTGCAATGCTGATGCGTCGGAGTGGATTTTCATTCCCAGAAAGGATGTCTCCTTGCCAGAAACCACCATACGTAATCCTAAAAGACCTCATAGAAATCTTGGTGGCAAAAGAGTGTCACAACGTCCAATTCTTGCCTTCTTCGCGGGACGCAGGCATGGTAGGGTCCGTCCTACACTTCTCAAGTACTGGGGCGACAAAGACGATGACATGAGAATTTACGGGCCTTTACCTAACAGGGTATCGAGAAATATGTCTTATCCTCAACACATGAAATCAAGCAAATACTGCATCTGCCCCATGGGTTTTGAGGTCAACAGCCCAAGAATTGTTGAGGCCATATACTATGAATGCGTCCCGGTAATTATTGCTGATCATTTTGTTCCACCTTTGAGTGAAGTTCTGAATTGGGATGCTTTTTCTGTGATTGTGGCTGAGAAGGACATCCCCAAGCTAAAGGAGATACTCTTAGCCATCCCTTTGAGAAAATATCTTATCATGCAAGCTAACATTAAGAAGTTACAGAAGCATTTCCTCTGGAATGCCAAACCAGTCAGATATGATCTTTTCCATATGATTTTGCATTCATTATGGTCTAGCAGGCTTAACCGCATTCAGATACCGCAACCGTCATCATAAGTCCCGACCCTTTGGTTGTCCATGTGTGGGTGATTGGCATCTACTTCTGAAGTAAATTGTCAGTTTAAGATGTGAGGTAGAATTGTAGTCCAAGATCAATATTGCAATTCAGTTTCATGGGGCACATCAATAATCGTGTTGGAAGAAGGTAAACTCAAGTTAACTATGCCGTTTGTTTAGTCCTGTACGTAGACAGTATGCGCTGTGAAATTGAGGAGACCAGAGAAGAAAAAAGCTTAAAAGTATGGCGCTGTGGAATGAAGGCAAAGGCAGTGTAAAATGGAGGGTGTGGGAGCATATACTTATATTTTTACCTACCCAAATTTCTTCATTCATAACCAGTTTAATTTTCATATGAAAAGTAGTATTTAAGATATCTCAATCTGCACTCGGCTTACATATACTTTGAGTAGAACTGGAGCTGTTTTGGATTTTGCTTTGTCGCTCCAAATCCTTTTGTACATACCACAACAGGTTTATACATTCTTTGTACAAATAAAGTTACAGAAGAAGATATATATACACACAATGTATATGGGAAGACAGATACTATTGCAATTGTTTGGTCCATTCTTATTGTACATAGCAACTTTGATAGAATTGTGTTGTATTCTTGAGATTCCTATTCAACATTAGGGATATTTTCTGAATATTTATACAAAAGTGCACTTCCTTTTTTTTAATCATAAATTTTCGCAGTAGTTAAAATAAACTCAGGTATGGTTGATAAATGTTTTGCTCCAGGTGACGTGGTTCTCTGGCTCTCTATGTCTTATTTCACCAATGAATATGAATGAGTGAAGTTGACATGGCAGAAGGTCTCAGAGGGAGAGAAGATGTGGAGGTGATATAAATGGCAAATGGACATAAATTTGATGAAAATGAGAGGATTTTGCTATTGCAATCTTCGTTTTCTTTGTTATTGTCTAAGCAAATCTATTAATGAATTTCTATAGAATTTAGTAATGAATGCATGATTAATGATTATCTAACTATCTATTTATTTTAGTACGAGTTGGTTTCTTGAACTTTTTGATACACGTAAAATATCTCTTTCATTCTATATTTTAATGATAAAAAAGTCAAAAATAAATAATAAAATTTTGAATATTATTCTACTAACAATTTTTGTGTATATATAGATTATAGATAGTAATTCAATTAACACATCTAGCAATAAGATATACGATTTAAACTAAAACATGCCCCAAAAGAAAAGGAAACCAAAATAAAAAAATTGATGACAAGCGTGTCTCAGTGCCTTTGCCTTTTCTTGAATCTGTTCTATATTTTTCTTGAACATTTAGAGGGTGTATAGCTAAGCTTATCCAAAACATTTTATAAGCTCCTCCATCTTCTAAGATGTTTAAAAGCTTATAAGATGTAACCGTTTATAAGATGTTTAAAAAAAGTATGGTTGAGTTACTTTTTTGAAAACAGTTTATAAGACCCAAACATCTTATTTTTTGGTCTTATAAGCTGTTTTTAAAAAAAAATTACCAAACAAATTTATAGAACTTATAAACTCTAAAACTGAAATGAAACGAGAAACAAGAGATGGGAGAATATTTTCTTATTGTTGTATTCACGTTGATAAACCCTAGAACAAAGATAAAGCCTTATATACAAAGGTAGAAACCTATTTAAGGTAGAAAACTAAACAAGGCAGTATACCTAATATACAAACTAATAAAAATGTATAAATAAATTACATATAATTACAATACTCCCCCTCAAGTTGGCGCATGCAAATCATGGATGCCCAACTTGCCAAGCAAAAATACGAACTGCGAACGACCAAGAGCCTTAGTAAAGAGGTCCGCGGGTTGAAATTCTGATCGCACATGTTGGGTAACAATGGTCTTAGCTTGAACTTGCTCCCGAATAAAATGACAATCAATCTCGATATGTTTAGTGTGCTCGTGAAATGGGTTTGCCGCAATGTGAATAGCAGACTGACTGTCACAAAAAAGAGTCATAGGTGCGGAAGTATTGACCTTCAAAGACGTTAAGAAAGCTTTCAACCAAAGTAACTCGCTAGTGGTTGCTGCCATTGTCCGATACTCCGCCTCGGCAGAAGAACGCAAAATCGTGCTTTGCTTCTTAGTTTTCGATGAGATGGGTGACTGACCCAACATAACAAAATACCCCGTAATCGATCGTCGAGTAATCGGGCAACTAGCCCAGTCGGAGTCACAAAAAGCTCGTAAAGTCAAATCATTGTCAGCTCGAAGAAGTATCCCCTGACCCGGATGCCCCTTAATGTACCGCACAACCCGAAGAGCCGCATCAAAATGCTCTTTTTGTGGATCTTGAGCAAATTGAGATAACACGTGCACAGCATAAGAAATGTCGGGCCGTGTGATGGTCAGATAAATGAGACGTCCCACAAGGCGTCTATAGGACCCATCTTCCTCGAGTAGCGCACCACTAGCTAAAGCAAGTCTGTGGCCTTGCTCCATGGGTGTGTCAACAGGACGACATCCACTCAGTCCCGTTTCCGATAAAATGTCCAATGCATACTTTCGCTGACATAAGAAAAGCCCTTGACTTGATCGGGCAACCTCAATACCCAAGAAATATTTTAATGCGCCTAAATCCTTAATATTAAAACAAGTACTTAAGTATGACTTGAAGTCCGAACAAGCCCTCAAATCATTACCCATAAAAATAATGTCGTCTACATAGACAAGAAGCCCCAAAAACACATTCCCTTTGCTATAGGCAAACAGGGAATAATCAGCCCGGGATTGAATGAAACCATATTTCTCCAATGCGCCACTTAATTTGGCAAACCAGTTTCGTGAAGCCTGACACAGCCCATAAATTGACTTAAGGAGACGACAAACCTTGTCGTCACCCCCACCATGAAATCCCGGAGGTAGCCTCATGTAAACCTCTTCGTCTAAGTCCCCATGCAATAATGCATTATTGATGTCCATCTGATGTAATTCCCAGCCACGAGATGCGGCAACGGATAAGAATGTACGAACTGAGACGAGCTTGGCTACCGGGGCAAATGTCTCATGAAAGTCGAGTCCCTCAATTTGAGTAAAAACCCTTAGCCACCAGTCTCGCTTTGTAGCGTTCAACTGTGCCATCGGAGTTGTATTTAATTTTGAACACCCATCGGCAATCTATTGGCTTCTTACCCTCCGGTAGATTCTCTAAAGTCCAAGTACGATCTGCCTCAAGTGCTGAAATTTCTCGGGCCATGGCATCACGCCATTCAGGACTGTGAACCGCCTTCTTGTAACTTCGTGGCTCAGTGACGGATTTGATCGCAGCTAAGAAATTTTGATATCCCTGCGAAAAGTTGTCAGATGTGACATAATGATCTAAGGGATAAGGAGTACCTGAGGAGCCTTTTCGGAGTGAAACTTGTCGAGAGGGGTCAAGTTGTGCTGCACGAGTACGCAAGGAAGTCTCTCCAGTGATGGCCGAGTAAACAACATAATCATCAAGCCTGGCGGAATATCTCGTAACTCGTCGCTGTCGTGACTCAGCTATAGCTTCATCCCGTATTTCCTCATTCGATTGCAACTCTATATTTTCAGTATCATGTGTCTCACTCCCCCTCAATTCTAGCTCACTATTCTTATTAACAGAATTAATATCCTCTAACACATTATCCAACCCTTCACTGTCGTGTTGACTAAGAATAGAACGAGGCTCCATTGAATCATTAATCTCCGCAAAAGGGAAAGTATTCTCATGAAACGACACATCTCGAGAATAGAAAATCGTACACTTAGCCAGATCATATAGACGCCATGCCTTCTTACCATGCGGATATCCCAAGAAAATACATCGCCGGTTGCGACTCGCAAACTTATCTTTCGGTTTTGGAGTGTGGTGTGCATAGCAGAGACACCCAAAGACTTTAATGTGATCATACGACGGCTTAACATTAAACAGAATTTCATACGGAGATTTCCCTCGCAAGGTAACCGTGGGAGTACGATTGATCAAGTAGACCGCCGTTAGAACACACTCTCCCCAAAAACTGATGGGCAAATTTGCTTGGAAATGTAAGGCCCGTGCCACCTCAAGAATGTTTCGGTGTTTACGCTCCATCCGCCCGTTTTGTAGGGGTGTGGCCACACAACTAGTTTCATGCACTATTCCTTGTTTTCGATAAAAAGCTTGCATTGAGGACGAAGTTTTCCAACCCATTATCACTCCTAATACGTTTAATTGATTTATTAAACTGAGTTTCCACAAGTTTGCAAAAATAAAAAATATATCGACAAGCTTCACTTTTTTCTTTAAGCAAATAAATCTAAACTGATCGGCTACGATCATCAACAATTGTAAGAAAATAATGCGCACCATTGGTCGAAGCTTTACGATAAGGCCCCCATAAATCAACATGTATAAGGTCGAAACAATTTTCAGCAACATTATTACTCAATGGAAAAACTGAACGAGTCTGTTTAGCTCGAAAACAAGCATCAGAAATATTATTCACTTTTGACTCTAATCTACCAATATCAGAAATAAAAGCTAAATGTTGACTTGCCTGATGACCCAGACGCCTATGCCAAACCGTGAAAGGGTATTCTTTATCGATCCTCAAAGCAGCATGTAGCTTCGTGCACTTGAAATAGTAGACCCCCCTCTTGAGTTCACCCACTCCAATCGGCATCCTCGTGGTGTGGTCCTGTATCATGCAAAGTTCATTAGTGAATAATATTTGACAACTCATATTAGCAATTAATTGACGTATGGAAATCAAACTGCATGTCAATTGAGGAACATATAAAACATTTTGCAAAGTTATGTGCTCATTCAAAACAACAAGCCCCCTTTTTGTTGCTTCTGTTTTCGCCCCATTAGGCAAGAAAACTGGAATTGGAGTGGTAGATTGAACACCAGTCACTAGCGCCAAACTCCTGGTCATGTGATTGGATGCGCCACTATCCAACACCCATGCGGACTCATTAAGATTCTTACCGGAGAGTTTGTCCGAATTGTCATTATCGAGAAGCTTCAACAACCTCTGGAACTGTTCATCTGAAAGCCCCGTGATTCCCTTTGCACCTTCGGCTTGTCCACTAGAGGTATGAACCGCTGCCACCTTATTTTGATTTCTGGTGGTAGCCGAATTCCCTTGCCCTTGTTTACGTGTTTGATCACCACGCTCACGACCTTTCGGCCCTTTCCACCAAGTGGGATATCCCACGATTTCAAAACATTCTGAAATTTCATGTCCGCCTCGATCACAATGCGAGCACTTCCTTTCATTGTTCCCACGTGGCTTCGATTGCCCCATTCTAGCCTTGATCGCCGTCTGCGCAGCCAAAGCTACAGCTTCTACACGTTCTTCCTGACCCCGAACAATCGTTCGATGTCTTTCTTCCCGAGTGATGAGTGCATATGCCTTAGTAATTGTAGGAAGGGGATCCATATTAAGGATTTGCGATCTAACCGTTCCGAATACAGCGTCGTCTAGGCCCATTAGGAATTGGTGCAATTTTTCTTTCTCCCGTTCTCGAATGAATTCCTTTGCTGCCCCGCACGTGCACTTGGGAATTGACGAATAACTGCTCAGTTCGTCCCACATTCCTTTCAACTTCGTGTAGTATCCCATCACCATCATTCCTTGTTGTCGAAGGGAGGCTATTTTGCCCTTCAACTCGTGAACTCGTGGCGCATTCCCGACAGAAAAATGATCCCTCAGATCATCCCAAACAGCCTTAGCCGTCTCCTCATATGCGATGCTTGGCTGGATAGATTTGTCGATGGAATTGAAAATCCATGAGATCAACATGGAATTGCATGCTTCCCAATTACTTGCCTCAGCCGAGCCGTCTACTGGTCTTTTTAAGGTTCCATTAATGAATCCTAATTTATTCTTTGCTCTCAAGGCATTCACCATCGTCTTCTCCCACATGTCGAAGTTTTCTCCATTTAAAATACAACTCGTTATCATCGCTCCAGGATTGTCTGATGGCGAGAGGAAGAATGGAGACGACATGTCGACGTTCTTCTTCTTGTCGTCCATGAATCCAGTCGATTGGATTCAGCTTCAAAAGAGAACGGATCGATGAAGGCTTCGACAGTGCAAGGTTTAGGATCTTTGATAAGAGGTGTTTTTACGTGTTTTTAAGACCGTAATTCTTATGATTTGGATTCACTTATTGCTTAAAGCATGTCACATTTGCATTTAATAGGTGTGTTAAGTGAATACAGGTAATAAATGAGAATACATGATGAAAACGGAAGAAAAACGATGTACAAAACAAGTTCAAGCATGTTTTTCAACACCTAGGCGGTTAATGCATCTCCTACAACATTCGAGCGATAATTCCGTACATTTAGAGACCGACTTAGACAAAGTTTCCTTCTAAAACGTTTTAGATGTATGTCTTAGCTTCAAATTGGAACTTGAAACATCCAAATCGGAGGTTTATAGAGATAATTGTGAAGGAAATACGATTGCTGCGCCGAACAGAGAAGTACATGTGCCAGGATACGCCCCAGCGCCCTCCTAGTCATGCCTAGGCATGGATAGTCCGAATGTTACTCCTTTTCAGCCTAAATTCCAGCATTATAGGATGGGTAAGAATCACTTTTGGCCATAATTCAGCACATGTGTTGAGGGGTTGTCATAAGTGTGTTTCTTCGTAGATTTACTTTACGGGCGCTAAATCAGAAACAACCTCTATGTTGAAACGTAATTTAGGTATACTTAGCGACCGAATTCGACAAAATGTCTTTCTGGAAAGTTGTAGATCTATGTTTTATCGGAACATGGGGACTTGAATCATACAATTTGGAGATCTGTGGAGAGGTTTATGAGGAAAATATTAAGACTGCGCTGGAAAGCAAGAAAATGGCAGCATGCATGTGTTTTGTTGAAGTTTTCACATGGTTATGCTTGGTGGAATTCTTAAGGGCCAAAAGTTCAGCATTTTTTAGCTGGTTGGAATCTTAAAAGCCAAACTTTAAGCATCACCTTAGGTGTAATTCTCATTGGGGAACTTTAATGGGAATTCTTAATGCATACTTTAGTGGAATTTTGGCTATAAAAGGAGGGGGAACCCATACTCTTCATCATTCACTATCAATTTCAGATTCTTGGAGGAGAGGAGGGCAGCCCCTAATCTGATTTCTCCACCATTCATCACCATTCTTCATCACTCTTGGAGGGGAAAACTAGAGGAAGGAAAAGAGCTTGGGGATTGAAGGCTCAACTTCAAGATCCATCATCATTCACCATTTAGGGAGTTTTTAAGAGCTTTTCATTTCATTTATGTCTATGAATATTCCTCTTATGTCTTTTATGCTTTCAATTATGAACTAAATTCGTAAGACTAGGGCCATGTAAGGCCAAATTGTGATATATGCTTACAATAGATGATTGTTGAGGTTGTTCTTATATTGTTATGTGATGTGAATTGTGTTTTTGTCTATCTTGCATATACTTAATCACTATATGTTAGAATCTTATGCCTAGGTTAATATTTCGGGAGAAAATTGACTTAGGGTGCAAGAAATTCACATCATGACCCGCAACTAATGAGGAATTGCCCTAGACATAGGTAAAGATTCCGGGTGAAGTCGTTCGATTCAAATCGAGTGAACTCTAGTACATTAATGCATGTTTAGTGGTTAGATTTCCGGATAGGGATATTTGGGAAATCACGATCTAAGTATAGGAGTTTATACGCGAGACATCGGTTATTCTCTACCTTAGGAGTTTTCACCATAACAATATAAGAGTAATTCTACAACAAGAGCCTTTATAAGTATATTTAATCAATTTGGACCTAGCATGTGCCTTAGTCTCCCTTTATAATTTGTTTTAATTCATTTGCATAACCTTGTTCTTATTGTACACGTTTTTACATTTAAGTTACTTTTATTGTAGTTTTTTTTTTGTATAAAATCATAAACTAGAATTCAAGTCTCCGTGGTTCAACAACCCGGACTTTTCGTCCACACTTATTACTACACACGACTAGTGCACTTGCTATCATAGCACGTTAGCTTTTAGCGTGTCAAGTTTTTGGCGCCGTTTCCGGGGACTTGTTCATTTTAGTTTTTGATTTTTCATTTAAATGTTCATAATTCTTAGTTTTTCGTTTATTTGTAACCTTTCTTTTATTTTATTATTCTAATTTTTTTTCTTGTGTTTATTTGTTAGGTTTAATTTGTGGTGCATGACCCGCTCTTCTAACGAGCCCCTATACAATTTTGAGCCGGAGATAGAGCATGTTCTTCGATCTAGTAGACAAGCTCGAGAAATGGCTGACAATCTAAATCCAAATGGAAATTTTCCCCACATAAATCTTCCGGAAAACAAGGAATGGCTGCAAAATCTTTTCCAAGCTATGCAACCGGCACCTCCTCAAAGACTTCCATCGGTCCGGGAAAGTTTACCTCCAAGGGTCCACACCATACCGGGGCCCGTAGTCTTTCCAAATTTCTTTGCACCAAATTATCACATTCCGTCACACATCTTTAGCATGGAGCAAAGCGGACCCTTCTATGGAGAGCCCCATGAATCACCTCATGAGCATTAGGAGACTTTAGACGATAGTCTCATGACTACCCAATTTCATCCACGAGATCTCGATGCAATTCGTCTAAGAGTCTTCCACTTCTCATTAAAGGAAAGGGCGACCATGTGGTACAAATCTCTACCACCCCAATCCATCACAACATGGGGACAATTGGTCGATGCCTTTTTGAGCAAATTCTTTCCACCCTCCAAAATCAATGAGCTAAGGAGCAACATTAAGGAGTTTAAGCAGGGGAATCATGAGTCCTTAGCCGAGGCATGGGCTAGATATAAAAACATGCTCCGAAAATGTCCGGATCACAACCTAAGATTGAGCGAGCAAGTATTACGATTCCATGATGGAGTCCGTTCGCGCATCCGAAATAGGCTCAATGCCGGCGCCGGTGGTGATCTCCTTGGGCTCGATTGCCAAAGTGTGTGGGACAAGATTGAGCAATTAGCCCGAGAAGATGAACTCTATCCCGATGATGAAGAAATCACACCCACTAAAAAGATTGCTTGTGTTCAAGAGTTGGGCGAAGAAGTTGCTTTGGAAACAATGGTTGGCAATGTAAACTATGTTGGAAATGCCAATCGACCTCAATTGAACTTCCATGTGCCCGAAAATTTTCCAAGGAGGCCCAATCCGGCACAAAATGCCCATCCCGGCGTCTATCAAGCACCAAGGCCCCCATTCAACAATAACCAAGCTCAAAGGCAAGGTAATCCTCATATACAAAGGCAAATAAGACCTCTTACAACCGAAGAGCGTCTCGATGAACAAATAAAGAAATCGGATTCAGCAATCAACGAACTCCGTACTATGATGAAGGATATAATGATGGACATGAAGGATTTAAAGACACAAATGGGTCAAATGGCAAAGGCGATCAGCGAGAGAGCCCCGGGAATTTTACCAAGTGACACAGAAAAAAACCCAAAGGAGCAATGCCACGCCATCACCTTAAGAAGTGGCAAACAGGTAGTCAATGATGCTGTTCGCATTTCCGCGCCCGAGCGCCCCGATGAGAACGCCCAGGCGCCGGAATCAACCCACAGTGAACGAATGCTTCGCAATTGCGCGACCGAGCGTGCCGATGATCACGCTCAGGCGCCCGAGACCCAGCGCCCTGGCGCCGATTGTCGTGCCTAGGCGCCACCTCCTGAACCCTCCACAGCGGGCTCTTCAACTCCAACGCATCCTCCCATCGAGGTCCGTCTGCCATTTCCTAATGCACATAGAAAGAAAAAAAAGGAGATAGATCCAAGTTTCCTTCGAATCTTAGCAATTCTTCGTGAGGTTAGAATTAATATTCCTTTTATAGACGCAATTTTACAAATGCCAAATTACGTGAAATTTTTCAAAGATATTTTATCCAACAAACAAAAGTGGGAGAAAAACGAAACGGTGTGCCTAACTGAGGAATGCTCTGCCGTATTGCTTAATAATATACCAATGAAACTTGAAGACCCTGGGAGTCTCACTATTCCTTGCACGATTGGGCCATTATCATTCGAAAAAGTTTTGTGCGACTCGGGAGCTAGCATCAACCTCCTCCCGTACTCTCTTTTCAAAAAGTTAGGCCTTGGTAACCCAAAGCCTACTTCAATGAGCCTCCAACTTGCCGATAGATCAATCAAGAGACCACGGGGAATAATCGAAGATGTAATCGTTCAAGTCGACAAATTCTACTTCCCGGTTGACTTTTTGGTTCTTGATATGGAGGAAGATGTTGAGGTACCCCTGATCCTAGGAAGACCATTCCTAGCCACTGGTAAGGCGGTAATCGATATTGCCAATGGTAAGCTAACCTTAAATGTGGGAGATGAAAAGGTCACCTTTGATGTTTTTAAAGTGCTTAAACACCCATGTGATCGTGACTCATGTTTACGCATCGATGTATTTGATATGTTGATTGATGAGACTTTTCAGGCACAAATGGTAGACGACCCATTGGAGACATGTCTTTCCAAATCTATGGATGTCGATTCAGCGAGTGAAGAACAATTGGAAACCATGTTTAGCGTAGAGAAGCCACCTCTTTACCACGTCATTGGAGCTAAAAAATTAGAAAGATCACTCTTGGCTCCTCCTCGCCCTTCTATCGAAGAGGCCCCTATCCTTGAGCTTAAACCATTACCATTACATTTGAAATATGTATTTTTAAATGATAATGAGACTCTACCTTTAATTGTCTCATCTTCTTTGACAGGAGAACAGGAGGAGCGACTCATGAGAGTATTGAAGGCCAACAAAAAGGCCTTCGGGTGGAAAATTGCGGATATAAAAGGCATAAGTCCAGCGGTGTGCATGCACAAAATACTCATGGAGGAGTCCGCAAAACCTACACGCCAACCACAAAGACGGTCAAATCCACAAATACAAGAGGTGGTAAAGAAAGAGGTTATAAAACTACTCGATGCAGGTATAATCTATCCTATCTCTGATAGTGCATGGGTAAGCCCGACTCAAGTAGTACCCAAGAAGGGCGGAATAACTGTGATAGAAAATGCGAACAATGAATTAATCCCTACTCGAATGCTTACCGGGTGGCGTGTGTGTATAGATTATCGCAAGTTAAATGATGCCACTCGTAAGGACCATTTCCCCTTCCCATTCATTGACCAAATGCTTGAAAGGTTAGCTGGACATGATTTTTATTGTTTTCTAGATGGGTATTCCGGCTATAACCAAATTGCCATAGTCCCCGAGGACCAAGAGAAAACAACTTTCACTTGTCCCTATGGCACGTTTGCTTATAGGCGGATGCCGTTTGGATTATGCAATGCCCCGGCCACATTTCAACGATGTATGGTGGCGATCTTTCATGACATGGTTGAAGAATTCCTTGAGATTTTTATGGATGATTTTTCTGTTTTTGGAACCTCATTTAACACATGTCTTGATCATTTGGACCGTGTTCTAAAACGTTGTGAGGAAACAAATCTTGTTTTGAATTGGGAAAAATGTCATTCTATGGTCCGGGAAGGGATTGTGCTAGGTCACAAAATCTCCCAAAAAGGGATTGAAGTGGACCAAGCCAAAATTGAGGTAATAGAAAAGCTTCCTCCACCTACATCGGTGAAAGCCGTGAGGAGCTTTTTTGGTCATGCCGGCTTCTATAGGCGATTTATCAAAAAAATTTCCAAAATTGCAAAGCCGTTATCTAACTTGCTTGTCAAAGATGCACCATTCAATTTTGATTCCCTTTGTTTACAGGCTTTCATGACTCTTAAGGAGCTATTGATATCCGCTCCCATCATGGCACCTCCCGATTGGAGTTTGCCCTTCGAATTGATGTATGATGCTAGTGATGTTATGTCTCATATTTTACATATTTTCATCATGATTTACCTCACATTTATCTTTATTTTATGCCTTGTAGTTAGTCTTTTCCTTTATTTTAGCCCAATTTACGTATTTTGATTTCTAAGTCGTTTCAATGCTTTTGTAGGCATAAAAGCGATGATTTTGATGAGTTGAAGGAGTATTTATTACAAGAATAATGAAGGCTATCCAAGAGGATGTGAAGAAATGCATTAGAAAGACCAAACGAGAATGTTTCGTTGAAGAAAAATGAAGAGGAAAATTTCTGCACAGGCAACTGCACAACTGTGCAGATATTCTGCACAGGCAACTGCACAACTGTGCAGCTGCGGATTTTTATATTTTTGTGGGCCGATTTTATGACTTTGATGGGCATAATTTATGTATCTAAGACTCCTTTTTAGTTAAATAAAGTGGCAAAAACATTTATATAGGCTAGAGTGAGGTGGAAGATCATAATTCATTCATTCTTGAAAAAAGTAGATCTTGGAGAGTAGATCTAGAGAGAGAAAAGAGATCTTGAAGAGTTTTTGGAGAAGTGTTCTTGGAGAAAAGCTTCATCTTCTCAAGTTGTATTCTTCCAATCCTCCATTGTTGAACATGAGTAACTTTATGTTTATGCAATTTATTTCTTGTTTTTCTTTAATTATGTATAGCTAAATTATTTTCTAGGGTTTAAGATGTAGTCTTGTGTATTGATTTGGATTATTGATGATTGATGGATGTGATTTCTTGTTTGGTTTATCTATTAATGAGTGTTTAATGCTTGTAATTGATTGATCACCAATTGCATGATTTAAGATAAATTAAGAAGTATCGGGAGGTGAATTAGTTTATTGGTTCGGATTTAATAGACATGTGTAAATTGCTTAATAGGGATATTGGTAATTTTGCATGAGACTAGTTAAACAATATTCATAGAACTTAATGGATTCATCTAAATTAGTTTTTGATCATGGGAGTGACGTTAATTAATTTAGGTGGGTACTCATGAAGAACTCGGGAGAGTATTCGTGTATTTAAGGAAATTGGGTCTTTAATTTAAACAAGAATGATAATCCATTGAAAGTCAATAATCCATAGAAATACCTTGATGAAATCTTAATCCCTAGGCTTTTCGTTAATTGATTATTCGTTTTAATCATATCTGTTTTAGTTATTTACAATTAAATCATTTTCTTGTTAAATTTCTGCTTTTAATTAGTTAAAATCTCAAATCTTTGATAATCGATAGTCTAAATAATAAGATAAACTTTGTTTGGTACTTGATAACCTTCCCTGTGGAGACGATCTTACTTTTACTATATTATTTGTTCGATTCCGTGTTGTTACGGACGGTTAACAAATTGGCGCCGTTGCCGGGGAAGACAACAAATAGTCAATATCAATAAAAAGTTAATTCTTATTAGTTTAAACATTTATTTTTATTTTATTTTCAATTTTTTTTATTATCTGTCTCGCTCTGATCTTAATTTCTGTTTTAGGTTGAATATTGGTAGATGCACAGGCGTTCTTTGAGTGCACCTGCTCTTGAAATCGATCCAGAACCAGAACGAACTTTTCGAAAAGGCAGACGTCAACAAAGAGAGCATCGTAGAATGGAAGAAGACATACAAAGGATTGAACCTGCTGCGCAAAGAACTCTCCGGGATTATGCTACACTAACATATCAGAACTTAACCTCCAGCATAGCGGTACCAACTGTTCAAGCCAATACCTTTGAGTTGAAGCCGGCTATTATTCAAATGCTACAGCACACTGCATTTGAGGGAGATATTGAGAGGGAGGATCCTCATTCCCATCTGGGGAATTTCTTGGAAATCTGTAGTACTTTCAAGATGAATGGCGTTACCGAAGATGCCATAAGATTGCGACTCTTCCCATTCTCCCTGTCTAAAAGAGCTAAGGAGTGGCTGAAAAATCAGCCGGCAAATAAGTTCACCACTTGGGCTGATTTGTCGACTGCGTTTCTGACCAAGTATTTTCCCCCAGCCAAGACTGCTCAGTTAAGGAATGCAATCACAGGATTTATGCAAACTGATAGTGAAACCCTCTATCAAGCATGGGAAAGGTATAAAGAATTACTCAGAAAATGCCCACATCACGGTATTCCTAGTTGGATGCTTGCGCAGACCTTCTACAATGGTCTGTCACATAGTATCCGGATGAATATCGATGCAGCTGCGGGAGGGAGTTTTATGGCAAAGAATCCAGATGATGCATTAGCTCTTATGGAAGAAATGGCATCCAACAGTTATCAGTGGGCAAGTGATAGTCGGGTTGCAAAGAAAACACCGGGCATACACAATGTAGATGACATTACATTGCTAAATGCTAACATTGAAGCACTTGTCAAGCACATGGAGGGACTCAAGGGAAATGTTAGTGTAGTATCTCAGCCTACTTTAGCTTGTGATGTTTGTGGGGCACCTCATATGGCTACTGATTGCCCACTCATCGACCAAGCTAACTATTTATCCAATCAGAATAAGCATCAAGGAAATCCATTTTCGAACACCTACAATTCGGGTTGGCGAAATCACCCAAACTTTTCTTGGGGAGGCCGAGGGAACCAAGGAGTTCAAGCAAATCCTCCTAGACAACAATTTCCTCCAGGTTTCCAACAGCATGGTCCTCAGAATTTTCAACAACCAAATCAGCAGGGACCACCACCTCGAGAACCACAAGCTTGGGAATTAGCCATTGAAAAGCTCGCTAATGGAACAGCAAAACGGTTTGAGAATCTGGAAGCAAAAATTGATCTGGTAGTGGGAGCAACGAAGAATCTGGAATTACAAGTTGGACAATTGGCAAGTTCTATGAATTCGAGGTCAAAGGGTACATTGCCTAGCCAAACAGAGAAGAATCCGAGAGGACAGTGTAATGCAGTGACTCTGATAAACAAAAATATAATTGAAGAATTTGAGCCACATGCTGTACACAGAGATGAATTTGTGATGAAAGATAATTCAATCTTTGAATCTTCAGACAAGGTTGAGCCAGAAAAGGTTATCCCGAAGCCATATGTGAAACCATATGTTCCTCCAATTCCATTTCCCCAAAGGTTGCAACACAAGAGGTTGGACAAGCAGCAAGAGAAATTTCTTCAAACACTTAGGCTGTTGAACCACAATATTCCGTATACAGATTCTCGGGCTCAGATGCCTGTTTGTGAGAAGTTTCTCAAAGAGCTGTTGAGCAATAGAAAGAAATTAGAAGACGTGGAAACAATCTCCTTGAATGAAGAATGCAGTGCCATAATACAACAAAACATTCCTCCAAAGCTAAAGGATCCAGGGAGTTTTTCAATTCCTTGCACTATTGAAAAATTCCACTTTGATAAAGCACTTTGTGATTTAGGAGCTAGTGTTAGTCTAATGCCTTATTCAATTTGCAGGAAATTAGGCTTTCAAAAGCTTAAAAACACAAAGATGTCACTTCAATTGGCGGATGGGAGCATAAAACGCCCTATGGGAATATTAGAAGACGTTTTCGTGAAAGTGGACAAGTTCTACATCCCATGTGACTTCGTGGTGCTTGAGATGGATGAAAATTTGAAAACACCAATCATCCTTGGAAGACCGTTTCTTGCAACTGCGGGAACCGTCATTGATGTGCGTGCTGGCAAGCTAGCATTGAACATTGGAGAGGAGAAGGTGGAGTTCGACTTAAATAAAGTGATGAAATCTCCGCCTTTTGAAGAAAAATGTTATTCAGTGGATGTGATTGAAGAGGCCATCAAAGAAGAAATTGCTCAAGGTAAAAGAGATCCATTAGAGTCGTATCGCGAAATATCTTCTAGACCTAAGGTAAAAATTAAATCTCTTCCTCCATATCTCAGGTACGCTCTTCTTGGCAATAATGAATTTTTATCTGTTATCGTACATTCTACTCTATGTACACCTGAACTGGACCGATGGTTAAGTGATTTGGAATGGAAGAAAGATGGAATAGGTTGGAATATATCTGATATGAAAAGAATTAATCGTGCTTTGTATTTTTCAGGCGATGATATTCCTCGAGGGAAAGCAATTTCCCTCGCCAAAACTCAACAATAATTTTGTCTAAGTCGAGCTAATGACTTTAAACAAGCGCTTCTTGGGAGGCAACCCAAGAGTTTTCGTTATTTTTGTCATTGTCGTTTTCTTCTTATTTTGTTTTCAATATTTTATGTTTGAAGGTTTTATTTTATTTTATTTCATTTTTATTTTTCGGTGCTCAAATGCTTTATTAATGAAAGGTATTCTTATTACAGGTCAATAACATGAAAAACGAGGTGCATGAGGCATTATACAATGTAAATCAGATGCACAATTGTGCCAATTTTCGCACCACTGTGCACAATTTTCGCACTTAGAAGAATTTTTAGGTGCACAGTTGTGCAAAATTTTCGCACTTTTGCACCCTCAAAAAAAAAAAAATTTTTTTTTTTTTTGCAAAAAAAAAATACAAAAAAATTGAAAAGTGGGGTCAAAATCCCAAAAATCATTCTACCCACTCAGCCAATTTCAGCTCATTCTTCCAGTGACTACCACCGATCACTACGCACACTACCAACTCCCAGGCCAGGCCATCACTCACATTCATAGGGGAGTATTTCTTTTGCTCTTATTTCAAATTCATTCTGTTTTTTGTCCATACATATCGGTATCAATAAAATACATTGAGGACAATGTGTTGCTTTAAGTGTGGGGTGGATTGTTTGCAAATTGTGATTAGAGTTTATTGAATTGCTCAAGTGTGGGGTGTTTGTTGTTAAATTGGTGAAAGGATCGGACATATTACATGTTTTTTTTTGTTGAGTATTGCGTGTATTGAATTGCTCAAGTGTGGGGTAATGTGGTTAAGTGGTGAAAGAATTGGGCATACGTCAATTTTTGCTGAGTTGTTGCTGAAAATTGGTTGACTTGTTCATAATATTTGTGTTCCCATATTTGAGCTCTTGACTAGATAAACATATGAATTTGATTTCTGTACATGGATACTCTTTTTATTGAGTTTGATCGCTGAGTCTGAAATTTGTAAAATTTCTATGCATCTTTACACACTACACACGAGTTTTAGTAAAGGGAATTGATTGGGGAGATAAAAGCAATTACATATTTTTGATACATGGTGATATTGGAGGAAAGTCGAGAAAATGAAAAAAAGAAAAAAAAAATCGATGAAGAAAATAAGGAAATAAAGTTGATTCAGTGGTTAATGAAAGCTAAAATCACCCAGTTTCGTTTCTAGCCTTTGTCACTTGAGTGATTAAGTCAGTTGGGGTGTCTTGACACCTAGTGCCTTAAAACCGACTGGTTTGAGAGTCATTGGCCCAAAACTCGTTACAAGGGTGACATAGAAAGCTTGATTAGCGAGACATTGCACGGGTTGATAAATTTTGAATGAAAAAAAGTGAACGAGGATGAAATATGATAGATGTTGTGTTCTTGCTTGAAATAACTGAGATGTTCCCTTGCTAGAATTCATAAATCAAGCACGAATGGATGTATATGAAATTGAACTTGTTTGGGATTAGTGTGATAATTTGAGAGTGAAGATATTCATGTGGTTGGAAAATATTGATTCTAAGTGTTTAGTGGTTTATGTGTGATGATTGTGGGGAGTTATAAATGTTGTGACTAGTTGCTGATTTGATGAACGATGAGGCAGATAGACGAAGGTCATGAATTTTGTGGGTATATTCTCTGCAAACCCTCACGAGACAAACTCGTCCACTAGGGGTAACCTAGGGGTTTAACGGCTTGTTGCACATGCTAAGTGCAATCGTGTTCCCTACGAAAGTGGTGTTATCTTTATTTTTGTTTTTGTTTTGTTTGGATTTACTCGAGGACGAGTAAAGGTTAAGTGTGGGGTGTTTGTTAGGTCTCATATTTTACATATTTTCATCATGATTTACCTCACATTTATCTTTATTTTATGCCTTGTAGTTAGTCTTTTCCTTTATTTTAGCCCAATTTACGTATTTTGATTTCTAAGTCGTTTAAATGCTTTTATAGGCATAAAAGCGATGATTTTGATGAGTTAAAGGAGTATTTATTACAAGAATAATGAAGGCTATCCAAGAGGATGTGAAGAAATGCATTAAAAAGGCCAAACGAGAATGTTTCGTTGAAGAAAAATGAAGAGGAAAATTTCTGCACAGGCAACTGCACAACTGTGCAGATATTCTGCACAGGCAACTGCACAACTGTGCAGATATTCTGCACAGCTGTGCAGCTGCGGATTTTTATATTTTTGTGGGCCGATTTTATGACTTGGATGGACATAATTTATGTATCTAAGACTCCTTTTTAGTTAAATAAAGTGGCAAAAACATTTATATAGGCTAGAGTGAGGTGGAAGATCATAATTCATTCATTCTTCAAAAAAGTAGATCTTGGAGAGTAGATCTAGAGAGAGAAAAGAGATCTTGAAGAGTTCTTGGAGAAGAGTTCTTGGAGAAAAACTTCATCTTCTCAAGTTGTATTTTTCCAATCCTCCATTGTTGAACATGAGTAACTTTATGTTTATGCAATTTATTTCTTGTTTTTCTTTAATTATGTATAGCTAAATTATTTTCTAGGGTTTAAGATGTAGTCTTGTGTATTGATTTGGATTATTGATGATTGATGGATGTGATTTCTTGTTTGGTTTATCTATTAATGAGTGTTTAATGCTTGTAATTGATTGATCACCAATTGCATGATTTAAGATAAATTAAGAAGTACCGGGAGGTGAATTAGTTTATTGGTTCGGATTTAATAGACATGTGTAAATTGCTTAATAGGGATATTGGTAATTTTGCATGAGACTAGTTAAACAATATTCATAGAACTTAATGGATTCATCTAAATTAGTTTTTGATCATGGGAGTGACGTTAATTAATTTAGGTGGGTACTCATGAAGATCTCGGGAGAGTATTCGTGTATTTAAGGAAATTGGGTCTTTAATTTAAACAAGAATGATAATCCATTAAAAGTCAATAATCCATAGAAATACCTTGATGAAATCTTAATCCCTAGGCCTTTCGTTAATTGATTGTTCGTTTTAATTATATTTGAGTTAATTATTTATAATTAATTCTGTTTTTATAAATTTATGCTTTTAATTAGTTAAAATCTCAAATCTTTGATAATCGATAGTCTAAATAATAAGATAAACTTTGTTTGGTACTTGATAACCTTCCCTGTGGAGACGATCTTACTTTCACTATATTATTTGTTCGATTCCGTGTTGTTACGGACGGTTAACACAAATCTTAGATTTTCCCGTGTATTTTCTTCTCCTCAGAGCCTCTTTTCTTCAAAGGATGTTTTTCTAGAGTGTTTTGAGTTGTAAAAAGTGAGAATTCCCCAAGATTTGACCTAAAGTCCATGTTTTAAAGAGTCCGTCTGCGTCCGTGGCACTGTGGCATCAAATCTAGCGTTGTTGCGCCATGTAAAAAAAATAACTTCTGCAAGGGTGGCGCCACTTTGATAGCTTTTCTTTTTATTTTTTTTTTATTTTTTTTACTTCGTTATCAATTCTTTTTCACTTTGATCACCATTTGTTTCCTACAACACAAAATATATGTAATTATATGACATATGTAGGACAAAATGGATTGAAACTTACTCAAGATTAGGTAACTACGGGCATAAAATATAATGCAATTATGAACTTATCAGTAGTTAAAATTATGGTTTTCATGGTACAGTTAAACAATATCAACTTTTTCTATATGCTAATGATATAATTAGTCAATAAATTATTGCTCAACTTAATTAATGAGTTCTTTATTCTTTTACTTAATTTTATCTTTTGTCAGTAAGTGATAAATTTACTAATGAAGAACTTTGGACCCAAGGTCGATTAAACATAGGATATACCTCAGTAGCGGCTCTTTCAAATATGTGAGTGCTTTATGTATTAGTTTTTCTTTTTCTTATTTCATTCCAAAAGGAGGAGGTACCCAAAAAAATTGTACGCTAGCCCGACAAACCCAGGCTCATAGTCACATAACGTGGCCATGTAATGCCTTCTCTATCATTGTCTAGGAGGTGATAGATTTGTGAATGAGGTACATCCGTGTGGTGCATATGAGTGTGAAGTCCCATTTTTGCTAAAGCGTCCACTACTTAGTTTGCTTCCTCCCAAACCAAATGAAAGGAGACATACCAGTCTCTATCTTGCACACTACAGATGCGAGAGATCACATCAAAATGGTGATGCTCAGTGGAGGCGTCCACAATGCTATTAAGTGCATCTCAACAATCCAATTCAACAATTAATTTTTTTATCCATGTGGCCCACACCATCTTTAGTCCCATTAGGATAGAACACATCTCAGTCTCCAATGACAAACATGGGTCAATACGACCACTGAACCCCTTTAACCATGTTCCATGCTCATCCCGAAGAGTACCCCCGACCCTTGCTTGGCCGCCCAACGACACCGCCGCATCAACATTTAGTTTAGTATAGTCAGGTGCCAGTTTTTTCCAGCCCGTCTGTATCTGTAAATGCATCACGTCTGGATCAAAGTGTAGGGCATGAATTTTGCCGTCAGTTCTATTATGTAACACATCTAGTTCCCCCGTAGGAACCGTAGCTCGAACTCTGTGTGTCACCTCATTTTGAACCTGTCAAAGATAAGACAGAGTCTCAGTGAAAGCGATATCCCATTTGTCACAAGAATCATACCCATTCATCTTGTGTGCTAAGTTTCCGTCAATCCATTCTTTTACTTAGAATGAGAAAAAAGAATTGTAAAAGTTAGGATGAACAAGTTGTAACCAAAATTTGTTTGTCTACTGACAGTCCCGAATGGCATGAAGGGGAGTAACCGAGGGGATCCCACAAATGGGGCAGCCATCTGTAGACACGATTCCTCGAGCTTTTAACACTGAGTGAGTCATCACTTTGTTATGACAGAGTAACCATAAGAACATGCGGCTACGATGTGCTCCTGGGACTTTCCAAAGCTTAAACCACGGTTTGGAGGCCACGTCATACCAAGTGCTTGAGTTAATGCTTCATAGGCACTCTTACAGCTATATTTCCTATTCGGGGAAAACATCCACCTCGGCATATCTTGCTATCCTGATCCCGCTTCCAGGTCGACCCCCTGCAATCAATTTTTCACATTTGGTGGCAACCCCTATAAGGCTTCCCAATCCCAGCCAAATCCCAGTATCCAATACTGAGCAATAGTTCGCCGCAATTCCTCAAGTGGAATAGGATATTGGCAATGAAGAGTTAACGGTTCATCCCCGAGCCAGACAACTTCCCAAAATTTGATCCTAGTCCCATTGCCCACAATACACCAAGTGCCCAGTTTAAGTAAAGGAGTAATCAACTGAATACTCGCCAAGTAGATGATATAGCATTTATCGTTCGAGCTCGGTGCCTCAAAATATATTTGTGTTTATAAACACTTGGGTCCACAAACTATCCTCATCTCTAAGTAGCTGCCAACCCAACTTGCTGAGTAACGCCAAATTGGTGATTCTAGTCTTCCGTAACCCCAGTCCCCCTTGTTTCTTTGGTTGACATACTCTATCCCAATTCACTAGCTGCAATTTTCTTTCAGTATCCGAGCCGCCCCACAAAAATTGTCAGTTCGCTTTGTCAATTGTATCACACACACCTAACGAAATTCTCATTATTTGCATATGATAGGATGACAGAGTTTCCGTTACTGACTTAATTAAGGTCACATGTCCTGCTAATGAAAGATGTTTGCGTTTCCAGCCCTACAATCTTTTCTTAACTCTATCCACCAAAAAATTGTAATCCTGTCGGAGAACTCGACCATGCTGCAGAGGTACCCCAAGGTACCACCCCAAATTATCTATACGAGCAAGATTCATGCTGGTATTGAGACGGCACTTGAGCCCCACTGGCACATTCTTCCAGATGAACAACTTCAACTTGTGAGCATTCATACCCCAACCCGAGAGGTTATAATAGAATTTCAATGTCTACATTACCAAACTCGTCTGCTATACTGTGGCCTCCCCAAATAAAACCAAATCATCCGCAAACATCAAATGGGAGATACATGGTCCATTTCGAGAAGTTGGTACTGGTCTCCCTTTTCTCTCCCTCACCGCTAAGTCAACTAGGCAACCTAGATTCTGCACACAAAAAACAAAGAGATAAGGCGACAAGGGTTCCCCTTTTCTTACACCCTGCTTAGGATCGAACCACTCCATTGCTTCTCCGCTCTAGTAGTACAATCCATAATGAGCGAGATCCGAGTCGGGGAAAGCCAATTCCACCCAACAAATTCTCGAGCAAACTCCAATTAATACGATCATAAGCTTTTTTGAAATCAATTTTGGCTATGAAAAAACCTTTCTTTCCTTTTAATCAACTTAGGTCATGCAAAATTTCCTGAGTGATTAACACATTATTGATTATTTGCCTTCCCGGTATAAAACTACTTTGAGATCATAGGATAAGCTCATCTATGAATTCTTTAAGATGATTAGCCAACATTTTGGTGACAATTTTGAGGCTTACATTCGTAAGGCTAATTGGATGAAACTGCGAGAGACGTGTTGGGTTTTTATCTTTTGGAATTAATATAATGCGAGATTTATTAAGAGTGGGATCAATGCTACCTTATTGAATGGCTTTCTGTACTAGCAGAAAAATATCATTGCCTACTGTATCCCAACAGTGCTGATAGAACATAGGTTGTATTCCATCCAGACTCGGTGCTTTAGATAGACTTATACCCCATAACGCTTATTTCACTTCTTCCTTTGTGATCGGTCGAAGTAGTACCTCGATATGCTGCCTTGTAGTTTTGGAAACTTCGGTGTACATGTGTATGTGCACACGGGCTCTCCTGGACCGTAGAGTGCTTTGTAATACTTGTTTCCACGTTCCCATCATCCCATTCTAAAGTCCTTACTTTAGCTTATTCCTTGACGAATCATGGCTGAAAGATGAAAAAAATGTGTGTTCAGGTCTCTTGCTCGAAGCCATTGAGCTCTGGTTTTCTGCTTCCAGAATATCTCCTCTTGCCATAGAGTATCAAAGTATTGAGCTTGTAGTTTATTCTCCAATTTCCTTAGGGAATACCAAAAATTTGGGCACTGCGCCCGTTGTATACCCGAAATGCGAGCTACAAGTTGCTGTTTTTGTTTGAAGATATTTCCAAAGGTGTCAAGATTCCAAGCGGGCAGCCGCCCGAGTGTGTTGAATTTGTTCGTGTAACCCTTGTTCTCGTTTTGCATGCCAATGTTGATCAATCATCTCACGAAATTCAGATGTGTGAACCATGCCGATTGAAATTGAAAGTAGTCTAAACTGGTCCCAAACCGTGTATTCTCAGATAGAGTGAGTAGTAATGGTGCATGATCTGACCCTATTCGAGGTAAGTGTCGAACCGTTGCCTGAGGGAAGAAGAGCCGGCAAGTATCATTACACAGAGCTCGATCTAACCGTTCTTGTAGTGATGACTTTCCTCCTTTAGCCCACGTGGAAGGTGAACTAATGAACTTAAGATCAATAAGCACATACTTGTTGACACATTCTAAGATTTTATAGCACTTATGTACAGCGATTGGAGCACCACCCATTTTATCTGCTTGTGTCGTAACCACATTCATGTCCACCGCAATAACCCACGGTCCGTGTATATTGTTAGGATTATGCCCTCCATGCCATAGAGGAATTAGATTATTAGGGCATTCATTTATGTTGTACAAACTATTAATCATTAATAAAGGCATAGTTTTTGTTCATATCAATCTTGATGGCATTAATATAAGTATTGAACAAATAAGTCAAAGGTAATCAAGAGGGAGCTTCTACTCCTCAATGGTCTGAGGAGATGGACACTAGAAGCATTGGTTCCTTGTTTACTTAAACCAGAGTTCACAAGTCGACGAATCTTAATTGGGCATTAAGACTAGACTTGTGTGACGCAAGCTTTGACAAAGAGTGTCAGTCGGTCACTTTGGATGGTGGAAGCTTGGTCATAGATATGTCAATGGAATTGACATATTCGAACATGGCTCACCCTAATTCAATCACATGGGCATTTACTCTTGGATAGTCAATGATTGAATTACTGATCGCGGTAGTGTGCGTGAGCCATAGACCTAAGGATTCACGAAAATTGGACTTGTGACACTGAACGAGTTATTAGAGTAGTTAGATCCATTTCACCCTTTGGTGGGATCAATCTCGAAGTGCGGTTTAGAAGGATAAGTGGCAATTGTTTTGGTGATTCCCATTATGGGATTCACTTTCTCGGGTAGTAACGAGTTAACGTCCTGTACGATCATAGGTAAATGAAATTATAAGTCTTTGGCCAAAGCAGGAGAACTAACTTATGTATAGTACATTAGGGTAGTTCAGAAATTTCATCTTACTATGATTCAGCACAACATCGAGTCCTGTGAGTTTGACATATTCCATGACTCTCACTTGATTGGGATGTTACAGTGAAGGGCTTATACTCACATGGTATCTGTGACCTAAAGGTTCGTATTAATCCATTCATTCCAATTGGAATTCGATGTGAGTCCACGTGACTGGCGTAGTGACACTCACATCCTTGGCTTCCTCCCAATGTCAATTGAAACGAACCTAGAGAGTCGCGCTTAAAAAAAATTGAGCAAAGAGAATTCTTTCGTTGTCAATAACATAAACTAGGTAATTTGCTATTTGATGAGCAAATTAATTTATTTGATTAATTGGATTAGTGAAAATTAATTAATAATAAATAATAAATAATTAGATGTATTTATTATGAACACATTAATTTGTTTAATTAATTAGATTAATGGAAATAAGTTAATTATAATGAATAAATAGACTTATTTATTATACTCATCCTTTTATTAAATAATTAGATTATTTAATTTGGAGGAGTATTAATTAGTAATATATTTTAATTGGATTGAAGTATATTGGACCTAATTAATAATTGAACTAAGTTAAAAGTCAACTTAGCCCAACTTAGGATGAGGGGGTGTGTGGTAGGCGGATTTGGAGGAGATGGATGGGCTCAAGGAATTAGTTAATTCCAAGCCCATTACTCCTTATAAATTCTATCACTGGTTCAGTCAAAACCTAACTCTCACAATTAGACTTGACAGGAAAGAAAAAAGAGAAAAAATTTCTCTTACCCCTTGCATAAGTCATCGGCCATAGTGGTATTGAAGGTGGAGGATTTTTCTTCGAAGCTCGTTCCGGCGTGATATCTAGAGGCAGGAGTTTTGAATTGCTGTTATCCAGAAGATCAAGACTTTCATCGAAATCAAAAGATCAGTAAAAAGGATGAAATAAAATTTCATCTTCATGCTTAATTTTCGAAAATAACATGAAAAAAATTATTAAAACCCAAAAGTGATCCAATTGTAAATCCGGATCAGTTTTATCATTTTCGATGTGAATGAATACATGATTCACAACATATATGTGGTGCCATACGTATAATATGATCCCAAAGATGGTTTCGCGACTCCACTTGCGGACTCGTGTACACTGCCATTAGAACCCAAGTGCAATCCCCGTCTCAACGGATAATGGAGGTGATACTCTGTTCATTGGCCTCAACAATTTCAACATTTACCTCCAATGAATTCCAGAATAACCATATACCCCCGAAAAATCCCCTAGCTTCAACCTTCTCAACTCGATCAAAGTTACTAAAAATATAGCTACTGCCTTATGGCCCGGAACTCGTAGCTCCCCAAGGACAACTGATATATGTTATTTTTACACTAGTTTTCCCCCGTTTATTGACTTGGTTTTGATGGTTTTCTTGATAATTTGATGATATATGATGCTTGGACCCCTGTGTTCTCATATTTTCTAGAATAACATATCATTTGGAGGAAAAGAAGAAGGATTGAAGGTAAATCATGCAAAAAGATACAACACAAGGTAAAATGCTGTCTGCGCAGTGCTGGAGTTTTTGGAATCGATTTCTCTACCCATGTCCAAATTACACACTTGGTTTACCAATGGAAAGATAAGAGCCAAAGGTACATTTCTTATGTTGAAGACAAAGATCAGATATGTAGGGAAGGAGGTGAAAAGTCATCGGACGAGATGTCTTACGATAGAGTTTTCTCATTCAGTGACTTGTGAGATAGTTTTATCATCTTAACGTTTGATTTGAACCTTGGTGTCTTCTTGAGAGTTGTAGATCTTTGTCTTAGGATTCTACATCAACTTGATCAGCTTATTCCGAAATCGGTACAGAGAGTTTTGCATATTTTACCAAACCTGGATGGAGGAGCAGGGTCTGTGCTCCGCGGCGCTCAGAAGCATAAAGTCGGCCACTTGCTCTATATATACCCCTTTTTGCTCATTTTTTACCCTAACTCACCTTAGATAGCAGCTGCCAGACGAAAATAGAGAGAGAGAGAGAGAGAGAGAGAGAGAGAGAGAGAGCTTGGGAGAGAAGATTGAAGGTCAAAACATGGTGAATTCAACAAGGAATCCACATCTTTACAAGAATTAGGGAGTTTTTACATATTTATTTCTTGAATTTGTTCAAACCTCTTATGACTTGTATGATTTATATTTGCACTTTTAACATGAATATGAGCTAAACTTGTTTGATTGAGGCTATGGATAGGCCATTTATGTTATTTTGATTGTTGTTTTGTTGGTGTTTATTGAATTAATTTTGGTTTTAGCTATGTATTCAATATTTGATCTCAATGCTATATTTGCTTGATCACCAAGTGTTTGATAAAATGACTAGGTTAGAGATCGAGAGATAATAACTCAGGGAAGATATGAACATTGAATACCCTATAGTTATACCGACTAGAGATAGACTCGGTTTCTATAGGTGGCTTTCCATTCACGTGGGGAATTCCTAGACCTTAAATGCATCTTCGTTAATTGGGTTTTCATATAGAGATATATAGGAAATAGTTAACAAGGGTAGGGTTGCTATGCCAAGAGATTGGGTAGTACGTATGTTAGGGAATTTCGCCTTAGCTAAATCAATCTAATAATCCAATATAACCTAAATCATAATTGAAATGCATAATTGGTTGAACCATGTGCCTTGATAGCTTCTCTCTATTGTTTCCTCCCTTTATTTGGTGTGACGTTGCCTTAGTTTATTTTCTAGTTTTTATTTATTAGTTAATCAACCTTTCTATCGACTGATTTAACTTAGAATTGAGTAATATAGTAGTCTTGGTACTTAGATTATATTGTCCCTGCGGATACGATAACCCCGGACTAAGAAATCCACTTTACTACTTACGCGACCTAGTTCTCTTGCTAGGATTTTGTCGTGTCATGTTTTTGGCGTCGTAGCCGTTGACAACTATTTTATCTAATATTGAGATTCTTTTATTCTTTCTGAGCTTAGATCATTTCTTTTATTTTTAATTTTTGTGTCTTTCTTTGTGCAAGGTTGATCTCGGTTAGTGCATGACCCGTACTAGTCGAGTGGGACTAGCAGAGTTGGACCCTGAAATTGAACGAACATTTACTCGAGGGGAAAGACTACAAAGAGAGGCTCAACAATACCAAACCACAATGGATCCGAATCTGAATCCTCCTCATATTCACATAGATCCTGCTATCTTAGAAGAAGCAGTTCGTCGGGAACTTGCGAATCTTCGCGTCCATCAAAACCAACCAGAGGCACCTTCACAATGCCCTCTAAGGGATTATATGATGCCGAACATCCAAGGAGCCGCAGGGCCAATCATTTAACCACCGGTAGAGGCTAAAACTTTTCAAATCCTGTCGGGGTGTATCCAAATGATAGGAAACCAGGTTCAATTCTCCGGTTTACTCCATGATGATCCACACGCACATATAGCAACCACTACTACAGAAATGACCTATTAAAGCGGTTATTTTTGGCCAATTACAGCGGTTTTTAACCGCTGTAATAGGTACCGCTGTAATTGGTTCAGGCCAATTACAGCGGTTATTTTTATAACCGCTGTAATAGGGTATACCCTATTACAGCGGTTATACAAATAACCGCTATTAAAAAAAAAAAAAAAATTTTAAGAAGCCTATTACAGCGGTTTAGGAAAAAACCGCTGTAATAGGCTACACTATTACAGCGATTTTTTCGAAAACCGCTGTAATAGGCGCTTTAAAAAAAAAAAAAAAAATTTTGACCGTATTGGAATGATACGAAATTTGCACGGTCATAGCGAAATGGTATTCCGAACAAAACGTAAGACAATGTCTTACGCTCTCGTGATTTTAGCCATCCGAGATCGTTTAAGGCCTCAAATACGTGTTTTATTACAAAAATACGTATTTTTGTAATAAAATGCGTATTTAAGGCCTTAAACGATCTCGGATAGCTAAAATCCCGAGAGCGCAAAATTTTTGCGTTTTGTTCGGAATGCCGTTTCGCTATGACCGTGCAAATTTCGTGTCATTCTGACACGGTCAAATTATAAACGAAAAATATTTTCGTAAATACAAAAATTTATACATACACCCATCTACACATACACAAATATACATATACACCCACATATACACAAAATAAATGTACCCACACATACACAAATATACATACACCCATACATATAGGTGGTGTCGGCGGCGTTGATGGAGGTGGTAGTGTCGGCGGCGTTGATGGAGGTGGTAGTGTCGGCGGCGTTAGTGAGAGAGAGAGAGAGAGAGAGAGAGAGAGAGAGGAGTGAGAGATAAAGAGGAAATGAAGAAGATGAAATTTGAAATTTCAAATGAAGAAGAGAAAGAGGAGTGAGATATATAAAGAGAAAAGTTTTGGGCGGGAAAAATGGGGGGGGGGGAATTTTTTTAAAATATTTTGACCTATTACAGCGGTTCGGTACCGAACCGCTGTAACCGGTTCGGTACCAAAAAAAAAAAGTTTTTCTTTTTTACTCCGAAAAATGTTGGGCGGAAATATTTTGGGCTGGAAAATTGGGGGGGAATTTTTTTAAAAATTTTTTGACCTGTTACAGCGGTTCGGTAGCGAACCGCTGTAACCGGTTCGGTACCAAAAAAAAAAGTTTTTTTTTTTGCTCCGAAAATTTTGGGCGGGAAAATTGGGGGGAATTTTTTTTAAATTTTTTGACCTGTTACAGCGGTTCGGTAGCGAACCGGTTACAGCGGTTCGCTACCGAACCGCTGTAACAGGTTTAACCCAGTTATAGCAGTTCGGTACCGAACCGCTATAAGAAGTTTTTTTTTTTTTCCTTATTTTGATCGGCCTATTAGAGCGGTTTTCTAACGAACCGCTATAATAGGTTTGGAACTATTATAGCGGTTCGATAAAAAACCGCTGTAATAGATACCCGATTAATATCCATTATAACGGTTCACTTATAAACCGCTGTAATAAGTCTCTCCGTTCAGCGGTTTTCAAAAAACCGCTGTAAAATGTGCGCTGTAACAGGCCTTTTCTGTACTAGTGAACATTCTTGGAGATTGTCCACACTTTCAAGAACAATTGGTTCACCGACGATGCCATACGCTTACGGTTATTCCCATTCTCTCTCAAAGATAAGGCTAAACAGTGGTTCAACTCTTTTCCAACAGCCTCTATCTATACTTGGGAGCAAATGGTGGATAAATTTTTTTCTAAGTATTTTCCACCGGGTAAGACGGCCGCAATGAAGAATGAAATCACCAGCTTTCGTCAATATGAGGGGGAATCACTTTATGAGGCATGGGAGCGTTTTAAGGAACTTTTGAGGAAATGCCCACACCATGGGTTAGCCGTGCCCACACTTGTTCAAACTTTCTATTTGGGTTTAGGACCGAATCTCCGTATAAATCTTGATGCCACCGCGAGAGGTACTATCATGAACAAATCACCCGAGGAAGCTTGGGCATTAATTGAGCTCATGGCCGAGAACAACTATCAATGGCCAACCGAAATAATCACGTTGCCCAAGAAGCCCGCCGGATTGTATGAAATTGGGAATAGCTCCACAGTAACCGTTCAATTGGGGGCCCTAAATAAAAGATTAGATTCTTTAGGACTCATGCAAGGTACGGTAAACTAAGTCAAAGCCACTTGTGAAAATTGTAGAGGTGATCACACAAACTTTGAGTGCTTACAAGGAGATTTGTGTGAGACATCTAACTCGGTTGAAAGTGCTAACTTCATGGGAAACGCAAGTCGTCAACAGAACAATCCCTACTCGAATTCTTTCAATCCGGGATGGAGGAATCATCCAAATTTCTCGTGGAGCCAAAATTCAAATATGGCGAAACCACCACCACCTAGTTTTTGGCAAAACCAAGGAGGTTTCCAACAACCTCCATTTCAAAGGCAAGGGGGGTTCCAACAACCACAACCAAGCGAGAAAAGGAATAATATGGAAGATGTGTGGCAAAAGTTCATGACAGATGCGACACAAAAGTTTCAATATCAAGAAATGATGTCCAAGAAACAAGAAGCGAGCTTAAAAAATCAAGAAATTGCACTCAAAAACTTAGAAACTCAAATTGGGCAAATTGCCAACATGCTTTCCGGACGAACCCAAGGCACGTTACCAAGTGATACCGAGAAAAATCCCAAGGAACAAGTTCAAGCAGTTTCACTTCGTAGCGAAAAAAACCTCGTTGATCCAGAATTGGGAGAGAAAATGGATGATACACCACAACATTTGGATGAAACCAAGGCAACATCCAACTCCGAAAAAAACGCCGCGACATCATCCCCAATTTCGGGACACTCCTCTCCCAAACCCTTTGTACCCAAACCAATGCCTCCTTTTCCACTTGCATTATAAAAAGGGAAGCTAGATAAGCAATTTGCTAAGTTTCTTGATATATTTAAACAATTGCGTATTAACATTCCTCTTGTAGATGCTTTGTTGCAAATGCCAAGCTACGCAAAATATCTTAAGGATATCCTTTCTAACAAGAGATAGTTGGAAGAGCATGAAACTGTAGCCCTTACTGTATAATGCTCGGCTATATTGCAAAACCGGATACCGCAAAAGCTTAAGGATTCTGGGAGCTTTACAATTCCTTGCACTATCGGTTCTATTTCTTTTCTAAAGTTTTGTGTGATTCCGGTGCCAGTATTAATTTGTTGCCTTTGTCACTTTTCAGGAAATTAGGACTTGGCGAGCCCAAGCCTACCACTATCTCGTTGCAACTCGCTGATAGGTCCATCAAGTACCCACGAGGAATAGTGGAAGATGTTTTAGTAAAGGTCGAAAAATTCATATTCCCGATAGACTTTGTAGTTCTAGACATGGAGGAGGATGTCGAGTTACCACTCATTCTTGATCGACCATTCCTTGCCACCGGACGGGCATTAATTGATATTGCCAATGGTCAACTAACTCTTAGAGTGGGAGATGAGCAAGTGACAATCAATCTGTATCATGCTATGCGAACACCATCTAATGATTCTACTTGTTTCCACATTGATGCATTTGATACTTTAATTTCTAAACATTTTCAGGGAAATCAATACGAAGATCAAGTAGAGACATGTCTTGTGAATCCCATGGATGAGACAATGGAAAATAATAACTTGAGGGACACTGTTGCTTTTCTCGAGGCAAATCCGCCTTACAAACGAAGTTTTTGACCTCGTTTTAAAGTTTTGGATAGACCAATTATTTCATCACCAAAGTCCTCTATTGAAGAACCGCCAACTCTTGATCTTAAACCTCTTCCTTCTCATCTCAAGTATGCTTATTTACAAGATTCAGAATTTTTACATGTTATAATCTCTTCATCTTTGACAGACATTATGGAGGAGAAGCTGCTTACGATGTTGAAAGCCCATAAAAAGGCTTTTGGATGGAAAATAGCTGATATTAAGGGGATTTTTCCAACAGTATGTATGCATAAGATCCTCATGGAGGATGAATATAAGCCCACCATTCAATCACAAAGATGACTCAATCCAATGATGTAAGAAGTCATTAAAAAGGAGGTAATTAAGCTACTCGATGCAGGTATTATCTATCCTATCTCCAATAGCAATTGGGTAAGTCCAACTCAAGTGGTCCCAAAGAAAGGAGGTATGACTGTTATTACCAATGCTAACAATGAATTAATTCCCACACGAACAGTTATTGGGTGGCGAGTATGCATCGATTATCGAAAATTAAATGAGGCCACCCGGATCCATGTGACAGAACCGATGTGAGTCGTGTTCAAGCATATCAGTTCCACTAATGTGCCTATAGTCTTAAGCTCTCACCGTCACATGGTGCTCGACTGGCACTCCCATGTCAAAGTTAAGATTGTACAAGTATTCGAAGTCTTTATTTGCCCATTAAAGACTTCATTTTACTTGCAAACTAGTTTTAGTAATCAAGGTGGATCTCTCTAGTGTCATTCTTCCTATCCCATAGGAAGTAGAGAGTTCGCACTGAAAACACGGACAAAATGTTTTACACAACTTATACATGCAGATAAGAATTAAGTGAAAAACTAAATAGTGCCTTTTATTAATAATAATTAGTTCAATACAAGATAGATGCCCTACTCATTCTATCCTCTATGGCATCTGAGGGCATAATCCTAACAGTGACTTGGTTCTCCACCTCATTCGCTTGTTTTCCCGCATTATCCTTGTTGTTTTTGAACCACAAGTTACTTTCCGGTGTCCTACATTGCCACACTAAAAGCATATTAATGAAAAAACCCTCATATTCAATGACTCGTAGCTTTTGTTTACCTTGATGACCGGAACAATGGTTTGTCAAGTCATGTTCTACTCACACTCAAGCATATCGACCACGTAACGATTCCTCCTTATGCTTGTCACTACCCGCACTTTACCAATTAAACTGCCCATCCTCGGAGGTGTTTATCATTGAAATAGTGTATCGGTAAATCAGGGAAATGAATCCAAAACATGGTGTTTGATATCTTTTCCTTCTTCGGGTTGAACGTCAGATCCCATGTGAACCGTTAGATAGTGTCCCAATATCATCAAGGCCATCCCGAAGCACCCTGTCATACTCAGCCTTAATTCTGAACCGAACGAGATAGAATTCATTGCCTATCTCCACTGCATTAATATTGTATGGGAGTTCCAAAGGGCTTTCATACGTTTTTGAGCATCACGTATCCTACTTTATGTTCGAGAACCTTCACCACAAGAGGTTGTGATAGGAAGTCTCCATGACACAGACGTCTTCTTCCGGAATTGTGTAAACTAGTACCGAAGCATCAGCTTCATCTTCACTCATGTCTTCTCCATTAAAGAAATCTTCTTCCCCTTCCCCGGGTAGAGTAACCCGGCATGAGTGTTTTTCGGTTCCATGCTTGGCGGAGTGTGTCCATTTTCCAAGAGTTGGCCGATTATCCTCCTTAACTGCTGCGTCCTTCTTATTTGTATCCTCCGTTTCAGGCTGGTGTCTGTCTGCTATATTTGCAGGTGCAAAACCAAAATCTTGGTTATGGTTCTCCATCGTGATATCCGGGTTAAGGTTTGGATGAATCCTCTCATCCTCCCTATTAGATTGCATTTCAGTGTGTTTTGGTGTTCGATTAGGAGTAACCACCAGCGGAGGTGGTTTGTCCACATCCGGCTCCTCCATGAACGGAGGCAGAGTAGTGCGATAGGGCAAAACCCTTGTCGGGAGATGGCTGAGCTCTTTTTCCTTTTTCCTAGAGCTCCAGTGACACATAGTTTTACTCATATGTAAATTAAGTTAGAGTTATGCATTAGTTTATTTAATTCTGCGATGGTTAGTGTATTGACGTTCATGTAGTTAAAATCATATCATAAATGTATTTTATTTAAATTATCGAAGATACTATTTATAACCCAGGTGTCGTACTTTATCGCACCTTGGGACTGTAGCATATATTCATCTTTGCTTGACATTAAAACGTGTGAAGTCTCCTACTTGTATGGGACAGTGGGGTGACAGATCACAATCTTTGTGGCATGATTTGTTATTGGCATGGCGTAGTACTTCATCTCGACTGTGCACAAATTGTGATATTATATTGATTACATGAATTTCTTATGTGGGTTATTGATTATGTATGGGCCCAAATTGCGGCATGGAGGTTTGTGACCCTTGTGGGTAGCATCGGGCTTATCGTCATGGTAGGTCACATCCCTATGGATTCTGATTCCCCTCCCGCGCATGGAAGAAGCATCTCATAGCGATGTGGTCATAGATTTAGGCATGTCAGTTTGTTAACAAGGTCGCTCCTTGCATTTGGAAGATAAGGTAGTTACTCTGAAGTGGGAGTCATAAGGAGGTTGTCGGCAAAACCGTATCCTTCATTATTTGATAAACCTCAATTAGAAGTGACAGACCTAAGTGCTACATCGTGACACAATCTCAGAGAACACTATGAGTGACTCTAATGCTTTGGTGAGGCAAATCCGGTGATAGCCACCTTTAGAATCCCCTCACTAACAATTGAGTATGTGTTATCAACTTTCTTATTTATTGATAAGTATTCATTGTTTGACTTTCACCATATTATCATGATGGTGAATCATAAAATTCATATGTTATGATGTTCATGCACAACCTCGCACTTGCACACACCGCGCTCACTGGTCTTAGTAGCTCACTACTCGTGTCTTCCCTTCCCCAGGGTAAAGAAGAATGTTGAGCAATTGATACAACTATTTAGGGTCATGGATTCACTCACGTGTCGTAAAGGGAGGTATTAACTTGTTTTATTATCCAATTGGATAGATGTAACAAAAATCCATGTCTATTTCACTAATGTTTTTATACTTTTGATTTTGTAGAGCTTTGAACCACATGATTAGATTATTGGACGTTTCTGGTGATTCGATTACAAGATAGGTGAAGTAAGGCGTGACAGGTGGTATCAGAGCCTAGGCTAGTGTCTAGGCTACACCAAGATAGGTTCCTCGGACTGTTATCTAGGGTTGTAAAATAAATGAAATTAGTGTATCGTCAGCGCTTAAATTGTGATATACCATTGTTGGACGGTCCGAACAAGAGATGATTTATTCCAATTATAGTACTGAGTTTAGGATTGTATCTAACTAAACCATTATAGGGGACCTTTGTGGAGGTGTGTTAGAGTTTGAAATTCCCTATAGAAAAGCATACAATCTACTCTATAAATGAGTATGTGAGTCAGAAATGTAGATTGCATAATGATGATATTTGCTCATTCATTTCTAATTGATTATCTTGTTGTAGCACAATTTGGGTCCCTTAGCTTGCTAGATTAACTTGTTAGATTGTTAGATGCTTAATATGGGTCTATATGCTTCACTTCAAACATTGAATAAGCATTTTGGACGAATCGTTATAATACTTATGTAATTTAGTCTTTGTTGGCTCTCTAACAGTACTCTCATATAAGTAGTGGTCAGAGTTCTACTTTATATTGGTGCATATTGGTAAATTTTTTCTTTAACTATTTCAGTCTTTTAGTAGTATTACTAAGTTGGTAAAATTAAATAATTCATACTCTTCTTGAACTTAGTTGAAAACTTTGATTAATAAACGTGTTCATTCGGCGAAGTTTAAAACTAATTTCATTGTTTACTCGCCTCCTATGTACTTTATTTATACATATTAAAAACTGCTTGAACAAGTTCTCATTTTAATATAAAACTCAATCGGTCTGATTATTGTCTGGTATTTATGTTATCGAATTCCTTTTTTGCAAATCTCATTGCTTCCCGAAGGTGTGTTAAAACTCATTTCTTTGATTATGTTGAACTCTTGCTCTCGATATTTTCATTCATATTTTATGTACCTGCTTGAGTTGAATTGGTTGGTCCCAAGTGGCATACGAAAGGGTCTAGAAGGGGGGGTTGAATAGACCCTTAAGTCTTTTTCGACTTAAAAATTGATTTCGTATTAAACGTATTTGGACGCTTGAAATGATAGGCGCTTGAAGAGTGTGACGCTTCACCTTAGCGTCACATAAGATATTTGAGACTTTGTGAAGCGTCTAATGAAGACTGTTTTATAAAGTTAACTTAGACTTCAGGAATTGAATACTTTGACCTTGTAGGTTAAGCGTTCAGTTCTTTTAATCAGGGTTAGCACAGCGGAATGATTTTGGAGTCTTCTCTTTGAAAGTTTTAGCGTCACAAGATGTTTCTTAGGTGCTTAGCTTTTGATTGTGTTTTACTTATGCAGTGATATGATAGAGGAATGAAATGACTGAAAAGTAAATACACAATATTTGTAAGGTTCGTTGTGTGTAATCCCACTACGTCCTTCTTCTCCTTTGCACTTGGAGGCAATCCACTAAAATGATTCTCAAAGAATCACCAGAATCTTCTACAAATTAGGGAGAGATGGATGTCGATGACTTGAGCTCCTTGATCACACAGATTTCTGCTTCAAATCACTTCACCCTCTTGCTTCTTTCACCCAGAAAATGCAAGTATCCACTTCGACTTCACACAGATCGCGAGGCTTGGATGGGATTTTCTAAAAGGTTTGTTTGATTTTGATGAAGTTCAAACAACTTGGTAATATCTCAGTAGGAATCTGGTTTCTGCAAAAAGATGTTTGAGATATTTGTTGACTGTCTCAGGAATATAAGAAAAGCAATTTGGATGTTTCTTGAAGTTTCGGGCTTTTCTGAGAATTAAGGAATGAGATTTTAATGCAACAGCAATTTGGCTTTGATAAATTTGTTCTTCTATTTTTGTTTGTTGTTGAAGTCCTATTTATAGGTATTCTTGGAGAAAGTGTCCGTTTGACACATGCACTGGCGCGTGTCTCTCACTTTCGCGAGTGAACAGCTTTTGTCCTTTTTCCTGAAAATCTGCTGCACGAAAGTTGGTGCTGCAGTCTGAGATAGTTGACAGTCCCATAGGGTGGCTTCTCCGTACTTCTGACATTGCTTATCATATTAAATGCTCTTATCAACATTAATGCATTTGAAATTAATACCCGTTGTATTTAATGCTTTGAGAATATTTGCATTAAACTCCCTTCTGGACTTAGAAGTAATTCAGGTGAGATCACTTCGTCCCATAAGGTAACGCTTGATATAGCTGGCCAAAGTGGACGCTTGGAGACTGTATCTATCTTCTGAGATCAGGCGCTTGAGTCTTCGAACTTTACCACTGATAAACTCACTCAGAAATCATCAGACGCTCAGCCTAAGACTATTTTGCCTAACACTCTAAAGTAAGATAACAAAGCCTAATAAATCTATTACAAGTCTAACGCTTCAAAGCCTATACAAGTTTTCTACAAAAAATAAACTTACAACTTTTTGGGGTCTAACAAAAACTTAATTGTCATCATCAAAACTTCTAACATGAAATTCCTAACAATTTCCCCCTTTTTGATGATGGCATACTTACTCTTTTATAGTTCAAGAGTTAGATAGCCAAACGTAAAAGTTAGCTTTGATCAGTAGACGTTAGTTAAAGTTAGTTACGCTTCAACGAGATGTTTCAGCAAAAAAAATGCATTTCATATTTATCGAGAATTACAAGCATTTTTACAGCTGAATGGTTTAAAGATATAAGAGACAAGAATATAGATAATGTAAAATCAGAAAGCTTAATGACTTGGTCTAACTCTGTATCGCTTGGACATTTCAGCTCGGATAGGAGCTTCAGTCAGATTGTCTTCCAAGATCATCATTGCTTCATGATCTTTGTTGATGATAAGCTTGTTTTCTTCTTGTTGTCTCTTTTTGAATACTTTAAAGTGATTATCCCAGTCAGTTGGGTCGATACCAATTGTACCTTAGGCAGATTCGAAAAGCTTGGCTAAAATCAGTCATTTGTTTCCTTTCTTCAGCTAAGATCTGTGGATCTGTAGGTTCTGAAATGGATGTTCTCTGAAGAGGAATGTCAAACTGTTCAAGCAGTGCTCTTGTAGGAATTGGTAGGTTTGGATATAACGCTCTAGGAGGTTTCCCTTAGTGTACTACTGGGCGCTCCGGATGAACTTTGTTGTCAGAGCAGTTATCCAAGACGGGAGATTAAGCGCAGACTGAGAAGGCATTTGACGCTTAGCAGACGGAGGATCTTCAACTTTTGAACTGGACGCTTTCCGCTTTTCTCCTTTCTTCTTTCTCTTCCCCCTTATTGCCATCATCAGATTTTAAGAAGTGGTTTGTGAGTACACTTACCTGATGAGCAATCTGGGATAAGGAATCTGTGATGTCATCCAGACGCTTGTCGAAGCGTTCCTGCATAACAAGAAGCTTAGCGCTGGTGGCGTCATTCACAGATATCTCAAGGGTTGCAAGGCGCTTTTCAAGTTCTTCTTTCATGGCAAGTTGGGTGGCGTGGGCAGCATCCTGCATTTCTTGAAAGTCTTGTTTGCACTCACCAACTGCCGCGCTTGAGCTGAACTACGCATATGAGCAATCTGAGCGCTCATTACGTGAGTTTCAATCTTTGCCAGGTCTTCCTTAATCCAATGGAGAGATTCTTCACTCTGAGTAGCTTGAGCGCTAATTGTCTCCAAAACAGATTTAAGCAGGGGACCGAAGGCTTGACTCTCATCTGATTGAACCACTTGAGGAGCTGGTCGCTTGAATCGTGATGAGTGTTTGAGAGAGTCAAAAGGAACTTGATAGGCTGGATCAAAAACAGTACCTCGAATATCCAGGGAAGTATCTTCAGCACTATCAATGGTAGCATGTTCAGGAGCGTCAGGAATACTGGTATCTGCAGATTTGGACGCTTCAGATGTCTCAGCAGGCGCTTCCTCAAGCGTTGACTCAGGCTGGCGAAAGTCAGTGAATTGAAAGTTCCAGCTTGCTGAGTCGGCATAAGAGGTGGATGTAGAATCCAAGAGTTCAATGAGTCTGGTCCTGGACATACAAGTACCTAGGAGATAAATGTGCGAAGAGGACTATCAATGGCCCTGATGTACATTGGACCAATGATATCCAGCACATGATCTGGGAAAACTTTGGACGGCGCTTGAGCGATGGAGAATAGTGAATCTGTGCAGTGAGTTCTGGAAAATCCAATCAAGCAATCTGAGGGAAGAGATGCAGGACGTCGATGTGTAGGCACACAGTCCGCATAGTACTCTTCAAGATACGGATAAATGGCTTGAGCGAGCTCTTGATTCCTTTCAAGCAGAGAAAGAACATACTCATAGTGATTGAGTACCTCACTCACTGCGAATGGAAGGGAGCAGCGGATATCCTTTGAATGAATTGATCACTGAGCCATTCCAAGATCTGAGATTGGCAGTGAAGATTTTATCAAAGAGAGATACGGAGATAGAATCTTTACCATCAGATTGAAGTTTTCTTCACAGTGGCTTGGAGCAAGATTTAAGCACCGTTCACCAACTGTACCACTGGAAGACGCTTGAGCATTAAACCGAAGAGGGGTGATGGATAATCTCTGAAGTTCTTGACGTAGACATTGTTCTATTTGATGTCTAATAATTGGGAGCTTGAGAACAGGTCCGAGTCTTTGTTGACGCTTCAGGAGGCAATACTTGGCGAATTGACGCTTCTTGTCATGCATGCCTATGCCGAAAAGATGGGGAGCTTGGACTAACTCTGGGAAGGTGTATTTATGTCCCATGTACGCTTCAACCCAATTTACTTCATTTATACAGAAGTCTGTGCCAGCATTCACCATAGCACGAATACCTTCAAGATGAATATCTCTTATGGCTTCAAAGCGGTGCTTATCAGGCTGATAGTTGGCATTCCAGACGCTGTCAAAGTAAGCATCAGCTTCAGTCTGGAGCAGATCGGTCAACGATTCAAGGCGCTCACCAGCATGAATCTCTTTATTTTTCCATAGACAGAGAGGTCGGGCCGATGCAAGATTTTCAGGGCTGTGAGCCGTCTGAGGGAAATGTGTGTAACCTTCTCTGTTCAAGACTGACTCTGAGGGATTGAGAAAGCTAGGACGGAGAGGATCATACACTCGAACACTGTAATCCCTTAGCGCGAACCCAGTTGGTCTGCTGTGGCCATTGTCAAGATAATAAGCCACATCCACGGCACATCTAGGAGGTCTGTCTCCTGGTCTGTCTAGAACGGTTGCTTTGATTGCGCTGTCAAAGTCAATCAGTCTTGCAGCGTCAGCTTCTGCAGCAATATCTTTCTATATTATATCCTGCAGGAATGAAATCTTCGTCGAGCGCTGGGGGCATATAGTTAATTGAATGATCAATTGTCTTCAGCGGATCGAGTTGAAAGAAGTGACGAGGAGCTCTAACGTCTTCAGCAGCGTTCTGATCTTCTGAACGTGCCTCTGTTAAAGTAGCAGGTTCCTCAGGTTCAATTGCAGCTACTTTAGCGGCAACATCTTGAGCGATAGCTACAACTCCAGTCAGGTCCACATCCAACAGAACATCTGTGGACACTTCAGCAGCAGCTGGAACTATAGCTGAAAAACAAGAGCCATCCTCTATAAGAGCAGGATCTTCTACAGATGTAGGAATAGAAATGCTGTGGGAAGAAATAAACTTACCCTGAGAACTAAGCTCAACAGTAGTTTCTGGAGCGCTTGGCTCAACAGCAGCATCTTGAGCGCTTGGCTCAACTACAACTTGAGCGCTTGGCTCAACGGCAACTTGAGCGCTTGGCTCAATAGCAACTTGAGCGCTTGGCTCAACAGCGACTTGAGCGCTTGGCTCAACTGTCTCAGGCTCTTCAGGAGTAGCTTGACGCTTGCTAGTCCTGGAACGCTTAAAGATTTTCTTAATGTTGACTCCTTCAACTAGTTTAGCCGGAGGAGCGGGAGGATCAACAGCTGGTTCTTCAAAGTCTATTTGCTTAATGATCCCTTCCAGCTTTCGTCTTTTGAGAGGCAACTTGTCCTCGGCATCTTCATCAGTTTCCTCATCAATCTTTTGAGAGGGGACGGCAATTTTAACTTTGGGTTTTCTGGGGGCTCTCTTCTTCGTTACTGCTGGACGCTTCACAGCTTCCTCTGGCACTGGTCTCTCAGCCTTTTGAGCAAGCAGTTGGCGTTCTTCCAGTCGCTCAGATAGGGGTCTAGCCGCACCATGAACTTTTGGAGGATTGAACATATTGGTCAGAATCCTTTTTCCCAACAACTTGGACTTATTCAAAGGAAGTCCAGACGAGTACACACAATTTGATTTAAACAAGATGTCACTCAGGATGAGTCCATAAGGCTTATTTGAAGCGCTTAGACTGTCCCGAAACCGTCCGAAGATGTACTCACTCCAGTTGATTTTGATGTTGAAGAGTATAGCAACCATCATCTGAAATTGGACAGGATTTACTTTATCAAAGGTTCCTACGCGGCATTCTATGATCTTGCTGCAGAAATCAGCCAATAACCGATATTTGGACACCAGATCTTTCTTCTCGAAGTATTGAGTGTAAGGAACGTCGTCGTACGCACTCATGATTGCCCATGCTTCCTTAATTTGTTTTAACGTAACAGAATCCAGTGCCTCACCCTCATTAGGCAAATTGAAGTTCTTGGCAATGGTGGAAGCAGATAGGATGAATTCCTTTGGAGACTCCTTCTTGGAGAAGGGAATTTTACAAGAGATGGACTTCTTGTCCTCTGAAAGGGTAGCAGTCTTCCAGAAAGTTTCAACTTCAGTAGGAAACATATAAGAGTATTGGGTTAAGAAGGGTTTGAGCCCAGCTTGGACGACCATGTCCATTACATCCGTCAGGTTGATCTGAGTTTGTTCATATAGGAATTTCCAGTCGACAACAAGACCTTCAGTTACCTTGATGGTAGTTTCAGCAGAAGTAGATGATGATTTCTTTGGTGCCATTTTTTTTTTTTTTAAAACGAAGAAGATGAACTGAGATTTTCTGTTGTATTGAGAGAGATAAAGAGAGATTTGCAGATATGCGTGAATAGAAAGTAAGTTACTTTTTCTGCAGAGTTTGTGTTTTAAATGACACAGTAAAGAGTTTTTGAAACTTGTGTTGTGTAGTCTTAGTAGGATTTAAACACGTGTAATAACTGTTGAATCTTAGCCATGAATTTATTAACTGCGGACGCGAGTTTTGTGTAAAAGAGAGAAGTTACATTTGGTAATTCTCATATATAAAGATTTGACATCCGAGTTAAAGAAAAATTAACGTTTGGTATTTTCAGAGTGTAACACACGCGCATGTTTGTACACTGACACGTACACAAACGCGTGCTATCTCTGAACCGTCATTTTTAAAAAATTTGAGTACCCGCCAGTTTGATGTGATAGAGGCGTGTGAGTAGATTACAAAATAGATCTTTGAGTCTACCCACGACCTTGAAAGAAGTTTGAAAAATTTTATGCATGGCTTGTAACAAAAATATTTTATAAATTTTTGATAAACTATTCAGCGCTTAGCTGATAAGATGGACGCTTGAAGTCAAAAGACTGAACTGAGCGTTGATGATTATGCATCTGAAAATTTTTATGCAAACATAGAACTGAGCGTTGATGATTATGCATCTGAAAATTTTATCATTGACGCTTACAGTTATGATCAAGTAAAAAAAATTTGTTTAAGAATATTGTGAGATATAACTTAAGTGGATTCCCCCTAAATTATATGCCTAATAAAATATGATGCTTCATGATCAAGCGTTTAAATCAATCATACCTAGTTCACTTCTCAAAGTGAGAAAACGTTGTTCATTGAGTGCTTTGGTGAAGATATCTGCCAGTTGTTTGTCAGTTCCAATGAAGTGCATGGAGATATCTTTCTTTTGAACGTGGTCACGAAGGAAATGGTATCTAATGTCAATGTGTTTGGTTCTTGAATGAAGAACAGGGTTTTGAGTCATGGCTAAAGCGCTTTGGTTATCACAATGAATGGGGGTTGGTCCTAAGATTGTTCCGTAATCTCTAAGTTGTTGCCTCATCCATAGAACTTGTGCACAACAACTTCCTGCAGCTACATACTCAGCTTCGGCTGTGGAGGTAGCTATGGATTGTTGTTTCTTGCTATGCCATGAAACTAACCTATCACCTAAGAATTGACAAGTACCACTAGTGCTTTTACGATCTATTTTGCAACCTGCAAAATCTGCATCTGAGTAACCGATTAGTTCAAAAGGAGAATCCCTGGGATACCATAAGCCCACATGTTGTGTGCCTTTTAGGTATTTAAGGATTTTCTTGGCAGCAGTCAAGTGTGACTCTTTAGGATCAGCTTGGAATCGTGCACACATACATACCGAAAACATAATATCAGGTCTACTGGCAGTGAGATAAAGAAGTGATCCTATGATACCTCTATAATTAGTGATATCAACTTTCTTTCCACTTTCATCTTTATCTAACTTAAGCGTTTGGCTCATTGGAATTTTTGAATATGATGCATTTTCCATACCAAATTTCTTAATCATATCTCGTGTATATTTAGCTTGGTTGATAAATATGCCATTAGGGAGTTGTTTAACTTGTAGTCCTAAGAAGAAGGTTAATTCACCCATCATGCTCATTTCAAATTGTTCTTGCATCATTTTCGAAAATTTCTCACACAGACGCTTATTAGTAGAACCAAATATAATGTCATCAACGTAAATTTGAACTAAGAGAATATCTTCATCATTGGTAATTTTAAATAACGTTGTGTCAACGCTGCCTTTTGAAAAACCTTTACCAATAAGAAAGATAGAGAGAGTGTCATACCATGCTCGAGGTGCTTGCTTAAGCCCATAAAGTGCCTTTTCGAGCTTGTAAACCATACCCTTACCATGATTGTTGATGAATCCTGGAGGTTGCTCCACATACACTTCTTCTTGGAGTTTACCATTCAGGAAGGCACTCTTTACGTCCATTTGAAATACTGTAAACTTGTTAAACGCTGCGTACGCTAGAAACATGCGGATTGCTTCAAGACGAGCAACAGGAGCGTAAGTCTCATCAAAGTCAATGCCCTCCTCTTGGCAGTATCCTTGAGCTACGAGTCTGGCCTTGTTTCTTACAACAATGCCGTCCTCATCCATCTTGTTTCTATATACCCATCTAGTTCCAATAACTCCTTGATGAGTTGGTCTTGGTACTAACATCCAAACTTTATTTCGCTCAAACTGATTGAGCTCTTCTTGCATAGCTTCAATCCAACTTGGATCACTTAACGCTTCATCCACTTTCTTAGGTTCCATTTGAGATAGAAAGCTTGCGAACATAGCCTCATTAAATGTAGCGGCTCTAGTTCTAACTGGTGCTTCAATATCTCCAATGATTTGCTCAGGTGGATGGTCACGTAACCATAGTCTATCTGTTTGGAAGGGGTTTTGAGAATGAACAGACGCTTGAGAATCATTCGCTTGACCATTCTCCTGCGTTGGCGCTTCAAGTTCATGATTCCTTCTTTGCACTTGATGATCATTCTTTTCATGATCATTCCGTGTTTCTTACATGATAATTTAGATTGATTTCACGAGTATTCTTAGGAGGAGGCACTGAGATCTCATCATCATCGTCAGTATCTTCATCAATAGTAATTTTGGACGCTTGATGACATAGATCTTCAACTCCTACATCATTTATACTTACCTTACTCGGCTCTTGGTTAGCATCATCAAACACAACATGAATAGATTCCTCAACCTTCGATTTGATCTTATTGAGAATGCGAAAATTCTTTCCATTTTTGGCGTAGCCTAGAAAGATTCCTTCATCCGCTTTAGGATCAAAAGTCTTTAGGCTTTGGGATCCATTATTATGAATAAAACATTTAGAACCAAAGACGTGAAAGTATGAAATATTTGGCTTACGTCCCTTCCACAGTTCATATGGAGTTTTTCCATGCTGTTTGTTGATCATGCATCGATTTTGAGTGTAACAAGCAGTGTTGATCGCTTCGGCCCAAAATCTAGGAGCAAGCTTAGATTCAGCTAACATAGTCCTAGCGGCTTCCTTAAGCGTTCGGTTCCGGCGCTCAGCAACACCATTTTGTTGGGGAGTTCTGGGAGCTGAATACTCATGATGTATTCCATTTTCTGCACAAAACTTCTCAACAACCTTGTTAGTAAACTCAGTACCGTGATCGCTTCTTATTCTTGCAACCTTAAGATTTTTCAATGTTTGAAGTTGCCGAATAAGCGCTGTTAACTTGTCACATGTTTCATCTTTGGATGAAAGAAATTCCACCCAAGTAAATCTAGAGAAATCGTCTACTACCACTAAAGTATACTTTTTACCGCTTACACTGATTGTTTGAACAGGTCCAAACAAATCCATGTGAAGTAGTTCAAGTATTCTAGAAGTAGATAGATGAGGTTTTCTCTTGAAAGATGATTTAACTTGTTTACCCATTTGACAAGCGTCACAGAGGCGATCCTTATGAAATGGTCCATTTGGCAATCCCTCTACAAGATTTTGACTTATAAGCTGAGAGATTGTCTTAAAGTTGAGGTGATTCATTTTTCTATGCCATAGCCAACCCACTTTAGATTCATTTTTAGCAACAAAGCATGTTGGGTTGTTATCAAGTGTTGAACCCCAATCTACCAAATATACATTGTTATTCCTTTTTCCTTTTAGTTTAGTAGATTTAGTCTTAGCGTCGTTTATATAGCAATAGTCACTTGAGAATATGACTTCAAAGCCTTTATCGCAAAATTGACTTATGCTTAATAAATTGTGCTTTAGACCCTCAACAAAATAAACATCACTTATCATGATGTTCCCCCTATGCACAGTACCTATACCTTTGGTTTTACCTTTGGAGTTATCACCAAATACAACCTGAGGACCATTGGCGGCTTGATAGTTGATCAGAAGATCTTTGGAACCTGTCATGTGCCTTGACGATCCACTATCAAAATACCAAACAGATGTATTGACTTTAGCTCTAGGTACCTGCAATCAAAAGGGAAGTTCTATTTCTGTTTAGGTACCCATTGTTGCTTGGGTCCTTCAACATTAGTATCCTTGTTAGTGTTAATTAGAACTTTAGGAATCCAAATTTGCCTTGTCTTCATAGTAGGAATATTGGCTTTTTTTGGTTTCACCTTGTGCTGTGTGTAATTTTTGGATGTATAATAATATCCACGATTATAATAATAGTCATAATCATAATTATCATAGTATCGATAATATGATCTTGACTGTTTTGGATATCGACGCTGGTATTTCCTTGGCTCTGGCTTGAGTTGCACGTTTGGTGCTAGACGCTTAGCGCTTGATTCACAGTGACTAGATTTATCCTTAGCTTTTTGAGCGTTTGGATGAGTCTGTCTTTGTGGATCATTTGCTTTAGCCTTACCCTTGTCTGAGTTAGTTTTGACTTTCTCATTTGGCCTCTTACCATTGTCCCTTGGTTCATTTTGAGTTTGACCTTGTGAACCTTTCTTAACAAAGAAAACACCCTTTCCTTTGTTGTTTGCCGTAACATTAGGTTTGTTTGGTTGTTTACCGAATTCATTGCATCCTAAACCGGTCTTTTCTCCAAACAACCTTGTTATTTCAGTCACATTGTCGAGCTTTCTGGATGCTTTGGACAACGATGAGATGAGCTGTTCTGACTTGGCAAGTCTAGCCATCAGATCAGCTTCTCTCTTGACTATTATATCAATATCACCTCTCAATTGAATAACTTCACTCTCAAGCGATTGGTTTTTCTCAATGCACTGTTGCTGAATTTGCAACTCTGCTCTGAGCGTTACTTTATCGTTTGTGAGTGATGAAATAATAGCGAGATCATTTTGATATATTTTGGCAGCTTCTTGACATTCATTGTAATATTCTTTGACTTTGTCAAGTAATTCATCATAAGAAAGAGGAATTGATAATTCATTGATTACCTCAGGGGACGCTTCATCATCTCTGGCCATGAGACATATGAGCGCTGAGTCATCTATCGGCTCATCATCATCACTACTTTCGTCTGATGATTCTAAATCTTCAGGTGCTGATGCTGGTTCTGATTCCGCAAGCAAACCTTGTTGTCGAAGGTTGCTCCTGAATTGGTTTCTATCCAAGTAATCCTGCCTTGAGGGCTTGGATACATTTGGATAGGGACAATTTACCTGGTAGTGCCCCGGTTTCCTGCAATTATAACAAAGATTGGTTTTCATTTTTTGTTCACTTGTTAGCCTTGCAGTGTGTGGTTTAGAAACCACTGGAGCTGGAAGATTTTGAGTAGACGCTTGATATTGAGTAGGCGCTTGAGGTAAAGGAACAGAATATTGAGGCGCTTGAAACTGTTGTTGTATGGGAGAAGGCGCTTGATATGAACTTTGTCCTTGATTATTAGGACCTTTTCCTTTCTTTTCATATCTCAAGAACTTCCTGAATCTATTCAGCAAAGCCAACTCTTCTTCCTCATTAATGTCCGAATTCTTTCCTTTGTTACCCGATTTGCCTTTGATTGATGCAATGAGCGCTCCAGATTCAATCACTGGATTACTCACAATGTCACTAGCAGAGTTCAACTCGAACTCAAAAGCTTTTATCTCTGAAAAGGCGTCTTCTGGAGTTAAGAGATCCAGCATGTTTGATTCTCTCATAGCTGTTGTCTTCATCAAGAATTTACTTGGTAGACTTCTAAAGATCTTAACCACCATTTCTCGATTCTGTAAGTCCATTCCCAATGACGTAAGTTCTGTGACAAGAGCTGTGAATCTTATATCCAATTGCTCTAGTGTTTCATTGGGTAGCATCTTAAATCCGTTAAACTTTTCCTTAGCAATGGAAAGTTTGTTTTCTTTGATTTGAGCTGAACCACCACAGATTGTAGCCAGCTTATCCCATATTTCTTTAGTCGTTTTGCAAGATTTGATTTTATTGAATAAGTTATCATTATCACCAATAGCCGTATACAGAGCGTTGCGACCAACATTGTCCAAGTTAGCTCTTCGACGCTCATCTGGAGACCATTCTTGTTTTGGTTTTTCAACGTAACCATCAGGGGTTTCTTCTGTGGCTCCAGGCGCTCTTGTGATAACTTTGTATATTTTGATTGGCCCATCTGAAATAATATCGCACATGTCATCATCGCATGAACATAAATACGTAAATGCTTTGACTTTCCATGTGTCAAAATTTGATTCTGTCAATTTGGGAACTTTAGCAAATGCCATATCTAAGCCTTTAAAAAAAACTAGATTTTGAAAGAAAAAGATCTAAACAAGCAGTTATGCTTGGAAATTTTAAAAATTTCAAAATTAACCGCTCTGATACCACTTGTTGGTCCCAAGTGGCATACGAAAGGGTCTAGAAGGGGGGGTTGAATAGACCCTTTAAGTCTTTTTCGACTTAAAATTGATTTCGTATTAAACGTATTTGGACGCTTGAAATGATAGGCGCTTGAAGAGTGTGACGCTTCACCTTAGCGTTCACACAAGATATTTGAGACTTTGTGAAGCGTCTAATGAAGACTGTTTTATAAAGTTAACTTAGACTTCAGGAATTGAATACTTTGACCTTGTAGGTTAAGCGTTCAGTTCTTTTAATCAGGGTTAGCACAGCGGAATGATTTTGGAGTCTTCTCTTTGAAAGTTTTAGCGTCACAAGATGTTTCTTAGGTGCTTAGCTTTTGATTGTGTTTTACTTATGCAGTGATATGATAGATGAATGAAATGACTGAAAAGTAAATAACACAATATTTGTAAGGTTCGTTGGGTGGTGTAATCCCAACTACGTCCTTCTTCTCCTTTGCACTTGGAGGCAATCCACTAAGATGATTCTCAAAGAATCACACAGAATCTTCTACAAATTAGGGAGAGATGGATGTCGATGACTTGAGCTCCTTGATCACACAGATTTCTGCTTCAAATCACTTCAACCCTCTTGCTTCTTTCACCCAGAAATGATGCAAGTATCCAACTTCGACTTCACACAGATCGCGAGGCTTGGATGGGATTTTCTAAAAGGTTTGTTTGATTTTGATGAAGTTCAAACAACTTGGTAATATCTCAGTAGGAATCTGGTTTCTGCAAAAAGAATGTTTGAGATATTTGTTGACTGTCTCAGGAATATAAGAAAAGCAATTTGGATGTTTCTTGAAGTTTCGGGCTTTTCTGAGAATTTAAGGAATGAGATTTTAATGCAACAGCAATTTGGCTTTGATAAAATTGTTGCTTCTATTTTTTGTTTGTTGTTGAAGTCCTATTTATAGGTATTCTTGGAGAAAGTGTCCGTTTGACACATGCACTGGCGCGTGTCTCTCACTTTCGCGAGTGAACAGCTTTTGTCCTTTTTCCTGAAAATCTGCTGCACGAAAGTTGGTGCTGCAGTCTGAGATAGTTGATAGTCCAATAGGGTGGCTTCTCCGTACTTCTGACATTGCTTATCACATTAAATGCTCTTATCAACATTTAATGCATTTGAAATTAATACCCGTTGGTATTTAATGCTTTGAGAATATTTGCATTAAACTCCTTTTGGACTTAGAAGTAAATTCAGGTGAGATCACTTCTGTCCCATAAGGTAACGCTTGATATAGCTGACCAAAGTGGACGCTTGGAGACTGTATCTATCTTCTGAGATCAGGCGCTTGAGTCTTCGAACTTTACCACTGATAAACTCACTCAGAAATCATCAGACGCTCAGCCTAAGACTATTTTGCCTAACACTCTAAAGTAAGATAACAAAGCCTAATAAATCTATTATAAGTCTAACGCTTCAAAGCCTATACAAGTTTTCTACAAAAAATAAACTTACAACTTTTTGGGGTCTAACAAAAACTTAATTGTCATCATCAAAACTTCTAACATGAAATTCCTAACATATCATATCTTCAATATTTATCCTAACATATATTTATAAGATCTTTCCATATCAATTAGTTACCTAATTAATTAGAATAGATCCTACCAAATATATCATAAGATAGAAATATTAAATATATATATATAGACTTGGTGAACAAGATAAATTCCTCCAGCAAATCTAAATACCCATATACACGCCCATGTATCTATCTATCTATATATATATATATATTTATTTCTTCTTTCATTAATTAATTAGACCACTAATTAATTAATTAATTAGTCTTTCCTAATTTAATACTCCAATATTAAATTATAAGACTTTTATTTAATTAAGACCACTTAATTAACTTATTCCTTTTCCCAATTAATTAATTCTAATTAATTAATCTCTCCATTAATTCACAAAGAATTAATCAGCCAATAGGCACTACACTAAGTGTTAGGAATCCCGTACAGGAAAACAGAGAATTGCAGCAGAAGATTCGAGGATTTCTACCGGTAGATCACAAAAATAGATCTGATGATTTTCATGGATTTCGCGAAAATTTGAATGAATAAACATACCCTTTTGATTCGTTTATTGATTCTGCAGAACAACAATCCTCCAAGGGCTCCTGTCTCTAAAGCTTCACGCGAAACGAGCCTTCCAAAGATCCCGAGACTTCTCCTTCTTTACAGTAGTGGATGGCTAGAGAGGAGAGAGGGGAGAGAGTTCTTTTCTTTTTTTGCTGTGTAATGTTATCTTTTCACTTAGGGTTTGTTCCACTATAGGAGTCCTTTTTAAACTCAACTAACTTGTGGAACAAGTTGGAGGCTACTCCAAAAAGCCCTAAGTGGCCGCCCCTCCTAGGGTTGCCTTGGACTGGGTGGGCTTTTAATTTGCTTGTCTAATTTCTAGCCCATCTGTATATATTTAAATTTAAATCCAATTTAAATATAATATATACTATTAATTAATTCCAATTAATTAATGTACTAATCAAATAATTTAATTTAATCTAATTAAATTAAATATTTAATTAATTGATTTAATCTAATTAAATCAGTCAGTCCATTTAATTCTTTCTAAAAGACTTACACAAAAAGATACATCCCGCTCGTTTCTTATAGCGCGACTCTTTAGGTTCGTCTCAATTGGCAAAGGGAGGAATTACGTAAGGATGTGAGTGTCACCTAGCTAGTCCCGTGGACTCACATCGTAACCCAATTGAGTACGAAATGAACGAATCATTTTACGAACCTCTTGATCACAAATGCCGTATGAGTATAAGCCCTTCACTGATGTATCCCGATCAAGTGAGAGTCATGGAAAATGTCAAACTCACTAAACTTGGTACTGTGCATTAGATTATAGCATAATGAAATTACTTAACTACCCTCAATGTCCCACATGAGTTAGTTGTTATGCTTTGGCCAAAGACTTATAATTTCATTAGCCTATAATCGCACAGGATACTTTCTCGTTTACTATCGAGACAGTGAATCCCATCTTGGCGATCACTGATCAACTGCTACTTGTCTCATTGATATCGCACTTCGAGGTCAACCCCACTGACGAGTGATATGGGCTTAACTACTCTGGTAACATATCCAATAATACAAGCACATTGATCATGAACCCTCAGGTCTAAGGCTCACGCATACTATTACGATCAGTAATCCAATCATTGACAGTCATTGAGTAAATACCCATGTGATCGGATTACTACGAGCCGTGTTCGAATATGTCAATTCCATCGACATATCTATGATACTTGACCCCACTATCCTTCTAGCGTTCGAATGGCACTCATCGTCAGAGCATGTGTCATACAAGTTGAATCTTAATGCCCAATTAAGATTCTTTGACTTGCGAACCCTTTTAAGTGATAAGGTGTAAGACTCTTCCCTTGCCACGTCTTTATTCCATAAAGGCCAAAGAGTCAAACCTTTATTCACATGGACTATATGTTTAATACTTATTTAGATGTCATAAAGATTTATATGAACAAAATACAGATGCCTTTATTAATATCATTTTAATAATTTGTACAACATAATAAGATACCCTAATCTAACTATTTGTCCTCATTGACATCTAGGGCATATACCTAACACTAAGTATTGTGTGTGACCCCTTAGGCTCATTAAGAAGCTAGCAATAAGTCCTTCCAAAGGCTAGATTTATTATTCATAATAATTAATTAGGCCTTGGATTAATTTCACCAATTAACCCAAGGTACCTATTGGTCGTGGTTCGATGTCTAGCAACGTCGCCACGACTTCCTAGATGTTAACGATGAAAATGCACTCTCTAGATTTTGATCTTTGTGTGAGTCGAATCCCTTCATCTTTTTCCCGTCAAAGACCTAGGGTTTGGCGACAGTCGAAACCCTAATAGTCTAAAAAATTATGACTATGTTAATTCAACTAATGATCCGCTCTTCTAAGCGGAGATCACCAATCCCTCTTATAAGACAACGCTCTGGCCAGAACCTTTTCGATCATTCAGTTTCACTCAACAGCATAGGAAATACCAGGTACTGGTGACCTTGGATGAATCTCCTCTGACTATCAATTGTTTCGCTGTAACTACCAGACTAGACCCAACATACACGCTGTATGACTCTCCTGGAGTGCACGTGCATATCAAAGCAGAGTGAGTAGCACCTTTTCCAATGGAATCTCAGGCCTAAGGATTATCTTAGATTACGAAAATCGAAGGACTCCAAGTTCGACAACACCAACGAGGAATCCTTGCGTGGTAGTTCAATCCCATACCATAGTATGAATCTTTATGCATGTATTGGATATACTAGCCATCGACAATGGAACGCGTTGACCTCTTGGGAGAGTTACGCACACGAACAAGTCTTGACGAGGCTAGCGATATCCCACATCTCACAGCTTCTATGACTTGGAACAGATTTAGGATTACGGTCTTTGAGAGTATTCCATTTGTTTTCCCTGACTGCCTCCCCTAACCATCTATAATCCGTGGGATCTTTATCTATACTAACACTAGTTATAATAATAAAGAAGCATTCCGTAACAGTTTTGATACAATCTTAATGATAAGACTGACACAGTGTTAATGTTCAAGCCAACAGATGGCTCGCTGGGAACATAACACTTTCAATTTTCCACTTACCCAAGAGCTTTCTGTTCCCACACAGGATCATCGTCCAGATGATCTATTGATTATAGCTATTACTCAAGGGTTTGGTGAAAGGGGTTTGCCACGTTCCCGTCTAGTTGACTTTGTTCCACTCGAACATCGAGTCTGATCAAATTATTTCTCAAATTATTCGCTTCGTCACTAGGTATGTATAGATAGTTGTTAAGACCTTTCCTGATCGATAATCATAGTACTTCTGTACTTGATATTCGATTGGCTGAACCTCATAGGTTCACTATCTAATTACCTTTTATCACCGCATTCTTATGCGTGACTTGAATGGTAGAGTTAGCCTCTGTCTTTTCTTAAGAGACGTCCTCAGCCTTTACTTTCCCATTTGGCTTAAAACAAATCCTCGATCATCACTTAAGTTCATGTCTTAAGACTAGAGCTTATAGTCAATTTTCCCATGTCGTTATCCAATAAACAACACCAATCCAATTTATTAGATCAAATAGGAGTTCGACTTTATACATGAAATGTATTAGTCAACACCAATTTAAACTCATAGAATTGCATCTACCTTTCAGTTTTGTCTTTCAAGAAGAATTACCATTTAATTCTTCCATGTTGAGCTTAGTCAACATATTATCTATGTGTTTGGACAGAGAAGGATTATGGGCACCCAATGGCCCGCACATATTGTTATCTCATGCAATTGGGGCGCCCTTCCCTTTTTCAAGTCCATTTTGGAAAATTAAGATGATGATCACATGTACGTTACTCATGTAACATTACCAACATGTGATACTAACAAGCCAGTTGTATACCTATTAACCTTTAGAACTTATGTTCAGAAAAGATTCAATCAGTAGATCAATTTTTGAAGAACTTAAGCTGTTAGGCCGACCTCCCACTACTTGTCAAGATTTCTTGACTTTCGTCATATCCACTGTCAGCATTTTTTTGGCTCGGAGGATTTGGAACATGTGTTCATAGGTTTATGGGTTTACTAGTCTATTCATTTTAACTGCCAGTGGTGCTTATGTTGATTGAGTCCTTAGATTTCATTACTATCCTCATTCTCTCATAAAAGAAATCCTTCATCTTGAAGGTAGGACATAGTGAAACGATCCCTTTCGCTCCAAAGTGTAATGAACACTGAGGATATTCGTAAACACAAGACAAGAGGATCTATTATCCTCAATTGCTTCCATTTTTTGCTCAACATAAGCAATACCTTTTTGTTAGGAAATTTCATGTTAGATGTTTTGATGATGACAAGATAGGTTTCATGTTAGACCTCAATGATATGTAAGTTTATATTTTGTTAGAACATGTATAAGCGTTTGAAGTTATCAAGTTGTAAATTTTAATTAAGGCATTTTATCTTTATAGCTTTAGACTAGTATCTAGCGCTTGAGCTAAGATAGAATTCTAGGTGAGTCTATCAAGGTGAAATCAAAGATCAGCGTTTGAAGACTTTGAAGATGAGAGATTCATTAAGCTGGTGTTAAGCGCTTATGAATCAATTCAGAATGACTTTCGTAATTAAGCGCTTGTTGTCACCTGAATTTAATCCGAAGTCAATATGTTATTAAATGCAATCAACGGAAATTTATTTCCTATGGAAAATAAATTCAAATGCATTAAATGCTTGATAAGAGCATTAAATGTGATAAGGACTATTGACGGTACGGATGCGCCTTCCCCATTGGCTATCTACTCAAAGTAGGTCTGCTACCCACTCTGTGCAGCAGAATTTTCAGAGATGTCAGAAAAAGACTAAGTCATGCGCCTCGTGCTTCTCACGCCCCTGCTTATGTCCAACGGACAAATCCCGAAAAAAGTCTATAAATAGATACTACAACTCAAACCTAAAAACCGAGAATTATTCACCTACGCTGTTGAAATCTATATTCAATTTCTAAAGCTCAAATCCTCCATAGCCAAATTTTTGTTGAGCTTAAACATCTCTATAGCCAAATTAATATCTTTTAACTCTTCACAGAAGAACATAACCTTTCAAAGAGATATTACCAAAGTGTTTGAACTTTTCAAATCAAACAAAACTGTGATAAAAACCCATCAACCTCTTCCATCTGTGTGACGAAGTTGTTGAAGACAAAGTATTATTTCTAAGTGAGAGAAGCATTGTCAGAAGCAGATCTTAGCCGAGTTGAAATCGGTGTGATTAGGGAACTCGAGATCAAGCTTTCATCTATTTGCTATTGTGTAGAAGTTGTCTGTGTAAAGCTTCGTGATTCATTTTTAGTGAATTTCTCCTGTGTGGAAAGGAGTAGAAGGACGTAGCTGGGAATACACAAATCCAATGAACCTTACAATTCTCGTGTCTTATTTATTTACTGATTTGCTATCTACATTCATATGTTATCATATATTCTGAAAAAGACAAGTAAAACGATTAAGCGACTATTTAACCAAAACGAACGCTAAAGCTCTAAAATCTTTTCCGTTGTACTAACCCTGAATAAGCGATCTAAGCTTTACCCTACTTTGGTAAATTGCTAAAATCACTAAGTCTAAGTTATCTTCTCTGGAGTGCCGGACCTAAGCGCTCAGTTCTATAAGCGTTCAAATCTTTAAAAGTGATAAGAATTTTTGAAGTTGAAATAGACTTCAGGGTCTATTCAACCCCGCCCTCCTCTAGACCCTTCTGTATGCCACTTGGGAGCAACAAGTGGTATCAGAGCTGTTAAAACTGAAATTTTAAAATTTCCAAGCATAACTGCTTGTTTCGATCCTTTTTCAAAATTTTATTTACTTTTAAAATTTTCATGGCATTTTCTAAAGTTCCCAAGTTGACCGAGTCAAACTATGACTCATGGAAGATCAAAGCTTTTACCTACTTGTGTTCCTGTGATGACGAAATGTGTGATGTCATTTCAGATGGACCTATTCAGATTTACAAAGTAATCACCAGAGCGCCTGGAACCACAAAAAAAACTCCAAACTATGTTGAGAAGGCCAAGCAGGAATGGTCCACAGATGAGCGTCGAAGATTTAATCTAGATAATGTTGGATGAAACGCTTTGTACACTGCTATTGGTGATAACGACAACTTATGCAACAAGGTCAAATATTGTAACACTACCAAGGAGATATGGGATAAGTTACCCATAATTTGTGGCGGTTCAGCACAAATCAAGGAAAACAAACTTTCAATCGCCAAAGAAAAATTTAATGGTTTTAAGATGTTACCTAACGAGACCCTAGAGTAATTGGACATAAGATTCACAGCTCTTGTTATAGAACTTACATCGTTGGGGATGGATTTGCAAAACAGAGAAATGGTGGTTAAAATTTTCAGAAGTCTACCTAGTAGATTTTTTATGAAGACAACAACGATGAGAGAATCTAATATGTTGGATCTTTTAAATTCAGAAGACGCCTTTTTAGAACTCAAGGCATTTGAGTTTGAATTCAATTCAGCTAGTGATGTTGTGAGTAGTCTGGTAATTGAGTCTGGAGCGCTCATAGCATCAATCAAGGGTAAATCGGGTAATAAGGGAAAAGTTTCAGATATCAGTGAGGATGAGGAACTAGCGCTTCTGAATAGATTCAGAAAGTTCTTGCGATATGAAAAGAAGGGAAATAGTCCTAAGCATCAAGGACACAGTTCATATCAAGCGCCTGCTCCAGTACAACAACAGTATCAAGCGCCTCAGTATTTTGCACCTTTTCCTTCAGCGCCGATTTAGTACCAAGCGTCTAATCAGCAGAATCTCTCAACACCCGTGATCTCAAAATCACACAATGCAAGGTTAACAAATGAACAAAAGATGAAAACTAATCTTTGTTATAATTGCAGAAAACCGGGGCACTACCAGGTAAATTGCCCTTATCCAAACGTATCTTAGCCTTTAAGGCAGGATTACTTGGATAGAAACCAATTCAGGAGCAACCTTCGTCAACAAGGTCTGCTAGCGGAATCAGAACAAGCGTCCGCACCTGAAGATTTGGAGTCATCAGAGGAGAGCAGTGATGATGATGAGCCAGTGGATGACTTAGCACTTATCTGTCTCGTGGCCAGAGATGATGAAACATCCCCTGAGGTAAACACTGAATTATCTCTTCCTCTCTCTTATGAAGAATTACTTGACAAAGTCAGAGAATATTACAATGAGTGTCAAGATGCCGCCAAATTATACCAAAATCACTTTGATATCATTTCATCGCTCACAAGTGATAAAGTGACACTCAAGGCAGAGTTGCAAGTTCATCAACAATGCATTGAGAAAAACCAATCGCTTGAGAGTGAAATAATCCAGTTGAAACGTGATCTTGATATAATAGTTAAGAGAGAAGCTGAGCTGATCACTAGACTTGCTAAATCAAAACAGCTTGTCTCATCATTGTCTAAAGCGTCAAGAAAGCTAGACAATGTGACTAAGGTAACAAAGTTATTTGGTGAAAAGACCGGTTTAGGATGCAATAAATTTGGTAAACAACCAAACAAACCTAATGTTACGGCAAACAACAAAGGGAAGGGTGTTCTCTTTGTTGAAGAAGGTTCACTAAGTCAAACACAAAATGAACCAAGTGACAACGGTACGAGGTCAAATGAAAAAGCCAAAGCTGAATCAAGCAAGGGTAAGGCAAAGGCAAATGATTCACAAAGACAGGTTCATCCAAACGCTTAAAAGGCTAAGGATAAATTTAACCACTGTGAATCAAGCGCTAAGCGTCCAGCACCAAAAGTGCAACCTAAGCCAGCGTCAAGGAAATACCAGAATCAATATCCAAAGCAGTCTAGATTATATTATCGCTACTATAATGATTATGAGTATGACTATGATTATGATTACTATTATAATCGAGGATATTACTATTATACACCCAAAAGCACATACACCACAATGTGAAACCCAAGAAGGCCAGAATTCCCACAATGAAGACTAGGCAAATATGGGTTCCTAAAGTTCTAATTTAAACTAATAACGCTACTAATGTTGAAGGACCCAAGCAGCAATGGGTACCTAAACAGAAATAGAACTTCCCTTTTGATTGCAGGTACCTAGAGCTAAAGCCGATACATCTGTTTGGTACTTCGATACTGGATCGTCAAGGCACATGACTAGTTCTAAGGAGCTATTGATCAACTATCGAGCTACTGATGGTCCTCAAGTTATATTCGGTGATAACTCTAGAGGTAAAACCAAAGGTATAGGTACTGTGCATAGGGGGAACATCATGATAAGTGATGTTTATTATGTTGAGGGTCTGAAGCACAATTTATTAAGCATAAGTCAATTTTGTGATAAAGGTCTTAGAAGTCATATTCTCAAGCGACTATTGCTATATAAATGACGCTAAGACTAAGTCTACTAAATTGATATGTTGCTAAAAATGAATCTAAAACGGGTTGGTTATGGCATAGAAAAATGTATCACCTTAACTTTAAAACAATCTCTCAGCTTATAAATCTAAATCTTGTAGAGGGATTACCAAATGGACCATTTCATAAGGATCGCCTTTGTGACGCTTGTCAAATGGGCAAACAGTTTAATTCATCTTTCAAGAGAAAACCTCATCTATCTACCTCTAGAATACTTGAACTACTTCACATGGATCTGTTTGGACCTGTTCAAACGATTAGTGTGAGCAGTAAAAAGTATACGTTGGTGATAGTAGATAATTTCTCTTGATTTACTTGGGTGGAATTTCTTTCATCCAAAGATGAGACATGTGACAAGTTAACAACGCTTATTTGGAAACTTCAAACATTGAAAAATCTTAAGGTTGCAAGAATAAGAAGCGATCACGGTACTGAGTTTACTAACAAGGTTGTTGAGAAGTTTTGTGCAGAGAATGGAATACATCATGAGTATTCAACTCCCAGAACTCAACAGAATGGTGTTGCTGAGCGCCTGAACAGAACGCTCAAGGAAGCCGCTAGGATGATGCTAGCAGAGTCCAAGCTTGCTCCTAGGTTTTAGGTTGAAGCGATCAACACTGCTTGTTACACTCAAAACCGTTGCATGATCAACAAACAGCATGGCAAAACTCCATATGAACTATGGAAGGGACGTAAGCCAAATGTTTCATACTTTCACGTCTTTGGTTCTAAATGTTTTATCCATAATAATGGATCCCAAAGCCTAAAGACATTAGATCCTAAAGCGGATGAGGGAATCTTTCTAGGTTATGCCAAGAATGGAAAGAATTTTCGCATCCTAAACAACATCAAATCGTAGGTTGAGGAATCTGTTCATGTTGTTTTTGATGATGCTATCCAAGAACCGAGTAAGGTTAATATAAATGATGTAGGAGTTGAAGATCTTTGTCATCAAGCGTCTAAGATTACCACTGATGATGAGATCTCAGTGCTATCTACTAAGATTACTCGTGGGTCATTTTGGATAACATTGCAAGATCTGCTGATGATCATGAAGAAAGTGATCATCAAGAGCAAACAAGGATCTGTGAACTTGAAGCGCCTACGCAAGAGGGAAGTCAAGCGTCTGATCATCAAGCTCCTGTTCAACCTCTTGATCATCAAGCACCCGTTCAACCTCTTGATCATCAAGCTCCTGTTCAACCTCTTGATCATCAAGCATCTGTTCAACCTCTTAACCCTTTCCAACCTGATAGACTCTGGTTGCGTGATCATCCACCTGAGCAAATTATTAGAGATATTGAAGCGCCTGTTAGAACTAGAGCTGCTACATTCAATGAGGCTATGTTCGCAAGCTTTCTATCTCAAATGGAACCTAAGAAAGTGGATGAAGCGCTAAGCGACCCAAGTTGGATTGAAGCCATGCAAGAAGAGCTTAATCAGTTTGAGCGTAGTAAGGTTTGGACACTAGTACCAAGGCCAACTCACCAAGGAGTTATTGGAACTAGATTGGTTTATAGAAATAAGATGGATGAGAATGGCATTGTAACAAAGAACAAGGCCAGACTCGTAGCTCAAGGTTATTGCCAAGAAGAGGGTATTGACTTTGATGAGACATATGCTCATGTCGCCCGTCTTGAAGCAATCCGCATGTTTCTAGCGTATGCAGCGTTCAACAAGTTTACAGTCTATCAAATGGACGTGAAGAGTGCCTTCCTGAATGGTAAACTCCAAGAAGAGGTATATGTGGAGTAACCACCAGGATTCATCAACAACCATGGTAAAGGTATGGTTTACAAGCTAGATAAAGAACTTCATGGGCTTAAGCAAGCACCCCGAGTATAATATGACACTCTCTCTATTTTCCTTATTGGTAAAGGCTTTTCCAAAGGCAGCGTTGACACAATGTTATTCAAAATTACCAATAATGAAGATATTCTCTTAGTCCAAATTTATGTTGATGATATCATATTTGGTTCTACTAACAAGCGTCTGTGTGAGAAATCTTCAAAAATGATGCAAGAACAATTTGAAATGAGCATGATGGGTGAATTAACTTTTTTCCTAGGATTACAAGTTAAACAACTCCCTAATGGCATATTTATTAACCAAGCTAAATACACACGAGATATGGCTAAGAAATTTGGTATGGAAAATGCATCATCTTCAAAAATTCCAATGAGCCAAACGTTTAAGTTAAATAAAGATGAAAGTGGGAAGAAGGTTGATATCATTAATTATAGAGGTATCATTGGATCACTTCTTTATCTTACTGCCAGTAGATCTGATATTATGTTTTCGGTATGCATGTGTGCACGATTTCAAGCTGATCCTAAAGAGTCACACTTAATTGCTGCCAAGAAGATCCTTAAATACCTAAAAGGCACACAAAATGTGGGCTTATGGTATCCAAGGGACTCTCCTTTTAAACTAATTGGTTACTCAGATGCAGATTTTGCAGGTTGCAAAATAGATCGTAAGAGTACTAGTGGTACATGTCAATTTCTAGGTGATAGGTTAGTTTCATGGCATAGTAAGAAACAACAATCCATAGCTACCTCTACAGCCGAAGCCGAGTATATAGCTGCAGGAAGTTATTGTGCACAAGTGCTATGGATGAGGCAACAACTTAGAGATTATAGTATAATCCTAGGTCCAACCCCCATTCATTGTGATAACCAAAGCGCTCTAGCCATGACTCAAAACCCTGTTCTTCATTCCAGAACCAAACATATTGACATTAGATACCATTTTCTTCGTGACCATGTTCAAAAGAAAGATATCTCCATACACTTTATTGGAACTGACAAACAATTGACAGATATCTTCACCAAAGCGCTCAATGAACAACGTTTTGTCACTTTGAGAAGTGAACTAGGTATGATCGATTTAAATGCTTGTTAGGAAATTTCATGTTAGATGTTTTGATGATGACAAGATAGGATTTTATGTTAGACTCCAAATATAATGTAAGTTTATGTTTCATAGATCATTTGTATAAACGTTTGAAAGTATGTAATTTTGTTAGGCTTGTAATTTTTATCTTTGTAGATTTTAGACCGAGTATTGGATACCGAATCGCTAATAGAATTCTAGGTGAGTCTATTAGAAATGAAGTTAAAGATCAGCGTCTGAAGTCAAAAGAAGATGAAGATTTATTCTTAGCATCTATCAAATGCTAAAGGACCATTTCAGGATTTATGGATCAAGCGATCAAAGCACTCTAGCGATCAGATTCAGATTCACCTGAAATAATTTTGCAAGTCATGAAGGACTTAAATGCGATCATTCAATGGACATTTATTTCAAACGGGAAATAAATTCAAATGCATTAAATGCCTGATAAGAGCATTAAATGTGATAAGCCAATATGACTTGTGGACAAGCCACCTTTTGACTAGACTGTCAGAACTTCAGAGTTTATAGCTGCTCCCGTCCAATCGGAACCAGCAGGAATTCAGGAATGTCAGAGAAAAGGTATAATCACGCGCCGCGTGAAAGGTACACTCTCACATGTGTCCAACAGACAGATCCTAATAATTGCCTATAAATACCTCCTTCCAGCAAACCCTAAAATACACAGAGAGATAGAGATATACGTACGTGCACAAGAAAAATTTGCTGAAGAAAAAGCTTAGAAACTCCAAAGCCAAAATCTTTCAAGATTTTTACATACATTCCATACAGTCACAAATATCTCAAATATCTTCAAAAGAAGAAACCTAAACTCTTACTGAGATATTCCAAGTTGTTTGATCTTTCCATCTTTCCAAAAACAAAGAAACCCTTGTGATAAAACCCTCAACCTTTCATCTGAGTGAGAAATTTATTGAAACCCCTTACAGGAAGTATTTCTGAGTGAGAGAAGCTAGTAGAAGAAAATCTTCATTGGTGTTGAAATCTGTGTGATCATGGAGTCCGAGATCATTTTCACCTATTTACTATCTTGTAGAAGATTCTGTGTGATTCTTTGATAATCATCTTAGTAAATTCTCTCCGAGTGAAAAAGGAGAAGAAAAATGTAGCTGGAATTACATCACCCAGTGAACCTTATATATCTTGTGTCATTTTCTTTTATTATTGTCTTGTTTTATATTATTCTATCTATTCTGAAAAAGACAAGTTAATCTGCTAAGCGACTATTTGACCAAAACGAACGCTAAAGCTTTAAAATCATTTCTGCTGTGCTAACCCTGATTAAGCGATCTAAGCATTATCCTACTTTGGTAAATTGCCGAAATCACTAAGTCTAAGTTTTCTTTACTGTAGCGCCTGATCCAAGCGCTCAACTTCCTAAGCGTTCTAACCTTTAAAAGTGATACGAAATTTTTGAAGTCGAAAAAGACTTCAGGTTCTATTCAACCCCCCCCCCTTCTAGACCCTTTCGTATGCCACTTGGGAGCACCAAGTGGTATCAAAGCGGTTGAAGTTGAAACCTAAAGCATTTCCGAGTGTAACTGCTTGTTTAGATCCATTTTTCTAAAAATTTGTCGCTTTAAAACTCTCTCTCAAAACATTTCATTATGGATTTTAACAAAATGCCTAAGTTGGTAGAGTCAAACTATGATTCTTGGAAACTTAGAGCATTCGCATATTTATGTTCTTGCGATAATGAAATGTGTTATGTAATTTTAGATGGCCCCATTAAGATCATGAAAGTGATAACTCGAGCACTTGGAGTTGATGAAGCCACTCCAGATGGATATGTCGAGAAACCCAAGTTAGAATGGACGCCAGATGATTGGAAAAGAGCAAATCTAGATAATGTTGGACGAAGTGCACTTTACTCAGCGTTAGGAGACAATGATGCATTGTTCAACAAGATCAAACAATGTAAAACTTCTAAAGAAATATGGGATAAGTTGGCTATTGTGTGTGAAGGCTCAGCACAAATGAAGGAAAACAAGCTTTCCATAGCCATGCAAAGATTTGAGCATTTCAAGATGCAGCCCAATGAGACGCTAGAACAATTGGACGCAAAGTTTACTTTGCTCATTACAGAGTTAGCGTCATTAGATAAGGAATTGACCAAAAAGGAAATGGTCAATAAGATTTTCAGAAGTCTTCCGAGCAAGTATTTAATTAAGACTGTTGCTATGAGAGAATCACAGACTTTGGAGACTCTTACTCCAGAACATGTGTTTTCAGAATTAAAGGCATTTGAGTTCGAATTGGGTGAAGTCAGCAACACATCGACTTCAACGACTGAATCAGGAGCTTTAATCGCTACCACTAAGAGTAAGGGTAAAGCGGTTAGTGAGGTGAAAATGACGAAATCCAATGAAGAAAAAGAGATGGCTTTATTGGTCAAGAAATTCAAGAAATTTCTAAGATATGAAAAGAGAAATCCTATTGGAAAAACTTCATTTCAAACTCCTCCCCCTGCACCAGTGCCTCAGTATCAAGCGCCAGTATATTCTGCACCTCAACCAGTAGCGCCAGTTCCTTACCAAGTGCCTACAACTCCTACTCAGAATCTCTCAGCACCAGTTGGTTCAAAGCGAATAACCACTGAACATGAAAACTAATTTGTGTTATAATTGCAGGAAACCAGGGCATTACCAGGTAAATTGCCCTTATCCAAACGTGTCTAAGTCAACATGGCAAGACTATGCGGATAGAAACCAATTCAGGAGCAACCTTCGCCAACAAGGTTTGCTGGCGGAATCTGAACCATTCTCCGCACCTGAAGAGGATCTGGAATCATCAGATGAAAGTAGTGATGATGAGCCAACAAGTGACTCAGCGTTGATTTGTCTCATGGCAAAAGATGATGAAGCGTCTGATAACTCGCTACCAGAGGTAACCACTGAATTATCTCATCCTCTTTCTTATGATGAATTACTTGACAAAGTTAATGAATATTATAATAATAGTCAAGATGCCGCCAAAATATATCAAAATGACCTCGCTATTATTTCATCACTCAAAAGTGATAAAGTAACGCTCAAAGCAGAGTTGAAAGTTTAGCAACATTGCATTGAGAAGAACCAATCACTTGAGAGTGAGATTACTCAATTGAAAAGCGATCTTGATATAATAGTCAAGAGAGAAGCTGATCTGATCGCTAGACTTGCCAAATCAGAGTAGCTCATCTCATCATTATCAAAAGCTTCAAGAAAGTTGGATAATGTGACTGAGGTAACAAGAATGTTTGGTGAAAAAACCGGTTTAGGATGCAATAAATTCGGTAAACAACCAAACAAATCTAATGATATGGCAAACAACAAAGGAAAGGGTGTTTTCTTTGTTGAGAAAGGTTCACAAAGACAAACGCTAAATGAACCAACCGAAAATGGTACGAGGCCAAATGAGAAAGCCAAAGCTGACTCAGGCAAGGGAAATGCAAAAGCAAACAATTCACAAAGACGGGTTCATCCAAACGCTAAGCGTCCAGCACCAAAAGTGCACCCTAAGCCAGCGCCCAGGAAATTCCAGCATCAATATCCACAACGGTCTAGATCATATTATCGCTACTATGATAATTATGATTATGACTATGATTATGATTATGATTACTACTATAATCAAGGATATTACTATACACCCAAAAAGCACACACAACACAATGTGAAACCCAAGAAGGCCAGTATTCCTACAATGAAGACTAGGCAAATATGGGTTCTTAAAGTTTTAATTCAAACCAAAGTCACTAACAATGAAGGACCCAAGACAACATGGGTACCTAAGAAGAATTAGAATTGTCCTTTAACTGCAGGTATCTAGAGCCAACACTGATACTTCTGTTTGGTACTTCGATAGTGGGTTATCAAGGCACATGACTGGATCAAAGGATATCTTGGTCAACTATCGTGCAACCAATGGTCCTCAAGTTATATTCAGTGATAACTCCAAAGGTAAAACCAAAGGTATAGGTATCATGCATAGGGGGAACATCATGATTAGTGATGTATATTTTGTTGAGGGCCTTAAGCATAATTTGTTAAGCATTAGTCAATTTTGTGATAAAGGATTTGAAGTAAAATTTTCAAGTGACTACTGCTATGTTAACGACGCTAACACTAAGTCTACTAAATTAAGAGGAAAAAGAACAAATAATGTTTATTTAGTGGATTGGGATTCTACAATTGATAACAACTTCATATGCTTTGTTGCTAAAAGTCAAAATGAATTGGGTTGGTTATGGTATAGAAAAATGAATCACCTCAACTTTAAGGCAATCTCTCACTTAATATCGCTAAATCTAGTAAAGGGATTACCTAAGGGTTCCTTTTAAAATAATCGCTTATGTGATGCATGTCAAATGGGTAAACAAATTAAATCATCTTTTAAGAAGAAACCATGTTTATCTACTTCTAGAGTTCTTGAACTATTGCATCTAGATTTGTTTGGTCCTATTCAAATCATGAGCGTTAGTGGTAAAAAGTACTCGCTAGTAATAGTTGATGATTTTTCTCGCTATACATGGGTAGAATTCCTAGCGACCAAAGATGAAATTAGTGTCAAGCTCACATCGCTAATTCGTCAATTGCAAACTTATAAAGATTTAAAAGTGACGAGAATTAGAAGCGATAGAGGAACTGAATTTACTAACCAATTTGTTGAGAAGTTTTGTATAGATTTTGGAATACTTCATGAGTATTCTGCTCCTAGAACACCTCAATAGAATGGAGTTGCCGAGCAACGGAACAGAACGCTTAAAGAAGCCGCTAGGACGATGCTTGCAGAGTCTAAGCTTCCTCAAAGGTTCTGGGCCGAAGCTATTAATACCGCTTGCTACACTCAGAACCGGTGTATGATCAACAGGCAACATGAAAAGACTCCATATGAATTATGGAAGGGACGTAAGCCTAACGTTTCATATTTTCATGTATTTGGTTCAAAATGTAATAACAATGGATCCCACAGCCTAAAGACATTTGATCCTAAAGCGGATGAGGGAATCTTTCTAGGCTATGCCAAAAATGGAAAGAGTTTTCGTATCCTAAATAAGATCAAATCGAAGGTTGAAGAATCCATTCATGTTGTGTTTGATGATGCTAACCAAGAACCGAGTAAGGTTAATCCTGATGATGTAGGAATTGAAGATCTATCCCAATAAGCATCACAAATCAATCTTGGTGATGACGAGGATGATGAGATCTTTGTGCCTATTCCTAAAGTTACTCGTGAGGTTACAAATGATGATACTATCAGAATCGCCGATGATCATGAAGAGAATGATCATCAAGAGCAAAATAGAACTGTGAATGATGCAGCGACTGGGCCAGAGACAAATGAGGGTCAAGCGATTGATAATCAAGAGTCTCTCAACCCGTTCTAACCAGACCGTAAATGGCTTAGAGACCACCCACTAGAGTTAGTAATTGGAGATATTGAAGCACTTGTTAGAACTAGGTCCGCTATAATCAATGAGGCCATGTTCGCAAGTTTCTTGTCTCAAATGGAACTAAAGATAGTGGATGAAGCGCTCAGTGATTCAAGTTGGGTAGAAGTAATGCAAGAAGAGCTTAACCAATTTGAGAGAAGCAAAGTTTGGACGCTAGTACCAAGACCAACTCACCAAGGAGTCATTGGGACTAGATCGGTTTTTAGGAACAAGATGGATGAAGATGACATTGTTATAAGAAACAAAGCCAGATTAGTCGCTCAGGGTTATTGTCAAAAAGAGGGTATTGATTTTGATGAGACGTATGCCCAGTAGCCCATCTTGAAGCGATTAGAATGTTCTTAGCATTTTCCGCATTCAACAAGTTCACAGTGTATCAAATGGACGTGAAGAGTGCATTCTTGAATGGTAAACTCCAAGAAAAAGTCTATGTGGAGCAACCTTCAGGATTCATCAACAACCATGGCAAAAGTATGATCTACAAATTGGATAAGGCACTCTATGGTCTTAAACAAGCACCAAGAGAATGGTATGACACTCTCTCTATCTTCCTTATAGGTAAAGACTTTTCAAAAGGCAGCGTTGATACCAATGTTCTGAAATCCGGACCGGACAGCGAACCGAAAAATCTACCGGGTCACGGGTCACCGGTTCAACGATCGGGTCGACCGTGGTCGAACCGGTGACGTCATAATTACGTAATAAATAATATTTTTTTATTAATAATATTAATAATTAATAAAACATTATATATATGTCATATAAATATGAAATGAAATCAAAATGAATAAAAGCAACATAAGAGCCCAGAGTTAATTCTACGTGGTTTTCTACCTCATGGGGAAAATAACACTAAAAAGGGAAAAAATAAATTTGAAAAGGAATATATAAAGTCAAAACCTAATCCCCTAAACACTTCTTCTCCTTCATTTCAAGCCGCCATCACACGCCTCTGCAACTTCTTCTCCATTTCTTGTCATTTTTTCTTCTTTTACTTCTAATTTTGTCTTAATCATTTGTCCATATATCTTTCGATCGCTTTTGCCCTCTTCCAAACTGCCATCTTCAACTTCAATTCCACAAATTAGCTTGCCAAAAAACTGGAATATCAGAAATGGTGGAGACCGGCCGGATCTATCAAACTGTGAACGGGTTCCTCGGTTTGACGGTTGGACCACCGGGTCGAGCGGTTTTGAAAAAAGAGAGCAGTTTTTAGTCCACAACGGTTTTACAATACTGACCAGACTGGTAAGAGCTCCGGTCGACGGTTTCTCCGGTCCGACCGACCGGTCCGGGTCGGTTTTTAAAACACTGGTTGATACAACGTTATTTAAAATTACCCATAATGAAGATATTCTCTTAGTCCAAATTTATGTTGATGATATTATATTTGGTTCTACTAATAAGCGATTGTGTGAGAAATTTTTGAAAATGATGAAAGATCAATTTGAAATGAGCATGATGGGTGAATTAACTTTCTTCTCAGGATTGCAAGTTAAACAACTCCCTAATGACATATTTATAAACCAAGCTAAATACACACGTGATATGATTAGAAATTTGGTATGGAAAATGCATCATCTTCAAAAATTCCAATGAGCCAAACGCTTAAGTTAGATAAAGATGAAAGTGGAAAGAAAATTGATATCACTAACTATAGAGGTATCATTGAATCACTTCTTTATCTTACCTCTAGTAGACCCGATATTATGTTTTCGGTATGCATGTGTGCACGCTTTCAAGCTGATCTTAGAGAATCACACTTAAATGCTACTAAGAGAATCCTTAAATACCTAAAAGGCACACAAAATGTGGGCTTATGGTATCCAAGGGACTCTCCTTTTGAACTAATTGGTTATTCAGACGCAGATTTTGCAGGATGCAAAATAGATAGAAAAAGCACTAGTGGTACATGTCAATTTCTAGGTGATAGACTAATTTCGTGGCATAGTAAGAAACAACAATCCATAGCGAATTCTACCGCTGAGGTAGAGTACGTAGCCGCTGGGAGCTGTTGTGCACAAATCCTTTAGATGAGGCAACAACTTAGAGATTATGGAACAATCCTAGGTCCTACCCCTATCCATTGTGATAACCAAAGCGCTTTAACTATGACCCAAAATCCTGTTCTTCATTCTAGAACTAAACACATTGACATTCGATACCATTTCGTGCGTGACCATGTTCAAAAGAAGGATATCTCCATGCACTTCATTGAAACTGACAAACAATTAGCATATATCTCCACTAAAGCGCTCAACGAACAACGCTTTCTCACTTTAAGAAGTGAATTAGGTATGATTGATTTAAACGCTTAAATCATAGAGCATCATATTTTATAGGCATATTGATAGGAGTCATTTTTACGTGTTTTTAAGCCCCTTTGCGTTTATGTTTTAGGTTCATTTATCACTTGATTTTGTCACTTGTGCGTTTAATTCGTGCATTAAGTGATTTCAGGCCTTAAGTGGATACAATTGAAGAAAGGGTGGAAAAATGATGTATAAAACAAGTTTACGCCAAGATGTTTCACACCTCCACGACCAAACAAGCAAGAAATAAGTTGGAGTTAGCCAAAATCATGTTTTAGTACCATTTCCGCACACCTGGGCGCCAAATCAGAAACAACCTCCACGTTGGAACGCCATTTTGATATTTTTAGAGACAGAATTGGATGAAGTGTCCTTCTACAAAGTTTTAGATCTATGTCTTATCTTTACATGGGTACTTGAATCATCCAATTCGGAGATCTGTGAAGACGTTTATGAATAAAACACTATCCCTGCGCTGGAAAACACGAAAGTGGCAGCTCATGTTCTTGTTAGGTGGAAAACAAGAGAATGGTAGGTGCAAATTCTTGGTAGGCGCAAATTCTTGTTAGGTGGAAAACAAGAGAATGGTAGGTGCAAATTCTTGGTAGGTAGAAATTCTTGGTAGGAGGAAAGAAAGAGAAGGGTAGCTCAAATTCTTGGTAGGTGGATTTTTGGGTATTTAAAGGGGAGTGGGGAGCTCACTTGAGATCATCAAAAAATCATCCTTTGAGAGTGTGAGGACGAAAATTCAGGTGTTTGGGGGAGCATTCTCTTGGTTTTGAGTCATCCTATCATCATACTTGAAGAGCTAAGAAGAGGAAAAGGAGGGATTCAAGCTTCCAATCAAGAATCGATCATCAATCCAAAATAGGGAGTTTCTTAGTTTGATATTCATCTTTATCTATGAGTAATTCTATGTTTTTATTGTTTTCCCAATTTCAATTATGAACTAATTTTCCCTTAACTAGGGCCATGTGAAGGCCAAAGTTATGAGTATATATATATGATATTATTCTTCGTATTAATTCTACAATTGCTTTGTGTTTTGATTTTGTGCGTAATTACTTGCATATGTTTGATCGCCATATGTTTGTCATATTGCCTAACTTAATAGTTTGAAAGAATATAAGTTAGGGTTCAAAGAAATCATCACATCATCCGTAAAAAATAGGGAATTGCCCCTAGAGATAGGTAGAGATTCCCGGGTGCAGTTAGCCGGATTTATTCGGGGAAATTCTAGAACTTGAATGCATGATTATTGATTAAATTCTCGGATATACATATTTAGAGAACTGTCAATTTATCATAGGATTATTACAGCCGAGACATCGGGTAGTAATTAATTAAGGAATTTTCACCAAAGCAATAGTAGTCTAATAATATGAAAAATAGTTCATATTTATATTAACAAATAAATTTGGTTGAAGCATGTGCCTTAGTTATTTTATCTCATAAGAATCTAAATCTATTTGCTAAGTCTCGTTTTTACATTTTTATTGTAAATTAATCACAATCTTTTAATTCAATTTTAATTGCTTTTAAATTCCTGGCTTTAAATAATCTTGTCTCTGTGGGATCGATAACTCGGACTTAAAGTCCACTTTATTACTACATACGACCAGTCCACTTGCTGTTTAATACACGTAAGGATTTTTCGTGTCAAGTTTTTGGCGCCGTTGCCGGGGACTTGATTTATTTTAGTTTCGGATTTTATTGCAATTTTTAGCTTTAATTTCTTTTGTCGTTTTATTATTTTCTATTATTCTCACTGTTATTTTCTATCTTTAAATTTCTGTTGGTTTGCTTCTTTGTTTCAAACAGGTTGATCTTTTGGTGAATGACTCGAACCTCAGGAGAGGCTTTAGAGGAATTTGACCCTGAGATCGAGCGTACGCTTCGTGCAAACCAGAGAAATCGAGCTATGGCTGGCAACTTCCCTGATATGAATCTGCCTGAGAATAGAGAATGGTTGCAAAATCTGTTCCAAGCAATGCAACCGGCACTACCAGCACCACCTCCATCTGTTCGTGGTAATCAGCCAGCCCGTGTACACACTACGCCGGGGCCTGTTGTGGTCCCCAATTTTGCCACGCCGAACTTCCACATTCCACCTCACATGTTTAGCATGGTTCAGGCTGAACAATTTTATGGTGATCCGAAAGAGTCACCTCATGACCATCTAGAGCACTTCGAAAATGTGTTATCTACCATGCAATTCCACCCAAGAGATCTTGATGCCATCCGCCTCCGATTATTCCATTTTTCGCTTAAGGATAAAGGGACTTTGTGGTACAAGTCGTTGCCCCCACAATCCATTGAAACGTGGGAAGAGTTAGTCGAAGAGTTTCTCAACAAGTTCTTCCCTCCATCAAGGATTAACGAGTTAAGAAGCGAGATAAAGGGTTTTAAGCAAAAACGGGATGAATCGTTAGCATCAGCATGGGCAAGATACAAGAGTCTGCTTCGAAAGTGCCCCGATCACAACTATTCAAGAGACGAGCGAGTGCTACATTTCTTTAATGGAGTTCGGTCTCGAATTCGTCACAGACTTAATGCAGGAGCAGATGGTGATCTTTTGGGTCTCGATAGCAGAACAGTGTGGGCTAAACTAGAGCAGATGGCACGGGATGATGAACTGTACCCTGAAGATGACGATGAGTTTCCTCTACAATCCCGAAGGGTTGCTGTTGCTCAAGAGGTAGAACAAAATGTTAATCTAGAGGCAGAGCCAACCATTAGTGATGTGAACTATGTCGGAAATTCAAACAAGCCTCAATTGAGCTTCCACATACCCGAGAATTTTCCAAAAAGGCCAAATCCCGCACAAAATTCACAACAAGGCATCTACCAAGCACCGAGGCCTCCGTTTTACAACAACCAAACTCAAAGGCCTGGAAATTTTAGGCCACAAGGTCAAGTTCCAAGACCTTCGACTGTCGAAGAAAGATTGGCGGCTCACATGCAAAAATCAGACGAATCATTCGCAGAGCTTCGATTGATGTTACAGGGTGTTATGACGGGAATGAAAGAGATGCAGCACCAATTTGCACAATTATCGGTTGATGCAGGTGGAAGAGCACTCGGGACACTGCCGAGTGATACAGAGAAAAACCCAAAAGAGCAATGCCATGCCATCGCTCTGAGAAGTGGCAAAGAATTGAAAAGTGCACCTCCCAAGCAGTCCAAGTCCGCACTTGAAGAGGACAATGTTCAAACTTTTGATAAACTTGAAAATTCAAATCTGTCTCCCAAATACGTACTTGACCAGAACCAAGTAAGTACTTCACACAGCTCAAGTACGTACTTGGGGCAGGATCAAGTCCGTACTTCACAGGCAGACAGGGCGTCTTCTGAAACTTTGACTCCTTCTTTGTCTAATCCTATTGAAATACGTCTCCCTTTCCCCCTAGCACATAAAAAGAATAAGAAAGATATGGATAAGAGTTTTCTTAGGATTTTAGAAATTCTTCGAGAAGTTCGAATTAATATTCCTTTTATTGATGCGATTTTGCAGATGCCCAATTACATCAAGTTCTTCAAGGATATTCTATCCAATAAGCAGAAGTGGGAAGGCAATGGAACGGTGTGCTTGACTGAAGCATGCTCAGCAGTGGTGTTGAACAAGTTGCCACAGAAACTCAAGGATCCAGGGAGCCTCACAATTCCTTGCACTATTGGGCAACTCAAATTCGACCGAGTGCTATGTGATTCGGGCGCCAGCATAAATCTTATTCCTTACTCGTTGTTCCAGAAATTGGGTTTGGGGAATCCAAAGCCAACCTCGATGAGCCTCCAACTTGCAGATCGATCAATCAAACACCCAAAGGGAATCATAGAGGATGTCATCGTGCAAGTTGACAAGTTTTACTTCCCGGTGGACTTCGTGGTTCTGGAGATGGAAGAAGATGTTGAAGTTCCTCTCATCCTAGGAAGACCCTTCCTAGCCACAGGTAAAGCTATGATCGACATAGCCAATGGTAAGTTAACTTTGAATGTGGGTGAGGAGAGAGTTACTTTTGACGTATACAAGGTTATGAAGCATGTTGGTGATGATGCGTCATGTTTAAGAATAGATGCTTTTGATCCTTTGATTATTGAGCACTTTCAGGAAAACATCTCTGATGATCCACTTAAGGTATGCATAATGAACTCCACGGATGTTGAGTCGGCCAGTGATAAACAACTGGAAGTTGTTCATAGCTTAGAGAGGCGTGCACAATACCCCACGAAGAAATTTGAGAAGTTGGATAGCCCACTGTCTAGCCACTCTAAACCATCTATTGAAGAGCCACCAACTCTTGACCTAAAAACTCTACCCTCTCATCTTAAATATGTTTATTTGAATGACGATGAAACCTTGCCACTCATCATTTCTTCTTCTCTTACAGATCAACAAGAAGCAAGGTTACTAGAGGTGTTGAGAGATCACAAAAAAGCCTTTGGATGGAAGATTGCTGATATCAAGGGGATCAGCCCAGCCATCTGCATGCATAAGATTTTAATGGAAAAAAGCTCAAGGCCCACTATACAACCACAAAGGAGGTCTAATCCTCAAATTCAAGAAGTGGTGAAGAAAGAGGTAATCAAGTTACTCGATGCCGGCATTATCTTCCCTATCTCTGATAGTCCATGGGTAAGTCCAACGCAGGTAGTGCCCAAGAAAGGAGGTACGACAGTAGTCCATGCCTACTGTTTTTTGGATGGGTACTCCGGCTATAACCAAATTGCTATTACACCCGAGGATCAAGAGAAAACTACTTTCACTTGTCCTTACGGCACTTTTGCTTATAGGCGTATGCCTTTTGGCTTATGTAATGCACCTGCTACTTTTCAAAGATGCATGATGGCTATATTTCATGACATGGTCGAGCAATTTCTTGAAATCTTCATGGATGATTTTTCTGTTTTTGGCTCTACATATGATAGATGTTTGCACAATCTAACCTTAGTTTTGCAGAGGTGTGAGGAGACTGATCTAGTCTTAAATTGGGAAAAGTGTCATTTCATGGTATAAGAAGGAATTGTTCTGGGTCATAAGATCTCCCACAAGGGGATTGAGGTGGATAGAGCGAAAATTGAAGTGATAGCTAATCTTCACCACCCACCACGGTCAAAGCCGTGAGAAGCTTTTTGGGACATGCCGGGTTTTACAGGCATTTTATTTCAAATTTTTCTAAAATTGCTAAACCCCTGTCTAACTTGACCATGAAAAATGCAGTGTTTGACTTTAATGATGCATGCATGCAGGCCTTCCTCACCCTGAAGGAGAAATTAATCTCATCACCTGTGATGTCCGCCCCAGATTGGAGCCTACCATTCGAGTTGATGTGCGATGCGAGCGACATTGCCGTTGGAGCTGTACTTGGTCAAAGGAAGGGTAAAATCTTTCATACTATTTACTATGCTAGTCGTACCTTAAATGAGGTCCAACTCAATTATGCTACGACTGAAAAAGAGCTTTTAGCTGTCATTTTTGCTTTTGACAAATTTCACTCCTATCTTGTGCTTAACAAAGTAATAGTATACACTGATCACTCGGCCTTGAAATACTTGCTTGCTAAAAAAGACGCAAAACCTAGACTACTCAGGTGGATCTTATTACTACAAGAGTTTGACTTAGAAATAAAAGATAAAAAAGGATCTGAAAATGTAGTAGCTGATCACCTATCTAGACTAGAATTAGTGGATAAGAAAATGGATGAGACCCCAATAGGAGATGAATTCCCCGATGAACAGCTTTTTACTCTTTCTTCTATTTCAATCCCCTGGTATGCTGATTATGCTAACTATATAGTTGCTGGAATTTTACCCCCTGATTTGACATTTCACCAAAGAAAGAAGTTTTTGAAAGATGTTAGGCACTATCTGTGGGAAGAGCCCTACTTGTTTAAAATTGGTGTCGAGGGAATTATCAGGCGTTGTGTACCCGAGGAAGAAATGACCTCCGTCTTGGCTCATTGCCATGACATGGTGATAGGTGGCGACTTTGGCCCATCCAAGACTGCTGCCAAGGTTCTGCAATCAGGTTTTTTCTGGCCTACTTTATTTAAAGATGCACACGCTTATGTTAAAAAATGTGATAGATGCCAAAGAGTAGGTAATATCTCTAGACGACATGAAATGCCTATGAATAATGTGCTTGAATGTGAATTATTTGATGTGTGGGGTATAGATTTTATGGGACCTTTCCCTAGTTCTTGTTCCAATAGGTATATTCTAGTCGCTGTTGATTATGTGTCTAAATGGGTCGAAGCTGAGGCTTTGCAAACTAATGATGCTAGGGTTGTTCTTAGATTTCTGAGAAAACATATTTTTGCACGATTTGGAACCCCGAGAGCAATTATAAGTGGTGGAGGCACACATTTTCGTAACAAGCAATTTGAAAACTTGTTGAACAAATATGGTGTTAAGCCTAAAATCTCGACCCCTTACCACCCTCAAACTAGTGGGCAAGTCGAAGTGTCTAATAGGGAAATTAAACGGATTTTAGAAAAAACGGTAAATAGCCATCGAACTGATTGGTCTCTGAAATTAGATGATGCATTGTGGGCTTACCGTACTGCTTTTAAAACCCCTATTGGCATGTCCCCATATCGTCTTGTGTTTGGAAAAGCTTGTCATTTACCTGTCGAACTTGAACATCGTGCTTATTGGGCTATCAAATCCTGAATTTCGATACAAGTGTTATAGGTAATAAGAGGTTGCTTCAACTGAATGAGCTTGAGGAGTGGAGACATGAAGCATACGAGAATGCAAAACTGTACAAAGAACGGACCAAGAAGTGGCACGACAAGCATATTCTACCCCGGGAATTCGAGGAAGGTGAGAAAGTTCTTATGTACAACTCTAGACTCAAGCTCTTCCCAGGCAAGCTCAAATCGCGTTGGTCGGGACCCTTTCGAGTCACCCGAGTGTATTCTTCCGGAGCTGTGGAGCTTATCACTGAGGATGGACAAGTATTTTTAACCAATGGACATAGGCTGAAACACTACTCGGGCACTGACTGGAGCGCAGACACATTATCAGTCAAGCTCCGAGAACCATCGACTTAAGTCGATCCTGAATAGTCGAGCTATTGACTATAAACAAGCGCTTCTTGGGAGGCAACCCAAGTTTGTAAGTTTTTTTTTTCTTTTGTTTTTGTTTGTTTAGTTTGTTTGTTTATGTTTATGTTCAAACATGCACTTTTGGCATGTATGTTTTCGTATGATTGATGGTTTGAAAAGTTGAAGTGTTAGATATGATAGACATTTGGACCCCATGTTTAGAGATGCTTATTTTACACGAGAGGAGAAGAAGCTTTGTAACGATGCATTGGAAGTTAAAGGATGTTTTTCAACATCCTTGGTTGTAAGTGTTCTTTTACCGTTACGTATACTTGTTGTAACAACATTGAGGACAATGTTGGATTTGAGTTTGGGGGTAGAAGAGTGCTTATTTTGAACATTGAAAATGCAATGCTAATTTTTAGCTTGAGTTTGGGGGAAAGTTTGTATGATATCATGTTTAAATACTTCTTTGTTGAGAAAATCAAGTATAAATTTTTTTTTTTATCTTTCCAATTGATGCATTAAAATTGATTAACTTGAAAAAAAAATGGCATGATTTCTTGAAATAATTTGAATTTAATGGAACATATATATCTTTGAAATTGCTCATGGAGACCCTAGACTAGGATTGATTTCTTAGATGATTCACATTGCACAATAAATCGAGGGTAGAGGAGTTGAGAGGATAACCATCCTGAGACACTTAAGGAGTTTTTCCCGGAAAAATTAACTTAGATTTTTCATAAGGTTATAAGTTGAGTAGTAATTTTTTTATGCTAAACAATGAATTAAAAAGGTTGAAGTTTGGTATGACCACAAGTGGTCAGGCTAATATGTGCTGGAGGTGAAAAGTTTCATGCCTATATACTGTACTATTATGCTAATTTGAGCTAAGCTCAAGCCAAAAAGAAGCGAATTGTTTAAAAGATCTAGTTTTATTTCGTGGCCTTTGACACTCGAGTGATTAAATCCTTAGGAGTGTCTTTACACTTAATGCCCCAAAACTATCTAGTTTGGGAGTCATTGATCTAAAACTTGTTACATGGGTGTCATAGAAAGCCTAATGGAATAAAACATTGCACATGATCTAGCCTTAATGAAGTTAATTGGAAAGTTTCATATGAATTGAAAGTTTGAATGGTTGAGATAATGAAATTTAAATGGCTATGAGATTTTCTATGATTCTTATGCTTTGTGTTTGATCAAAAGTTGATAGATATGGGATTAATGTCCAAAATTTGGTAAGGATGCCTTTCGACTATAATACCATAGATTTATTTTCACTACACCCTATGCAGTCTTTTCGAGTATTGGTGTCACATGAGCAAAAGTAGTTGATATGTATATATATTTGTGAGCTATAAAAGGATGATTTTGTGCCATTTATTCTTGTTAATTATGTTGAGATGTATTCATTTGGTTGGGATTGAAAGTTTGTTAGATTTTGTGGGTATATCTTCTGCAAACCCTCACGAGACTATAACTCGTCCTTTGAGGTAACTCAAAGGTTTAAAGGCTTGTTGCACATGCTAAGTGCAATCGTTTACTCCACGAAAGTGAGTTCGTTTGTTGTTTTTGTTTTCTCCTTTTGGTTGATGATGTTTTTCATGCCTAGAACTTTTATTGCTCGAGGTCGAGCAAATGATAAGTTTGGGGGAGTAGCATATAATTTAGGGGGAATCCACTTTATGATTATGTCTAAATCATTTTTCAAATTGAAATAAGTTATTAATTTTAGGGGGAATTTTAAAATTATACTTATCTCAATTCATAAGTGATAAGAGGTGTTTTTACGTGTTTTTAAGACCGTAATTCTTATGATTTGGATTCACTTATTGCTTAAATCATGTCACATTTGCATTTAATAGGTGTGTTAAGTGAATACAGATAATAAATGAGAATACATGAAGAAAAGGGAAGAAAAACGATGTACAAAACAAGTTCAAGCATGTTTTTCAACACCTAGGCGGTTTATGCATCTCCTATCACATTCGAGCGATAATTTCGTACATTTCGAGACCAACTTAGACAAAGTTTCCTTCTACAAAGTTTTAGATGTGTGTCTTAGCTTCAAATGGGAACTTGAAACATCCAAATTGGAGGTCTATAGAGATAATTGTAAAGGAAATACGATTGCTGCGCCGAATAGAGAAGTACATGTGCCAGGATACGCCCCAGCGCCCTCCTAGTCATGCCTAGGCATGGATAGTCCCAATGTTACTCCTTTTAGCCTAAATTCCAGCATTATATGATGGGTAAGAATCACTTTTGGCCATAATTCAACACATGTGTTGAGGGGTTGTCATAAGTGTGTTTCTTGGTAGATTTACTTTATGGGCGCCAAATCAGAAACAACCTCCATGTTGAAACGTAATTTAGGTATACTTAGCGACACTATTGGACACAATGTCCTTATGGAAAGTTGTAGATCTATGTTTTATCTGAACATGGGGACTTGAATCATCCAATTTGGAGATCTGTGGAGAAGTTTATGAGGAAAATACTAAGACTGCGGTGAAAGCAAGAAAATGGCAGCATGCATGTGTTTTGTTGAAGTTTTCACATGGTTATGCTTGGTGGAATTCTTAAGGGCCGAAAGTTCAGCATTTTTTAGCTGGTTGGAATCTTAAAAGCCAAACTTTAAGCATCACCTTAGGTGGAATTCTCATTGGGGAACTTTAATGGGAATTCTTAATGCATACTTTAGTGGAATTTTGGCTATAAAAGGAAGGGGAACCCGTACTCTTCATCATTCACTATCAATTTCATATTCTTAGAGGAGAGGGGGGCAGCCCCTAATCTGATTTCTCCACCATTCATCACCATTCTTCATCACTCTTGGAGGGGAAAACTAGAGGAAGGAAAAGAGCTTGGGGATTGAAGGCTCAACTTCAAGATCCATCATCATTCACCATTTAGGGAGTTTTTAAGAGCTTTTCATTTCATTTATGTCTATGAATATTCCTCTTATGTCTTTTATGCTTTCAATTATGAACTAAAGTCGTAAGACTAGGGCCATGTAAGGCCAAATTGTGATATATGCTTACAATAGATGATTGTTGAGGTTGTTCTTATATTGTTATGTGATGTGAATTGTGTTTTTGTCTATCTTGCATATACTTGATCACTATATGTTAGAATCTTATGCCTAGGTTAATATTTCGGAAGAAAATTGACTTAGGGTGCAAGAAATTCACATCATGACCCGCAACTAATGAGGAATTGCCCTAGACATAGGTAAAGATTCCCGGGTGAAGTCGTTCGATTCAAATCGAGTGAACTCTAGTACATTAATGCATGTTTAGTGGTTAGATTTCCGGATAGGGATATTTGGGAAATCACGATCTAAGTATAGGAGTTTATACGCAAGACATCGGTTATTCTCTACCTTAGGAGTTTTCACCATAACAATATAAGAGTAATTCTACAACAAGAGCCTTTATAAGTATATTTGATCAATTTGGACCTAGCATGTGCCTTAGGCTCCCTTTATAATTGGTTTTAAATCACTTATGCAACCTTGTTCTTATCTTACGCGTTTCACACTCATTTTACCTTTATTGTATTGATCTTTGTTGTTATAAAATCGTAAACTAGAATTCAAGTCCTTGTGGTTCGACAATCCGGACTTCTCGTCCACTTTTATTACTACACACGACTAGTGCACTTGCTATTATAGCACGTTAGCTTTTAGCGTGTCAAGTTTTTGGCGCCGTTGCCGGGGACTTGTTTAATTTTAGTTTTTGATTTTATTGCAAGTTTTATGTATTTATTTTTTGTCTATTTTTTTTGTTGCACGATTTCCTCGCAATGGCTAGCAATTTTCCAGATATGACCCTTCCGGGGAATCAATTATGGTTGCAAAACATCATTCAATTTGCAAAGGATAGCAATTTCCCAGATATGACACTACCAGAGAATCAATTATGGCTGCAAAGCGTCATTGAAGCATGTTATGCACAAGGGTTCTTTCCACAACATTACCAAGAAAGAATTCCTACGCTGGAGGAACAATGTGATAACTCCATTGGAGAGCTCCGCCTTATGATGAAGGACGCGTTGCGCGAAATGAAGGAGATGAATCATCAACTCAAGCAACTAACGAGTGACATATCTGAGAAAGTACCATGGGCATTGCTTGGTACCACTGAGATAGATCAAAAGGAGGAATGCAACATCGTGACATTGAATGAAAGGAAGTTGAAAAAATCGAAAGCAAATTCCTGCAATGATGAGCATTTGCCTCCTATCCTTTCTAAGGTTGTTGACATTCCTTTACCATCTCCCCTAACCACAAGTGAATCGGTATTTGATGCCGATGATGGTAAGCTGTCCTTTAGTGTAGGAGATGACATGGTTATTTGTGATAGCTATAAGGTTTTTGAGCATCCTCTTGATTTTGATTTGTATCTACACATTGATGCTTTTGATCCTTTTAGTGTTGAGCACTTTCAGGAAAAACGAACCAATCATCTTCTACATCCCTACATCATGGACTCCGCATATGTCAAAGTGATGGATGAAGAAAGTTCACACCATCACCCAACGCACGGGGAAGAAAGAGTAATTGAGGTGTTGAGGGACCATACAAAAATTCGGGAGTGGATGATTGCTTGGTCCCAACCTATGGTATGTAGCACAAATGATAGGCCAACCTTCACTACCAATGGCCATAAGTTGAAGCGATACCCGAGAGTGAATTGGATAATGAACAAGGCATTCATTCGGAAACCGCCTTAAAATAACTCGGTAAAGTCGAGCTACCGACTCTAAACTAGCGCTTCTTGGGAGGCAATCCAAGTTTGTAAGTTTGTTTTTCTTTTTGATTTTGTTTTTGTTTTGTTTAGTTTGTTTCTTTATGTTGTGTTCAAACATGCACTTTTGGCATGTACGTTTTCTTATGCTTGATGGTTTGAAAAGTTGAAGTGTTAGATATGATGCACATTTGGACCCCATGTTTAGAGATGCTCATTTTACTCGAGAGGAGGAGAAGCTACAGGATTATGTATTGGAAGTTTAAGGATGTTTTTCAACATTTTTAGTTGTAAGTGTTCTTTTACCATTGTGTATGCTTGTTGTAACAACATTGGGGACAATGTTGGATTTAAGTTTGGGGGTAGAAGAGTACTTATTTTGAACTTTGATGGTGCAATCCTAATTTTTAGCTTAATTTTGGGGGAAAGTTTGTTTGAAATCATGTTTATATGCTTCTTTGTTGAGAAAATCAAGCATGATTTTTTTTTAATCTTTCCAATTGATGCATTGAAATTGATTAACTTGAAAAATGGCATGAATTCTTGAAATGATTTGAATTTAATGGAATATATATATTGTTGACATTGCTCGTGGAGACCTTAGACCAGAATTGATTCTTTAGATGATTCACAATGCACTTAAATTAAAGGTAGAGGAGTTGAGAGGATAACCATCTTGAGACACTTAAGGAATTTTTCCCGGAAATATTAACTTAGATTTTTCATAAGGTTATAAGTTGAGTAGTAATTTTATATGCTAAACAATGAATTGAAAAGGTTGAATTTTGGTATGACCAAAAGTGGTCAGGCTAATACGTACCGGAGGTGAAACGTTTCATGCCTATATACTGTACTATTATGCTAATTTGAGCTTTGCTCAAGCCAAAAGAAGTGAATTGTTTAAAAGATCTAGTTTTATTTCGTGACCTTTGACACTCGAGTGATTAAATCTTTAGGAGTGTCTCTACACTTAATGCCCTAAAACTATCTAGTTTGGGAGTCATTGGTCTAAAGCTTGCTACATGGGTGTCATAGAAAGCCTAATGGAATAAAATATTGCACATGATCTAGCCTTAATGAAGTTTAATGGAAATTTCATATGAATTGAATGTTGAATATTTGAGATAATGAAATTTAAATGGCTATGAGATTTTCTATAATTCTTGTGCCTTGTGTTTGATCAAAAGTTGATAGATATGGGATTAATGTCCAAAATTTGGTAAGGATGCCTCTCGACTATAATACCCTAGATTTATTTTTCACTACACCCTAGGGAGTCATTTCAAGTATTGGTGTCACATGAGCAAAAGTAGTTGATATGTATATATATATATATTTGTGAACTTTAAAAGGTTGATTTTATGCCATTCATTCTTGTTGATCATATTGAGATGTGTTGATTCGATTGAGATTGAAAATTTGCTAGATTTTGTGGGTATATCGTATGCAAACCCTCACGAGACTATAACTCGTCCTTTGAGGTAACTCAAAGGTTTAAAGGCTTGTTGCCCCCGCTAAGTGCAATCGTTTACTCCACGAAAGTGAGTTAGTTAGTTGTTTTGTTTTCTCCCATTGAATGATGTTGATCTTGCCTTATAGCTCTTATTGCTCGAGGTCGAGCAATTGATAAGTTTGGGGGTGTTGATAAGAGGTGTTTTTACGTTTTTTTAAGACCGTAATTCTTATGATTTGGATTCACTTATTGCTTAAATCATGTCACATTTGCATTTAATAGGTGTGTTAAGTGAATACAGATAATAAATGAGAATACATGAAGAAAAGGGAAGAAAAACGATGTACAAAACAAGTTCAAGCATGTTTTTCAACACCTAGGTGGTTTATGCATCTCCTACCACATTCGAGCGATAATTTCGTACATTTCGAGACCGACTTAGACAAAGTTTCCTTCTACAAAGTTTTAGATGTATGTCTTAGCTTCAAATGGGAACTTGAAACATCCAAATCCGAGGTCTATAGAGATAATTGTAAAGGAAATACGATTGCTGCGACCATGTTCAGATAACACATAGATCTACAACTTTCCAGAAGGACATTTTGTCCAATTCAGTCGCTAAGTATACCTAAATTACGTTTCAACATGGAGGTTGTTTCTGATTTGGCGCCCATAAAGTAAATCTATCAAGAAACACACTTATGATAACCCCTCAACACATATGCTGAATTATGGCCAAAAGTGATTCTTACCCATCATATAATGCTGGAATTTAGGCTGAAAAGGAGTAACATTCGGACTATCCATGCCTAGGCATGACTAGGAGGGCGCTGGGGCGTATCCTGGCACATGTACTTCTCTATTCGGCGCAGTAATCGTATTTCCTTTACAATTATCTCTATAGACCTCCGATTTGGATGTTTCAAGTTCCCATTTGAAGCTAAGACATACATCTAAAACTTTGTAGAAGGAAACTTTGTCTAAGTCGGTCTCGAAATGTACGAAATTATCGCTCGAATGTGGTAGGAGATGCATAAACCGCCTAGGTGTTGAAAAACATGCTTGAACTTGTTTTGTACATCGTTTTTCTTCCCTTTTCTTCATGTATTCTTATTTATTATCTGTATTCACTTAACACACCTATTAAATGCAAATGTGACATGATATAAGCAATAAGTAAATCCAAATCATAAGAATTACGGTCTTAAAAACACGTAAAAACACCTCTTATCAATAAGCGACTGTGATAAAAAATGACTTTGACAATTTATGCATTGATCCCTAGCGCTTATCTATTATGTATGACAAACTCAATCTCTAATAAATGAAAATGTCTTTTATAAATCCAAGCGGTTGATTTTATCTTTAACTTTAAGAAATTAAATTTTGTTCTTAAAAGACTTCAACGTTAAAAAGATTCCCACTTTAACGCTAAGTAAATTTTTCTGAAAAATCATGCATCATTTTCATCGCTGAAAGTAGCGTGTGGATAAGTCTAAAAGATTAGATTTGACAACTGCCCACACATGCTTATCACATCAAACTGATGGTTAATGATTCCTATCTAAAAACTAGACGGTTCAGTAACTGCACCAATCTGAGTACGTGCCAGTGTACTTTCAGACGCGTGTATTTCACACTGAAAATTTTAGATTTATTCAAACGTTTTTGAAAAAGTAACTGCGGGTTTCAAATCATTATATTCCACAGTAGTTACCCATTTTACTGCACTTTTTGACATCCGTCTTTATGAGTAAACGACTCAGATTTACTTTTTGTTATTTTCAAAATTAACTTCTAAACACGTGTCATTTGTCTACCAGTTGAGGAGTTATTTTTGCCTTCTATTTAAACCCTTCACAACCTTTACAGTAAAACTTTATCACTTCCAAATTTCTCTACTGTAAAAGTTCTCTCTAAGGCAAAAAGATTATCTTTTATCTCCTCTACCCAAGCTTTTCCAGTTCATCAATGGCACCCAAATCTTCAAAATCTGCTGGCGGAAAATCTTCCAAATCTGAGAAACCAGTCACTGTTAACGCCGGTTTTCTTGTTAGCTGGGACTATCTTTTCGATAACCGGAACTTCCCTCTACGGACTGTTCTTCCACTTGTCCAGGAGTCTGGTTTACGCGACATGATAACTCTGCTATTTTCAACTTCTTTGAGGAAGAAACCCTATTCTTATTCAAGAACGCAAAAATCTCTGACGATAGAAACTCCATTTCCTACGTCTTTTCTTTTGCCCGTGAGACCTTCGTCCTCACCCCTTCTCTGATTTCATCTCTCCTAAACTTGCCAAATGATGGTGCCGAAGTGGAAAATGTCACCCTTGGTGATGCTACAAAGGTATGGACATTGATCAAGAAAGATGAAGTTGAGGCTGCCTACGAACCCAACTTCAAGAAAAATGATATGAAGGGCGAGTATGTCATTCTTGCAGACATATGCGCCAAGTTGATCGAATGCAAAAAGGGAAGCTTCGATAAAGTTTCAAACCTCCAGTACAGGATGATGGTAGCCATTCTGACCAAGCTGAAGATAAATTGGTCACTTTATGTTTTTCATCGCTTCAAGCAAACGATGGCCAAGTCGGTAAATCCCAAGCCTTACGGGATTGTTTTAAGTCGCATTCTTAGTGCTATCGATTTCACAAATTCCGATGGAAAGAAAATGCCAGTGCTAAAGTTTTATGGAAAGAAAATGATTAGCGAGCTGCTAAGGCCAAGAAAATGTGGTGGAGCAGCGGTTCCCAAAGAAGAGCGTGAGCGACTTCTTGACGAAGGAGTTGTTCGAAGTGATGATGAAAAGTATGCGTCTTCATCTTCATCATCATTTGAAGAAGAAGAAGTGGTGATTAAGCGATTAAAACCAAAAATCATCTTGAAAGTCGCTGAGCCATCAAAACTAGCAAAGAAGCAGAAGCAGAAACAGAAGCCGGAGTCCAAAAAGAAACAAAAGTCTCCTTCTTCTTCTCCTAAATCACCCTCTCCCCCACCTATCTTCGTGATCTCTCCAGAAGAGGAAGAAGAGGTAGAAGAAGTACCGCTTGCCTGAAGGCATACTCCTCTCTCCACTCCAGCTGCATCGACAAGCGCTCCAGTCGAGCCAGCGCTTGAAGACTCAGCGAGTATTCCTCCTCCTTCTTCAGACGCTATTCCTGAATCTTCTCCTGAGCCTAGAGCCACTACTCTTTCTAAGAAGGCTGCTCGATTTTAGGCAGAAGTTGACGCGGATATTCAAAATGCTCTTAACACTCTTGAGACTTTAAATATACCTATTTGTGCTGATCCCCTCACTTCTTTTCTCGATTTAGATCCTGATGAAGAGGTCCCGGAGCCTGAGGAAACTGTACTAACTATTGAAACAGATAAAGCGACTGACAAAGTCAATAATAGTCCTCAGGGTAAGCATTGTAGTATCTTATTGGTACGTCGTAGAAATTTTGCTTGCTTTTCTCAAATGCTTACATGTATCAGCTCAAGATGCACCTCCATCTTCAGAGGTTCACATTGAAGTAGATGTTGACCTGGCAACTATTGTGGATATAGCTAAAGAAGTAGCTCAAGTCCTTCCTGACGCTGAAACACTCCAGTCAGTGAAGCGACTCTCCATGCTGAGCAGTCGATAGAAGTGGCCCCTATTCCAACTGAGTCCATTGCCTTTGTTCCTACTCCAACTGGTTCCCCTCCTCGTGTCGTCGATTTCTTTCCTCGCGGATATTCTTCCGAAGTTAAATTTTATTTCGCCACTAGAGAACGAGACACTCAGACCATTGCTGAATCAGAAATCAACTTTCAAAACACTCTTCATAGGCCTGATGTTTCCAACTCTGCTAAGTTTGAACTCTTTGAACGATTTGCCGATCTAGGTCTCTACAATCTTCAGCGACTCCAATCCAGACTTGAGTATATTCGTCGATCAGCATTCAACATGACTGGATTTGATGAAAAGTGTTTTAACTACACTGGTCATTTTGAAGAGTCCTTTTTATCCTTTGCGCCAGAATAAAGTCGTCATCAAGAATCCCCATATGGGTGATTGGTCAAAGAATCCAGACGAAGAAATTCTCAACAGGATTGGATATTCAGCTTTTCCCAAAGTCGTTCATTCTCCTCAAAACGCTCTATCCCCTAAACCTCTCAGATTGTGGAAAGAGAAAGGACCAGTAGTTGGTGAGCGTCCCAATCCTATCAACTCGTGGATAGAAGAGAAGCCCGAGAATTCCATGCAAGATTATGGGATGAGGATTATGATGAAGAAATGGAACGCTTTGAAAAGTTTCTTGCAGCTAGAAAATAAAAGAAGAAAGCTGATAAACTTGGAAAGAGATGGATGATGGATACAGCCAGATGGGCTGAAGAGTTCGTTTTACACTTCTATACCCTTGAAGAACTCGTGAGATATCCATTCCTTTTTGAATTTGGAATAGAATACAGACGCCGAGGGTTTGCTACTTTTTTACTTCATCAGCTTCAGCATATTGCCGGAAATGTTAGCGATCTGCCAATTTACAGGCAACCCATCGAGAGCTACATTCGCCAACAGCTAGCCTTATTCAGTCAAGGCGGACGCTATGTGTTTCACCCTCGTCACACTACTACAGAAATGACCTATTATAGCGATTTTTTTTTTACCTATTACAGGTGTTTTAACCGCTGTAATAGGTACCACTGTAATAGGGACCAATTACAGTGGTTTTTTTCGGAACCGCTGTAATTGGTCAACCTATTATAGCGGTTTTTTGAAAAACCCCTATAATAGGTGTATTTTTTATTTTTTTTAATTTTTTTTTCGTGCTGTACTGTACAAAATTTATTGTAACCAGCTTCCCACAAGCTCAAAATTCAACACACTAACACAATAAACCATAAAACAACAAACGTGAAACCCAAAATCATCTCTAACAACAAAAACCAACAAATGTATTGTTTCAATTCGCATAATCTCCAACAAATCAAATTTTACGTATAATCTCCAACAACTGATAACGAGTTTACAATCAATTAAATACAACAAATCAAATAAAAATTTACAACAATTTTCAACTTACACCATACCAAAAGCGCATTGGAAAATGTATTGTGCCAATTCGCCAAGTACTTCATCAAGTTGCTCTATAGAGTAAGTGACGTATTGACAATCAGGAAAGTACTGCACTATAGAGATTGAAAACACAACAAAGGTTTAATAACTTATAAAGGGAAATTAGAATTTGATGATGAGTATTAATTAGGATTATGCATACCGCTGGTGGGATTGTAGATTCTCTATGGCTAATAATATCCTTCATGAATTTCATAACAAAGAAGCCACAATCTTTGTCGTTTAACTGCATGGGGCACTACAAAATTGAAATAAAAAATTGTATTAGAACAATAACGTTTATACGAATAATCTCTCGAAAATATAAAATTACACTAACCTTTATAGAAGTCCATTTACAGGCCATTTTTTTGGATTTGGCCTTTTGGGTGTTACGATTTGCACGAGACATCAACACAGCACTGTTAAAAACATCAAAAAACAAGGAAAGATGTCAATATCAAGCAAATATACATGTGAAATCTAGGAAGATATATACACTTTAAAATTAATATTAGATATAATGAATACATTGATTGAATGAAAAACTTACTGATTGATTGTTTCTTTCATATCAGGTCGGTTATTCGAATCAACGTGCAAAGAATCCAGATAATAAATGATCTCTTTAATTGGATCAATCACAAGAAACACCCAATGTCCCCTAAATTAAAAAGCATTCAAAAGATAAGTTCAAAATTAGTTTTGCGTACGTAACAAATTTTACAAAATAAAGTTGGGTGTTTAGTAACTCACCCGGTGTTGTAAGGTGCAATAAACAACTTCCCATCTGCGCAATCTTTCATGGCATTTGTTATATATTGCGCTTGTAAGATACGCTGAGAGGGAGTAATACCTGCTCCCGCAGCTATAGTATGTGGGCTAAGGAACCCGAAATTATTTGTTTTCTCTTCGGGGACCACGTACTTAGCCCACAAACACCTAAATTGAGCATAAAATAAATTTGAACAAGAAAATAAACATAGTTCAAATTAATTCAGTAAAATAATTTAAAAACTAACTTTTTTTAATTCATATTTAAAAACTTACTTGATGTAAACTGAAATGATAGAGAATCCTATTTGTTCTTTGCGCAAAAAATGACAGATCTCCTCCCGCCCAAGATACTCTTGATAGGGTTCGTTATTATAGATTGCCTCGGGAATGTCTATAGCGATCAATTGTTCAATAGGCATTATTTGCAGGTACCTTTCAAGAGTTACAAGTGGCTGAGGGAGTTGATCAGCTGTTACGTCTGCTGCATTGTCATCTGCACGTGAAAGGTTGGCCACAGGAGGTTTTTGTTTGACAGCTGAGTGCTTCGTCATCTCTGATTTATGTTTTCCAACTGATGATTTGGATTTTCCAAGAGACTATTTAAACAAAGAAAACCAACGTGAATGTTACAAACCAAAGTATATTTAGTAACCTTAAACAATTGTTATAATTTATTAATGGCTAGGTATTAATAATTACGTACCGATGCATCACTGACAGTGACAAGACTCTTAGGCCAAGCAACAATGTATCCCACAGCTTCAGAAACTGTGAACACTCCTTCATCAGCGAGAGGGACTGGTAGGGGTGCAATATCTTCAATTGCAATGTCAATCATCACTTTCACAAGGTGGGTGGGTAATGGAAGTGTATGCAGCGTTCTATCATCTGGTCGATTGTACATTTGTCCTTTAGCCACCAAATGATAAGACGGTGTTGAAAGTGACAATTGACATGGCGCCACAACCTACATATATAATATATATATATACCATTATATTAGAAAAATTTGTGTATTTTAATGAATTGCAAGTTATATGATCACTTAATAATTTCATATCATTACCTGAGGAAGGTTCTTAACTGGATCTGGGCAGCTATCTTTCAAAGAAACCGCCTCATCTTCATGTGGCTGCTGCGACCCAGACGCCTTATGCTCGTCAAACTCGCGTCGCAATGAGGGTAGTGATGCAGTGAGCATGTGCACCATCTTTTTCAAGTTATCAATCTCCTCATCTATAGAAGGCTTTTTGTCAATAAAATAGTGTTTTTGTACCCCAAAGTCTACTCCCCTAACGCGACCCGAATTCTCCTTCTTGTTAAGAGCTTTAGCCAATATATCATTCCGAGTCCTCTCGCTTCCACTATTGCTACCCTCTTGTGATAAGCACTCCTGTAATAATACATTTAAAAATTAGTGAACTTTGCTCTTATAAAAAAATTTCAAAAAAAACATACAACACATGATATAGCTAAAATTGCAAATAACTCACAATTTCATGCACTACTCTTTTAACATTGACATTATCAATGTTATGCTGGCTGTCAGAATGTGCAATCCTCCACACGAGTGCTCGTGTCACGTCTTAGGGGTCTGACCCAGCTTCCTTTCTTTTTTCCATCTATATTATGATTATATATATATATATATATTAACAAGGAATTTTTATTAGAAAACTTGTAATGATTCACTGTTAAACGAACTACATACCTCAATTTGCTCCAGTTGAGCATATCCAACACGTGATTTCCTATAGGGATATTCAGGGTCCTTTGCTCTTTCCTGATTGTCCCTACTTAATTGTTGTTCATTACATAATCAAAGCATTAGTCAATGTTCATATAAACGCAATATGCAACAAATGAAACCGTAAATTAAAATAATTACCAGGAAAGGTTCACTTTTTCGTATATGTAAAAATGTTGTCCAATCTTCTTGAGATATATTATATTTTTAAGGTGGGCTGGAATTAATATTCCCATTATCATCCTCTACCCACACTCTGCTCAAGAAGCTCCTGAAGTTTCGCGCTAGCTTTCCAGCTTCGGCCATGACAAATTTTTGTCTACTTTCTTCAATATCAAAGGCCAACTATGAAAAACAAACAACAAAGTATATATGAAATTATAATTTTGAGAAAATTGAATAAAAAAAAAATACATTAACCAATTAATTAGAAACATGATATTAAGCAACTTACAGCTATTTCATTCCAAATTGCTGATTTTGTTGCTTCCGAGACGTGTCGCCAATCACTGATGGTAATCGGCACCCTGTCACGAGCTATGACTCCAATGTAACCAACAAATGTTGATTTATTTGGGTCAATTGGTTGGCCATTCCGATTCCAGCCAACTGGTAGCTTTAAGCCTTTACTTCTGGCATTTATGACTTTTTTCATTGCAGCGATACCTCTACGTATCTCACTTTCAACATGTTTGTTTGCAGCAGCCCCAGAATCCATCGACCTACAGAAGCCAAAAATACAGAATTTAGATTCATATACCAAATATATAGTACCAAGTAACGCCACCATTATTTTAGAAAAAATTCGGCAGAGTAATGACGCAAATTTTTTTACCAAGTTCTTGACTTAATCTTCCCCCAAAATTGCAAATAACAAAACCAATCCATCAATTCTTTCACAAAACCAATCAAATTTCACAAAACCATAAATGCATTAAACGATGTCAACAAAACAACACATATTGATCCAATCACGATACATAATCAAAATACATATCAACAAACACGCTATACTCATGATATGTATTCAAATAATAATACTCGTTATCATATAGAGAGAGCGAGAGAGAAGAAGCTTACGGTAGTGGTCGTGGTAGTGGTGAAGGGGGCGGTGGTGGTCGTAGAGGAGGAGGAGAGAGCTGTTGTGGCTGTGGCGACGGTGGTGGTGGCGCCGGTATACAATATCGACCTACAAAAGCCAAAAATACAGAAGTTAGTTTCATTATGCAATAACATAATTTTTCAATTCATAAACTAACAAGAGACGCCCTGACTCATACACTAACAAGTGCTTATATGAAGAAAAGTTTAGGAAATAAGTATATCATATAATTATCACATAAGTTCAAATACCTTTCATCGTTTTCTTTCTGTCGTTGACTTAGTAGTATTTTGCTTCCCCCCAGTACGACCCTTTTGTTTAGTACGTCGACGAACAGATAGATTAATCCATATCCCCTCTTGGTGATCTTGTCGCATATACAATTCATCATCACTGATATCCAAGTCACCATCACTATCAGTGGCTTGTGAATCACGTAAGATAGGATTTTCTCCATCATCATCACTATATGAACTATCATCCTCCATACAAGTATTTTGGTTTGCCGATAAAACAATTGACCACCTCTTATCAATAGGATCGGTGACAAAAAACACTTGCGTAGCTTGTGATGCCAAAATGAAAGGTTCATCTTTGTAACCCACCCTCTCAAGGTCTACTCGAGTGAAGCCTATTTCACTATTATCGACACCATTTTTATTATCAGCCCACCTACACCCAAATACAGGCACCCGAAACCAACTATAATCCAGCTCCCATATATGTTCAATCACCCCATAATATGATAAATGAGCATAGATAGGGTTATTATCTCTCGCACTTGAGATATGCATTGCTTGAGCTACAAGACTCACCCCACTATTCTGCATTGTACTCCGTTCATCTTGGTCTTTTGTATAGAATGTGCGACCATTTATACGATAACCTGAATGACAAAATACAAGTCTGCCCGGTCCCATCGACAACCGTGCCAATTTATCTGAAACTGAAAGTGGATTCTCGTTCTGTTTCTCGTGAATGTGCTTTCGGAACCAATCAGAGAAACTTTTATTATGCTCTCTTAAAATCCAACTCTCATTTTTATTTGGATTTAATCTCCTAAGTTGATCCTTGTGCTCTTGAACATATGGCTCAACCTCATCGGTGTTGTGGAGCACATATAGGTGTGCCTGATCCCTTTGTGTGCAAGGAACACTAACTAATTATTTTCCAAGTACGCTTTCTCCTTCTGTTCTCCCTCCCACAACATGAGACTTTGGAAGCTCTGCAACGTTAGAATCTTTCAGATATTCTGTGCAAAATGTAATCGCTTCATCAACTATGTACCGTTCAACAATGCAACCTTCCGGTCGACTACGATTTTTCACGTAGCCTTTTAATACCTTCATATAATGCTCAGCCGGATACATAGATCTCATAAAAGCTGGTCCACATAGTTGTGTCTCTCTAACCAAGTGAATAGCTAGATGAGTCATTATATCAAAAAACGCTGGTGGAAAATACATCTTAAGCTCGCACAAAGTGATGGCAATTTGTTTCTGAAGTGCAGGCAATTGTTCAGGATCAAACACCTTGCTCCACATTGCTTTGAAGAAGAAACATAATGAGGTTATAGTTTCTCTCACCTTTTCTGGCAAAATGGCCCGTATAGCAATTGGTAGCAAATGATCCATGATCACATGACAATCGTGAGTCTTCATGTGCTTTAGCTTCAAGTCCTTCATTGATACAAGACTGCTAATGTTTGAAGAATACCTTTCTGGAACTTTCACTCCATTAAGAAACTCACATAATGCAATTTTTTCTTTCCTGGATAGAGTGTGAGCTGCTGGAGGCAAATAAGTACGTTTTCCCTTATTTGTTGGTGCCAACGTTTCTCTTATCTTCATTTCAACCAAGTCTAACCTTGCCTTTACGCCATCTTTTGTCTTTCCGGGCACATTTAGAAGTGTACCAATGACACTATCAAATACATTTTTCTCAATATGCATAATATTTAGAAAATATCTAACATGTAAAGACGTCCAATACTGCAACTCAAAAAAAATTGACCTTTTTTTCCACCCAGTTTTTGCAAGCCCACCTGCAAAAAGTCTTTCCAAATTTAACCTCCAAGTCTTTTTTATTCTCAAACACTTCTTCACTAGTCAAGCACTTAGGAGCTCGGCCTTCTTCTATATTCCTATTGAAAGCTTTTTTCCACCGACGATATCTATGATTTTGATTTAGCCATCTCCAATGCCCTTGGAATGCATATTTCTAAGAGTGTGTCAATCGATATTGATCTGTACTCTTGACACATATGGGGCATCCACATTGGCCATGTACACCATATCCCTCGAGGTTTGCTCTTGCCGGAAAATCATTGATTGTTCCAAATAACATGACTCTGAGATTGAAATTTTCTTCTCTGAACCCATCGTATACTTGAACACCGGTCTCCCACAACACCTTCAAATCCTCAATTAAAGGAACCAAGTAGACATCTATATCATTACTAGGTTGTTTCGGCCCAGAAATGAGTATAGGCATCATTATATGTTCTCGCTTCATGCATCGCGATGGGGGGAGGTTGTAGATCATCAAAATCACCGGCCATGTACTATGTAAGCTAATTTGCAAGCCATGAGGGTTCATGCCATCTGTAGCCAATACAAGGCGAAGGTTTCTTGATTTTTCACCAAATTCAGGGAAATCATCATCGATCTTTTTCCATTGAGGAGAATCTGAGGGGTGTCGAATCTTGTCATCTTCAATCCTTTCTTCAAGCCTTCTATCAGCATGCCATGTCAAGTCCTTGGCCAACTCTTTACTATTGTACATGCGCCTAAATCATGGTATTCTGGGCAAATACCACATGGTTTTGACAGGAGCAGATCCGTTCTTCTTGTACCGCGAGGCACCACATTTTGGACAAACCTTCGATGATGCATAGTCAGTTCTAAACAATATGCAATCATTGAGACATGTATGTATTCTCTCATATCCCATGCCAATTGAGGTTAACATCTTCTTAGCCTCATAAGTACGATTAGGTAACACATTATCCTCGGGTAGCTTATTTTTTAATGGATCAAGTAAGTCTGTGAAACTCTTATCACTCCACCCATTGTTGGCTTTTAACTTGTAGAGGTTTAGGACTGCTTTCAATCTTGTGAATTTACTACCACTATACAATGGTGTCTTTGAATCACTTGTCAAATTGTCAAACATCTTGGGACAATTTCGCAAATCCTCCTCAATCACATTTGTCATCTCCTCCAAACGATCAGGCTCACAATCATTCATGTCCAAATCCCGCGATCGATATGATGTACCACCCAAATCATCTGAGGTGACACTGCTCTCACCGTGTCTTGTCCAACGTGTATAGCTTTTATCAATTCCATTACACACCAAATGATCTTCCAATTCACGTGGACTAATTCTCTTTCCAAAACAACAACGTAAACACGGGCAATTGATTCTAGTCCGATCTGATGCATGCTCAATCGCAAAATTGATGAATTCTTTCACCCCTTTCTCATATTGCTCCGACATACGATCCGCTAATATCCAACTTCGATCCATCTTGATTCTGAATTAATTAAATTAAACAATTTTAATATCACTTCATAATTGAATTAATTAAATAATTTTTATTCTAATTTAATTCCCATTATTCTAGAAAAAATTCGGCAGAGTAACAACACAAACTTTTTTACCAAGTTCTCGACTTAATCTTCCCCCGGGTGGCCTGGGTTGCAACCAACAAAATTCGGATCTTACGATCCTCTAAAATTCAATTTCGATACATCCATCTTGATTCTTAATTAATTAAATTAAATAATTTTAACATCAGTTCAGTTGAATTAATTAAATTATCAAAATTTTAATTTATTTCCCAATATCCTAGAAAAAATTCAGCAGAGTAACAACGCAAAAATTTCTACCAAGTTCTCGACTTAATCTTCCCTCAAACTTGCAACCAACAAAATTCGCATCTTTCAACCACAACAAACCCAACATTCTAATCTTTCACCCACAACAAACCCAAAATGTCCACATTATATAATTCACAAAACCCCCATTTAACATAACATATATATAACAACAATCAAGAAATTAACATATAACCCACATTATATAATTCACAAAACCCAATTAACATAACATATATATATATATATATATATATAACAACAATCAAGAAAGTAACATATAACCCACATTATATAATTCACAAAACCCCAATTAACATAACATGTATATAACAACAATCAAGATATTAACATATAACGCATATATAACAACAATCAAGAAATTAACATATAACCCACATTATATAATTCACAAAACCCAATTAACATAACATATATATATAACAACAATCAAGAAAGTAACATATAACCCACATTATATAATTCACAAAACCCCAATTAACATAACATGTATATAACAACAATCAAGATATTAACATATAACCCACATTATATACTTCACAAAACCCTAATTAACATAACATGTATATAATAACAATCAAGATATTAACTTATAACCCACATTATATAATTCACAAAACCGTTAACAACAATCAAAATATTAACATATAACCCTAATTTCATAACATATATAAAATATACACAACATATATAAACATATGTATATATATATATATAAGTACATGCCTACAAAGTGAGAGAGAGTCGAGAGAGAGACGAGCGGCGTCGGGCGGCGGCGGCGGCGGCGGCGGTATAAGGTGTTGGTGGTGGCGGTATATGGTGGGTGTGGTGGTGGTGGGGCCGATATATGTGGTGTGTGTATATATATATATAGAGAGAGATATAGAGTAGTAGAGAGAGAGAGAGAGAGAGAGAGAGAGAGAGAGAGAAAGAGAGAGAGAGAGAATAATGGTGGTGGTGGTTGCGGCGGTGGGGGTGGCTGCGGAGGGGGTGGCGGCGGTGGTGGTGGAGGAGGTGAGTGAGAGAGAGAGAGATGAGTGAGAGAGAGAGTTGAGAGAGAGAGAGAGGGTCGGCCGAATTGGGGGAAAAATGGGGGGGAAAGGTTTTAATTTTATTATTTTTTTAAAAGCAATTAATTGGAAAATCGCTGTAACTGGTCCCCGGCGAAACCCTATTACAACTGTTCACCAAAAAACCGCTGTAATAGACCCCTCCGTTCAGCGATTTTCCAAAAATTGCTGTAATTGGTGCGCTGTAATAATGTATTTTTGTAGTAGTGTCAAACATTTGTTCAACGAATCTTTCCAAATTTGAACGAAGAAGCCTCCACCAGTAAACAATCGCTTCTTCCAGGACAAAGTGAAATTCGTGTCAATGTTACAAATGAGCACGCTGAGTTTGCTGAATTCTACTGAGACAGAAGAGCAGTGATAGAAAATGCACAAGCGCTGGATATCAGTTTAAACCACTATTCAGGGCTGAGCGACTTCCGAGGGTACAATCCTCACCCTGTACTCTTTTGTGAATAGAACATCCAATTAGCCAAGATGATATCGCTGATCTGGCCAGTGGACCTAGAAGCAGCTCAAGCGCTGATGCCATTTATTTTGGACTTTTACAACTCTTATACTTCAAGAGTTGATCTGCCAGAAGGAGTGCAACTTGCACAAAGCAATGAAGAGCGCGAAGACGCTATATTCTTTATTCCGCAGACCAAACTGATCAGTCCAAGGCACGTAATGGAAGCGATTGGCCCACTATGGGTCATACCTGTTGAAAGTCCAGCGTCTCCAATTGAGATTGTTGAAATAGAAGAGGAACAAACTCCTGGTGTGGAAGCTGCTCAACCCACAGACGCTAATATGCAAGACATTGTCGCCAGCGCTCCAGCAGTCGAGGTTCCACTTGAGGAACAAGTTGTTCAAATTGACTCCGCAACTCAGACGCTCAACTCAGCAATAGAAGAGGTTCATGCTGACTTAGCCGCATAGCCTGACGAGTCCATTATCTGAGACAAATTAAAAGACAAAGCTCCAGCAGTCTCAAGCTCTCATGGACCTGAGCGTTAATCTTCCGATTCATCAGATTTTGACAGTGATCCAGAAGCTAAAGATTTCAGAAAGGCTGTTCGACATTCTCTCAGCGATATAAAAGGTTCATGTTCTCGTTTGGAAGAGCGAAGTACTTCCACGCTTAATCAAGTAGAAACAGTTCTCAAAGCTGATTTGCGACATGCCAACAAACTTACAATCTCCATGATGAACTGTATCGCTCCTTTCATCAAAGAGCTTTCGGACGATTTCAATCGGACGCTTGCCCATAATGCTTCAGCTGATACTGAGCGTCACAATTCCTCCAACCTTATCTCTCAAAGTATCGCTGAACAGATTGCTCTCTTGATAGATGAAGTCAAGCTTCTCCGAAGGGATATTATTGACTTAAAAACCTCCTTTGCTGATGTCAAGAAGGGGGAAGATAAAGAAAAGTCCAAGGCATTATCTAAAACAGATAATAAACACTGGCGATCAATGTTTGAAGAAATAGTGAGCATAAAGAAGATGCTAACTAAAAAGAGAAAGCCAAGATATTATCTAGGAAGGTACTTGCTCCCGGAGTTGGACGTTGAATTTTTGGAGAGTATGGGATTTCATCCTTATGTCGGACCGCTTAGACGACCTATCAACTAGAAACCATCCAACGATAGAAGGCAAGAAATCCATTATGACTTAATTCGTGAACTTGGTATTCCTCCAAGGGAATGGGTAGACAGGCTGAAGGAACTGAATGAAAGCGCTAGACAGCGAAGGCATGACTATGATGAACTTCAACATACCACCATGATAGATGTTGATCAACTCCTCATGGACTTAGCAAATGAGATCTACCAAAAAGAAGAAAGCATAAAGTGACAGAAAAGATGAATGCTTTATATTGTTTTGTTTTTTTTATATTCAGTATAAATCATGTATGCTTATTATCTCTCTCTATAAATGAATGATTTATTGCTGAAATAACTTGTTGAGGCTAATCTAACATTAGCTAACTTTTCAAACGCTAACTTATAGTTATTTGGGATTTTCTTTGAACTCTTAAATTATAAAAGAGTTATAAGAGTTAAAGTCTTGACATCATCAAAAAGGGGGAAATTGTTAGGAAATTTCATGTTAGATGTTTTGATGATGACAAGATAGGATTTTTTGTTAGACCCCAAATATAATGTAAGTTTATGTTTCATAGATCATTTGTATAAACGTTTGAAAGTATGTAATTTTGTTAGGTTTGTAATTTTCATCTTTGTAGATTTTAGACTAAGTATTGGATACCAAATCGCTAATAGAATTCTAGGTGAGTCTATTAGAAATGAAGTTAAAGATCAGCATCTGAAGTCAAAAGAAAATGAAGATTTATTCTTAGCGTCTGTCAAACGCTAAAGAACCATTTCAGGATTTATGGATCAAACGCTCAAAGCACTCTAGCGATCAGATTCAGATTCACCTGAAATAAATTCTCAAGTCATGAAGGACTCAAATGCAATCATTCAACGGACATTTATTTCAAACGGGAAATAAATTCAAATGCATTAAATGTGATAAGCCAATATGACTTGTGGACAAGCCACCTTTTGACTAGACGGTTAGAACTTCAGAGTTTACAGCTGCTCCCGTCCAATTGGAACCAACAGGAATTCAGGAATGTCAGAGAAAAGGTATAATCACGCGCCGCGTGAAAGGCACACTCTCACATGTGTCCAACGGACAGATCTCAAGAATTGCCTATAAATACCTCCTTCCAGCAAACCCTAGAATACACAAAGAGATAGAGATATACGTACATGCACAAGAAAAATTTGCTAAAGAAAAAGATAAGAAACTCCATAGCCAAAATCTTTCAAGCTTTTTTACATACATTCCATACAGTCACAAATATGTCAAATATCTTCAAAAGAAGAAACCTAAACTCTTATTGAGATATTTCAAGTTGTTTGATTTTTCCAAAAACAAACAAACCCTTGTGATAAAATCCTCAACCTTTCATCTGAGTGAGAAAGTTGTTGAAACCCCTTACAGGCAGTATTTCTGAGTGAGAGAAGCTTGTAGAAGAAGATCTTCGTTGGTGCTGAAATCTGTGTGATCAAGGAGCCCGAGATCATTTTCACCTATTTACTATCTTGTAGAAGATTCTGTGTGATTCTTTGATAATCATCTTAGTAATTTCCCTCCGAGTGAAAAAGGAGAAGAAGGACGTAGCTGGGATTACATCACCCAGTGAACCTTATATATCTTGTGTCATTTACTTTTAATATTGTCTTGTTTTATATTATTCTATCTATTCTGAAAAAGACAAGTTAATCTGCTAAGCGACTATTTAACCAAAACGAACACTAAAGATTTAAAATCATTTCCGCTGTGCTAACCCTGATTAAGCAATCTAAGCATTACCCTACTTTGGTAAATTGCCAAAATCACTAAGTCAAAGTTATCTTTACTGTAGCGCCTGATCCAAGCGCTCAGCTTCCTAGGCGTTCTAACCTTTAAAAGTGATACGAAATTTTTGAAGTAAAAAAAGACTTCAGGGTCTATTCAACCCCCCCCCCCCCATTCTAGACTCTTTCGTATGCCACTTGGGACCACCAATGCTTAATCATCATGCATCATATTTTATTAGACATATAATTTAAGGGGAATCCACCTTATTTATGTTCAAATTTGTTTTAAAAATGTTGCAAGTTATCAAATTTAGGGGGAACCTTAAAATTGTACTTGAACATATCTGCAAGCGTCAATGATCAAAACTTTCATATGTATGATCATCAACGCTCAACATTATTTCTGCATAACATGTTGGACGCTTAAACACAAAAGTTTTTGATCTCAAGCGTCAACATAAATCTTACAAGTGATATGTGTTAAGCGTTGAACAAATTCCATTCAACACTTGATATAAAATTGTTTATAAAATTCAAGCATAAATTTTACACGCTTCTTGAAGTAGTGAATAGACTCAAAAGTCTATTTTGGACTTTATTCACACACTTCTATCACATCAAACCCAAGGGTAATCATTAATTTTAAAAATGACAGTTTAGTAAAAGAACGTGTCTACCTACACTACAGTGGTTTCTAGGTGCGTGTTCCCCACACTGAATATTTCAAACCTTTGAAATTCAAAAAGGTAACTGCAAAAGTAACCGCGAACGTCAAAAATTAATTTTGTATTTATCCAATGCGGTTTCTGAATTTTTCGCACATATTTTATTCGAATCTTCAGCACAAATTTAATATTACTTAAAAATACGTCCAAATATTAAATAAGCAGTTACTTCTCTCTCATTAATAAATTCAAAAAATTGCAGAAGTATTTTCTTTTATCACTCATATTCTATAAAAGCTATCTGCAAAATTCTCTCCCTTTCTCAAAGTTAACTGCTTCAAATCTCTTCAAACCTCTCTAAAATGGCTCCCAAGAAATCTTCAAAAACTGCTGCTACGTCTTCTTCATCAAATCCCCAGGCTGAAGTACATGAAATCTAGGATTTTTGGTTGATTGGGATTATCTTTACTCCCAACAACATTTTCCAGTCCGTAGCATCTTTCTCTCCTTTGAACAACAAAATCTGAAAGCCTTAATGACCAATGATTATCAACTTCATCTAGAGTCTCTCAAAGAATTTTATGAGAATGCCCAACTTTCTGATGATGGTCGTTCTATCACATATCTATTCCCTGAGTTTCTCGATACTGCTTTTACCCTTAATGCAGAACTTATTGCCGACTTCTTTCAACTTTCCAATAAAGGGATTTTGCCCTCTGACGTCGGTGTCGGAGACTTCTATGTTGTTTGGGAACACATGAAAAAGGAGTTGAAGACGAAGTATCAAATTATGGCGGACATCTGCGCCAAAGTTCTTGAGTGCAGAGCAGGATCGTTTGACAAGATTAGTCATTTACAATTTCAGATGATGGTGGCTATCGCTAAGAATTATGAGATTAACTGGCCTAGGTTTATTTTTGAGCGTATTACATCAATGTTGGGGAAGAAGCCTCCCACCAAACCTTATGGCTTAATTTTGAGTTATATTCTGTATCGTAGCGGTCATGTTCTAAGCGCTGGGACTGCCGTTCCAAAATAAAAGTTTTTGGGTAAGAAGATGGTCACATCCCTTCTTCACCCTGCTGCTGTTGGTGGCGCTGCGTTGCCCAAAGAAGAACGCGCTAAACACTAAGCTATAAAGCTGAGCAAGAAGTCCGAGGAGGAAGCACTTCACGGGATCGCTACAACTGAGCTCTATGAAGACTATCCTGAGTTGGCTTCTCCCACTGAAGAGCGCCCAGCAGACCTTTGGGCTTAAACGTCAAGAAATCCAAGGCTGCCCCTCAAACGCCTTCTAAGAAGTTGAAGAGGAAGAAACCGTCACCCCCTCCTCCCTCACCCATTCATTTTGAGAAGATTGCTGAGGAAAAAGAGCAAACAGAAGCTCTTAAGCGGCAAAAAATAGTTAGATCAATTCTCGCTGAATCTGAGGTAATTTATGTTACCACTGCTCGTGAAAAATCTGTCTCTTTAACACACCAAAAGATTTGCACTCCAGCAGCTCGAAAGCTAACTGATCCTCGTGGTATTTCACAGTCAAGTGCCCCATTGAGCACCCCTGTAGACCCAAGTGCAGAATCTATTCGAGCATCAGACGCTCAAGAACCATCAGCCGCTCAAGCTGATTTGCAACAGGAACCTGAGGCTAGTGAACCCCAAGTTCATCCTCTGGAGCCCATTGCTGAGACTAGCGCTCAGGGTAAGAAATTTCTTCTACCAAGGCCTTTTCTCCATTTTCTACCCTCTGTAGAAAATTTAGTTCTTAAGGTGTGATTCTTTCTTTCAGTTCCTTTAGTTGCCGATGTTGAAGCAGATGCTGCTGCACCTGTTTTCGAGAGCATGCCAGTGGAATTTGATGTGGATCTTTCAGCAGTTGTGGCCATCGCTCAAGAAGTTGATGCAAACGCTGAAGGTGATCTCCCATACACTGTGGGTTGACCAGCCACTAGGCATTGGGTGGTGCTAGATAGAGATATAGACCATTCCGCTCTCCCTCGGGCTGTACTTAATGAAGACTTTGCTCCGCATGAGGACTTTAAAGAAGCATATGTCCCTGCAGAACATTGTATTCAAGAAGCACTTAAGTACGATGCCTGGTTCAATCGGATTCTCTTTGATACCGAGTTATCAGAAGCTCAGAAAGATGAGCTAATTAGAATCGCATCCGAGGATCCAGCGCCTCCCCAGAAATAGTCCAAGAAGGCTACAAAGTCCAAGAAGGCTACAAAGTCCAAGTCTTCTACCAGTACTGCAGACCCAGAAGCCCCCAAACGGACTTTGGCTGATATTTTTGCTGATATCTCCACTCTAAACTTTCTAAGCCCCAGAAAGCTCCTGAGCCCGTGAAGAGGACTCTAGCTGAAATTAATGCTACTTACTATGATAATCATTTGCACAATGAACCAGAGTCTAGGCCACCCAGGAATGAGATTCTTAACTTCTATGATAGCTATTCTCCCGTTACTCAAAGTCCAAGTAAGGAGACGCTCAACAAGCTCGGCTACTCTCACTATCCTGAGACAGTCACTCATTACTCCAATCTTGAGAGAGCAAAGCCCCTCCACTTATGGAAAGTTAAAGGAATCGCAATTCCTGACAAGCCAGCAGATTTGAAGCAAATGATTTCTTGCGAAGCACAGCTATACTTTGAACAAGTGTGGCTTGGAGATTACAGTCCAGCACTTCAGCGCTTCCTTGCCTTGAAGGACATCCATGATCACGGATTTAGAGCCATCATTGCATCCGGATCAGAATGGCTTCTTCAAGAGGCTGAATGGGTTGAGGCATATGACTTGAAGCGCTACACTATTGAAGAAATGGTCGCTAGCCCAACATTGTTCAATCAAGCTATTCATGACAGACGCAAATGCTTTTCTCGTTACAGTCTTGATTCCTGTATTCAGTGCCTCAGACCTATTCTATCTTTACCAGATATTCGACAACCTGTTGAAGCATCTCTTCGCCAAGCGCTTGCTGAGCTCAGTCAGTCCAAACTTGGTCCAGAATTGAGCAGTGCTCCCAATGGCAAATCTTCTAGCGCTAATGTAGAAATAGACGCTGAGCAACGCTATGAGTTTCTCTTTAATCGAATGAGACTCAGAGATGTTGTGCAACTCTTCGACCGTATTTTTACTCAGCACGTTGTCACAGCTTCCGGAGCCTCTATTAATGCCTTCTCAGGCTTCATATTTTTGGATTCCTATCCGCAGGAGTTAAGCACTCATTATCAAAGGGTAATTGACTTGCTTGAAGGTCATTGGAACCCAGCACTTACTCAAGCTGTTTTACCCTACTTGGAGGACTACTGCAAGCGCTACATCTCTACCCTTCTAGACTTACCCGCAAATAGGTTGTTGTTCTTCAGCAAGGAGAAAACCGATGACTCTCTGTTATTTATTCCAGGGTCAAGCACCAGGTTAACTCCAGTTCATCATATCGACGCTATTGGTCCTTTGTGAGTAGCTGCCAGAGAAATAATTACTCCAGCCCTTTACTTCAGAAAATATCTCTTGGCTGCATGTTATGCCAATGACGGGAATGATTCCTACAGAAATCACTTCAGAATCATCTCTATTTCCATCGTTGCAGTGGCTCTCGCAATTTCGCCAGCTTTTTTCTTCAACGCCACGTCTTGCAAACTTTGCCTTTGAGTATGAGGATACTCCTATTCCTATTATCCGCGAAGCGTCTTCTGAGGAGGGCGTGGAGCCAATCTTTGAGGAAGAAGCCCCTATCAGCGCTCTCATTCCTGCTGATATTTCAAGAGCTTCGGCAGAAATACCAACTGTTGATTTGGAGGAACCTCTCGAAAGAGATCCAGCGCGTGGTAAAACGATTGCTTCCAAAGAACCTTTGCTCACTCAGGCACATTCCTCCAGCGACTCTGAAAGCGATGATGATCCCGACGCTTAAGATTTCTGGACAGCGGTTAAAAATTATCTTGCTCATATCCAAGGTTCTTGCTCCCGTATAGAAGAACAAGGAAAATCAACGCTGTATCAAGTAGAAAAACTTCTCCCTATTGACATGCGCAATCCAAACAAGCTTACCATTATGATAATGAATAGTGTTGATTCGCTTGTCACAGACCTTTCATCCAATATCGCTCAGTCGTTTGCAAAAAATGCAACTACAGCCGCTATTGCTGCTCAAGTCGCTCTTCTAATCGATGAGGTTAAACTCTTGCGTAGAGAAGTATCTGAGCTTCGCTCTTTACAACCTCAACCTCTTGATGTTGATGTCAAGAAGGGGGAAGAGAAAGAAAAGTCGCAGTCCAAAGCGTCATCTCTAAAACAGATGTTCAAAGAGATAGTGAGCATAAAGAAAATGCTTACTAAGAAGCGAAAGCCTAGATATTATCAAGGCAGGCACTTACTTCCGGACTTGGACGTTGAGTTCTTAGGGAGTATGGGTTTTCACCCATATGCCGGACAGCTTAGAAGACCTATCAACTGGAAATCCACCAAGGATGGAAGACAAGACATTTACCATGACTTAATCCGTGAACTTGGAATCCCTCCGAGGGATTGGGTGGAAAGGTTGATGGAGCTGAACATAAGCGCTAGAGAACGAAGACATGACTACAATGAAGTTCAACATACAACTATGATAGATGTTGATAGGTTTCTCCTGTATTTGGCAATTGAAATCTTTCAAGAAGAAAACAGGAAGCGATAGAAAAGATGATCAATTATATTTCAATTTTTGCTTTCCTTATTTTTCAACATAATTCATGTACGCTTACTTTTATGATAATTGAATGAATGTTTTATTGCTGAAACAACTTCTTGAGGCTAATCTAACTATAGCTAACTTAACTAACTATCCAAACACTAACTTATGATCTCCTGTAACTTTTCTTTGAACTCTTAATCTATAAAAGAGTTATAAGAGTTAAGGTCTTGACATCATCAAAAAGGAGGAAATTGTTAGGAAATTTCATGTTAGATGTTTTGGTGATGACAAGATAGGTTTCATGTTAGACCCCAAAGATATGTAAGTTTATATTTTGTTAGAACATGTATAAGCGTTTGAAGTTATCAAGTTGTAAATTTTAATTAAGGCATTTTATCTTTATAACTTTAGACTATTATCTAGCACTTGAGCTAAGATAGAATTCTAGGTGAGTCTATCAAGATGAAATCAAAGATCAGCGTCTGAAGAATTTGAAGATGAGAGATTCATTGAGCTGGTGTTAAGTGTTTATGAATCAATTCAAAATGACTTTTGTAATTAAGTACTTGTTGTCACCTGAATTTAATCCGAAGTTAATATGTTATTAAATGCAATCAACGGAAATTTATTTCCAACGGGAAATAAATTCAAATGCATTAAATGCTTGATAAGAGCATTAAATGTGATAAGGACTATTGACGGTACGGATGCGCCTTCCCCATTGGCTATCTACTCAAAGTAGGTCTGCTACCCACTCTGTGCAGCAAAATTTTCAGAGATGTCAGAAAAAGACTAAGTCACGCGCCTCGTGCTTCTCACGCCCCTGCTTATGTCCAACGGACAAGTCCCGAGAAAAGTCTATAAATAGATACTCACAGCTCAAACCTAAATACCGAGAATTATTCACCTACGTTGTTGAAATCTATATTCAATTTTTAAAGCTCAAATCCCCCATAGCCAAATTTTCATTGAGCTTAAACATCTCTGTAGCCAAATCAATATCTCTTACCTCTTCACAGAAGAACATAACCTTTCAAAGAGATATTACCAAAGTGTTTGAACTTTTCAAATCAAACAAAACCATGATAAAAACCCATCAACCTCTTCCATCTGTGTGACGAATTTGTTGAAGATAAAGCACTATTTCTAAGTGAGAGAAGCATTGTCAGAAGCAGATCTTAGCCGAGTTGAAATCTGTGTGATCAGGGAACTTGAGATCAAGCTTTCATCTATTTGCTATTGTGTAGACATTATCTGTGTGAAGCCTCGTGATTCATTTTTAGTGAATTCCTCCTTTGTGGAAAGGAGTAGAAAAACGTAGCTGGGATTACACAGACCCAGTGAACCTTACAATTCTCGTGTCTTATTTATCTATTGATTTGCTGTCTACATTCATATTTTATCATATATTCTGAAAAAATAGGTAAAACGATTAAGCGACTATTTAACCAAAACGAACGCTAAAGCTCTAAAATCCTTTCTGCTGTGCTAACCCTGATTAAGCGATCGAAACTTTACCCTACTTTGTTAAATTGCTAAAATCACTAAGTCTAAGTTATCTTCTCTGGAGCGCCCGACCTAAGCGCTCAGCTCTATAAGCGTTCAAATCTTTAAAAGTGATACGAATTTTTGAAGTCGAAATAGACTTCAGGATCTATTCAACACCCCCCCCTTCTAGACCCTTCCGTATGCCACTTGGGACCAACACTTTTCATATCCTTGATGTGTATGGTTTCCATGTCACATCTAATGCGACGATTTTAGGGTTAAACTTATTATTCTATGTCTAATAGATTAATATGCTCGCCTAGGTTATTGCCTTGGCAGCAAGATCATTGCATACATTTGTTGTGTCATACGAGTCAATGTTGTGAAGATGGCATGTCATAAGAATTAACTGTAGAACCATAAATAAAACACACTTTAATAAAACATTGAATCTCCACCCCTAAACTAAGGTGGAGAATATAAATGAGGTTCACAAATTAATTCAAAAAACATCACAAAACAATCTTCCAAAAACATTGTTTGATAAAAAACGGAAAAAGTAAATGATTTCTTTGTCTTTCAACCTTGGATGCGACAAATGCTTCCTTGGCATCTTCAAGACCACGACCTCATTTCTTTGTTCCTTGCTTCTTCTCAACATAAGTGAGTACCCTAACAATGTCATGACACTTAAGAAGCACAGTTAACTAACAAGTTAACTTTACAATAAATGCACCTTTAGTGTGCACACGAGGAGGCTCAAGGCATTGATCTTTCCAGTGTCCCTTCTTCTTGCAGTTAAAACACTTCCCTGTTTTCCCTTTGACCTTCTTTATACCATCCTTTGCTTGCAACTCGTTGCCCTTCTTCTTCTTCTTCTTCTTGCTTTTCTTGTTACCAAAAGCAGGAGATGAAGAAGTGTCAACAAGCAGCACAGGCTTTGCCTTCTTGACCATTGCCTCAGTAGTGCGCAACATGCTCAATAACTCAGGAAGAGTGGCAACCAATTGGTTCATGTTGAAATTCACTACGAACTGATCTTAGGTAGGAGAGAGCGACTGAAGTACAAAATCAATAGCCAAGTCAGGATTTATCGGCACCTCCGTGTCATTGAGTTTGTTCACCAAGGCAATCATTCTCAAGACATGGTCGGTGACCAATGTTCCTATAGTCATGCGAGCCCTGAATAACTCGCGAAAGACATCAAACCTCCGTACAACTCTTCCAGTGTAAAAAAAATCTCTGATATGTGTTCCACAGTCTCAGATTGTCTCTGCAACTCATTAGTCATGGAGGCAAGAATGAGACAACGCACATAGATATCGTCTTTGCGCCATTTCTCATACGCATCACGAGCAGCCCTTGGAGCACTTGCCACAGGTGCAGGCTCAATAGGCTGAGTTAAGACATAGTTAAGACTTTTAAATTACAGCACAATCTTAAGGTTGCGATGCCAGTCAGGGAAGTTCTGGCCATTTAGCTTATTAGTTTCAAGGATTACCTAGAGTGGAGTTTTAGCCATTTGACTGTTACTTTACAAAAAATGGAAAAAAACATTAGCATTCAATCATAGATTACATCCACATGAAATTATGGAAATTTTAACTTCATGTGTGCTCCCACTGTTTTTTTTATTTCCATCAACCCCACTGATAGAAAAACGGGAAATGCAACCATTTCCAGTGGGCTCGAGCATCAAATGTCCCAACCACATCCCATGACTCATGGTCAATGGGCGGTAGCATTGAACAAGCACGACGACCCCATCCACATCCAGGTGGCTCTCGAGATGTTTGCCTCACATTTCATGTACGTCCTGAGAACACGATGCAACCGTACACTAATCTGTGTTTAAGTCCGACCCATTAAATTCTCACGCAATAACAGTGCCCAGGGCGTTCCACGACTCATAGTTGACCCCTGGGTAGACTGAGATCCGTGTGCACTTCTAGTATGGCCGTCTGTCATAGTAGAAGGCCTAGTTGTGAGATTACTACACTTAACTTGCCACCATCCCACGACTCATGGTCAATGATTACAAGCAGCGCTATTCCCTCTCACATCTAATGATGGAAGACACTGGACCTAATCAAGAGGCTTCCGGGCCCCTGATTTATCCATTTATGGACTTAATATGGATATGGGTTTTTCACATACAAGGTCTCACCATTTTTAGTTATTTATCTTTCTTAGGTGATAATGCAACATAGCATATCATATACAAGAACGATAAATAACAGCTAGCATGCTATACATAAAAGTGGTAAATGTGATCCTAGTCAAGTCAATCCTAAGAACACCCCGAGCCATCAATGTGTCGACCAGTCTAATCTAAGGACACGGACCCTACACTAAGGTCTTCACAGCTCCTCGAGCTTGATTGTCTCCATCACCGTCTTCAAGATGTTTTCATTTCCGTCTTCAAACTATAACAATACAATACAAAAGGAAACCTCACCCTCTCATACACATAATCACATAATACATGCTCGCATCATGCTTTCATAAATATAAATTTACCAACTTTAATTAATGATAATCTAATTTAATTAGTGGACCAATTAATTATTTTCTAAAAACAAAAATCAGAAAATCCCATGGAAAATCATAATTCTCCATTTATCCGAAAACTAATTTAATTTTCAAAACTCCAATATTATTCTATTCTAGGAATCAATTAAAATCATATTAATTTTTCAAAAACTAAATAATAAATTCCCATTTTGAAATAAAAAAAAAGTCCACCTTTTCATATAATCCGAAAAATTCCAATTTCAAAAATTATTTATTTTATTCAATTTCCAAAATTCATAAAATACCAATTTCATCTCATACTTGGAATTCAAATAAAACTCATATTCTTTGAAAGTCCATGAAGAAGTCCACTTCTTCACATAATCATAAAGGCCTCAATTTTTTTTATAAAAACTCGATTTCATTTTAATATCGAAAGTCAATAAAATACTAATTTTATTTCGTCCTTTCAAAAATTAAATGAAAATCCATATTTTGGAATAACACGAAGAAATCCATTTCTTGAAAGAGAGACCAATTTTAAAATTCAATTTTATTCTAATTTCGAAAGTCAATAAAATACCAATTTTATTTCGTCCTTTCAAAATTTAAATAAAAGCCCATTTTCAAAAACTCAATTTTATTTTAATCTCGAAAGTCAATAAAATACTAATTTTATTTTGTCTTTTCAAAATATAAATAAAAGCCCATGTTTTTGAAATGTCCATTTTTAGGTTCAAGCCCGAAAATATATTCAATTGCATTTTAAACCCAAAACATAAATTACAAAATAACCCCAAAGGCCCAAATTGCAATTTACCAAAATTCAGAAAAATCCTAGGGTTCCTGCCCTAGTGGGTCGCCGTCGACAAGGCGGCCCGTTTCAATTCTCCGAGGGGCAGCAGGCGCGCTGCACCGTGAACACGCCGTCGCGCATGACGGCGCTGTGTACAACAGCGCCATCCGCGATGGCTCCGATGAACAGCCGCAGCTGTTCACGGTTCATGAGCATTGCCGCTGTCTCTTCAGTGGATCCACGACGGCACGTGAATGTTGTTGCGGGTTCAATAATTTTCTTCCACCGTCAAACCAAAACACGCATGAATATCCATGAATAAAAAATGCAGCAATATCCAAATTTACAAACCGCAATTTTAGATTTCAAAAAATAAATTTTTCGGATCCAAATCAATTTTTCAGATTTAAACGATTTTAATTGGTCCAAAAATAAAATCAGAAAATTCAATCCACTTTACATGTGATAAAACATAATTTAAAGCACATAAACATAAACACATATAAAGAATCCGAGCCATGTCAAAACCTTGGCTCTGATACCACTATTGGGATCGGTACAACCCCCGGGGACACCGGCACAGCGGAAGACATATAATTTAAAAAATGAAACAGCATCCCCGAAATTAGGGCTAGGTAGACATGGTATCATCAGATTCAAAACTATCCTAGAGATTAGTTTACTCGTGTTTACCTCTTGTAGACCAAAAATCAGCAACATCTTTTTAATCAACTCCCTGCTACATCTCTCCGAATTGGATTTGCCCTAGCGCCCCCAAGTGTTTCGCTTCTATGTTTATCCACACCTTAGCTCGTACCCTCGATTATCTCCACCAGTGCTAGCAAGGAGAATGTCGAATCTTGGCTTATGTAAATGGGTAGGAATATATTTTGTGTTCTTCGCACTCAACACATGAGTTGGAAGAATATTATAAAAGAGGTGGAAGAGTTGGAGAGAAAGAATTAATACTTAAAAACCTTGTTTCTATTTTTATGAAAAACTTTTGAGAGAAACTTAATTGATTAAAACTTAAAAAACAACAAAACACACACACACACACACATATATATATATAGTACGCTCCTACACACACATACACACTTAGTGTGTGTGTTCACGCTAAGAGGCGTGTATATATATATATACATGTTATTTTGTTTTATTTAGTTTCCATTCTTTCTCAAACTTTCTACCCTAATTAATTGGATTTCTTTCTAACTAAAAAGGTATTTCCATATATTTGATACATATCAAATATATTCTATCTTATCAAATAAGATATTTCCATTCTTCAATATTTATCCTAACATATATTTATAAGATCTTTCCATATCAATTAGTTACCTAATTAATTAGAATTGATCCTACCAAATATATTATAGGATAGATATATTAAATATATATATATATATATATGTTGGGAATTATACGAATAAAACGCAGCAGAAAGTAAATTTAATTCCCAAAGCCCGAATCATCTCTAATCCTCGTGTTTAATTGTGTATAAAAAAATTACCGTTCTTGCGTATGTTGATTTCTGAACGTGATCATTTTCTCTAACGTCTCTAATTCGTCACGCCGGAATCAAAAACAAAAAACACCTCCTTTCTTCCTTGTCAAATACGGCTAGAGAGAGAGAGAGAGAGAGGTGGGAGACTTTTTCTTGAAGAGAAAGTTATGTAAGTTGCCTTGTGTTATTTTTCACCTTGTGATATATTTATATCATTATGAAACAATAACACTAGCATGCAAGAGCCCTATTTGGGCGTCTATTTGGCCGCCCCTTAGTGGGCTCGGAAGCCTTCGGGATTTCGTCTTGTTTGCTAATTAATTAATTGGATAATTTATTTATCCAATAAATAAATTGATAATCCAATTCCTAATTAATTTATAATTCAGTTTCTCCAAGAAATTAATTAACCCATTAATTTAATTAATTAATTAAATTATCCAATAATTAATTAATTAATTACGACATCCAATGCCATGAATTTATCTCAAGCCTTTTTCCCATGTTTTTCCTTTTGCACTTCCTTTAAGCGCGACTCTTTAGGTTCGTCTCAAAAGGGAATTGGGAGGAATTCAAAGGGGTGTGAGTGACACCTAGCCAGTCTCGTGGCTCACACCATAACTCAATTGAGAACGAATGAATAGGATCATTCCAAACCTTTACGCCGTGAATACCGTACGTGTATAAACCTTTTATTCTTATATCCCAGTCAAGTAAGAGTCATGGTTTAAAGTCAAACTCATATAACTTGACCATATGCCTAAGCTCATAATAAGTCGAGGTATTTAAATGCTTTGGCCAAAGACTTTCATCCTCACTTATTCATGATCACATAGGATATTTTACTCATTCACTTATGAGAGAATAAAATTCCATATTGCAAATCAGTTAACAATGCTACTTGCCCATCAAGTCGCACTTCGAGGTCGATTCCACCAACAGGTGATTTGAATCTAACTACTCTAATGACAGACTTGATATCACAAGTACATCTTCAACTCGATTTCTCAGGTCAGAGGTTCACAGGTACCTATCACTACTTATCAGTTTCATCATTAACTGTCAATGAGTGAATACCCATGTGATGAACTGATGCGAGCCGTGTTCGAACATATCAGTCCAACTGACATGTCTATGATATAAGTTCCCACTACCATTTCCATAGTGTACGACTGGCACTTTCTCTGTCGAAACTTACATCATACAAGTCTTTATTCACTATTGATACCCAATCAATATTTCTTAGACTTGCCAACCGTTTTAGATGTCAAGGGTCAAACCATTCTAGTGCCTTTCCTCCTATCCCATAGGTGGTAGAAGGTTCGCCTTGTCATCAAGGACTTTACGTTGTTTATTCACATCTTATAAATGCCTATAAGAAAATAACAATCAACTGGCTTATATTAATAGAAAAACCATAGTTTAGTTACAATGTTTATGCCTTATAAATCTATCATCTTTATGGCATTCGAGGGCATATACTCTAACAATCTCCCACTTGCACTCAATGCCATTTGCTGTGGTATTTAAAACCCATCTTTTCGAGATGTTTTTCCAGCACCGTCTGTGCCAATGGCTTGGTCAATGGATCAGCGACATTGTCGGCTGAGGCTATTTTCTGAACAGCTATTTCACCTCGTGCAACGATCTCTCTTATGATGTGATATCTCCTCTCTATTTGTTTGGATTTATTGTGAGGCCTAGGTTCCTTCGCTTGCGCTATAGCTCCGGTGTTGTCACAATAAAGTGGCAACGAGAGCTTTATGCTAGGAACCACTTGAAGTTCCTCAACGAACTTCCTAATCCAAATAGCTTCTTTAGCTGGCCTCCGAGGTAGCTATATATTCAGCCTCTGTGGTGGAGTCTACGGTTGTGCTTTGCTTGGAACTTTTCCAAGTCACCGCTCCACCATTTAGTGTAAATACAAATCCCGAGGTGGATTTCCAGTCATCAACATCAGATTGGAAATCTGAATCAGTGTACCCGTCCAACCTCAGGTCACCACTTCCATAGGTGAGAATCATATCCTTAGTTCTTTTCAGATACTTTAGGATATTCTTCACAGCTATCCAATGTTCCTTACCAGGGTTTGCTTGAAATTGACTAACAACGCTCACAGCATAAGCAATGTTGGGTCTAGTACAGAGCATCGCGTACATCAAGCTGCCCACAGCAGACGCATAGGGTATAATGTTCATTTCTTTTCTATCTTCCTCACTTTGAGGACACATAGATTTCGAAAGATGTATCTCATGTCTCATTGGTAGGAACCCTTTCTTAGAATCTTCCATCCTATACCTTTTTTGGACCTTTTCTAAGTAAAGGGCTTGAGAAAGTCCTATCATTCTTTTGGTTCGATCTCTATAGATCCGAATCCTTAGAATATAGGTCGTTTCTCCCAAGTCTTTCATGGAGAATGTACTCGAAAGCCACTTCTTGGTTGTGGTGAGCATTCCTATGTCATTCCCAATGAGTAATATGTCATCTACATATAACACTAGGAATGTCAACTTGCTCCCACTGACCTTCTTGTAAACACAGGGCTCGTCTTCATTTTTTATGAAGTCAAATCCTTTGACAACCTCATCAAAACGTAGATTCCAGCTACGAGACACTTGTTTGAGTCCATACATGGATCTCTCAAGTTTACACACCTTATGAATATGCTCCTCGGATTCAAAACCTTTAGGCTATTCCATATAGATGTCCTTTTCTAGGAATCCATTTAGGAAAGCAGTTTTGACATCCATTTCCCATATTTCATAATCTAGGTGTGCTGCTATTGCAAGTAGAATCCTTATTGATTTGATCATAGCCACTGGCGAGAAGGTTTCTTGGTAGTCAATTCCTTCCTTTTGACTATACCCTTTCGCCACTAGCCTAGCTTTGTAGGTGTCTACTTTGCCATCAGCACCAATCTTTCTCTTGTAGATCCATTTACACCCGATTGGTTTTACCCCTTCAGGTTGGTCTACAAGTTTCCAGACTTGTTTTGCATGCATCGAATCGATCTTAGTTTGCATAGCTTCACGCTATCTAGCAGCATCCACATCCACCATCGCTTGATCAAAGGTGTAGGGATCATCTCCATGATCCTCCTCTAACACAGAATGGAGATCCAACTCCCTCTGCAATAGATATCCATACCTCTCAGGTGGTTGAGATACTCTATTCGATCGTCGTGGTTGTGGTTGTGTTACAGAAGGTTCGGTTCTCACTTCCTGTGTAGATGTATCCAGTGGGGTTTCATTTTTTTTTTCTAGAACAATCTTTCTACCCGCTCCTCCTTCTTGAATGAACTCATGTTCAAGAAAGTGGGCTTGTAAGGCTACAATGATCCTTTGATCATTGTGCAGGTAAAAGAGGTATCCCATAGAATCTTCAGGATATCCAATGAAACGTCCCTTTAAGGACCTAGCCTCCAACTTGTCCACTTTAGTCTTTTTGACATAAGCCGGACATCCCCAAATCTTTATGTGGTTAAGACTTGGTTTCCTATTTCTCCACATTTCATAGGGAGTCAGAGGAACGGACTTGGACGGACATCTATTTAAAATGTGTGCAGTTGTAAGCAGCGCGTGACCCCACAGTGAAATGGGTAAATCAGTGTAGCTAAGCATGGAGCGTGTTAGGAATTTCATATTAGATGTTTTGATGATGACAAATAGGACTTCCTGTTAGACCCCGAAAAGTGTAAAAGCTTTCATAGAATGTTATGTATAAGTACTTGAAAGCTTATTTATCTTAGGCTTATAGTATTTATCTTTGTAGAACTCTTTAGACTAAGTATGTGACACTAAATCACTTAGGAAAATTCTGGGTGAGTCTACCAAGTGATGAAGGTAAAGATCAAGCGTCTGAAGCTACAATGGATAAAGATATCTTAAAGCGTCCGTCAAACGCTTTAGGGATTATCCCAGTGCTCAAACTACGAATGGAACCTGAAAAACTCAAACCCAAAACCATCCAAAGACTTAAAAATGCATGAATCAAACGGACGAATTATTTCCAACGGAAATAAGACAAGATGCATTAAAAGTCGGATAAGTGCTATTAAAATATAAGCACTATAACTTATGGGCAAGCCATATCTTTGACCTAGACTGTCAGATTTATGAAACCAAGACCATGCCTAACCAATTAAATATACCCAAAGTTAGAAATGTCTGAACTCAAGGAATGTTTGGGGAAACGAGACTCCAACCGTGTCAAACGGACAAAAAACCACCAATACCTTATAAATAGCTCTTTCAACAAACAAATAAACAGACACAGACACACACAAAAATTTACCTACTTTGTTGAAAGAAAAGCTTACTGAAAATCATAGCCAAATATCCATATAAGCTTTTCACAAATATTCCAGACACAATCACCCATATCTCAAATCTCTTTTTAAGAAGAACCTATACTACTATTGAGATATCCCCAAGTTGTTTGAACTTTCCAAAAACAAACAAACCCGTGACCAAAACCATCAACACCTCTCATCTGAGTGAGAAAGCTGGTTGACTTGCAAGCAATATTTTTGTGTAAAAGAAGCTTGTTGAAGTTGATCTCTATTGGAGCTGAAATCTGTGTGACCAAGGAGTTCCGAGATCAAGAGTAACTTGCACCATTTCTGAGTGAAAGAAGCAAGGGGATAGAAGGTCTTTAGTGGAGCTGAAATCTGTGTGACCAAGGAGTTCCGAGATCATATCCAATCTCCCTCTATCTTGTAGAAGTCTCTGTGTGACTCTTCGATAATCATCATAGTGGAAAAAACCTCCCTGATAAAAGGAGAAGAAGGACGTAGCTGGGATTACATCACCCAGTGAACCTTACAAATATTTTGTGTCATTTACCTCTTTAAGCATTCATTGTTTTACTGCTTTACTATTCATACTGCATACATTCTGATAAAGTCTTAAAACAACTAAGCGACTACATTCGATTAATTAACCGAACGCTAAGCTATAAAATACTTCCGCTGTGCTAACTCTGATTTAGTGATTAAACTCTGCCCTACTTTGGTAAGCGTTGAAATCACCGAGTCTAAGTTAACGTTTCTCAAGCGCCACATCCAGCGCTTAAACTTGTCAAGCGTTCAAATACTTCAAAGTGATACGAATTTTTAAGAAGTTGAAAAAGACTTCAGGGTCTAATCAACCCCCCCCCCCTTCTAGACCCTTTCGTATACCACTTGGGACCAACAAGTGGTATCAGAGCGGTTGAAGTTGAAACCTAAGCGTTTCCAAGCGTAACTGCTTGTTCAGATCCATTTTTTTTTTATATATAGTCGCTTTAAAATTACTTTAAATTCTTCATGGCATTCTCTAAGGTTCCCAAGTTGACCGAGTCAAATTATGACTCTTGGAAGGTCAAAGCATTTACTTATTTGTGTTCATGTGACGATGAAATGTGTGATATCATTTCAGATGGGCCAATCAAAATATACAAAGTTATCACCAGAGCGCCCGAAGCCACAGGAGAAACACCTGACGGTTATGTGGAGAAGCCCAAACAAGAATGGTCCACCGATGAGCGTCGACGAGCAAATCTAGACAATGTCGGTCGGAATGCATTATACACAGCCATTGGTGACAACGACAACTTATTCAACAAAGTCAAATCATGCAATACAACTAAAGAAATTTGGGATAAGTTGGCTACTATTTGTGGTGGCTCAGCACAAATAAAGGAAAACAAATTATCAATTGCCAAAGAAAAATTCAACGGCTTCAAGATGCTACCTAATGAGACGCTAGAGCAATTAGACATGAGGTTTACAGCCCTTGTCACTGAACTAACATCTCTGGGTATGGAGCTACAAAATCGAGAAACAGTGGTCAAAATCTTTAGGAGTCTTCCAAGCAGATTCCTAATGAAAACAACTGCAATGAGAGAATCAAACAATCTGGACAGCCTAACTCCAGAAGATGCTTTTTCAGAACTCAAAGCATTTGAGTTTGAGCTGAATTCGGCCAGTGATGCAGTAAGTAATCCAGTGATCGAATCTGGAGCGCTAATGGCATCAATCAAAGGAAAATCTATCAAAGAAAAAGGCTCGGATATAAGTGAGGAAGAAGAACTGGCGCTTCTAAATAGATTCAGGAAATTCCTGAAGTATGAAAAGAAGGGAAACAGTCCTAAGCACCCAGGACAAAGTTCATATCAAGCGCTTCCTCAAATACAACCACAATATCAAGCACCTCACTATCCTGCGTCCTCCTCCCTAGCGCCAATTCAATATCAAACTCCTTCTCAACAAGATCTCTCAGCGCCTGCAGCGTTAAACCAATGATCCACAAGATTAACAAACGAACAAAAGATGAAGACCAATCTTTGTTACAACTGCAGGAGACCAGGGCACTTCCAAGTTAATTGCCCATATCCAAATGTGTCTAAACCTACAAAGCAAGATCACACGGATAGAAACCAATTCAGGAGCAACCTGAGACAACAAGGCTTGCTAGCAGAATCAGAACCTCTCTATACGCCTGAAGAGGACTTGGAATCATCAGATGAAAGCAGCCATGATGAACCATCAAAGGACTCAGCATTCATTTGTCTCATGGCAAGAGAAAATGAAGCATCTAACGACTTACCATCTGAGGTAACCACTGATCTGTATCATCCTCTCTCTTATGATGAATTACTTGACAAAGTAAAGGAATATTATAAAGATTGTCAAGATGCCACCCAATTATTCCAAAATCACCATCGTATTATTTCAGCACTCAGAAGTGATAACTTAACGCTCAAAGCAGAGTTGCAAATTCAGCAACAGTGCATTGAGAAAAACCAATCACTCGAGAGTGAAATTACTCAGCTAAAAGGTGATCTTGATATAATAGTCAAAAGAGAAGCTGAAATGGTCGCTAAACTTGCCAAATCAGAGCAGCTTATCTCTTCATTATCAAAAGCGTCTAGAACGCTAGATAATGTGACTAAAGTAACCAGGGCATTTGGTGAAAAGACCGGTCTAGGTTTTGATAAATTCAGTTATAAAGCCAAAGCGTCCAATGTTACAACAATCAACAAAGGAAAAGGTGTAATCTTTGTTGAAGAAAGTTCAATCAGACAAACGCTGAATGAATCAACAAATACTGGTACAAAAGCTAATGATAAAGTCAACACTGACTCAGGCAAAGGAAAGACCAAAGCGAATGTCTCACAAAAGAAAATATATCCAAACGCTCAAAAAGCTAAGGAGATATTTCCTGCCAGTGAATCAAACGTTAAGCGTCCCGCACCAAAAGTGCATCCTAAGCCAGTACCAAACAAAATCAAACGTCTATATCCAAAACAATCCAGTTCATATTATCAACACTATGATAATTATGATTACGATTATGATTATTACTATAATCAAGGATATTTCTATACATCTAGAAAAAGTATGCAACTCAAAACGAAACCCAAGAAGGCCAATCTTTCTCCCATAGTGAAGACAAGGCAAATATGGGTTCCGAAAAATCTAATTCACGTCACTAACAAAGAAGGACCCAAAACAAAATGGGTACCTAAAGGAAATTAGATCTGCCCTTTTGAATGCAGGTACCTAGAGCCAACACCGACGCTTCAGTATGGTACATAGATAGTGGATCATCGAGACACATGACTGGATCAAAGGATCTCTTGATCAACTATCGTGCAACCAATGGTCCTCAAGTTATATTCGGTGATAATTCTAAAGGTAAAACTAAAGGTATAGGTATCATGCATAGGGGGAACATCATGATCAATGATTTATACTATGTTGAGGGTCTTAAACATAATCTCCTAAGCATAAGTCAATTCTGTGATAAAGGCTTTGAAATTAAATTTTCTAGTGACTTGTGCGAGATAATCGATGTTAAGACAGGATCTACTAAATTAAAAGGAAGAAGAACAAACAATGTATACTTAGTAGATTGGGATTCAACATTAGATAACAACCTTACATGTTTCGTAGCTAAGAATCAAAACGAATTAGGTTGGTTATGGCACAGAAAAATGAATCACCTCAATTTCAAAACAATCTCTCAATTAATATCTCTAAATCTCGTAGAGGGATTACCTAAAGGTTCCTTTAATAAAGATCGCTTATGTGATGCCTGTCAAATGGGTAAACAAGTTAAATCATCTTTTAAGAAGAAGCTTCATCTATCGACCTCTCGAATACTTGAATTACTACATTTAGATTTGTTTGGTCCTATTCAAATCATGAGCGTTAGTGGTAAAAAGTATTCACTAGTAATAGTTGATGATTTTTCACGCTATACATGGGTAGAATTTCTAGCATCTAAAGATGAAACTAGTGCCAAGCTCACCTCTCTAATTCGTCAACTACAAAACTCAAAAGATCTAAAAGTAACAAGAATTAGAAGTGATAGAGGAACTGAATTTACTAACCATATTGTTGAGAAATTTTGTAAAGACTTTGGAATACTTCATGAGTATTCAGCACCTAGAACACCTCAACAAAATGGAGTTGCTGAACGACGGAACAGAACGCTTAAAGAAGCCGCTAGGACTATGTTAGCCGAGTCTAAGCTGCCTCAAAGGTTGTGGGCCGAAGCTATCAACACTGCTTGCTACACTCAGAACCGGTGTATGATCAACAAGCAACATGAAAAGACTCCATATGAGTTATGGAAGGGACGTAAGCCGAATGTTTCATACTTTCATGTATTTGGTTCAAAATGTTTCATTCATAACAATGGTTCCCAAAGCCTAAAGACATTTGATCCTAAAGCAGATGAAGGAATCTTTCTAGGTTACGCCAAAAATGGAAAGAGCTTTCGCATCTTAAAAAGGTCAAATCGAAGGTTGAAGAATCCATTCATGTTGTGTTTGATGATGCTAACCAAGAACCGAGTAAGGTCAATATTAATGATGCAGGAATTGAAGATTTATCTCAACAAGCGTCACAAATCAATCTGTGTGATGATAGCGATATTGATGAAGATAATGAAATCATTGTACCTAATCCTAAGGCTACTCGTAAAGACATCAACGATGACATTGCAAGAAACGCTGATGATCATGAAGGGAATGTTCATCAAGAGCAAATTCAAACTATAAACACTGAAGCGCCTACGCAAGGAATTGGTCAAGCGCCTGCACAGTTTAATCAAACGTTAGATCAATCTCTTAACTCGTTCCAACCAGACAGAAAATGGCTCAGAGACCATCCACCAGAACTAATTATTGGAGATATTGAAGCACCCGTTAGAACAAGAGCCGCTACAATAAATGAGGCCATGTTTGCAAGCTTCCTATCTCAAATGGAACCAAAGAAAGTGGATGAAGCGCTTAACGATCCAAGTTGGATAGAAGCCATGCAAGAAGAGCTAAACCAATTTGAAAGAAATGAGGTATGGACGCTAGTACCAAGACCAACCCACCAAGGGGTCATTGGAACTAGATGGGTCTATAGAAACAAAATGGATGAGAATGGGATTGTGATTAGAAACAAAGCCAGACTCGTAGCTCAGGGATACTGTCAAGAAGAGGGCATCGACTTTGATGAAACATACGCTCCAGTTGCCCGTCTTGAAGCAATCCGCATGTTTCTAGCGTTTGCAGCATTTAACAAATTTACAGTGTATCAAATGGACGTAAAGAGTGCATTTCTAAATGGTAAACTCCAAGAAGAAGTATATGTGGAGCAACCACCAGGATTCATCAACAACCATGGGAAAAGCATGGTTTATAAATTGGACAAGGCACTCTATGGTCTTAAACAAGCACCACGAGCATGGTATGACACTCTTTCTATCTTCCTTATAGGTAAAGGCTTTTCAAAAGGCAGCGTTGACACAACGTTATTCAAAATTACCCATAATGGAGATATTCTCCTAGTTCAAATTTATGTTGATGATATTATATTTGGATCTACCAATAAGCGTCTATGTGAGAAATTTTCGAAGATGATGCAAGATCAATTTGAAATGAGCATGATGGGTGAATTAACTTTCTTCCTAGGATTACAAGTTAAACAACTCCCTAATGGCATATTCATAAATCAAACTAAATATACTAGAGATATGATCAAGAAATTTGGTATGGAAAATGCATCACCTTCAAAAATTCCAATGAGCCAAACGCTTAAGCTAGATAGAGATGATAATGGAAAGAAAATTGATATCACTAACTATAGAGGTATTATTGGATCACTTCTTTATCTTACAGCTAGTAGACCTGATATTATGTTCTCAGTATGCATGTGTGCACGATTTCAAGCTGATCCTAGAGAATCACACTTAATTGCTGCTAAAAGGATCCTTAAGTACCTAAAAGGCACACAAAATGTGGGCTTATGGTATCCTAGGGATTCTCCTTTTGAACTAATTGGTTACTCAGATGCAGATTTTGCAGGATGCAAAATAGATAGAAAAAGTACTAGTGGAACATGTCAATTTCTAGGTGATAGACTAATTTCATGGCATAGTAAGAAGCAACAGTCCATCGCTACTTCCACCGCTGAAGCTGAGTATGTAGCCGCTGGAAGCTGTTGTGCACAGATCCTTTGGATGAGGCAACAACTTAGAGATTATGGAATAATCCTAGATCCAACTCCTATCCATTGTGACAATCAAAGCGCCTTAGCAATGACTCAAAATCCAGTTCTTTACTCTAGAACCAAACACATTGACATTCGCTATCACTTTCTACGTGACCACGTTCAAAAGAAAGATATCTCCATGCACTTCATTGGTACAGAAAAGCAACTGGCAGATATCTTCACCAAAGCGCTTAACGAACAACGTTTTCTCACTTTAAGAAGTGAACTAGGTATGATTGATCTAAATGCTTAATCATTCGAAACATCATACTTTTGTTAGGCATGAAATTTAGGGGGAATTCACTGTATGATATGTAATTTATGGGGAACCTACATAGGGGGAACCTTAAAAGAGCTAACTATACCTAAGTGAATATGACCAAAAATGTTTTCCCTTGCATCGGTCATACGCACTTAGCACCATACACTTAAATCCTTTTGACGCTTATTACACAAATCTGTCTTAGCGTCTGCACTCCTTTCAAAATAAACTAAACGCTTAGCTTTATTCCCGGCTAAAGCAGCTAGTAAAAGGACCCTTTAAAAGCAAGCGTACATTACCCTACGCTAAAACGAGAAAGTGGATTAGTCAATCAATGCAATTAATGCTGACTTGACATTCCTCACCCTTCGCTCAAGAAAACCCATGGGTACTCATCACGTTTTTCAAAGATGGTTCAGCACATGTACACGCGTCAGTACAATTACCATGTATCTTAGACGAATACAACCAGCGCTGAATATTTTAAACCAAAAGTAAAACACTACTACCAAGACATAATGATAAGTACTGGGAAACTGTGTCCTCATATACACCCTGAAAGGAATAATTCTATATGTTACAATGACCGCTAACGCACAAAATGTTACTTGAAAGAGACCCTCAAGATTCTCAAGCGTCCACATAACACTGAATTGTTTCAAGCGTCATTCTAAATAGGTCCGGACGCTTTAACAAACTTTTGGCGGGAATTTGAATAGTTGTTCAAAATTATGGTTCCCGAACAGTTTTCATAAAGAACGTATCCGCTTTTCATGGGCACACGTATCACTCTCAGTATATCAAAAGTCTCTGTTTCAAACTTTTAATCGGACTTCAAAATAGTATATGTGGCAGTTACTAAAAGAAACCGTGCCTATTTAATCTAAATTCACGTCCACAGTTATATTTTAATGGCTGAGATTTATATTCCTCCACGTGTCAACATCTCAAACTTCAAACACACAGAACATTCAAATTGAAGTATCTCAAAAACACACTTTCTGCAGAACACAAACACTCTTATACTCTATTACATTCGTGCAAAAAAAAATAAATTTCTCTCTCTTTTTCAAAAACAAAAATTTTCATTCGTAATCTCTGTCTACTTCTCACTAATGGCACCCAAGAAAGCTACTGCTGGAACCACTGAAGTTGTTGTTAAGGTCACTGAAGGCCTTATAGTTGATTGGAAGTTTCTCTATGAAAACCCCCAAATTGATTTAACGGAAATGATGGATTCTGTAGCAGAGGCTGGGCTTCAGAAATTTCTCACAAAATACTCGTATATGTTTCCTGAAGAACTAGAATTCTTCTGGAGAAATGCTCTACTGTCTGATGATGAGACTTCCATCACTTGTTTGTTTCCTGTCTCCAAGAAGGAATCAAAGACGTTCACTCTCTCTGCGGCCTCTATTGCCCAGTATTTCTCTCTACCTAATGCTGGAGCCACTTTAGACACTATCACTGAAGAACAAATTCAAGAAGTCTGGACTCAGATTAGCGCTTACGATGATGTTCCATACAAACCATACTTTGAGAAGAAAGATATAGTGAACAGGTATCGAGTCTTGGCTGATTTCTGCAGTAAAAACATAGAATGCAGAGTGGGAACCTTCGACAAAATCAACCCAACCCAGTTCCAGATGATGACTGCCATCCTACTCAAGATAAAAATCAACTGGAGCGCCTATATATTCAGCAGGTTCAGAGACAGTCTACGCACTTCAAACAGACCTTATGGTCTAGTTTTAAGTGATCTACTTTTTCGAGCAGAGTGCACCTCTTCAGCAGGAGTCACCGTGGCCAAGCATAAGTTCTATGGGCCAAGAATCATCAATAATCTCTTCAATCCACCCAAAGTTGGAGGTGCTGCTAAGCCTCTCTCTGAGCGCCAAGTTGTCCGAGCAGCGTCAGATGAGGAGGCTGAGCGTCCAGATCAGGAGAAAGCCAAACGTAATGTGAAGCGTCCCACTGTCACAAAGAAACGGGCTCCTCGAAAGCCCAAGGCTCAACCTATCAAAAACGATGAAGATGACGAGGATTCTATACCCCTCATTAGTCGAAAAGATCTGGAAAAGGTTCTCAAAAATATTGACTTTGAAGAACCTGCAGTTCCACAGACTCAAGCGTTCCCCGCCGAAGGTATAAATGTGAAGCGTATCTTCAAGAGACGTAAGCGTCCAACTGCTGCCATCTCTTCTGAGGCTACACAAAGAGATCAAGCCATAGCTGCTGTCCCGATATCATCCTTCGAAACACCAGTTGATGTCCATCTGGATGTTGATATGGCCCACATTGTGGCCATCGCACATGAAGCTGCCATCGAATCTACAAATCTCGAGCCTGATGAACCTGAAATCCCAAGGGCTCAACCATTGCTTGCATTACCTAGTACAACAGAGGCACGCTCAGAAGGTCAGAGCGATGCTAACGACGTTGTGATTCATCGACATTTCTTCAAGCTGGATCCCTTAAAGACTATCGATCACTCAGTCGATTATTTGCCTCCAGCGCCCGCAGAGACCTTCATACCTGCAGGATATAATGAAGAAAGTCTTATCAATGCCGAAAATGATATCGCCAAACTCATAAAGTTTGATCTGGCTGTACGCAACACTCTCTTCAACACCGCCTCAACCCCAGCTGATGAAGCTTACTACACAGTTCTTGAACTCGGGAAGACTCCCAAACACATCCCGGCTTCCGTAACTCTCCAAGCACAGCGGGAAGGAGGCAAGACTCCTAGAGCTGATGTTGATTTAGCTTATTATCTGGACTGTGGGACCAGCAAACCCACTGGCTTCGCTCTCAGAGACTACAACATCAGAGTCTATGAGCGTCAGGATAAGCTTGTGAATCCAACGGAAGGGCTACTAAACAGAGAAGGCTACTCTCACTTCCCCACACTGGTCAAAAGCAGGGAAAACAAGCGCTCAGCTAACCCTCTCCTCCTGTGGAAGAATAAAGGAGTACATGCCGGTGAGCGTCCAGCTTCCCTGACCGAGATAATTCAACTTGAAACCGATGCATACTTTGACTGCGTCTGGAACGCTAACTACCAACCAGACAGGTATCGTTTTGAATCCATCTGTGATATTCATCACCAAGGATTTCGTGCTATACTTAATGCAGGAACTGAGTATTGTATGACTGAGATAAGATGGGCTGAAGCTTACATGGGTGACACGTATAAATTTGAAGACTTGGTTAGTGCTCCCCATCTGTTCAGAATCGGGATGCATGATAAAAAGACCAAATTTGCACGCTACATGCTAACGCAGCGCCAACATCGACTTGGACCCGTTCTGAAGCTGCCTCTGATCCGCCATCAACCTGAACACCGCTTAAGACAAGCGTTGCACAAACTGGCCAACTCTTCTCTACGCTTTGCTGATCAAGCGTCCACCAGCGGTTCCTCTCCCCTGTCCTGTCTGAACTGCACCCCTAGCCACTGTGAAGACAACTTTTCTTTCATGATGGCAATTATGCCTCCAGTCTCCCTATTCGACAAAATCTTCACAGAAAATCTGCGACAATGGAATGGCTCTCGGATCAATCCTTTCAGAGGATATCCACTTCTTCCGTCTATTCGACAAGAAGTCTTCAGTCACTATGATTTTGTTTCATCGCTGCTAGAAAGATCTCAAGCGCTTGCTTCAGCCATCTACCCATACTTGGAAGAGTATTACCGGCTCCACGTTCCCGACTCTCGGAAACCGAAGACTCTCCCAACAGATCGGCTAATTGGCTTCTCACAACACTATTGCCCAGATGCCCTATTCTCCATCTGCCAAGCGCCCTCCAAAATCTTTCCCACTCATGTGCTGGATATCCTCGGGCCAATGTATATCAGGGCCCTGGATAGTCCTATCAGAACGTTCATTCAAGGTACTTATCTCCCCACTCTACATTTGAATGAACTTCTACAGACTGCTACGTATCCATATGCAGATGAGCCGTTTGCCAGCTTGGACTTTCGGTTTACGGACTTTAGCCGTATAGAATCAGAATTTACTGCAGCACCAGCTGACACGTTACCTGCTCCTGAGCGCTTATTAGAATTACCTCAAGCGCCTCATTCCCCCAGTCCAACTGAATCCGACTCTACTGCATCCACCGAGTCCAACACTGCCCCAGAGCTTCGAGGAACAGTATTTGATCCTACTTATCAAGTACCTATTGAATCTCTCAAACACACATCTCGTTTTAAGCCTCGAGTCCGCACTGCACTTCCCGACGCTCAACCGTCCATGACTGAATGCCTCACTCAAATACAGCAACTATCTACAGCTACTCAGGCAAGTCATGTGGCTTTAACCAATGATCTACAAGACCGGTTCACGGCTCTAGAGACCTCTCTCACAGACGCTAATCACGCTCAACTCCTGGTCATGAAAGAACATTTCGACCAGCGTCTAACCACTCTTGAGGCCTCTGTCGCTCAGATTGCTACTCAAGTCAGTCTTCTTACTCAGCATTTCATCCAGACTGATGATGGCAATAAGGGGGAAAAGAAGGGAGAAAAGAGGAAATCGTCAACATCTAAAGATCAAGTTCCTCCTCCACCATCCAAGCGTCAACACATTGATACTTCTCTCACACTGAGTACAGAACCAAGGTATCCCTATCCCTCTTGGGTAACTACATCGGTTGAAGCGTCCAATAAGAAAGAAGAAACTCCCAGAGTGCTCTATCCAACTCTTCCATTGCCTTCAAGAGCACTGCTTGAACAGTTTGACATTCCTCTTCTCAGAGCATCAATACCAGAACCATCTGATCCAGCAGTATTAGCCTTAGAAAGAAAAATGTCGGACTTCGACCAAACCTTCAGAATTTGCCTACGATACATATGCATCAGTCCAGAGGAATGGGATAAACACTTCATTGCCTTTAAGGCACGACAAGTTCAAGAAAACAAGCACATAATCAGTAAAGATCATGCTGCAATGATGACGTTAGAAGATCAGATAACTGAAGCAATCCGTGCTGAAATGACTAAGAGATACAAGATCAAGCCACGATCTTTATTTTTTTTGTGCTTCTCTCTTTTTAGTTGTAAAATGCCTGTACTATGAAATATATATATAAAATGCATTTTACAGCTGAAACATCTCGTTAAAGCTCAAACTAACTCACTAACTTACGCTAACCTTCACTTTAGGTATCTAACGCTTGAACTAAATAAGTATTGCCATCATCAAAAAGGGGGAAATTGTTAGGAATTTCATATTAGATGTTTTGATGATGACAAATAGGACTTCCTGTTAGACCCCGAAAAGTGTAAAAGCTTTCATAGAATGTTATGTATAAGTACCTGAAAGCTTATTTATCTTAGGCTTATAGTATTTATCTTTGTAGAACTCTTTAGACTAAGTATGTGACACTAAATCACTTAGGAAAATTCTGGGTGAGTCTACCAAGTGATGAAGGTAAAGATCAAGCGTCTGAAGCTACAATGGATAAAGATATCTTAAAGCGTCCGTCAAACGCTTTAGGGATTATCCCAGTGCTCAAACTACGAATGGATAACTCAGGCCGAATACTCAACATCAAGTGAAATGACGGAATTCTCAGTGAGACCATCAAGACAAGATTGAAGAGTAAGCGTCTGAAATAAAGAAAAGAAAGTCAGGATCAGTCCAAGCGTCTGTCCAATACACGAGAATAACTATTCTCTTCAGCAAGCGTCCAAAAAGGTTAAACCAACACAACCTACAAAGAACGTAACCTGAAAAACTCAAACCCAAAACCATCTAAAGACTTAAAAATGCATGAATCAAACGGACGAATTATTTCCAACGGAAATAAGATAAGATGCATTAAAAGTCGGATAAGTGCTATTAAAATATAAGCACTATAACTTATGGGCAAGCCATATCTTTGACCTAGACTGTCAGATTTATGAAACCAAGACCATGCCTAACCAATTAAATATACCCAAAGTTAGAAATGTCTGAACTCAAGGAATGTTTGGGGAAACGAGACTCCAACCGTGTCAAACGGACAAAAAACCACCAATACCTTATAAATAGCTCTTTCAACAAACAAATAAACAGACACAGACACACACAAAAATTTACCTACTTTGTTGAAAGAAAAGCTTACTGAAAATCATAGCCAAATATCCATATAAGCTTTTCACAAATATTCCAGACACAATCACCCATATCTCAAATCTCTTTTTAAGAAGAACCTATACTACTATTGAGATATCCCCAAGTTGTTTGAACTTTCCAAAAACAAACAAACCCGTGACCAAAACCATCAACACCTCTCATCTGAGTGAGAAAGCTGGTTGACTTGCAAGCAATATGTTTGTGTAAAAGAAGCTTGTTGAAGTTGATCTCTATTGGAGCTGAAATCTGTGTGACCAAGGAGTTCCGAGATCAAGAGTAACTTGCACCATTTTTGAGTGAAAGAAGCAAGGGGATAGAAGGTCTTTAGTGGAGCTGAAATCTGTGTGACCAAGGAGTTCCGAGATCATATCCAATTTCCCTCTATCTTGTAGAAGTCTCTGTGTGACTCTTCGATAATCATCATAGTGGAAAAAACCTCCCTGATAAAAGGAGAAGAAGGACGTAGCTGGGATTACATCACCCAGTGAACCTTACAAATATCTTGTGTCATTTACCTTTTTAAGCATTCATTGTTTTACTGCTTTACTATTCATACTGCATACATTCTGATAAAGTCTTAAAACAACTAAGCGACTACATTCGATTAATTAACCGAACGCTAAGCTATAAAATACTTCCGCTGTGCTAACTCTGATTTAGTGATTAAACTCTGCCCTACTTTGGTAAGCGTTGAAATCACCGAGTCTAAGTTAACGTTTCTCAAGCGCCACATCCAGCGCTTAAACTTGTCAAGCGTTCAAATACTTCAAAGTGATACGAATTTTTAAGAAGTCGAAAAAGACTTCAGGGTCTATTCAACCCCCCCCCCCCTTCTAGACCCTTTCGTATACCACTTGGGACCAACAGAGCGAACCATGTCCAACAAGGTTCGATTCCTTCGCTCTGCTACTCATTTCAACTGTGGAGTCGCTGGAGGTGTGAGTTGCAATACTATACCATTCTCTCTGAAGTATAAGTCAAACTCGTTGCTCATATATTCTCCTCCTCGATCAGATCGAAGAGTTTTTATACATTGACTTGTTTGATTTTCCACTAAAGCCTTGAATTCCTTGAACTTGTCAATGGATTCAGACTTATGCTTCATCAGGTACACTAGACCATATCGAGAATGGTCATCAGTGAAGGTGATAAAGTAAAGGAAACCTCCTCTGGCCATTTCTCCAAATGGACCAAAAACGTCAATATGCACTAAACCTAAGATTTGTGAGGCCCTTTCAAAGCTCCCTGTGAAGGGCGATCTAGCCATCTTGCCTTTGAGACAAGATTCACAAGTAGGATAGGGATCCAATCCCAGTGGGCCAATTAGCCCTTCTTTTTCCATTTTGCGAATCTTTTGTTCGCCAGCATGGCCTAGTCGAAGGTGCCATATCAATCGTTGGTTTATTTCAAGCCTACTACATTTCCTTTGTATAGTATTCACTGCATACTCATTCTAGACACTAAGGTAATACAATCCATTTATCAAAGAAGCAAAGCCTACAAATTTATTACCATAATAAATGTTGCATCGTTCATCAATAAAACGGAAAATGTAACCATTCTTAACTAAAATGGGAATAGAAACATGTTTTTAAGCCCATTAGGCAAAACCAAAACATTATCCAGTAATAGTACATGTCCAGAATTTAAAAACAACGAGGTAGATCCTATTGCCGTAGCCGCGATGCTTTGCTCGCTGCTTACTCTGATCTTCACCTCATCGTTGTCCAGCTTCCTTCCTCGCATCAGTTCCTGATTCATACAACGTATGTGAGCACTAGCTCTAGAGTCAAGAATCCAAGATGTAGAGAAGACGGCCATAGAACAATAAGTTTCATGAACATAAAGTTCCATACCTTGTGCGCCAGGCCCCATATTTGGACAGTTCCTTTTCTAGTGGCCCAACTCACCGCAGTGTAGGCATCTGTCTATCTTTTGTGGCCCCTTTCGCTTGCGAATCACAAGAGCTTTCCCTTTTCCTTTATCGACACCACCTTGAGCTCCAAGCTCGCCAGCCTGCTTCTTGGTTTTTCTCTTCTTATTCTTCGCCCGTTTGGGCCTAGAAGTGATAACCAAAGCAGTCTCTTTTCCCTTTAGCTTCAATTGAGATTGTGCAGTGTTTAATTTGTTCATTAGCCCAGCTAAGTTGCATTCAATCTCATTGCAATTGAAGTTCATGACGAATTGGGAAAAAGAGTCAGGAAGGGACTGCAAGATAAGATCGGTCTGAAGTTGCGGGTTTATTGTAAAATCAAGAGCTTCCAATCTCTCGATCCTCGATATCATTTTGAGGACATGATCCCCAACCTTCTCCCCTTCTCTCATTTTGGCTCCGAAGAGCTCTTTAGATATTTCATATCTAGCAGTCCTACTGTGCTCACCATAGAGCTTGACCAAGTGCGCCAAGATAGCCCTCGCTGTGGTCGTCTTGTTGTGGGACCTCTGTAGCTCATTCGTCATAGAGCCAAGAATGTCCACCCACTCGGACGTCGTCCTTTACCCATTTTTCATGAGCTTGGACTTCTTCTTCTTTGGCACGTGTTCTGGCAGGTGGAGCGGGGATATCAGTGTCCAACACGTATCCTAGAGACTCCATATTGAGAACTATTCTCAAATTCCTTAGCCAATCCACGTAGTTGGGTCCGGTAAGGATATTCTTTTTGAGTAATATGGAAAGTGGGTTGATTGTCATTTTTGAAAAACGAGAGAGATAAAACAAATAACTGCAGAAAATAAACCAGACTTAATTAGAATATTGGACTAAACTAAGACCAAGTTTAAAATCAAGGACTTCGACTTATAACTTGGCTCCCACTACATTTTTCAAAATTTCACACTCCCACTGTGAAATGACGGAAGCGATCGTTGATGAAAACTTCGTGGTGGGGATTGAGTTCTTTAATTAATATAATGGATTACAATCCTTTAACTATATTTGGTCCATTACTTAATTAAAGTGGTGATAAACATCAATCTATCAAATAGACGGTTCAATCATATTTATCCCATAATCCACAAATACCGCAACCCTTTAACGATTTATTGGTAAAGTGGACTATCTAAGTTCATTCCCACTAACTCCTCATAATCTAACATTTGAATTTCACCTTGCAACCCTTTAACGATATTTTTTTTATATATATATATCTCGATTAAGGCATCCAATGCACTTAATAAAATTCTAGAATTAAATCTTAATATATGACCTCCACTTACTGGGAAGATGCCACATATGGATTTAATCCTTGATCTTATTAAGTTTAGTGGAGGGAAAGGATGCCTAGCACCCCTTACTAACTTAGTATTATTTTTGTTTGGGAGAATTCATGTTCAAAACATTTATTTCGTCTCACTTTGCACATTTACCAATTTATATAGCGTATATTGATAACACACATGCTTCATACAACTAATGAACATGCATCGAAAGAATAATACAACACACAAGTCTATGGGTTTTTATCTAGAGGGCCCAAGCCAATGGGCCATCATAAAATTGAAAAAGAAAAGTCTAGCTAATCTTCGTGGGCTCCAAGCTCCTCTTCTTTTGCACGATCTCCATCTTGAAAGGCTTATTCTATTTCTATTTATTACAAGAGGTCATTTAAAACCTATACATAAATCTAGAAATAAAATAAAATGGGCTCAAACCGGCCCTTACAACCCATCAAAAGAAATACATAATCAAAAGAAGCAACCTAAGCCCATAGACATATGTCACCATCACATAATACATGCTCGCGATAAATAAAGCACTTATGTTGGTGATTAACAAAAATTAATTAGTCCAACTTAATTAATTTCCACAATAAAATTCCAAATTTTATTGATTCATATGAAAATAATCCTATTTATGAGAATTCTTTATTTACATAAATAACTTAATAAATAAAATTCTCCAAGAGTTTATTAATTAATTATTTCATTCAAATAAAGATCAATAAAAACTATATTGGGCTTAATTTTATCAAAATTAAATTACCAACCATTGGCATATTAAAATTAATTAATTAGGCCCAATAACTAATTTATTGAATTATCCACAATTTTAATCAAAACAATTTGAGCCCCTTTTTAATTAAATCCGGGTCATCATCCTTTTGACCCACCCGGATAACTAAAATAGCCCAAACACCTATAGAATTAAAATTTGGACCATAGGAAAATATAACCCGACCCATTAGGGCCCGAGTCACGAAAACCCGGGCCCCGAAACAGGTCCGTGCGCTGGGTGCATGGCACGGTGTATGTCGTGCTCCCAGCGCACAGTTTAATCGTGCTTGGGCGTCTGGTCAGCCCCTCCTACCGGCGCTGTGAAACGGCATGGCGTTGGAGGCCCACTAAGTGTGCGCAGTGCGCACGCTGTATGCGCAACAGGAGGCCAAAAAGGCCTTCTATTGCGCGCACAGCGCGCGCTGTCTCTGGGTTATACTTCTCTGATTCTCATAAAATTTATATGCCCAGATTCGCAACTCATTAAAATACAACGTTCATGAAGAAACTGCAGCGAGATTTAGAATATTTTCATATGAAAAATACGTTCAAAGCAGGCCTCAAAAAAGCGAAAAAAACAGTCAATCACATAAGCAATTAAACACAGAATTCAGAGATTGGCTCTGATACCACTGTTGGGAATTACACGAATAAAACGCAGCGGAAAGTAAATTTAATTTCCAAAGCCCGAATCATCTCTAATCCTCGTGTTTAATTGTGTATAGAAAAATTACCGTTCTCGCGTATGTTGATTTCTGAACATGATCCTTTTCTCTAACGCCGAATTTGCCAACGTCTCTAATTCGTTACGCCGGAATAAAAAATGAAACACGCCTCCTTTCTTCCTTGTCAAAGAAGGCTAGAGAGAGAGAGAGAGGTGGGAGACTTTTTCTTGGAGAGAAAGTTATGTAAGTTGCCTTGTGTTATTTTTCACCTTGTGATATATTTATATCATTATGAAACAATAACACTAGCATGCATGAGCCCTATTTGGGTGTCTATTTGGCCGCCCCTTAGTGGGCTCGGAAGCCTTCGGGCTTTCGTCTTGCTTGGTAATTAATTAATCGGATAATTTATTTATCCAATAAATAAATTGATAATCCAATTAATTCAATTTCTCCAAGAAATTAATTAACTCATTAATTTAATTAATTAATTAAGTTATCCAATAATTAATTAATTAATTACGACATCCAACGCCGTGAATTTCTCTCAAGTCTTTTTCCCATGTTTTTCCTTTTGCACTTTCTTTAAGCGCGACTCTTTAGGTTCATCTCAAAAGGCAATTGGGAGGAATCCAAAGGGGTGCAAGTGACACCTAGCCAGTCTCGTGGCTCACACCGTAACCCAATTGAGAACGAATGAATAAGATCATTCCAAATCTTTACGCCGTGAATACCGTACATGTATAAACCTTTTATTCTTATATCCCAGTCAAGTAAGAGTCATAGTTTAAAGTCAAACTCATATAACTTGACCATATGCCTAAGCTCATAATAAGTCGAAGTATTTAAATGCTTTGGCCAAAGACTTTCATCCTCACTTATTCATGATCGCATAGGATATTTTACTCATTCACTTATGAGAGAATAAATTCCATATTGCAAATCAGTTAACAATGCTACTTGCCCATCAAGTCGCACTTCGAGGTCGATTCCACCAACAGGTGATTTGAATCTAACTACTCTAATGATAGACTTGATGTCACAAGTATATCTTCAACTCGATTTCTCAGGTCAGAGGTTCACACGTACCTATCACTACTTATCAGTTTCATCATTGACTGTCAATGACTGAATACCCATGTGATGAACTTATGCGAGCTGTGTTCGAACATATCAGTCCAACTGACACGTCTATGATATAAGTTCTCACTACCATTTCCATAGTGTACGACTGACACTTTCTCTGTCAAAACTTACATCATACAAGTCTTTATTCACTATTGATGCCCAATCAATATTTCTTAGACTTGCGAACCGTTTTAGATGTCAAGGGTCAAACCATTCTAGTGCCTTTCCTCCTATCCCATAGGAGGTAGAAGGTTAGCCTAGTCATCAAGGACTTTACGTTGTTTATTCACACCTTATAAATGCCTATAAGAAAACAACAATCAACTGCCTTATATTAATAGAAAAACCATAGTTTAGTTACAATGTTTATGCCCTATAAATCTATCCTCTTTATGGCATTCGAGGGCATATACTCTAACAATATAGACTTGGTGAATAAGATAAAATCCTCCACCAAATCTAAATACCCATATACACGCCCATGTATATATATATATATATATATATATTTCCTCTTTCATTAATTAATTAGACCATTAATTAATTAATTAACTAGTCTTTCCCAATTTAATACTCCAATATTAAATTATAAGACTTTTATCCAATTAAGACCACTTAATTAATTTATTTCTTTTCCCAATTAGTTAATTCCAATCAATTAATCTCTCCATTAATTCACAAAGAATTAATTAGCCAATAAGTACTACACTAAGTATTGTGTGTGACCCCTTAGGCTCATTAACAAGCTCGCAATAAGTCCTTCCAAAGGCTGGATTAATTATTCATAATAATTAATTAGGCCTTGGATTAATTTCACCAATTAACCCAAGGCACAGATTTGTCGTGGTTCGATGTCTAGCAACGTCGCCACGACTTCCTAGATGTTAACGATGAAAATGCAAACCTCTCCAGATTTTGATCTTTGTGTGAGTCGAATCCCTTCATTTTTTTTCCATCTAAGACTTAGGGTATGGCGATGGTCGAAACCCTAATAGTCTAGGAAATTATGACTATGTTGGTTCAACTAATGATCCGACCTTCTAAGCAGGGATCACTAATCCCTCTGAAAAGACAACGCTCTGGCCAGAGACTTTTTGATCATTCAGTTTCACTCAACAGCATAGGAAATACCAGGTTCTCGTGACCTTGGATGAATCCCCTCCGATTGTCAATTGTTCCGTTGTAACTACCAGACTATACCCAACATACACGCCGTTTGACTCTCCTGGAGTGCACGTACATATCAAAGCAGAGTGGGTAGCACCCTTTCCAATGACATCTCAGGTCTAAGGATTATCTCACACTACGAAAACCGAAGGACCCCATGTTCGACAGCACCAACGAGGAATCCTTGCGGGTCGTTCAATCCCATACCATAGTATGAATCTTCATGCATGTATTGGCTATACTAGCCATCGACAATGGAATGCGTCGACCTCTTAGAAGAGTTACACACACGAACAAGTCTTGACGAGGCTAGTGATATCCTACTTCTCGCAACCTCTATGACTTGAAATAGATTTAGGATTACGATGTTTGAAAGCATTCCATATGTTTTCCCTGACCGCCTCCCTTGACCATATGTAATCCATGGTATGTTTATCTATCCTAACAATAGTCATAATAGTAAAGAAGCATCCCTTGACAGTTTGATATAATCTTAATGATAAGACTGACACAATGTTAATGTTCAAACTAACAGATGACTCGCTGGGCACATTACACTTTCAGTAAGAAGCTGGAGCATGGAGAAGTGATGATCAATGTTGGCAGCGGACATAGTGTAGCATGCACACACATTGGAACCACTTCCATTAGATTATTTACTGGACATTTATTATTGTTAGACAATTGCCTTATTTTGCCCAATGGGCTAAAGAATATTATTTCTATTCCTGTTTTGGTTAGGAAAGGATATCTATTTTCCTTTATAAACAATTCTTGCGACATTTATTTAGGAAATAAATGTGTTGGCAGTGCGTCTTTATTAAATGGTTTATACTATATTAGTGTCCAAAATAATTTTAATGTCAATACTGTAACAACAAAACGCGTTTTGTATGACACGAACCTAAGACAACTCTGGTACTTAGACTGGGTCATGTCGGGGATCATGGAATACATGAGTTAGAAAAGGATGGAGTCATAGACTCGTTGGGATCGAATCCCTATCCCACTTGTGAGTCTTGTATCCAAGGTAAGATGACCAAAGTCCCCCTTCATAGGGAACTTTGAAAGGGCCTTTGAAGTCTTAGGATTGGTTCATGTAGATGTGTGTGGTCCTTTTGGAAATGTGGCCCGCGGTGGTTTTCAGTACTTCATTACATTTACCGATGACCATTCTAGGTATGGCTACATGTATTTGATGAAGTACAAGTCTGAATCAATAGAAAGGTTCATTGAATTCAAGACTTTGGTCGAAAACCAAACCGGGCATCATATTAAGGCGCTTCGGTCTGACCAAGGGGGGTATTATATGAGTTCTAAATTTGACCAGTTCTTAAGAGAGCATGGCATATTGTTACAAGTAACTCTTGCAGCTACTCCACAATTAAATAGCATAGCAGAGCGAAGGAATCAAACTCTGTTAGACATGGTATGATCCATGCTCAGCTACACAAATTTGCCCATTTCATTGTGGGGGTATGCATTGCTTACAGCTGCTCACATTTTGAATAGGTGTCCCTCCAAGTCTGTTCCAAACACACCGTATCAAATATGGCGTGGAAGGAAGCCTAATCTGAAGCACATAAGGATATGGGATTGTCTTGCATATGTGAAAAAGACCAAGGCTGAGAAATTGTAGGCTAGGTGCTTGAAAGGATGATTCGTTGGATATCCCGAGGATTCCATGGGATACCTTTTCTACCTGCATGATAGTGAAAGGATCATCGTTGCCTTACAGGCAGTCTTTCTCCAGGAAGAGTTCATTCGAGAAGGAGGAGCTGGTAGAAGTATTGTTCTAAAAAAACAAAATGAATCTCCTCTGGAAAACACTGTTCAAGGGACCCAACCCGAAACGAAAACAACACAACCATCAATGCGCAGGTCAGCTAGAGTATCTCAACTGCTTGAGAGATATGGTTATCTGCTACAGGGAAAGCATAACATGTTTGCAGTAGCAGAAGGGTACCTTGGAGACGATCCCTCTAGATATGACCAGGCAATGATGGATATGGATTCTGCAAAATGGCATGAAGCTATGAAAGTGGAAATGGATTCGATGTATTCGAACCAAGTCTGGGCTTTGACCGATCGGCCTAAGGGTAATGTACCCATTGGATGTAAATGGATCTACAAGAGAAAGATGGGTCCGGATGGCAAGGTGGATACCTATAAGGCTAGGCGAGTGGCAAAATGGTATAGTAAAAAAGAGGGCACTGACTAGGGAAAAATGCATATTACCCCCCTATGAAATGCGAAATCTGCATGAAACTACCTTGTGTTAATTTTATTGCTTGACAGCCCCTCATATTAGTCTAAATTTTGCACACTCTCCCCTTTGCTAATTTATCGTTAAAATTTTTTAACGCCGTCAGGTTTTATTTGAATGACTGTTATGTCTAATTCCATTCTCTTTTCAAAACTTGTTTTCTTATTTCTTCAATTACAAAAAAGTAAAAATAAGAGAAAAAGAAAAATAATTGAAACAGCTCATCATCTTCTTCTCCATATTTGCGACCGCTGGCTACCACATACAACTTACAAATCAGCCACGCCGGAGATTTCCTCTTCACTCCCAAAGCTGCCCCCGAACACCCTCAGACGATCCACCTCATGTTGGGAAATCAATGGCGTAAAAACAAAAACGCAGCGGAAGAATAAAAGTTAAAATCCCAGTGGCTCCTCTCTATTTCTCGTATTTAAATTGGGTTTAACGAAATTAATTATCATTCTCACGTATGTTGAAATCTGAACCAGCTTTGCAATCCTTTCTCAAACAGCAAATCCATCGTTGTCTCTAAATTACCACGCCGGAGTCAAAAACGAAAATCTCCTTCTTCTTCACCTTTCATGGACGGCTAGAGTGAGAGAGAAAGGGAAGAGAGTTTGACTTGGAGAGAAAGTTTGCAACTTAATTCTCTTCACCTAGTTATTTTTCACTAAGTAATATATATATACTACTATATGAAACAATAACCTAGGCACCAAATAACCCCATATGTGGACGCCCACTTAAGGACTTTTATGCCCCCGGGCTTTAGTCCAACTTTGGTTATTTAATTATTAAATAATTAATATTATTTATCCAATAAATAAATTAATTAAATAATCAATTAAATTCATGTTAATATTATAATTAAATTCCCATGAGGAATTAATTAATTCATTAACATAATTAATTAATAAAATCATCTAATGATTAATTAATTAATCTCGATATCCAATACCGAAAATTCTCTCAAGTCTCTTTCCCATGATTTTCTTTTTGCACTTTCTTTAAGCGTGACTCTTTAGGTTCATCTCAAACGGCAATTGGGAGGAAACTAAAAGGATGTGACTAACACCTAGCCAGTCACGTAGCTCACATCGTATCCCAATTGAGAACGAATGAATAGGATCATCCCAAACCATATACGCTGTGAATACCGGATGAGTATAAATCTTTTATTCTTATATCCCAGTCAAGTGAGAGTCATGGTTTTAGTCAAACTCACATGACTTGACCATATGCTTAGCTCATAATGAGTCGAGGTTATTTTATGCTTTTGCGAAAGACTTTTAACCTCACTCATTCATGACTGCATAGGATATTTAGCTCATTCATTTATGAGAGAATAAATCTCATTTTGCTAATTAGTTAACAATGCTACTTGCCCATCAAGTTGCACTTCGAGGTCGATCCCACCAAAGGGTAAATTGGATCTAACTACTCTAATGACAGACTTGATATCACAAGTATATCGTCAACTCGATTCCTCAGTTCTAAAGTTCACGCGTACCTATCACAACTCATCAGTTTCATCATTGACTGTCAGTGAGTGAATACCCATGTGATGAAACTGATGAGAGCCGTGTTCGTACATATTAGTCTAACTTATATGTCCATGACATAAGTTCTCACTATCATTCCCATAGTGTTCGACTGGCGCTTTCTCTGTCGAAACTTATATCATACAAGTCCTTGTTTTGTATTGATGTCCAGTTAAATACTTTCTTAGACTTGCAAACCCTATTTAGAGAATAATGATCAAACCCTTTTAGTGCCATTCTTCCTATCCCATAGGAAGTAGAAGGTTTGCCTTATTCTCAAGGACTTTACGTTGTTTATTAACACCTTACAAATGCCAATAAGAAAACAACAAGAAAATGCCTTATATACTATAAAAAGATATTGTTTAGTTACAAGTTAATGCCCTATAAATCTATCCTGTTTATGGCATTTAAGGGCATACACTCTAACAATCTCCCACTTGCACTCAATGCCATTTTCTATGGTATTTAATACCCATCCCTTCGAGATGTTACCGTCTGTGCCAATGGCTTGGTCAATGGATCAGCGACATTGTCAGCTAAGGCTCCTTTGCTTGAGCTATTGATCGAGATGTTTGGACTTGTTGTGAGACCTAGGTTCCTTTGCTTGAGCTATTGCTCCGGTGTTGTCACAATAAAGTGGCAGCGAGAGCTTTATGTTAGGAACCACTTGAAGTTCTTCTATGAACTTTCTTATCCAAACAGCCCCTTTAGCTGCCTCAGAGGCAGCTATGTATTCAACCTTTGTAGTGGAGTCTGTGGTTGTGCTTTGCTTGGAACTTTTCCAAGTTACCGCCCCACCATTGAAGGTGAATACGAATCCTGAGGTGGATTTCCGGTCATCGACATCAGATTGAAAATCCGAATCAGTGTACCCGTCCACTCTCAGGCTACCACTCCCATTGATGAGAATCATATCCTTGGTTCTCTTCAGGTACTTTAGGATATTCTTCACAGCTATCTAATGTTCCTTGCCTGGGTTTGCTTGAAATCGACTAACAAAGCTTACCGAGTAAGCAATGTCAGGTCTAGTACATCAGGCTACCCACTGCTGATGCATAGGGTACAGTGCTCATTTCCTTTCTATCTTCCTCACTTTGAGGACACATAGATTTTGAGAGATGTATCCCATGTCTCATCGGTAGGAACCCTTTTTCTTAGAATCCTCCATCCTATATCTCTTTAGGACCTTTTCTAAGTAAAGGGCTTGTGAGAGCCCTATCATTCTATTTGTTCGATCTCTGTAGATTCGAATCCCTAGAATGTAAGTTGCCTCTCCCAAGTCTTTCATGGAGAAAGTACCCGAAGGCCACTTCTTTACAGTGGTCAGCATTCCTATATCATTCCCTATGAGTAATATGTCATCTACATATAACACAAGGAATGTTATCTGGCTCCCACTAAACTTCTTGTAAACACATGGCTCGTCTTCATTTTTGATGAAGTCAAATCCTTTGACAGCCTCATCAAAACGTAGATTCCAGCTACGAGATGCTTGCTTGAGTCCATAAATGGATCTCTCAAGTTTATACACCTTATGAGTATGCTCCTCGGATACAAAACCTTTTGGCTGTTCCATATAGATATCCTCTTCTAGGAATCCATTTAGGAAAGCAGTTTTGACATCCATTTACCATATTTCAAAGTCTAGGCGTGTAGTTATTGCAAGTAGAATCCTTATTGATTTGATCATAGCCACTGAAGAAAAGGTTTCTTGGTAGTCAATTCCTTCTTTTTGACTATACCCTTTCGCCACTAGCCTGGCTTTGTAGGTGTCAACCTTGCCATCAACACCAATCTTTCTCATGTAGATCCATTTGCACTGGTTGGTTTTACCCCTTCAGGTTGGTCCACAAGTTTCCAGACTTGGTTTGCATGCATCAAATTGATCTCAGTTTGCATAGCTTCACGCCATCTAGTAGCATCCACATCCACCATTGCCTGATCAAAAGTGGACGGATCATCTCCATGATCCTTCTCTAATACAGAATGAAGATCCAGCTCCCTCTGTACTAGATATCCGTACCTCTCATGCGGTTGAGGTACTCTACTTGATCTTCGCCGTTGTGGTTGTGTTACAGAAGGTTCGGTTCTCACTTCCTGTGTAGATGTATCCACTGGAGTCTCATTTTGTTCTTCTAGAACAATTTTTCTACCCGCTCCTTCTTCTTGAATGAACTCATCTTCAAGAAAGTGGGCTTGTAAAGCTACAATGATCCTTTGATCATCGTGCAGGTAAAAGAGGTATCCCATTGAATCCTCAGGATATCCAACGAAACGTCCCTTCAAGGATCTAGCCTCCAACTTGTCCACTTTGGTCTTTTTGACATAAGCCGGACATCCCCAAATCTTGATGTGATTCAGACTTGATTTCCTATTCCTCCATATCTCATAGGGAGTCATAGGAATGGACTTGGACGGACATCTATTTATAATGTGTACAGCTGTAAGCAGCGCATGACCCCACAGTGAAATGGGTAAGTCAGTGTAGCTGAGCATGGAGCGAACCATGTCCAACAAGGTTCGATTCCTTCGCTTTGCTACACCATTTAACTGTGGTGTCGCTGGAGGTGTGAGCTGTAATACTATACCATTCTCTCTGAGGTATATATGAAACTCGTCGCTCATATATTCTCCTCCTCGATCCGATTGAAGGATTTTTATATGTTGACCCGTTTGATTTTCCACTAAAGCCTTGAATTCCTTGAACTTTTCAATGGATTCAGACTTATGTCTCATCATGTACACTAGACCATATCTTAAATGGTCATCAGTGAAGGTGATGAAGTAAAGGAAACCTCCTCGTGCCATTTCTCTAAATGGACCACAAACATCTATGTGCACTAGGCCTAAGATTTGTGAGGCTCTTTCAAAAGTCCCTGTGAAGGGAGATCTAGCCATCTTGCCTTTGAGACAAAATTCACAAGTAGGATAGGGATCCAATCCTAATGGACCAATTAGTCCATCTTTCTCCATGCGAATTTTATGTTCGCCGGCGTGGCCTAGTCTAAGATGCTAGATCAATCTTTGGTTTACTCCAAGCCTACTACGTTTCCTTTGTATAGTATTTATAGAACACTCATTCTGGACATTGAGGTAATACAATCCATTTATTAAAGAAGCAAAGCCTACTAATTTATTACCATAATAAATGTTGCATCGTTCATCAATAAAACGGAAAGTATAACCAATTTTAACTAAAACGGGAATAGAAACAGTCTTTTTAAGCCCATTGGACAAAACTAAAACATTATCCAGAAATAGTATATGTCCAGAATTTAAATGCAATGAGGTAGATCCAATTCCAATAGCTGTGACACTATGTGCGCTGCCTACTTTTATCTTCACCTCATCACTGTCCAGCTTCCTTCCTCGCACCAAATCCTGATTCATACAACAAATGTGAGCACTTGCTCCAGAATCAAGAATCCAAGATGTTGAGAAGACGGTCATAGAACAATAAGTTTCATGAACATAAAGTTCCATACCTTGTGCGCCCGGCCCCATGTTTGGACAGTTCCTCCTCCAGTGGCCCAGCTCACCACAGTGTAGGCATCTGTCTATCTTTTGTGGCCCCTAACGCTTGCGATTCACAGGAGCTTTCCCTTTTCCTTTATCGACACCACCCTGAGCTCCAAGCTCGCCACTCTGCTTCTTGGCTTTCTTTTTCTTATTCTTCACCTGTTTGGGCCCAGAAGAGATAACCAATGCAGTTTCCTTTCCCTTGGGCTTCAATTGAGATTGTGCAGTGTTTAATTTATTCATTAGCCCAGCTAAGTTGCATTCAATCTCATTGCAATTGAAGTTCATGACAAATTGGGAAAAAGAATCAGGAAGAGACTGCAAAATGAGATCGGTTTGAAGATGTGGGTTCATTGTAAAATCAAGATCCTCCAATCTCTCGATCCTCGAGATCATCTTGAGGACATGATCCTCAACTTTCTCACCTTCTCTCATTTTGGCCCCAAAAAGCTCTTTAGATATCTCATATCTAGTAGTACGGCTGTGCTCACCATAGAGCTCGACCAAGTGTGCCAAGATAGCCCTTGTTGTGGTCATCTTCTCGTGGGACCTCTGAAGCTCGTTTGTCATTAAGTCGAGAATGTACCCACGCACTCGGACGTCATCCTTTACCCATTTTTCATGAGCTTGGACTTCTTCCTCGTTGGCACGTGTTCTGGCAGGAGGAGCAGGGATGTCTGTGTCCAACACGTATCCCAAAGACTCCATGTTGAGAACTATTCTTAAGTTCCTTAGCCAATCCACGTAGTTGGGTCCTGTAAGGATGTTCTTTTCGAGTAAAACGGAAAGTGGGTTGATAGTCATTTTTGTTTTGAGAGAGATAAATCAAAAATAGCTGCAAAAAATAAACCAGACTTTATTAGACTTGTGTAACTAAACTAAAACCAAGTTTAAAATCAAGAACTTCGACTTATAACTCGGCTCCCACTACATTTTTTGAGATTCACACTCCCACTGTGAAAAACGGAAGTGATCGTTGCAATGTACTTCGTGGTGGGGATTGAGTTCTTTAATTAATCTAATGGATGGCAACCCTTTAACGATATTTGGTCCATTATTTTAATTAAAGTGATGTCCAACATCAATCTATCCTATAGATGGTTCAATCTTCTTTTTCTCATAATCCACCAAAACCGCAACCCTTTAACGATTTATAGGCCTTGTGGATTATCTAAGTTTACTCCCACTAACTCCTCATAATCTAACATTCGAATTTCACCTTGCAACCCTTTAACGATATTTGGTGTGAAATATGTCTCGATTAAGGCATCTAATGCACTTAATAAAATTTTAGAATTAAATCTTAATATATGACCCCCACTTACTGGGAAGATGCCATATACAAGGTTTAATACTTAATTTCATTAAGTTTAGTGGAGGGAAAGGATGCCTAGCACCCCTTACTAACTTCGTATAATTTTTAATTGGGAGAATTCATATTTTAAACATTTATCTAAGTCTCACTTTGCACATTATCCAATTTATATAGTGCATATTGATAACATACATGCTTCATATAACTAATGAACATGCATCAAAAGCAATAAACCAACACATATGTCCATGGGCTTTTTCTAGAGGGCCCAAGCCAATGGGTCATCATTAAAAAAAAATAAGCCTAGCTATCCTTCGTGGGCTCCAATCTCCTCTTCTTTTGGATTGATTTCCTTTTGAAAGGCGTATTCTATTTCTATCTATTACATGAGATTATTAAACAACCTATACATAATTCTAGAAATAAAATAAACGGGCTCAATTTCCGGCCCTTACAACCCATAAAAGGAAATACAATCAAAAGAAATAACCTAAGCCCATGGACAATATCACCATCATATAATACATGCTCGCGTAAAATAAAACAGTTATGTTGGTGATTATTTTAATGAATAATTAGTCCAACTAATTAATTCTCTCAATAAAATTTCAAATTTTATTGATAATCATGACAATCAACCATTTAGTGAGAATCTCTAATTTAAATTAATTAATTAATTAAAAAATTCCCCAAGAACCATTAATTAATTATTTCATTTAAATTAATATTATTCAATAAAATTAATTTGATCTTAATTTCATAAAAATAAATTACCAACCATTGGCATATTTAATTTTAATTAATTAGGCCCAAAACTAATTTATTGAAGAGTCCATATTTTTAAATAAAATAATTTGGGCTTATTTAATTAAATCCGGGTCATCATTCTTTTGACTCACCCGGATAATTAAAATAACCAAAACCCATTAATTTAAAAAATTGGACCCGAGGAAAAATAAACCGACCCGGGTCATGGACCAGGGCCTACGTGCACTGGGCACACGACAGAACGTGTGCCATGCGCCCAGCGCACGGCTTAAGCCTGGCCGTGTTGCCAGGAGTCGTGTGCCCAGCACAAGGCGTGGCCTGGCCGCGTGGCCAGGCCCCATGACACGGCGCACAGCGTCGAGCACACAGCGTGCGCTGTCTGCCCGCCCAGTGCGCAGACTGCGCACGTTGTCCTCGTCGCGGAGTTTTTTTCGACCCGATTCTCATAAAAATTAGATTTTCAATTCACAAGTCATCATACTACAACATACATGAATTAAACGCAGAAAAATCATGGATTATCATCACGAAAAACATATTCAAAACATGCTTCAAAAATGCAAAAAACACATAATCACGTAATCAATTAAATACAGAAATCAGAGATTGGTTCTGATACCACTGTTGGGAAATCAATGGCGTAAAAACAAAAACGCAGCGGAAGAATAAAAGTTAAAGTCCCAGTGGCTCATCTCTATTTCTTATATTTAAATTGGGTTTAACGAAATTAATTACCGTTCTCGCGTATGTTGAAATCTGAACCAGTTTTGCAATCCTTTCTTGAGCAGCAAATCCGTCGCTGTCTCTAAATTGCCACCCCGGAGTCAAAAATGAAAATCTCCTTCTTCTTCACCTTTGATGGACGGCTAGAGTGAGAGAGAAAGGGAGGAGAGTTTGACTTGGAGAGAAAGTTTGCAAGTTAATTCTCTTCACCTAGTTATTTTTCACTAAGTAATATATATACACTACTATATGAAACAATAACCTAGGCACCAAATAACCCCATATGTGGACGCCCACTTGAGGGCTTTTATTCCCCCGGGCTTTAGTCCAACTTTGGTTATTTAATTATTAAATAATTAATATTATTTATCCAATAAATAAATTAATTAAATAATCAATTAAATTCATGTTAATATTATAATTAAATTCCCATGAGGAATTAATTAATTCATTAACTTAATTAATTAATAAAATCATCTAATGATTAATTAATTAATCTCGATATCCAATACCGAAAATTCTCTCAAGTCTTTTTCCCAAGATTTTCTTTTTGCACTTCCTTTAAGCGCAACTCTTTAGGTTCGTCTCAAAATGCAATTGGGAGGAAACCAAAAGGATGTGAGTAACACCTAGCCAGTCACGTGGCTCACATTGTATCCCAATTGAGAACGAATGAATAGGATTATTCCAAACCATATACGCTGTGAATACCGTACGAGTATAAACCTTTTATTCTTATATCTCAATCAAGTGAGAGTCATGGTTTTAGTCAAACTCACATGACTTGACCATATGCTTAGCTCATAATGAGTCGAGGTTATTTTATGCTTTGGCCAAAGACTTTTAACCTCACTCATTCATGACTGCATAGGATATTTAGCTCATTCACTTATGAGAGAATAAATCTCATTTTGCTAATCACTTAACAATGCTACTTGTCCATCAAGTCGCACTTCAAGGTCGATCCCACCAAAGGGTGAATTGGATCTAACTACTCTAATGACAGACTTGATGTCACAAGTACATCTTCAACTCCATTCCTCAGGTCTAAGGTTCACGCGTACCTATCACAACTTATCAGTTTCATCATTGACTGTCAGTGAGTGAATACCCATGTGATGAAACTGATTCGAGCCATGTTCGAACATATTAGTCTAAGTTATGTGTCCATGACATAAGTTCCCACTATCATTCCCATAGTGTTCGACTGACACTTTCTCTGTCGAAACTTACATCATACAAGTCCTTGTTCTCTATTGATATCCAGTCAAATACTTTCTTAGACTTGCGAACCCTATTTAGAGAATAAGGATCAAACCCTTTTAGTGTCATTCTTCCTATCCCATAGGAAGTAGAAGGTTTGCCTTATTCTCAAGGACTTTACGTTGTTTATTAACACCTTACAAATGACTATAATAAAACAACTAGATAAGGCCTTGTATATTATAAAAAGATATTGTTTAGTTACAAGTTAACGCCCTATAAATCTATCCTCTTTATGGCATTTGACAGCATACACTCTAACACCTCAGTCCCAGCGCCGTCGCATGCTCCGATGGTCGAAGACAAATATTAGAGAAATCAGAAAAATAAAAAAAAAATTATGAGAACTGCATGTCCTCTCTCTCTCTCCCCTCTGTTTCTCTATCAACAAATGCTTGAATTCTCATTATCAGATTGAAAAATAATTTCTTTAATATAAAAAACTGAACTCAACCAAACCCCATCATTGAATATTCAAAATCATTACCATTAAGTTATATATACTTGATCAAACAACATATTAGAAACTTGATTTTTATTCATTTGATTATTATCATTATTCTCGAAGCAAAAACGAAAGCTCAACAAATTCATCTTCATCTCAATAAATTAACCATAACCATGAAATCCAGAAATCAAAAGAACAATTAAAAATAAAAACAAACAAAAAATGACAGAGATGTGAGGCGGATCTGGTCATGGTGGTGGCAGAGTTGGGTGGTGTTGATGGTGGAAGTGACGTCGGGTGGTAGTGGATTTTTTGATGGTGGGGCACGGTTATGGTGACAGAAAGTGGTGATAGCAATTTGTGGAGGTGGGAGATTTGTTGTACGGTGGTGCTACCTAGCAGATTCGGTGTTTTGGTAGTGGTGGTGCTGTTGAGGTGGAGTTGACGGGGAAGGGGGTGGGCCCGGTGGGGAGAAGAGGAAAAGGGCAAAATAGAAATTAAGAGGGAAAAAAAAGGAAATGTCAAAAAATTGATATGGGTTTGGGCAACCTAAAACCACATATCCTACCCAAATACACTACATCCTACCCAATCTTTTTATTTAAATTTTAAAATTCAAATTCGAGGGACAAAAAATTCTTTCAGCATGTATATTGTTCACAAAAAATTGTCCCAGTCTCGACTTAGGTGTGTGTATTACATGCTCTGTTAGTTTGTAACGGAAGGGAGGTTTCGTGCAAAGTTTATTAAAACATAAGGGGACTCTACTCAATAAAATTAACACAAGGTAATTTCATGCAGATTTCGCATAACACAAGGGGATCATATGCAATTTTCCCCATTGACTATGAGAAAACCTTTTCACCAGTAGCTATGATCAAATCAATCATAATTCTACTTTTGATAGCTGCATACCTGGATTATGAAATCTGGCAAATGGATGTGAAGACTGCGTTCTTGAATGGATTCCTTGAGGAGGAGATCTATATAGAACAACCCAAGGGTTTTCATATCTATTTTATATTCTCATAAGGTCTGCAAATTGAATAGGTCCATTTGTGGACTCAAGCAGGCCTCTCACAGTTGGAACCTTCGTTTTGATGAAGAAGTGTGTGGCTACGACTTCATCAAGAACGAGGATGAACCATGTGTCTATAAAAAGGTCAGTGGGAGCAAGATCATATTCTTGGTGCTATATGTAGACGACATTCTACTTATAGGGAATGATGAAGGATTGATAACTTTTGCTAAGGCATGGCTTTCAAGCAAATTCTCCACGAAAGACTTGGGAGAAGCTACCTACATCCTGGGGATTCGAATCTACGGGGAGAGATCGAATAAGCTGATAGGACTCTCTCAAGCCCTCTACTTAGAGAAGGTCCTCAAACGGTTTGGGATGGAAAACTCAAAGAGAGGTCTTTTGCCTATGAGACATGGAATTCATCTCTCCAAAAAGATAAGTCCTCAAAGTGAGGAAGATTGAAAGGAGATGAGCACAGTTCCCTATGCATCGTCGGTACAAAGTCTCATGTACGTAATGTTATGCACGAGACTAGATCTTGCCTATGCTGTGAGCGTGGTGAGTAGGTTTCAAGATAACCCAGGCAAAGAACATTAGATCGCCATAAATCTATCTTGAAGTACATGAGAAGAACTAAAGATATGATTTTGGTGTACGGCAATGGAGAATTGAAAGTGGACGGTTATAGGGATTCTAATTTCTAGTCAGATATCGATGACTGAAAATCCACTTCTGGGTTTATATTCACTCTGAACGGTGGAGCAGTGTCTTGGAAAAGTTCCAATCAAAGCAAAGTTTCAAGCAAAGCACAACTACTGATTCGACCATTGAAGCTGAATATGTAGCAGCTTCAGAGGCAGCCAAAGAAGCTGTTTAGATTAAGAAGTTCATGGCCGAACTTCAAGTTGTTCCCAGTGTGGAGCTTCCGTTGCCTCTATGGTGTGACAACAATGGATCCTGACACGCTAGAGGCTAACGTGTTTTTATAGCAAGTGCACTAGTCATATGTAGTAATAAATAGACGGTAAGTCCGGGTTGTTGAACTACAAGGACTTAAATTCTAGTCTATGATTTGCAATAAAAATAAGACGATTGAAGGGAAAACAAGAGTAAAACAATTAATTAAACAAAGAACAAGAGTAAGAACAAGCAACTGATTGAAACTCAAGTGTGAAAATAGACTAAGACACATGCAAGACTTCATTTGATCCTTATTCGCACATAAACTCTCGTCGAATTATTAGACCTAGCTGCTATGGTGAAAACTCCTAAGGTAAAGAATAACCGATGTCTCGTGATAGACTCCTATACTTAAATGGCGGTTTCCTAAGTATGTCTACCCGAAAATCTAACCTCTAAGTATGCATTAAAGAGCTAGAGTTTACTCGATTGGAATCGAACGACTTCACCCGGAAGTCTTTACCTATGTCTAGGGCAACTCCAATTTGGTTCGGTGATGTTATAAATCCCTTGCACCCTAGTTTAAGTCTTTCTCAAAATGCTAAACTAGGTAACAAATCATACATATGGTGATCAATCACATGTAAGAAACATAAGCACAAATTCATAACACATAGCAACATAGGAATTAATTCAAAGATTATCAATAATACGAATAAGTCACAAATCAATTCTTACAAGGCCCTAGCCATGTGAATTTAGCCCATAACTATCAACATAGAAGAATTCAACATATTCATATACATAAGTGAAAACACAAAATGCAATAAACAATGCATAAACTCCCAAAAATGTCGAATGGTGATGCATCCTCGATTGGAGCTTCAATGCTTAGCTCCTATCTCTTTCTTGCCCTTCAAGGTAGATGAAAAGATGGCCCAAATCCAAGAAAATGCCTTCACAAGCCCAGATTTCGAACCCTTGAAATGAGCTGAAAAATTCATTTTATAGCTTCCAAAAAACGGTTACAGCGGCGCCCAGGCGGGGGTAGATCAGCGCCTAGGCGCCGCCTACGTGGCAGAAGTTTCTTGGCGAAAAAGTCAGGTGGCACCCAGGCGCGGCGCAGGTGGCGCTCGGCAGCGGAGGATATCGCGCTTAGGCGCCATACTGCTTAGCATTCTGTCCTCATATCTTTGTGTGGCGCCTGGGCATGGCCGAACTGGCGCTTGGGCGCCGATTTGCGATGCATCCTTTAGAAAATCTTTCGATACACCGTATTTTGCCCTTTTCTTCGTGCAACGTCGCATAGTGCCTGAATTCACTTAATACACATATTAAACATACAAGTGGCACAAATCAAGCTATAAATGGACCTAAATTGTCAATAAAAGGGGTTAAGAACATGTGCAAAAACGACTCCTATCAACCCCCCCCCCAAACTTATCAATTGCTCGTCTTCGAGCAATAAGAGCTATAGGATACGAAAAGAAAATCATCATCAACTACCTAACTCACTTTCGTGGAGTACACGGTTGCATTTAGCGAACGTAACAAGCCTTTGAACCCTTGAGTTACCTCAAAGGACGAGTTATAGTCTCGTGAGGGTTTGCATACGATATACCCACAAAATCGAAAGATTTTCAACCCCGATCAACAAATACGCAAATCAATATGATTAATAAAAATGCAATGGCATGAATTCATTTGTTTAAGCTCAGAATGACATATATATACACGTCACACACTTGCTCATGTTACGCCTTAACGTAGGAAAGACCATCCCAAGGGTGTAGTGTAATAAATCTCACGTATTATAGTCGAGTGGCATTCTTACCACTTTTCAAGCATTAATCCCATATCTATCAATTTTCGATGAATCATATGGCACGAGAATTGAAGAAAACTTCATAGCCACTTAAAAATCATCACGTTGTTCACTTTAGGCTTTCTTATGCAACTTTCAACCCAAAACATTAGAGGCTAGAACATATGCAATGTTCAGTTCTCTTAGGCTTTCTATGACACCCTTTTAATGAGCTTTAGGCCAATAACTCCCAAACCGGACGACTTTAGGGTATTAAGTGTAGAGACACTCATAAGGGCTTAATCGCTCGAGTGTTAAAGGCCTATTAGCATAATAGTACAGTATCCTAGGCATGGTACTCTTCGCCCCCAGTATCTATTAAGCCTAACTTTTGCAGTCATACCAATGTTCAACCTCTTTTGTTCTTGTTAAGCATACAAAGTTAACATTCTCAACTCATAACACATGTAAAAATTCTAGATTGATATTTCTGGGATCAAGCTTTTAAGTGTTTCAAAATGGTTGTCCACTCAACTTCTCTACCCTCGATTATGTGCATATGTGAATCATCTTAAGGACAATCTAGTCTCGTTTAGGATCCCACAAGCAAGGAAACGATGTGTATAGTCATTAAAATCCATATTGATAGATAAAACATGACATGTATTCAAATTAACCATTCTCAATGCATCGAGTGAAGGGTTGAAATTCTATCCAAAAATTTTCAAAATTGCACAAGTTTCACATGTAAAGGTATCACCCCCCCCCCTCTCCCAAACTTGGACTGAAATATATAAAACATGGATAAACATGACTATAATGGATCTAGTATACCCAACCTCCCCAAACTTAACATGAACATTGTCTCCAATGTTCGAAAAAGAAAAGGGTAAAGTACACATCACCATAGGGCAACAACTACACATGAAATGATGTTATCCAGACAAACCGTTAAGAGATGGATAGAAGCGAGAAACGAAACACAAACAACAAAACACAAGATAACTAAAACAAACAAGCATCTATTAGAAAACAGATGAAACAACCACAACAAAAATGAAAAAGAAAAGAAAAGAAAAGAAAACTTACAAACTTGGTTTGGCTCCCAAGAAGCGCTTGTTTATAGTCATTAGCTTGACTTTTGTGCTTTAAGGTTCAAATAGGTGGCCCATTTAGAACGACAATATCCTTGCCATTCCTCTTTTTGTTCTTGGACCCCACTCGTCTCCACTCATATTGTGGTGATTTGAGATTAGACCTTCGTCCCGGATTTATCTTATCGATCTCACAAACACGTAGAGGTGACAGAATGTACTTCATGCAAAAGTCATCTTTTCTCACCTTGCCTTGTTGCTCATTCGGGACCTCATCCTCCACCGTAAAAGTGCCCTTAGTCTTACCAAGTGCGCATTTCTCATCAAACAAAAGGTGGATAGCATCGACATATGAACAAGTAAGATCATCCATAAGCGGTTGCATGTCATGATAAACATCAAATATCACCTTTTCAGCACCCACCTTCAATGTCAACTTACCTTTTGCCAGTGGCTAGGAAGGGTCTTCCTAAAATCAAGGAGACGCCAATGTCACTATCCATTTCGAGAACCACAAAGTCAACCGGATAGAAGAACTTGTCGAGTTGTACAATGACATCCTCGATGATGCCCTTTGGTTTCTTGATAGAGCGATCCGCCAATTGCACGGACATGGATGTTGGCGTAGGATCTCCAAGGCCTAGCTTCTTAAAAATAGAGTAGGGAAGAAGGTTGATACTCGCTCCCGAATTAAAAATAACTTTGTCAAACTTGAGATGGCGAATAGTGCACGGTATTGTTAAACTCCCTGGGTCCTTTAGCTTGCAAGGTAATTAGTTAATTAAGATGGCGGAGCACTCCTCGGTTAGACAAACCGTTTCATGTCCTCCCACTTTTTCTTGTTCGATAGAATATCCTTGAAGAACTTAACATAGTTTGGCATTTGCAAAATAGCGGCCACAAAAGGAATATTTGTCCTCACCTCACGAAGAATAGACAAAATACGGAGGAAACTCGGATCCATCGCCTTCTTTTTCCTTTTCTGTGCATTTGGAAAAGGAAGATGGATCTCAATGGGAGGAGGCGGCATTGGAATCGAGGTATAAAGACTAGAAATAGCAGGAAATGGCGCCTGGGCGCAACGTTAGATACGCCTGGGAGTGTGGAAAGTGGTGCTCGGGCGCGGCTGTGCGTACCAATTCTTCCTGTTGAATGAGATCCGGTGCTAGGGCACCATCTGAGTCATGCCTAGGCACGGGAGTGCATAGCAGATTTTTAATTCCAGGTGTGTCTGGCGCCTGGGCGCCATCTGAGGGGCGCTTAGGCGCCGACACTCTGACTGATTCATTTTCCAATTGTGCTCCACTCCTTAAAGAAATTGCATAGAATTGTTCTTTCGGGTTCTTCTCTGTGTCACTTGGTAGAGTTCCCGGGGCTCTTGCACTAATCGCGTTGGAGATTTGACCCATTTGTGTTTACATATCCTTCTTCTCCATGAACATATCCTTCATCATATTACGGAGTTCATTGATCGCCTTATCCGACTTCTTTATTTGAGCATCAAGTGGCTCGTCGATCGTGGGAGGTCATACTTGCCCTTGTCCTTGTACATTGAGATTGCCTTGCCTCGAGAGTGGGTTGTTGAAAGGGGGCCTCGGGGGTTGGTAAATGCCCAGTTGTGCGTTTTGTGCGGGGTTGGGTCTCCTTGGGAAGTTTTTGGGTACATGAAAGTTCAACTGGTGCCGGTTATGATTCCCAACAAAATTGACCTCTCCAACCTCCGGTTCTGAGGCAACCACTTCCTCTAATTCTTGAACACATGCAACTCTTCAGTTGGGTGGAGGAAACTCATCATCATCTTCGGGATAAAGTTCATCCTCCCTTGCCATTTGCTCAAGTTTAATCCACACGGACCTACTATCAAAGCCCAAAAGGTCACTACCGACTCCCGCATTGAGTCGGTGTCTGTCGAATCCGAGATCGGACTCTATTATAAAAATGTTGCACTTCCTCTTCAGGTATAATTGTGATCAGAGCACTTCCGTAGCATACCCTTGTACCTTCCCTATGCGGATGCTAAAGACTCATTCCTTGTTTGTTTGAACTCCTTGATCTCACTTCTAAGCTCGTTGATTTTTGATGGAGGGAAGAATTTGTTGAGAAACTCGTCTACTAGATCATCTCATGTTCCAATTGATTGTGGGGGAAATGACTTTTACCAAAGAGTCGCCTCATCTTTCAAGGAGAAGTGAAATAATCGGAGGCGGATGGCATCAAGATCTCGTGGGTTGAATTGCATAGTAGAGATCACATTCTCAAAGTGATCTAGGTGGTCATGAGGAGAGTCTCTCGAGTCACCATAAAAAGGCTCCGCTTGAACCATCCCCGAACATATGAAAAGAAATGTGGAAATACGGAGTAGCAAAGTCTGGGAAGATAACGGGTCCCGGTGTAGTGTGTACCCGAGGTGCTTGATTACCACGAACCGATGGAGGAGGAGGTGGAGGTGCCGGTTGCATAGCTTGGAGTATATTTTGCAACCATTCCCTATTTTTCGGAAGATTCATATCGGGAAAGTTCCCATTCGGATTTGGATCGAAATTGTGGGTCATTTCTCGAGTTCATCTACTAGCTCGAAGAACACGCTCTATCTCGGGCTCAAAATCGTATAGCGGCTCGTTGGATGAGCGGGTCATGCACCACAAGTCAACTTTTCAATTAAGCACAAGAAACAAAATTAGACTAATACGAAAATAAAAGAAAAGCAAGAAATAAACAACTAACTTAAGAATTATGAAAATGTAAACGAAAATCAAAAACTAAAAATAAACAAGTCCCCAGCAACGGGGCGAAAAACTTGACACGCTAGAGGCTAACGTGCTTTTATAGCAAGTGCACTAATCGTGTGTAGTAATAAATGGACGGTAAGTCGGGTTGTCGAACCACAAGGACTTGAATTCTAGTCTATGATTTGCAATAAAAATAAGACAATTTAAGGGAAAACAAGAGTAAAACAATTAATTAAACAAAGAGCAAGAGTAAGAACAAGCAACAGATTGAAACTCAATTGTGAAAATAGACTAAGGCACATGCAAGGCTTGATTTGATCCTTATTCGCACAAAACTCTCATCGAATTATTAGACCTAGTTGCTATGGTGAAAACTCCTAAGATAAAGAATAACCGATGTCTCGTGATAGACTCCTATACTTAAATGGCGGTTTCCTAAGTATGTCTACCCGGAAATCTAACCTCTTAGTATGCATTAAAGAGCTAGAGTTTACTCGATTAGATCTGAGGGTTCATGATCAATGTGCTTGTTCTATTGAATCTATTAATAGAGCAGTTAGGTCTAATTCACTCTTTGGTGGGGCCGACCTCGAAGTGTGATCTCAATGAGTCCAATAGCAATTGTTCAGTGATCGCCAAGATGGGATTCACTGTATCGATAGTAAACGAGAAAGTATCCTATGCAATCATATGCTTATGAAATTATAAGTCTTTGGCTAAAGCAATGAAACTAACTCATGTGGGACATGGAGGGTAGTTTGGTAATTTCATCATGCTATGATTACAAGCACAATATCAAGTTTAGTGAGTTTGACATAAACCATGACTCTCACTTGATTGGGATACGTCAGTGAAGGGCTTATACTCATATGGTATTTATGGTCCAGAGGTTCGTAAATGATTCATTCATTTCGTACTCAATTGGGTTACGATGTGAGTCCACGGGACTGGCTAGGTGACATTCACATCCTTTGATAATTCCTCCCATTGCCAATTGAGACGAACCTAAAGAGTCTCGCTATAAGAAACAAATGGGATATCTTTTTGTGTTAATCTTTTAGAAAGATATAATGGACGCATTGATTTATTAGATAAAAATCAATAAATTAAATATTTAATTGGAGAATTAATTAGATATTTAATATGTATTGGGATTTAAATAGGATTTAAATTAAATACATGTTAAAAGGTGGGCTAAGTTGAATGGGCCAACTTAAAGCCCACCATGTACATGTGGAGCCCTAGGAGGCGGCCACTTGAGGAGTTCTAGAGGACTCCGACTTGTTTGTTAAGTGATGGAGTTATAAGATAACTCCAACACTTACAAGTCACAACACAACCATAGTTGCAGAACACACAAAAAGAAGGAAATCCTCCCACCTCCAAAGTCTCGCCCTAGCCGTCCACCACCATAGTCGAGGGAGATTTGGAGATCTTTTGAAGGTTCGTTTCGCATGCATCTTTACAAATAGGAGCTCAAGTAGTTGCTGTTACACGAAGAATTATTACAAAATTAATATGGTAAATCTATTTCGTTTAGTTTTTGGAAAACTATTAAAATTCATTAATCCCGTTAAAGTGATCCATGTTTAGGAATCCGAAAAATTTATTTCGCTGCGTTTTTACTCCGATGGATTCCTAACAGTAAAAACGAATGAGGCCCAAGCTGACAATGGTTGACGTACTTCTTGAGCCTTTTGGAGATTTGATTTGGGGTACCAATCGAGCTGTACGTCTTGCTGGGCATCCAACTAAAGATTCGCACTAGGCTTTATGTTGGGAAAGTGCCCTCAATGCCAATGAGGAGATTAGAATATGAGGCACTAGTTTTTAGTAAAAGGTAATAGTGAGTTGATCATATAAGTCTTGATGGCATCTATAAGACTTGAATAAACAACGAGTCCATATGTATCAAGACAAACCTTCCACTCCTTATTGTTATTATTATACCCTCAGATGCCATAGAGGATAGAATGATAGGGCATCTTTCTTGTAATGGACTTATTTTTGTTATTAATAATAAAGGCATTATTTAGTTTTCACTTAAATCTTATTTGCATCCATAAGTTGTGTAAAAACACTTTGTCCATGTTTTCAATGTGATCCCTCTAATTCCTATAAGATAGGAAGATTGGCACTAGAAAGATCGATCTTGATCACTAAAAACTAGTTCGTAAGTAAAATGAAGTCTTTAATGGACAAATAAAGACTTAAAACACTTGTACAATCTTAGCTCTGACATGGGAGTGCCAGTCGAGTACCATGGGATGGTAGGATCTTAAAATTGCGGGCACATCAGTGGAACTGATATGCTCGAACACGACTCGCATTGGTTGTCACATGGGTTTTCTCTCTGTGACTGTCAATGACAGTACTGATTATGCGTAATAGTGAACCTTTGACCTGAAGCATCAGGTTGAAGATGCATTTGTGACGTCAAGTATTTCACTAGAGTAGTTAGACCCAATTCACCCGTTGGTGGGGTCGACCTCGAAATGCGGCTTAGTGGGCAAGTGGTAGTCTTAGCTGATATCTAACATGAAATTTGTTCTCTCCTAAGTGAGTGAGAAAGTACCCTATATGATTATAGATAAATAGAGATCAAAGTCTTTGGCTAAAGCAAAAAGAGACGATTGTGTGAAGCACTAGATCGATCTCAATGATCTCGTATTATTATAATTAATACATATGGTCAAGTTCAGTGAGTTTGACATAACCATGACTCTCACTTGATTGAGGTACATGAACAAAGGGTGTATACTTATACGGTATTTACGATTGGAAGGTTATGGAATGATCCAATCATTTGATTTTGTTTGGGTTACGAAGTGGGCCACGTGACTGGCTAGGTTTTACCCACATCCTTTGGTTTCCTCTCATTGCTAAACAAAATGAACCTAAAGAGTCACGCTAAAGGATTGATAAAGAAAAATGAATAAAGGAGTTTTTATTTTTCTTCTAGGAGTTTTAATTTATTGGATAAATTAAATAATTAATTATTCACTAGATGAAATAATTAATTATAAGGATAAGATTAATTATTAATTAATTTCCTTTGAAAATAAATTAATTTGGTTATTTAATTAATTTATTTGTTTATTGGATATAATAAATTATTAATTAAATAGATAATTAATTAAAACAAAAGAAGACCCGAGTCATGGATGCTTATTAGGCCAAGTTGGGCGTCCATAAGGATGTAAAAGGAGTCTTTGACCTAAAACAAGACATACACTTTTTCATAACTCTCCTAGAAAGAAAAGAAGAAATCCACCTCCCTCTCTCTATACTAGCCGTCGCCCCTTAGAGAAAATTAGTGGGAATTTTTCGTCAATCAATCTGTGCATGATAATTTAGACACAGCGTAATTTTGTTGTTCGGATCAAATTCAAGAATTGAAGATTACACAAGGATTGAAAAAATTGGGACTTCATCAATTCGAGATTTAGAGGAGGAATCAGATTCTCCAACCACTTCGTTTCAACGGGTAAGTATTATTCGTTACGTGAAATAGTAGATTTGAATATGCGATCAAAGAATTTACACTTTGAATTTTTAAATTAAAATTTTGAAATCTCTCCGCTTCGTTTATTTGATTTTTCATGAAATCCAACAGTGGTATCAGAGCCAATCTCTAATTCTCATATTTAATCATGTTTTTGTGATTTATGATGTGCATAATATGTGTTTTTGAAGCTCGTAATTATGTGTTAATTAAATCTGCGTTTTTATGGTTTTAAGCATGCATTTTGATTTTTTGTGTTTATTGTAAATCTGGGTAATTTTATGATATGAGAAAAAAATTAAGAAACGAGAAAAAATGGGGCTCGAAAGCCCCGAACTGATCGTGCACATTGCTGCTGCACGCAACGGCCAAGCAGTGTGGCCTGGCCACCCGGCCACAAAGGTAGATATACATAATTTATAATTTTGTATATCTAAGTCATCTAGTAGAACTAGAATCATTTTAATTGAAATAAACAATATAGAAAAGTTGAAAATTTTAATAAAGAACTTTTGAGTTGGACTAAAATTTTATATAATCAACATAAGTGTTGTAATATTGCGAGCATGTATTAATTGATGCGAACATATCTTATGTGATAGAAACACCGATCATGGACTTAAGTTATATTCGATTTACTTTTTCTTGTTTATGGGTTGTTGTAGTAAAATAATTTGAAAATTATTGAGGCCCATAAAGCTTAGTTTTTCGCTTTACCTTTCTTTGCGATGGCCCATTAGCTCGGGCCCTTTAAGAAAAGTCCGTGATCAAGTGTACATGAATTTATTTATTTAGTTCCATGTTTATATTGATAGGCATGATTATTAGTAGTATAAATTATGCATTGTGCTATATAAATTGATTAATGTACAAAGTGAGACCAAACATTTATAATTTAAATTCTCCCAAATAAATAATACCGAGTTAATAAAGGATGTGTGACATTCTCGCCCTCAACTAAGCTTATTAAAATTAAAATTACTACAAATATGTAATGCTTTCCAGTTATGGGGTTATGCATTTGGAAATAATTTGAAATTTTATTAAGTGCATGGAATGCCTTAATCGAAATATATTTCACCCTAGAAACCGGTTAGGTTGCAAGGTGAAATTCAAATGTTAGATTATAGAAGTTAGTGAGAATGAACTCGGGTAGTTCACGAGCTTAGAAAGCGGTTAGGTTACGGCTTGGTGAACTATGGGGAAAGTATTGAAATATTTATTGGATAAATTGATGTTAGATATCACTTCAAATAATTAATGGACCAGAAATCGGTTAGGTTGCAACCCATCTAATTAAGTGAGGACCTCAATACCCGCTATGGAATCGATGCCAATGACGATTCCCGATTTTCACATGGGAGTGTAGGAATTGAAAAATGCAGTGGGAGCCAAGATAAAGTTTAAGTCCTTAATTTTTTTTGGTTATGTCAAATACAAGTAATCTAATTAATCTGATTTATTTCTGCAGTTATCTCCTTATTTATCTCTCTCAAATATGACAAAACCATTTATGAAATTACTCGAAAAAAATGTTCTAATTGGACCCAACTACATGGAATGACTCACGATCTTAAGGAATGTCTCTAGTGAAGAGTCGATTGAATATGTGTTAGAAATTAATCGTCCTCCTATTCCTAAGAGGAATGAGGATGAGAAAGTTCAACTAGCTCACTTTCGTTGGACTTGTGACAACTATAAAGCTAGAGGATACATCCTAAGCTCTATGTGTAGTGAACTGCAAAGTTCTCATGATGCAATGAGCAATGCAAGGGACATAATTCTTCACGTGGAAGAAATGTTTGGAGAGCGCGGTAGGACTGTAAGATATTTCATATCGAAAGATCTCTTCAGAACGAGGATGAGAGAGGATGAGGACGTGGGAGACCATGTTCTCAAGATGATGACCCTAATGGAAAGATTAAAATCAATGAACTTCTATATGGATCTTCATCTTCAAGTTGATCTCATCCTACAGTCGCTCACTGGCTCCTTCTACTACTTCGTCATGAACTTTGATATCAATGATATTGATTGTTCATTAGCTAGGCTAACAAAGAAGCTTGAAATTGAGCAAGCTCGCATGAGGACGAGAGACAAGAGGGATTCTTTTATCTATTTCACGAATAACTCATTTGATGATCGACGAAATGGAAAAATGAGAAGAAAAGTAGGAGTATCCACAAGAACTCAAATGAAATTAGAACACGGCCGTAAGAGCAAAGTGCCTAAGAAGATGGACAGATGTCTTGAGTGCGGTGAGATTGGCCACTGGAAGAGGAACTGTCCTAAATTAGGCAAAGGCGCAAAAGGTATGGAACTTTTCATTTTTGAAACTAATTGTTCTATGACCGTTTTTTCTACTTCATGGATTCTGGACCAAGGGGCTAGTGCCCATGTGTGTTGTTTGGAACAGGATATGCAGAGAAGTAGAAAGTTGTGCCGAGAAGAAGTGATGATCAAAGTAGGCAGTGGGGAAAGCATCGTAACTACTAGGATTGGATTTACTTCTTTATATTTGAATTCTGGACATTTATTATTTTTAAATGATGTTTTAGTTTTGCCCAAGGGGCTTAAGAACATTGTTTCCATTCCTATATTAGTTAAGATAGGATATATATTCCGTTTTTCTAAATTGAATTGCAACATTTATTTTGGAAATAAATTAGTTGGCAATGCTTTTTTTAATTAATGGTTTGTATTATTTAAATGTCCGTAATTCATCTTATGTGAATGTTGTAACAAATAAATGTGGTAGGCAAGAAGCTAACTTAAGACTAAAGTGACATCTTAGACTAGGCCATGCTGGAGAGCACAAGATCCACAAAATGGAAAAAGATGGGCTTTTAAGCTCTCTGGGGTTGGATCCCTATCCAACATGTGAATCATGTCTCTTAGGCAAGATGGCTAGATCACCCTTCACCGGGACTTTTGAAAAAGCAACTCAAGTCTTAGGATTAGTGCATACAGATGTTTGCGGACCAGTTGGAGAAATGGCTCGTGGAGGTTTCTACAACTTCATCACTTTCACAGATGATCATTCAAAATATGGTTTAGTGTATCTGATGAAGCAAAAGTCTAAATCTTTTGAAAGGTTTAAAGAATTCAAAGCTTTGGTAGAAAATCAAACTGGGAAAAATATAAAAACTCTGCGATCGGATCCTGGAGGAGAATATATGAGCGCCGAGTTTGATGAATTCCTTAGAGAACAAGGAATAATGTTACAACTAACACCACCATCAACTCCTCAACTAAATGGAGTAGCCGAGCGAAGGAATTGAACACTGTTGGACATGGTTCGTTCCATGCTTAGTTACACTGATTTACCCATTTCGTTGTGGGGACACGTGCTCCTTACTGTTGCTTATATATTGAATAGATGTCCCTCCAAATCCATTCCTAAAACTCCGCATGAGACGTGGAATAATAGGAAACCAAGTCTTAATCACATTATAATTAGGGATGCCCTGCTTATGTCAAGAAAACTAAAGTGGAGAAATTGGAGACAATATCCCTCATAGGATGTTTCATTGGTTATCCTGAAGATTCCATGGGATTCTTCTTTTACCTAAATGATGATCAGAGAATCATTGTGGCCTTACAAGCCTACTTCCTTGAAGATGAATTCATCTTAGAAAGGGGGCAAAGGTAGAAAGATTGTTTTGGAAGAACAAAATGAAACGCCCTCTGAGACATCTATCTAAGAACCAAGGTCTGACCCAATAGTAGCACAACCACCACGTAGATCTGATAGAATACCCCATGGACCTGAGAGGTATGGGTATCTACTAAAGGGGGAGCCAGATCTTCACACTATAGTACAAGAAGGTCATGAAGATGATCCGTGTACCTATGATCAAGCGATGGTGGGTGTCGACGCTTCAAGATGGCGAGAAACAATGGATACAAAGATGGACTCTATGCAATCGAACCAAGTCTGGACTTTGGTAGATCGTCATGAAGGTATCAGGATGTAAGTGGATCTACAAAAGAAAGATAGGTAGCGATGGCAAGGTTGGCACCTTTAAAGCCAGGCTCGTAGCAAAAGGCTATAGTCAAAGAGAATGAATTGACTATTAAGAAACCTTTTCTCCCGTGGCGATGATAAAGTCCATCCGAATAGTGTTATCTATAGCTGTATACTTAGATTATGAGATATGGCAGATGGATGTTAAAACGGCTTTTCTAAATGGATTCCTAGAAGAGGACATCTATATAGAACAGCCAAAAGGTTTTGTATCCAAGACCGATATCCATAAAGTATGTAAACTTGAGAGGTCTATATACGGTCTCAAGCAAGCATCTAGAAGCTGGAATCTTTGTTTTGATGAAGTAGTAATGGGATATGGCTTCATCAAGAATGAAGATGAACCCTATGTCTATAAGAAGACTAGTGGGAGCAGTATCTCGTTCTTAGTACTATATGTGGATGATATCCTACTTATAGGAAATGACATAGGAATGCTTACTACTGTCAAGAAATGTATTTCGGGTACGTTTTCCATGAAAGACTTGGCAGAAGCGTCATACATTCTAGGAATTCGTATCTATAGAGATAGAACGAATAGAATCATAGGTCTCTCCCAAGGCCTTTACTTAGAAAAGGTCCTAAAGAGGTTTAAGATGGACAATTCTAAGAAAGGGTTTCTTCCCATTAGGCATGGAGTACACTTATCCAAATCTATGTGTCCTCAAAGTAAGGAAGATAGAAAATAGATGAACAATGTACCCTACGCTTCTGCAGTTGGTAGCCTGATGTATGCAATGTTGTTTACAAGACTTGGCATTGCCTATGTTGCAAGCATGGTGAGTTGATTTCAAGCAAACCCGGGAAAGGAATGTTGGATAGTTGTGAAGAATATCCTAAAGTATCTCAAAAGAACTAAGGATATGATTCTCATCTATGGAGGTGGAGACCTGAAGATGAAAGGTTACACTCACTCAGACTTTCAGTCTGACGTCGATGACCAAAAATCCATTCCAGGGTTTGCTTTCATGCTTAATGGTAGGGCGGTGTCTTGGAAAAGTTCCAAGTAAAGCACAACCGTGGATTCCACCACTAAAGCAGAATATGTGGCAACCTTAGAGGCAGCCAAAGAAGCTGTTTAGATGAGAAAGTTCCTTGGAGAACTTGAAGTGGTTCCTAGTGCACAGCTCCCGTTACCACTTTATTGCGATAACAATGGAGCAATAGCGCAAGCTAAGGAACCAAGGTCTCATAACTAGTCTAAACACATTGAGAGAAGATTTCACATCATCAGAGAGATCATTGGCAGAGGAGAGATAATAGTGCAGAAAATAGCCTCAGCTGACAGTGTAGCTGACCCGTTCATCAAACCACTACCTCAGGCTGTTCTGGACTGACACCTGGAGAGGATGGGTATAAGATACCACAATGAGTGGCATTGAGTGCAAGTGGGAGATTGTTAGGATTATGCCCTCAGATGCCATAGAGGATAGAATGATAGGGCATCTTTCTTGTAATGAACTTATTTTTGTTATTAATAATAAACGCACATTATTTAGTTTTCACTTAAATCTTATTTGCATCTATAAGTTGCGTAAAAATGCTTTGTCCATATTTTCAGTTCGATCCCTCTACTTCCTATGGGATAGGAAAATTGGCACTAGAGAGATCGATCTTGATTACTAAAAACTAGTTCGCAAGTAAAATGAAGTCTTTAATGGACAAATAAAGACTTAAAACACTTGTACAATATTAGCTCTAATATGGGAGTGCCAGTCGAGTACAATGGGATGGTAGGAGCTTAAGATTTTAGGCACATCAGTGGAACTGATATGCTCGAACACGACTCGCATTGGTTCTGTCACATGGGTTTTCACTTTGTGACTGTCAATGATAGAACTGATTATCCATAATAGGTATAAGTGAACCTTTGACATGAAATATTAGGCTGAAAATGCACTTGTGATGTCAAGTATTTCACTAGAGTAGTTAGACCCAATTCCCGTTGGTGGGGTCGACCTCGAAATGCGGCTTAATGGGAAAGTGGTGGTCTTAGCTAATATCTAACATGGGATTTGTTCTCCCATAAGTGAGTGAGAAAGTACCTTATGTGATTATAGATAAATAGAGATCAAAGTCTTTGGCCAAAGCAAAAGGAGACGATTGTGCGAGGCACTAAATCGATCTCAATGATCTCGTATTATTATAATTAATACCTATGGTCAAGTCTAGTGAGTTTGACATAACCATGGCTCTCACTTGACTGGGGTATGTGAACAAAGGGTTTATACTTATACGGTATTTATGATTGGAAAGTTGTGGAATGATCGATTTTGTTTGGTCTACGAAGTGGGCCACGTGACTGGGTAGGTGTTACCCACTTTCTTTGGTTTTCTCTTATTGCCGAACGAAACGAATCTAAATGTTAGGAAATTTCTTGTTAGATGTTTTGATGATGACAAGATAGGTTTCATGTTAGACCCCAAGGATATGTAAGTTTATCCTTTGTTAAAATATGTATACGCGTTTAAAGTTATCAAGTTGTAATTTTTAGTTAAGGCATTTTATCTTTATAGCTTTAGACTAGTATCTAACGCTTGAGCTAAGATAGAATTCTAGGTGAGTCTATAAAGGTGAAATTGAAGATCAGCGTCTGAAGACTTTGAAGATTAGAGATTCATTAAGCAGCTGTCAAGCGCTTATGAATCAATTCAGGATAACTTTCGTTTTTAAGCACTTGTCGTCACCTGAAGTTAATCCGAAGTCAATATGTTATTAAGTGCAATCAACAGACATTTATTTCCAACGGAAAATAAATTCAAATGCATTAAATGATTGATAAGAGCATTAAATGTGATAAGGACTATTGACGGTACGGGTGTGCCTTCCCCATTGGCTGTCAACTCAAAGTACGTCTGCTACCCACTCTGTGCAGCAGAATTTTCAGAGATGTCAAAAAAGACTAAGTCACGCGCCTCGTGCTTCTCACGCCCCTGCTTGTGTCCAACGGACAAATCCTGAGAAAAGTCTATAAATAGATACTCACAGCTCAAACCTAAATACTGAGAATTATTCACTTACGCTGTTGAAATCTATATCCAACTTTTAAAGCTCAAATCCTTCATAGCCAAAATTTTGTTGAGCTTAAACATCTCTACAGCCAAATCAATATCTCTTACCTCTTCATAAAAGAACCTAACCTTTCAAAGAGATATTACAAAAGTGTTTGAACTTTTCAAATCAAACAAAGCCGTGATAAAAACCCATCAACCTCTTCCATCTGTGTGACGAAGTTGTTGAAGACAAAGCATTATTTTTTAGTGGAACAAGCATTGTCAGAAGCAGATCTTAGCCTAGTCGAAATCTGTGTGATCAGGGAACTCGAGATCAAGCCTTCATCAATTTGCTATTGCGCAGAAGTTGTCTGTGTGAAGCTTCGCAATTCATTTTAGTGAATTCCACCTATGTGGAAAGGAGTAGAAGGACGTAGCTGGGATTACACAAACCCAGTGAACCTTACAATTCTCGTGTCTTATTTATTTACTGATTTACTGTCTATATTTATATTCCACCTTTTATCATGAAAAAGACAAGTAAATTAGTTAAGTGTCTATTTGACTAAATCAAACGCTAAGTAACTAAGTTGCATATTGGAACGCTAAAACTTTCAAAGAGAAGACTCAAATCTTTCTGTTGTGCTAACACTGATTAAAGAAGTGAACGCTTAAACCTATCTGATTAGAGTATTCAAATCTTGAAGTCTAAGTTAACTTTCTAAAAATAGTCTTTAGTAGACGCTTAGCCAAGCTCCTACATTTTCAAGCGTCCAAATTAATTTTAATACGAATAATTTTTGAAGTCGAAAAAGACTTCAGGGTCTATTCAACCTCCCCCCCCCCCCCCCCTTCTAGACCCTTTTGTATGCCACTTGAGACCAACAAGTGGTATCAGAGCGATTAAAGTTGAAATTTTAAAATTTCCAAGCATAACTGGTTGTTTAGATCATTTTTCAAAATTTGGTTGCTTTTAAATTTTTCATGGCATTTTCTAAAATTCCTAAGTTGACCAAGTCAAACTATGACTCATGGAAGGTCAAAGCTTTTACTTATTTATATTCCTGTGATGACGAAATGTGTGATGTCATTTCAGATGGACCTATTCAGATTTACAAAGTAATCACCAGAGCGCCTGGAGCCACAGAAGAGACTCCAGATGGCTATGTTGAGAAGCCTAAGCAGGAATGGTCCACAGATGAGCGTCGAAGATTTAATCTAGACAATACTGGTCGGAACGCTTTGTACACTGCTATTGGTGATAACGACAACTTATCCAACAAGGTCAAATCTTGTAACACTACCAAGGAGATATGGGATAAGTTAGCCATAATTTGTAACGGTTCAGCACAAATCAAGGAAAACAAAGTTTCAATCGCCAAAGAAAAGTTTAATGGTTTTAAGATGTTGCCTAACGAGACACTAGAGCAATTGGACATAAGATTCAAAGGTCTTGTTACGGAACTTACATCGTTGGGAATGGACTTGCAAAACAGAGAAATGGTGGTTAAGATTTTCAGAAGTCTACCTAGTAGATTTTTTATGAAGACAACAGCGATGAGAGAATCTAATATGTTGGATCTTTCAAGTCCAGAAGACGCATTTTCAAAGCTCAAAGCATTTGAGTTTAAGTTGAATTCAGCCAGTGATGTTGTGAGTAGTCTGGTAATTGAGTTTGGAGCGCTTATAGCATCAATCAAGGGTAAATCAGGTAACAAGGGAAAGGTTTCGGATATCAGTGAGGATGAGGAACTAGCGCTGCTAAATAGATTCAGAAAGTTCTTAAGATATGAAAAGAAAGGGAATAGTCCTAAGCATCAAGGACAAAGTTCATATCAAGCGCCTGCTCCACCACAACAACAATATCAAGTGCCTCAATATTCTGCACCTTCTCCTCCAGAATATCAAGCGACTACTCAACAGAATCTTTCATCTCCAATGGTGTCAAAACCACACACTACAAGGTTAACAAATGAACAAAAGATGAAAACTAATCTTTGTTATAATTGGAGGAAACCAGGGCACTACCAGGTAAATTGCCTTTATCCAAATGTATCCAAGCCCTCAAGGCAGGATTACTTGGATAGAAACCAATTCAGGAGCAACCTTCGTCAACAAGGTTTGCTAGCGGAATCAGAACCAGCGTCCGCAATTGAAGATTTGGAGTCTTCAGAGGAATGTAGTGATGCTGATGAGCCATTGGATGACTCAGCGCTTATCTGTCTTATGGCCAGAGATGATGAAGCATCTCCTGAGGTAAACACTGAGATATCTTACCCTCTCTCTTATGAAGAATTACTTGACAAAGTCAAAGAATATTATAATGATTGTCAAGATGGCGCCAAATTATTTCAAAATCACAAGTGATAAAGTAATGCTCAAAGCAGAGTTGCAAGTTCAGCAACAATGCATTGAGAAGAACCAATCGCTTGAGAGTGAGATAACCCAGTTGAAAAGTGATCTTGATACAATAGTCAAGAGAGAAGCTGAGCTGATTGCTAGACTTGCTAATGTTAGGATTATGCCTTCAGATGCCATAGAGGATACAATGTATAAGGCATATTTCTTGTATTGAACTCAAACTCTTCTTAAATAAAAGACATTATTGAGTTTTCACTTAATTCTTATCTGCATCTATAAGTTGTGTAAAATGTTTTGTCCATGTTTTTAGTGCGATCCCTCTACTTCCTGTGGGATAGGAAGATTGGCACTAGAGAGATCGATCTTGATTACTAAAATAAGTTCGCAAGTAATATGAAGTCTTTAATGGACAAATAAAGACTTCGAATACTTGTAAAATCTTAGCTCCGACATGGGAGTGCCTGTCTGGTATCATGGGATGATAGGAGATTAAGATTGTAGACACGTCAGTGGAACTGATATGTTCGAACATGACTCGCATCGGTTCTGTCACATGGGTTTTCACTCTGTGACTGTCAAGGACGGAACTGATTATGCGTAATAGGTATATGTGAACCTTTGACATGAAGTATCAGGCTGAAGATGCACTTGTGACGTCAAGTTTTTCACTAGAGTAGTTAGACCCAATTCACCCTTTGGTGGGGTCAACCTCAAAATTCGGACTTGATGGGCAAGTGGTAATCTTAGTAGATATCTAATATGGGATTTGTTCTCTCATAAGTGAATGAGTATGTACCGTATGAAATTATAGATAAATAGAGATCAAAGTCTTTGGCTAAAGCAAATGAGATAATTGTGCTTGGCACTAAATCGATCTCAATAATCTCGTATTTATCATGATTTATACATATGGTCAAGTCCAGTGAGTTTGACATAACCATGACTCTCACTTGACCGGGGAGCGTGAACAAAGGGTTTATACATATACGGTATTTACGTTTGGAAGGTTTCGGAATGATCCTATCATTCGATTTCGTTTAGGTTACGAAGTGAGCCACGTGATTGGCTAGGTACTACCCACTTCCATTGGTTTCCTCTCATTGCCAAACGAAACGAACCTAAAGAGTCGCGCTAAAGGATTGACAAAGAAAAATGAAGAAAAAAGAATTTCTATTATTTCTTTTGGGAGTTTTAATTTATTGGATAAATTAAATAATTAATTATTTATTAGATAAAATAATTAATTATAGTGATAAGATTAATTATTAATTAATTTCCTTGTGAAATATATTAATGAATTAATTTATCTAATTAATTTGGTTATTTAATTAATTTATTTATTTATTGGATATAATAAATTATTAATTGAAATAAGAAATTAATTAAACAAAACAAATCCCGGGGCTAAATAAGGAGTCCAATTGGACGCCTATGAGGCCTCAAAGTGGCGTCTTTGAGAGGCCACATATTAGGGCTCTTTTGTTTTGACTTGTTCAATAAATCATGAGGTATATAAGGACTCTTTGACTTAGAACAAGAAAGGAGAATACACAACTCACATAACTCTCAAAAGAAAGAAAAATATTCCTCCCCTCCTCTATATCTAGTTGTCGACCATAGAGAAAAAAGAAAGGGGATTTTTCGTTTGTTGATCCGTGCGTGACGATTTAGAGACGACGTATTTTCGTTGTCCGGATCAAGTTCAAGTTTGAAGAATCAAACCAAAGGATTGAAGATTTGGAAGCTTCAATATTTCGAGTTTGGAGAAAAAGAAGTTTTTCTCCATCTTCATATTCATATTAACGAGTAAGTTTTATTCGTTATACGCTTTTAGATTCAATTATGCGAATTAGAGTACCAATTGGGTTTTCGTTTTTAAATTTTTGAAATCGTTTCCGCTGCGTTTATGCTTTTTCGAATGAAACCCAACAGTGGTATCAGAGCCAATCTCTGATTTTCATATTTGAACTTGTTTACGTGATTTAAGAATTGCATGTTATATGTTTTTGAAGTATGTTTGTCTGTTTTTCTTAAATCTGCATTTTATGGTTTTTTGCCTAATTTTTTTATTTTTAGTTATTGTAAATCTGGGGATATTTGATGATATTAAAAATAAAAAAATACCGAGGAAAAACGGGGCTCGAAAGCCCCGAGAAAAATGCGTGCAGCAGCGCGCACAACTGCGCGCGCTATTTAACGCAGCCGGGCCGTTCGGGCCGGCCCTGCCCAGTCACGGCCCGTCGGGTAGTGACCGTGGCTCGACGAGTCGTGGGTTTGGATACCCAATTTGTTGATCCGGGTCATGGATTCGGGTCGTAAAAAGGGCTATGTTTCGGTCGAAATTGTTTTTTGAATTTTGGGTGATTTTAAGCATAAATTCAACTCATTACATGCATTTGTGGCATAAATTACTCATAATTAAGCATAAACCATATGAAATCATAGTATCAAATCACGTAAATCTCAACCCTATCAGAAGTGTTCCAAACAATCGACTACTGCTGATTCAACCACCGAAGCGAAATATATTGTTACCTCAGAGGCAGCAAAGGAAGTTATTTGGATGAGGAACTTCATCCATAAGTTGGGTGTCTTTCTATCTATTGTTAACTTGATACCGGTGTACTGTGATAACAATGGGGCTATTGCGCAAGCAAAGGAACCAAGGTCTCATCAGAAATCCAAGCACATAAAAAGGCGATACCATTTGATCAGGGAGATCATTGGGAAAGGTGACATTCGAGTGGAGCGTGTAGACTCGATAGACAATGTAGCAGACCCACTCACCAAACCCCTTAGTGAAAAGGTGTTTGATGGACATGTAGGAAAGATGGACCTCAAATACGTGGACAACTGGCTCTAGGGCAAGTGGGAGATTGTTAGAGTAGATGTCTGGCACGTCAATTTTGGGTGCCACTTTCTGTGTAATAAACTCCATGAGATAATCTTTTCTTATGAGTAAAGTCAATTTTATTATGGCATTCGTTTTTCTTAAATTGTTGTAATATGCTTAGAACAAAGTTCCTTGAATCACACATGACTATGGGACATCATCAAACATCGGGAATGACGATGATGAAATACGTCTCTAAGGTCGTGATTCTTAAAAGGCTCCAAGTCGTTAATGGGTCTGTCAAGATGAGGGATTGATAAGTGCAATATTTATATATTTTATTACCTCTATCTTTAGCATTTTATTGTGATTATATGGCCATTGGAACTGATTTTATCTCATTTTGTGATTTGGGCAAGAGTTGAAGTGCAAAATATCAATTTCAATCAAAATGACAGATTTGGCGATGTTTCGGAAATATTAATATATCTGGAGATGCAGACATTAGTTTCTATTGAATTTTATCTAGTTGGAAAGCTAAGACAAAGGCCTATATTTTTTATGAAGAAGTCCAGACCCAGTTCGGAAGTTAAAGGGCTCGAAAGTGTTGAAGAATTTAATGAAGATTTCTGTTCTGGACTGGACTGGAATGCGCAGCTTTGGTGAAAAATTCATAACTAGAGTTATGTGTCTTGGATTCAGTCAAGGCCAGTTGGAAATGAAATCTAACACATAAAGCTACAAATGTCTAGAAGGAGTCAAAGTCAGATTCGATGAATTAGAGGCGACAAATCAGAATGTAAAGGGAAGAATATATTCTCCATGCTTTGATGTTAAAGAGAAGAATATATTCTCCATGCTTTGATGTTAAAGGGAAGAATATATTCTCCATGTCTTGATAAAGGAAGAGAGAATATATTCTCTCTATGATTATGTCATCTTTTCATTGCCTATATATATGTCTTGCAAGAGTTGAAGAACAACAACAAAAACAAGAAGAAAACAAAGAGAAGAGAGTCAGAAAAATAGTATTTTCAAGTTTTATGCTTACAATTATGAGTAGCTAAGTTTTTATTTCGATTCAAGGGAGTTCATTTTGATTCACATGTTGTGAGACACGGAGCTTCATCTATCTATCTACGGTTTGATTATCTTTTGTTTCTTTTTCTTAATGTTCATGCTTGTTTAGATAATAATCTAAGGTGCACATTAGTTGATTATCTATTACAATCTATTGCTAACAATCTTCATAATCCGTAATTGTTATGTTTGATTTGTGCATGTAGCAATTAGGTTTTCATGATTAGGATCCCAATTTTCGTTGATAACCTAAGGGAAACATTAGAGTAAATTAAATAGTTGGCGCTTGCTTAAACTATTGTTTATCCTTAGTCGCTTCTAATTCGTTATGCTATTAGTAACATGATTAGGATTGCTTAATACCGAATCAGTTGATAATAAGAATTTAACCGGGTGCTGGGCTTTGGTTAATGATATACGGAAGTTAATAGGGATCTACATAGCTGGTTATTTATGTTCTTGGCTAAGTAATCAAAGAATAGATAGTATTTTAGGTGTCTATGATCAACTTGAATTGAGGAACGAACTATCCTTGAATCGATGCTTTACATTTATTGAACTTCCTATTTAATTCCTGTCATTATTAATTCATCAAACAAACCTCCCCATTGAATATTATTTTGATCAACCAATCTCTAGGGTTCGACCTGGACTTACGAGTACTACAAATTCTTGTGAGAACAGTAATTATATTTTGGTGCATTCGACACGTACCAAAATTTGGCGCCGTTGCCGGGGATTGGTTTTCGGTCAAAATTTTATTTTATTCTAATTATTATTGTAATATATATAGGCTGTTAGATTTATATATTTCTTAGTTTTAACTTTTATTGACTAGTTTGTGCATTGAAAAAAAAAAACAAAAAAAAAACACTGTTTTTCGAATTCGGCCACGAACTCTATATCAATTTTGAAGGAAACGTCGTTTTAAAAATAACTCAGCATACTTTAGTATGCTGAGCACCAGCCTCTCGGGCCCAAATTCCATCGTTTACTAGTTGTTTTTTTGCGTTTTTGTGTTTTCAATCAGTTTTTAAGTTTTATTTTTATTTGTTTTCGATATTTCTATACTTTACCTTGTTAGTTTTTGTGTTTTATGACCTCTAAGAGCCAGGAAATTGATCCAGAGATTGAAAGAACGTTCCACAGATTAAGAAGAGAGGCTAAACAGGCAATTGAAGAGCAAAACTCAATACCGAAAGAGTCAATCCCTTCTCCAAAGGGAAGCACCGAATCTCTGCACCTGTTTTCAAGTGATTCAGACGAAGAGGAAGTCATGGCAGCCAACAATAGGACTCTAAAGGAGTTGGCTGCTCCAAATTTTAATCAACAACCTTTATGCATTGAATACGCTACTTTAGATGTTGCTTTTGAATTGAAATCTGGATTGATTCACTTATTACCTAAATTTCGTGGTCTTGCAGGAGAGGATCCAAATAAACATCTGAAGGAGTTCCATGTTGTTTGTTCAAGCATGAGACCAACTGGAGTGTCCGAGGAGCAGATTAAATTGAGAGCTTTTCCATTCTCCTTAGCTGATGATGCAAAGGATTGGCTCTATTATTTACCATCGGGGACGATAACAACATGGAATGAAGTGAAGAGGCTGTTTTTGGAAAAGTACTTCCCAGCTTCAAGGGCTGCCAACATAAGAAAAGAAATTTGTGGCATAAGGCAGTACAATGAAGAGTCATTATACGAATACTGGGAGCGTTTTAAGAAGTTGTGTGCAAGCTGCCCCCACCACCAAATAAGTGAGCAATTGTTAATTCAATATTTTTATGAAGGCTTACTGTATATGGACAGGAACATGATTGATGCAGCGAGTGGAGGAGCGTTAGTAGATAAAACCCCCACAGCTGCCAGAAATTTGATTTCCAATATGGCGGCAAATTCACAGCAATTTGGCATGAGGTTGGACCACACACCTAAAGCAGTTAATGAGGTAAGTACATCTAACCTTGAGCATCAAATTTCTGAGTTAACACCATTAGTTCATCAGATGGCGGTAGGAAATATGCAAGTAGCGAAGGTATGTGGTATTTGTTCAGTTACAGGACACCCCACTGATGCGTGTCCAACATTGCAAGAAGAAACGAACCAGCAAGCCAATGCCATTGGAGGATTCCCAGGTTAGCAACAAAGAAAGTACGATCCTTATTCCAATTCATACAATCCAGGCTGGCGAGATCACCCCAATCTCAGTTATGGAAATCAAGTTGGACAAAATCGTTATCAAAATTCTTTCCAGCCTCGACAGCAACATCAAACGAATCAATCTTCAAATTCAGGTATGGCTTTAGATAAAATTGTTAAAGCTCTCGCTAACAATACCCAACAATTTCAACAGGAAACAAGAAACAGCATCCAAAATTTAGAGAAACAGATAAGTCAGTTAGCAACTTCGATGAGCAAGATGGAAGCTCAAGGTTCGGGCAAATTACCCTCCCAAACAATCATAAATCCTAGAGAGAATGCCAGTGTAGTAACTTTGCGGAGTGGAAAAGAAATTCAGAGCCCAACTCAAAGTGTGCCGGAAGAAGAAAAACCCACAGAAGCTAAAATTAGTCTCGAAGCTCCTAAGGTTAGTTTTCCTTCAAACATGCATAATTCCACTAACACTGTTCCTGTTTCCATCCCCTTTCCGAGCAGGTTAAGTAAATCCAAGAAACAAAATGAAGAGAAGGAGATATTGGAGACATTCAGGAAGGTAGCAGTAAACATTCCACTGCTTGATGCTATTAGTCAGATTCCGAGATATGCGAAATTTCTTAAGGAGCTATGCACCACGAAGAGGAAGCTACGAGGAGACGAAAAGATTAAAGTGGATGAAAATGTGTCTGCAATAATCCAGCGAAAACTGCCACCTAAGTGTAAGGATCCAGGTACGTTTACTATCCCTTGTGTGATTGGTAATAATAAATTTGAACGTGCCATGTTAGATTTAGGTGCATCAATTAACGTCATGCCTTATTCAATTTATGCATCTCTTAATTTGGGTCCCTTGAAACAAACTGGTGTTATTATACAATTGGCGGATCGATCTAATGCATACCCCGAGGGGGTGCTTGAGGATGTGTTAGTGCAGGTGAATGAATTAATCTTTCCAGCTGATTTTTACGTTCTGAATATGGAAGATAATGGATCCCCAAATCCAGCCCCGATCCTCCTAGGACGCCCCTTCCTCAAAACAGCAAGAACAAAGATTGATGCTCATGATGGCACTTTGTCAATGGAGTTCGATGGGCAGATTGTCAAATTTAGCATATTCGAATCCATGAGGTATCCCCCTGATGTGAATTCAGTTTATTCTATTGATATTATTGATGTGTTAGCCCAGGAGGTTTTTGAGAAAAATCAAGTGGATGCATTGGAAGTAGTACTCAGTCATGGTTTATGGCAATTCGGGGAACATCTGAATTTTAGTGATGAAGTTGAAGAGATGATTATGGCTTTGCAGTCCTTACCACCAGCCCCTAGCAGGTATAATGTGTCAAAAATTGAATTATCATTTAATCACACAAAATTGTTGCCATCTGTGTTGCAGACACCGAATTTAGAACTTAAGCCCTTACCCGACCATTTGAAGTATGCGTACTTAGGGGAGACTGAGACCTTGCCAGTAATAATTGCAAAGAATCTGACTATGGTGCAAGAGGAAAGACTTGTTAGAATACTTCGAGATCATAAGATAGCAATTGGATGGACTATAGCAGACATCAAGGGAATTAGTCCTTCCATGTGCATGCACCGGATTTTGTTAGAGGATGACTCAAAACCAAGCAGAGAGGCTCAAAGGAGGTTGAATCCATTGATGATGGATGTAGTAAAGAAAGAAATCCTGAAGTTGTTGGATGCAGGAGTTATTTACCCAATTTCAGACAGCAAGTGGGTCAGTCCTGTTCAGGTTGTACCAAAAAAATCTGGAGTGACGGTAGTGCAGAACCAGAAGAATGAGCTAGTTCCTACGAGGATTCAAAATGGGTGGCGTGTTTGCATTGATTACCGCAAGCTGAATGCAGCAACGAGAAAGGACCATTTTCCTTTACCTTTTATTGATCAAATGCTTGAACGATTAGCCGGTAAATCTCATTATTGTTTTCTTGATGGCTACTCAGGTTATAACCAGATTGTGATTGCTCCTGAAGACCAAGAGAAAACCACATTCACGTGTCCGTTTGGAACATTTGCTTATCGGAGGATGCCGTTTGGACTTTGCAATGCACCAGCCACTTTTCAGCGCTGCATGATAAGTATTTTCTCCGATTTAATCGAAAAGTACATTGAAGTTTTTATGGACGATTTTATGTGCATGGGGATTCATTTGATTCTTGTCTTGAAAATTTATCTCGTGTGCTTGATCGTTGCATTGACACAAACCTTGTTTTGAATTTTGAAAAATGTCATTTTATGGTAGAACAAGGGATTGTATTAGGACATGTTATTTCATGTAGGGGTATTGAGGTAGATAAAGCTAAGGTAGATTTAATTGTGAACTTACCCTACCCCACATGTGTGAGGGATGTGCGATCTTTCCTTGGCCATGCAGGTTTTTATCGTAGATTCATCAAGGATTTTTCGAAGATTGCATTGCCTCTATCCAAGTTGCTACAACAAGATGTGATTTTCGAATTCACCCAAGACTGCAAGGATGCTTTTGATAAACTGAAATCAGCGTTAACCACTGCACCTTTGATGCAGCCACCAGATTGGTCTCTTCCATTCGAAATAATGTGTGATGCGAGTAATTATGCAATGGGAGCAGTTTTAGGACAACGAGTTGGCAAACAACCTCATGTGATCCATTATGCTTCCCGGACCCTTAACGCGGCTCAGTGCAATTATTCAACTACTGAAAAAGAACTTTTGTCTATTGTTTTTGCTTTAGATAAATTTCGTTCTTATCTACTTGGATCTAAAGTGATTGTATTTTCTGATCATGCAGCTTTAAGACATCTTTTGGCGAAGAAGGAATCAAAACCGAGGTTAATGAGATGGATTCTTCTTCTTCAAGAATTTGATTTGGAGATTAAAGATAAAAAGGGGGCTGAAAATTTGGTGGCAGATCATTTGAGTCGATTAGTGCGAAAAGAAAATCTGGTGCCACTACAAGAATTCTTTCCGGATGAGCAATTGTTTGCTCTGCAAGGTATGGTTCCTTGGTATGCTGATTTAGTGAATTATTTAGTTTCTAGAACTTTACCTGATGATTTGAGTAGAGCTAAGAAAGATAAAATTAAGAATGAGGCAAAATATTATGTGTGGGATGATCCATACTTGTGGAAGTTTTGTTCCGATCAAATTATTAGGAGATGTGTGCCTGATTCTGAATTAGAGTCTGTCTTGAAATTTTGTCATGCTTATGCGTGTGGTGGTCATTTTGGACCTAAGAGAACTGCAAGAAAAGTGTTAGATAGTGGTTTCTATTGGCCTACTTTATTCCGTGATGCTTATGTCATGTGTAAAAATTGTGAACAATGTCAAAGAACGGGGAATTTAAGTCATAGGAATGAAATGCTTCAAACGCCCATACTTGTTTGTGAGATTTTTGATATATGGGGTATTGATTTTATGGGACCTTTTCTTTCCTCCTTTGGTTTTGTTTATATCTTACTTGCGGTTGATTATGTTTCGAAGTGGGTGGAAGCTAAAGCCACCCAAACTGATGATTCTAAAGCTGTTGTAGGTTTTCTCAAGTTTAACATTTTTAGTAGGTTTGGCATACCAAAAGCGTTGATAAGTGATCAGGGGTCCCATTTTTGTAATCGAGCTGTGGATACTTTGCTAAAAAAATATGGGGTGTTTCATAAGACATCCACACCTTATCACCCTCAGACAAATGGGCAAGCCGAGGTGTCCAATCGAGAAGTCAAGTCCATCTTGGAAAAAACTGTAAATCCTAATCGAAAAGATTGGAGTCTTCGACTTGAAGATGCATTATGGGCGTACCGGACAGCCTATAAAACACCTATTGGGATGTCTCCATATAGGTTAGTCTTTGGTAAATCGTGTCATCTTCCGGTGGAATTGGAACACAAAGCGTTTTGGGCTGTAAAGAGTTGCAATTTAGATAGAGATCAAACTGGTATACATAGGAAGTTGCAACTACAAGAGTTAGAGGAGATTCGCCTTGATGCTTATGAGAATTCCCGAATTTACAAGGAGAAGACCAAGGGGTTTCATGACAAGATGATCTCTAGGAAGGAATTTGTGATTGGACAAAAAGTGTTGCTTTACAACTCAAGACTCAAATTAATGCCTGGTAAGTTACGTTCTCGTTGGGTTGGACCTTTTGTTGTGATTAATGTATTTTCTTATGGTGCAGTAGAGATTCAAAGCTTAGAAACTAACAAGTTGTTCAAGGTAAATGGACATAGACTTAAACCTTTCTATGAAGGTTTTCAAGAGCATACAATTGAAGAAGTTTCATTGATCAATCCAACTTACTTGGATTAAAAGGCTGCAAAGTCGAGCCAACGACTTTAAAAAAAGGCGCTACTTGGGAGGCAACCTAAGAGTGGCTGAACGACCATCATCAGATTTGCTTTCTTTTTCCCTATCTCTTTTAATTTCGTTTGTTCATTTTTTTCATTTATTTTTATTTATTTATTTTCATTCTGTGTTGCATTGAGGACAATGCAGATTTTAAGTGTGGGGGAGATGGTTAGCTATTTGTTTTATGAGTTAAAAAAAAAATTCTTTATTGTGCAGCCAAGTAAGGTAGTGAAAAATTATTTTCCTTCATCAGTGGTTGATTGAAAAATAAACTAGATTCAATAGAAAAGTTAAGTAGTGTTTAAATTGTTATGATTGTTGAAGTACAGGCTTTTAGAGAAATTCGTGTGAATTCGTAATTTAGCATAACTTTGTATGTGACTTTTGACTTGCTGAAATCCCTTCAAATTCCTCAAGGTTAATCTGGTTGATAGTGACTTAAAATAATAATGGATGAAATTCCTCGGTGTAAAGCTTGAGGCGTAAACTATGTAATGTCGAAGATATAATATAGCGCCTGGGATTATCTACACTGAAGGGATTAAGCCTGAGGAGTTTTCAAGCTTGATAACCTAAGACTATCTAGTCTGGGATCTATCGGCCCAAACCTGCTACTGTGTTGGAAATCTAATAGGGCTATTCAAAGTATGTCCAGAATGAAATGATCCGCTTGTTGAGTAATCGGGTGCATTCATGAATAATGTTTGTATTCGCGTCAAAAGACAAGTGTGTGCTTAATAATAATATATTGCTCGTTTTAATTCATGCTTGAGGAAATATAAAGGGATGATGTTGAGTTAAATGTTGCATTAATAGTATTGCGGTTACAAAATGAAGTGAATTCTTGAGAAGTTTGTGTGAATGCAAGAGTAATGGTGGACACATGATTAACCTTTCTAGCGAATTTTGTTAATTTTTGGTTATGAATCGATGATGTTTAGAAAGAAAATTTCATGAACTTGCTTGTTTGTACATTGAGAGATTGATTTTGTGGGTATATCTTCTGCAAACCCTCACGAGACTAAACTCGTCCACTAGGGGTAACCTAGGGGTTTAAAGGCTTGTTGCATATGCTAAATGCAACCGTGTTACCTACGAAAGTGGTTGGCTTTAGTTTTAGTTTTTTTTTTTTTTCTAGTTTCTCTTTATCATTGCCCGAGGACGTGCAAGAGCTAAGTGTGGGGGAATTTGATAAGTGCAATATTTATATATTTTATTACCTCTATCTTTAGCATTTTATTGTGATTATATGGCCATTGGAACTGATTTTATCTCATTTTGTGATTTGGGCAAGAGTTGAAGTGCAAAATATCAATTTCAATCAAAATGACAGATTTGGCGATGTTTCGGAAATATTAATATATCTGGAGATGCAGACATTAGTTTCTATTGAATTTTATCTAGTTGGAAAGCTAAGACAAAGGCCTATATTTTTTATGAAGAAGTCCAGACCCAGTTCGGAAGTTAAAGGGCTCGAAAGTGTTGAAGAATTTAATGAAGATTTCTGTTCTGGACTGGACTGGAATGCGCAGCTTTGGTGAAAAATTCATAACTAGAGTTATGTGTCTTGGATTCAGTCAAGGCCAGTTGGAAATGAAATCTAACACATAAAGCTACAAATGTCTAGAAGGAGTCAAAGTCAGATTCGATGAATTAGAGGCGACAAATCAGAATGTAAAGGGAAGAATATATTCTCCATGCTTTGATGTTAAAGAGAAGAATATATTCTCCATGCTTTGATGTTAAAGGGAAGAATATATTCTCCATGTCTTGATAAAGGAAGAGAGAATATATTCTCTCTATGATTATGTCATCTTTTCATTGCCTATATATATGTCTTGCAAGAGTTGAAGAACAACAACAAAAACAAGAAGAAAACAAAGAGAAGAGAGTTAGAAAAATAGTATTTTCAAGTTTTATGCTTACAATTATGAGTAGCTAAGTTTTTCTTTCGATTCAAGGGAGTTCATTTTGATTCACATGTTGTGAGACACAGAGCTTCATCTATCTATCTACGGTTTGATTATCTTTTGTTTCTTTTTCTTAATGTTCATGCTTGTTTAGATAATAATCTAAGGTGCACATTAGTTGATTATCTATTACAATCTATTGCTAACAATCTTCATAATCCGTAATTGTTATGTTTGATTTGTGCATGTAGCAATTAGGTTTTCATGATTAGGATCCCAATTTTCGTTGATAACCTAAGGGAAACATTAGAGTAAATTAAATAGTTGGCGCTTGCTTAAACTATTGTTTATCCTTAGTCGCTTCTAATTCGTTATGCTATTATTAACATGATTAGGATTGCTTAATACCGAATCAGTTGATAATAAGAATTTAACCGGGTGCTGGGCTTTGGTTAATGATATACGGAAGTTAATAGGGATATATATAGCTGGTTATTTATGTTCTTGGCTAAGTAATCAAAGAATAGATAGTATTTTAGGTGTCTATGATCAACTTGAATTGAGGAACGAACTATCCTTGAATCGATGCTTTACATTTATTGAACTTCCTATTTAATTCCTGTCATTATTAATTCATCAAACAAACCTCCCCATTGAATATTATTTTGATCAACCAATCTCTAGGGTTCGACCTGGACTTACGAGTACTACAAATTCTTGTGAGAACAGTAATTATATTTTGATGCATTCGACACGTACCAGGGATATTGACAAAGATCCGAAAGACTTGCTTGTGTATATAGTTCTTGGAGAACGTGCCTCGTCCCATAGGCATAGATGTACACGAGGGTTCTCATTTGGGATAATGAATGAACTGAACAACCCCGCTGGAAATTCTTAAAATGGTTATCCTGATCGAATATGGAATTTCCTATAATCACATAGGCATAAGAGTAATCCTTATGGATCTGAGGTTCCATTGATTACTTTGAGCATAGTCGATTATACTTTAACTTATCTCATGATTCCTTCGCGAGTCGTCATATGGGATATCTTGGGTATAGTATGATTATGTGTCGAGGTACATGAGAGACCAAGATGGGATCCATCACTGATTTAGCAAATTAGACATTTCCTATGTTTTGCTTATTACATCGATTCAAGAAATCTTTGGCCAAAGTATGGCAATATAAAGAGGCAGAGTATTTCCTCATTTAGATTGCATGAATCGATATCATGCAATGAAGGAGACTTAGTGATTGGGTCGTAAGAGTCTTGACTAAGCCATTACTCGAGACACCAATCTGAGAAATTTGATGGAGGGATCTTACTTATGCGAGGATCATGGTTATGATTTGTGTCAAGGTCTTTGAGACCCGTTTCTAGACAGTAACCTCAACTTTTAGGTACCATGTTGTTATGGGTAATAATTCATGGTCGGATTAAATCAAGGAAGACTCAAGGATGAAATCAAATTTCATCAATTTACTAACTTTGCTGTAGAATTAAAATTCTTGATCTACGCAATAGCACCAATAACGGATTCCTGCATCTAGATATCACGCCAGAAAAAGTTAGAAGAAAAAAATCCTCCTCTTCTGGCTCCGGTGAGGCCGACGGCTATAAGAGAGAAGGAGAGAGAAGTTTTCTCTTCTTTTCGTTGTTGTCAAGTTATGAGAGTCACTTACGTCTTTCCAACTAACGCATTTGTATATATATAGGATGACCGGCTTGGAATTAATTAAATCGTTGAGCCCATACACCCATATCACACTCCTACTTCATATCCTATTGGGCTAAGTTGACTTTCAACTTAGTCCAATTTTTAATTAAGTCCAACTTATTTTAATCTAATTAAAATAGGATATTAATTAATAATCAACCAAATTAATTGATCCAATAATTAATTTAGGATAGGATGAATATAATAAATAAACTAATTATTTATTATTAATTTATTTCAATTAATCTAATTAATTAATTAAATTATTTTGTTCATCAAATGACAAATTACCTAATTTATGTAATTTGACAACACAAGATTTTCTTCGCTTATTTCCTTGAAAGAGCGACTCTCTAGGTTCGTCTCAATTGGCATTGGGAGGAAACCAAGGATGTGAGTCTCACCTAGCCACTCATGTAGATTCATAGCAAAACCCAATTGAGATCAATACGAACCTTTTGGTCACAGACACCATGTGAGTATAAGCCCTTTACTGTAACATCTCGATCAAGTAAGAGTCACGGTTTGTGTCAAACTCACAGGAGTCGATGTTGTGCTTAATAAATCATAGTAAGATGAAATTACCAAACTATCGTTTATGTTCCACACAAGTTAGTTTTCCTACTTTGGCCAAAGACTTATAATTTTATTTACCTATGATTGCACAGGATGTTAACTCGTTTACTACTCAAGACAGTGAATCCCCTTTTGGCAATAACCGAATAATTGTACATGTCCATCTGAACCGAATTTCGAGGGTGTACTGTTAGGTATATGCCCTAGACGCCAATGAGGAAAAATAAATTGTATAGGGTATTCAATTATGTAGTACAAAATGATATTTAATAAAGGCAATTATTCTTCTGTTCATATAAAACTTCATGGCATCAAAAAGTATTGAACAAATAGTCCATGTGTATCGAGGTTGATTCTTCGCCCTTTATGGAATAAAGAAGTGGCATGGGGAGAGTCTTATTCCTGATCACTTAAGAGAGTTCGTAAGATTCGACTTGTATGACATATGCTCTGACAAGAAGTGCCAGTCGAACACTATGGGATAGTGAGAACACGTGTCATAGATATATCAATGGAATTGATATATTCGAACACGGCTCGCAGTAATCCGATCACATGGGTATTTACTCTATGACTGTCAAAGATTGGATTACTGACCATAATAGTATGCGTGAGCCTTAGACCTGAGGGTTCATGATCAATATACTTGTACTATTGAATCAGTTACTAGAGTAGTTAGGCCCAACTCATCCTTTGGTGGGGCCAACCGCGAAGTGCGATCTCAATGAGTCAAGTGGCACTTGTTCAGTGATCTCTGAGATAGGATTCGGACACGCTAGAACCTAACGCGATTTATAGCAAGACTACTAGTCGTGTGCGTAGTAATAGTGGACAACTAAGTCCGGGATGTCGAACCCACAAGGAATTGTATTCTAGTTTTAGACTTCTTAATAAACGTTAAAGTAGCACAGATGTGTAAAAAGTGAGAGTAAAGGTAAACAATAGATTTAAACATTAATTGTTAAAGACGACTACGGCACATGCGAAGGCTCAATTTGACACAATATCTTAATAATGTAAGTTGTTGAATCATTAGACCTATATTGCTATGGTGGAAAAAACCTTTTATAATTACTACCCGATGTCTCGGTGATAATAATCCTATGATTAATTGACGGTTCCCAAAATATTTCTATCCGAGAATCTAACCAACAATCACGCATTCAAGCTCTAGAATTTCCCCGGATTAATCCGGCTAACTGCATCCGGGAATCTCTATCGTTTGTCACTTAACGGGCAATTCCTTATTGTTTACGGATTATGTGGTGAGTCTCATGCACCCTAGATCAATTTTCTCTCGAAACATTCACCTAGGCAATTTATCAAACACATGGTGATCAAGCACATGTAAGTAGAACAAGAACATACTCACAACACATAGCAACACATGAATTGATTCAAACAAACAAATATTATATAGATACTTCACAAATAGGCCTTCACATGGCCTTAGTCATATAGATCTAGTTCATCATCAATGGTACATGAAAATCTAAAGCAAACATGTATATATTCATAGACAAATATATAATGAAAGCAATGAAAAACTCCCAAAACACTTGGTTGATGATGAAATCAAGTTGAAGGCTTCAATCCTTTGCTAATCCTCCTCCTTTGTCCTCCAAAATCTGATGTATATGGGTATTTTTAGTCCCAAAAGGTCCTAAAAACCGAGCCCCAAAGCTTTTTTCTTCATTCCCCTTGAGTTTGTATTTATAGAGCTCAAAAACAGGGGTTCCGACGCCCAGGCGAGCCGAAAATCACGCACAGGCGTGACAAAGGTGGTGCTTCACGCCCAGGTGTGATGAAGGTCACGTACATACATGAGTATGTCGACGTACGGGCGTGAGTACGCTCACGTACAGGTGTGACAAACAGAATCAGCCGTTTTCTTGTATTCAAGCGCAGCAATCTTGTTTCCTTCATAACGTTTTCCACAGACTCCGATTTTGATGATTCACATTGCCATGTGAAGCTAACACAGATATCTACAACTTTGTTGAAGGAAACTTTCTCAAATTCGGCCTCTAAAAATACATAAATTTGGTGTTTTCGTGCATTATTCCTCAATTTTAGTGATTTTCCACCTTTACTTGATAAGCACACAAATTAAACGCATATGTGGTATAAATCATGCATAAACCAATATAAATCCAATAAATATGATGCTCTAAAACATATAAATTCGCACTCTATCAACACCCCCAAACTTACCCAGTGATTTTCCACCTTTACTTGATAAGCACACAAATTAAACGCATATGTGGTATAAATCATGCATAAACCAATATAAATCCAATAAATATGAGGCTCTCAAACATATAAATTCGCACCCTATCAACACCCCCAAACTTACCCAGTGATTTTCCACCTGTACTTGATAAGCACACAAATTAAACACATCTGTGGTGTAAATCATGCATAAACCAATATAAATCCAATAAATATGAGGCTCTAAAACATATAAATTCGCACCCTATCAACACCCCCAAACTTACCCATTGATCGTTCTCGAGCAATGATAAAGCATAGAATGAATGATCAATAAACATCAACCAAAGAGGGACAATTATATTGCAAAAACAAAAATGAAAAAGAATAACATCACTTTCGTGGAGTAAACGATTGCACTTAGCATGTGCAACAAGCCTTTAAACCTTTGAGTTACCTCAAAGAATGAGTTTTAGTCTCGTGAGGGTTTGCATACGATATACCCACAAAATCAAACATTTTCAACCACAGCCAATTAAGACAACTCAACAAAATTAACAAGAATTAATGGCACAAAATCAACCGTTAAAGCTCAAATTTATGTACACATATCAAAGACTTGCTCATGTTACACCTAGACTCGAAAAGATCTCCAAAGGGTGTAGTGATTGTAAGTCTACGGCATTATAGTCAAGAGGCACCCTTACCAAATTTCAGATTTTTCTCCCATATCTATTAACCTTCGATTAATCCTAAAGCACAAGCCTCATAGACAACTTTAAATGCACTTACATTTCATTACTTAAACCATTTAAACTTTAAACTCACATGAAACTTCCATTTAAATTCATTAAGGTTAGGTCATGTGCAATGTTCTATTCTCTTAGGCTTTCTATGACACCCATGTATCGAGCTTTGGATCAATGACTCCCAAACTAGATAGTTTTAGGGCATTAAGTGTCCAGACACTCCTTACGGATTTAATCACTTGAGTGTCAAAGGCCACAAAACAAAACTATGTCCTTATTCATTTCAACTTTAATTGGCTTGAGCTTTAGCTCAAATTAGCATAATTGTATAGTCTATAGGCATGTTGCTTTTTGCCCCCAGTACATATTAGCCTGACTTTTTAAGTCATACCAATTTTTCAACCTCGTTCATTATTGTTAAGCATACAAAGTCAACTTCTCAACTCATAACACTTGTAAAAAATCTAGGTTAACATTTCCGGAAAAAATGTCTTTAAGTGTTTCAAAATGGTTCTCCATTCAACTCCTCTACCCTCAACTTATATGCAATTGTGAATCATCTAAAGACAATCTGATCTCATCTAGGGTCCCACGAGCAAGGTAAAGATATGTATAATCCATTAAAGTCCAAATTGATCAAGAAATCATGCAATTGTCTCACACTAATCAATCTCAATGCGTTAATTGAAAGGTTCAAATCCTATACAAAATTTTATTTTTTTATGCTTGATTATCTCAACATAAGAGCACATAAAACATACAACAGCAACGATTCCCCCAAACTTGAGCTAAAATCAAGATCACATAACACATAAAATCAACAAGCACTACTCATACCCCTAATCTTAAACTCAACATTGCACTCAGTGTTGACTCAACCATATGCACGTAAAAAGGGTAACGGAGTACTTACATCAAGGATGCTGAAAAGCAAACCTTATACATGTGAAATCTATTCCAAGGTCAAATCCACAAAAGATTATCCAAAGCAAAACTCGGCTAGTACATGTCATATACTCACAATACAAAACCATCAAGCGCAAAGAAAAGCATGCCAAAAGTGCATGCTTGAACACAACAAAAGGAAACAAAACTAAACATGACAAAAATGAAAGCAAAAAGGAAAAGAAAAACTTACAAACTTGGGTTGCCTCCCAAGAAGCGCTCTTTTAAAGTCATTAGCTTGACTTTACCGAATTATTTCAAGGCGGTTTCCGAATGAATGCCTTGTTCATTCTCCAAGTAAGGATGAAATTTGGCCCGGTGTTAGTAGAAAATATGATAAGTAGCGACCAAGCAATCATCCACTCACAAATTTGTTTAAAGTCCATCACCACTTCCATCACTCTTTCTTCTCATTGTGTTGAGTGATGATTTGGACTACTCTCCAAGTTATAAGTAGATGCTCTTTTTTCTTCACCCATCAAAGTGGAATGCTTGGAGCTGATGTTGTAGGACTTAAGGAGACTATTGGTTCTTTTAACCTCTATACCCGTGGAGAGGGGAGAAGGTAAGGAAACTTCAACCGGGTGAGAAGGTATAGGAGTGGAAGGCACGGTGCTAGATGTTTCTATCTCAAACGCTTGGGCGTGGCTATCGGAAAGCTCAGGTGTGCCATACAGTAACCTTTCCAATTCTGCTACTGTTTCGAACGCTTGAGTATTGAACACATCATGCTCGGGCGTTGGATTTAGTAGTTGCTTGCTTTTCGGAACAATTTTAGGCTCCCAAACGGTAAGTAGTACACGTTCGGGTGTCATCTCTTGGGCAAAAGTACCCTCATTTTCCAACTCCTCGTCATCCCTCACATTCACTTCCATGCATTGCTCCTCCAAAATCCCATAGGCGACACTCGATGTTAATAGCTCTAATTGATGCTCAGTCTCCTTTAACGTCTTAAGCATCTCATTCATTTCAAGGCGAAGCTTTCCAATGGTGTTGTCGAGTTGTTCCTCCGGAGTAGGAATTCTCTCTTGGCAATGTTGTGGAAAGAACCCTTGTGCATAACATTCTTCAATGACATTTTGCAGCCACAAATGATTCTCCGGAAGGGTCATATCTGGGAAATTGTAATCCATTGCAACTAGTCCTGAAACGAAAGACAAAAATAAAGTAAAAACTAAAAACTTGCAATAAAATCAAAAACTAAAATAAACAAGTCCCCGGCAACGGCGCCAAAAACTTGACACGCTAGAACCTAACTCGATTTATAGCAAGATTACTAGTCGTGTGCATAGTAATAGTGCACAACTAAGTCCGGGATGTCGAACCCACAGGGAATTGTATTCTAGTTTTAGACTTCTTAATAAACGTTAAAGTAGCACAGATGTGTAAAAAGTGAGAGTAAAGGTAAACAATAGATTTAAACTTTAATTGTTAAAGACTACTACGGCACATGCGAAGGCTCAATTTGACACAATATCTTAATAATGTAAGTTGTTGAATGATTAGACCTATATTGCTATGATGGAAAAAACCTTTTATAATTACTACCCGATATCTCGGCGATAATAATCCTATGATTAATTGACGGTTCTCAAAATATTTCTATCCGAGAATCTAACCAACAATCACGCATTCAAGCTCTAGAATTTCCCTGGATTAATCCGGCTAACTGCATCCGGGAATCTCTATCGTTTGTCACTTAACGGGTAATTCCTTATTATTTACGTATTATGTGGTGAGTCTCATGCACCCTAGATCAATCTTCTCTCGAAACATTCACCTAGGCAATTTATCTAACACATGGTGATCAAGCACATGTAAGTAGAACAAGAACATACTCACAACACATAGCAACACATGAATTGGTTCAAACAAACAAATATTATATAGATACTTCACAAATAGGCCTTCACATGGCCTTAGTCTTATAGATCTAGTTCATCATCAATGGTACAAGAAAATCTAAAGCAAACATGTATATATTCATAGACAAATATATAATGAAAGCAATGAAAAACTCCCTAATACACTTGGTTGATGATGAAATCAAGTTGAAGGCTTCAATCCTTTGCTAATCCTTCTTCTTTGTCCTCCAAAATCTGATGTATATGGGTAGTTTTAGTCCCAAAAGGTCCTAAAAACCAAGCCCCAAAGCTTTTTTCTTCATTCCCCTTGAGTTTGTATTTATAGAGCTCAAAAACAGGGGTTCCGACGCCCAGGCGAGCCGAAAATCACGCACAGGCGTGACAGAGGCGGTGCTTCACACCCAGGCATGATGAAGGTCACATACGTACGTGAGTATTTCGACGTACGAGCGTGAGTACGCTCACGTACAGGCGTGACAGACAGAATCAGCCGTTTTCTTGTATTTCAGCGCAGCAATCTTGTTTCCTTCATAACCTTTTCCACAGACCTCCGATTTGGATTATTTAAGTTTCCAAGTGAATCTAATACAGAGATTTACAACTTTGTTGAAGGAAACATTCTCAAATTCGGCCTCTCAAAATACAAAAATTCGGTGTTTTCGTATATTATTCCTCAATTGCAGTGATTTTCTACCTTTACTTGATAAGCACACAAATTAAATGCATATGTGGTATAAATCATGCATAAACCAATATAAATCCAATAAATATGAGGCTCTAAAACATATAAAGTCGCACCATATCAACACCCCCAAACTTACCCAGTGATTTTCCACCTTTACTTGATAAGCACACAAATTAAACGCATATGTGGTATAAATCATGCATAAACTAATATAAATCCAATAAATATGAGGCTCTAAAACATATCAATTCGCACCCTATCAGATTCATTGTCTCGATAGTAAATGAGAAAGTATCCTGTGCGATCATAGGCATATGAAATTATAAGTCTTTGGCTAAAGCAATGAAACTAACTCATGTGGGACATGGAGGGTAGTTTGGTAATTTCATCATGCTATGATTAAAAGCACAGTATCAAGTTTAGTGAGTTTGACATATACCATAACTCTCACTTGATCGGGATACGTCAGTGAAGGGCTTATACACATATGGTATTTATGGTCCAGAGGTTCATAAATGATTTGTTCATTTTGTACTCAATTGGGTTGCGATATGAGTCCACGGGACTGGCTAGGTGACACTCACATCCTTTGGTAATTTCTCCCATTTCCAATTGAGACGAACATAAATAGTGGCGCTATAAGAAACGAACAGGATGTCTTTTTGTGTTAATCTTTTAGAAAGATATAATTAATTTGACGTATTGATTTATTGGTTAAATCAATAAATTAAATATTTAATTTAATTAGATTAGATTAAATTATTTAATTGAAAAATTAATTAAATGGAATTAACTAATTAATTAACATATATTGGATTTAAATGGGATTTAAATTAAATATATATTAAAAGGTGGACTAAGTTGATTGGGCCAACTTAAGCCCACCCACATGTCCAACAAAGCCCTAGGGGGCGGCCACTAGAAGCCCTAGGAGAGGCTCCAACTTGTTGCTTAAGTCATTAGAGTTATAAGGTAACTTTAATTGCAACAAGGCATTCTAACCCTAATTTCACAACACAAAAAGAAGGAATCCTATCTCTCTAACCTTGCCCTAGCCATCCACCATAGAGCAGAGGAAGGTTTTTGGAGATCTTTGGAAGGTTCATTTCGCGTGGATCTTTATAGACAGGAGCTTAAGGAGTTGCTGTTACGTGAATTAAAAAATACGAAATCGATAAGGTAATCAGTTTCGCTTAAATTTTTGAAAACTCTTGAAAATCATCAAACCACGTTAAAGTGATTCGACTTTAGGAATCCTAAAATTTCTTCCACTGCGTTTTTCGCTCTAGAGGATTCCTAGCAGATACCACGTACGGGTGAATTGGATCTAACTACTCTAACAACTCGTTTAGTGTCACAAGTACAATCTTCGTAAATTCTCAGGTCTATGGCTCACGCACACTATCGTGACTTGTAACTCAATCATTGACAGTCACCGAGTAAATACCCATGTGATTGAATTACGGCGAGCCATGTTCGAATATATCAATTCCATTGACATATTTATGGAACAAGCTTCCACTATTCCATAGTGACCGACTGATTCTCTTTATCAAAGCTTGCGTCATATAAGCCTGGTCATAATGCCTAATTAAGACTCTCCGACTTGCGAACCTTTTTTAAGTAATCAAGGAACCGACAGTTCTAGGTCAATCTCCTCAAACCATGAGGAGTAGAAGCTCTCTCTTGATCACTCGGGACTTATTTGTTCAATACTGCATTAATGCCATTAAGATTGATATGAACAAAATAAATGCCTTTTATTAATTAAAGATAGTTTGTGCAACATAAAGCTAAAAAGCCCTAAACAATCTAATTCCTCATTGGCATAGAGGGCATAATCCTAACAATATCTCACTTGAACTCAATCCCAATCGCTATGGTATCTAATACCCATCTTTTCTAGATGTCGCTCTAGCACCACTTCTGATAGTGGCTTGGTCAGTGTGTCAGCAGCGTTATTTTCTTAATCTATTCTTTGCACGGCAACGTCGCCTCTTCCAACGATCTCTCTAATGATGTGATATCTTCTCTCAATGTGTTTGGATTTGTTGTGAGACATGGGTTCTCACAAAAAAGTGGCAATGAGAGCCCCATGCTAGAAACCACTTGAAGTTCTGCCATGAACTTTTTTATTCAAACAGCCTCTTTGATAGCCTCTGATGCAGTCACATATTGAGCTTCAGTGGTTGAATTAGCAGTTGTGCTTTGCTTGCAACTTTTCCAAGTCACTACTACACCATTTAAAGTGAGTACAAATTTTTGTGGTCGTCGACGTCTGACTGAAATTTGGAGTCGGTGTAACCTTCTACCTTTAGTTTCCCATCTTCATATGCCCAACACATATCCCTAGTTCTTATCAAGTACTTAAGGATACACTTTACAGGGATTCAATGTTTTTCTCCTGGGTTAGCTTGAAACCTACTCACCACACTCACAGCATAGGCAATATCCGGTCTCGTGCATAACATAGCATACATGAGACTCCCTACAGCAAATGCATAGGGGACTTCATTCATTCTCTTACGAGAATCCTCACTTTGTGGACTCATCGATTTTGAGAGATAAAGTCCATGTCTCATGGGCAACAGGCGTCTTTTAGAATCTTTCATTTTGAATCTTTTCAGAACCTTTTCTAACTAAAGGGCTTAGGAGAACCCCATTTTCCCATTCACTTTATCCCTATAGATGCAACTTCTAAGGATATAAATGGTCTCTCCTAAGTCGTTCGTGGAGAACGTGCTTGAGAGCCATACTATGACCGAAGTCAATAGGCCTATATCATTTCCTATCAATAGAATGTCATCCACATATAAGACTAGAAATGATATTTTACTCCCACTAGTTTTCTTGCAAACGCATGGTTTATTTTCATTCTTGATGAAGCCATAGTTCCTAACTTCTTCATCAAAACGGAGATTCCAGCTCCGCGATGCTTGTTTGAGTCCATAAATGGATCTATTCAATTTACACACCTTATGAGAATCTTTGTTGGATACGAAATCTCTAGGATGTTCCATATTGATGTCTTATTTGAGGATCCATTTAAGAACACAGTCTTCAAATCCATTTGTCAAATTTTATAATCCAGATGTGTGGCTATTGCAAGCAGAATCTTGATGGATTTGATCATAATACTAGCGAAAAGGTTTCCTCATAGTCAATGCCCTCCTTTTGACTATACCCCTTGGCCACTAGCGTAGCTTTATAGGTATCCATCTTGCCATCCAGACCAATCTTTATCTTGTAAATCCATTTGCAACCAATCGGTGTAATTCCCTCGGAGCAGTCTACTAGAGTCTAGACTTGGTTCGAATACATCGAATCCATCTCTATCTTCATAGCCTCAAGCCATTTCATAGAGTTTATGTCTGCCATTGCATGTTCAAAAGTAGAGGAACTGTCTTTATAGTTTGCTTCCACTACGGCATATAAATTATGCTCTCCCTATAGCAGATAACAATATATCTTAGGCGGTTGAGATACTCTACTCAATCTACACGATGGTGGTTGTGTTTGGGTAGATTCATTTTGAGTTTCTTGAACAGAGGTCTCTAAAGGGATTTCGTTTTGTTCTTCCAGAACAATCTTTTTACCTGCACTACCTTCTCGAACAAATTTATCTTCGAGAAAGTAAGCATGTAGTGCCACAAGAACTCTTTGATCATCGTGCAGGTAGAAGAGGTATTCCATAAAATCTTCTGGGATACCAACGAATTGACCTTTTAAAGATCTATCTTCTAATTTCTCCATTTTTGTCTTTTTAACATAGGCTGGACAACCCCATATCCTTATGTGTTTAAAACTTGGCGTATTTCCACTCCATATCTCATAAGGAGTTTTAAGAACATGCCTATATGGACACCTATTCAATATATGTGCTGCAGTAAGCAATGTATGGCCCCACAATGATATGGACAGATCCGTGTAGGTAAGCATCGATCGAACCATATCTAATAGCGTTCTATTTTGGTGCTCATGTACTCTATTAAGTTGTGGACTCGCAGGAGGAGTTAGTTGTAAAACTATTCCCTGTTCTATTAAGAACTGACCAAATTTAGCACTCATGTATTCTCTACCTCGATATGATCGTAGTGCTTAATACGTTTTCTAGTTTGGTTTTCAACTAAAGCTTTGAATTCTTTGAACCATTCAATGGATTCACACTTATGCTTCATTAAGTATACGAGACCATACCTAGAATGATCGTCTGTAAGTGTTATGAAGTATTGAAAACCTCCGCGAGCCATTTCACTGAAAGGCCCACAAACGTCAGTATGTAATAAACCAAGGACTTCACTAGCTCATTCAAAATGCCCTGTGAAGTGTGACCTAGTCATTTTAGCTTTGAGATAAGATTCGCAAGTGTGAAATGGGTCTGACCTAAGGTTCTTATTAGCCTATCTTTCTCAAGCTCGCGAAATTTGTACTCTCCAACATGACCTAGTCTTAAATTCCAGATGAGTCTTTGGTTTATCCCAGACATACCTCGTTTATTAGTGATAGTATTCACAATACATCTATTTTGGACATTCAAGTAGTATAAATCATTTAATAAAGATGCAAAGCCAACAAATTTATTTCTAAAATAAATATTGAAAACTTTGTTCATAAAACAAAAATCGTAATAAAGTGTAACCAAAACAGGAATAGAACAAATATTTTTTAGCCCATTGGGCAAAGCCAGACAATCACCTAAAGTAATTAAATGTCCATTAGATAAAATAATAGAAGTGGATCCTATGTGAGTGGCCGCCACACTATGTCCGCTACCAACATTGATCATCACTTCTTGCTCCTCGAGCCTCCTACTTCTTTCCAGATCCTATTTCAAAATATAGGCATGAGCACTAGCTACAGAGTCTAAAATTGAAGAAGTGGATAATACAGTCATAGAACAAATTAGTTTCTAAAATATTAAGTTCCATACCTGTAGAAATTCTTGCTTTCAATGCAGGACAGTCACGTTTCCAGTTACCAGTCTCTTTGTAGAGTAGGCAGACTTCCAACCTTTTATTCCCCTTTCTCTTGAACCTTTGGATATTTCTAGATCTTTCCTTTCTGATAAAGCCAACTAGTTTGGGCACTCCTTGTAGACCTGCCACCGGGACACTGTATGGAACCCATATCCTTTCGTGTTTAACTAGTTTGTCCAATAGCACTTCCAGTGATCCCACTATGTCATTCATGTCAAAATTTATGACAAAACTCGAGAAGGATTTGGGGAGTGATTGAAGAATGAGATCCACTTGAAGATGGAAATCGATGTAATAATCTAGAGACCTCAATTTCTTCAACAAAGAAATCATCTTAAGGATGTGCTTAGACACGTCTTTCCATTATTTCATCTTCATGTGGAAGAGTTTTTTCGGTATAAAGTACTGAACGGTCTGACCGTGCTCTCCAAAAAGCTCTTCTAAGCGCAGCAGGATGGATTTAGCACTATCCATCTTTTCATAATTGCTTTGCAGCTCGCTGCTCATTAAGCTCAACATATATCCTCAGACTTTATAGTTATCAGTGACCCAGTCCGTATAGGCAAGATGAACTTCATCATCCTCACTAGATCCCAATCTAGAAGGACGATTTGTTTCCAGCACAAATTCCAAAGATTCATCATTGTGAACAATTCTCAATTTTTGGATCCAATTAGGATCGTTTGGTCCAGTGAGAAAACTTTTCTCAAGAATTTCTTTTAGAGGGTTATAAACCATTTTGAGATATATATATATATATATATATATGTAATTGCAGAGAATAAAGAAAGATTCAATTAGGTTATTATGTTGTACACCAATTAAAAATAAACAGGACTTTGATTTTTGACTTGGCTCCCACTACACTTTTCGAATAATTGCACTTCCACTGCAATATTTGAAAATCTTGTTGGAAAGATTTCATAATGAATGATTGAGTTCTTTAATAAATCTGGTGAATAGCAACCCTTTAACAATATATGGCTCACTAAATTTATTAAAGTGGCAATCCTTGCAAGCACTGTCAAACATGCGATTCAATCTTCAGTTTAGCTCATAGATCACGTGACCGCAACCCTTTAATGATATATAGGTTGTGATCTATCTGAACTTAGGCCCATCAACTCCTATCTAACAACTGGATTCCACCTGCAACCCTCTGTCGATATATGGGGTGGCATTTGTTTCGATTGATGGCATCGAATGCACTTAGAAAATTTAAACAAATGTCACGATGCACAACCCCTACTTACGAGAAGAAATTATGCATTTAGACATATATTCAATTCCCTTAAGTTTGATGGAGAGTCGAGACATCCATTTCCCTTTTGATCAAAATTCAATATTATTCCAATGGGCGAATTTTGCGTTTATTTAGTCTCACTTTGCACATTAATCATTTATAGTGCGCATCCATGGATTATATCAAAAATAGAAAACGCCTAGCAATTTTATTGCACATGCTTTCCATGGCCTTATCTAGATTAAGTCAAGCCAATGGCTCAAGCATGGGTTAGGGGGCCTATAATCTCTAACCTATGTCTAACTTCAGGTCTTCCAGCTCCAAGCAAATTTTCTTCCAAAAAGGCCCTTTTCTAATAAATAGATAGAAAGATGCAACCTGTGCATGAATCTATGGGAAATTAAATACAAGTTGGGGGTGTTAAAAGACCCAATACAGCCCAGAAAACAAAACCCTAGATATAACCTATTCCATACAAGGCATCCCATAACAAAGAAGCATCAAAGCATTAAACAATGGCAATTAATATGTTGGACTTCTTTCAAAAAAAAATTAAAGTTAAATTTTAATTAAGTGTGGTTTGAAAAATAATTATTTAAATCTAATTATAAATTAATTCAACTTTAATCCTATTTGTCATTAAATCAAATTTAAATTCAAAAAATCAATTTCCAATTGATTTGACAAAGGATTAATTCAAGAAAAATTCCTTTGTCTAGGATTAATTTTAATTTCAAATCCAATTTAAAATTAAGTATAAAATTAATTTTTAAAATAATTTTATCCTTTATTTAATTTTAAAACCATTTAAAAAATAAATAATGTATTTAATTTTAAAATTGGTTTGATCCATAGGTCCATCCATGGGTTGACCCATGGGTTAAATCAATGGGTTGACCAGCAGGTCAAATCCAGATTTAAAAAATAAAGACCGTGTGGGCTGCCGAGCTGCACACACGACCGGCAGTCCGCCCAGCGGCTGCTCGTGTGCCACCAACGGGCAGTGCGTGCTCCGCACATGTTTCCAGCGTTGCTGACGACTTCCCATGAGTCGAAGTTCAGTAATTTTCAAAACCACGATTTCATGTTCATGCATTAATTCAAATACCATACCTAAAAATTGATTTATATTCAAAAAATAAATCACGCAATTGTCTAACAACATGAATTTAACTTTCAAAAAATTAAATCTACACATGAACAATATAATAATATTTTCATGATGAATTAATCATAAACATAAAATTTCAACATATAATTTTTGAAAAAATCATTAAATGTCGTAAAGTTGGCTCTGATACCATTATTGAGAATCCTGATTCGTGCACAGCGAAAATAAAAATATATCCGGATTCACAAACGGATCACTTTTGGGTTTTAATGATTTTATAAAATAAAAAGGATAAAATCAAATTTCATCAATTTACTAACTTTGTTGTAGAATTAAAATTCTTGATCTATGTAGTAGCACCAATAACGGATTCCTGCCTCTAGATATTACGCCGAAAAAAGATTGAAGAAAAGAATCCTCCTCTTTTGGCTCTGGTGAGGCCGATGGCTATAGGAGAGAAGGAGAGAGGATTTTTCTCTTCTTTTCTTTGTTGTCAAGTTATAAGAGTCACTTGGATTTTCCTGAGAGTGTTGTATGCCCGGCGAGCCATCATGTTAGGAATTTCATGTTAGATGTTTTGATGATGACCATTAGGACTTTTTGTTAGACCCCAAAATATGTAAGTTTTTTTTCAGCTTTGAAGCGTTAGATTTGTAATAGGCTTTGTTTTATTTTTATTCTAGATTGTTAGGTTAAGTTGTCTTAGACTGAGCGTCTGATATGTTCTGAGTGAGTTTATCAGAAAAAAAGGTTGACGACTCAAGCGCCTGAAGTCTGAATAAAGATGAAGATTCCAAGCGTCTAGAATGACCAGCTACACCAAGCGTCACCTTATAGGATAGAAGTGATTCAAGGTTGAATAAGCGTCTATCAATGACTGATTTCACCTTAATTTATTTCTAAGTCCAGAAGGAGTTTAATGCAAATATTCTCAATGCATTAAGTGTCAACGGGCATTTAATTCAAATGCATTAAATGCTGATAAGAGCATTAAACGTGATAAGCACTTTCAGACGTACGGAGAAGACACCCTATTGGACTGTCAACTATTCAAAGACTGCATCACCAACTTTTGTGCAGCAGATTTTCAGGAAAAAGGACAAAAGTTGTTCACTCATGGAAGTGAGAGACACGCGCTCGTGCATGTGTCAAACGGACACTTTTTCCAAGAATGCCTATAAATAGGACTTCAACAACAAGCCAAAAAAAAAGAGAACAATTATCAAGTTGAATTGCTGTTGCATTGAAGTCTCATTCCTAAAACTCTCAGAAAAGCCAGAATTTTCAAGAAAACATTCTCTTTGCTTTTCTTCAAATTCCTGAGACAGTCAACCAATATCTTAAACATTCTTTTCAGAGAAATCCACATTACTACTGAGATATTATTAGTTGTTTTAACTTTATCAAAATCAAACAAACCTTTTCGAAAAACCCCTATCCAAGCCTTGCGATCTGTGTGAAGTCGAAGTTGGATACTTGCCGTATTTCTGGGTGAAAGAAGCAAGGGGATTGAAGTGATTTGGAGCAGAAATCTGTGTGATCAAGGAGCTCAAGTCATCAACATCCATCTCTCCCTAATTTGTAAAAGATTCTGTGTGATTCTTTGAGAATCATTTTAGTGGATTGCCTCCAAGTGTTCAAGGAGAAGAAGGACGTAGTTGGGATTACACCACCCAATGAACCTTACGAATGTTGTGTTCTTTACTTTCCATTCAATTTTTCATATTGTTATATCATGAACTGATCAAGCAAAACTTAATCAAACGCTAAGCAACTAAATACACTTTCTGTGACGCTAAAACTTTTAAAAAGAAGACTACAAAAATCATTCCGTTGTGCTAACACTGATTAAAGAACTGAACGCTTAAACCTACTTGGTTAAAGTATTCAAATCTTGAAGTCTAAGTTAACTTTCTAAAAACAGTCTTCTTCAGACGCTTAGCCTAAGCGTCTATATTTCAAGTAAACGCTCAGTCAAGCGCCTATATCTCAAGCGTCCAAAACCATTTTAATACGAAACTTTTTGAAGTCGAAAAAGACTTCAAGGTCTATTCAACCCCCCCCCCTCTAGACCCTTTCGTATGCCACTTGGGACCAACAAGTGGTATCAGAGCGGTTAAAGTTAAAATTTTAAAATTTCCAAGCATAATTGCTTGTTTAGATGCTTTTTCAAACTTAGTTACTTTAGATTTTAAACATGGCATTTGCTAAAGTTCCCAAATTGACTGAGTCAAATTTTGACACATGGAAAGTCAAAGCATTTACATATCTCTGTTCTTGTGATGATGACATGTGTGATATTATTTCAGATGGGCCAATCAAAATATATAAAGTTGTCGCGAGAGCGCCTAGAGCTATGGAAGACACACCAGATGGTTACGTTGAAAAACCGAAACAAGAATGGTCTCCAGATGAGCGTCGAAGAGCTAATTTGGATAATTGGTCGCAACGCTCTATATACGGCTATTGGTGATAATGACAACCTATTTAACAAGATCAAGTTGTGCAAAACCACTAAAGAAATATGGGATAAGTTGGCTACAATTTGTGGTGGTTCAGCACAGATTAAAGAGAACAAACTTTCCATTGCCAAGGAAAAGTTTAACGGATTTAAGATGTCACCCAATGAAACTTTATAGAAATTAGACATAAGATTTACAGCTCTAGTTACAGAACTTACATCATTGGGAATGGAGTTACAGAATCGAGAAATGGTGGTTAAGATCTTTAGAAGTTTACCAAGTAAATTCTTGATGAAGACAACTGCTATGAGAGAATTAAATATGTTGGATCTTCTAACTCCAGAAGACGCCTTTTCCGAGCTCAAAGCATTTGAGTTCGAGTTGAATTTTGCTAGTGATGTTGTGGGTAGTCCAGTGATTGAATCTGGAGCGCTTATAGCATCAATCAAAGGCAAATTGGGTAATAAAGGAAAGAATTCAGATATCAATGAGGAAGAGGAGTTGGCTTTGCTGAATAGATTCAGGAAGTTCTTGAGATATGAAAAGAAAGGAAAAGGTTTCAATAATCAAGGACAAAGTTCATATCAAGTGCCTTCTCCGATGCAACAACAGTTTCAAACGCCTCAGTATTCTGTTCCTTCACCCCAAGCGCCTGTTCAGTACCAAGCGTCTACTCAAAATCTCTCAGCTCCAGTAGTCTCGAAACCATACACTGCAAGGTTAACAAATGAACAAAAGATAAAAACTAATCTTTGTTATAATTGCAGGAAACCAGGGCACTACCAGGTAAATTATCCTTATCCAAACGTATCCAAGCCCTCAAGGCAGGATTACTTGGATAGAAACCAATTCAGGAGCAACCTTTGTCAACAAGGTTTGCTAGCGGAATCAGAATCAGCATCCGCACCTGAAGATTTAGAATCATCAGAGGAGAGTAGTGATGATGATGAGCCATTAGATGACTCAGCGCTCATATGTCTCATGGCCAGAGATGATGAAGTGTCTCCTGAGGGAATCAATGAATTATCTATTCCTCTCTCTTATGATGAATTACTTGACAAAGTCAAAGAATACTACAATGAATGTCAAGAAGCTGCTAAAATATATCAAAATGATCTCGCTATTATCTCATCACTCACAAGAGATAAAGTAACGCTCAAAGCAGAGTTGCAAGTTCAGCAACAGTGCATTGAGAAGAACCAATCGCTTGAGAGTGAAATTATTCAATTAAAAAGCGATCTTGATATAATAGTCAAGAGAGAAGCTGATTTGATCGCTAGACTTGCTAAATTAGAGCAGCTCATCTCATCATTATCAAAAGTTTCTAGAAAGTTGGATAATGTGACTGAAGTAACTAGATTATTTGGTGAAAAGATCGGTTTAGGATGCGATAAACTCGGTAAACAACCTAATAAATCTAATGTTACGGTGAACAACAAAGGAAAGGGTGTTATCTTTGTTGAGAAAGGTTCACAAGGTCAAACACAAAATGAACCTAGCGACAATGGTAAGAGGCCAAATGAGAAAGTTAAAGCTAACTCAGGCAAGAGTAAGGCTAAGGCAAATGATTCACAAAGACAGGTCTATCCAAACACTAAAAAGGCTAAAGATAAGTCTGACCACTGTGAATCAAGCGCTAAGCGTCCAGCACCAAAAGTGCAACCCAAGCCAACGCCAAGGAAATACCAGCGTCAATATCCAAGACAATCAAGATCATATTATCGATACTATGATGATTATGATTATGACTATGATTATGATCATTATTATAATCGAGGATATTATTATACACCCAAAAAGCACACACAACATGTCGTGAAACCCAAAAAGGCCAGTATTCCTACAATGAAGACCAGGCAAATATGGGTTCCTAAAGTTCTAATTCAAACTAACAATGCCACTAATGTTAAAGGACCCAAGCAACAATGGGTAACTGAACAGAAATAGAACTTTCCTTTTTGATTGCACGTACCTAGAGCTAGAGCCAATACATCTGTGTGGTGCTTCGATAGTGGATCATCAAGGCACATGACTGGTTCCAAAGATCTTCTGATCAACTATCGAGCCGCCAATGGTCCTCGGGTTGTATTTGGTGACAACTCCAAAGGTAAAACCAAAGGTATAGGTACTATGCATAGGGGGAACATCATGATAAGTGAAGTTTATTATGTTGAGGGTCTAAAGCACAATTTATTAAGCATAAGTCAATTTTGTGATAAAGGCTTTGAAGTCATATTCTCAAGTGACTGTTGCTATATAAATGACGCTAAGACTAAGTCTACGAAATTGAAGGGTAAAAGAACTAACAACGTATATTTGGTAGATTGGGGTTCAACAGATGATAACAACCCAACATGCTTTGTTGCTAAAAAAGAATCTAAAATGGGTTGGTTATGGTATAGAAAAATGAATCACCTCAACTTCAAAATAATCTCTCAGCTTATAAGTCAAAATCTTGTAGAGGGATTACCAAATGGACCATTTCATAAGGATCACCTTTGTGACGCTTGTCAAATGGGTAAACAAGTTAAATCATCGTTCAAGAGAAAACCTCATCTATCTACCTCTAGAATACTTGAACTACTTCACATGGATTTGTTTAGACCTGTTCAAACGATCAGTGTAAGTGGTGAAAAGTATATTTTGGTGATAGTAGATGATTTCTCTTGATTCACTTGAGTAGAATTTCTTTCATCCAAAGATGAGGCATGTGACAAGTTAACAACGCTTATTCGGCAACTTCAAATATTGAAAAATCTTAAGGTTACAAGAATAAGAAGCGATCGTGGTACTGAGTTTACTAACAAAATTGTTGAGAAGTTTTGTGCAGAGAATGGAATACATCATGAGTATTCAGCTCCCAGAACTCCCCAACAAAATGGTGTTCTTGAGCGCCGGAACCGAACACTCAAGGAAGGCACTAGGACGATGTTAGCTGAATCCAAGCTTGCTCCTAGGTTTTGGGCCGAAGCGATCAACACTGCCTGTTACACTCAAAATCGTTGCATGATCAACAAACAGCACGGGAAAACTCCATATGAACTATGGAAGGAACGTAAGCCAAATGTTTCATATTTTCATGTCTTTGGTTCAAAATGTTTTATCCATAATAATGGATCCCAAAGCCTGAAGACATTTGATCCTAAAGCGGATGAGGGAATCTTTCTAGGCTACGCCAAGAATGGAAAGAATTTTTGCATCCTAAATAAGATCAAATCGAAGCTTGAGGAATCTATTCATGTTGTTTTTGATGATGTTAACCAAGAACCGAGTAAGGTTAATGTGCATGATGTAGGAGTTGAAGATCTATGTCATCAAGCGTCTAAGATCACCATTAACGATGACAGTGACGACGATGATGAGGTCTCAGTGCCACCTCCTAAGATTACTCGTGAGGTTACTATGGATAATTATGTAAGAAATGATGATGATCATGAAGAGAGTGATCATCAAGAGCAAACAAGGATCTGTGAACTTGAAGTGCCTACGCAAGAGGATCGTCAAGCGTCTGTTCAACCTCTTATCCCTTTCCAACCAGATAGACTATGGCTGCGTGATCATCCACCTGGGTAGATTATTGGAGATATTGAAGCGCCTGTTAGGACTAGATCCGCTACATTTAATGAGGCTATGTTTGCATGCTTTTTATCTTAAACGGAACCTAAGAAAGTGGATGAAGCGCTAAGTGATCCAAGTTGGATTGAAGCCATGCAAGAAGAGCTTAATCAGTTTGAACGAAATAAGGTTTGGACGCTAGTACCAAGACCAACTCACCAAGGAGTTATTAGAACTAGATGGGTTTATAGAAACAAGATGGATGAGAATGGCATTGTGATAAGGAACAAGGCCAGACTCGTAGCTCAAGGATATTGCCAAGAAGAGGGTATTGATTTTGATGAGACATACACTTCTATCGCCCGTCTTAAAGTAATCCGCATGTTTCTAGCGTATGCAGCGTTCAACAAGCTCATGGTGTATCAGATAGACGTGAAGAGTGCTTTCCTGAATGGTAAACTCCAAGAAGAAGTATATGTGGAGAAACCACCGGGATTCATCAACAATCATGGTAAGGGTATGGTTTACAAGCTAGACAAAGCACTTTATGGGCTTAAGCAAGCACCCCGAGCATGGTATGACACTCTCTCTATCTTCCTTATTGGTAAAGGCTTTTCAAAAGGCAGCGTTGATACAACGTTATTTAAAATTACCAATAACGAAGATATACTCTTAGTCCAAATTTATGTTGATGATATTATATTTGGTTCTACCAACAAGCGTCTATGTGAGAAATTTTCGAAAATCATGCAAGAAAAATTTGAAATGAGCATGATGGGTGAATTAACTTTCTTCTTAGGATTACAAGTTAAACAACTCCCTAATGGCATATTTATAAACCAAGCTAAATACACAAGAGATATGATTAAGAAATTTGGTATTGAAAATGCATCATATTCAAAAATTCCAATGAGCCAAACGCTTAAATTAGCTAAAGATGAAAGTGGAAAGAAAGTTGATACCACTAATTATAGAGGTATCATTGGATCACTTCTTTATCTTACTGCCAGTAGACCTGATATTATGTTCTCGATATGCATGTGTGCACGATTTCAAGCTGATCCTAAAGAGTCACACTTAAGTGCTGCCAAGAAGATCCTTAAATACCTAAAAGGCACACAAAATGTGGGCTTATGGTATCTAAGAGACTCTCCTTTTGAACTAATTGGTTACTCAGATGCAGATTTTGCAGGTTGCAAAATAGATCATAAGAGTACTAGTGGTACATGTCAATTTCTAGGTGATAGGTTAGTTTCATGGCATAGTAAGAAACAACAATCCATAGCTACCTCCATAGCCGAAGCTGAGTATGTAGCTGCAGGAAGTTGTTGTGCACAAGTGTTATGGATGAGGCAACAACTTAGAGATTATGGAATAATCCTAGGTCCAACCCCCATTCATTGTGATAACCAAAGCGCTCTAGCCATGACTCAAAACCCTGTTCTTCATTCCAGAACCGAACACATTGACATTGGATACCATTTTCTTCGTGACCAAATTCAAAAGAAAGATATCTCCATGCACTTCATTGGAACTGACAAACAATTGGCAGATATCTTCACCAAAGCGCTCAACGAACAACGTTTTCTCACTTTGAGAAGTGAATTAGGTATGATTGATTTAAACGCTTAATCATTTTGCATCATACTTTATTAGACATATAATTTAGGGAGAATCCACTTAATTTATGTCTAAAAGATTTTTTTTGGTACAAGTTATCAAATTTAGGGGGAACATTAAAATTGTACTTAACCATAACTGCAAGCGTCAATGATCAAAATTTTCAGATGCATGGTCATCAACGCTCAGTATTACTTATGCATAAAATATTGGACGCTCAAACATAAAAAGTCTTTTCAATCCTAAACGTCTAATTTTCTAATGATATATCAACCAGTGGTATCAGTTAAGCGTTGAACCAATTCCATTCAACACATAATATAAAAATGTTTTTAAAAGTCATGCATAAATTTTAGAAGCTTTTTGAAGTAGTGGGTAGACTCAAAAGTCTATTTTGTACTCTACTCGCACGCTTCTATCACATCAAACTGGCGGGTAATCAAAAACTTTTAAAATGACGGTTCAGAGATAGCACATGTTTGTGTACGTGTCAGTGTACCATCAGGCGCGTGTGCTACACTCTGAAAATGCCAAACGTTTTTTTTAATTTTAACTCGGATGTCAAATCTTTATATATGGGAATTACCAAATGTAACTTTTCTCTCTTACACAAAACTCGCGTCCGCAGTTAATGAATTTATGGCTGAGATTAAAATAACTTTACACGTGTTTAAATCTTGAAGAAATGAGAGAACACAAGTTTCAAAATCTCTTTACTGTGTCATTTAAAACAATCTCTGCAGAAAAATCATTCACTATTCTCAAAATTTCTACAAATTATACTCTCTCAAAAGAAAATCTCAGTTCACTCTATTTTCAAAATGGCACCAAAGAAAGCTTCGTCTACTTCTGCCGAGTCTATCATCAAGGTTACTAAAGGGATTATTGTCGACTGGAAATTCCTGTATGATCAACCCCGATCAACCTACATGACATGATGGACACCGTTACACAGGCCGGGCTTAAGAATTTCTTAACGCAATACTCATATTTCTTTTCGACTGAGGTTGACACTTTTTGGAGGACTGCTAAACTCTCGGAGGACAAGAAGTCTATCTCTCGTCTTCTTCCTATGTCCAAGAAGGAGGCACCTAGGGAATTCGTGTTGTCTGCTGCATCCATTGCAAAGAACTTCGAAATTCCCAATGAGGGTAATGCACTGGATAGTATTACTCTAGCACAAATCAAGGAAGCATGGACGATTATGAGGGCTTATGATGGTGTACCCTACACCCAGCACTTTGAAAAGAAAGATTTGGTATCACAATACCGTCTGTTAGCTGATTTCTGCAGTAAGATTATTGAATACAGAGTGGGCACTTTTGATAAGGTCAACCCCACACAATTTTAGATGATGACAGCGATACTCCTCTCTATCAAGATCAATTGGAGTGAGTACAACTTTGGAAGGTTTAGGGACTGTCTGAACACCCCAAATAAACCGTATGGACTTGTTTTGAGTGACCTTCTGTATAGATCAGACTGTGTTTACTCATCTGGTCTCTCGTTGAATAAGACCAAGTTTTTGGGAAGAAGGATTCTGACCAATCTATTCAATCCTCCCAAAGTTGGTGATGCTGCTAAACCACTTTCTGAGCGTCAGACTGTACGTGAAGCGTCTAATGAAGAGGCTGAGCGTCCTGCTCAAAAGGAAGCCCTCGAATGTCATAAAGAGGATAGATTTATAGGGCATAAACATTGTAACTAAACTATGGTTTTTCTATTAATATAAGGCAATTGATTGTTGTTTTCTTATAGGCATTCATAAGGTGTGAATAAACAACGTAAAGTCCTTGATGACAAGGCAAACCTTTTACTTCCTATGGGATAGGAGGAAAGGCACTAGAATGGTTTGACCCTTGACATCTAAAAAGGGTTCGCAAGTCTAAGAAATATTGATTGGGCATCAATAGTGAATAAAGACTTGTATGATGTAAGTTTCGACAGAGAAAGTCCCAATCGTACACTATGGAAATGGTAGTGGGAACTTATATCATAGACGTGTCAGTTGGACTGATATGTTTAAACACGACTCGCATCAGTTCATCACATGGGTATTCACTCCTTGACAGTCAATGATGAAACTGATAAGTAATGATAGGTACGTGTGAACCTCTGACCTGAGAAATCGAGTTGAAGATGTACTTGTGACATCAAGTCTGTCATTAGAGTAGTTAGATTCAAATCACCTGTTGGTAGAATCGACCTCGAAGTGTGACTTGATGGGCAAGTAGCATTGTTAACTGATTTGCAATATGGAATTTATTCTCTCATAAGTGAATGAGTAAAATATCCTATGCGATCATGAATAAGTGAGGATGAAAGTCTTTGGCCAAAGCATTTAAATACCTCGACTTATTATGAGCTTAGGCATATGGTCAAGTTATATGAGTTTGACTTTAAACCATGACTCTTACTTGACTGGGATATAAGAATAAAAGGTTTATACACGTACAGTATTCACGGCGTAATGGTTTGGAATGATCCTATTCATTCGTTCTCAATTGGGATACGATGTGAGTCATGTGACTGGCTAGGTGTCACTCACATCCTTTTGGATTCCTCCCAATTGCCTTTTGAGACGAACCTAAAGAGTCGCGCTTAAAGGAAGTGCAAAAAGGAAAACACGGGAAAAAGACTTGAGAGAAATTCCCGGTATTGGATACCGTAATTAATTAATTAATTAATGGATAATTTAATTAATTAATTAAATTAATAAGTTAATTAATTTCTTGAAGAAATTGAATTATAAATTAATTTGGAATTAAATTAATTGGATTATGAATTTATTTATTGGATAAATAAATAATCCAATTAAGTATAGCTAACAAGACCAAAGCCCAAAAAGACTATTAAGCTCATGAAGTGGGCATCCATATGGCCTTGTAAAAGCTAGGTTATTATTTTGGAGTGATATATATTATATCACTTAGTAGAATAATAACATAAGTGATATTATAACTTTCTCTCCAAGAAAAAGTCTTCCACCTCTCTTCTACTTCTCTCTAACCGTCCATAGCCAAGAAGTAGGAGAAGTTTTTCATTTTTGACTCCGGCATGACGAATTAGAGACGTTGGCATATTCAGCGTTGGAGAAAAAGGATCACGTTCAGAAATCAACATACGCGAGAACGGTAAAATTTCGAAACATAATTAAATACAAGAATTAGAGATGATTCGGGCTTTGGGAATTAGATTTTACTTTCCGCTGCGTTTTTATGCAAATAATTCCCAACAAAGCTGTTAGGAATTTCATGTTAGATGTTTTGATGATGACAATTAGGAATCTTGTTAGACCCCAAAGTTATGTACGCTTAAATTTCATAGATACATTGTATAAGCATTTGAACATTAGAAATGTATAGGCTTTATTTTATCTTTTACTTTTGACATTCTTAGATCAAGAAGTCGGTTAGATTAAAGCGTTTGATACTTTCTGAGTGAGCTTATCAAGACTGCGAAATCTGAAGACTCCAAGCGTCCAAGAAATCAATAGTGAATGAAGTTTGAAGAAGTTCACTCTAAGCGCCTGACATGTTCTGAGTGAGGTGTCAAGTAACGAAGACTAAAGTCTCAAGCGTCTACGCTTCTAAATAAAGTCTGAAGACTTTTTCCAAGCGAACATTAAATAGTCCTCCAGATTAAATTGAACTTTCAGTTCATGAATGAAGCGTCTATCAAATGACAAACATTCTCCTAAAGCGTCAGATCGAAAGGAGTTTAATGCAAATATTCTCAGTGCATTAAATGCCAACGGGCATTTAATTCAAATTGCATTAAATGCTGATAAGAGCATTAAATGTGATAAGCACTTTCAGACGTACGGAGAAGCCATCCTATTGGACTGTCAACAATTCAAAGACTGCAGCACCAACTTTTGTGCAGCAGATTTTCAGGAAAAAGGACAAAAGTTGTTCACTCGCGAAAGTGAGAGACACGCGCCCTTGCATGTGTCAAACGGACACTTTCTCCAAGAATGCCTATAAATAGGACTTCAACAACAAGCCAAACATAGAACAATTATCAAGCCAAATTGTTGTTGCATTGAAGTCTCATTCATTAAACTCTCAGAAAAGCCAGAATACTCAAGAAAATATTCTCTTTGCTTTTCATCAAATCCTGAGACAGTCAACCCAATATCTCAAACATTCTTTTTGAAGAAACTACACTACTAGTGAGATATTTCAGTTGTTTGAACGTCATCAAAATCAAACAAACCTTTTAGAAAAACCTTATCCAACCCTCGCGATCTGTGTGAAGTCGAAGTTGGATACTTGCCATATTTCTGGGTGAAAGAAGCAAGGGGATTGAAGTGATTTGGAGCAGAAATCTGTGTGATCAAGGAGCTCAAGTCATCGACATCCATCTCTCCCTAATTTGTAGAAGATTCTGTGTGATTCTTTGAGAATCATTTTAGTGGATTGCCTCCAAGTGTTCGAGTAGAAGAAGGACGTAGTTGGGATTACACCACCCAACGAACCTTACAAATATTGTGTCATTTACTTTTCAGTCAATTCTTTCATCTATCATATCATTGCATAAATTGATTAAGTAAAACACAATCAAAAGTTAAGCAACTAAGAAACCTCTTGTGACGCTAAAGCTTTCAAAGAGAAGACTCCAAAATCATTCTGCTGTGCTAACACTGATTAAAGAACTGAATGTTTAACCTACTTGGTCAAAGTATTCAGATCTTGAAGACTGAGTTAACTTCCTAAAAACAGTCTTCATCAGACGCTTCGCTTAAGTCACGCGTTAGATACTTCAAGCGTCTATCTTTTCAAGCGTCCAAAAATCTTTTAGTACCAAACTTTTTGAAGTCGAAAAAGACTTCAGGGTCTATTCAACCCCCCCCCCCTTCTAGACCCTTTCGTATGCCACTTGGGACCAACAAAAGCCGTGAAGCGTCCGGCTACTACCAAGAAAAGGGCTCCTAGAAAGCCCAAGGCCAAGTTATCCCTGCTCCTCAGAAGGATGATGAGGAAACTGATGAGGATGCACAGGACAAGGTACCTCTCAAGCGGAGGAAGCTAGAAGGAATTATTAAACAAATTGAATTCGATGAACCAGCTGCTGCTCCTCCCACTCAAGCGCTCAAACTCATTGAAGGAGTCAACGTGAAGAAAATCTTCAAGCGTTCCAGGACAAGCAAGCGTCGAGCTGCTTCTATTCCTGAAGAGCCTGAGACTGTTGAGCCAAGCGCTCCAGTTGCTGTTGAGCCAAACGCTCAAGTTGCTGTTGAGCCAAGCGCTCAAAGTATTGCTGATGAGACAAGCTCTCAGGGTAAGTTTATTTCTTCCCACAGCATTTCTATTCCTACATCTATAGAAGATCCTGCTCTTATAGAGGATAGTTCATGTGTTACAGCTTTAGTTCCAGTTGTTGCTGAAGCATCAACAAACATCCACCTAGATGTTGAGTTGACAGAAGTTGTGGCTATTGCCAAAGACGTTGCCGCAGAAGCTGTTGAAATTGAAACTGAGGAACCTGCTTCCAAAGAGGTTCAAACATCAATCCCTATTCCAGCTATAACAAAGGCACGCTCAGAATGTCAGAGCGTTGCTGAAGACGTTACAAAACCAAGGCACTTCTTCCAAATCGACACGCTGAAGACGATTGATCATTCAGTCAATTATATGCCCCCAGCGCTTGAAGAAGATTTCATTCCTGCAGCCTATAATGAAGAAAGATATATTGCTGCTGAGAATGAGATTGCCCTGCTGATTGATATCGACAGTAAAATCAGGGATATAGTGTTTAACACTGAGATGACAGAAATTGAGAGAAAGTACTATATGGCCATTCAACTACAAAAAAACTCCTGGTCAAATACCATCCTCTCTCATTCTTCAACAAGACAGACAAGGAGGAACAACTCCTAGATGTGATGTGGATCTGGCGTATTACCTCGATTATGGCCACAGCAAGCCTACAGGTTTTGCTCTCAGAGACTACAATATTCGTGTGTATGAGCCACTTCGCCCTAGCTTTCTCAATCCATCAGAGGCAGTCTTGAACCGAGAAGGCTACACCCACTTTTCTCATATTGCCAATAGTCCTGACAATCTAACTTTGGTCAATCCACTTCGCCTATGGAAAAATAAAGCAGTTCATGCCGGAGAGTGTCTCGAATCTCTCACAGATCTGATCCAGACTGAAGCTAATGCATATTTTGATAGCGTCTGGAATGCTAACTATCAGACCGATAGATATCGCTTTGAATCTATCAGAGATATTCACCATGAAAGCATTAGAGCTATTGTCAACGCTGGCACAGACTACTGTATGAATGAAGTCAATTGGGTTGAAGCGTATATGGGTCATCAATATACATTCACAGAATTAGTTCAAGCTCCCCATTTATTTGGCATAGGCATGCATGACAAAAAGCGTCATTTCGCCAAGTATTGCCTGAAGAAGCGTCAATAGAGAGTTGGACCTGTTCTCAAGCTCCCACTAATTAGACATCAAATTGAGCAATGTCTGCGTCAAGAGCTTCACAAATTGTCCATTACTCCTCTACATTTCAACGCTCAAGCATCTACCAGTGGTAGTACTCAAATTTCTAGTTTGAATTTTGCTCCAAGCCACTGCGAAGATAATTTTAACTTGATGGTGAATATTATGACTCCATTATCTCATTTCGATAAAATCTTCACTGCCAATCTCAGACAATGGAACGGCTCAGTCATCAATTCATTTCGAAGATATCCACTGCTCCCTTCTATTCGGATAGAGGTACTCAGCATTATGAATTTGTCCTCTCACTGCTAGAAAAAAATCAGGGACTAGCTCAAGTGATCTATCCATATTTAGAAGAGTACTATGCTGCTTATGTGCCTGAAGATCAGCGTCTCAAGTCTCTTCCCTCTGACTGCTTGATTGGATTTTCTAGAAATTACTCCCCAGATTCCATTTTCTCTATCTGTCAAGCACCGTCCAAAGTCTTTCCGCATCATGTGCTTGATATCATTGGTCCCATGCACATCAGGGCCATTGATAGTCCCCTTCGCACATTCATTTTCGATACTTGCTTTTCAAGAACCAGACTCTCTGAACTTTTGGAAGCAGCGTCCACTTCTTATGCCGATTTAGCAAATTGGAACTTCCAATTCGATGACTTTCGCCAAACAGAGTCAGCGCTTGAGAAAGCACCTGCTAAGTTAGTTGAAGCGTTCCCTTCTGAAGTTGCCAGTATTCCGGCGTTTGCTGAAGAACCAGTTCAAGCGTCTCAACCAGAGGATATTCCTGACGCTCCTGAACTTGTTACTGATGATATTGCTGAGGATCTTTCTCTTGACGTGTGAGGTACTGTCTTCGATCCAGCGTATCAAGTTCCCATTGACTCTCTCAAACACTCATCCAGGTTCAAGCGACCGGCTCCTCAAGCGGTTCAATCAGATACGAGTCAATCTTTTAGTCCTTTGCTCAAATCTATTTGGGAGGATATCAGTGCTCATGTTAATCAGAACGAAGAATCTCTCCACTGGATTAAAGAAGATTGAGTCTCACGTTATGAGCGCTCAAATTGCTCATATGCGTAGTTCAGCTCAAGCGGCTGTTGGTGAGTGCAAACAAGTTTTTCAAGAAATGCATGATGCTACTCACGCCAACCAACTTGCCATAAAAGATGAATTTGAAAAGCGCCTCGAAACTCTAGAGACATCTCTGAATGATGCTACCAGCGCCAAGCTCCTCGCATTGTAGGAACGCTTCGACAAGCGTTTGGACGACATTACAAACTCTATGTCTCAAATTGCTCATCAGGTCAGTTTACTTACAAAACACTTTCTAAAGTCTGATGATGGCAATAAGGGGGAAGAGAAGAAGAAAGGAGAAAAGAGGAAATCGTCTAGTTCAAGAGCTCAAGAGCCTCCGCCTCCTAAGCGTCAAGTTTTACCTTTTCCTTCTACGCTAAGTCTCCCTTCTTAGATAACTACTGTTGGAGTGAGTGATTCTACTGAAGCGCCTAGTAGAACGCTAAGAGAACCTCCACAAGCATTATATCCAAATCTACCAATACCTTCTCGGGCACTGCTTGAACAGTTTGACATCCCTCTTCAAAGAGCATCTATTCCAGAACCTTCAGATCCAAGGATTTTAGCTGAAGAGAGGCAAATGTCTGACTTCATCCGAACTTTCAGAATTTGCCTAAGGTATATTGGTATTGACCCAACTGATTGGGATAAACACTTTACTGCTTTCAAGAAGAGACAACAAGAAGAAAATAAGCTCATAATCAACAAAGATCATGAAGCGATGATGACCTTGGAAGATAATCTGACTGAAGCTATCAGAGCTGAAATGCCCAAGCGATACAAGGTTAGATCAAGTCATTAAAGCTTTTTGATTTGCATTATCTATATTCTTGTCTCTTATATTTTGTTTGTTTAATTGTAAAAATGCTTGTAATCTTTGATATATATAAAATGCATTTTTCAGCTGAAACGTCTCGTTGAAGCGTAACTAACTTTAACTAACCCTATCTAATCAAAGCTAACTTTTATTTTGGCTGTCTAACTCTTGAACTATAAAAGAGTAAGTATTGCCATCATCAAAAAGGGGAAAATTGTTAGGAATTTCATGTTAGATGTTTTGATGATGACAATTAGGACTTTTTGTTAGACCCCAAAATATGTAAGTTTGTTTTCAGCTTTGAAGCGTGAGATTTGTAATAGGCTTTGTTTTATTTTTATTCTAGATTGTTAGGTTAAGTTGTCTTAGACTGAGCGTCTGATATGTTCTGAGTGAGTTTATCAGAAGTAAAGGTTGAAGACTCAAGCGCCTGAAGTCTGAATAAAGATGAAGATTCCAAGCATCTAGAATGACCAGCTACACCAAGCGTCACCTTATAGGATAGAAGTGATTTAAGGTTGAATAAGCGTCTATCAATGACTGATTTCACCTTAATTTATTTCTAAGTCCAGAAGGAGTTTAATGCAAATATTCTCAATGCATTAAGTGTCAACGGGCATTTAATTCAAATGCATTAAATGCTGATAAGAGCATTAAATGTGATAAGCACTTTCAGACGTACGGAGAAGCCACCCTATTGGACTGTCAACTATTCAAAGACTGCAGCACCAACTTTTGTGCAGCAGATTTTCAGGAAAAAGGACAAAAGTTGTTCACTCGTGGAAGTGAGAGACACGCGCTCGTGCATGTGTCAAACATACACTTTTTCCAAGAATGCCTATAAATAGGACTTCAACAACAAGCCAAAAAAAAGAGAGAACAATTATCAAGTTGAATTGTTGTTTCATTGCAGTCTCATTCCTAAAACTCTCAGAAAAGCCAGAATTTTCAAGAAAACATTCTCTTTGCTTTTCTTCAAATTCCTGAGACAGTCAACCAATATCTCAAACATTCTTTTCAGAGAAACCCACATTACTACTGAGATATTCTTAGTTGTTTGAACTTTATCAAAATCAAACAAACCTTTTAGAAAAACCCCTATCCAAGCTTCGCGATCTGTGTGAAGTCGAAGTTGGATACTTGCCATATTTCTGGGTGAAAGAAGCAAGGGGATTGAAGTGATTTGAAGCAAAAATCTGTGTGATCAATGAGCTCAAGTCATCGACATCCATCTCTCCCTAATTTGTAGAAGATTCTGTGTGATTCTTTGAGAATCATTTTAGTGGATTGCCTCCAAGTGCTCAAGGAGAAGAAGGATGTAGTTGGGATTACACCACCCAACGAACCTTACAAATATTGTGTTCTTTACTTTACATTCAGTTTTTCATATTGTTATATCATAAACTGATCAAGCAAAACTTAATCAAACGCTAAGCAACTAAATACACTTTCTGTAACGCTAAAGCTTTTAAAAAGAAGACTACAAAAATCATTCCGCTGTGCTAACACTGATTAAAGAACTGAACGTTTAAACCTACTTCGTTTAAGTATTCAAATCTTGAAGTCTAAGTTAACTTTCTAAAAACAGTCTTCATTAGACGCTTAGCCTAAGCGTCCATATTTCAAGTAAACTCTCAGTCAAGCGTTTACATCTCAAGCGTCCAAAACCATTTTAATACGAAACTTTTTGAAGTCGAAAAAGACTTCAGGGTCTATTCAACCCCCCCCCCCTTCTAGACCCTTTCGTATGCCACTTGGGACCAACACATCAGTTGGCTTAATCACTAGAACATAAATACTATGACAGTCTTGTCTTTCATATCATACCAACCTGTTTGGAATGGCTTCTTTATCGCATATATGGATTTAACTAATCTAGATAAAGATCTCATGGATTACATAGAGCTAGGGGAGTAGTCACGTAGACTATGGAACACTCGAGGGTGATAGTCCTAAACCCCGTTCCAAGTTATAAAGACTGTGAAATGTGGGATATCACAGTCTCGCCAAGACTTGTCTGTATATGTCATTCTCAAATGGGGAAGTGTCTTGTTCCTTAGACAATGACCCACCGGGTCAGTGCTGTTAGGTATGTGCCCTAGATGCCAATGAGGACAAATAGTTAGATTAGGGTATCTTATTATGTTGTACAAACTATTAAAATGATATTAATAAAGGCATCTGTATTTTGTTCATATAAATCTTTATGGCATCTAAATAAGTATTGAACTTATAGTCCATGTGAATAAAGGTTTGACTCTTTGCCCTTTATGGAATAAAGACGTGGCATGGGAAAAGTCTTACACCTTATCACTTAAAAGGGTTCGCAAGTCAAAGAATCTTAATTGGGCATTAAGATTCGACTTGTATGACACATGCTCTGACGATGAGTGCCAGTCGAACACTATAGGGATAGTGGGAGCAAGTAGGGGTGTTCATGGTTTTTCAAAACCGCCCCATACCGACCGTACCGTACCGAAATATTGGTTTTTTCTCTAAAATTTATAGGTTTAGGTACGATCTTGTACCGTACCAGCTATTTTGGTATGGTTTTGGTTTCAGAAAATTCGTACCGGTAAAAAACCGTACTGTACCGTATATATACTATTTATAATTATTTATTTTATTTGTATAATATATAGTGATTCTATTGAAGGAATTTTTAGAACTTAGAGATACAAATATACTAGAAATCAATATATTACCAAACTTGTGTGGTGATGTATGATATTTTTAGAAATATAAAAATTAACTCTATTAAATTTGGGTATTAGTTAAAAGAGAAACTAAAATTATTCTCTAGAGTTATTTGAAAACCTAACCTCTAGGATTAGAATATCAATATTAAGAATTTGAGTTTGATTTTATCACTATTTGACCTTAAGACAGAACACGCTGTCATAAAACTCACTTCAAAAGTTTGTCAAGTTCTTCCGCATAAAATCTAAATATATTATTAGTTTTGTATGAATTTTTCATTTTCTTTCAAAGTAATCCAAAACTGCATGTTTTCTTTCGTTCTACTTCTTGCAACAATATTAGTTTTTTGCTAATTTTTTTTGATAATTTATGAAGTTTCGGATTATGTAATTGTGTTAATTATTATCGTGATTGCTTAATTCTTGTGATAATTTGGTTTTGTAATTGTTTTTAGTTTTATTATGTAATTTATAGTAAAAATACCGTAATACCGTACCATACCGTACCGTACCGTACCATACCGTATACAATGGTACCGGTTTCAAAAGGTCTAATTTTGGTATTAGTTATCCCAAAATCGTAACTATTGGTATGGTATAAATTTTATAAAAATACCGCAAAAACCGAACCGTGTCCACCCCTAGGAGCAAGTATCATAGATATGTCAATGGAATTGACATATTCGAACATGGCTCGTAGTAATCCTATCACATTGGTATTTACTCAATGACTGTCAGTGATTGAATTACTGATCATAATAGTATGCGTGAGCCTTAGACCTGAGGGTTCATGATCAATGTGTTTGTATTATTGGATCTGTTACCAGAGTAGTTAGGCACATATCACCCGTCGGTGGGGTCGACCTCGAAGTGCGATATCAATGAGACAAGTAGCAGTTGATCAGTGATCGCTAAGATGGGATTCACTGTCTCGATAGTAAACGAGAAAGTATCCTGTGCGATTATAGGCTAATGAAATTATAAGTCTTTGGCCAAAGCATAACAACTAACTCATGTGGGACATTGAGGGTAGTTTGATAATTTCATTATGCTATAATCTAATGCACAGTATCAAGTTTAGTGAGTTTGACATTTTCCATGACTCTCACTTGATCGAGATACGTCAGTGAAGGGTTTATACTCATACGGCATTTATGATCAAGAGGTTCGTAAAATGATTCGTTCATTTCGTACTCAATTGGGTTACGATGTGAGTCCACGGGACTGGCTAGGTGACACTCACATCCTTAGGTAATTCCTCTATTTGCCAATTGAGACGAACCTAAAGAGTCGCCCTATAAGAAACGAGCGGGATGTATCTTTTTGTGTAAATCTTTTAGAAAGAATTAAATCGACTGATTGACTTAATTAGATTAAATCAATTAATTAAATATTTGATTTAATTGGATTAAATTAAATTATTTTATTAGTACATTAATTAATTGGAATTAATTAATAGTATATATTATATTTAAATTGGATTTAAATTTAAATATATACAGATGGGCTAGAAATTAGATAAGCAAATTAAAAGCCCACCCAGTCCAAGGCAACCCTAGGAGGGGCTGCCACTTAGGGCTTTTTGGAGTATCCTCCAACTTGTTCCACAAGTTAGTTGAGTTTAAAAAGGACTCCTATAGTGGAACAAACCCTAAGCAACAAGATAACATTACACAACACAAAAAGAAAAGAACTCTCTCCCCTTTCTCCTCTCTAGCCGTCCACCACTGTGAAGAAGGAGGAGTCTCGAGATCTTTGGAAGGCTCGTTTCGCTTGAAACTTTAGAGACAGGAGCCCTTGGAGGATTGTTGTTCTGCAGAATCAATAAACGAATCAAAAGGGTATGTTTATTCATTCTAAATTTCGCGAAACCCATGAAAAATCATCAGATCTATTTTTGTGATCTAACGGTAGGAATCCTCGAATCTTCCGCTGCAATTCTCTGTTTTCCTGTACAGGATTCCTAACAAGTGCATATGCAGATATTCATACTTAGGAGACTATGGAATTGAACGACCCCTCAAGGACGTCTCGTTGGTTCTGGCCGAACTAGAGTCCTTCGGTTTTCTAGTGTGAGGTTAATCCTTTGACCTGATATATCACTGGAAAGGGTACTAGCCACTATACTTTGTTATACATGTGCACTCCAGAAGAGTCATACATCGGCGTATGTTCTGTATAGTCTAGTGGTATAGCAGAACAGGTGGCATTAGATATGGGATCCATCCAGGGCTAACAGCCTGGTATTTCCTATGATGTTGAGTAAACTCTGAATGATCGATAAAAGCCTCCTGCCGGAGCTATATCTAAAAAGAGGGATTGGTGATCCCTGCTTAGAAGACCGGATCATTATTGTTTCCAACATAGTTATAGTTTTTGAGGTTATTAGGTTTCGACCACCGCCAAACCCTATACCTTAAATGGAGAAAGATGGAGGAATTTGAATCACATGAAGATCGTAACCTGGATAGGTTTGCTTTTATCGTTGACATCTAGGAAGTCATGGCGACGTTGTTAGACATCAATTCATGACCAATAGGTGCTTTTAATTAATATGGTGAATTAGTTAAAGGTCTAATTGATTATTTGGATGATTAATTTAGCCTATGGGAAAGGAAAAAGGAATTAATTAATTAACTGGTCTTACTTAATAACAATTTTATAATTTAATATTAAAATATTAAATTGGGAAAAATTAATTAATTCATTAGTGGTCTAATTAATTAACATATGAAAGAGAAAATATTATATATATATATACATAACATATATATATATGGGTGTTTATATATATATGTGTGTGTGTGTGTGTGCGTGTGTGTGTGTGTATGGTGGAAGAATTTGATCTTGTTCACCAGATCTACACATATGTGTATATCTATATGTAATATATTGTATGTATCTAAATATATATGGTGAGATCCATTTAATTAATTAGTTGACTAATTAGTTATATGGAAAGATCTTATATGGATATGTATATATATATATATATATATATATTATATAGATCTTATTTATATTTGAGAGGATCTCAAATATATGGAAAGATCTAGTTAGTTAATTGGTGGAACTAATTAACTAAGGAAGAGAGAATAAAGAAGAACAAAATTTAAACACTAAAATATTATATATATATATATATACACACATCACACGGCCATACATAGAGTGATGCGTGTGTGTGTGTGTGAGTTTGCCTTTTGGTGAACTCTTATGATATATATTAATATTATATTGAAAGTTATAATTAATTCACTCTACACAAGCTTTGAACTTGTGTTATCTCTTCTCTTCTTTTCTCTCCAACCTCTTTCATAGTTTTCTTCTAACTCATGAGTTGAGTATGAAGAGCTACAAGAAATAATTCCTACCCTTTATTTCAATAAGCCAAAAGTTCAAATTGTTTTTAGTTAACACTAATAAACCAAATCGAGGGTACGAATTAAGGTGTGGATACACCGTAGAGACGCAACACCTGAGGCGTTGGAGCAAACCAAATATCGAGGGAGTCAAAATCCAAATGATTGTTGCTATAATTTTGTCAATGAGGTAGACACGTGAAAACACCCAATGTTAGTTCTTGTTAAATCCGATGGTACCATGTCAACCTAGCCCTTGTTTAGGGGATGTCGATTTATGTTTTATGAAAACTTTTTGTTTTTTGCTTTCGCGACACCATCGATTATCCCTGGGGGCTAACCGCTTTCCTAATAGTGGTATGAGAGCCAATGTTTTGACATGGTTTGTATTTTTTATGTGTTGATATTTGTATGCTTTAAATTTCATTTTGTTGCATATGAATGAATTGGATTTTCTATTTGAATTTTTGGATCATATAAATATGAAAAAATCGTTTAAATCTAAAAAATTGGATTTTTGAAATCTAAAAATTGCGTTTTTAAAATTTTGGATATGGCTGCGTATTTGATTCGTAAAATTTCATGCGTGTTTGGGTTCGACGTTGGAAGAAAAGGATTGAACCCGCGACAACATCATGAGTCCTCCAGAGCCCCGACCAACAGCAAGTGCCTGTTCGCGCGAGCCGTCATGGACAACACTATTGGGAAACAGCGTCGTCATGCACGACGGAGCGGGAATTGGGGAAGGAAGGTCGCTGCCCCAGCAAATTGAAAAATGGGTTGCCGCCGACCTAGTCGATAGACTGGGATTCTTTCCAAACTTTTGTAAATTGTAATTTAACCCTTGGGGCTATTTTTGAAATTTTATTCTTCGGGATTAAAATGCAATTATATATAATTGTGGGATTGGGCCTAAAATTAAATTTTTCGAAAGTATGGGCTTTTATTTGATTTTAAAAGGAAGAAATAACATTAATATTTTATTGACTTTTAAGATTAAAATAAGAACACCAACTTACTATTCACACCCTTTTTTATCCCTCTCTCGGCGCACGATAGACTTCTTTAACGTGCGCCACGGCGATGGCTAAGAAATGGAAAAGGGTCATGACAAAGACGAGCAAAGCGACCACAGTAACACCACCTGCGCAATCTTTGACGGGGGATACAAGGAAGCACAGTAACACCACAGCAGCCAAGATTAGGGATCTGTTAACCCAGGCGCAATTGTTGATGGGAAAGAATCCCTCTGAAGATGTCATTCTCCAAGCGTTACAAGAGTGTATTGAAAAGATTCAAAAAACTCCAAACCAAAAAACACCAACTCCAAATCGGGGACAGTAAAGAAGGGGCACATAATAGTGAGCTTCTACAAAGGAAGACGGGTACGATTTGGGATAACTTCGACGTCACTAAACTTTGAAATTCTAGAAGTAAGCTTCAATTCATGGAACCAACAACAAGTCAAAGGCAAAAGGTGGGACTGATAATGGAAGAAGACGTGAAAACTGAGATAGAATACTGGAGCTCATCATTCGTATGCTATATCCTTAGTGCAAACCCTCCATTTCAGGTTATGACTGGGTATCACGACGGATTTGGGGTAAGTATGGTATTGAAAAAATTTTGTTGATGCCTAATGGCTTGGTTTTGGTGAAATTCCAATATGTTAGAAGCAAGAGATAAAGTGGTTGAAATAGGAGTTTTTCACTTTGACAATAAACTGATGCACGAAAACTCAATCGTGTATTTAACAGCAAGAGGACTGATCGTGTGTAGTAATAGAGTGGAAATTAAGTCTGGGATGTCGAACCCAAAGAGATTTGTGTTATAGCGAAAACAGTAAATTAACTCAAATAATTGTAAACTTAAAGAGAAATAAATCATAAACTAACAAAAATAATAATTAAAGGTATGTGAAAACCAATGAGTGAAAACAACTAAGACACATGCGTCGACACAAATTAATCAATTCTCATTATATCAGTATTCTTGCATTTCAGATAAATATTGCTAAGGTGGAAAATTCCTTAAGATTATTATCATGCAGATCCCTCACTCATGATACCCTATACTAGATTGGTTGTAGCCATCTCTACTGCATGCGTTAAACATTAGAATTTTCCCAAATTAATTCAGATTTATCCCTCCAAATAAACTCGGCTAATAGCATATGGAGTATGTAGTTATCCCTAGCATCAACTAACTTAGAAGATGTAATTAATCCCTCTTGCATCTTAATTTACTTCCCCTAAATAGATAAATTAAGTATTAGATCTTAAATATGTTGGCCAGACACACTAAGCATTGAGAACAAGATTATAACACAAAGCATTATAAATCATCCATACGAGAAATACTTTTATAACTCAAAAATTATCATTTGACCTAAGCATGGCCTTAGTCTACAAATTTAGCTACTCATAATGATATGAAAAACAACTAAAGAATTCATGAAAGTAATAAACAAATAATAAAAACTCCCTATGACTGTGTAGAAAATCTTCTTCTTCCTTCAAGATTTCTCTACTTCTATAGAGAATACAAAGGATAAAACCCTAGTCTAAATCTCTCTCTCTCTCTATGTGTGAAAAAAGATGGAATTTTGCTGGAGAAGAACTCTAAAGAACGCTCTCTTTAACCCTACTGTATCACTTTGTATTTATAGGCGTGGTTTGAGAAGAGTCCGTGTAAGTGTAGAGTTTAGAAATTTCCAAAATTGTTCTACCGACACACACGTTTGAACGTTAGGCTTCCTGGCGTCCGTGCGTAACTTCTCTCAACGTTCGGGCTTAACACCTCTTCACGTTCGAACTTCCTGATGTTCCACGTTTGAACGTTAAATTCTGCGACTTTCTGCTCTGAAATTCCATCTTACTGCTGCTTTCATCCCTTTTGTCTCCAATGATAATATTTATACATGGATACTCAAAATCGACATATTACACACATATGTGGTATAAAATGATTCTTAATTCTATGAAAATCATACAACTAAAGGACTATAAAACACGTAATTCTCGACTCTAGCAACTCCCCCAAACTTATACATTGATCATCCTCGAGCAATGATGGACATCAACACGGTCAAAGGTAAACAAAAACAAAATAAACAAAGATAAACTCTCTTTAGTAGAGTAAACGATTACACTTAGCACGTGTAACAAACCTTTAAACCTTAATGTTCCTCAAAAAGGACGAGTATAGTCTCGTGAGGATTTGCAGATGATATACCCACAAAATCTAATAAATTTTCAATCCCAAACCAAATCAATACATCTCAACATAATTAACAAGAATAAATGGCACAAATCAACTTTTAAAGCTCAAAAATATATATACATATCAAATACTTTTGCTCATGTGACACCTCAACTTGAAAAGACTCCAAAGGGTGTAGTGAAAATAAATCTAAGGCATTATAGTCGAGAGGCATCCTTACCAATTTTTGGACATTAATCCTATATCTATCAACTTTCGCTCCAATACAAAGCACAAGAATCATAAAAACTTCACAGCCATTTAAATTCCATTACTCAAACATTCAAACTTTTAAACTCATAATGAAACTTTCAATTAAATTCATTAAGGCTAGATCATGTGCAATGGTTTATTCCCTTAGGCTTTCTATGGCACCCATATAACAAGTTTTAGATCAATGAATCCCAAACTAGATAGTTTTAGGGCATTAAGTGTGGACACACTTCTAAGGATTTAATCACTCGAGTGTCGAAGGCCACGAAATAAAACTAGATATTTTAAACAATTTCACTCCTTTTGGCTCAAAGCTCAAATTAGCATAATAGTACAGTATATAGGCATGAAACTCTTCACCTCCAATACATATGAGTCTGACCACTTTTGGTCATACCAAAATGCAACCTTTTTGAATCATTGTTTAGCATACAAAATTAACTAATCAACTTATAACCTTTATGAAAGAATCTAAGTTAATATTTTCAGGAAAAACTCCCTAAGTGTCTCAAGATGGTTATCCTCTCAACTCCTCTACCCTCGACTTATGTGCATTGTGAATTATCTAAGAAAATCAATTCTAGTATAGGGTCTCCATGAGCAATTTCAAAGATATATAAGTTCCATTAGATTCAAAATTATTTAAGAAATCATGGCATTTTTTCAAGTTAATCAATCTTAATGCATCAATTGGAAGGTCTAAAAAAATCTTCATACTTGATTTTCTCAACAAAGAAGCATAAAAACATGTAAGCATATAAACACTCGCCCAAACTCAAGCTAGACATTAGGATTGCATTATCTAAGTTCAAAATAAGTACTTTTCTACCCTTAAACTTAAAACCAACATTGTCCCCAATGTTTTTATAACAAGCGTACACAAAGGTAAAAAGAACACTTACAACTAAGGATGTTGAAAAACATCCTTAAACTTCCAATGCATCCTCATATAGCTTCGACTCCTCGTGAGTAAAGTAAGCATATCCAAACATGGGTCCCAAGTTTGCATCATATCTAAACTTCAACTCTACTAATCATCAAGTATAAGGACACATACATGCCAAAAGTGCATGTATCACAAGCAAACAACATAAAAAACACAAAAACAACCTAACTAAAAACTAAAGGAAATGAAAAAGAAAAAAAGAAAATGAAAAAGAAACCAAAAAAAATGAAAAAGGTGGGATACAAAGCAATCAAGACCGCACCCCCGTCGGGACAGGTGCGGGATCCTCATCATCATCGGTGGTGTCATCATCATTCTCCTCATCAACGGGCAAACTGTGGAAGGCGGGAATCAGGTGGATACGGGAATTAAGGCCTCCACAATGAATCCACTCCCAGTCTTTCGAATCCTTCATCACTTTCCCTCCTCACTCCTTGCTTAAGGCATAGTGTGCTAATCAAAGATGGGAATATCAATGGAATCTTCTTGGTAAGGCATAGATTAGCCATCTCACTCCCCATTTTTCTCACTTGGACCAACAAAGTATCGAAGATGAGTTGAGCCAAATCTAATCTCTTCAACGTCATAATGCAATAAATGAGAAGGGCTCTCTCCTTGTTAACCGAAGACCCATTGCTAGTTGGTAAAATATAATACCTAATGAACTCGAACCAAAAGAATTCCACCGGTTTCAAATCCCAAGATAGTATCTCTCTTTTGTTATCACAAAACGTTGCTCCCTCTATTACAATTTCTTTCAAGACCATATCCCAATGCAAGGTATTTGCCTCATCTTGCTCCACCAATGACTCATAGGCACACTTTGAAAGCACGGGAAGGTTCGTAGACTCATTCAACTTTGCTTTCGAAAAATCCACTTTCTTATCTCTCACCATCATCTTGTATACCCCATTTTACAAATTTTCTCTCGAATCCGTGCTTGCACTACTAGCATAGAATTCCTTTACCCAAGCACGTACTATTATCCTCAGAGTAGTAGCAAAGTATGATAAGAATAAGTGTTGCTTTGTGGCGAGCATGAACATCTTCTTTACTCCTATAGATCTCTCTTCGTGTAGCTCAAATCTATTAAGTTTCTTGCAAAATTGTTTGATACTTTCTTATTTCCTTGGAATGTTTGCCTCTTATTTAACACCTTTACTTTTTTCACTCCCGAACTCTCCCCTCGACACAAATTTTTGGATCTTAATCTTGCCATTGAATAAACACTACTCCAACTTTTCCCCCAAACTTGTCCACTACAACCTCTCCTCGGCTCCACTCAATCACCACACCACAATAGCAAATACCAATACCAAAATACACAATATCAACAGAAAAAGCCCCACCTGGTTATCACAAGTATTGAATTAAGAAGGGATTAAGCCAATCACTTACAGTGCTGTAACACAGAAACAGAGCTCATGTCCAGAGGCTGACGTTCATTAGATTTCTCATGTTCGGGCGTCAGTCAAGCAAGGTACTGTGTACTTCTTCTTCTCTTCTCTGTCGTGCTGGATAAAAAAAAAAAAAAAAACTTGAGCTATAGCTGCTGTGAAATCGATTTCTGTGTGAGATTATGTAATGGGTTTGTATTAGGTATGAGTAATTATGGTTTGTGATAGATGGGTTTATATAGAAAAAAAAAATTTGTGAAAAGAATTTTATATGGAATAGGTATTGATAATGATAGAAGGTTTTGATGCTATGGAAGGGTTATGGATGGGTTACAAGTCAGAGTTTGATTTTGGAAGGTAAGATATATTTGGCACTAGTATCTTGAGAAAGAGGTTGTTTTGAATGGTATAGGCTTTTAAATCAGTAAGTTACGACATCTCCATTTTTTCTTCCTTTTCTGATGGGATCCACATTCGAACGTAGAAATATGGTACGTTCGGGCGTGTTGTTGACATGAACAAGATCTCTCGCAAAACCCCAAATTTAAACATTCTACACCAATGTTCGGATGTCATATGCTACACGTTCGAACGTTGAAATCCTCACGTTTGGGCGTATTGTCTAAAGACTTCCTCCGAATTCTACCTCTTTTCTGAACAAAAACAAAATACAAAATCAAAAACAAACAAAGCAAAAAAAATCTAAAATAAGACAAAAAAATAAAAAATAAAAACAGGTCCGGTTGCCTCCCGAGAAGCGCTTCTTTAAAGTCATTAGCTTGACTTTGTAGAGTCGGCCTAAGTCGCCGGATCATGGAGTGGACTAGAATCCTTGTCCAATCTCCTATCATTTGGTTCATCATGTTGCACTTCTGTAGATTTGGTGACAGCCACTCGGTCCATCGTATCGAGTTTTCCAACCTCATCAGCACTCGTATCTCCCTCACTTTTTTTTATTGCTCGGGTCATCAGATGAATGTTCCTGCAAAACTTCAAAACTTCATCCACAAAAAGATCAAAAGCATCTAGTATAGAACAATTATTCTCAGAAAATCCATGCTTAAAACTTCTATAAGCATTTAGAGTTACTTTCTTATCCCCTATATTCAATGTAAGCTTACCATGCGCCAGGTCTAGCGTGGCTTTACTTGTGGCTAGGAATGGTCTTCCTAGGATCAGTGGAACATTAGAATCTTCCTCCATTTCAAGAACCACAAAGTCGACTGAAATGTAGAACTTATCGACTTTAACTATGACATCTTCGATCACTCCATAACGCACTGTACGATGTTCGAAATAATAAAGTATTTTTTTCTATTAAAATTAGACACATAGGGCTTTATGAAAATGTATGACACATTATCAAGAAAAGTCTAGAACTAAACATTTTTTCCTTCAAACGTAAGCTAAAATTGATATGCATTCGTACGTCGATATTATGTACTAATATGTTATATTAAGTGTACCTATACGTCGATTGGTAGACAATAATATGTCAATCGACTCACATTCATAAGTCAATTTGAATGTACTAATACGTCGTATAAATATATTATTACGTCGATTGATAGACAACCATACGTCGTTTCCAGAAAATAATACGTCAATTGACTTGCAACCATACGTCAATATTATGTATCAATACGTCATATTAAGTGTACCTTTACATCGATAGATATACAATAATATGTCAATTGACTTTCATTCATACGTCAATTTGAATGTACTAATACGTTATTTTCAGAAAATAATACGTCAATTGACTTGCAACCATACGTCAATATTATGTATTAATACACATATTAAGTGTACCTTTACATCGATAGATATACAATAATACGTCAATTGACTTTTATTCATACGTCAATTTGAATGTACTAATACGTCATATTAAATGTATTATTACATCAATTGATAGATAATCATACGATTTCCAAAAAATAATACGTCAATTGACTTGCATTTATACGTGAATACTAAGTATTAATACATCACATTTAAGTGTACCTATACGTCGATTGATAGACAATAATAAGTCAATTGACTAGCAATCATACGTCAATTTGAAATGTACTAATACGTCATATTAAATATATTATTACGTCAATTGATGGACAACCATACGTCGATTTCCAGAAATAACACATCAAGTGACTTGCAACCATACGTCATACTAAGTGTACCTATATGTCGATAGATGTACAATAATATGTCAATTGACTTGCATTCATACGTCAATTTGAATGTACTAATACTTATGGTTGCAAGTCAATTGACTAGCATTTCATACATCAATTGGAATGTACCAATACTTCATATTGACTTGCATTCATACGTCAATTTGAATGTACTAATACGTATGGTTGCGAGTCAATTGATTAGCATTCTTACGTCAATTGAAATGTACTAATACATCATATTAAATGTATTATCACGTCTATTGATAGACAATCATACGTCAATTTTCAGAAAATAATACGTCAATTGACTTGCATTCATACGTTAATATTATGTATTAATACGTTATATTAAGTGTACCTAGTAGTAGTGTCTACACATCTTACATTTGTGAAAGAAATGTAGCATTATCGATTCAACTCCTATGATCACAACATAAAATATTACAAATTGATACATTCGTTCATAAAATACTTGTACAAATATATTCACATGTGTCAATGGATTTAGGGTTTAGGGTTTGGGGTTTAGGATTTGGGATTTAGGGTTTGGAGTTTACGTCACAATTGACCTAAAAGGATGTATTACACATGAAATGATGTATTATTACAACTAAAAGGATATATTATTAAATATAAAGGCCGTATGTCAACATTTAAGATAACGTATTATTTTAATAAAAATGACGTACATGTGTAGTCTAACGACGTATGTATATAGTCTAATGACGTACATGGTCACATAAGTTAACATATTAGTATATATAAATTATACATTTTAAACAACATATTTCAACACCAAACCGAAGTAGTATTACATATAAAATGATATATTGTTACAACTAATAAGATGTATTAATAAATATCAACAACTTTTGCATTTGCCTTTGAGTCCTCTTTTCTCCTTGAAGGCAGCTGCTTATTAGCATGTCATGAATGGTGGACAGAGAACAAGATGAAGACGAAAGAGGAGAGAGAGAATATGAAGAAAGAGAGTTTGGTGTGTCACTTATGATTGTAATTTTAGTATAAGTTGAGGACAATTGGTCTTTTCACATATATTAGGGAACGAATTTAAAGTTATATTTGCAATTAGGGAGTGCAGTCTTTAAAAACAAGCCTAGGTAGGGACTGATTCATGAATTCAATTACGGATTAGGAATTTTTCTTGAATTTTCCGTTAAATCAAAGGCGTAGAATGTATTTAGTTAACCATGAGGTGTGGCGTAGTTGGTAGCTGACTTTATCCCTTAACCATGAGGTCAAGAGTTCGATTACTGCCCATGGGAATGGAGAGCATTTTATGGCCAGCCGTTTACCTCCAATTGGAGAGCTCCCGCGGCGACAGGAATAGTCACTGCTACCGGCGGTGGAAACCCGGGTCTAGACCAAAAAAAAAAAAAAAAAGAATGTATTTAGTTCCTTAAATTAATTTCAGCTTACATTGCAATCCATTGCCAGTGGGACCCGCCAGATAAAAAAAAATGTGTCTAGTGGGTGACCCAAACATCACATCATACAACAGATACCCCACGGCCACGTAGTCACCTCCGCCCTCTTCCCATTTCTCCATCCACACCGCACTTACTTAAAACGCGCCATTTGCTTCTTCTCCCATTTAAAATCTCCCCTTCTCATACCTTAATTCTTGTCCCTCAAACCCTACTCACCCCCCAATCCCATTTCACCCCAAAACTCTCAATCCTCATCTATACATACATACATACATAAACATACTCCCCAACAAAATGATTCCTCACGCCTACGCCACGGATACGCCGACCAAGTCGACTGAGCTTGCCTCCACCGTCGCCGCTGCGGCTTCTCCGGCGCAGATCATCTCCGCCTGCGCCGCCGTGGAGTCCTTCCTCCGAAAGCACACTTCCGACCAGCAGCGATGGTTCTTTTCCATCACTTTCCCTACCCTAATCTGCAGAGTCTTTGGCTTCGATGATTCATCGCCTCCTTCTGCAGCTCCTAGGCGTCACTCTTCCAACGGTTGGATTGACGTTGCTGTTTCTGAAAATGACTCCGACCTAGCGGGTAGGGTTTTTGTGTGAGTTAATTCTGCATGAATTTCGGTTCTGATTAGTTTTAAATGCTTTGTCAATCGCTTGAGTTTAGGATACTTTTGAGCAAGGTTTAATTGATATTTCGTCGTTTGCCTACCGGATATATGTATTCCTCAGCGTGATTGCGTTTTTGCTACCAGAAACAATTCCAAGCTTAGAAAGGTTTTGTGAGCGCTAATTTCGGTCTCCATTTAGTTTTGCATGACTGTATTATTGATTGATTTTCATACAAATTCTACTTTTCATCGCTTTGTTGATTTACTTTTTTGTTATTTTCTTAAGTATGCTAGTTAAGTTTCTTTTACTGAGCTTTAAATTCCTGTTTTGATTTTCTGTATATAAATGATTTTTTCCGCATCAATCATTTAACTTTAGAAACCTCTGGAGTTCTTTGTTGAATTTTCCTCAGTTGTTGATTTACTCTTCTAATTTTGCATATGTTTCTTATATGTATACTCATTTGAAGATAGTTAAAACCTGTAGCTTCTTTTCTAGGTCCGCGTAAATATATTGCGTAATATTTATTTTCTTAGTATGTTTCTGTTCTCTGTTTGTGCAATTAATTTCTATTAGACCAACATATCTCTTTGAGTGTGACCAGTTTCTTCAGTATATTCTTATTTTCAGCTATGGTTTTGGACTTGTGTGTTCTTTGAGTTACTAGCAACTTTTCAGAAGGCTTGTATTATTTTACTAGCTGCTATTTTGTTAACTGAGTGTCGATTTATGATGTGCCACTTCTCTTGTGGTTGGCCTGATTACAGGTAGAATTTTTAGCTTACTGTCGCCAAATGGAGTGCTGTTGTCTTCAATCTCAGGAATTGATCGGTTTTCTCTGGTTAAATATGTTTTTCCTACTGAACGATTTCCAGAATGGGTACGTTACATGCTTCAAAATGAGCGAGATTGCCGGTTTTTGGCTGACTTGTGTCCTTTGTTCAAGAACAGGGTCAAGGAAGATTCAATTAAGGGCTCTTCGTATCAGATTCAATTGAATGTTTTTGAATATTACATGTTTTGGTTTGCTTATTACCCTGTTTGTAGGGGTAATAGTGAGGGTTCAGAAACAGTTAAGGTTCAAAGGACTAAAAAGTTTAGGTTGGAGAACTGGTCTTATTCGATACCTGGTCTTACAAGTACTAAACGTGGAACAGAAAAGAAGACTGAGAGTAATTTGTATATACGGCTGCTGTATGTGTACCTTCATTCGTTTGTGCCTGTCAAAGATTTAAATATGCATCAGCCGTACCGTAGTTCCTTACTTCACTATTCTCCTGATTATGATAGTTCTGGAATTGAGCGAGCAGAGTTTGTGGTTAATACAATGATCCACTTTTGGCTGGTTGATAATGATTTTTCGCCCTTGCCCACGGGTGTGTGTAAGTCGTTTGGTGTGACTTTCCCATTCAAATCTGTTCTGAGTGAGACCCCACCTACTTCAGGACTTGGCGATGTGGTAAATGTTTTCATTAAGTATTTGAATCTGAGCTCGTTAGGAGCTACAGAAGGGCCTAATCATATTGAATATGCTGGGAGTGCTGGATTGAGAGTTTCAGGGTCATTTGACATTAAGTCAAGAGATGGTGTTTTGAGTGTACAACCCATTGGATCTTGGAATTTGTCTATTCAGAGGCCATTATACAGATTTATTTTGAGAACATTTCTATTTTGTCCAGTGGAAACATCCATAAAGAATGCATCACAAGCATTTTCTGTCTGGGTCAATTATATGGAACCGTGGTCAATTAGTTTTGAAGAGTTTGCTGATCTCAATGAACCTTTGGGGCTGCCAACAGCAAATGAATCATCATCTCCTGGATATTCATCTTCGTGGCAGGGTTTTATATTGGCTAACTACCTGTTTTATAGCTCTTTGGTCATGCATTTTATTGGATTTGCACACAAGTTCCTCCATACGGACACAGAAGTAATAGTTCAGATGGTTGCTAAGGTCTGTTCAATTCTGACCTCGTCTTATACTTCTTAGTTTTTCCTTATTTATGCATTGATATTGTCTTCTTTTCCTGTAAAAATATGATTGAATGAAATACTTAATAATTTATTTTGTCTCTTACCGAGGACTTTATAGTTTACCATATTTGTAATAATGGAGCTTACGAGAAGTATCGAATGTCTAAGGTGCTTTAGTTGTGTAATTATACAAGTAAACACAAATAGATGTTCCATTGAGTCACTATCTGTAATATTCTATTAGTGAAGGGAGGTGTAGAGTGACTACCGGTTCAAGTCATAGAACCTAGGAAGTTGGCATGTATTCCACTACTGCTGGTCTCTCTATTACTCCTCTACACTATCAACTTTTTCTCTCTCCTCTTTTTAATGGCCAATACATTTCTATCTGTGTCACTATGTTTTCTGCCTATATGAGTTCATTATTTATTGAACACATGGTGCTTTTTTGAAGTTTCTAGTTTACTATTAAGCATTGACGGTGTTGATATTGCTGATACTTCATTCTTTATACTTACAAAGTAATTAGCAAAGCAATAAGATGAAGTGTCAGAGTTTGACAACTTGTGTTTCATGGCCTAGCTCACAACCAGGTACAAGCAGACTTAGAAATAAAATTTGTTGCCCTATCTTTATTTTAGGTAATGAATTTTGTATAAAATAACTTCAACAAAAGATGTGATTTTTGGACTTTTAGTTAAAAATGAAAATGTGGGTGGAATAGAACCAATGAATATTTCTTTGTGAGACTGATAGAGTGCATACCTTAGACGGTGCAACCTATGGAACTACAGGAGAGGCTCCCTTTAGGTATCGAGCGAAGACTTGCGTTAGTTATTGTCTAGCGACATTATTTACGAACTTAGGTATCTTTTCTTAATGAAGTATTATTCTCTGGAAGAGATGCAACATGTAATATTGATCACATTTTACAATTTGTGTAATGTACAGTAAAATGCCCTAGGTCAAAGCATTAGCAAAAATAGGAAGAGGAGTGCAATTTGTTGACTAACTAGTATTGTTTCTGCTTTTAAACTTAATGCAATAGAATTAGTGTGAGGAAATGGGAAAAAATGGTTGATCAGGACACAATTTGCCAGAGAACTGTTTGTGTAATTCACCTTGTTATTTTTCAATTATTTGTTTTCAATCATGTATAACTTTTCATCTATCATCTAATTTGACCTTCATCAGAAATTAGTGTTTTACCTCTGGGTTTGTCCATTGCTCTTGATCCATCAGTTTCACATTACAAAATGCATACATAAGGGATTCTAATCCAAGGATTCCTAAGAAACATGATAATTAGTATTTTACATGTCAGTTTTTCACCAGTGACTAATATTTTCCCATCCGAATTCCCCTCATGCCCCCTTCACCTTTTCACCGACATACACACAAAGTTTACAATCAAACTGTCTATGGAACCTTGTGTCCATGTCAAAAAGGGTATCGAGGACTAAAAATATTAAGTTTAACTGACAAAGCTCATTGCTTGCTCAACTGCTATTAAACCATCCTAAGAGCATTACTTCAACCAATATTAAACCATCCTTTCTTTGATTTGTGGAGTATTTTGCGCACAGAGTTCAAGCATTAAAATCTATCTACTTCAGATTTCTAGTTTGGGTGTCCGATAAATTACATTCAGTTTTTGATCTCATAGGATCATGGAATGTTAGCATGACTTTCATTGTAGCCATACATATAACGATGGAGTGCAGCATAGTAGCAACATGCATTTTAGTTATTTGACAGTGAACTAAAGGATCAATAAGGCATGAGAAGTCTTAAGGAAATCAAGATACATGTTAACCACTATCCTAGAAACAAGTGGTGAAGTCCTAGGCAAATACCATGACCATCATGAACTTGTAAAGAGGCTTGTGAGAAATAAGAGGATCTTACCTTGTGGATGATAATACCAGTTACCAAGTATTATAAAAAATCTTTTGTCCTGTCTTCCCAGCAGTCTCTCTGAATATCAACAATGTGTTAATTATTTTATGTAAGAAAATTTTCTCTAAACAATCTCTTGCTAACAGCTACCCCAATACAAGTTGGAATCTTTTTATGCTTTAGCACCTTCAGAGGGTTGTTCTAGAACTGTCCAAATGTCCTCCTAGGTGTCTCATCCTCCCTTTGGATTTTATTACATGTCTATACATGTTCGACTTTGTTAGCATCTAGATATTCTATTGATACCGACATCATCATTTTGTCAGTGGCTTTGCGAAATCCCACCCCCAGGCCCCGGGCTGTGGGTACTACGCATGCCTTCGTTCTAATGCATCAACACATATGAATTCTCCTCATCTTTACAACTGTCCGGTTATCATCTGAAAATTGTGAATATATTTGTAATTGTGTTTTTTAACAGCTCTCAAAGTATTACTTATCTTTTTTGTTTGTGATTTGACTATTAAAGAATTCCAATGGTATACAAAAGTATAATTGTTATCCCCCTATAGGAAATTAAGAAAAACATAAAGTTGACCTCACTTCACTGCCAGCCTCTATAGAATGAATAAGAAACAGTTATAAAAATCAATTAATAAAGTTGACATAAGTTTCAATCGCAGTTGAAACTGATTTTCAATCACAGTTGAAACTGATTGTCCTTGTGTATTTCTGATATAAACGTGTCATAGGAAGTTACAGAAAATAATGCATTTTAACTTAAGAATTCATATGAAATCTGGTAACTTCATCTACAAGTCCATCTCCAAAATATCAAACAAGCTTTTTGTTTCTTTCCGCCACTGACATGTCTGACATGGTATAAGTTACTTTTTACCCAAAAACCATTTGAATTTTTACCTTAATAATAACAAGTAGTTTTGAGATTTTTTATAAAATAAAATCAGTTGTAGTTATTTGGAAGGCAATAGAGTGAGAGGCTAGATTTTGTAGGTAAGTCGTGATGTGGTATTTTTCTTTTTTCTCCTATTTGATTTTGATTTGCTCTTAGTCCACTTTTTATGTTTTTGAAAAGTAAAAATTTCATTTTTGGTGCACTGAAGGTGCGACTCTTTCAAAGGCAACCAATTTTCCATACAGGTTTATAACCTTACATGTAAAGCTTATCATATTTACCTTTCTTAATCTCTTTGTTCATTTTTAAAGTCACATTGATCTCACATGTTCTGTCCTTATCTGGTTCCTTTTACGTTCTTAGTTTCTGAAATTAGAAATAAGGATAAACATGTGGATTTCTCTGTTTGAGTGTCCAACACATGCATGACCATCACTGGAGCTTTGAGTGTGCTTATAGTGATATAAGACCCTGGACAGAGACTCCTAGGGGATGCTGGCTTCCTATTGTTGGCATCAACTTCGAAGTCTGACTCCTTGGACTGAGTCTGGTGCAATGAAGCCCGATTTTCTATAGGGTTTAATGCGATTGGAGTATAATAGTACCATCTGACGACTGCATATGGTTTCCTGCTATACATGCCATGTCTCATATATACTTCTAGGGTTTAATGCGGTACCATCTGACGACTGCATATGGTCTCTTGCTATACATGCCATGTCTGATATATACTTTATGTTAAAGTTCTGCTGATATTTAGTCTTGGTTTATAGTTGAACTTACTTGACACAAGTTATCTGGATAGGAATGTATATTGATGGTGTCACCAGTTTTGGATGCAGATCTATGTCTTTTACTGGACATGGATATGGACATATATTTATTTTGTTCACGATATCAAGTATTACATGCATGAACATTATGGTTTCTGCTTGTCTGCAGAACTTAGTGCAGAAGATGTGGACTGAATTGATGAATAACCCAAATTGACCTGTTATGATTGGGTTTGGTACACTGTAGTACTATAGAGTATAAATGAACAGCCCCATAAGACCTATTAAATCATTAGGCAGTGATATGTAACGTCATTATGATTCAAATCTCTTTAAGCGAGTTTTGCATGGGTGGTGGTTGGAATAGTTCCAAGCTCACTTCTATGTGCTTTGGTAAGTTCAGTGCCAGTCTGAATCCCTTCTGCACCAGTATGACACACATTTCTCACTCATGATCTCTTCTCTTAGTCTTCAGTTGGATCACTGGCCGTCTTTCTGAACTATATTTGGCCTGCAGCAGTGGTATAATGCTGTTTTTTGGTTTGTCTAATATGTCCGTAAAATGAACATGGAAGTCCAAGATGTGGCTTGGGGGGTGGGGGGGATTTGCCACTACTACCCCTTCTTTATTTACACATGAAGAGAAGAATATCCTGTCAGTTTACAAAGAAAATCCTAAAACCTCATTAGAACCTCCATCTCTATCCCTACCCATACATCATAACCACCACCACTATACAGCCACAGGGTGTGCCTTCTGACTGCAGCCATACTTCTCTCTTTTCTTTCTTCATTTTCTGTATGGTAACTACCTTCCCCAACCACCCCCTTAATTCTCTTCCCCCCCCTAATTCTCTTCTTCAGCCACCTTGATCAGGCCAATTTGCCCTGGACAAGTTTTGTTTTTTCCAACCTTGATTGTGACATTTACAATAATGAGTTTCGGGTAGTTAATTTGTGAAGATATATGTATAGCCAAAAAAACACCTGAAAGCGGGTCATGCTGTATTTGTTCAATAATATGATCAGCGAAGCCTTGTTCAGTTATGGCCATTATGGGGAAATCCTTTACGAAGGAGATAATTTAATCACTTTTTTCCAATCTAAATAATCCTATTTCTTTCTTCGGACTTTCACCAGTAGTGTCTCATTTCCTCAAATGGACTTCTTTCTCAAAATACTCTTTTGTCATATTCTCCACCACTTCTTTTACTGTCAAAACTATAGAAATACCAGAAACTCACACATTTTCGGCTCTCATCTATTACTTTGTGTCGATTCAAAAAAGGATGGTGAACTATTGGTAAAACTCATACAGGTCATCAAATGCCTTGTTGATTTTCCTTAATGCTGTATAAATGTGTATATAGATAGATATGAGCTTCCTTTACTGGGTAGACAGTAAATTTTGCTTCTGGGATGTTAAGGAAAATGCTACAGTAAGTTTTGAATCTTTCTTGGCCTTATAAGTCAGATTGACTTCTTTGGGTTAGCCTGAATGGCGTTTAGCTCAATCCTGAGCCTTGTATGTGTCCATGTGTGTCTCATTTTTCAACTTTGGATAAGATCGAGTACAAGCAAATTATAGAAAGCGTAAATGAGTTTATATAGTTTGATGGGTGCATTCAACCATCACCAGCTCAATGAAACCACTTTTAATAAATGGATGGATACATAGGGATAATAAAGTTTTTACATAATATTATGTGGTGCACCCATTTGAACCTAATTTCACTCAAACTGCATGCAAGTCCTGAAGTGTTGAAGTATGTGTTGATTGTCATCTCATTTCAGTTTGAGGTTGTGCTTTGGTCTAAAAATATTGTGTAGAATGTTTTAATTTTTCCATCTAATATCTTATTCTCGGTAACATATCAAGATATCCCCATTGCTGTTTGAAGCAATTTTATAGTGAATTTAGTCAAATGCACGAGTAGAGAGGAAGAAACAAGATATTGTGGTCGATGGGCTTATTTCAGGAGTCCCATTTCTATGCTTAGATATTCATATATTCCATTTTAGTGCAGATGATAAACATATTAACTTCTTCGAACGAGCTCATGGATCTTATAAAGAATGTTGACAGTGTTTTCCATTCAAAAGCTGCCGAACCCTCTAAACCAGTGCTTAGTGCGTTGAACAGTTTCATTCCAACAGTTCGCCAACAGTTACAGGTATTTATTTGTATTTGCTTCTCATTGTTATTTCTGATGGTTAAATATCTGCTTCTTAAAACTCCCTGCACTTGTAATTAAAACCTAAGGATGTGCTCAAATTGAAGGATTTGAAAGTCCTGGATTTCAAATTCATCAACAAATCCATTGAGCTTGTTTGGATGATTTTAGATTACAAATGGATTTCCAATCCCTTGGAAGTCATTTTGAGCTATTTTTTCAATCGTTATGGTGGATTTGAAATGACTCCAAATCCTTCCTCAAAACCAAATCCATCAATCCAAGCACTACCTAATAGTTTTCTCTTGTTCAAATTGTTTTGCAAAACGTGTACTACTATGAGGAATTGTTAAGTTCATCCCTCTCTTATATGAGGGAAATATTTGAAACTCCTGTCCTCATGCTCAAATGTTTGAAACATATATTAAATATATTTTAGCTAAAATTGGCATTCGACATATGCATATATACATGACTTGAGAGATGGCCAACCATGTGATGATTGGAACAAAATTGATTTCATAGGATCTGTGCATCTCAGTTGTCGAGCAGACGTATTGTCATGACTCGAAAGATTACATCTTATTTTTACATACATTTTCACAAGAGTTCACTGTATTAAACACAAGAAAATGGAAAAGCCTCTGCCGGATATTTTTCCTTAAAATTCAGAGCCAGATCAGGATTCTCTAGTGATTAAATTGTGGTAACCGAATCTAATACCCATGTCAACATGCATTCCAGATGTGTCTTCTAATTGATAATTTCCAGCTCAATTTGAGGTTTTTGAAAATAGCGAGGGAAGTTTACTCTGCTGAACAATAGAGAGAGCTCCAAGTCTATTTTCCTTTTTCTATCAGTTTTACATTTCTGATTCTTCATTTTCTGTTACTGGCTTTCACTTGGTATAGTATGAATTGGATATAGTTGTATTTTGTTCATATCCACGCAATTTGATTATCCTCTCAGGATTGGGAGGATGGCCTGTGTGAGAGCGATGCAGATGGATCCTTTTTGCATGAGAACTGGAACAAAGATTTGCGTCTTTTTGCTGATGGGGAAGATGGTGGGCAGCAATTGCTTCAGGTTTAAATTTAAGCACTAATATTTTGTTGCTTTTCAATGATGTATACATCTACACATTAGTGTGATAACTTATGTCTTTTTTGCAGCTCTTTTTGTTGCGTGCAGAGTCTGAGCTGCAATCAATCTCTGGAAACAATCTCAATCAGAATCTCGAGTGTCTGGACTCTCTGAAAGGCCAGTTAAGCCGTTTGTTTGGTGGTCCTATTCTGAAACCCTCATCTGGTTCACCACCTGAGTTTAGAAATAATGAGCAGTACCGCCATGAAATATTCAAGCCTAGAAGTTTCGGTAACCAAACAAGGGCAGAGATAAAATACAAGGGTGACTGGATGAAGCGGCCCGTCTCGGATGATGAAATTGCATGGCTAGCCTCGATTCTAGTCAATATATCTGGTCTTGTGAACGAGAGGCTTGGCCTGAACCGGGTAGAAGGAGGCACTGCTTGGTCCTATGTGGAAGTGCCTGGTGGCATTAGAAGTGTGTATGGACCAAAGGAGACCGTGAAAGTGGTTTTGTGTTCTCTTCTTTCTTGGATTATGTGGTTGGGAGAGGCTGGAGTGCAATTTATGAGAAAACATGGATTGAGAGTAAATCTGAGGATGCTAGCTTCAAAAAAGGTATGTATGGTGGTGCTCGTGTTTGCTGCGTTCTATCAATTGAAGAGAGCCCTTGCAGTGTAGAAAGGCGTTTTTGGGTTTTGTTTTGCATATAGTGTATCTACAACCATGTGAGAGTTGAAGAGATGGACCAGAGTGATTATACAAAAGAAGTTTAGATTGTACAGAGAACTTGGTTGAGTTGCAATTTTGTATGTGAAATTTTGCTTTTAACAATTGAATGTGATTATGTGCAAAATGGTATCCAGCGCATTTAGATGCTAGAGCTGCCAAATTGATTTTGGGCATGGCTTGCAGTTGCCATTGGGAGGATGAATATTGTATGAAATTAAGAGACTAGAGATACACAATTTGCATCTTATGTGGGTAAAAAGAATGGGGTTTATATTGACTCTACAATTGATAAAGGTACTCTACATTATTTTTAAGGGATAAAAACATTAAACCCTTTGAATTTTGGCCCGTTTTGCACTTTTTTATACAACCTATTTTTTTTCCACTTTGTCTCCTCATCTTTACGGAATTAGCATTTTTTTTTTATATAAAAGCATATTTCGGGGAATATTTTGCCGGATTTTTGGCACGTGCCAAGCATGTGCCACTTTTTGTGGATTAAAATGCAATTTAACACAAAAATTGAGGGCAATTTTGTCATTTTTCATCAGTCCTATTTTCTCTTCTTCTACTTCATCTTCTTCACCAAAACACACACTCACACACACACACAGAGACACACACACACACACATATATATATAAACTCACGCGCGCACACACACACACACATATATACACACAAACACACCCAGACACACACACACATATATGTATACACATGCAGACACACACACACACACACATATATATATAAACACACGCACACGCGCACACACACACACATATATATATATAAACACACACACGCACATATATAAACAACACACACACACGCATATGTGACCAGCGGTGGCAGCGGCAGGTGAGGGTATAGTGAAGAAGATGTGTTAATTGATTTAATTAAGATTTAGGGATTTAATTAAAATTAGGAACTTAATTATGGGACTTTAATTAGGGATTTAATTCAAATTAATTTTGTTAAGTTTAATAAAGGGTAAAAAAAAAAGTAATTTATCAAATTTCATCAATTAAAATACTATGTTGACCCTAAAAATAGCATGTGACCGGCACATGCTAAATTTCTAGAGGAATATTCCCCCGGAATATTCTTTTATATAAAAAAAATGCTAATTTCGTAAAGGTGAGGAGGCAAAGTGGGAAAAAAAAGTTGTATAAAAAAGTGCAAAAAAGGGCCTAAGTTCAGGGGGTTTAATATTTTTATCCCTATTTTTAAAGTAAATAAGTCGATATTAATGCTCTCAATATAATAGAATTCTTATAAATTTTAACATTGCATAATTTTTTAGTTTAACTTTACATAAATCCCATTTGAATAATTTTTAGTTCAATACAGAGTTTTGCATAATAATACTAAACAAAATTGCACTTTCTCGAGGATAGTTTTCTTTATTTCCTTCTTTTTACCTAATGTATTTTGAACACAAAATGAGGTTATGAACATTAGGAACGTTAGCCTTCTTATATCTACTCACTAGGACTAATCATCTTATCCTGGGTATTAACAACCCTAATAGAATTGTATTCAACGCTAAAATAATATGTTACTCATTTAATTTTTAATCTGTATAGGTAATTAATTCAACATAAAATGCTCAAAAACTAACAAAAATAATTTTCGAGTGATAATACACTTCGAAAGAATGAGTGTACCACCAAGAACAATAGTATTTTATAATTGTTAAATTTATATTTACTCAATATCGATAGGAATAACACTTATTCTATTTTGAATTCAAACAAATAAAAAAAAATTGGTCATATCTATTTTTCTTCATATATGTGATCGTTATCCATTACTTTAAATTTGAAAAGTATGAACTATCGAATTAATAAATACTTAATTTTATATTTGTTCACACAAATTTTCAAGTCTGCAATTTCATAAAAGACAAGAAAAGAAAATATGGACATATAAATAAATCAATTTAAAGAAAATTACAATTTTAGTGGAATAATTCTCCTATCGAAGGCTAATCCCTCGATTCTTCACACCAAACACGATTCAAGGGCTTGAAAGCATATTCTTGAATCAAATGTAAATGACTTGGGAAAGTTGAAAGCTTCAAGGCCAGCTCGTCGCTTTGATCTTCCTTCAACTTGATTTAGACTTTTATAACGTTTATTCGAGGGTTTAACACCTTAATCTCGGATTAAACGATATAATTTGATGAATTTCGTCAAGAACACTTTGAAGTTTGTCTCGAACGCCTTCTTGAATTTGAAGAACTTGTTGAGAGAATTTGGGAACTTCTCTTGTCTTCTCTCGCTCCAATTTTAATTTTTTTTGTTTATTGTGAGCTCCCATGGACCCTATTTTATAGGTGTAGGATGGAGAAACCACGAATTCTTTAAACACCTTTGATAATAATCTCTTTAACATTTATTTATTAAGAGATAAAGATCAATTGCTTTTGAGCCATTTGATTGGCTAATATTTGATGGGGATAAATTTAATAGATATTATCTCTTTAATATCTATATCAATATAAAGAGATAAATATTAATTACTTTGGAGCCATTTGATTGGCTAACATATCCATTTGGCGCAGTGTGATTGGTCGTTGACTTTTCTACTGCAAGACATAATTTGATTGGCTGGAATAGCTCAATTTGACACGTGGCGCGATTTGATTTGCCAATAAAATAAATATTAAAATATCAATTATATCAATTATTTAATTTTGGAATTAAATTTGATAAATCCCAAAATATAAATTAAAAAGACTTAAAATTGATAATTAATATAATATTTTACACTTGTCATCATTTGATTGGATGCAAAATTGCTTTGTCTACAAATGCCCCTTCGAGACTCGTTCACTGGACCTTTGTTTTGAAAGCGTGCTTCGAAGTGGATGAGTAGGTGAATCAAACATTTTGTGATTAGCCCAAATTTAAGTGGGCCGTGATATGAATTGCATGAGAAAGAACCAAATTGAATTCCTTGTTAGCTTAAGAAACAATCCAATCATCAATTTGAAAATAGGCCGACTAACCATCAATTTAAATGGACTCATTTGTTTACTTAGCCAATTGCAGCCCATACGTGTTTTCTTCAAATCACGTTTAATCATGAAATTTGGGCTTTGTTGGAATAGCATGTAAGAAGGTCTTGGGCTCCAACAGCGATTTTAACCTTCTTTTAACTCTTTTCTAAATCAAGTTTGGGCCCACACCTGTGGTCTAATGATCTTGGCACATAGGATTGTACTCCAAGTCATCTTCTTAATCTCAACAACTGAAATTCACGTTTTCTTCTTCTTCTTCTTTTCGGGAGAGATAAGAGTTTATAGAACACTTCTTATAATCCTTTTAGGAGTAGAACTCTTCAACATTGAAACCACACAGAACAAACTTCTGAATATTTTGGTCACAAGTCGGTCCCCGAAGATTGCGTAATTCCAAAATCTTATCCGTGTTGAATGATATTTGAATTTCTTGAGATTCTATTGGCTTTCAAAGGATGAAGATTTGCATCCAACATTTTTCAATTCCAATAGGATTCAATGAGTTGAGACCCATTTGAACGCCATAACCTTGCAGCAACCTCTATATAAGGGCTTCGGCTGTTCCTTTTTTTCTTCACAACCGAGTGGTATTACAGAGAGTTTAGGAATCAAAATTCCTTCTCCTTTCACCATCTTATGAATAGCGAATAACAGAGGGTAAGATTTTTGATTCAAGGTGTAATGTGCTCGATCAGCACAACGTATCTCAATCAGGAGTGTCGCTCTCGATTCTACGGCTGCCGCGTTGCTGCAACAATCTGCCGACCATCAGTGACGAAATTTCACCGTCGTGATCTCATTTTGTGGGTACAAGTCACTTGCAATACTTCTCCACAAGATGGCGCTATTTCCACCACCACTTGTTCTGTCACAGTCCCTAGAAAGTTGATTGTAGCCTTCCGTCCTCACAAATCACTGTCGCTGAAATGTAAAGGCATTTACAAAGCACTGGTCTTTGCTATCTAATTTTCCCATTGACACTCAGCCCCCCAACAATTTTCGAACAAGTAAGGAACATGTGTCCGGCGGTTTTCATCCACTAAACCACCCATAACCGGTTTTCCCGTCCATATTCAGCAGCTTGGGTTGGTCAACGTTAACGCCTCACATGTTTGACCCGAGAAAAAGCCGAGCCAAGTCAACCTGGCCGAGTTGCTTGGCTTCTCGGAGTGTTCTAGGCTGCCGAGTTTTCTCGGCAGTAACCAATTCTCGGCAAGGGCCACCCTGGCCGCACGCCGGGTGCCCATTGCACATGTGCACAAATTGACAATCTCACACTTCCTCGGCCAAGTCCCTTTGTCTCGAGTCCGTGCCCATTCCCGCAACTAAACTTGTGCCCACTTGTATCGTGTACCGTCTTTAAACCGGTCCGTGTCCCGATACCCACACGCAGCCTTAACCCATTGTGTCGCCCATTTCGCCTTTGCATCAGGATTCTAAGAACATGTTCCGCTCAATCAACACTGGTCTTTGCTATCCCCATTGACAGTCAACAAGAAGTTGAATTTGTTGCTTTGGACTAAATATTCTCCAAGTCCAATTTGTGCAGACAATGTCCCAATTCTAAAGAATAGTGTATTTGTTTGCATGGATTGAGGCTCAAACCACTCCGTTGAATTCATTTTTTTTCCTTTCAATTTTTAGTTTATACATAAATTCACAGTCAATTAATGGGATACTTCTTTGCTATGTTGACAGATTGTACGATATTTCACTCCACTATTGACGGTTTTTTGCTCTCTTTGTCGGTCAATTTGCAAAGCCACGGACTCAAAGTGACGAATCCATCTTATGAAGAGGAGTGGCCTAAGGAGATCCTTATGAGCAAAGCATCCGAGGAGTGGACTTTGCGAGCAACAATTCAAGGAGTCGTTCTTTTATCGACCTTGGGGTTCCATATCATTAAAGGCGAGGCGAGCCGAGGTAGGTGGATTGGCTACGACATCAAATTCCTTGGTGAATTTCACTACATCAAAGGCTACTGGAAGTGGACAGAGGACATCCTCAGCCGATGTAAAGACAAGCTACTATCCGCCAGGATCTACGATGCAGCGTATGCCTCGATGTATATTATGACCGAAACACGAACACCATGAAAGCCTTTTCTGAGGCTTGGTGTCCCACTACGAATACATTGCTGACTTCCATTAGCGAGTTTTCGATATCTCTGTGGGATTTATACACCCTCGCAGGTCTTCCCATGATCGAACTCTTTTACGACAAAGTCATTCCCAATGCCACGAAGCTTACTGGTGTTGACGAAAAAGGGCACATATTTCTGCATCGCTCATGTGAATACTTGTTTTGCGCCTACCATTCATTTCTAGGAGGCTCCAAGGTGAATCAATATTCCCAAGTGTCTATTGACAAATGGGTGAGATTCTGGTCCAAGAAGATACTTACGAGCAAACAAATCTAAGTCGTGGACTTTGCGAGGAAGCACATGACCATCCTTGACGATGACTGAAAATCCTTGACGATGGGAAGCAGTCCATAGAGGAAGGCATAGCATTGATGACGCTCCTTTTGCCGGGGATTTGCGAAGCCACGACCCAAATTGACCAGTCTATCTTGTGAAGAGGAGATGCCAACGAGTAACATCTACACCGTGAACTTTACGAATGACTCTCCATCAACAATCAGAGGATTCTCACTTATCGATGTCGGGGCGCTACATCATTGTAGGCAAGGTGGAGTGGGATTACAATGATCTTCGACTTCCCGGTGAATTCAACAACATCAAGGGCTATTTGGAGTGAACGGATGACATACTCAGCCAGTGCGAAGACAAGCTATTTCCACCAAGACGTATGATGAGGTGCTCTTTTTGCTGGTCGCTCTGCCATATCGATCCATGGTGCCTCGTATATTTATGGTCGAAGTTTCGATATTATGAAGCCTTTTCCGAGGGTTGGTGTCCCATAACTTTGCTGATTTCCGCCAGTGAGCCACCGACAAGTCGTCCGCATCATTGTGGAATTTACATGCCCCCATGTCATGAATATTACATTTGAGATTACTTAATAGAATTATTTTCTTTTCTATCTTGCAATCTTTCGAGTAAATTCATGTTCATGTTCATTTTTTGTTTTTTTTTTTTGCGACTCCTTTTGAATGAGTAACACCACTCGGCATGAGAAACATGATTGATTTGGATTTATGACCGAACTTAGAGAGAATCTAAGTTGCCTACGTACCCTAATGAAGGGATCAAGTCAAAACGTAATTCAAAGATTTGTTGACATTTTATACACTGTCAAGTGTTTTCACTTTGAATTTAACTTCCAGACAGTTTTATGCTCTTGTCAAGGAGTTCTTGAATTTATTGAAATTTGTTGACATTTTATACTTATGTCAAGGAGTAATTCGTTTGATTTGACTTCAAGACCTTTTATACTCGTGTCAAGGAGTAATTCGTTTGATTTGACTTCAAGACCTTTTATACTCATGTCGAGGAGTACTTCATTTGATTTGGCTTCTAGACCTTTTAGACTCATGTCAAGGAGTACTTCTTTTGATTTGGCTTCTAGACCGTTTAGACTCGTGTCAAGGAGTACTCATTTGATTTGGCTTCTAGACCTTTTATACTTGTGTCAAGGAGTACTCATTTGATTTGGCTTCTAGACCTTTTAGACTCGTGTCAAGGAGTACTTCTTTTGATTTGACAGTTTATGCTCTTATCCAGGAACCTTCATTTGATTTGACTTTTATGACATTTTATACTCGTGTCAAGGAGTATTGTTGAATTTGATTTGTAGAAAGTATTTCAAGGAGTATTGTTGATAGTTTAAGCTCTTATCAAGGAGCATTGTTGACAGTTTAGGCTCTTATCGTGGAGCATTTCTAATATTTTAAGTTCTTATCAAGGAACATTGCCGATAGTTTAAGCTCTTATCAAGGAGCATTTTTTAGAATCTTCTTTAGTCCAAGTAGTGATGATGAACTTGAACATCACTTACTTCCATATGGTCATCAATATCTTCTGCCATAGACTCATCATTGGAAATATTTGAAAAGGACTTGCCCCCATTGTTGAATTCTTGTCTCCAAGGCTCTTGGATATGTGGCCCATCATTAACTCCATTTGCGGTCATGCTTAATTCCATGTCATGTGCTCGAGTGGCCAATTCCTCAAAGTTGCGAGGCTTGATCCCTTGGAGAATGTAGAGAAGCCCCCAGTGCATCCCTTAGATACACATTTTCACTGCAGATATCTCTGAGAGTTTATCTTTGTAGTTCAGACTTAGCGCACGCCACCTATTGGTGTAGTCAACAACGGGCTCATCCTTCCATTGCTTAGCATATGTGAGTTCAATCATGCTCACAGTCCGGCAAGTACTATAGAAACGATTTAGAAATTCCCTCTCCATTTGATCCCAACTATCTATGGCTTCGTGCTCCAAATCAATGTACCAGTCAAAAGCATTTCCTTTTAGAGATCCTACAAATTGCTTCACGAGAAGATCTCCATCAGTCCCCGCATCATTGCATGTCTCTATAAAGTGCGCGATATGTTGTTTCGGGTTTCCTCTACCATCAAATTGTTGCAGTTTCGGTGGTTGGTATCCCATCGGCATCCTTAGAGCATCAATGCGTTTCGTATACGGCTTCGAGTATATAAGCGAATTGTGGGAAGATATATCATATTGAGCCCTAATAGTGTTGGAAATCATATCTTGCAGTTGTTGAATAGACAATGCGGCAATAATGGTGTTGGAGTTGTTGAATTTCTCCGCAGATTCATGTTGATGAGGCAGTTCATTGACCGGCTTCTCCTTGGCATTTTGACTTGGAGGAGATGCACGATTATGACTAGGTTCTCCTATATTGGAGTTTTCTAGTTTGTTCATCAATTGAGCAATTTGGAGATCCTTGTCTTCCAAAACTTTCTGCATATCAGCAATGGCTTGAGCCATCTGGTCCATTTGAGTTGGTTGTTCATCTACCGATGTAGCTCCAGTCATCATTGCAGGAAGTTTAGCAAATGAAGAAGATTTAGAGTTGATTTTCTTTGGAGATGATGGGTTTGAATTGTCAGAATGATTGTTGTCGCCGATCTTGCCTCCAGTAGAAGATTGGTCAACGGGATCATCGACAATGTTAGCATCAACTTGATTCTTCCTTGGAGCCATGGAGTTGCAAATGTAAATTTTGCAATTTGATGTCGGAGGAAGAGATGAGGGGTAGATTCGATCCCACTGAGCGTGCCAAATTTGTTCACACAAATTTTCAAGTCTGCAATTTCATAAAAGACAAGAAAAGATAATATGGACAAATAAATAAATCAATTTAAAGAAAATTACAATTTTAGTGGAATAATTCTCCTATCGAAGACTAATCCCCCGATTCTTTACTCCAAACACGATTCAAGGGCTTGAAAGCTTATTCTTGAATCAAACAATATAAATGATTTGGGAAAGTTGAAAGCTTCAAGGCCAGCTCGTCGCTTTGATCTTCCTTCAACTTGATTTGGACTTTTAACGTTTATTCGAGGGTTTAACACCTTAATCTCGGATTAAACGATATAATTTGATGAATTTCGTCAAAAACACTTTGAAGTTTGCCACAAACGCCTTCTTGAATTTGAAGAACTTGTAGAGAGAATTTGGTAACTTCTCTTGTCTTCTCTCGCTCCAATTTTAATTTTTTTGTTTATTGTGAGCTCCCATGGATCCTATTTATAGGTGTAGGATGCAGAAGCTACGAATTTTTTAAACACCTTTGATAATAATCTCTTTAATATTTATTTATTAAGAGATAAAAATCAATTGCTTTTGAGCCATTTGATTGGCTAATATTTGATGGGGATACATTTAATAGATATTATCTCTTTAATATCTATATCAATATAAAGAGACAAATATCAATTACTTTGGAGCCATTTGATTGGCTAACATATCCACTTGGCGTAGTGTGATTGGTCGTTGATTTTTCTACTGCAAGACATAATTTGATTGGCTGGAACAGCTCAATTTGACACGTGGCGCGATTTGACTTGCCAATAAAATAAATATTAAAATATCAATTATTTAATTTTGGAATTAAATTTGATAAATCCCAAAATATAAATTAAAAAGACTTAAAATTGATAATTAATATAATATTTTACACTTGTCATCATTTGATTGGATGCAAAATTGCTTTGCCTACAGTATTATAATTAGAAATTTATTGTCATGCTATAAAACTAGCTTATCAAATAAAATGATAAGAACTACATATAATAGAGTTATTTTCGTCCATGTGATGAATTTAAAATGAAGGTGGAATATCATTATTAATATTTGGAGTGCCTTTATCAACTCTAAAAAAGAAATAGAAGAATTAAGGGTTCATTTGGATGGACAAATTTGGGCTCAGAGGATTTGAAATCCGTAGCTCAAATCCATTTTTGATATTTGGCCCAAAACACAAATATGTGGATTTCAAATCCACTTGTGGGCTGGAGAGATTTCAAGCACAATTTTTAACGGATTTAAAATCCACAAGAATACCCTGTCATTTCAAATCCATTTTCGCTAAATTAACTGTGCTCTCTCTTTCGTGCAACAAACAATGTTCCTCTCTCTCTTCGTACTTTCTCTCTATCTCTCTCTGTACTCTTCCCTCTCTCTCTCACTCCAAAATTGAATTTAAGATTTAGGTTTCAATCATTTACTTGTTTATGGTTTTTTTTCTTGTTGTTTAAATTAGTTGCTGAAATTGTCGTAATTGTAAAGTAATTGAAGCCAATCTTCAATTATTTCTTGTATTTGTGGAAGAAATCTTCTAATTTTTTCACTTCCTTTTCTTGCAATGTCTCTCTTAATCAACAACACTTTATCATAAGAAAGTCCAAGTATTCGTGGAGTTATCCTCCTATATATTCATATATTACTCAAAAAGATATTTCTAATTGTTCATATATACTCAAAAAAATATTTCTAAATGTGTGGATTTCAAATTCAAGAAGTTTGAATTCATTGATTTGAAATCCCTAGCCAAATCCAAATCCTTCAATCCAAACACTTTGAAAAATTTGTACAACTCATTACAACTTACACATATCATCTGCAAATGGAATATATGAATTGCATAGGAACTATTTTTCAACTATTCTTTTATAAGAATATTTTCAAGTATTATAGTGAGTAATTTAGTCAATTTTTCTGGAGTAGTTTATAGTCAATTTATCTCAAGCAAATTGGAAAACCTATGCAACTCAATTATTGAAAAGGGCCAAATGTGTTTTGATTGACAAATCGTTTTAATGTTACATATATAAGTGTTACATTAATTTGGTGTTCATGCAGCATGTTGTAGTTATTATGTTACTTCATATGTTCTAATGTTGTGTCATAACATCTTATGATCATGAAATCAAATTTGGGGAATTATTGTCCATATTCTACTACCTCCGTTCCAAAAAAGAGGTCCCCTTTGACTTTTTTTAAGAATTATCAAATAATCATTTTTTCTCAAAAATACCCTTTCAATAAAATAAAAGACAATTAATAATATTACCTTCTAAAACATTCCATGATTTTAATTTAATATATGATTATTGTCTATTATCCATATATGGAACTATCTTCCTTAAATATGATCGCAGTGTTATAGTAAAAATGAATTTTTAATATTTTTCTCAATTAAAATAGAGGGTAATATAGTCTGATGAGATAATACATACATATTTTTAGAGTAAGGGAAAAATATTTTGGGCAGATAAAAGTGGAATAGTGGACATCCTTTTTGGGACAGAGGGAGTATATTCAATTTTAATTTTATTTCTCATCTCATCTCGTTTCTTTTTCTATTTTTCATTCTTCCCTCTAACCTTTTATTCAAACTAATTAGTTTAAATGAAAAATAAAAAATTCACAAATCATTTTTAATATTTTCACACATGCATCAAGGGTGTCTTACCGACTAGTATTAATAATGTGATGACAGTAAGTTTGACATTTTCATATTATTAAGCTTGTAAAAATACTAATAAAAAATAAGAAAAAATTAATTATTTTTTATTTATAATTATAAAATTATTAAATACGCACATCGAATATATCGCTATGACTAAAAATAAGTAAGTTCAAGAATTTAACAGCTCGAATTTATACTTTGAAAAGGAACAATAGTCCTGGCCTTAGTTGTCTAGTAACTGTTGATGGCTGAACTTGAACCTAAAATATAAACGCGAACCCAAATTCAAACATCTTGATTTTTAGATTTTTATTTTTATTTTATCAAATACTGTTAAGACACTTGACTATTATAAGATACTTTAAGAGTTTATAAACACCTCCAAACTTCCTAAAGAGTGATTGATGATCAAAATCGTATTAGTTTGAAAGAATGATTTCAGATGACTCTAAATTAGGTAATTTCAAATTCCTCGTACTAATTGAAAAAATAGATTAAAATGTGTTCCAAAAGATTTGAAATCTATTGTGTAAATTAAAATTATCAAAACAAGCTCATTAGATTTATTGTTGAATTTAAAATCCATAACTTTTAAATCATTTGATTCGATCGCAACCTAAAACCATTCTAAGTCCCAAAACCAAATAGTTTCTAATGCAAGAATCCAGTTCAAATATAAGGCCTAATTAGATAGCTACCTCATCTCGTAAAAATGTGTTATGGAAGAAATTCTTCACACAAAGGCGTTTGTTTGGCCTTTTTTAGAAGGGTTTTTCAAAATACTATTTCCCACATATTGGGAGACGAAAGAAGATTCTCAATTTTCGAAAGTGAAAAAAACGGAGAGAAAGTAAACTTTTTACTCCGGTTCATTAAAGATTGTTCACCTCTCCTTTTCAAAAACTTCAATTCCTAAAAGAGAGTTTCAACCGCTGAAAACAAGTTTCATCCGGCAATTCGTCAATATTGGACATCATACTCATCATCCTAAAAGACGCAAGGTACAAAATAAAATCCACTATGTATATATTTTGTTGTCTAAATTGATGAGTGGCTGAGATATATTCATGAAAATGGATACTTAAATCCTTATGTGGAGAATTTCTCGTAAAAACAACTCATCCGAATACGCATGTCACACAAAAAAAAACATCACATCAACAATCTTTAAAGAAACAAGCATCACAATAAAAAAACATATCACATTACCAGTTATACACTTTTTACCCAAAAATAATTCATTCAAACACACTTCTAATACAATAATTCTACACTCTCTTCTCTACTTTTCTCATAAAATTATTTCTTTATCCAATTACACACCCTAATAGTCTAACAAGCACTCTCATAAGTCACATAATATAATCAGCTAAAAAGGTCAATGCGAATGAAAACATACAAGATTAACATCAAAAATATCAAATCTCCCCCTCTTTTTATCTCCCAAACCTTTTCTCTTTCCGGCTGTTCAAGCACAATTCTAAGAAATTTGAAGAAAATTAAAATTTGGACGATAAATACTTCTTTTTAGTTGTTGAGGATTGAGTTCAGCAAGGTACGTACAAGCAGGGAAGAAGAGTGCAGTAGAACAGTATGTGGTACTATAAGCCTTTTAAGCTTCTACTTTAATCAGGCAGCAAGACATGCATAGGCATAGAAATCTTTTAAAAATACTTTGTTCAATCAATGACGAGAGTAGCATGAACTTCTAAAATGCGACCAAGAACAAAGAGGAATTCTGTCTAAAAGCCATGATAATAAGTAATCGTGTATGCTTATATGATTTTCTTAAAGGTTATGAAAGCAAACGATTTTTACAAGTGTCAAACGTCTCCACTTGATGTATGTACTACAACATTCAAATTTAGATATGGAGTTATTTTGTTTCACCAGAAGTCCAGAAACAGAGTAACAGACGATGAATCTGTTTGATAAGACAATGTAATAACCGGCGTCAAGGCAGGCTTCATAGAAAGTATGAACTAATCTATTTCAGTTCAGTAATTTGTCTGGAATTCTTTTGGCATTTAGATGTCAAAATACCCTCCAAATTTCATGGTCACTTCTTCATGGTTCGCCGACTTTCTTCTATTTAAGTTTAAGCATCATTGAGCAACATTAGTACCAGAAATGTATTCTATTTTAGCTTCTTGCAAAATTTGAGCATCTAAAATAGTTCTAGAACAGTTTTGTCTTCAATACCAACAACAAATGTGTGAACTCTTAATAATTGAAATTGAAAAAACAAAAAAAAAAAAAACTCGCATCTCATTACACTTCACAGTCTGCAGGAAAACCAGAATACTAAAGTCTACCTTTAAGACTACAGTAATATGTCAAAATCTGGCACAAAAAGTTCTAGCCTTTACTTTACCATTTGATTCACTGAAAGCTTCCAAAGAACACAATCCATCATATCGTACTTCTAAATCAGTTCACAACATACCTCAATGAGGAAGTCACAATGCAATGCGTCTATAAATGGCTCGAAATGTCTGCCCATCATTCCTCGCGACTTTCTGCCCTTCCTCAGTTGCGGTGTTCAAGAGCTTCACAACTGGATCAGCTTCAAGCTCATCTTCAGAAAGAGCCTCAAACAAAGGGTGATTCTCCAAACAAGAATTCATCCACACCCCAAGCTCCTCCACATCCGTGATTGTATATATAATCCCACCTCCTCTAAGCACATAAGCATACTCATCCAGCAAATGCGGGCTAATTACCCTCCGCCGATGATTCTTCTCTTTGAAATGGGGATCCGGAAACAGAAAGAACATCTTGGTCAGTTGTCCTTTCTCAAAGTAGTTGGGAATGTACTTCATTGAATTAGTCCGAACCACGGACACATTATTGTATTGACCAGGATTAGAGGTCCTCAATGCCAGAATCCTTTCCTTCACATACTCCGTGACCTTGTCCCTTAGTTCCATCCCAATCATAAGCGTATTTGGAAAAAGAGTTGAGAGGCTAATTAAGAGCCCGCCAAATCCACAACCAATGTCTGCAAACTCAATCTTTTTCGAACCATCAGATTGATCAGAGGATTGGAACAATTGAGGGTAATGGAGGGTATAGTCAAACTGACTTGGGGATATTGGAACAGGGAAATGTGAATCACTCAAGGGATTGCTATGAGCCCGAGCTCGATAGAACCGTTTACGTGGAAGGCCAGTCGTCTTGCTATGTGTAGTGTTTGGAGTAGATTCATGCTCCAACATTTTATGCCCTTGCACTGTAAATTACATCCAAAGCTAATGACTACTAGCCCGTAATGCACACTTGATGCATGTGCAAAAACAAAAATTTAATAAAAAGACTTTTGATTCAAAATTAGTTGAAATTAAGTAAAATGCAGGAGATAAGAAAAATATAATAAAAAGAAAAGATATCAGAAAATATTTTTAATGTGATTGAATAATGAGAACATATAGAAAAAATTATCCATATATCAGGTTCTATAGACCATGTGAATATTATTAAGTCATTTCATTAAAATATATGAGGTGTCGTCACTATAATATTTGCATTGTGTTATGTATGTACACCCAATTCACCTAAAAAAAGCTTGCTAGCTTCACCAAAGCTGATTGACAGACTAAAACCGTTACTCTAATCCCCAATTCACTTTTTAATATAAGTATAGATGAGATTGCAAAGACAAAATTGTTGCAGAATGGTCATCCTCCCAAAATGAACACAACTTGCATAAAGAGAGTGTTGTAACTTTAATTTGGGTTATTTGCAAGATTCTACTCATACAATACAATTCAACAAGAATAGATGTCTCAGATAGCTGTAATTTTACTATCGAGTGAGTCTTAACGTGATTAGTTGATTATGAAGCGCAAAATTAGTGATAAAGGTTTAATTAAACTTTCTGTGACCCTAATAGCGGAAGAGGAAGAAGAACATGTTTCCGCACCATCTATCACTCACCCACATAGAACACATATCACAGGCTATATATACACCCATATATATATATATGTATATATTAGAGAGAGGGAGAGAGAGTACCAATTGCCTTCGGGCGTCGCTTGTGGGGGGTTTTGCGTCTGCGAACAAAGTTTGATATTTAGGGCGAGAAAGTGAAAAATACATACACCAACTTCATATCAAGTAGTAGTTAGAGAGTGTTTCTGAGAAATATTTATAATTGAAAAATGATTGAAGAATCAAAAGTATGTCGTGTTTGCAAACATAAGTGGAAAGTGAAAAAATCTATGGGAAGTGTTTGACTACAATTAGTTTATAATTATTTGTAAAAAATATAATATTATCCCTAAAATAAATAAAATTCATATTTTCTTGATATTTATCTCTTACAATTCTTTTTAATAATTTACCCTACAAAAGCAACTGTTTATCAAAACAAAATTAACATTTTTTCCTTTTTCTTTCTCATTGAAGAGTCCTTTTTACAAAGATAATATTGTCATTTGAAATCATGCAACACAGTTAATAATAATAGAGTAATGTTATATACCAACTTTTATATACTATCGATTTTTCATTTCCCTTAATTTTTGCATTTATATAACCATCGATAATATTGTCATTTGAAATCATGCAACACAGTTAGTATTGTCATTTGAAATCATTTCCCTTATAGTCAAGAGTAAACGCGATGGAGGTTTAGGGATTCGTAAACGAGACACACGAATATTGCACTACTTGCTAAAATCGGTTGGAATCTTTTGAATAATAAAGAAATGGTGTGGAGTGACACTTTTAAGAAAAAGTAGGTTAAGTTGAAAGATCTTAGCGAGATGGCCATCAAACCACAAGACTCGGCTCAGTGGAAAGGGATTTTGCGAAGTTTCAAGGAGGTGGAAGATGTAATTAGATGGCGGATCAGGGATGGGAAAGATATTTTCTTTTGGTTCAACAAATGGTTTGATGAGTTGGCAATTAGTGATTTGTTTGAAGAGGAGATTGATCCAGAGGAGTTGAGTATGAAGGTAGCGGATGCTCGGGATGAATTGGGTTGTTGGAAATTGGATGATTTTATTACCCCTCTGTGGATTTGGTGAAAGATAAGATTAGAAAGATTATTGTACCATACAACAAGTCCAAAAAGGACTCGAGGACTTGGGTTGGGAACTCGAAGGGCTATTTTACTTGCAAGTCGGCATATGAGTTTCTCCAAAATAAATACCATGAGACGGGTCAACGAAATTTGGGGAAAAAATGGAAGTGGATTTGGAAGAACAATTGTCCGCCTAAGTTCAAGATCTTCCATTGGCTGCTTCACAGGGATAGATTGGCTACGAGAGCTAAACTTTTATATAGGCACATTGTCAATTCGAACATCTGTCCAAAATGTGAACTCGAAGCGGAGACAAACACCCATGCGATCCAAGAGTGTCTTGTGGCGAAAGAAGTGTGGGAGGCTATCATCACCCCCTCTAGATTTTTGGAATTTTTGGATCCTTGTAGAGGACTGGGTGTCCTCTAATTTGCAAATGGATTTTGAGAACACTATCCTGCCTAAGTCACCTTGGAGAATGATGTTTATGGCAACCATGTGGTGGATACGGAGGAAGCAGAATTTGTGGTTGTTCGAAGGGAAGATTTACCGTTGGGACAATTGATTTTCAAGACTAAACTTTTGCTAAGGATTTGGAGGATTATTTTAGCAACAAATTGAGTAAAGATTCCAAAGGAGAGGTCACAACCAAGTGGATTAAATTGGGGAAAAATCGGGTAAAACTGAATACGGATGTGAGCTTTTGTCAAAATTCGGGGCGAGCTACAGCGGGGGGTCTTCTACGGGATGAAGAGGCTAAATGGCTATGGGGCTTTAGCTAGAATTTGGGCTGTTTGTCGATCATGGAAGCAGAACTCTTAGCACTTCGAGAAGGTCTTAAGTTGGCGTGGAGCAAACGTTTTCATCAAATTGTAGTTGAAATGGACTCGAAAGTGGTGCGTAAGCTTGTCGAGAATGGGGACATTGAGACGCATCCCTTGTAAATATTATTAATGACTGTAGAGAGTTGCCTAGAATGCCTTGGAGAAGTAAAATCCAACATATGAAGAAAGACGACAATAAGAGTGCTGATAGCCTAGCAAGACTGGGGCATGATTTGCTTGAGGGCTTTCACCTATGGGACTCCCCTCCTGATCAGTGTTTAGATGTAATCCTTTCCGAGAGTTAGTTTTGACTGTTTTCTCGTGTAAACAAGAAAAAAAAAGTAATTACTAATTAGAGAGTCCTGCATTTTGATAAATATATTATAAGTGAAAAATAGTTGAAGAATCAAAAGTATGGAGCGTTTGCAAATATATGTGGAAAGAAAAAGACTCCCATTACTTCCTTGTCAGTGTCTCTCTTCCTTTTCAGCCTCATTTATCTTTGAGCAAGTTCGAGTTTATTTATTAGCCCAGCCAGTGAACATTCGATATCAATGATATCGAAGTTGACTACGAAATAGTAGAAAGACTCGGGGAGTGACTATAGGATGAGATCAACTTGTAGGTGAAGATCCATGTAGAAGTTTAAGGATTCAACTTCTCCATTAGAGTCACCATTTTGACAACATGGTCTCCCACATTCTTGTTCTCACTCATCCTTGCTTTGAAGAGCTCTCTCGATATAAAGTATCGAATAGTCCTACCGTGCTCTCCAAACAGTTCTTCAAGATGTAGATATATTTGCCTTGCACTATCCATCATGTCATGAGAGCTTTGTAGTTCACTGCACATTGAGCTCAGCATGTACCCTCTCACTCGATAGTTGTCATAAACCCAGTCTATGTGGGAAAGCAGAAACCCTCTCATCCTCATCTCTCCTAGGGATGGGAGGTCAATTTGTCTCCAACACATACTCAAGCGATCCACACTAAGGACTATCCTCATGTTTGCGAGCCACTCGGTATATTTGGGTCCAGTGGATGTGTTTCTTGAGAAAAACGGATAAGGGGTTAAACTTTATTGTTTTGAGAGAGATATAAAATTACTGCAGAAAATATAAACCAGATTATTAGATGATTGTAAACGTGTTCCAAGTAAATTTTAAAGGACTTAATAAAATGAACTTTGCACCCATTACATTTTTCGACAGACTACACTCCCACTGTAAAATTCGGAAGTCATCGTTGGTTGACTTCGTAGTGGTGATTGAATTCTTTATATAACTTGTTGGGTTGCAACCTTTTAACGGTATATAATGCACTAGTCTTGTAAAGTGGTAATCCCACACCAATCCATCTTATGGATGGCTCAATCTTCTTTGCCCATAATTCACTAAACCACAACCTTTCAACGGCATATCGGTTTATAAATTATCTAAGTTTAGCCCACTAACTTTCCATTGATCTAGCAATTGAATTTCACCTTATAACGGTATATGGGGAGAAATTTGTTTCGACCAAAGGCATTTCATGCACTTAGAGAAAAAATATATACTTCATCTTGGTATATTACCCCCATTGCTTAGGGACGTCGTTATATATTAGATGAAATATAATTTTCCCTAAGTTTAGTAGAGGGTGGGATATCTCGTATCCCTTTCGAACTTAGTGCTTAAAATTTGGGAGAATTTAAAACTTGGTTTGATTATTTGGTCACACTTTACACATTATCCATTGTAATAAAGCACAAAAACATGGAAAATAAATATAGCAATCCTAGAAAGCTAACAACATGCAATTCATGGACTATGTTTCCTAGATTGGTCCAAGCCAATGCCCCAATCCTAAAAAAATAAAATAACCTACAACTAAGCTTCCAAGAATGCCTTTGTAGAATCCGGGCTCGTCTTGCACCTCTTCTTTATGGGTCTATTTATTTCTAACTATTACTTAGGCTCAAACCGGCCTTTACATCCCATAAAAAAAATACAAAAGAAAAGCCTAAGTCCATGAATTGCATCCCATCACATAAACAAGTCAAACATGATATGATATAAAAGCAAAAAAATACATTATTATGTTGATTCAACAATCAAAATCTCATTTCAATTTAGTGAACGTAATTTCGAGATAAACGAAATCATTATACTAATTTCGAAATTAAAGTCTCACTTAATTTTAAAATTAGTGTGCATGAACAATAAAATTAGTTTAAAATTAATTTTCATTTTAGATAAAAAAATTTAATTTTAAATCCAAAATAAAATTACAATTAACTAATTTAATTTCAATATTTTTTTAATTAAAAAAAGTGATCCGAGTCACTCATGGGTCGACCCGGGTCAGATCCAGGTTGACCCAAGTACATGGATGGGCCGTTGATGCATGGTCCATTCAAAAATTGAGTAGGCCAAAGCTTACTCATTTGAGTGGGCTCGCAGAGGTCTGTGGCTGCTGCTAAGGTGGCGGTAGATTTTTCACCCGATTCCGACGAGGTTCTTGAATCACGTCTTTTCCATGCATAATCCCATCATATTCATCTTTTAAAAAATAATTTTTCAAAATAAAACGGATTAAAAACAAAATCAAAAACCTCGAAAAAACAAACAAATTGAATCTTTATAATTTTTTTCATGATATCAAAAAAATGGTAAATCATGCATATGATACACATAAGCACTCGATAAATTCACATAAGTTGACTCTCGGTATGGCTCTGATACCACTATTGGAAAAAATTACATAAAGCAGCGGAAATGACATAATGAATTTTTTTAAAACTTTTCCCCAAAACCAAGATCTATCGAGGTCTACAAAACGTATGTGAAGAGAGAGATTAACGAAACATACCCATTGTAGCAAGGTGGTTGAGAAATAATATCTACAATTGCGAAACAGATTTTTTGAAGTTGATCCAGAGTAGCACAGAAGCACCACCACTAAATAATCTCGTCGAAAAAGTTGACCGTGGCGGCTATGAGAGAAGGTGAGGGAGCATTTTTTCTTTTGCTTGCTTTTCTGAAACTCTTAGATTTTGGTTGAAGACAAAAGTGAGAATAAAGTTTTAACTTAAGTGATATATCACTTAAGTCGAAGCCTACGGGCTTCAAGAACCCGCGATGGTTGTCCATAAGGGATGCCCAACTTGACTATAGTGCACCAATTTAAAGCCTAGTTAATTTAATTATATATTCGTAAATTAATTTAATCCCATTAAATTAATTAAATAAATTAATAAATCATCAATTAATATTTTATTTCTCTTAGAAATAATTTATTAATGAATCTCACTTATGAATTAATTAATTTCAATAAATAATTAATTCTATTATTTATCAAATAAATAATAACGCAAGAAAATACTCCTCTTTTTTCTATTTGACTTTTTCTTTTTAAACATGACTCTTTAGGTTCGTCTATATTTGACAATGAGAGGAAAATTTAAGGATGTGGGTAACACCTAACCAGCCGCGTTGGCCGACATCGTAGCCCAAATAAGAACGAATGATTAGGATCATTCTTTTAAACCTTTACATTGTAAATTCCATGTGAATACAAACCTTTCATTCTTTTATCCTCGATAAGTACAAATCATGGTTAATGGTCAAATTCTAAAACCTGTCTTGACTTTCTATTTATAGTAAGTCGAGATTAGTGAGCTTTCCTTTAAGTCTAACTTAAAAAGAACTCAAGTACTTTTGCCAAAGACTTTAGATCTTATTTACTCATAAATTCACAAGATAACTACTCATTGACTTATGAGAGAACGAATCCTTTCTTAGAGATTAGTTGAGACTACTAATTGCTCATTAGGTTGCACTTCAAGGTCGACCCCACTCAAAGGTGATATGGGACTAACTACTCTAATGACTAACCTAATGTCACAAGTATATCTCCAACTCAATTCCTCAAGTCAGAGGTTCAATCACACCTATTACAACTGATCAATTCCATCATTGACTGTCAACAAGCGAAATAACCATGTGACAGAATTGATGCGAGTCAGTTCAAGTCACTGACCTCCATCAGTGTCCCTACAATATAAGCTTCCACTACTTCCTATGAATGGTTGACACCACTCATCTTAGAGCTCATATCAATCATACAAATCATTTGTAATTCCCAGCGTCCAATCGGGATTACTCGGCTTCTGAACATTTTCAGTACACTGTGTTTGAACTCTTCTAGTGTCATCTACCTTATTTCATAAGGGACAAAAAGTTCACTTTTGTGTACATGGACTTTTAGTTGATTACTAGCAAGAATTCCATTAGAAGAAGTAAAAACAACTAAAATGCCTTTTATAGAAAATAATAAAGTACGATGACATTGTCTTATGCCCTATACAAACTATTCTCTTGGCATTTGAGGGCTTATTCCTAACAGTACCAAAATCTGACAGTTAACTTGACAAAAACAAATTTGTTGTCTTGCCAATGTTGATTGTCATGTCGGGTTATTCTATTTGGAATTCGGTTGAGCGTGTCTTTCAGTTGGCGAAGGAGTTGGGTTCAATCGATGATATTGTCAACTAAGGTAGGTTTGGGTAATGTTTCAAGAGTGTATGAGGGTGTAAATGGAGTTGGGAGGCTACAGAGAGTTTGGAACGGAGACATTTGGAAGGCGGCCGTGGGTGAATTTGGTATAGAGCTTGGTTGATCTTGTACTGAGTTTCGAAGGCTTGAAAATTTTCCACCAAGACTATCACCGTATCCTCCAATGATGATTTGGTAGCAGGCACACCTTCTTGAGTTTGACAAGTCATTGTACTGAACGAGAGAACCAAATTCTTATGTTCAAACTATCTTCAATTTGAGGAAAAGATAAACACTCCAGAAATTGAAGGGAGACGATAAAAAAGAATAGATCTTTGGGACTAATTTCTTCTTTCGTTGATATGTTCTCTTCCCTTTTTTTAATAATCTATACTCTTTTATAAAGCACCACCACCCTAGAGTAGCTACTTTTGGTGTGTTTTGGAGTGTCAAAACTAAATTACCCCTAATTTAAAAAGTATTTTTTAGATAATTTTTTTTCAATCTTCTCTCTCTTATATCACGTATCCTCAACTTCTCCTACATTCTCTCTCTCACCCACTCGCTCTCCTATGTCATATTTTCTTTTCTTTTTTTCACCCAAATTTTTTAATACTTTGTTCAACTCATTTCTATTTAGGGCTAATTACAAAATGCCCCCCTGAACTATCCCTAATGTCGCACATACCCCCTTAAACTTTAAAAGGTACCAAAATGGTCCCTCATAGAAATTCATGAGTCATCCAAATGCTCCCATCCAAACACAACCTTGCAATATTAAGCACTATATTAACTTAACCGATGATTCGTTCATTTTTTTTAAATGAATTTATCAGTTTAAGTCTTCAAAAATAACAAATCATTTGAATCTTGTAATCTGTTAATTCAAGAATTATGAAGAATTATTATAATTATTTAAATATTCTTTAATTAAATCTTATTCTGTTTATTTTGTTCCTGAAATAATAAGAAAAATTATCTCGATTTCGGTTTTGGAATCAACTAACAAATCATTTAAAGCTTGTAATCTATAAATTTATAAATTATAAATTAACAAAATATTTAATTTAAATTAATAAAATTAACAAATTGTAGATTTAAACTACGAAGATTTGCGTTTTCTAATTGTATCATATTCAGTTATAAGTTATTTAATTGTATCAACCAACAAATCCTATTTAAATCTATTTGCCTTTCTTACAAATCATATAAGTTCAATGAAAAAAGAATTAACCAAGTTTATTTGGTGCTTAAATATTGTAAGGTTGTGTTTGGGTTGAGGTATTTGAAATTCCTTAAAAGTTTTCACGAGAGACTATTTTGGTACTTTTAAAGTTTAGGGGGATATATGCGACAGTAAGAATAGTTCAAGGGGGCATTTTGTATTTATCTCTTCTATTTATTTACAAAACCTCACATAAAATACTGACATATTAATGAATTTTTTATTAAATTTTTTATTTACTCAGCACATGCATCGAGTGTGCCCACGCGACTAGTACATAATAATGGTCCTACTGTTTAGTATCCACAGACAGAAACCGCATAGAGTAACTAACCAATATTGGACAAATTAAACCACCCACTAATTAATTACAACTGGGAAATAAAAGACTACTGACTGATAAAATAAAATCTACTAAATTGCATACTACGCATTAGCCCACAATAATTTCTCTGTACTTCTTTTGGGCCTAACATTCGGTCCAAGATCCTAGAAATTGGAACATGCCCGTATTAATATCACATTACATCTCCTTGAATTGTTCTTGCAATCGATATCTTAACAATAACTCACATGATCCAGAAAACTATGATAAAGTAATCCATCCACTTCTAGACTTGACACAAAGCATACATAGCAAGTCCACATACTACTCATAAACGTTTACTGACCTCATTAATCAGTCTAAGAAATCTCTTTACTTATATATTTACATTACAAATACAAAACACAAATTGTTATAATCGAATTATTTGTTACGATTGAAATTATGTTCGTTTCAAGTAAAAAATTAGACTCCAAAAACAGAGATAAAGAACAGAGAAATCAAAATATTTTGGATAAAATTTCACGTCTGATTTATCATTCAAGTATTTCTTGTTGGCATGAGCTGTTAACCAAGATTATGGCATAAACTAAGAATCCAAATCAATTCTCTGCACAAAATATGTAACTCCATATTCTCAGCCTAGTTTTATGTGTAATAGTTATTTCCTTCCAAAAGTATATTTCCCTGTACACTATATATAGGTTAGCTTGTAGTCACACAAAAATATAGAATCAATAATGAAAAATACTTCCTTTTCAGCATGGTATCAGAGCGTTGAGACTCTAGGGCCTGTAGGAACTTCTCAGTAATAACATAAAGGGAAGAAAGAGAAAAAAAGGAAAGAGAGAGAGAAAGGAACTTTCTTTGGAACAACAGAAAGAAAGAAAAAAAGAGAGAAGAAAAAAGAAAAAGGAGAGATTGAGAGCAATGGGAGAACGCACACCTCCACATACTCCATCGACAGAAAATTTTCAAGAAGAGACTTCGATCCTTGAAGACTTAACTTCCAGAATATCGCAAATGTTGAATTAGACACCAACTCCAACAACTCATGAACCAGTTGCAGCACCAATTGGCATCAAGTTGGATGGCACGAACTATGGACTCTGGTCACAGGTCGTGGAAATGTATATCTCGGGCAAAGACAAGTTAGGATATATAAATGGCGATCTTCCACAACCTCTAGAAATAGATCTAACTTTTCGAAGATGGAGGACTGAAAATGCGGTGGTGAAAGGATGGATGATTAATTCTATGGACCAAAAACTGATTGGAAACTATATCAGATTTCCAACGCGAAAGGAGTATGGGATGATATTGCTATGACGTACTTCGACGGCACAGACACCTCCTAAGTCTATGATCTCAAGAGGAAAGTGACAAGGCTCAAACAAGGAGGAGGATATATAGAGACATATTACAACACTCGTCAAGGCTTCTGGAGAGAATATGATTTTCGACGCCCGAATCCCATGAAATGTGAAACCGACATACAGACATATAACTCTATGTTACAAGAAGATAGAGTGTATATTTTTCTTGATGGACTTGACGATCGCCTTGACAAGGTCCGAGCTGACATGCTCCAACTTCAACCATTCCCCACGGTGGAGCAGGCCTATGCACATGTCCGCCGAGAAGATTTAAGACAAATAGTAATGCTCACAAAAGAGGATACCGTATCTAGTGCTGCTATGATTTCAAAGGGAGGACATAGGTCACAACATCAACCTTCACTTCAACTGACGACAAATGGAAAACTAAGTACTTCGACAAAGCCGAAACCACAAATAGAAGATGGAGGCTGCTCACACTGTGGAGGCGTAAAACACACTAAAGACACCTGTTTTAAGCTACATGAGTATCCAGATTGGTGGCATGAACTCAAGGCATAGAAAAAGCGTGACGTCGGTCGTGCCGCTTGCACGAATAGTGGGAGCTCTTTCTCACCTATTGCCGAAAAAATTGAACCCCAACTGTCTATTATACCACAAGACGGATCTGAAACTGCTATGGCAAACAATTCTTCAACTCTCACCGAATCAGGTAACCACGGTTGGATTATTGATTCTGGAGCAACCGATCATATGACGTTTGAGCCGGGAGATTTTATTGAAACTACCCAACCAAAACGGACATGCATTGCCAATGCAAATGGCGTGAAATATCCAGTTACAGGGGCTGGAAGAGTGGCACATTCACCTTCTCTTTCATTAAAAAATACTCTACTTGTTCCATCTCTTTCAAATAAATTGTTATCGGTAGGACAAGCTACCAAAGAATTGAATTGTTGTGCACTAATCTATCCTAAATTTTGCTTATTCCAGGATATTCTCACCAAGGAGATTATTGGTCGTGGTACTAAACGAGAGGGGTTGTACTTTATGGAAGACTTTAGTGTTGGTCGGGCGAATAACATCTGTCGAACTAGTGACAAAGAACGAGAAATTTGGCTTTGGCATCGCCGCTTGGGACATCCATCATTCTCCTATTTGAGGCATGTGTTTCCGAGTTTGTTCTCCAACTTACATGATATTGTATTTAAATGTGAAACTTGCATTTTGGCTAAAAGTCATCGAGTGTCTTATCCTTTAAGTTTGAAAAAGTGTGAAAAACCTTTTTTGTTAATCCATTCGGATGTTTGGGGACCTGATCCTATTTCGTTATCTTCAGGCTAATGATGGTTTGTAATATTTGTTGATGATTGCACACGTATGACTTGGCTCTATTTGATGAAAAATAAGAATGAAGTAGCCGAAATTTTTCGTTCTTTCCACACTATGGTTAAAACCCAATTTTCTGCTAAAATTCAAATCCTTGGTTCTGATAATGGTGGGGAGTATGACAATAAAGAATTACGAGAATACTTCAAAACATGCGGGTTATACCATGAAACTATTTGCTCTCAGACACCACAACAAAATGGTGTCGCGGAAAGAAAAAATAGACACATTCTCAAGACAGCTCGAGCTCTCTTAACAGTTGCTCATGCACCGAAACGGTATTGGACAGATGCAATCGTAGCCGCTGTCTACTTAGTGAATAGAATGCCTTCTAGAACCTTGAACTTTGACACTCCATTACAAGCTCTGGCCCATCATGTACCTCTACCTTCCATCTTGATGTTTCCGCCAAGAATATTCAGGTGCGTGGCATACGTCCATCTTCACAAAAATCAGCGAACCAAACTTGATCCATGTGCAGTCCGTTGCATATTTCTGGGGGCACGCAGAACATAACAAGGGCTACCGGTGCTATGATCCCACTACTAGGCGCCTTTACATCACAGTGGACGTAACCTTCCTTGAAACTAAAACTTTCTTTCCAAAATCAGGCTCCCATTCTTCTCTTCAGAGGAAGCTGCTTGATGAAGAGCAGAATATGAACAATTGGGAAAAATGGCCACATTTCGAAGACACAAACATTGAAACAACTATAAGTGAAGGCACGATTGAGTCACCTAATCCATCCACTCTAGCAGACATTCAGCCAAGGCAAAATGAGCAAACAAAAGAAGAGAACAAGCAAGATGAAGAAAAAGATGAACTCGTGAGTGATCAAGAACAACCCCCTCTTGGTTTAATACCACACAATCACTTCTTTGAGAATACTCCTGAGGTACGATCTCTAAATCCCTCTCTCAATAATGCTACAGATAATTCTATTCCTTACAACTTAATTACCTTTCAGACATAATCGTGGAAAGCCACCAAATCTGTATTCACCAGACCATGAAGTGGGAAAAACAAAGTATCCAATTGCCAATCATGTTTGCACTCAAAGATTATCGCTACCACTCAGAAAGTTTGTACAAAAATTGTCTTCTGAGTACATTCCAATTACAGTGCAAGATGCCTTGAAGAATCCAAAATGGACAGAAGCAATAACAGAGGAGATGACAGCTCTACAAAAGAACAATACATGGAAACTTATGCTGCTACCGGAAGGAAAGAAAATAGTGGGATGTAAATGGGTGTTCTCCATTAAACATAAGGCTAATGGAACAATAGATCGCTACAAGGCGAGACTTGTGGCAAAGGGGTATACACAATCATATGGCATTGACTATCAAGAGACGTTCTCACAGTGGAAAAATTAAATACCGTCACAGTATTGTTGTCCCTTGTTGCAAATTTGGACTGGCCACTGCACCAGTTCGATGTGAAGAATGCATTCCTTCATGGAAATGTTGTGGAAGAAGTATACATGGACATCCCACCGGGCTTTGATGTCTCACAAAGTGGAGTTGTATGCAAATTACAAAAGACACTATATGGTTTAAAACAATCACCAAGGGCATGGTTTGGACGATTTAGTTTGGCCAGGAAGCAATATGGCTATAAACAAAGCAATTCAGATCACACCTTATTTCTTAAGCACCGGGGAGAGTTGGTGACTGCATTAATAATCTATGTCGATGATATGATAATCACCGAGAATGACAACAAGGAGATCTTGAGTTTGCAGAAACATCTCGCAACTGAGTTTGAAATGAAAAATCTTGGAGGTCTAAAATATTTTTTGGGAATTGAAGTTGCGCGGTCTAGTCAAGGGATATTTCTCTCACAAAGAAAGTATGTGCTCGACTTACTAGCTGAAACGGGCATGCTCGATTGTAAACCTGCGGACACACGAATTGTCCAAAACCATGGATTAGGAGAACATCCAAATCAGATACCCACAAATAGAGAGAGATATCAACGACTTGTCGGCAAGTTGATTTATTTATCTCACACACGGCCAGATATTGCTTACGTTGTGAGTTTGGTAAGCCAATTTATGCACAATCCAAGTGAAGAACATATGAAAGCTGTATTTCGGATCCTACGGTACTTAAAAACCTCTCCAGGAAAAGGGCTTATGTTTAGGAAAAATAACCATTTAAATATCGATAGCTATACGGATGCCGATTGGGCTGGTAGTATCATAGACAGGAGGTCTACATCTGGGTATTTCACGTTCGTTGGAGGCAACTTAGTCACTTGGAGAAGTAAGAAACAAAAAGTGGTTGCATTGTCTAGTGCAGAAGCGGAGTTTCGAGGAATGGCTAAAGGACTTTGTGAGCTTCTTTGGCTAAAGGAGTTATTAAAAGAAATTGGGTATTCATCTGAGTCCACGATGAGATTGTTTTGTGATAATAAATCAGCTATAGAGATCGCACAAAACCCGGTTCAACATGATCGGACAAAACATGTCGAAGTGGATAGGCACTTTATCAAAGAAAAGCTCAAGGGGAAGATAGTTCAATTTCCGTTCGTGAAGTCTGAAGATCAACTGGCAGATATTCTTACGAAAGTAGTTCCAAGCAAAGTGTTTTCTAACTCACTAGACAAGTTGGGCATAAGAGATATCTATGCACCAACTTGAGAGGGGGGGGGGGGGGTGGTGGTGGCATGAGCTGTTAACCAAGATTATGGCATAAACTAAGGATCCAAATCAATTCTCTGCACAAAATATGTAACTCCATATTCTCAGCCTAGTTTTATGTGTAATAGTTATTTCCTTCCAAAAATATATTTCCTTGTACACTATAAGGTTAGCTTGTAGTCACACAAAAATATAGAATCAATAATGAAAAATACTTCCTTTTCCGCATTTCTATCCCTTTCTATAATTACAAAATAGTGGCTCTATAAAAAAGGATCCATAATTTCAAAACTACGAAATCCTAACTAACCACTAAAACGCCAAATTTCACTACTAACATAGCCACTACTAACAAAAATTCTAATTAACTACTACTAATGAAAGAAAATAACTACTCATTCACAGACGTATCAATACTTCAAGGCACAAAGCAGCAGTAGCATCCTTGTCAAATAATTGTAGATGAGCCTCTTGAAAAGAATTGTCATTCAACTAAACCAAACCTAGAGATATAACTTTCCTTTTATTCTTGATGCGATCTTGCAAAATAGCAAATGCTCGTCTCCAGTCCACGGGCGTTCTTCATTGTCAAGCCGTGGTTTCTAAAATAGGTTTTCTCCACTTTTTTAGAAACTGACACAATCTGGCAATTTGTCCTTCTGCATTGACCAATTAGTAAAAGGCTGTGAAGATGAATTTACAATGCTACTATTTCCATCATTCAGAAGCCAAAATAGGGTAAATTACACCCAACCCCCTTGTGATATTCGTTATTATCACTCCACCCCCCTGTGATAAAAAAAATATCAACTTACCCCCCTGTGAATAAATTAAAGAAGCAATTTAACTCCCCACGCGCTTCACTCGCGTGTCATGCGAGTGGTTATCAAATTTTCATCAATGAAAGACTATTTTGCCCCTGAATTGTTGACCATTGGATCTGATCTCCTAAATATCAATGGTCAGGATTAATTTCTTATATTTTACTAAATTCCATTTATCACAACCGTAGATCTTTTACAGATCAACGGTTGATATTAAATGTCTTATTTTTATAATATATATATATATTTTAAATTTTAAAATTGTAAAAGATATTTAAAAAATATATAATAATAATATATTTATATACATATATATATAAGTATATGTATATGTGTGTATATATATATATATATATATATATATATATCCCGTCACCACTGCTGACGAAGGGTCGCCGGCGCCGCCGCCGACAAATTGCCAAAGCAACAGGCTTCTGCAACACACTTCTGCAAACGGTCAAAGCAACACACTTACACCGCCGACAATCAGCTCCTCCAGTCGCCGCCTCAAGCACCACCGCCACCACTTCTGCAAATCTGGTCAAAGCAACACACTCCTGCAAATCGCCGGCCAAGTGAAAAACCTCAAAGGAGCTTGACTTACCTGTTTCTTCTTTTCATCAAATCTGCAAATTTGCAGATTTGAATAATTTGCATATATATATATATATATATATAAAATATATTATTAGTATATATTTCTAAATATCTTTTTGTGATTATAAAATTTAAATTGGGATTGGGGAAGATGATTAGGATAATGGTGCAATCTGGCGGGTTGATTTTGGGGACGAATTTTGGGTGTACCGTTGATGGTGGAGGTGGTAGTTGCAGCGGCAACGGCGGTGGTCGGTGGTGCATGATGATGATTGAGTAGATTTGAAGGAATCTTCAAATCTGCAATTTTGCAGATTTGAAGATTCCTTCAAATCTGCAAAATATATGTGCATATATATATATTATATATATATATATTATTACTATAATATGATAATGATGATGGTGGTGGTGGTGGTTGCGGCGGCGGCGACGGTTGATGGTGGTGGTGATGATGAGCAGATTTGAAGGAATCTTCATATCTGCAATTTTGCAGATTTGAAGATTTCTTCAAATTTGCAAAATATATGTGTATATATATATATATATTATTATTATCATGTGATGATGATAATGATGATGATGATTTGCAGATTTGAAGTTCAAATCTGCAAATTTTGCAGATTTGATGGAATCTTCAAATCTTGTAAAATTGCAGATTTGAAGATTCATATATCTATATATATATATACATATATATTATTAGTATAATATGATGATGATGATGATGATGATGATGATGGCGGTGGTGGTTCCGGTGGCGGTGGTTGCGGAGGCGGCGATGGCGGCTTTGGTGTTTGGGAAGAAGATGAAGAAAGAAAAAATAATAAATAAAATAAAAAATAGTTAAAATTTTAAATTAATAAAATAAAAAATAAAAACTATATTGTGTAAATATCTAAAAAAGACAAGGGTATTATAGTCTTTTAATAAAATTTTATAAGCAAAAATGCCAAAGAGAGGTAGTAAATATATTTTTAAAATTACAAGGAGGTTTTTAGTTAATTTTTTTATCACAGGGGGGGGTGGAGTGATAATAACGTATATCACAGGGGGGTTGGGTGTAATTTATCCCAGCCAAAAAATCAAAACTTGAACTGCTTTTACCACTTTCTTCTTCAGACTTATAAATTGCCTGATAATTTCCTCATCTTCTAGTACTTCAATGTCATTTAGCAATGCTTCCATTTTTGCCTCGAGAAAATTGGGTGAAGAACGATACACAGAATTGTTCACTAATCATCCACAGGCCACCACAGGTGCCTCATGGCGTTGGTTGGCTATCATTTCATTCAGTTCCGCCATAGAACGTCTTTAATTTCTCAACCAAAGATGTAATCGGACATGGACACGGGACTCCCGAAATTAGTCCCTAATATTTAAAAAAAAAGTTAAAAATTCTGGACACACGGCCAGGGGCGTGTCTGGACACGGCCAGGGGCGTGTCCGATACGGTTAGGACACGACCAACTCACTTTTTATAAGATATTAAAACTTTGGGGGGGTCAAATTGTAAATAAAAACTTACCAATATTCTAAATCTAATAAAAACTTACCAACTTTTTATAAGATACGGATTTGAACAATGGAGTATTTATTTTTGTTATATCATGTGTTGGATAGAAAACATGTTTATTGTTATATTTAGTTTATGTTTATGTTTTAATTTTGCCTTTGTTATTGATAAGTAATTGAATTATTTGCAATATACATAGCTTTACGAAAAAACAAGTAAAATACAAATTTATATATAATATATATATATATATATAAAAATTGGATAGCTGTGTCAAAGCCGTGTCGTGTCCTATATTTTTTTTGAAATGCCGTTCCCCGTGTCCGTGTCGGTGCATTATAATTTATAGGTGTTTGGATGAGTTTTTTTTTTATAGAAAAACGTGTAATGATTAAGTGTGATGTGATATGTTTTTTTTTTGTGGGAAATTGGTATGGATGATTTTTGTTTTTGTAAGAATATTTAACATATTTCAGCTAAACTCATCGATTAAGACATCAAAATATATTGAAAATGGATCTTATTTTGTAGCCTATATCATTTCAAATAAATATATGTGATTATTTTGATGATTATATCAAGATATTGGCGGATAAAGTATTTTTAATTATTGGGTGAATGTCTAATCATGAATAGTAAAAACTCTGTCTTTCTTTGAAAATTTTGAGAGAAATGCCAAGTAATCCATTTTTCAAAGAAATTTGAGATTTTTTTCTGAGAAATTGTATGTTGTATGTCTTTGGGAGATATCAAATAAATGCATTTTTTATGAAAGAAATCTCTGAGAAATTGAGAAATGGAAAACAGCGTCCCATCCAATCGAGGTAAATTTTTTTGAATAAAATCTCACGTCTGATTTCTATGTTAGGCGTAGTGGGTGGTTTACTATAATTTTTTCTTAGGCCTTGTCTTATATCAAGTACTTCATGTTATATGGGCACAAAAGATATATATAAGAGAAAATGCATGATAAGGGGGCATAAATCTACTCTATACACATCAATGTGTATTTAAAAGATTCTTTGGTGAATAATATTACTCACAATATTTTCTATTTTTTTTATTTTTATCTTAAATTTTGCATCGTCTATGTGTTCGTTGTTTTCTTTATTGAAAATCAAAAAGTTAAATTTTATACAGAAAATAAATAAATTTATCAAACGTAGAAATTTTCCAGTATAACTTTTTTACTTTCGACTTTCCCATTGCCATTACTCAGGTATCTACATGTTACGTACAACTTAATAAAATATTATTTTATATCAGTTTAAAGATTTTACCATTATCAGACTTCTTTTGTCCTTCACATCGACATGATGTTATTATTTATTCGGGAATATTAAGTAAAAACTGGTTTCATGAATTTTTAAGTGTTTCGATGGCTATTCAGGTAGAATTCAAGTATGGGGATTTTGATGAGTTTCTCTGAAAACTTTTCAGGTGAAAACACTCTAAGACAAGGAGGTTTTCTTGAAGTATACATAAGTGTCATCCAAAATGACAACAAGTGCCATAAAATGAGTCAGGCCTCTGGATAGTTCGAACAAAAGAGAAATACAAGAGAAGAAATTCAATATGAGTTATTTTCGTGCTTTTACTCGTGCTTCCATTGCTTGTGTTTACTAATAGTATTACAAACATCACAAATCACTTCTTAAGAATTTGTTTTCTAACATTGAATCGCCTAAGAAACTGCATTCCAAAAAATAATGTGAGAAGTACAACTCTGAGCATCATTTGAAGTATGATAATGAGAATGCATACAACATCATTTCGCATTTTGCTTTGAACTGCAAAACATCAATTAGCTAGGAGGGTGAATTGTAGAATCTAACAACGTGAAGTGATATTTTTTTTTAACTCTAATTTTAATGAGTAAATCCATAGTTGTATAAACCTATTCATCAAAAGTTGAAATTGATTAGTTTATGTGATGTGAGATGTGGGCTTTATTATCCATGAAGAATGGATTAGTTTGGAAATAGATGAAATTGTGAATAGTTTGAAGAAGTTTTGTATTGATTGTTTCATTACAATATCATATTTATAAGCCCACCACTTTTTAGAGAAGATTTATTCCTCTAAAGTTTTCTACATGGTGTAGGGATATTTCTACATAAGGTCAAGATTTTTCTAGCATTTCTATTTTTTAGAATAAGCTAGAGAGAATTATCTCTAAATGTGAACTCTAGAATTTACTAGATAAAATCTAGAAAGTGTGTCACACCCCCAAATTTAGTCCTAATAGGACCCAACTTGAATGCATGAGTCTATCCTCACAGTAGTCCAATCCAAAATCCAAATACAAATTAACAATTTATCTTGTAAGGTCACAACCCAAATACCGACAACCAACAGCTAAATAAAATTAATATCCACGACTCAATCTACAAATGTTCACTTCTAGAACTGTCCAGGTCTATACTTGTAATCCTCCAAACTAGTCTCACTGCTTAACTCACCTACAGTTGGAAGGAAGAAAGTGAAGTATGTAAGCAAATGGTTAGTGAGCGCCAGTATTAGTGTAAAAGATGTTTAAAGTATTTTTTAAAACCCAAATGATAAATAAATGAGGTGAAAGTTTTTATTTTTCCAAAGGGTTATTGAAAACATGAGTTAATATGACATTCATGTTCATAATAAACAATAAGTGGTATGATGCCAAAATCTTCGTATATGCATGATAAAATTTTGTCCAAAGATCATTGAAAGCATGATGACAATCGAGTTTACGTTCACAGTAACAGTTTAACAATGAGTGGTACTCAAGTTTCATAATATGCATTTAAACATTTATGCAGTTCAATGTACATGGTACACTTAAGTAGGAGGGGGCCATGTAAGCAATACCATCGCATCCAATGACTCTGATCATAGCTCTTTGGGTCCTGCTGCTTTTCCCGTATAACCGTTAACACACGACTTAAAAACCAACACCTTATACCTCCCCATGCAGGCTCGCGATGCCTATTTGGTCATCTCTCGGGTATATGCCGCAGGTCCTACGACCTACTTCACCTTTAGAACACTCCGTCGTTAGGCGGTGGGATTTTGGAAGCCCATGCTTGACTAGCCAAACCCTGCCCTTTCCATGTCCGACACTCAACCATGCACGACACATAATCACGTATTTCACGGTTGATGCAATAATGACATTCTAGATCATGATACTATAACCAATCAATCAAATACTTTTTTGAAAATTTAGTAATGAAATATTTTTATTCAAATCATTTTCGCAAAACATGCCTCAAAAATTATTCTCGTAAAATATACGTTTGAAATCATTCATGTAGTTAAAAGTTGGCGCCCTGAAATGGTCAATGCAAAATAAGTTCATGATTTGCTTTTGAAAGTGTTGAGACATCATTTTCATTTGAAACATGCATACCATGATGAAAGTGTATATTGTTAGGTTTATGCCCTCGAATGCTGTATAAGACAGACTAGATAGGGCTTTTATGATGCAATTGTGAACTTTTTTATAATTAATAAAAGACATCTTTAGTTACTTTACATAAATCTTAGAGGCATTCACAAGTTGTATACAACGAGTAGTCCATGTATACAAGAGTAAACTTTTCATTCCTCAATAGATGAGGAAGTAGACACTGGAAGAGTTCAATACTTATATACTTAATAAGTTCGCAAGTCATAGAGTGTCATTTAGACATTGAGACTCGTCAAAACTTGTTTAATATAGACTTTGACACAAGATGTTCCATTCAACACTATAAGATAGTGGGAGTTTATATTATCGGTGTATTGATGGGATTAGTGCACTCGGACACTACTCACATCAATTATGTCACAGGGGTTTGTGCTCTTTGATAGCCAATGATGGAATTGACTAGTTGTGGTAGGTATGCGTGAACATTCGACCTAAGGTGTTATGCTGAAGATATACTTGTGATATCAAGCCTGTCACTAGAGTAGTTAGGCTCAATTTACCCGTTGGTGGGGCCGACCTCAAAGTGTGACCTTGATGGGTAAGTAGTAGTCTTAACTGATAGTCAAGAAGGGATCCGTTCTCTCGTAAGTGAGCGAGTTAATATCCTACGCCATAATGAGTAAGTGTGATCATAAGACTTCGGCAGAAGCATTAGAGCTTTTTGTATTGGATATAGAGGTAGCTGGATGATCTCGATTTATTATTATTCTAGCATATGGTCAATTACATGAGTTTGACGAATCCATGACTCTTACTTGACTGGGATAAAGAACGAAGGGTTTATACTCATATAGTAATCATAATGGAAAAGGTTAAGAATGATTTGATCATTTGTTTTAAGTGGATTTTGACGTGGGCCAAGTCACTGGCTAGATGTTACCCACATCGTTGGTCTCCTCACCAGTGCCATTTGGAACCAACCTAAAGAGTCGTGCTTTATGGAATCTAGATGAAACTAGGAGAAATGTTTTTGGGGGTGTTTTCGGTATTTGATACCAAAATTAATTCATTGGATAAATTAATAATGACGAATGAATTATTTAAATCATTAGATGATTTTTTAATTGATTGTTTTCTTGGAGGAGAAAATTGATTAATTAATTAATCGGGTAATTTAATTAATTATTAAATTAAATTAAATATTTTAATTAATTATATAAAAATCAAATTAGAAGGGTCATGGCTCGACCAGAGTGCACTCGCCCATGGCCGAGTTGGATGCCCATCATGGGCTTCTTCTTTTGGTTTGTAGGCTTTGTTTTGACTTGTGATATAAATATTATTTTAAGTCAAAGCTTAGGTCATAACATAAGCTACAACACACAAGCCAGAAACATAAAAATCCTCTCTCCTTTTAGCCATGTTCATAAAGAGAAAAGGAGAAAGATTTTTCATCCAGATTTCTACGTGGTAATTTAGAGGTGATGGCATATTCATCACTTCAGGTCAGAAATCAAGAAGACGGTTTTTTCACCAGTGCTATAGGAGCTTAGGGGATAATCTCCAACCACTTCGCTACAACGGGTAGAGTGTATTTAAGTTTCTTTTCATTATATGCATTAAATCCAGGTTGATCCTGTCGTTGGGAAATTTGTAAATTTTTGTTGTACCGTTTCCGTTGCGTTCTTTGATGTTTCCCAACAGCGGTATCAAAGCCAAATCCGAATTTCGGCATATATGAATATACATGTAAATATGTGATATGATGATATGCATGATTTACAGTTTTCACGATGCATGATCTGATGTGTAGGTTTCATGGTTATATGTTCTTGAGGAATTGATTGTTTATTTTATTCATTAGAAATTAATAAAATTGGATTTTTTTGGTCGTTTTAGCGTATATAAAATGAAGACCAATTTAACGCAAGTGCACGTGCTGACTAGTAATAAAGTGTACCAAAGTACGAATATCGTTCCCACGAAGACTTAACCAAATTTATAAAGAATTAAAGTGAAAATATATCTAAGTGCCTCAATATCAAATTAATAATATAATTTTGTAATTAACCTACTACAAAAAATAAAAATTAACGACTAATTAAAAACAAGAATTAAGTGAGAATTAACCTATATAATTAAATGTAGGCTCCTCCCTTCCCTCTAGTTACCGGATTAAAGCAACAAATTAATCTCTAGTTCTATCACCATCTCAATTACTAACTCTAAACACTAATATACTTCTATGCAACTGTCGAATACATAAAAGCTTATCTAACTCTAGTCTTCTCCATATGTCTATGCAAGAAGAAACTAAAACTAGACACATTAAGATTAAGTTATCTTCAAGCTAAGAAGGGTCTAAGGGTATATGTCTATCCTCAAAGACAAATAATGCAATTTATCCTATCCTAAGTTCATTATCCTTCTCTATTTAATCCAAGTTCTATACTTAATATTCCTATGTCTAGTTCAATTAAGTAAACAAATACTCAAAATAAGTGGTCAATCTACTCGAGGCATAAATCACAAAATTAAACAAGCAACGAGATGAAGAATTAAACTAAAAACGTAAACTTCACACTAAATACAAATAACTAGAGTTCCGGGGTGCGCCTATTACAAATTTAGCTCATGATAGTTAAGAAAAACACACAAAAATTAAGAGAATTCATGTTTACAATCCACAAATTCAACATAGAAAGATCTAACCAATAGGGAAAAGAAATAAATCTTTAAGGTGAAATATTCTTCTCTCTAGTGATGTCAATTTTCGCTTGAATCCTATGTATTCTTGTAAAACCCTCTTCTTTTGCTCAACATGTGTTTTCTCTAGGTTTTCCTCTCTCTTTTCTCAGCAAAAAACCCGTCTCCTCCTTATTATGTAGCTCACCAATCCTTTTATATCTCCAAAATTCCTTTTTTTTCTTTTAATGGATCCCAACTGTCCACTTTAAGCTCCATTTTCTCTGATCTAACGGCTTTCAATGAGACCCATCCTAATACGAAAGTTGAAGCCTCGTTTGTTAGCTTTAAAACCCCATTGGAATCAAGAGATTTGGATATTTGGTTGAGGATATATGGTTAAAAGAGTGCAGCCTGGTGGCTAGGCTAAAAATCAGGAGCAGGTCTCGCGCCACGGCATGAAGTTCCTTGCCGTGGCATGTCCAGTTTAAATTTGTACATGAAACTGGCTGCCTACTAGCGCGCCATGGTATGCTACGGCATGACGTGACAGTCTCAGATTTTCTTTGTTTCTTCCTTATCTCTTTCCTTAATTTGCAATTTTCTTCCTTCTCCTATGCGATTTTCTCCTCTTTCTTTGTGATTTGCTCCTCTCAATTGTGGATTTATGCCAATGAGAACCTATAAAACATAATTTCATTCAATAGCAACACCCAAGACTCTAGAATTACTAGAAACACCCCAAAACATAACAAAAACACACTAAAACAACTAAAACAACTACCAAAGACAACTTAACACAAAAACAACGAAAAAGCGCTAAAAATACTCGAAATCACCAACACGAAATGACAAAAAGAGCATGTAAACCACCAAATAAAAGCTAGATAATTCTATTATAATATAGAATTATCACACCCCCAAACTTAAACTCTTGAATGCCCTCGTTCAAGCTCAAAAATATAGAATAGTACCACTTGAAAAATTAACTTATTCATCAAATTAGTGATTCCATTATTCTCTACGTTGCTCCATGTCTCGTTTATAACTCAATTCAAGCTTTTCAAAGTAGCAAATAAACTTAGCTTCAAGGGCAATCAACAACAATTCTTGTGTGTGTGTGAATAGTCTTAAGATTGAAAGGTTTGTATTTAACTTAGCATCATCAAACCATGCTCGTTATCTTCTAACAATCGTAAGAACTATAGGTTGATTTCTCACTTATCACAAAACTTACTAAAAGAGAACTTTCATACTCAATTTTTTTTTCCTTTCGCGATTGACCTTTTCATTCGAAGGTAGACATTGATTGTTCCCGATCTCTCACTGAATGACATCTTCAAATAATATCTTTCTCTCATTTTTTTCCTTTGAGGCCTACATTCACCTTTTTACGCGAATGCGAACATTGGTAATGAATGCCTCCGTTTACTCAGCAAACTAGTACCTTCAAAGTGATTTCCTCTTTTTTTTTTTTTTGCACTAGGTTCTCTCTTAGTTTGTCTTAAGAAAAGTTTAAAACCAATTCTAGTTCTCAAGAATGTAGACAAGACTTACAAAGTTTGATTTCAGCTAAGTCTCATAGTAAACAACCAATCAAAAGAATACGTTCTCATGATATTGAAATATTATTTCTCGCCCTATCAACCTTATTCATTCATACTCCAATCAGTTGAAATTAAGATTGAACTTATGACACGCTAAAAGCCAACGTGCTATGATAGCAAGTGCACTAGTCGTGTGTAGTAATAAGTGGACTAAAAGTCCGGATTGTCGAACCACGGAGACTTGAATTTTAGTTTATGATTTTAACGAAAAAAAGAACAAATATAATTAAAGTAAATTATAGGTAAAATGCATACAATAAGAACAAGATTACACAATTGATTTACACAAAGTATAAAGGGAGACTAAGGCACATGCTAGGTTCAAATTGATCAATTATACTTATAAAGATTCTAGTTGAAGGATTACGTTTATATTGTTATGGTGAGAACTCCGAGGGTAGAGAATAACCGATGTCTCGCGTATAAACTCCTATGCTTTGATCGTGATTTCCCAAATATTCCTATCCGGAAATCTAACCACTAAACATGCATTAACGTACTAGAGTTCACTCGATTTGAATCGAACAACTTCACCCGGGAATCTTTACCTATGTTAGGGCAATTCCTCATTAGTTACGGGTCATGATGTGAATTTCTTGCACCCTAAGTCAATTTTCTCCCGAAATATTAACCTAGGCATAAGATTCTAACATATAGTGATCAAGTATATGCAAGATAGGCAAAAACACAAATTCACATCACATAACAATATAAGAACAACCTCAACAATCATCTATTATAAGCATATATCACAATTTGGCCTTACATGGCCCTAGTCTTATGAATTTAGTTCATAATGGATAATATGAAAAAACATAAATGAATTAATACACATGTTCATAGACATAATTGAAATGAAAAGCTATAAAAACTCCCTCAAAAGTGAATAATGATGGATCTTGAAGTTGAGCCTTCAATCCCCAAGCTCTTTTCCTTCCTCTAGTTTTCCCCTCCAAGAGTGATGAAGAATGGTGATGAATGGTGGAGAAATCAGATTAGGGGCTGCCTCCCTCTCTCTAAGAATCTGAAATTGATAGTGAATGATGAAGAGTATGGGTTCCCCCTCCTTTTATAGCCAAAATTCCACTAAAGTATGCATTAAGAATTCCCATTAAAGTTCCCCAATGAGAATTCCACCTAAGGTGATGCTTAAAGTTTGGCTTTTAAGATTCCAACCAGCTAAAAAATGCTGAACTTTCGGCCATTAAGAATTCCACCAAGCATAACCATGTGAAAACTTCAACAAAACACATGCATGCTGCCATTTTCTTGCTTTCCAGCGCAGTCTTAGTATTTTCCTCATAAACTTCTCCACAGATCTCCAAATTGGATGATTCAAGTCCCCATGTTCAGATAACACATAGATCTACAACTTTGCAGAAGGACATTTTGTCCAATTCGGTCTCTAAGTATACCTAAATTACGTTTCAACATGGAGGTTGTTTCTGATTTGGCGCCCATAAAGTAAATCTACCAAGAAACACACTTATGACAACCCCTCAACACATGTGCTGAATTATGGCCAAAAGTGATTCTTACCCATCATATAATGCTGGAATTTAGGCTGAAAAAGGAGTAACATTCGGACTATCCATGCCTAGGCATGACTAGGAGGGCGCTGGGGCGTATCCTGCACATGTACTTCTCTGTTCGGCGCAGCAATCGTATTTCCTTCACAATTATCTCTATAGACCTCCGATTTGGATGTTTCAAGTTCCCATTTGAAGCTAAGACATACATCTAAAACTTTGTAGAAGGAAACTTTGTCTAAGTCGGTCTCGAAATGTACGGAATTATCGCTCGAATGGTAGGAGATGCATAAACCGCCTAGGTGTTGAAAAACATGCTTGAACTTGTTTTGTACATCGTTTTTCTTCCCTTTTCTTCATGTATTCTCATTTATTACCTGTATTCACTTAACACACCTATTAAATGCAAATGTGACATGATTTAAGCAATAAGTGAATCCAAATCATAAGAATTACGGTCTTAAAACACGTAAAAACACCTCTTATCAACACCCCAAACTTATCAATTGCTCGACCTCGAGCAATAAGAGCTATAAGGCAAGACCAACATCATTCATGGGAGAAAACAAAACAACTAACTAACTCACTTTCGTGGAGTAAACGATTGCACTTAGCGGGTGCAACAAGCCTTTAAACCTTTGAGTTACCTCAAAGGACGAGTTATAGTCTCGTGAGGGTTTGCATAAGATATACCCACAAAATCTAGCAAATTTTCAATCCCAACCGAATCAACACATCTCAATATGATCAACAAGAATGAATGGCATAAAATCAACCTTTTAAAGTTCACAAATATATATACATATCAACTACTTTTGCTCATGTGACACCAATACTTGAAACGACTCCCTAGGGTATAGTGAAAAATAAATCTAGGGTATTATAGTCGAGAGGCATCCTTACCAAATTTGGACATTAATCCCATATCTATCAACTTTTGATCAAACACAAGGCACAAGAATTATAGAAAATCTCATAGCCATTTAAATTTCATTATCTCAAATATTCAACATTCAATTCATATGGAATTTCCATTAAACTTCATTAAGGCTAGATCATGTGCAATGTTTTATTCCATTAGGCTTTCTATGACACCCATGTAACAAGTTTTAGACCAATGACTCCCAAACTAGATAGTTTTAGGGCATTAAGTGTAGAGACACTCCTAAGGATTTAATCACTGAGTATCAAAGGCCACGAAATAAAACTAGATCTTTTAAACAATTCACTTCTTTTGGCTTGAGCATAGCTCAAATTAGCATAATAGTACAGTATATAGGCATGAAACTTTTCACCTCCGGTACGTATTAGCCTGACCACTTTTGGTCATACCAAAATTCAACCTTTTCAATTCATTGTTAGCATATAAAATTACTACTCAACTTATAACCTTATGAGAAATCTAAGTTAATATTTCTGGGAATAATTCCTTAAGTGTCTCAAGATGGTTATCCTCTCAACTCCTCTACCTTCGATTTAAGTGCATTGTGAATCATCTAAGAATCAATTCTAGTCTAAGGTCTCCACGAGCAATTTCAAAGATATATATATTCCATTAAATTCAGATTATTTCAAGAATTCATGCCATTTTTCCAAGTCAATCAATTTCAATGCATCAATTGGAAGGACTAAAAATTTTTCATGCTTGATTTTCTCAACAAAGAAGCATATAAACATGATATCAAACAAACTTTCCCCAAATTCAAGTTAAAAATTAGGATTGCATTTTCAATATTCAAAATAGATACTCTTCTACCCCCAAACTTAAATCCAACATTGTCCCCAATGTTGTTACAACATGCATACACAAAGGTAAAAGAACACTTACAACCAAGGATATTGAAGAACATCCTTAAGCTTCCAATGCATCCTTACAAAGTTTCTCCTCTTATCGAGTAAAATAAGAATCTCTAAAGGTGGGGTCCAAATGTGCATCATATCTAACACTTCAACTTTTTAAACCATCAAGCATAAGAAAAATACATGCCCAAAGTGCATGCTTGAACACAATAAAAGAAACAAACTAAACAAAACAAAAACGAAAGCAAAAGAAAAGAAAACTTACAAACTTGGGTTGCCTCCCAAGAAGCGCTAGTTTAGAGTCGGTAGCTCGACTTGAGATAAAGAATCGCTAAAGATCCTGGAGGGGAATGGTCACTTTATCCCTCGACCCGTCAATCCCAATGTAATGCTTTAACCTTTGGGCGTTTGTCATGAAGGTTCGTCCATTATCCGTTATAAGTTCAATGGCACCAGAAGCATACACACGAGATACAACAAATGGTCCCGACCATTTTGACTTGAGCTTCCCGGGAAAAAGTCGAAGGCGAGAATTGTATAGTAAAACCTTGTCTCCTTCATGAAATTCTCGGGGAATAATACGCTTATCATGCCATGTTTTCGTTCGCTCCTTGTAAAGCTTGGCGTTCTCATACGCTTGATGGCGCCATTCCTCAAGTTCGTGTAATTGGAGTAATCGCTTGGTACCTACGAGTTGAGAATCAAAATTTAGAAATTTAATAGCCCAAAAAGCGCGATGTTCGAGCTCAACCGGTAAGTGACATGCTTTTCCAAAGACAAGGCGATATGGGGACATGCCAATCGGAGTTTTAAACGCGGTTCTATATGCCCACAAGGCGTCATCTAGTTTAAGGGACCAATCTTTTCTAGATGCGTTAACCGTTTTTTCAAGAATGCGTTTAATCTCCCGATTCGACACCTCCACTTGACCACTCGTTTGAGGATGATATGGGGTTGAGATTTTATGCCGTACCCCGTACTTGTTCAGTAAGTGCTCGAATTGTTTGTTACAAAAATGGGTGCCCCCGTCACTAACGATTGCTCTAGGAGTTCCAAAACGAGTGAAAATCCTTTTTTTAAAAATCGAGTAACCACCCGAGCATCATTAGTTGGTAAAGCCTCAGCTTCGACCCATTTGGAGACATAGTCGACCGCAACAAGAATATACTTATTGGAACAAGAACTAGGGAAGGGTCCCATAAAATCAATACCCCATACATCAAATAGTTCACATTCAAGCATGTTATTCAATGGCATTTCGTGTCTTTTAGAGATGTTACCTGTTCGTTGACACCTATCACAAGATTGAACATACAAGAATGCATCTTTAGAAAGAGTAGGCCAAAAGAAACCTGATTGAAGCACTTTAGCCACTGTTTTAGAGGGTCCAAAGTGACCACCTACCGACATATCATGACAATGGGCGAGAATTGATGCTATTTCCTCCTCGGGGATACATCGTCGAATGAGGCCATCTGCACAAATCTTAAATAGATATGGTTCGTCCCACAAATATCGCTTCACATCAAATAAGAATTTTCTTTTGATGATAAGTGATATCCGGAGGAAGAACTCCCGTGACAAGATAATTTGCATAATTGGCATACCAAGGAGCATCATTATGAAGTATAGCATACAATTGCTCATCGGGAAACTCCTCACAAATAGGTTTATCAAACACGCACTCAGGTTAGGAATCTCTATCCTAGACAAGTGGTCGGCAACAACATTTTCTACTCCTTTCTTATCCTTAATTTCTATGTCAAATTCTTGAAGAAGTAAAATCCACCTAATGAGTCTAGGTTTGGCATCCTTTTTGGCAAGCAAGTATTTTAATGCGGAGTGATCAGTGTACACAATTACTTTATTCAAAATGAGATAAGCATGGAACTTGTCAAATGCAAATACTATGGCTAGTAATTCTTTTTCCGTGGTTGCGTAATTTTTGTGCATCATTTAAAGTCTTACTAGCATAGTAGATGGTTTGAAATACCTTATCCTTCCTTTGGCCAAGGACCGCACCCACCGCGGTGTCACTAGCATCACACATCAATTCGAAGGGCAAACTCCAATCGGGAGGTGCCATGATGGGAGCGGATATCAATAGCTCCTTAAGAGTCATGAAGGCCTGTAAACAAAGGGAATCAAAATTGAATGGTGCATCTTTGACAAACAAGTTAGATAACGGCTTTGCAATTTTGGAAATTTTTTTGATAAATCGCCTATAGAAGCCGTCATGACCAAGAAAGCTCCTCACGACTTTCACCGATGTAGGTGGAGGAAGCTTTTCTATTACCTCAATCTTGGCTTGGTCCACTTCAATCCCTTTTTGGGAGATTTTGTGACCTAGCACAATCCCTTCCCGGACCATAAAATGACATTTTTCCAATTCAAAACAAGATTTGTTTCCTCACAGCGTTTTAGAACACGGTCCAAATGATCAAGACATGTGTTAAATGAGGTTCCAAAAACAGAAAAATCATCCATAAAAATCTCAAGGAATTCTTGAACCATGTCATGAAAGATCGCCATCATACATCATTGAAATGTGGCCAGGGCATTGCATAATCCAAACGGCATCCGCCTATAAGCAAACGTGCCATAGGGACAAGTGAAAGTTGTTTTCTCTTGGTCCTCGGGGGCTATGGCAATTTGGTTATAGCCGGAATACCCATCTAGAAAACAATAAAAATCATGTCCGGCTAACCTTTCAAGCATTTGGTCAATGAATGGGAGGGGGAAATGGTCCTTACGAGTGGCATCATTTAACTTGCGATAATCTATACACACACGCCACCCGGTAAGCATTCGAGTAGGGATTAATTCATTGTTCGCATTTTCTATCACAGTTATTCCGCCCTTCTTGGGTACTACTTGAGTCGGGCTTACCCATGCACTATCAGAGATAGGATAGATTATACCTGCATCGAGTAGTTTTATAACCTCTTTCTTTACCACCTCTTGTATTTGTGGATTTGACCGTCTTTGTGGTTGGCGTGTAGGTTTTGCGGACTCCTCCATGAGTATTTTGTGCATGCACACCGCTGGACTTATGCCTTTTATATCCGCAATTTTCCACCCGAAGGCCTTTTTGTTGGCCTTCAATACTCTCATGAGTCGCTCCTCCTGTTCTCCTGTCAAAGAAGATGAGATAATTAAAGGTAGAGTCTCATTATCATTTAAAATACATATTTCAAATGTAATGGTAATGGTTTAAGCTCAAGGATAGGGGCCTCTTCGATAGAAGGGCGAGGAGGAGCCAAGAGTGATCTTTCTAATTTTTTAGCTCCAATGACGTGGTAAAAGGTGGCTTCTCTATGCTAAACATGGTTTCCAATTGTTCTTCACTCGCTGAATCGACATCCATAGATTTGGAAAGACATGTCTCCAATGGGTCGTCTACCATTTGTGCCTGAAAAGTCTCATCAATCAACATATCAAATACATCGATGCGTAAACATGAGTCAGGATCACATGGGTGTTTAAGCACTTTAAAAACATCAAAGGTGACCTTTTCATCTCCCACATTTAAGGTTAGCTTACCATTGGCAATATCGATTACCGCCTTACCAGTGGCTAGGAATGGTCTTCCTAGGATCAGGGGTACTCAACATCTTCCTCCATATCAAGAACCACAAAGTCAACCGGGAAGTAGAATTTGTCGACTTGAACGATTACATCTTCGATTATTCCCCGTGGTCTCTTGATTGATCTATCGGCAAGTTGGAGGCTCATTGAAGTCGGCTTTGGGTTACCAAGGCCCAACTTTTTGAAAAGAGAGTACGGGAGGAGGTTGATGCTAGCTCCCGAGTCGCACAAAACTTTTTCGAAGGATGGCCCAATCGTGCAAGGAATAGTGAGACTCCCAGGGTCTTCAAGTTTCATTGGTAATTTATTAAGCAATACGGCGGAGCATTCCTCGGTTAGGCACACCGTTTCGTTTTCCTCCCACTTTTGTTTGTTGGATAAAATATCCTTGAAAAATTTCACGTAATTTGGCATTTGTAAAATTGCGTCTAAAAAAATATTAATCCTAACCTCACGAAGAATTGCTAAGATTCGAAGGAAACTTGGATCCATCTCTTTTTTTTCTTTCTATGTGCATTAGGAAATGGCAGACGGACCTCGATGGGAGGATGCGTTGGAGTTGAAGAGCCCGCTGTGGAGGGTTCAGGGTGGCGCCTGGGCGCGACAATCGGCGCCAGGGCGCTGGGTCTCGGGCGCCTGAGCGTGATCATCGGGACGCTCGGGCGAATTGCGAAGCATTCGTTCACTGTGGGTTGATTCCGGCGCCTGGGCGTTCTCATCGGGGCGCTCGGGCGCGGAAATGCGAACAACATCATTGACTATCTGTTTGCCACTTCTTAAGGTGATGGCGTGGCATTGCTCCTTCGGGTTTTTTTCTGTGTCACTTGGTAAAGTTCCGGGGCTCTCTCGCTGATCGCCTTTGCCATTTGACCCATTTGTGTCTTTAAATCCTTCATGTCCATCATTATATCCTTCATCATAGTACGGAGTTCGTTGATTGCTGAATTCGATTTCTTTATTTGTTCATCGAGACGCTCTTCGGTTGTAAGAGGTCTTATTTGCCTTTGTATATGAGGATTACCTTGCCTTTGAGCTTGGTTATTGTTGAATGGGGGCCTTGGTGCTTGATAGACGCCGGGATGGGCATTTTGTGCCGGATTGGGCCTCCTTGGAAAATTTTCGGGCACATGGAAGTTCAATTGAGGTCGATTGGCATTTCCAACATAGTTTACATTGCCAACCATTGTTTCCAAAGCAACTTCTTCGCCCAACTCTTGAACACAAGCAATCTTTTTAGTGGGGTGTGATTTCTTCATCATCGGGATAGAGTTCATCTTCCGGGCTAATTGCTCAATCTTGTCCCACACACTTTGGCAATCGAGCCCAGGAGATCACCACCGGCGCCGGCATTGAGCCTATTTCGGATGCGCGAACGGACTCCATCATGGAATCGTAATACTTGCTCGCTCAATCTTAGGTTGTGATCCGGACATTTTCGGAGCATGTTTTTATATCTAGCCCATGCCTCGGCTAAGGACTCATGATTTCCCTGCTTAAACTCCTTAATGTTGCTCCTTAGCTCATTGATTTTGGAGGGTGGAAAGAATTTGCTCAAAAAGGCATCGACCAATTGTCCCCATGTTGTGATGGATTGGGGTGGTAGAGATTTGTACCACATGGTCGCCCTTTCCTTTAATGAGAAGTGGAAGACTCTTAGACGAATTGCATCGAGATCCCGTGGATGAAATTGGGTAGTCATGAGAGTATCGTCTAAAGTCTCCAAATGCTCATGAGGTGATTCATGGGGCTCTCCATAGAAGGGTTCGCTTTGCACCATGCTAAAGATGTGTGACGGAATGTGATAATTTGGTGCAAAGAAATTTGGAAAGACTACGGGCCCCGGTATAGTGTGGACCCTTGGAGGTAGACTTTCCGGACCGATGGAAGTCTTTGAGGAGGTGCCGGTTGCATAGCTTGGAATAGATTTTGCAACCATTCCCTGTTTTCCGGGAGATTTATGTCGGGAAAATTCCCATTTGGATTTAGATTGTCGGCCATTTCTCGAGCTGCGTCTACTAGATCGAAGAACACGCTCTATCTCCGGCTCAAAATTGTATAGAGGCTCGTTAGAAGAGCGGGTCATGCACCACAAATTACACCTAACAATTAAACACAAAAAACAAAATAGAATAATAAAATAAAAGAAAGGTTAGAAATAAACGAAGAACTAAGATTATGAAAATTTAAACGAAAAATCAAAAACTAAATGAACAAGTCCCCGGCAACGGCGCCAAAACTTGACACGCTAAAAGCTAACGTGCTATGATAGCAAGTGCACTAGTCGTGTGTAGTAATAAGTGGACTAAAAGTCCGGGATTGTCGAACCACGGAGACTTGAATTTTAGTTTATGATTTTAACGAAAAAAAGAACAAATATAATTAAAGTAATTATAGGTAAAATGCATACAATAAGAACAAGATTACACAATGATTTACACAAAGTATAAAGGAGACTAAGGCACATGCTAGGTTCAAATTGATCAATTATACTTATAAAGATTCTAGTTGAAGGATTACGCTTATATTGTTATGGTGAGAACTCCGAGGGTAGAGAATAACCGATGTCTCGCGTATAAACTCCTATGCTTAGATCGTGATTTCCCAAATATCCTATCCGGAAATCTAACCACTAAACATGCATTAACGTACTAGAGTTCACTCGATTTGAATCGAACAACTTCACCCGGGAATCTTTACCTATGTCTAGGGCAATTCCTCATTAGTTACGGGTCATGATGTGAATTTCTTGCACCCTAAGTCAATTTTCTCCCGAAATATTAACCTAGGCATAAGATTCTAACATATAGTGATCAAGTATATGCAAGATAGGCAAAAACACAAATTCACATCACATAACAATATAAGAACAACCTCAACAATCATCTATTATAAGCATATATCACAATTTGGCCTTACATGGCCCTAGTCTTATGAATTTAGTTCATAATGGATAATATGAAAAACATAAATGAATTAATACACATGTTCATAGACATAATTGAAATGAAAAGCTATAAAAACTCCCTCAAAAGTGAATAATGATGGATCTTGAAGTTGAGCCTTCAATCCCCAAGCTCTTTTCCTTCCTCTAGTTTTTCCCCTCCAAGAGTGATGAAGAATGGTGATGAATGGTGGAGAAATCAGATTAGGGGCTGCCCCCTCTCCTCTAAGAATCTGAAATTGATAGTGAATGATGAAGAGTATGGGTTCCCCTCCTTTTATAGCCAAAATTCCACTAAAGTATGCATTAAGAATTCCCATTAAAGTTCCCCAATGAGAATTCCACCTAAGGTGATGCTTAAAGTTTGGCTTTTAAGATTCCAACCAGCTAAAAAATGCTGAACTTTCGGCCATTAAGAATTCCACCAAGCATAACCATGTGAAAACTTCAACAAAACACATGCATGCTGCCATTTTCTTGCTTTCCAGCGCAGTCTTAGTATTTTCCTCATAAACTTCTCCACAGATCTCCAAATTGGATGATTCAAGTCCCCATGTTCAGATAAACATAGATCTACAACTTTGCAGAAGGACATTTTGTCCAATTCGGTCTCTAAGTATACCTAAATTACGTTTCAACATGGAGGTTGTTTCTGATTTGGCGCCCATAAAGTAAATCTACCAAGAACACACTTATGACAACCCCCTCAACACATGTGCTGAATTATGGCCAAAAGTGATTCTTACCCATCATATAATGCTGGAATTTAGGCTGAAAAAGGAGTAACATTCGGACTATCCATGCCTAGGCATGACTAGGAGGGCGCTGAGGGGGCGTATCCTGACACATGTACTTCTCTGTTCGG